>OZ025295.1:197105805-198444138 GCA_964019185.1 Maratus speculifer | reverse complement strand
AAATCAGGATTATAGAAGATTCTTCAAATGGATGATTCTTCATTAGCAAGAAAGAGAGACGCTATTATTTTGACTTTTTTTAAACGTGATGTTGTAGGTTACGTGCAGCCGTAGAAACAACAACAGAAACAAAGACATCCTACTAAATCTCTGATATTTTATAGTAGAAGAAAGTTAATAGTAACAAACGATTGGAAAATAAAGTCGTACTTTTAAAGGATACATATGAAATTTTCTTAGGAGTCATCTACATATTAAAATGAATGTAAACTTTGTTTTTTACTATAGCAATATCGTATTTAGGCACCATGATAAATAAATAAATAAATTCTATAATAAATCTCCAAATAAATAAATTCTATATCTTTCAATTAATCGAAAAACAAATTTTCTTTAAATTCATACGATTGGTTTCAGAAAAATGAATTGTTTTGAAATGAGTTTATTTTAAGGGTTGTATCCAAATTGAAATTCCGTATTCTATTGTTAAAATACTACAGAATGACAATGTCATTTATATTAAAGTATTATTTCTTGCCAATGTGGCCATTTCACTTGTTTAATATCTTTTGAATATTGCCAGCTCAAATGCTTCAATAAAATAAGTATTTTTTTAAGTATGATTTACTGAACATAATTTTAAACCCTCATGTAGACTTTTTTGAGCATAATTCGAACACTACTTGAAAGAAAAATTTGAATTGAGAATTTGCATAAAGCAGGACATAAAATGTAAGAAAAAAATACCATCAAAGGAGGAAGTATGGTAAATAAATGCTAAAAATGTAAAATTATCAAAATTGTAGATAGCAGTTAATATCTTTAATATTAATTTAATAATTTATATTATAACTTTTTAACTGCAAATTCAATGCACAGTAAAACCTTATTATCCGAGCTTCGATTAATCGAGGTTCTGTTAACCAAGCCGATAACAAAGTCCAATTTTATTTATTTATTTATTTATTTTTATTTTTTATTATTTTTTAAATGAACTTTGAAAAGGATCATAATTTTTTTTTTTTTTTTTGTTCTCTGTCCGTGTTAAAGTGGCTTTTAGAGATTTGTATGGGCACGAACCTACAAAATTAGGACAATTATTTCAACAGGCCGGGCCGGCAGAAAAAAATTGAACGAGCCTGCTGGGTCGAGCCGATAAAAAATTAAGCGATTCTTCTGAACCGATGTAAAAACTCAAACGAAGGCGATAAAATTTGAGCCATTTTCAATGAATATCACTTGTGTGCAAATAAGTACAGATGTGCGTCACGACCCGATGTTAATTTGACCACATCGTTATAGAAATCTAAGATGTCCAGTGAAGAGATTGGCATAGGACAGGTACATGGTGTTTGTGGCCCAGTCTTAGTTTTTTCAGCAGATTTGTACCGGACCAAGATCAGCCTTGCATTGTTTTTCTACATAGTCGATTTAGGCTAGAAATGGATTTAATTGTTCTATAGATGTGTAGAGCAGGCAATGTGTTTTGTAAAAAAAGTAATAGCAAAGTAACATTCTGTTAACAAAATCTTGGGAAGTTGGTTTTATTTTTGAGCTTTGAAACATAATTTTATGAATGTTTAAATTTATCATTTAAAAAATCTTCTATTGTTTTTTTTATTCTAGGAAATAATAAATTAGCGAATACAGCAAGTTTTTATACACAGTTTCAATTAACCGAGATTTCCAATATCCGAGGTACTAACGGTTCCAATTAGTACGGAAAATCGAGGTTGCACTGTATTTATGTCCGTGTTTTTTTTTTTTTTTTTTTTTTTTTTTTTTGAATTATTAAATTAAGATTATAACTTTAGGTGATATTATTAAAAATACGAAAATTTGATTTAATATTCTTCTAAAATAATACTATAACTTGTTATATTCTACTAAAAGTTGTCCTTGCTACTAAAAAAGTAAAAAATTTTAAAAAAATAACCTTTTCGACAAACATGATAAACATCTGTAAAACAGCATTTATCATTTTTAAATCCCTTTTTACGATAAACATCATATTATGCATTTGTTTTTTAGAATTTTTTATACTGTTTCGCTTACAATAACATAAAAAAAATGCTTGAACGTTGGAAGCAAAACACATGCTTGAACAATTTTTAAAAAAACGCAACTCTTCCCTTTGAGTTTGAAACATTTTAAAACAATGTTCGAGCCTATACAAAAGGAAATATAGCATTTTTTGGTTTGTTTTGCAGTTTATCGATATTTTTTGTGATTTTATTTTTTTTCGCCCTCAGACAAAATGATGAATCTGAAAGAAGAAGATATAGAGATTTTATTTTCTACGCAAATCCGACGAAATATACACAAAAGTTGTTTTTAGTGGCAGTTTGGTGGGTTTTCAAATAAAAAAATGCATAGAAGTTCAAATTTTGTGTTATATTGCCAAATTAAGATTCTTTTCAATGAAATTTGTTTTATGATGTAATTTATAGATTTACAAAGCTAGACTATTTTTTTTTTTTTTTTTGGCATCAGTCGTGAGTTTTCCATTGGACCGATTTTAATAATTACTTTTTTTAATGAAAAGCTATTTATATGTAAATGTGCTCATTTCAGCTATTTTTTAATTTATTTCCTCTTTTATATTTTATTTTTAATTTAAAAGCCTTTTTATGAAATTTCTTTAAAAGAATGGCAATCGGATAACTCCCATTGTTGCAGAAAAATTAAAAATAATGAAAAATATTTAGTCACATGGTGTTTTTGAGCGTATTTGCGATTAAATTTCGGTAAAAAATATTCATGAACGTATACTTTATATTAATAAGCGAATAAAAATTCACATTTACTGTGACGTCCCGAGAATATTGCTTATTAATTTTATTTTCTTTATTAATGTGTTGTTATAGCTTACGTACAGCCGTGAAAATAACAATAAAAACAAACACCCCCTACTAAATCTTTAACATAATAAAGCTGAAGAAAGTTAAAAGTAACAAACGACTGGAAATAAAGTGTACTTTTAGAATAATGGCCACAGAAAAAAAACTGTCACATCCGGATTATAATTTTAGGCGATATTATTAAAAACATGAAAACGTGATTTAACATTCGTGTAAAATAACATTATAACTTATATCCCTCTAAAAAATGTTTTGGCTCGTAAAAAAATAATACATAAATAAATAAATATATTAACGTTTTGGAGGAGCATGATAAACATCTGTAAAACAGCATTTATCTATTTTAAATCCCTTTTTATGATAAACATCTGTAAAACACCATTTATCATTTTTAAGATAAACATCATATTATATATTTGTTTTCTGGAATTATTTTTATGTTTCGTTTCCAATAACATAAAAAAAAATATGGACGTTGGAAGCAAAACACATGCTTGAACAATTTTTATAAAAAACGCAACTATTTCCTTTGAGTTTGAAACATTTTAAAGGAATGTTCGAACCTATACAAAAGGAAATGTAACATTTTTTTAGTTTGTGTTGCAGTTTATCGATATTTTTTGTGAGGTTTTTTTTTTTTTTTTTTTCTTTTCGTTTTTAGATAAAATGATGAATCTGAAAGAAGGAGGTTTAGAGATTTTATTTTCTGAGCAAATATGACGAAACATACACAAGAGTTGGTTTTAGTAGCACTTTGATACATTTTCAAATAAAAAAAATACATATAACTTCATAATTTTGTGATATATTCACCAAATTAAGTTTCTTTTCAGTAAAATTTACTTTAGGATGTAATGTTAAATTAAAGTATAAATGATAAAGTATGCTTATTGAAATATAAGTATAGAAGCCTATATCTCTTATTCCTCTCTTCCTTCAAAAATAGCTTCGAAAAAATGCATAATTAAAAAAGTATGAAAAATTTCGAGAACCGTTCTAAAAAGTTCTCAGTTGCTATTTCTATGCAATCTCAGCAAATATCATACCAATTTCAAAAGTAATAGTTGCAAATTAATGGTGACAATCCCTGCTCCAATATAGGCTATATTTCATGTTGTTGTCACCACCACCTGAAAATTCCAAAAGCAAAAAACATTTTAAAATGCGTTTTTAGCTCACAGGCTATCATAGCCTGAGAGCTTATGTGCCCGTCCGTTCTGTATGTACGTTCGAGCGTAACGCGATAACTCATGATAAAAATATCCGATCCACTTGAAATTTTGTATGTAGGTATATCCTGACAAGGCGCTTCCCTGATTAGTTTTTGGAGTTCATTCGATATGTGTAAGAGGGGGAACGGGGGCTCATGTCCCTCCCCTTAGTTGATATAAATGGGATTTTCATGCAGAATTAAGTTTTCGTTCAAAATTTAGATTAGGATCATTCTAATGAGGCGATTCCGTGACTGTTATTAGGTGTTCATTGAATAAGTATAAATAGGGGGGACAGGGGTTCTAATGCCCCCCCCCCCTTAATTTATATAAATGGGTTTTTCAAGCAGAATTTTCAGATTTCGTTCAAATCTCTGAATAGTTTTGGAAGTTTAATGGTTAAGTGTAAAAGAGAGGGATAACTCATTTTAAATTATATAAATGCTAAATGGGTTTTCATTAAGAATTATCTCATTTGCTCTGAATTTTGGATATAGATTTTTTATATGATAAAGCCTGCCTTTGATAGTATAGGAGGTTCAATGATTAAGTATAAAAAAAGAGGAAAGGGGAGAGCTGTTTCCCCTTCTTAATTTTTTTTTTTCGAGCGGAATTAACTCTTGAAAATATAAGGCTTTAATGTACAATTAGTATTTGTAGCCTGTGAGCTCAATGCCATCAGTTTAACTGGGCAGTATTCTTTATTGTACAACTGACGGGTCTAACATTTTTAAATTTGACATGTTAATTATTTAAAAGATGCAAATGATTTTTAAGAACAGTCAAAAGAAAATTCCAAATTTAAGAGGATTAAGTGAGCGAAAAGAACTCTAAAACCGTTCTAAATTATGGTTTTCATGCAATCTTATGAAATACCAAACCGATTAAAATGAGTAGGATGTAGCAATCCCAAAACTTTTTTCTATCTCATGTATGTTAATACTTCCAGAAAAATGATGCATAGTAGCGTCACCGCTAAAATTATGTACACCAAAAGCTAATCAGGAACAATTTATGTCAAGTTCTAACTGAATGGGAATTTTGGTGAAAATCCGTGCGTTAGTTTTTAAGATAGAATCATTGGAGAAATCGTAAAAGAATCAGGATAAAAGCGCCATCTGTTGAGCCATTTACGCCAAAAATTAAAGAACATTAATCTATATCAGAGACTAATTAAATATGAAGTTTGATGAAAATTCGTGCATTAGTTCCTGAGATAGAGCTAGTACAAAATTCATAAATAATGACGCATAGTAGCGCCAACTGTTGGGTGAATTACAACAAAAAATAATAAGCACCAATTTAGATCAAATATTAACAGAATCTCAACTTTTATGAAAATCCATCCATTAATTCTTGAGATATAACTATTGCTGAAATGGTGAAAACGGCGCATAGCAGCGTCACCTGTTGGGCGATATACACCAAAAATTAATCAGAAGGCCTATTTTAATCTGAAGTTCTGTGAAATTCCGTGCATTAGGTCCTAAGGCAGATCTTGTGCGATAATCATAAATAATGTCGATTAACAGCGTCACCTGTTGGGAAAATTGCACCAAAAAGTAATCAGCACTATATTATATTAAATAATAATAGATTTTGAAGTTTTATGAAAATCCGTCCATTAGTTCTTGAAATATAGATTTTGCGGAAATCGTCAAAAAGCAGCATAGTAGCGCCACCTGTTTAGAGATATACACCAAAAACTAGTCAGCTCTTGTTGTTTATATCAAGATCTAACTAAATCTAAAGCTTTGTTAAACTCCGTGCATTAGTGCTTGAGGCAGAGCGCTCACAAATTTTTTTGTCACATAGAGAGTTGACAAAGTGACAGACAGGCTCACAGACATTTTCTAAAAACATGTTTTTAGGGTTCTCTGACCCCTAAACCGTGTAAGCCTGACGAAAACCGGTATTCGAAAACTTTCACGAATCCAATACTTTCTTTCGATAAAGATAGAAGAAAATCGAAATGATGACTGCAAATAGGAGGAGATTATAACATGTTTAAACATAAGCTATGTTTTACAGTGGCGCCAACTTTTGAAAAATATTGGGTTGGCTCAAAAATATTGAGTGGGCTCAAAAATATTTTTGTAAAATGGTGCGACAAGTTTATTTTTCTTTGAAGGGTTGAGGTAGTGAAAGAAGAGAATTTTAAGTTACGTTACGCTACCATGTTTTAATAAAGTTGCAAATTTATTAAATTATATTCTTATGCGTCTCAGTGTTTTTCTTTACAAAGACACTGATAGTTATTGTAATGTCATGATATCATGAACAGGACTACAAATTGAATTAGCAGAAAGATAAACATGGAGCAAAACATCTGAGACATTTGGGATTTATGGGTGTCAGTCGGAGAACTAAAACACGTGGTCATTGACAAGATCAATTTTATTCTAAAGAGAAAAATGATTAATAAAATACTAACGAACTAAATAACAAAAACAATAAAAATTGGATACGCTAGAATTCAAAATTATTGGGTAGGCTCGGGACACATTTTCAGAAAGAATCACGTTTTGAGCACCTTATCGCCAGAACAACGAGTGGCGCGGAGATGAAGTCAATGCTACGCACCCTTGACGTCAAACGTCTAGCGAATAGCAACCCTTCCTTCTGCAAAGAGATCGCGCTTATTGTTCCTTTGCTTTTCCGTAAATGTTATCAAACAAAGACTATAATATGAGGAAAAGTTATTCACCGTTGTTTACGATTAAAACATAGTTTAAAACAAAGAACTTTTTCAGATTAAAATGATTTAAATTTCACAGAACATCTAAACATGGATTTTTTTTTCTTTTTTTTTTTCTCAATTCGAAAATATTATTTCCTTAACTCGCTATGTTCGAAGAAATTGAGAGGTTAATTAAAAACAGTAGTAAAGATTCGCTTGTAATAAATATAATTCTATTAATCATATGTTTTATGACACAATTGAACTTAGTTTATTTTGTGTTTGACGATGCAGCTAGCTGAACGTTCTCGCTTTCGCCAACTCGCCAAGGCTGGTGCTCAAAACGTGATTCTTTCTGAAAATGCGCTCGGGGCCATACTGATGTTTTATGTGGGTGTCCAGAGGGTTGCAAGAGCAATAACATTTAAAATTGTGATTTCTATGAAACTAAAGGGGCTAGAAATTTAAATTTAGCATAGTAGTTACTTATAAAATATAAATGTTCTCTAAGAACAGTCGAAAGTAATTCGAAACTTAAAAGTTGTAAATCGGAGGAAAGGAGAGAAATGCGTACTAAAAAATTCCTAAATTACAATTTCTATGCAATCTCAGAAAATAATAAATCGATTTTGTTATGTCTGCAGATCAATTTTTACAATCTCTGATCCTATGCAGGCTATATTGGGACCACTGTGTCTGATACCACTAGCACCTGAGGTTGGCAAAAACAAAAGTTCTTCTAAAAAAATCTTTAAAGTTTTCTTAATTACGTTTCTGTGGAATGATAGGAAGTACCAAAACCCATTTCAAAATTAATCTTGGCAAATTAATGGTGACAGTCCTTGTTCCAGAATAGGCATTTTATGTTGCTGCCATTAAACCCAGAGAGAAGCTGGATCGTTAGATAAGAAGCTTGGAATTTGATGTCATGATTAATTTTAAGAGACAAATGCTTACTAAAAAGATGGTTTCTAAAAAATTCAAAACTTCTAATAGTCCAAGAACCGACAGCACAAAATCCTAAGTCATTGAGCACAAGAAAAAATCCTTTATTTTATGGAAGAGTAGTAATAGAGGAATCTAATGACCCATGTCTGAAGGAATCGAAGTGGTGCATAAGCCAAAAATTAATACCACTGGTCGTTGACTCATAGGATTAGCATTGTATTTTCCTGCACCCAGTTTTCCATGTTTTCATACTTTTGATTGTACTGCAAACACAATGCTAAACCTACAAGTGAATCACTGGTGGTATCAATTTTTGGCTTATGCGCCACTTCACTTCCGGCAAACATAGATCATTAGACTCCTCTATTACTACTCTTTCATAAAATAAAGGATTGTTTCATGTGCTCGATGACTTAGGGCTTTGTGCGGTCGGCTCTTGGACTATAATGAATACTGAAATCAGCGTATGAACTGAGCATAAAAATATCAAAATGCCTTCTAAATGATCATTTATTTAGAATAAGCTTTAGTTCTTATTAATTTAAGCTTCATTGCCGCCTAATATAGTGCAATAGTGATTAAATTGAATATTAAGTCAAACTGCGCTTTAAATGGTAATTTTTAAATTATTCCTAGCAGTATAATTTTTTAATAAAAATTAAACATGTGTAACACGCGCCTAACCGTTCCAAAAAAAGAAGAAAAAATAAGACTGTCTCACGTCACGTGACCTGAGCTCTGCTGAATTAAAAATGTAGCTGTAGATCGTTCGTTTTAAAAAATCTGGCAACAATACTTCTTTAAAAAAAAAAAAAAATTCTATTCGAAGTTATGTTCTAAAATTCGAAGCTGGCTGTGAGCAGTGAGTTCAGGTCTTGTTTTGGTGGTGTGTGGAACTAGTATTATGTAAAAAGCGCTGAGTTGTAAATATTCTATGTATGTGTACTGTTTTACGTATTAAGTGCCGTCTATCAAGTAATGAAAAAAATATTAAAGGAAAATTGTCTCCCCGAGAATTTATATTTACATAAGTAAAGCTTCTTCTTTTCTTGTAAATAAGTAACACTAGTTCTTAGAAAATAGTGAAGTCAAGTCAAATTGTGATTTAAATGGTAATTTTTAAATTATTCCTAAAAGTATAATTTCTTCTAATAAAAATTGGATGCACATATCACTTGACATTTTTCAACTATTACGCGAACCAAGCCGCGAGGTTTGCTAGTTTTAAAATACTTATAAAAGGAAGTTATTTATTTTAATCAAGTTGAAATCGTTCAAATCAATGTAATAAAGTGTTATTTAAACAGAATCCAAAATTTTAATATGTTATTTTAATTCGCAATTAAGAGAAATTAGCGCAGATATAAACTTTAAAAACGAAAAAATTGTTTAGACGAAATTTAAAATGCTAAATCATTAATAAATTGCAACAGTTTTTAAAGTACAAAGAAAATTAAATTCCAAAAAATATCATAAATGTCAGTGATTATTTATAACAACAACAACAACAACAACATAATAATAATAATAATAATAATAATAATAATAATAATAATAATATAAATCTTTAAATTGGCAAAAAATACGAGATTGCTTTTAATTAAATCCATTTTAATATGAAAATTTCAACTCTCAATGAAGAAACTTCTGTTTACTAACGAGATGCTTTACCTCCAAGCTATGATGTCTACACGAAAAACATGAAAATTAACGTTTTCTTTAAAAACTTAAATCGCAAAAATGAACGAATAACATTGGAAGAGTTAATGTAGTTAAAATAATAGAGTTTTTCGAAATGTTACTATTTGCCGTAAGACACGAAATATTCAGCTGTAAGTACACAAAATTTTAAAGTCTGTGACTTATACAGTTTTTTTGTATGGACTTTGTGACAAATATACAGTGGAGTGAGAAAAATAGGGTTTCTTCATATGAACGAAATCCTTAAAAGAACTTTTTTCGCCTCGAAAATTCTCAAAATGTGAATATCTTTGTCATCATTCATCATATCTACTGTCTGATCTTTACTAGGCTGTCAAATCACATTTACACTTTTCTGAATTTTACTTGAAATCGCTTCTATTCTTTAGAAATTGTCAGAAATGTAGAAAAAAATTCAAAAAGTAAATGGAGATAATATTTAAACAAGTAGGTAAATGTGGTCGCAGATCGCATAGAGGGTTTCGTTGAATGTGTCCTTCAAAACACTTTATCATTAAATAAACAAACGAAAATTGTCAATATAAAATTAATCATTCATTGCATAAATGGCAGCACCATTATATTTAGGAATGTGCCTCAGTGTTAGGAATGTCAGTTCGTGTATCAAAATAGTTGATAAATATGGGATGTAATATGATGAAATAAAAACAAATAAACGCGTTTTTCACGTTGTTTATTTAATACATTAATTTATGTTAGGTACATAATATTTTTTATATCTATTTAAACTTGCGTGCAATAATTAGAAGAGAAAAAAACAAAAACAAAATGAACTGATGATATTAAAAAATATATTTTAATTAAAATAAGTCTTTTTTCAGAATTTTATGATTTGTTGTGTGACAAAAGTTATTCAGCTGTAAGTGCATAAAATTTGAGCTCTCTGAGATATATTTTTCGGACTATGTGACAGACCAACGGACAGATGACAGGGACGAATGGGGGATTCTTCAAATGAACGAAACCCTAAAAAAAGAAAAAAGAAAATGTGCAAATATGCATGTTAGTCTCAGAATTTTTTAATTGCTAAATATTTGAAATGGTTTTTTGACAAAAAGAGTGAAAAAACCTGCTTTGTGTGTTCAATTTCTTCTCAATATTGTAATCCATTCCAATATCCTATTTGCGAAATATTCTTTTCGCTTTTAGAACAACTAACTCTTTTTGTCTAGTAGCCTCATTTTATTATAAATAGACACTAGATCTCATAATACACACTGGGATTTTCTTTTAAATAAAGAGTAGAATTAAAATAAAAAAGAGTTCTTTTTTCCAATTTTTCTAAAATTTATGCCCAAAATACTGCAACTATGCAAATGAAAATACTTTTGTGAATATATTTTTCGATAAAAATTGATGTTTCTCGGATATTGCTTGCGACTTTTAAATCCTCTTTTGCTTTAAATTGCCTGTTCTGCAATATCGAAAACTCGAGATTTTTTTATTATTTTTTTTAAGAAAAAAGAGAAAGGGGGAGATCCATTTACATTTTTTTCAAAATTTCTTGAATAATGCTGATTTTATTCAAAAAAAAGAATATTTACAGAAACTTTTTTTAACGGAAAAGAAATCACATTTTTTGAATTTAGCTTTAAAGAAAATCAAAGGTAGTAACTTGTTTATTCTTTTACTTTATAACTTATGTCAGACTGATACATTGACATAAAAAAATCAAATTTTAATTTATAAAATTAAATACCTTGCTTTGTCCAATGATTCTGAAATCATACTTCATCAATTATACTTTAATTGGTATGTTGTATTGACATTACAAATTATACCATTATAAGTTTTGAAATATCCAAGTATTATAATTATGTAAGCCAAGCTTAATAATATTATAAATATCTTTGTCATCTTTCCCTGTATCTACAATCTCAAATTTACTAGGCTGTCAAATCACGTTTACACTATGCTGAATTTTACTTGAAATCGCTTCAATCCTTTATAAATTATCAGAAAGGTAGCAAAAAATTCAAAGGGTAAATGGAGATAATACTTATAAAAAAAGAAAAGAAAATGAGCAAATATGCATGTTATTCTCAGAATTTGTGAATCGCTAAATATTTCAATTAAGTATTTTGTAAAAAGAGTAAAAAAAAAACACCTACATTGTGCGTTCAGTTGCCTCTCAGTATTACAATTCATTCCAATATCCTATTTTCAAAATATTCTTTTCGGTTTCAGAACTTCTTTTTTTGTCTAGTAGCCTCATATTATTATAAGTAGACACTCGATCTAGTAAATGCATACTGTGATTTTCTTCCAAATAAAGAGTAGAATTAAAATAAAAAAAAGAGTTTTTTTTTTTTTTTTCCAGTCTTTCTAAAATTTATCCCCAAAATACTGCAACTATGCACATGAAAATACTTTTGAGAATATATTGTTCGATAAAAATTGATGTTTCTCGGATATTGCTTGCGACTTTTAAATCCTCTTTTGCTTTAAATTGGTTGATCTGCAATATCAAAAACTCGAGATTTTTTTTTATAAGAAAAAAGACGAGAAAAATGTAGATCCATTTACATTTTTTCAAAAATTTCTTGAATGCTGATTTTATTAGAAAAGGAGAATATTTACAGAATTTTTTTTCAACGGAAATGAAATCACATTTCTTTAAATTTAGCTTTAAAAAAATCAAAGAATGTAGCTTGTTTTTTTTTTTTTTTTTTTTTTTTTTTTACTACTGTATATCACATCGATAAGTTTGACGAAAAATTCAAATTTTAATTTATAGAATTAAATAGCCTTGCTTCAAAGATTCTGAAAAACATACTTCATTAATTATACTTTGAATGGCATTTTGTATAGACGTCTAAAATTATACCATTTTGAGTTTTCAAATATTTAAGCATTATAATTATGTAAGCTAATCTTATTAATATTATAAATATCTTTGTCACCTTTCCCTGTATCTATACTGTCTCATCTTTGCTAAGCTGTCATATCACGTCTACACTTTGTTGAATTTTGCTTGAAATCGCTTCTATTCTTTAAAAGTCATCAAAAATCTAAAAACATAAATAAATAAAAAATCAAAGAGTAAATGGAGATCATATTTAAAAGAAAATGCAAAATTTGCATGATATATTCAAAATTTTTGGATCACTAAATATTTGAAATTAGTGTTTTTATAAAGAGAGTGAAAAAAACCTGCTTTGTCTAAACCGATAGCTTCTCAATATTACATTCCATTCCAATATCCTACTTGCAAAATATTCTTTTCGCTTATAAAACAACTCTTTTTGTCTAGTAGCTTCATTTTATTGTAAGTAGACACTCGATCTCGTAAATACACACTGTGATTTTCTTTCAAATAAGGAGTAGAATTAAAATAAAAAAGAGTTCTTTTTCCAATCTTTCTAAAATTTACCCCCCAAAATATTGCAACTATGCAAATGAAAATGTTTTTGTAGGAATATATTTTTCGATAAAAATTGATGTTTCTCGGATATTGCTTGCGACTTTTAAATCCTCTTTTGCTTTAAATTGCCTGTTCTGCAATATCAAAAAACTCGAGATTTTTGCAAACTCAAGAGGGAGATCCATTTACATTTTTTCAAAATTTCTTGAATAATGCTGATTTTATTCGAAAAGGAGAATATTTACAATTCTTTTAACGGAATGAAATCATATTTCTTTAAATTTAGCTTCAAAGAAAATCAAAGGTAGTAGCTTGTTTATTCTTTTACTTTATAACTTATGACAGACTGATAACTTGTCATAAAAATCAAATTTTAATTTATAAAACTAAGTATCCTTGCTTTATTGAAGAATTCTGAAAAACATACTTGATCAGTAATCATTTTATTGGTATGTTATATTGACGTCACAAATTTCACCATTTTAAGTTGTGAAATTTTCAAGTATTATAATTATGTAAGTCAATCTTAATAATATTATAAATATGAAATAGTGTGTGAATGTTTGACTGAAGTCAATGTCGAAACGGATGATTTAATGCGTTTGTATCTTTGCGTATATCTTAATAATATCATTAATGTCAAAGAGTGTGTGAATGTTTGACTGAAGTCAGTGCCAAAGCAGATGATTTAATGCATTTGTATCTTTGCATATATCTTAATAATATCATTAATGTGAAAGAGTGTGTGAATGTTTGACTGAAGTCAATGTCGAAACGGATGATTTAATGCATTTGTATCTTTGCATATATCTTAATAATATCATTAATGTGAAAGGGTATGTGAATGTTTGACAGAAGTCAGTGCCAAAGCAGATGATTTAATGCATTTGTTTCTTTGCATATATCTTAATAATATCATTAATGTGAAAGAGTGTGTGAATGTTTGACTGAAGTCAATGTCGAAAAGGATGATTTAATGCATTTGTATCTTTGCATGTATCTTAATAATATCATTAATGTGAAAGAGTGTGTGAATGTTTGACTGAAGTCAATGCTAAAACGGATGATTTAATGCGTTTGTTTCTTTTCATATATCTTAATAATATTATAAATGTGAAAAAGCGTGTGAATGTTTGACTGAAGTCGATGTCGAAACGGATGATTTAATGCGTTTGTATCTTTGCATATATCTTAATATTATTACAAATGTGAAAGAGTGTGTGAATGTTTGACTGAAGTCAATGCCAAAACGGATGATTTAATGCATATGTATCTTTGCATATATCTTAAAAATATTATAAATGTGAAAGAGTGTGTGAATGTTTGACTGGAGCCAATTCCAAAACGGATGATTTAATGCCTTTGAAGCTTTGCATATAGATGGATTATAACTCAGAAATGTACATAGGGTATGTTTCATTTTGTTCAAATACTTTTCTTAATATTCAAAAAATACAATTTCATCTCACTTATTAAATCGCTCGAAGAAAATTTAAGATAAAATTAATAGTACATAAAAAAGTGCTTTACAAAAATACAGAAAACGTTGTGGGGAAAAAAGTAAACGCACCTATTAACTCTACAACAAGTTCTTATAGAAGAAAATTACTGAAATCAAACGATCAGGAATAAAGTCTATTTTTAAATGATGTACAGTCGACTCTCATTAATTTGAACTAAACTTGAAGTCCCGAAATTTTCATTAGCAGAATAACGTTAAAATTTTTAATTTATTCGAACTCATTTTCTCTTGACTTCGTTTAATTCGAATTAACGAAATTTTGATTTTTAATTTTTCCGTACTTTTTCTCTTCAGATCTTTGATATATTTTTTTTTCTTTAATTTTTGTCAGAATTATTCTGAACAAGTGCACATATTGTAGTCCCATGCATTTCATATCCGCTTTTTTAGTGCTCTGTCTGTTCATCAATGACACCTCCACCCAATATTCGTTTGTGCTTGTTCTTAATCCCTTAATTAGTTTATTTATGTATTTTAATTTAATATTAAGTCATATTTTAATGACAACAGCCGAAATATATGTAAAAAACACTACAACATTAATTTTTTTGTAATAATACCCTTTTAAACATGTTTTCCTCTCATACTTTCCATAATTCGAACTCTGGATAATTCGAACATTTCTTCGAACATTTCTTGTAGTCCCGACGAGTTTGAATGAACGAGAGCCTACTGTATATAAATTTTGGCGTCTGCATATCAAAATCATAAAAAATATTAGAACAATCATAAAAAAATATTAGAACATATTTTGAGTATAAAAGGAAAACTTTCCACTTACTTAAAAAAAATGATTTCTAAAATATTCAAAAAACTTTTTTCAATATTTAAATATTAAAATAAAAAATAAAAAAATCATTATGCGAATCTTTTATTGGGAGTTCAATTACACTTTTTTTTTCAATTTTGAATTCCATTTCCCTATATTATCTATCAAATATTTTTTCCCTTTCTTTTTTAATATATTTTTTTATTTAATAACTTCATTTTATTGCAAATCCCTCTGGTATATTTCCCGAGAATGAATAGCATTAATCTAAAATAATAAAATCCCTGTCAGCTTGGCCTATAGGAGGAGGTTGATTTCGAAGGGTGCTCATTTCAACAACAAAAACTAAAATTTCATTACAGATAAGCATCGTTTAACAACATTATTTGGTCTCTTTTGAAAAATTATTAATTTCATTTTTCTCTAAGAACTTGTTTTATAAGAAACATCTTAAGCTAAATTTGGCTCAAATGCCATTTTGACAACATATTTTGAAATATATTCTGACTTTATTAAAAAATCGACTAATACGGTATATTATATAGTTCGTAAATAACAAAAAACTGTCCATTGAATGCGTTTGAAAGCAAAAATGGATTTAAAAATGAGTCAGAAAAAACACAATTTGTTATTTGAAAACAACCTATGTTCTTAATCATGATCACTTCGGGAAATTTTGTGTGAAGTGTCCACTTTGACAGCATTTTTTAAAAATGTGTTCAGTCTTTATCAAAAAATTTATTAATATGGCACATTATATAGCTCTTAAATAAGAGAACCTGTCAATTATATGCGTTTGAGAGCAAAACTGAATTTTAAAATGAGTCAGAAAAAACGCAATTTGTTATTTGAATACTTCCTCAAATTTTCAATCACGACTATTTCGGGAAATTCTGTTCAAAATACTCTTTTTTGGAAGCCTTTTTTGAAATTTATTCTGACTTTATCAAAAAACTGACCAATGCGTCACATTATATAGTTTCTAAATAAGAGGAACTGCAAACTGGATGCGTTTGATAGCAAAAAAGGATTTAAAAATGAGTCAGAAAAAACACAATTTGTTATTTAAATACGTCCTCAAATTTTCGATCACTTCGGGAAATTCTGTTCAAAATACCTTTTTTGGCAAGCCTTTTTGAAATATATTCTGTCTTTATCAAAAAACGGACCAATGCATCACATTATATAGTTGCTAAATAAGAGGACCTGCCATTTGGGTGCGCTTAAAATCAAAAATGAATTTAAAAATGAATCCGAGAATAAGCAGTTTGGATTTGAGGGGTTTTTTTATGCTCCTTTTTTTTTTTGTTTAACTTATTTTTGTTATACGAATTGGTCCTATGAAAAACTTGTCAGTAAAAAAGTTTTAAATCTTATTAAAAAGATTTAAAATAAATTTAAATAGATTTGATAGTTTAAGAATTGACGAAGTTATGGATATTTGTCTTTTTTCACCCCCCTTTTTGTTTTCGTTTTTAATTTTTTTTATCGGTAAGAACTAGTCCTATCAAAAACTTGTAAATACAAAAGTTTTAGATAATGTTGAGAGCATTTACACAAAATTTAGTTGGATTTGATATCTTGAGAATTGACGAAGTTATGACTTTTTTTCTCCCAAAAACCCTGTTTTTTTCGCCTCTTGAGTCATATTCTAAAATTATCAAAAATCTGTCATACATAAAATTTTGGCCCATTTTTAAGAAGTAATATAAACTTTAAACCGATTCGATATCTATTTTAACTAAGAAGTTATAGCGTTTTTTCAGTTTTCACAAAAACCTTCCCTATTTCCACCCCCTTGGACCGATTTTGCCCATTAACGAACTTAGCCGAGATTTTATACTCCTTGATTTTATGTATCAGTTTGGAGGAGATTGGAGCAGAACTATAGAAGTTATCGTGTGCATAAGAAAGTGATATATATATATATATATATATATATATATATATATATATATATATATATATATATATCATATATATATAGATAGATAGATAGATAGATAGATAAACTTTTTTACTAATGGTAGTTTTGGGGTCTAGAGGTCACGATCGGCGTAGATCTGCAAAAATTTTCAGAAATTTCAACATTGGAGCGACCGCAATAGGTAGTATTTCATACGAAATCTACCTAAAAAAAAGTTTCTAGAAACTTAATAATATACAAATCACTTTATCTGCGCAAAAGAAATAATCGAACATATTTCAAAATTTTAATAAATGTATATATATGCAGGGTGATAGCAAAAAACTTCACCTATATATGTATCCCTCGCGACCTAACCCTTCAACCAATCGGAAAGAAATTTAAAGATTAGTTATTTGAAAGTATGCGCTCAAAATTGTGATGATTTAAAACAATAGAGTTATCATAGTTACAGTTACACGGAAAAAATTCGAAATTTTCGAATGGCAACATTCTTTTCTTTCCTTAGCAAATTCATCAGTACATTCAAAAAACATAAAGGATGCCGGAACAATACACGTATGACTAAAATTGCCGGTGTAGTATCATGGCACTCAGTCCTAATCAGTTCCTATGTAATGTAATATTCAGCACTCTAAAGCAAATTTTTACATTTTTAGTTTCCCTTTCAGTTCACAAAAACAACTCAAAAACGCATTTTGAAACTTACCTTACAATATTACTCACAAGGAAGGTTTCCATAGTGAGCAAACTCAAAATTTTATGAAAAAAATGCTAATTAAACTACTTATGTATTTAATAAAGGATCAGTTAAAATTAGTGGCGGAATTACAGTAGAAAGTATGTAAAAAAAGGAAATACTTTCAAATATTTGGTGTGAAAAGACGAAAATGCCACGCGATTTGGCGAGCAGCATTTTTCCTCGCCAAAAGCAAAGGATTTTCATATAACTGAAAATTGTTTTATAGAATTTTAGAATGCGTGTAAATGGTGTTAAATAATTTAGACTTAAACAATGAAAGAGTTTAATGTATGTCATATTGTATTGCTTCTATATATAGCTTATTGCAGCAGTTATCATATAAAACGATAAGGATTCTTTTTTTTCAGCATAGCTAAAAATGGTCTTTACGTGTGCGCGAGCAAGCTTTCCGATTATTCTCATCATTTCCGGCATTCAGCTATCACTTAATTCGCAAAACGCAGTCCGACCAGATCACGGCAAACGCGCTTGCACAGAAATCTGAGAACCAATGGGAGAAGAAGGTACTTACTGTCCGTATACGTATGTGAAATAAATAATGCTGTACCATGCTCGCCTTTGCAATTTGCATATGTAGTGTAGTTTAGAAAAAGTAAGCTATTTTATTCATTAAGTACAGCCATTGATACATTATTTTACTTATTTTAATTTTTAAAGATGACCGTAGGTTTATTTAGTCGGGTTCATAATATGCGAAGAGATCGATCGTTATCTCCATGATATTGGATAAGAAATTCATTAACAAAGTCTATATGTTGTTGATAGTCTCTCACTTCCAACATCTGGGCACGCTGGTACCGGTAAAGAAACATGCGGATTACAGAGCGTAGTAACTTTAAGACCATTGATTTTAGTATATCAAATACACGAGATGCACCTTTTGTAGTTTGCATGCGTCCTCTGGTCACTATGTGATGCACTTCCATAACAGCATCCTCAGGAACAGTTGGTCGTCCTGATCGCAGACTATCACAGGTGCAGCCAATTTCTTCGAATTTCATTACTAAATCAGGAAGAGCATGTGAAATGCATAGGCCATGTATTTAGCGATGGTTTCGACGGTAAACGCGCCAGGTTTTCGCAACATTCATCCCATTTTGATAATAGTTTTACCAACTGACCACGAACGAAGTCATTTTGTTGGCATCTGCGAGCACCAATTGCAGAACTAACATTCCCACCCTAATTTTTATACGTTTTCTACGTTGACTATCTGGCAAACGATGTTCCGTGATTGGTATTTTGTCTCTGTCATATTCAAATTTTCTTCGTGCGCCTTGGTCGTGTTTTTTTTTTTTTTTTTTTTGCGGCATCATTTTGGGGCATTTTTTGGAACATCTTACGATGTTCGCGAAATCATAGTTTATAGAACCCATGAAAAAATCGACTGGTATTCTGTTTTGCTTAACTTTTCTCGGATTTTTTTTATTATTCGATGCTTAATTTTATATTTCATAACATTATTTATTTTGTTTTTGCCCGTTTTTATTGAAGGACATAATTTAACCGTTTTTTCTATTGCATAACACTTCTTATTTTGTTTTCAATCTTTTTTTTTTTTTTTTAAGTAATACTTTATTGTGATCTTCATTACTGTCATACGAAAATTTTTTTTTCTATTTTGCCTACAGCACTTACAGAAACATTTGTTGTATTATCATTTTGAAAATTGATAAAAAATAACAAAAGACAAAACATTGCAAATTCTAAATTCGTATTACTCAACTAAATAAACTTAGGTCTTGCAAAAAATAAACAAAATAACAAGAGATCAAAATAGATGCCTTATAAATAACTTACTTTTTAAATCTGCAGCTACAAAATATTACTTTTTTTTTTTTTTTTTTTTTTTTTTTTTTTGGACATGCAAAAAACATTCTGAAATCTCTCAATTAATCACAAGATTTTTGTGGGCTTTTTTACATAACTGAATGACTTTTTTTTGCATGATTGATTAATGAATTTTACAATTTTTCTCCCACACGACCAATTGTCGATTTTTGTATTTTTCCTTCAACTGATTGACGAATTTTAAAATACATTATTGTTATTTTCAAACAAACTTTAAACAGCTTTTTCTTTTAAAAGCAGAATTTTTTAAATATAAAAATATATACATGTTTATTTCTAAATAAATCAAAGGAAAAAAATGTATAGCATGGAAAAATGTTAATCATTTTTATTATATTAAAGATTTCTGAAATTAATGTGTAGAAGAACTTTCGAAAGACTCGGTTTAGTCTTGCATTCAATTATGTTTTTTCATTTTAATAAAGCAACATAGTCCTTATTTGTCCTTATTATTAAACAACAAAATTTTTTGTTTTCTCTCAATCTTTTTACCAATATTTGCGTTTTTTGAAGTACCTAGACAAATTTCATGTATTTTCGCGATCTTTTAACGAAATTCACGTCTTTTATGATACCAGGACAAAATTATTTGTTTTCTCGAAGACTTTTGGTGAAATTTGTCGTTTTTTCTCACGATCTTTCGATGTAATTTGCCGTTTTATTAAATTTATCCTTTTTTCGTATTTTTTTTTTTTTTTTTTTTTTTTTTTTTTTTTTTTTGCGAAATTGTCGTTTTTTTATTTTTTTTTATTTTATTTTTTTTTGAGAAATTTGTCGTTTTTTTCGCTATTTTTTGCGAAATTTACTTTTTTGCGATTACCTAGATAAATTTTATTTGTTTTTGAAATTTTTTGACGAAATTCAAGTCTTTTATGATACTTGGACAAAATTCATCATTTTTTCGAGGTCTTTCGGTGAAGTTTGTCATTTTTCTCGATTTCTTTCGATGAAATTTGTCGTTTTGTCGTGATCTTTCGATGTAATTTGCCGTTTTATTGAATTTATCCTTCTTTCGTGATCCTTTTCCAAAATTTGTCGGGGTTTTTTTCGCAAAATTTACCTTTTTTGTGATTATTTGATGAAATTTGCTTTTTTTCAATCCTTTGACGAAATTTGTTGTTTACTCACAATCATTTGTCAAAATTTGTTGTTTTCTCACAATATTTTGAATTTTTTTTAATATATATGATAATTTTACAGCATAGGTTCACTTTATGGGTCACAGAAACCATCTTGTAGGATAGAGGGTCAAGTTTAGAGCTAAAATGTAGGATTTTATGGTTAAATTAATCTTAACTTCGGGTTTTTTTCCGTAATTAATTTCCAATTCTGGTAATTCTGCAAGTATCGATTATTTATTAACAAACAAATGCTTAATCTTGAGATGGTTTATTTACATTAAATTCATGTTTGAAAACTGTTTAAAATGTATAAAAAGAATCACTAATTTGAGCTAAGTTGTCACACAAATTTCAATCGAGGATAGTTTATTCCTGTTCAATTACATAAAAATTCTAACTATATGACATTTAGAAATGATGTAACAGAGATAAAAGTAAAACCGAAAGCGCCGATCGTTAAAACCAGCCATACGCATTTTTTTTTTCATGCGGGCCGCAATACACTTATTAAAAGATTTAAAAAACAGTAATTAAAATAACATAAGTAGTCTAACAATGCACTATAATAAAGTTAATATTATCAAAAAGTTTCTCGCAGAAGAATTCCAAGGAGAACTTCTTTAACAAACCCATATTTTTCTTTATGAAAAAAAAAATAATTGTCGAAAAATATAGTGCAAATTTAATATGGAATGATGTTTGATTATTGTTGAAGATTAAAAAATATGCAAATCACAGTAGGATAAATAGGACTATATGCAAAAAGAACTTTTGACTGAGGGAACCGTTTTTAAGCAATTTTCAGTTAAAATCTGTTTTTCGATATATAATTATCTTCCAATGGTAATATACAAAACAATGCTGAAGATCATAAATACTTTTTTATGCGCATATCAATTAATTGTATAAATATGGATTAATGATTGTGAGCTTCTGGCCGCACATAAATTTTTGCCGGGAATGTGCGCCCCGCGGGCTGCAGGTTTCAGTATGACTGGTTAATTCCATCATTATATATTTCTTAGAAAAACAAATGGGAAGTTGTTCAAAAGTGGACTACGACTTTTTGATAGCGACGGAAAATATTGGCCGTGAAAGAAACAGAACTGCGTTGTTACAATTATGAAAACAAGCAAAAAAATTATTGGAAGACTTGATTTTTAAAGAATTAAAATAAATAAATAAAAATAAATAAAGGAATAAAATCATATGTTAGATGAGGGGAAAATCTAATCTGTTTATCAGTTTTAAAATCCATTTCCATATCCTATCTAAAAAAAGGTTTTTTACTCCTTCCTTTTTCGAATTTTCTATTTCCATCTAATAACATCATTTTGTTGCAAAACCCTCTCAATCTAAGATACACTTTATGAGAGAATTGACTAAAAATTCGTTTTTCCTCTAGAACTTTTCTAATATACGAGTCATTGAAGCTACGCGAAAGGAAAGATAGAACAAATGTGAAATTTTCCATGCATATTTTACCCTAATATTTCATGCTTCTCCGATATGCCTTATGATATTCAAAGAGCTTCTACTTAACCGTATAGGGTAAGTCTTGCAATCGTTTTAGTACACAAAAAATTTCCAAATTTTTTACTTTAAGAAGTGGGTGTAAAAGGCAATAAGATAACGCAATTTTTGCATAAAGAAAGAAGTCTATCAGATTATTAGCAGCCGAGATATTTGTAACCCTGTTTTCCACACTCTTCTATTTTTCATGAACCTGTTTTACATTCAAATTTCAATTCAAAGATATATTTTAATTGGAAATGAGACGCTTAATCCAACGCAGTAAGCTGTTTGTTAATATGATTATTATGTTTGGAGTTATGAGGATATTTCTTTTAAGCAATTCGGTAGTACTTGAGTCGTTTGGCGTTTTATATAATTTGTCCAAAATGGTTCATCAGCAATTATTAGAGCACTAGCAAGCTACGCCCGCTAGCTGGGCCACTTTTTCCAAACGAACCTCGATATTAAGCAGTATATAATAAGCAAAAAAAAATCATTTAATAAGCAAGTCTTGGTGTTCGAATCCTCAAGCACAAAAAAAAAGTAAATTAAAGAGCTATGGTTGTTATGCACCCATTATCCCGTTAAAAATATGTGATTTCGCACAGTGGGCGCTACGCGCCCACCGGCGCTACGCGACATGGTCGCCATCGTCCCGTTAAAAATATTTGGTTTTGCACGGTTGGCGCTGCGCGCCCATAAGACATTTTCTCGTATTTTTTGGTTCATCAGAAGCAGACTTTTACGCAGATTCTGAATATGTAATCAGTTTTTTTCTACTTTAAAAACTGTCTGCATGAGGGTTTAAGAAAAAACGCGCAAAAAAGTTTCGGTATTAAAAACTGCAAAAGACTGCTATTAAAAAAAATAAGTAATTTCATTAATATCACAAACAACATAACTAACAAATAATTTTGGCAGCTCGTTTTCCGTTTGTACTAACAGAAATTAGTATTAATCGCTTAAATCTTAGGTTACACAATATTCGTGTATGCTACCAAAAAGAAAACGTATGTAAATGAGCTACAACGATTGATACTCACATACAGAATAAATATATGAATAGCCAGTTACATCCGAGATCCTCAAAATATTAATTAGCAACACTATTACCTCTTAGTGAACATATCTTGCTGTGCTTAAATAGTTGTACTTATTATATTAATTAAACCATGTTTAACATTTTTTACCAATTAGTTCTTTTTCTCTTATACATTCTTTGACAAAATGACGGGAGAGAAAGAGGTTTTCGGTTGCTGCTTCTTTTAGCCAAAGGGGAAAAGTTCTAGTCGTTCCCCGCAAGGCGGCGCAGCGTTCTGTCTGAGAGCTCCGTTTGAGCTCCGCTTGGGAAATGAGACGTTTTCCGTTCCGATTCCCGACCGGTTTTTAATTCATAACTTTTTAATTTTGATCCCACGGTCTCGAAAATGCCTGAAATGACTTTCCCGGAATTTTTCGAATCGAAAGACACCTCTCGCGACTTCCAACTCACCCGCGTTGCGAACTGTAATCGGCTTCAAGCAGACAGACAGACAGAGGCGCACGGATTTTATTAGTATAGATTACTATGTATATTAAAACTATTTAAATATTCGTTTGAATTTTGTTTTGCAATTGTAATGCATTTTATAAATAGTTTACACGTGTATTATTTTCATATTTTATACTATGCATATCCATGATGGGTAAGTATTACGGAGGCCTCCAACGATTAGTTTGCTTTACATTCAGTTTCATTTTTGCAATATCAAAAGTTCTTTTTTTTAATTTGTTTCCTTTTTTTAACAAAAATGCTACAGTATTTTTATTGTTTTTATGATTTTAATACTTAAAAAATAATGATTGATACTTATATGTTAGTTTAGCACAGATAATAAATCTCGAACCGACAGTTTAAAGCTAAAATGCAATATTTTACGGTTAATTCAATCTTCACTTTGACTATTTTTTCTTTTGTATATATATATATATATATATATGCGTAATAAATTTCCAATTGCGGTAACTTTGCCAGTACTATTTTCCATTAACTAAGAAATGCTTAATCTTGAGATAGTTTATCTTAAATTCAGGTTTGAAATTATTTAAAATATATTAAAAAGTCATTAATTTAAGCTATGTTGTCAGACAGATTTCATTCGGGAGTAATGTTTTATTCCTGTTCGATTTCGTAAAAATTCGAACTATGTGATATTTAGAAGTGATGTAACAGAGATAAAACAATAGCGATAGTGCCGATCGTGAAAACTATATATTTCTTAAAATAACAACTGGGAAGTTGTTCAAAAGTGGACTATGGCTTTTGATAGTGACAAAAATATCCGCAGTGAAAGAAATAGAACTTTGTTGTTAACCCTTTCGGATCTGGTGTACTATTAATAGTACATATCTTTCAATGGAGTATTATTTTCTTTTAAATATATTTTTGGTACCATCTGCATGTAATAATGTTAGTATATGTCTATGCATTTACTATATGACCTCGTGTATATTTAGGCATTTAGCAATAATAATAATTATTATTATTATTTGGTTAAATTTCTTTGCGCCGTTTGCGATTCTTTTATTTTAAACATATGTTTCGCTCTTTAAATTTAAAATAAAAAATACTTGCCTGAAAGAATCATATATAATAAAGCGCAAAAAATATTAGAAAGTTTCAATAGAAGTTAAATCTTACTGTAGTAGAATATTTTCTAAACTTCGCCAAAGATTAGTCCTTATTCTATTGTCATATGAATATTAATTGAGTAGTACACAAAACAACAATATACATTATTTTTCAGACAATGAAATACTCTTTAAACTCTAATTAATCTACTTGGATAGCTAGTGTTAATGTTATTAACGCAAAAATACTTTTTTTCTTAAATAACAAAAAAAAAACAGACTTGAGTTAAAATTATTAAAACAAGCAAGAAAATTCTTGGTAGCTTTGGTTTTTAAAAAGTTTAAATAAATAAATAAATAAATAAAGGAATAAAATAGTATTTTGAACTAAGGAGAAATCTACTCTGTTTAATCAGTTTTAAATTCTGTTTCCATAGCCTATCTAAAAAAATTTTTTTACTCCTTCCTTTTTCGATTTTTCTATTTCTGTCTAATAACACCATTTTGTTGCAAAACCCTCTCAATCTAAGGTACACTTTATGAGAGCGAAGGAAATTGAGTAAAAATTCGTTTTTCCTCTAGAACTTTTCTAATATACGAGTCATTGAAGCTACGCGAAAGAAGAGATGGAACAAATTTGAAATTTTCCATGCATAAATTTCCATGTAATTTTCCTTTAAATTTGATGCTTCTCCGATATGCCTTATTACATTCAAAGAGCTTTTTGCTTTACATTGAGTTTCATCTTTACAATATCAAAAGTTCTTTTTTTCACTTTGCTTATTTTTTTAACAAAAATACTAAAGTATTTTTATGTATTTTTATGATTTTAATACTCAAAATATAACAAAACTGTTTTCAGCATAGTTCCTTGTTTATGATAATTCGTACTACTGTTCCAGTTGAATCTATCATTTCAAAAACCACATAAGTCGCAGAATCAGAACTTTTAATAAATAAATAAAAAAGCTTAAGTATTCACAAGTAAAGGAATTTTTATGGATTTTTGGGGGCTGATTATAGAGTTTGGACTTAATTTTGTTGCAAAACCCTCTCAATCTAAGGTACACTTTATGGGAGGGAGTGAAATTGACAAAAAACTCGTTTTCCCTCTAGAACTTTTCTAATATTACGAGTGATTGAAGCTACGAGAAAGGAAAGATAGAACAAATTTGAAATTTTTCATGCATATTGTACCCTAAAATTTGATGCTTCTCCGATATGCCTTGTGATATTCAAAGAGCTTTTTGCTTTACATTAAGTTTCATCTATGCAATATCAAAAGCTTATTTTTTTCACCTTGTTTCTTTTTTTAAACAAAAAATACTAATGCATTTTTATGTATATTTAGGATTTCAATATTTAAAATATTATGATTGGGGGTTTTATGTTAGTTTGGCACAGATGATAAATCGGGGGTAAATTTTAAAAGAATGTATGGAAATTATTAAAATAAATTTCCATATGCTAGAATCCTTGTAAAATACTAATCACTGCAAGTGTGTAAAATCAAAGATAGTGCAAATTGTTTCATACATTTATTGTGAATTGCTTTACCATAAAATTTCATGGCTTCTCAGATATAACTTAATATACCTTAAATATACCTTTCGCTTTAAAACAACATGATTCAGTCTTGCACTAAAGAACATCTATTGAAATGCAGTTCTTTTAAAATATATCTAATGAGCTTATTTGCGCATTTTAAAAATAGCATTTTAAAAATAGTAATTTTACAGCATAGGTACATTTTATAAGTTATAGAATTAATCTTGAAGGATAGAGGGTCAAGTTGTTGAGCGAAAATGCGTATTTTATAGTTAACTAGCTGTCCTGCCCAGCGTTGCCCGGCCCGTTATGTTATTCAGTTTTCAAATGTGTTATTTGCTTTCTAAATGACCCTTAAACTCAAATTTCTATGATTTTATATAAAGTCATTTTGTCAAAATTTATATTTTTAAACGGAAAAATCGCTAAAAGATATTGAATTGAAAGCACATGCTGTTTGGTATTTTATTTTCTATGTAATTTGATTTTTTGGAAACTATGCGAACCGAAAGCGAACGAAACCGCGACGGAACACTCGGGTTTTTACTGAATTCGTAAAAATTTTCACACATTTTATTTTGTAAAAAAAGAATTCTATCCATACGAAAGTTCCAAAGTTTTTGAAAGTAATGTAAATCTGGTTTATTGAAATGCTCGAAAAAGATTGTGCTAAAATACGGACATCTAGTTACTTTTAGCGTAGCAAAAATGTATTCTCCATGAGCCGGGATGTAATTCGTGTTTGTCGGTGTATTTGAACGGGTTAAATCTCATATTTTTTTTTTAAACAAACTGCAACATAAATTATGAAAATGTTTCAGCTTTAAGAAAATATTTTTGGTTTGTCAGGACGTATATAGAATTGTGCCCTGCAAAGTCAAAACCGCAATGAAACGATCTGGTTGTTATTGATTTCGTCAAATTTTTCGCATTTTTTATTTTGTAATAATTATTTCTACTCGTCCGAACGTTTAAAAATTTTTTAAGAGGGTGTAAATTTTGTCTATTGAGATGCTTTTAAAAGATTGGGCTGAAATATGTACGCTTAGATACTTTTAGCGTAGAAAAAATATTCTATACGTGAGTCGCAAAGTGCCTCCTTTTGCCTATGTATTTGAAAGGGTTAAATCTTATATTTTAAAAACCGATTGCATCAAAGATTATAAAAATGTTTTTAAACTTAAAGAATATGTTTTTTGTTTACCGGTACCTATAGGATTGCGTTTTGCTAAGTCAAAACCGCAATGGAAACGATCAGTTTTTTATTGATTTCATCTAATTTTTCGCACATTTTATTTTGTAAAAAATATTTCTATCCCTCCAAACGTGCCGAATTTTTTTGTGGGAAGTATAAATTTGGTCTATTAAGAAGATTTTAAAAGATTGAGTTGAAATATGCCCGTTAAGATAATTTTAGCATGGAAAAAATATCCTCTCTGCGAGTCACAAAATGACCTTCTTTTGCCAGTGTATTTGAAAGGGTTAAAATCCAACTATTTTAAAACCAATTGCACCATCGGTTAGAAGAAAGTTTCAACTTTAAGATCTTTTATTTTATTTGTTTACATCTTTAAAAATATTCCCTGGTAGAGCATTGACAAAAGAGAGAAAAATGGTTTTGGGAAAAACGACTCTTTTTGAATATTTCTTTTTAAAGGGTAAACTGCAACATTATTTCGAATTAATAATAGCATTTGAGACCTAAAAGTACGATCTTTCGAAATATGTCTGTTAAGTTTACCTGCGTCGAGCAGTTTGGTTGATTTGGATTTTAAAAAATGATCCAAAAACAGAAATAAACACCGAAAAATGCTTCTTCTTTCGTTTAGGTGCATAAAAGAATTTGTGCGCATGTGCAAACGATTTCTTTCCCCGAACATTAAAAAAATGGCTTTTTATGAAAGTGAGTTCCACTTCGTAATTAATATATCTGAAATTAATCAAAATATTAAAATTCTGATTTTCAGGTGCATCAGGAAAGACTTTGGGATATGCTCAAAAAATTTTTGAGCCGCGTATGTGCTGTAGGTTTCGCTAGCCATCGCAGACACACAGACAGACAGCGTGTTTTGTTCTTTTATTAGTATAGATTTAATCTTAACTTTGGCCCTTTTTTTTTTTTTTTTTTTTTTTGGCTCAATTAATTTTCAATTGTGGCAACTTTTTTAGTTGCTATTTCTCATTAACATACAAATGCTTAATCTTGAGATAGTTTGTTAACCTTAAATTCATGTTTCAAAATCATTTAAAATGTATTGAAAAGTCATTAATTTGAGCTACGTTGTCATACAAATTTCATTCGAAAGTAGAATTTTTTTTTTTTTTTTTTTTTTTTTTTTTTTTTTTTTTTGGCCGATTCGATTACATAAAAATTCTAACTATGTGATATTTAGAAGTGATATAACAGAGATAAAAGCAATAACGATAGTGCCGATCGTCAAAATCATCGCTGTATGTTTCTTAAAATAACAAATAGGAAGTTGTTCAAAAGTGGACTATGGCTTTTGATAGTGACAAAAATATCCGGAGTGAAAGAAATGGAACTTTGTTGTTAAAATTATGAAAACAAGCAAGATAGTCCTTTGGTTTTTAAAAAATTTAAATAAATAAATAAATAAAGGAATAAAATCATATATTAGACGAGAGATAAATCTCATCTGTTTATCAGTTTTAAAATTCATTTCCATATCCTATCTAAAAAATGTTTTTTACTCCTTCTTTTTTTTACGAATTTTCTATTTCTATGTAATAACACCATTTTGTTGCAAAACACTCTCATTCTAAAGTACACTTTATGAGAGCGAGTGAAATTACTTAGAAATTCGTTTTCCTTCTAGAACTTTTCTAAAATACGACTCATTGAAGCTACGCGAAAGAACAAATTTAGAATTTTCCATGTATATTTTACCGTAAAATTTGATGCCTCTCCGATATGCATTATGATATTCAAAGAGCTTTTATGCTTTAAATTGAGTTTCATCTTTGCAATATCAAAATTTTGTGGGGGTTTTTTTTTCACTTTGTTTATTTTTTTTATCAAAAATGCTAGTGTTTTTATGTATTTTTGAAATTTCAATACTAAAAAAATCATGATTGGTACTTTTATGTTAATCTGGCACAGATAATAAATCTCGACCGTTTAAAGCTAAAAAGCGATATTTTATGGCTAATTTAACCTTAAGTTTAGCTATTTTTTTCTTTGGTATATATATATATATATATATATATATACATACATATATAGGTGATTCTCAAAATAGGGGACAATTTATGTCTTTCGGCATACAAAAAAAATTGAGAGGTTTTCTGTCATGTTTTTATATTTAGATATGTTTTTCTTAATATTATTCATTATTTGCACTCAAGAATTACTCACTTTTTAGTTAAAAACACCTTAAAAGAACAGAATAAAGATTCAAAATGTCATTAGCATGGATGTCCACAGCAGCTGTGCCTTGTGTATACTAGCATTTTTCAAGAGTTAATATGATTTTTATAAAATAAACAAATGTTATTCTTTCTTTATATTAATCAAGGAAATGATTTATCCAATAAATTTCTTTTTAAAAATAAAATTATAGTACATAAAAAAAGAATTAAAATTTGTCCTCCATATTCGATTTTCAAAACAAGGTCATACTAAAACAGCTGGTTATTAATCAAAATTTCATTTTCACATATGACAATAGTTTGAAAATATAAAGTTTCTCCGTGGCAACAAGTAGCCATTTTATCCCAGCCAGAAAATAGAAGCATGTATTGTATTTTAAGAATAGAAGTTGAATATTAGGGGAGTGCATCAATTGTATGTCATTAGAATGGATAATAATTTTCATGTTTATTTTATAGTTAAAATTTTTATTTTATTTATTTGCACAGAACTTTTGTGTTTTAAAAAGCCCCAGAAAGGAATATTACATTGTGATTATATTATGGCTGATAATCTTGTTTAAATTAAAATTTGTCATTAGCATGGACAAATATCAGTGTCATTAGCATGGTTTTTCTGTCCATGCTAAAGACTCCTATGTACATAAATGTAACCAGTGCTTATATTGTATCCTTTATAAAGTTTAATTTTGCGTATAAATTTAGGTATTACATTTATTATCCCTAAAATATGCATTAAATCTGTAGAAAAATCACTTAGATAGCTTCTTACATTGTTAGTGTCAGAATGTTGCTCATGTAACAAAGTTTGCTCTTTGGTAATGTTTTTATTCTCCTTATATGTATAAATGGAAAAATGGAAACCATTTGCTGAAAAGGAAGGCTAATAAATATAGAAAAAAAAATATTTAAACAGGAAGAAAATAAAAATTTCATAATATATTTATTCCATGCAATTCGTTTTGCCATTAGCATGGCTCAAAAAATACTAATTATTTTTTTTTAATTAATTTTTAAATATTTAGCTCTGCTGACTACATGGAAAGTATGCCTAATACTATATTAACAACACCTATTTTTTTCAGAAATTTTGCTAACAGTAATTTTTTTAAGATTTCATTTTTGAAATCGTCCCCTATTTTGAGAATCACCCATATATATATATTACGAAGTTAATTTGCAATTGCCGTAACTTTGCCAGTATCTATTTTTCATTAACGATCAAATGCTTAATCTTGACATAGTTCGTTTACCTTAAATTCAAGCCTGAAAATTATTTAAAATATATTAAAATGTCCCTAATTTGAGCTACGTTCTCACACGAATTCCATTCCAGGATCCTATTCTATTGCGTAAAAATTCTAGCTACGTGATATTTAGAAGCAATGTAGCAGAGATTAAAGCAAAAGCGATAGTGCCGATCGTTAAAACTACCATTATATATTTCTTAAAATAACAATGAGAAATTGTTCAAAAGTGAACTATGACTTTTGATAGTGAGAAAAATATCCGCAGTGAAAAAAAAAGAACTCTTTTGTAAACCCTTTCGGGTCTGGCGTATTATTAATTGTGCATATCTTTCAATAGAGTATTATTTTTCTTTTAAGAAATATTTTTGATACCATTTACGTGTAATAATGTTAGTATATGTCTAAGCATTTACTATATGACTTCATGTATGTTTAGGCATTTAATAATAATAATTATTATTATTATTTGCTTAATTCTCTTTGCGCCGTTTGCGATTCTCTTATTTTAAACATATATTTCACGCTTTAAATTTAAAATAAAAGTTACTTTCCTGAAAGAATCATATGTAATAAAGCGCAAAAAATATTCGAAAATTGTAATATAAGTTAAATCTTATTGTATTAGAATATTTTCTAAACTTCTCCAAATATTATTCCTTATCCTATTGTTATGATTGTTAATTGAGTAGTACGCAAAACAACAACATTTGTTATCTTTCAGACTATGAAGTACTCGTTAAACTCTAATTAATGTATTTGGATAGACATTGTTGATGTTACTAACGTAAAAGTACTTTAAAAAAAAAAAATAAAAAATAAATAAAAAATAAAAAAAATAAAGGAATGAAATCGTATGTTGGACGAGGGAGAAATCTAATCTGTTTATCAATTTTAAACTCCATTTCCATATCCTATCTAAAAAAATATTTTTGACTCCTTATTTTTTAGAATTTTCTATTTCTATCTAATAACATCATTTTCTTGCAAAACCCTCACAATCTACGGTAAACTTTATGAGAGCGAGTGAAATTGACTAAAAAATCGTTTTCTCTCTAGAACTTTTCTAATATACGAGTCATGGAAGCTACGAGAAAGATGAGATAGAACAAATTTGAAATTTTCCATGCATAAATTTTCCATGTAATTTTCCCTTAAATTTGATACTTCTCATACTTCTCCGATATGCCTTATATTCAAAGAGCTTTTTGCTTTACATTGAGTTTCATGTTTGCAATATCAAAAGTTCTTTTTCTTTTTTACTTTGTTTTTTAACAAAAATGCAAAAGAAGTGTTATGTATTTTTATGATTTCAACACTTAAAATATAACAAAACTGTTTTCAGCACAGTCCCTTGCTTATGATAATTCGTACTATTGTTCCAATTAAATCTATCATTTCAAAAATCACATAAGTCACAGAATCATAGCTTTTAATAAATTTTAAAAAAAAAAACTTATTCACAAGTAAAGGAATTTTTATGGATTTTTTGGGACTGGTTATGGAGTTTGGACTTCATTTTGTTGCAAAACCCTCTGAATCTAAGGTACACTTTATGAGAGCGAGTGAAATTGACAAAAAATTCGTTTTCCCTCCAGAACTTTTCTAATATACGAGTCATTGAAGTTACGCAAAAGGCAAGATAAAACAAATTTGAAATTTTCCATATATATTTTACCCTAAAATTTGATGATTCTCCGATATGACTTATGATATTCAAACGGCTGTTTGCTTTATATTGAGTTTCATCTTTGAAATATCAAAAAGCTGGGGTTTTTTTTATTTACTTCTTTTTTTCAATAAAAATGTAAAAATATTTTTATAATTTCAATACTTAAAAAATAAGGATTGGTACTTTTATGTTAGTTTGACATAGATGATAAATAGCGAAATATTGTTCCCATCCTCATAATTCATACTACATTTATTTCGTTTAAAATTTAAATCTTTTTTTAATTTTATTTAGAATACACAATCTCCATTTAAAATGTATATATTTAAAGTACTTACATTTCAATTGCACATTTTTCTCTCATCTCATTGAAAAAAAGCCGGAAAAACAGTGTCATAAACCAAAGCATTTTATTTCAGCATCAAAGCATTGTTTCTAATTTGCACATACGAAAAATAAAATTGTTTCTGACGAGGTGAAAAATTCTAAAGGCGAAATTTGCGCTCGGCTAACATAAAAATACCTAGGGATTTTACGGCAAACGAAATAAAACTCGAATGCAAGACATAACTTTCATTCTAAAAGTAATAAAAATGTTTGCAGTAAAGAACCTTGTTTGTGATAGTTCGTATTACAGCATCAAAGCATTCTTTCTAATTTACACATATGAAAAATTAAACTGTTTCTGATGAGGGAAAAAATTCTACAGGCAAAATTTGCGCTCCTTTGTTTTACCTAGTGATTTTATGGCTCGCGAAATAAAACTCGAATGCAAATCATAAATTGCAATCTAAAAGTAATAGAAATATTTGCATTAAAGTTCCTAGTTTATGATAATCCGTAATACTATTGCAATTCATTTGTTTTTGAATGAAACGATTTATATTTATTCTTATGCAAACTTTGAAAATCTCTATTAGATCATCCTGTATTTCTTCTTTTTAATCGATTTACTGTTCCGTATTTGCCCTAAACACAAATATTTATTTTTTTAAAGCTTGTTTAATGTGAGTTAAAATGCATTAGGGTCCCGTGTGGTTATTGAACTAGAAACAAAAATCATGCATCTAGCATAGAATATGAAACAACTTCCGACACTTCCTGAAATCTTTAACAAAACTTCATTATTTACAAAATGAGCTAAATAAGATAACTAAGTAAATATTTTAGAAAACTGATAAAACATTTGAAACACTGATCTTAGCAGTTACCTTTTTATAGCCAAATACGTATTTTACTTCTTTTGAACAGCCCTGCATTTGATCTGTAAGTCGACATATATACTGCATAAAGGAAAAATTTAGTTTAGCATGAATACGCTTAACAGATTTAAATTTCTCTTTCTGCATTTTACACTAAAACATACTTAAATACGTTTGTTTAACCCTCTAATACATTTATTACACTTCATTATTTAGCTAAACTTTAATTCAAATTAGAACACTGTTAAAACTACTGAAATCACATTTCCAGAAATTATCATGTATAGACGGCCGTGTATTCAATTATTTGCATGCGCCTGTCTATCAGTTTATCTATATTCTACAAACATATCATAATAAACTGAATGTTGTTCAGCGTAAAAATGCATAACACATTTAAAAAACATATTTAAGTAATTTGCACTCACACTCAGAAACCTTTATGAATTTTTTTGTATAGCCCTGTTCATCAACTATAGCATTTATACACACCACATAGTGGACATAAATAAAGTGAAACTTAAAAGCGCATATCATAATTAAAAATGCAATCTTCTGTCATCATCGTTATTACATAGTACTTCGGATATAATGTACTGAATCTGAAAGATTTTGCGAGGACTTGTAAATGTTACAGCCTTCGTATTATACATGAAATAACTTATAGCAAGCCTCTTTAAAGTATAGCATGTTCTTTATATATGAAATAGTTCAACGGGTAAAATAAACCGCACACAATTTCCTTCTATACCATTATGTAATGGAATTTTTTTGTGTGGCTTTGTACATGAATAATAATCATTCTTTGCGCTGCATATTCTACAGAGAGCATATTTTAGTGCACTTCGTAAATGCATATCATTTTTTATGTTTGAAAGGTTAGAACCTCTTTAAAATTTATTTGAAACGATTTTTTTCTCGTTGACCGTAATGTAACAGAAAAATTTTGACTGTCACTGTAGACAAACTAAACATGCTATACAAACTTCCTTAGAAATGGGTTCGTGCTATTGTAAACGTTAATAATATCCAAAATTTTCAGAACAATCCAAGTATAATTATGAGAGTTAGAGTGCGGACAAACGGACTGAAAATCGATATCAAACACTTTTCAACTTTGTTGGAAAGTGTTAAAAATGCATTTTTAACATTTTTGAAATTGTGGCACTAAACGGCTAAAAATTACTGATAAAACAATCATTTGTTAGCGAAAGTAAGGCTGGTTATAAGTGCAGCATATAAATATACCATTAACTTCCGACATATAAAATACAGCACTAAAATTTTAGCTTATTTCAATCTAATTATTATCCTTTAAAATTGCTAATTCAACATACTTTCCATAACTCCTTAACCATTGGCCAGACGCAAATAATATTTTATTTTGAAAGTTTTTTTTTTTTTAGTTTATTTATTTATTTAGATACGTGTTTTAAAAACTGGCAAAAATGAACTTAATTTAATTTATTAATTTTTAAAAATGATATTCAGAATTGGCACTTAATTTTAAAAAGTTGTGTTAACTTAACTGAAAGATTGCATGCGCGTTGTGTTTCAATTTTTAGAAGATGCAATGTAAAATATAAAATAAAAATCTATACTAATAAAATAACAAATCGCTCTCTGTGTGTGTGTGTGTCTGTGACAATTAGTGAAAAATACGCCACGTACGAGGTTCAAATTTTTTGTGAAGATTGTCCAAGGCCTTTCCTTATGTACCTGACCCTCAGAATTTTAGAATTCTAATAATTAGTTGAGAAATTAATTAAAATCCCTAAATTAGATGAAAGGAAAAGTACTCATAATTCAATAAAAGCATAGATTTTTATCAAACCGCAGAATATTTCTTCGAAAACTTAAAGGGAAAAAAAGGGTTAATGTAAATAGAGGGTTGCCATGGCGATGAATGTACTAGGCTCTTTTATAAAGGGCTGTATTTTAAATTCTTCTGGGCCTAAAAACTCAAAAATTAGACAGCTGTATGCAGGAAAAATTCCCCTTTCAGAAATTCAAAAATTATTTTCGTACTCCTGTAAATAGTTGAAAAAACCGCAAAAATCCATTTATAAAATCTCATTTTATTTCCGTTCAAAGAAACAGATTTCGAGAAATCTTTCTGAACGAGAGCAGGTGATTTGCGACGCAGACAGCTGGGCGTCAGCTAGTAGTAGCATTTTTGACGACCTGTAAATATTTTCGAATATTAAATTCATAAATTTAATTTTTATCAATTCAGATGAAGAATTTTTCGCTGATTTCAAATATGTAAATTTCTTGACAGTCGCTCAATTGCAACCTTAGATATTAAATATTAATTCGTTACTTCGAAGTTTTTCGAAACCACAAATGATTTTTATATTAGGATTCTTCGGTAAGCTGCCAAATTTTTAAAACTGCACAATTTAGAGATTTTAAAATGATGCTTCGAGCAATATGTTTAAACGCTGTTTAATAATATCTAAATTTATGAAAATCCAAGTTTTTTTTTTTTTTTTTTTAATAAAAAAGTCGATTTTTAAAAAAAGGAAAAGAATGATGAATCGCGAATAATTAAAATTAAAAAAAAAACTCACAAAACGATCGCTTTGGAGCTTTCAGATAAATTATAACATATAGTAAACATTTTAAAGAGTAGTGAGCTTCAAATATAGGGCGGGAGGATTTTTTAGGGAGAGTGGTCAAATACTTAAAATTGTACCGTTTTTTCCACTTCAAACGCGGACTTTTCACTAAGCCCTGGGATAAATATTACTTATTAAATATAAAACTTGCAGATAATTTAAAACATATAATATAGATTTCAAAGAGTAGGGGACGTCAAATTATGTGCAGGGGGAGGAATAATTATTTTAGGGAGGGCGTAATCAAATATTTAAAACTATACCGTTTTAGATACGGATTTTTCAGAGCCCTGGGATAAACAATACTTATTTAATATGAATTTTAAAAGTGTACTTACCATTATTTTCGAATAATAACTTCATCAAATATCTTTCTTAAGTTTAAAAAACAGTTTTGTTAAGAAGAGAGTTCGCCCCCTGGTTCTGGAATATGAAACTAAAAAATTCCAACCCCCCCCCCCCCTCACACTTTTTTTTTTCCTTGCCGTGTATGTGCATTATTTTTGATAAACGGTACCGTCATCGGGGATTCCTTTCGAGATTGAATTTTTTTTATGAGATTTTGCAATAAAAATTTCAGGTTTATTTAAGGATATTATTACAGGATCAAGCAACGCCGAATGGCTCAGCTAGTCTATTAATAATTGCTTAAGTTAGAAATAGAAAAAGTCATTCGATTACGTAGTTTCTAGCTCACATTACCTACTAATTACGATAACGAAGTTTTATAAATATTCAGATCTTGCTGTTATAGAGACAGTATTTCGCAAAAAGTATAGTGGTCGAAATCTTTTTTGTGTTCCCGTAAATATACAGGAAGTAACTTTTATTACACCTCAGCAACATATATCAATCTCATAAAATGTTAAATAGTTAATTACAAATAATTATGTAGTATGTTAATTACAAGTAAAACGCGCTCCAAACGATATTCTCTCTAACCATTATGTAATGGAATACTTTTCTGTGGTCTTGTAAATCAATAACAAATGTTTTTTGCACCACATATTGTGCAGAATGTATATTATAATATGTACTTCATACATGCATATACTACATTTTATTATGTTCGAATGAGTGTAATACCATTAAAATACATTTGAAATTTTTTTCTTATTGACAGTAATTTAACGGAATACTTTTCGTTGTCCCTGTAATTGATCTATTCATCCGATTTTCATAAAATTTGAAATGACTCAACAAAATTATGTAATAATTATGTATTTTAAATTTCAAACGATTAAAATGCATTTAAAACTTTTTTTCTCCATTGACCGCAGTGTAACGGAATCTTTTTGATTGTCCCTGTAATTGATCTATTCATCCGATTTTCATAAAATTTGAAATTATTCGACAAAATTATGTAATAATTATGTATTTTTAAATTTCAAACGATTAAAATGCATTTAAAACTTTTTTCCCATTGACCGCAGTGTAACGAAATCTTTTTGATTGTCCCTGTAATTGATCTATGCATCCGATTTTCATGAAATTTGAAATGACTCCACAAAATTATGTAATAATTATATATTTTGAATTTCAAACGATTCGGTTGGGTAGTTTTTGCGATGTTATATGCGGACGGACGGACGGACTGAACGACAAATATAAGTGCTATGTATTTACATAATAACGAACTCACCTAAAAATGTGTTAAAAAGTAGCCCTATTGCAGTTGAGGGCATATGAACATCGCAACAAGTAAAATGAAGCAGATTTTGCGAAATATTTAATATGATTTATTTTACTTAAAAATAGAATTATGAATGAAAAAAATTTCAGTAAATATGTACATTGTAGCTCAAATATAAATCAAGAGACATTAATTTCAGGCAAAATTAATTTTCAAGACTAATTAACTTTCTACATATTTTTTGAATAGTATTTTAATTAAACTTTTTCTAAAAACAGCTGTTAAATACATCACCTTAAATTTTTTTGGGGTATAGGAAAATATACTGTTTGAGAGTAATAAGAAGAAATTTTCATTTTGGTTTAAAAGAAATAAAACAAAATATTATACTAAAAAATTTTGAAAAAAAAAAACAAGGCATTTTAACGACATATTTTCATTTTATTTTAAAGAGTGTTTCACTCAGTCGTAAAATGTTATGTATTTTTAAAGAAACAAGTTAGCTACACAATTTCGAAAAGTTTCAGCTGTTAACCTAAAATAGAATTTTAGAAAATGTACTAAAGAGTAAAAAAATAAATTTCGAAAAAAGAGGGCAAAATAAAAAAATACATGCAGACACCCGCAATGTTTAAAATATATTATTTTAAAACCTTCCAGCACCATAATAATTTGGGTGCACAATCCTTTAATACCATAAGTTTTTAGCTCTAATTTTTTTAACAATAATTAAAAACTCAAAAATTTAAACCATATTATGTTTTATATACCCTTTATATACCCTTAAGATATACAGTTCTACTTTAGTTTTTAAAAACAGTCATCGTAAAGATCAGCTTTTAGGTGCGTTCGTAATTATGCAAATGCTAGCACCTACAGTTGCCGTTCAGTCTGTCAGCCTGTCCGCATATAACAACGCAAAAAGTACCCAACCGAATGGTTTGAAATTTAAAATATATAATTATTACATAATTTTCCAGTCATTTCAAATTTTATGAAAATCGGATGTATCGATCAATTACAGAGATAATCAAAAGAATTCCATTACATTACGATTAATGGGGGGGAAAAGTTTCAAATGTATTTTAAACGTTTGAAATTTAAAATATATATTTATTACATAATTTTGTCGAGTCATTTCAAATTTTATGAAAATCGCATGCATAGATCAATTACAGGGACAATCAAAAGTATTCCTTTACATTACGGTGAATGGAGAAAAAGGTTTCAAATGCATTTTAATGATGTTACACGCTTTCGAACATAATGAAATTGATATGCATCTATGAGGTGTATACTAAAATATACATTCTGTACAATCTGTGAGGCAAAGAATATTTTTATTAATTTATATGGCAACACAAAAGTATTCCATTACATAATGGTATAGGGGGAAACATTGTTTGGGGCGGCATGTTTTAATTATATTAAATTATTTCACATTTTATAAAACTGATGTACGTTGCTGAGGTATACTACAAGTTACTTTCTGCATAATAGAAAGCAGATAGTATTTACAGGGACAAACAAAAGATTTTGTATACTATACTATATCCGAAGTACTATCTACTACAAGAGTAAGATCTGAATATTTTTAGAATTTCGTTATCGTACGAACGCACCTCATTTGCTACGCTTCACGTGCATTTTCGGACTTGTTAAAAACAGTCATCGTAAAGGTCAGTCTTTTAAAATAACTAGGGAGATATTCTATTACCATGAATATAAAACTTCGAAAAAATTAGCTCATGATTGTCTTCCGAGCGTCAAATATAAGCACTGAGTTCACTGCATTGTAGTTTAAAATGAACGTTGAAAAAAAGAATGTCAGAATAATACGATTCTTGGGCCAAAGCATTCTCGCTAAAATACACAAATTGAGCTCAATAAGTAAATATATATATATACGCAAAAAAAGGTAATTAAACAAATTACAACAGCCACTTAAAAAAAGATTTTTTCAAAGACTAAAATTTAAGACTCATAAATAAATTCTATAATAAATAAATAAACATATTTATTTCTCTCTCTCCCTTTTTTATAATTATTTTACAGTTAAAGTTAAATAAAGATGAAGCATCTGGAAGAGATTATCATTTATACAGTCATTTTCTTCCTAAATGATTTATTATTTTTTTAAACAAAGTAAAGAGATGATAATATTTCTTCCTTTCTGAATTCATTCGATTTCTTATATAGATATACCTATACTACCCATATTACAAAAGACATCCATATCTGTACATAATTCATACGTCTTTTTGCGAATGGCAACACTTTTCAATTTTAAATGAAATTTTAGCTTTACAATTTTCGGTACAGCAAAATTCAAAACTGCTAAACATCGCACATTTTCAATTTTTACACCATCTTACAGGGGTGAAAAATGTACTTTTGAATGCAATTTGTTTGAAAGCTAAATCTCAATTTGTTTTGGAGTTGTTAATTTTTTGTAATTTTTAATACTTTTTTCTTATTGTGGCAACAGAAGCACACTAAAACCCCAGTTATTCGAAAAGCATGAGACCAAACCATTTTCGATTACCCGGGATTTCATAGGAATTTTCGAATAACCGGGAAGCTTATGGTGACACCTTGTTTAGTGAAAAGCTCCGATATAAATTTAGAACATCGTTGTAATAAAAATGTTGTGGTAACGTACACTATCTACCAATAAGTATTTGGAACTTTAAATTTTTGATATTTTGTCAAATATTTAAAAATATACTTGTCGGATTCTTCTGAAACTTCAAGATTATGAAGATTATGTCTGACCTCATATTTATCAACATTCATTTGATAAGCAGGGCAATTAGGGGGCCGACAAACAAATAAAGAATAACAGAAATATTTGGGATCACCCTGTACATGAAAATGCATGAAATGATTTATCGCTGCAGAATACAAATATGTGGATACTGCACAACATGTACACTGATTTTTGTAAGAATAACATGTATATTCATGGAGAAAGAGTGATTTTTTTTTAATTCCAAAATTCTGGTATTTTTTTGTTTATATCATGCCGGGTTTTTGACCAAACTTAACGCAAATTTCAGAAATATTGGCAAAATCTATTAGAAAAAATATAGCGCAATTAGAGTATAAATATATTAAATATTTTATGAAATTTGAGTAGTTTCATGAAATAATTTTTATCTGCGCATGCGTGAACGATGAAAACAATTCTTTTACATCATTTAATAGTCAATTCTATGGAGTAACTTATAAAAAAATCCAATCAAATATCGTAAAAATTCAAAAAGATATCCTTATTATAAGTAAGCTGTTTTTACATTGCTCTCTAAAAACGGCTGAATGATAAGGGATTCTCCACAAATTGACATTTTTTATTAACTGATTTTTAGGAAAAAATTAGTATTTAATGTATACAATATCTAATACAATATTTCTGTTAATAAGTATCTTGACATCTTTGACAGAAAAGAATAAAAGCTCTTTTCCTTTTATATCACAGGTGTCAAGATACTTATTAGTAACAATATTGTATTAGATATTGTATTCATTAAATGTACTAATTTTTTTCTAGAAGTCAGTTAATAAAAAATGTCAATTTGTGGAGAATCCCTTATTATTCAGCCGCTTTTAGAGAGCAATGTAAAAACAGCCTACTTATAATAATTATATCTTTTTGAATTTTTACAATATTTGATTGGATTTTTTTTATAAGTTACTCCATAGAATTGACTATTAAATAATGTAAAGGAATCGTTTTTATCGTTCGCGCATGCGCAGATAAAAATTATTTCATAAAACTACTCATATTTCATAAAATATTTAATATATTTATATTCCAATTGCGCTACATTTTTTCTAATAAATTTTGCCAATATTTCTGAAATTTGCGTTAAATTTGGTCAAAAACCCTGCTTGATATAAACAAAAAACATACCAGAACTTTTGAATTTTTTTTTTAAATCATTCTTCCTCCATAAATATACATGCTATTCTTACAAAAATCAGTGTACATGTTGTGCAGTATCCACATATTTGTATTCTGCAGCGATAAATCGTTTCGTGCATTTTCATGTACAGAGTGATCCCAAATATTTCTGTTATTCTTTAATTTTTTTGTCGGCCCCCTAATTCCCCTGCTTATCAAATGGATGTTGATAAATATGAGATCAGACATAATCTTCATAATCCTGAAGTTTCAGAAGAATCCGACAAGTATATTTTTAAATATTTGACAAAATGTCAAAAATTGAAAGTTTCCAAATACTTATTAGTAGATGGTGTATTACAGATTATAGTAGATGTGGTACAGGATTACACACAGTGAAGCTAGTAAGGTATTAAATACAACACTTTGATATATTGAAGTACAAGATTATGCAATAGCATCAAATGTATTGTTATTTAAAAGTTGGTGTCTTAAAGCAGCATTGAAACGATGCAAAGTTGAAAAACAAAAGAAAATCACAACATATTTTGTAAAATAATGAAGTATCGCACATGTCTATGTAATAAAATGCCCAAAATTACACCATGGACAAAATAAATAAATTGATTCTGTTTATTTATTTTATAAAGAACATGCTTTTTTAACATCATTTCTACCAGTGTCCAATAACACCTTGGACAGTTCTGATTTTTATTTCTAATTTTTAAAGATAATAACTGTTAAAACAAATTTTAATGTATTAAAAATGATTCGAAATTGTTTTAGATCTAAAACTTATAAGTAAAATAGTAATCATAAATCAAAATACGTTGACAGGTGTCATTTGACATCGGTAGAAATAGTGTTTACAATAAAATTTTTCACATTTAAAAACAACTTTAAAGGGTTTAAAGATCTTTCGGTTAAGCCGATTTTTGGATGACCTGGATGTGGTTAATCAAGGTTCTACTGTATTCCAAAAATGCTTACACTACTAGGATTCAGATATGTCTCAAATATATCTATTCTCGACCAAGAACAACAGCCATTTAAAAAATGGTGAATAAAAATATTAATAGTGTTAATTACATGAATATTTTGGCACAAATTTTAAAAGTTCGTGGATAAAAAAAAATCGATCACTTTCAGTTTTATTTTTCTTTTTAAAATTATTTGTTATTGTAAAAGAATCAATTTCAATAATTAATTACTGCTTAATAAATGTCTTAGGAATGTATATAATTTCAATTTTAATTAATTGACATTTTTTAAAAAATGTAATCGAAAATTACTAGATTGCATTATTTTCCGGCTTACTTGATTTTTTATTAAATTTTTTTCTGTCTGTTTATTATTCAAATTTTATAAAATTGTTTTTATAAACTTTAAAACTATATTTGAATTAATAAATTAACAGAAAATCACAGAAGCCGTTTGTTTTGTTATACTCCTCAAAATTAAAAAACAAAAAACTTAAGGATTGATTTTATATTTTTATTATTTGTACCATTTGTGTACTATATAAACGAGGTGGAACCCGTCGAAATTCGACGAAAGAAAATCTTAAAAAAAAAAAAAAAAAAAAAAAAAAAAAAAAACTGTTTCATTTATTTATAATAAATCTACAAAACTAGTTACAGTAAAAAGTATATCTTATATTGATCAATCTAACTCTCAAGCAAATATTATTTTAAGCTAAAATTAACAAAATATTATAAAACTCAATTATCCAAATTATTAAACGAAATAAAACCGAAATTCCACAGATTTAATAATAGACGCATTTTAATTTCTTTTTTTTTTTTTTTTTTTTTTTTTTTTTTTTTTTTTTTTTTTTTTTTTCAATTCTTAGAGAAAATGTAGTGATTTTGTTGCACAATTATAAAATTGGTACTAAAAATTATAAAATAAAATAATAAATCAAAAATTAATTGAGATACAGCTTTCAAACAAATTGCATTTAAAAGTACATTTTTTTCTCAATACGACGGTATGAAAATGAAAAATGTGCGGTATTTATAAGTGTAAAATTTGCAGTAACGAATATTGCAAAACCGAAATTGCAGGTTAAAGTGTTGCCATTCTCAAAATGATGTATGCGTTACTCACAGATACGTTTGGCCTTTATAATATAGATATTTAAAAAATGCGTTTATGCTTGGTAATAAAACAAATGAAAGTTCGAATATTAAGAAATGCAACGCAAGTCGGTAAGAATTATGTATGTACACATAGATGTCAATTTATGCTTCAGTAACAGTAGTTACGATCAGTCAGAATAATTTCCTCCATAAAACATTCTGTTCTCTATTCTACTCCTCTATAAAATGTCTCTTCTCCCGGAAATAATCATCATAAATTCTTTGGATGAACATACACGATAAAAATCTTCAATAACTTTCTTAAACGACGTCATGTGATACATCCGTTTACTAAAGTTATTATCTCAATGAAAAGTAAGTGATTTTATATTCATTATTCATCTCCTTTTTTTTCAAAATTTGTGCTAGAATAATTTCAGGAAAAAAGCTTTATTGGAATTATTAGAGCATCGGATGTTTTTAAGGATTCGATCAGGTAAGGAAAAATATATGTAATATATGTCTTCCGTTTGTACATTCAATTTTTTTTTTTTTTTTTTTTTTTTTTTTTTTTTTTTTTTTTATATATAGTTCTGTGCCCTAAGAAAGTTAATAGTGGTGAAAAAACTTAGTTAAAGATTTATTTAAATAAATAATTTTCTTAGCAGAACAGGAGCCTACAGACTCCATGCTAAAACAAAAAGATGTCCCCCTGAATAGCAAATTGAAGGTGCTATTATACGAGGGGTCAAAGTCGCTTCAAATTCCAAGGGTCTCCATGTTATCCTATGACTCCAGGGGAGTCGCTAGGAAAGCGAGCGATCCTCCAGTGTCGGAGCGTCTTTGACGCCTGAAACGAAGCGAGCCCCCAGTAACAGCTAATCAGATGCATGAAAATCCGGATGATGGAAAAGCCTTTTCTCGAACTTCCAATAAATGCTTAAAAAATGAAAAAAAAATCGTAGATTTTTCACTCACTCTCCGAGCAATTCCCCTGATGTCATAACATTGAGATCGTAGGATAACATTGAGACGCCTGGATTTTGAAGCGACTTTGACCCTTCGTATAATAGCACTTTAACTGATACACAACCAATGTTGTTCAGCGGGAGTAACCGAACGGACTGGTAAGGGACCGAATTAACCAAGAAAAAAATCTTGGTTAGTTGGATCACATGATCAGTTGCATGAACATTTATGACAAAAACAATAAAAGAATAATTACAGCAACGTAATACAGATGGCGGTAATAGTCAACAATACCAATAGAGTCCAGTGAATCTGTCAACAGGTTAAAAAACCGGTCACTTACCGTGACGTCCTACAGCCGGTCACCGAGGCTAACGAAAAAGACAGGCTACCGCGGTGCATCTCAAGTACACTGTAAAAAAAATTTAACCCTTTTGCTGCATCGTCACCCCATTGCTTTTATAGAAAACGATTATTTCACCCAATTATCGAGTATTCTCATGGGTCAAAAGAGAGATATTCTATAAAAGCGGGGGGAGTGACAATGCAGGAAAAGAGTCCAATTTTTTACACACTGTAAAAAACCGTGGAGAGATGCTGCAGCAAATGGGTAAAATTTTTAACTGTGTAACCTCGGCCGGTCACATTGGTCGCTTTGGTTAGGTCTGTTGAACGCGCTCAAAGTGTTTAAAATTAATCTGTTATTAAAACAAAACTCTAAACAGAAAATTGGTTCAAAGATAAGTATTGTGCTTAATTGAATTTTCTATATATATTTATTATCTATATATATTTTCTATCTATTTTCTTTAAAATAAGTAAGTAAAATGAAAAATTTATATTTATTTTTTCAGTGTACTGTAATTCAATTGTAAATTTATATTAATGTTTACCATTACAGTAATTTGATTTATGGTGTTATTTGTAATCAATCTTCTCTATAAAGGTAATTTTGAAATCCTCTTGTAGAGATATTTATCGAACATCCTTATTTTTCTCGCTTTTTAAACATAATCTTCCACTTACTTGTATTAGTGCGAATGCAGTTTACTCTCCTTCTTGGCGCGATTTTCAAAAATCGCCAAATTGGCGCGTTTTTGCGTCTTGTCTCCCGGAGCAACTTGCTCCAAGAGACACTAAGCAAAAAACGTACTTTCTAAGATGGCGGCAATCAAAATAAACAAAAAGCACATAAAATACAAATCTAAAGACAAAAAAAGGAGAATTTTTACTTACTCGGAGCCGCTGTTTTGCTCCGGGTTAAATTGCTCCAGATATTTCTGTTTTGCTCCGGATTGATTGGTCAATCATATACTTTTTCCCGCAAACTTTCAACAGCGTAAAGTATCCATTTGAATACTTTACTTCCTCATTGAAACAATCAACAACATTCTTTCTGAAATCAACAACTTCCATAGTAGTTACTGAACGGTATTTAACTAAATATAAAAAGAGGAAAATGCAAAAAAAATAAACTCACTCGTTGAATGCAAGACGCAACTCCCAAAAACAATGCTACCGGAAGCAATTTCTAAGCGGGAATAACGATATTCAAAAATTTAAACGCTCCCTTCCTCAGTTCTCCTCTTTCGTCCAATGAGAAAACATTTACAAAAAGGAGCGTCCAATCAGGAAACGGCTTAGAAATCGATAGAATACGTAAACCGGAGCACTCCTTAGGGTTGCCATATTGAAGATCCGAGAGGAGAAAATGAAAATGCAGGGTTGCCATATTGAAACATTTATCGCTAAAAAAAGTCGCCTTGGCGAAGGAGAGTAAACTGCATTTTACCCTTTGTATTTTCTTCTATGTAGTATTAATATGCTTAAATAACGACTAGTAGTTATAAACTGTAATATGATAATGTTCACGTTGTAAATAATCTTAACCCTTCACTGTACCGTGTGCCACAGGTACCTACAAACACTATCATTCTCATTATGTGTCATGAATTTCTGCAATATGATCGCTGTAACTGATCAAAAACAGTCCAAAGAATGGAATAATACTTAGTTTGCCCATATCAGATGACTGGTAAAAAAAAAAAAATTGAATTTGTTCTTCGCAAACAAAAAAATTTCGATGAAGATTTTAAGGCAAAATTTACTTTTAATATTTTTATTGAACACATAAAAATATTAGTATAAAGAAAGAGTTGCAAAGTGTTAAGTAACCAAAATTAATTTAAGCCTATTTCACAGTAAAATGTAGCCAATGCAACATTTAAAAATCCCAATTGGGTATATAGGGTAAGCGCGCCATAAAATATAAAATTTTAGCAGAAAATTATAAATTCAATTTTCTTTACTATTTTTCACATTATTAGACTATATAGTTTTCAAATATTTTTTTTCATAAACATAGAAAAAATCGTGCAGTGCAACTCCTTTAAATATCATACAAAAAACTGGTGGAACCAGAGAGAAAAGTAGAGCTCGATTTAAAAAAAAATCTTACAATAAAATTTGGGAAATATTTTCAATGTGCGTATAAAAGAAAGGGAATCAGATGATCTGTAAAGCTTATGAAATAACCCAAATTTTTGTTAGCTGAAAATGAGGACTGAGCTGTACTGGTGCCTTATATTCAGAATTATACTATTATCCACTCAAAATTATTACTGAGGAAAGCAGTCAATAGAATATATTGTTATGTTGTCTCAAATCTTTTAAGCCCCACAATGCTAAACAAATATAAACCATGATGTGATAATTAAAGTATAACATTAATATAATCAAGTTGTTGGATAATTGATGTAGATAAGTATGTTTGAACACAAATAGTATATGATTTAGTATATGATTTAATCGTATCTATTCAAGGTTTTGAATTTACTTGGAGCTTTGATCTTCCAGTTACCAAAACAGCTGGTATGGAATTGTGTTCACACTTTGTACAGAACGAAACGTTCTCATACTTCATTACATCAGCCTGTAACATATAATTATGAACCCAAGTTTTTAAACTGGTTATGGATGATTGAAATATAGAAAAAGTTAAAAATGCCTCTTTTTCCCTGATTGATTTTAAAGCACCAGTAAAGCTCGGTCCTCATTTTCAGCTAACAAAAATTTGGGTTATTTCATAAGCTTTACAGATCATCTAATTCCCTTTCTTTTATACGCGCATTGAAAATATTTCCCAAATTTTACTGTAAGATTTTTTTTTAATCGAGCTCTACTTTTCTTTCTAGTTCCACCAGTTTTTTGTATGATTTCATAGCTTTTTCAGATCCTTTCAGGAAATTTATCTATCACCTTCAACTACAAATCTAAACTATTATTAGTATTAGTTTAAAATTATTAGTAGGCATATTAATTTGGCGAAATATTTGAAATGACGCCAAGTTGGTTTTAATTTTGTCGAGTAATTTTGGACGACAGATTTGGCGAAAAACTTGGCGACATTTGGTGACAGAACCGCCCCCTTCCAGATGGTAGTCCCACTGCAGTTTCTCGGTATCTACGTAAATTTTCTTATGACGATAGGTATCTACACAGATTTTCATAGCTTCATTTTCAAATAGTTATTTTTATAAATATAGAAGAATTTTTTTCCGTAATTATCCCTTTTTAATTGAAAATTTTCATAGCTTCATTTTCAAATAGTTATTTTTATAAATATAGAAGAATTTATTTTTCCGTAATTATCCCTTTTCAATTGAAATATCTGTACTGTAGTAACTGTTTTACTTCGAAAACACTCAAATAAAGGTGCGATGTTGTTTTAACGCATATTTAATTACAGTTTATATATATGTTTATGAAAAATATGCATTTTCTGTTTCGAATGACGTCAATTTCAAAGGTTCAAAACTATCAGGAGAATCAGAATTTTTATTGATCTATAAAAAAAGAACACGTGTTATCATTTCTTTTTTAAATTATTTAATTGTTTTTTAGTTGGTGGCAATTCGAAAGCAACAATTGAATTAGCAATTAAAAAGGAGAGATTTTTATAATGTTAAATTATGAAAGGAATAGAGTTAAATAAATTTTAAAAGGGTGCCATTTCCTTAATTTTTGATATATTTTTACCGGACTTTCGAAAGGCACATCCCTAAATTAAAAGCTTTCGAACAAGCTATTACACGTCGCTGAATGTTTCCTGGTTCGGGTTATAATTAAATTGTTTCTCTTTTTTGTTGCTTCACGAGCAAAAAGTGCCAAAACAGGGGTTCTAAATCTCCGAAACTAATCGGTGGATCTGGATGAATTTTTGTAAACTTTGAGATCTAGGGTAGGACACTTCCCCTTTTGAATTTCGTCGCGATCCGATGATTGGGTCCAAAGTTATTAAGAGGCAAACTTTGGACTTTAACATTAGAGATGCAGCTGAGCTCTACTACACAGCACTATCGTGCTGTATGATCCGATGATTGGGTCTAAAGTTATTAAGAGGCAAACTTTGGACTTTAACATTAGAGATGCAGCTGAGCTCTACTATACAGCACTATCGTGCTGTATGATCACGACGTGCCTGTTTACGTCATAAAATCTTCTTTTATAATACCAGAACGCATGTGTATATGTCTTCATTTTAAGTCCAGACGACAATGTTCTAAGCATCTGTTTCTCTTTTTTTTTTTTTTTTTTTTTTTTTTTTTTTGCGTGGCTAGTCGATTTGCGATTGGTTTCATACGGTTCCATAAATATACATTACTTTTTTTCTTTTTACATTTCTACCTAATATTGTAATGTTACAATAATTGGGTGAAATGCAGTTTACTGTCCTTCGCCAAGGCGACTTTTTTTTGGCGCGATAAATGCTTCAATATGGCAACCCTGTATTTTCATTTTCTCCTCTCGCATCTTCAATGTGGCAACCCTAAAGAGTGCTCCAGTTTACGTATCCTACTGATTTCTAAGCCGTTTCCTGATTGGACGCTCCTTTTTGTTAAATGTTTTCTTATTGGACGAAAGAAGAGAACTGAGAGAGGGCGCGTTTATTGCTTCCGGTAGCATTGTTTTTTGGAGTTGCGTCTTGCATTCAACGAGTGAGTTTATTTTTTTTGCATTTTCCTCTTTTTATATTTAGTTAGATACCGTTCAGCAACTACTATGGAAGTTGTTGATTTCACAAAGAATGTTGTTGATTGTTTGAATGAGGAAGTAAAGTATTCAAATGGATACTTTACGCTGTTGAAAGTTTGCGGGAAAAAGTATATGATTGACTGTCACAAGAATAAAACAGCGGCTCCGGGTAAGTAAAAATTCTCCTTTTTTTTGTATTTAGATTTGTAAATTAAGTGCTTTTCCTTTATTTTGATTGCCGCCATCTTGGAAAGTGCGTTTTTGCGTAGTGTCTCTTGGAGCAAGTTGCTCCGGGAGACAAGATGCAAAAACGCGACAATTTGGCGATTTTTGAAAATCGCGCCAAGGAGGAGAGTAAACTGCATTCGCACCTTACATATACATAAAAAAACTATAAAAATTTAGCTTTTATAACTTTTTTTTACAGCCCCCCCCCCCCCCTTGCATCTGTTATAATCTTGCATTGCTGTTGACACTTTTAATCAAGTCAATAAGGAAACAGAAAATATTGTTTCGAAGTTGAACTGTTTTTCAGTGAAAATCTTAATAAACATGATAGGAGCTGTCTTCGTTTAATAAATTTAGATTTTCTTTATTTTCTTTCAGAAATTGCAGCTTTTTGTTTTGGTAGAAGAAGAAAACTTTAAAATTTATATATTAACAGTCATTTATAAAAATTTCATTTATTTTGAAGGTTATAAGAGGAGTGTCGATTATTGGGATGCTTATGTAGTCATTTTTCAGTAATTGACGCCCCATGTAGACACTGCTAAAAATGAGATTTCAGTAATGTTTATAGTGCATAAAATATTTTGACTTAATTGAAAACGTAAATAATCAAATTTAATTTTAGATCACATTGAACAAAATGTAATAATACCAAAACTTTAATATACATCTGCTTTTAAGTTATTTTAATGTGGTTGATAAAATGCCAATATTTTATTCATTTTTTGTTTTATTTTTTAAATGGATATAACTCTGCCTTGCATATTTTATAATCTGGCATCAAACCAGACAAGGACCCGAAAATATCGTTTAAGGGCACAATTAAACAGGGCCTAATAGGGCTTTATCCCTCTCCATTTCAATAAAAATAATTACAGAAGTTATTAAAAATCTATTTTATATCTTAAATATTTTTTATTCATCTCTGACAAAATAAAATAAATATTGTGATATTAATGAAAGTTATAGTAATTTATGAAACTAGTAAACTTTCAGATCAGTGGCCCCAGGCATCAATTCTACAATTTTATCTCGGAATTATTTTATTTAATATTTAAAATATCGAACTATCTTTATCATTTATTTCATATCTGCATAATTAGTTATTACAAATAATAATAAGACGAAACTAGACACTAAAGCTCAAACATTTTTTTTAAATTATTTCCTTTTGCATTCTCCATTGTCTCAATAATTTCATAGTTGTAATTGTCTGACAATTAGCATTTTAAACTATCCGTCTAAAACAATTAAAATACCAATATTCTGATAATTGATGCAATTACAATAATTGATGCAAACACCGAATGCATATAAAAAAATTTTATTAACTCTACTGATATCATAATTGTTAAATTTATGTGAAAATAACTATTTTGTTTCATTAGTATGCTTTCCTTAAATTCTGATTCTAAATACAATCGTAAAAACAATTATATTTGAATATTTAATAAGTGATTATATATCACATTGCTAGCTAAGCATAGAACCAAAATGTGAAAAATGTCCAAACCAAGCAAACCCGGATCCCTTAGAATAGCACTCCAAGTGCTCTACCATTTAAGTTACAAAGACGATGCTCAGCTTGGTATTTCACACTTACGTTGATAAGGCTGCAACTGTAGCACAAGATTGAAACATCTACAAGAAAACACAAACCTGTGGCGTAACATGATTTTGTTGGATTTACGACTAAAGCTGCTATAAGATTCACAAACTTCTTGAGAAACATGCTTTTCAGCCAGTTTTAACTTTAACTTTTTCCGGTTCAAAGAGGGAAAAAAAGGTTACAGCTGTCTTGGAAAAAAAGTCGGCGGAAAACCAGTACTACTAGTATATTTTTCGCTTATCTCCGATTTGTTGAAATGTTCGATGTTGGATGAAAAGTCTCGGCCAGGGAAGACTTTTTTGGAACTGCGAAATAAAAATGGGGGACATTGTTGTTTGCTATCACACTGGGTGTTGTGAGGATATTTCGCGAAAAGTTGGAGGAAATCAAGTGTTGGCTCAAAAGTTGCTCGAAATGTTAATGAATCTGATAGCAGCTTTATTGAATTCTGTTGGTTCTACGCTTAGTTAACAGTGCTATAGTCAAATATTAAATATTCAATAACTTCAAGCGTAATTTAGCTGCTGATAATTAATTGAAAAAATAATTATAATTAAATAATTATATTTATTACATTTTGTGGCGTATCTATTACTGCAGGACTGTCCATGTCCAACGCGGCGCCCGCGGGTGCATGCCGCTTTTTGGGGGCTGTCTTGTTAGCAGTTTAAAGAAAAATAAATAAAAATCCATTTTAAAAAATGCTTCCTTAAAATCATTGGTTTCCACATGATTCTTCTTTCATGTAGGCAGCCTATAAATGGATCTTTTCTTTACAAATTTTTTTGAAGAAGGCATCTCTCAGAAAATTGTAACTTTAAATTTGTAACTAATTATTTTTTTTTATTATTGTTATTATTCAATTTTTCATATCGTTCCCTATATGTAGTTATAGTAAGAGCTTTATTACCCAGATTGTGATGTGTATGTGCATCTTTCAAGACATTTGGATATCGCTACTTGCAACCAGTTTGCCAATTAGGTCATTTTCTTTTATTCAGAAATTCTGAATTCGTGTCAGAAATTAAGAATAGTAATTTTTGTTTTATTTAATGACAGACATTTCCTAATTATTTAAAGTGAAAATTCTTCTTTCGATATTTCTGAATAAAAAAGAAGTTAACATTCCTGCCCCCCCCCCTCACCCATCCACTGTTGTGAGGTAATATTGCTTTCAAACATAAAAAAGTTTAAATGTTCCACAGTATTCCGCAAAGAAATTCAATGGAAATAATAGCCTTTGCTATTGTTTAATGATTCATGAAAAACCAGTACCATAAACTGCCATTCTGCATTTCACGCATATTTTAGTAACTGCAAATAAAAATGCCACTTTTTCGGCCGCTTTAAAAATTCTGAAATTGATCCCTTTTCACATTAATTTAGCTTACAAATATCTTTCAAATTTTTGGATTATTCAATTTTGTAATAAGTTATTATCTATTATCTATACATATAATAAAACAGTAGGACCCGGTGTGTCTGTACATTGAAGATAATTGACAAAAATGGAGTCAGGGCGATAAAAGAAAACCAATGAAACACAAAAAAAAATTTTTTGAATTTTTTGTCTGTCTGTCTGTCTGTCTGTTTGTTCGAGGTTATCTTCGTAACTACTGAATGGATTTTTATGCGGTTTTCACTAATGAAGAATGCACACTCCCGGGCAGTGTATAGGCTTTGTTTCATCAAAATCGGACAACAGACAAAAAAGTAACAAAAAGAAACAAAAGAAACTATTAGGTGCGCTGCTCACGTTTTTTAGTACATAACGTTTTTTAGTACATATAAAATCCAATAGATGTCACTGTGCGATTTTAAAACGCGCTATCGTTATGTTTTCGCCAGTCTACTTAAGTATGAGAAAGTTTCAAGCTGGCTGTCGTTCCATGTGGTTTAGTCGGTAGAACGTCAGTGCGCCATACTGATGGCCCGGGTTCGATTCCCAGCATGGAATTTTTTTTCACTATGTTGGCATTAACGCCTATAAGCAATTAAAAGAATTTGAAATATTGTATTCAAGGCGAATTTTCTCTCTGGGAAAATTTCCTTGCATTAATATGTCAGTGTAATTTTTTTTTCGATTTAATTTTTTTTTTCGAAACTTTGTTTTTCTTAAAAAATTACAGTAAATATTTGATATTTCCCAACGTTTTTTGAATGATCGACTTGCTTTTTTTTTTTTTTAATGTATGTCTGAACCTTATCTAACTACTTCTTCAAGATTTCTTTAGATAAACCGACCAGCGTAGCGGGCGAAGGCCGCTAGTATTATAAATAAGTACTATAATCATAAGATTAAATTAATTTGATAAGTACGCTTATGAAGAAAAAATGAAAATAATTTTCTATAATTGATCTGATAAAATTACATTTTCTTATCTTTATAGGTAGCAAATTTGTTCGTTCTATTGTAATATGAAGAGTTATCTTGTCAATGGCAATCTTTGCTAGGTCAAACTGCTGAGCGTATTTTATCATTGCGAATGAAAATCATTATGAATATGATTTTTGAGTGCATGAGCAATCTGGATTTGATGGCACATTTGTTCAAAGTACAGGGTGGTCATAAAAAAACTTTGCCGATATATGGAGCTCTAGCGGCCAGTCCGCTCAACCGATCGAGGGGAAATTTCAGATATAGCTATTTAGAGGTATGAGCTCGAGATTCTGTGAACGGCAACAAAATGGCGCTCACGGTTACGGTTATAGTTACAGAAACTCGAATATTTCCAATGGTAACACCCATTTTTTTCATCGCAAAATGCTCAGCGCATGCGAAAACCCTAAAGAGCGTTGAAACCGTACGTGTATCGCAAGAAACGAACATGTTATGCACGCACAAAAAACCGTTCTGTGAATCCTCCCCCCCCCCCCCCCATAGAAAAAACTCGATTGGAGCGCAAGGAGAAAATTTGCATATGACACAGAGTCAGTACACTAATATCTTATTACAATACAGATCGGAGAAACTAAAACGTTTATTTTGATTACACATTTTCCACATGGGTGCCATCACGTGTAATTGCCTGTGATGGCATCCATGTGGAAAATGTGTAATCAAAATAAAAGTTTTAGTTTCTCCGATCTGTATTGTAATCAGAGATTAGTGTACTGACTCTGTGTCATATGCAAATTTCCTCCTTGCGCCCCAATCGAGTTTTTTCTATGGGGGGGAGGATTCCCAGAACGGTTTTTTGTGCGTGCATAACATGTCCGTTTCTTACGATACACGTACGGTTCCAACGCTCTTTAGGGTTTTCGCATGCGCTGAGCATTTTGCGATGAAAAAAAATGGTGTTGCCATTGGAAATTTTCGAGTTTCTGTAACTATAACCGTAACCGTGAGCGCTATTTTGTTCTCGTTCACAGAATCTTGAGCTCATACCTCTGAATAGCTATATCTGAAATTTCATTTCGATCGGTTGAGCGGACTGGCCGCTAGAGCTCCGTATATCGGCAAAGTTTTTTTTATGATCACCCTGTACCTTTAAACAAATATTTGACGATGACGTTATCAAGGAGGTTCTGGTATATTTTTCACTTTTCTCGTGCCTCTAGAATATATAAATGTTGCGAATAATTCATAATCATTCGTCAGTTTGAAAAATTCGAGGCCTTCATTTCATTGATTTTACTAAGCCCATCAGGATTTTTTTTTTTTTTCAAAAATACGGAAGCTACTGTCATTGAAAGGGATTGTATTGAATATCAAGAGAATAAACTTATTTCTTCAAATACAATCATTGATAGAAAAGTAGTCCTGATAACGAACTAGTGAGATTAAATGCTGCTACATATGTCAGACAACATCAAAACAGCTTCTTACCGATATGTCTTTTATTAATTAAAAGTCAATAAAGATAATTTAGAATTAGGAATATCTACGTTACATGCTAAGATTTTTTGGGAGGTGTTTACATCTGGCATACAAACTGGATAGAAAGAAATCACAAGCCCGTACTCTGCATGAGAAGATGAACACTGAAATTTCAAAATAAAACATGCAAAAAATATTTCGCTTAAAATTAAGACTTCTCGTCGAGAAATAAAATCCCAGATTTGGAAGCATAAATGATGGCAATATAATTCAACTATTCTTTGAAAACGCAACTATTTCTGCTTCTATAACGAGCAAATACGAACATTTTATTAAACGATTTCACGTCATAAGTAATTTTTGTAACCATGTCATTTTTTTGATCAATTTCAAAGATTTTTTCTTACAAAATAATAAATACAACTTGATGAGTATCTGAAACTAATAATATTGGCTGATTTAAGATTTTGGTTAATTGTTCTTATAGGCATATAAACTAACGTATATTTATAGGGGTACCAATAAATGCAATCACCAGGGATAAGATAGAAAAAATATTTTTGTTTATTTCTGTCAGTAATATAATTCATATGTCACTTTAAATAAGTTTTTCCTTAAAAGTTCAATTAATGTTACAAACTATGGATTAAATAGTTTCAATATGAGTATTTTATTCCAATCTTTACTACGCTTGTATTTATTTTCATGATCTAAAACAGACGATTCTTTTAAATTCTATGTAAATCAACATAAAAAAAGAATTCACTGCATAAACAATGAACATTCACACTTACAAAAGAACTATTCTCTCCCACCAAGGGTAAAAAAATGCACTATTTTAGCGGAGTGAATAATTACTCCTCCGAAAGAGTGATTTGGAGGAGAAGGAGGATTAGGGTTTGAAAGACCCTAATTTAGAGTATATACTCACTTCACAGTAGTGACAATTCACTCTTTTAAAAATTCAACAATTCCACTTTTGCTCCGAGTGAATGTTCACTCTAAAGAGATTGGCCATAATTTGACTCTGCGAAATTTTCTTTTTATTTAGAGTGTAAGATAAAGATGCCATACATTTATAAAATTAACACACTATATTTCACTGTCTTATCATGTGAACTGTCAGATTTAACTATAAGTGACTTTTCATACTACAACATTCATTTTTAACATCAAATGCATATCCACCCTGTACTTTAGTCTCTTCATAAATGTCTAATACTTTTCTGTAATTGCAGGATGGCTACCTGTGTAAGCACACCAAATTTTATTTGGAGCATAGAGAATTTCGCTTCTGTTGATAAGGAGATGAACCCGACTTTCTTTTCATTGGGTATGAAATGGCAACTAAGATTTTCTTGTTTCAACGAAGATGATTTTAAAAAGTTTCACCTTTTTCTGGATTGTCTGAATACCTCTGAAATGTTATCAACTTGGCAATTTAAAACAACAATTTCTTTTACGTACAATGATGGTAGCCTTTATCTGATGAAGTCCGCAAAATATGATTTGAAGGATAAAGAATGGTGCGTTTGGGCAGACTATATTACAAATATTTATAAAACTTATGGTCAAATAAAAGACATCACTTTTTCTATTACGATTACACCAGTTGATTTAACGACCTTGTTCAAAAACCGAAGTTTTGGTAAGGATATTTTTTAGCTCATAACTATTTTTATATATTTAATTATCTAATTCTGTGATTTAAAAAAGGAAAACAGAAAGTGCCCTTGCTAAACAGATCGCCATGTTTAATGTCTCTCGAACTCGCCTGTGTGAGTATCGCCAAATTCTTTAATGTGGATTTCCATAATTTCTCAAAGACTTCTTATCTAAGCATACACTGTGTGCGTATGCTATCTTACTTATAAAGGCACTCTACGTTGTGTAATGCAGCAAAAAATATTTATCAATTAAAGAAAAAGATGCTTAAAAATTGCTTTTAAAAATATTCAAAAATCGTCATATTAAGCTGTAATTTTCAAATAAGCTTTATTTAAAGCTGTCACTCACCTGCAAGAAAAGTTTCACAATTCAAAAATGCTATATGGCAGGTTGGGGGTAAAGATGGGCATTTTCCATATATCGCCCAATCCAAAGTTGCGGGTGTGACATTTACGCAACTTAAATTAGTCACCAGCAAAAATATATTTGAGCATTGGTTTTTATTTGTATGAATTTCAATGTACACCACTTACACATACATTTATCCAAATCTGAAAATTGTCTGATGTATCATTTATTTATAAAAAAAATAATTTCCACCTGTTGCGGGTGTAACATAAAAAGGACACGCATTTTCAACTTTCAGTACAAAAACTGAAAACTCTGTGAATTATGACAACTGAGTGAATTGATTTTTTTATAGACAGTAATACTTAAATAATTATTCTATGAAAAAATTAAATTACTTACTCAATTCTTGCTTTTGCAGAAAATATTCAAAATTTTCGTTGCGGGTGTGACGCCCTGTTGCGGGTGTGACTTGTAGAGCCAATAAAATAATGTCATACACAAATATTTTCAAGGCAGATTTTTTTAATTAAAGAATTAATCAATATTACATTTATAATATCAGAGAGGAAAATATCAAACAAATTTCATTTCCAATCTTGAATTTATAATTTCTGGTGGTGGTAGCTTTTTTTACAAAAATGCTCTTTTTTTCTAGGATACATCTGACTGACTGGGCCAAATATACATGTTTTCTTAAATTTTTTTCGACATTCTAATTCTATATCGTCACCATCCATTTGTCTTATTTGTACATCAAAGTTTTCACTTTTTTAATATCTAGAATAAAACAACTTCTACAAAATCTTCAACTGCACATTCATCGTTGGATATTATATCCTTGTCAAAGTATGGATACATCTGACTGACTGAGCCAAATATATACATTTTCTTTTTTTTTTTTTTTTTTTCCAGATACTTTATTCTATATCATCCCCATTCATTTGTCTTATTTGTGCGGCAAAGTTTTCACTCTTTTTTTTTTCTTTTTTTTATGTGGAGAATAAAACAACTTTTACAAAATCTCCAACTGCACTCTTATCGTTGGATATTATATTTTTGACAAAATATGGTAACAAATTCTCTTGTGATCATTTTCTGAAGTTATTGCTACATTAATTGTTCCTACATCAATAGAAACAACATGATGTATCGATTAAATGTTGAGCTCCGATTGTGCTTGGTGCCAGCATGCATGAAGCATTTTCACAATATCTTCTGAAATTTCACATTCAGCAAAGTTCTTTTATATTTGTTAGGACTTTTTCTATACACATGACAAAATCTGAATTTATAGTTGCAGAGCGTTGCTAGCGTTACCATTTTCTTGGCAACTGCACCAACCCCGTCGACAACTCCCTTACCGTGAGATGAAATGCAAAAGGATTGCCATCTTTTACCATGATTTTTTTAAATAGTCTTCTTTTCTCTCCTTGTTTTGTCTCTTTCCTTCTCTTGTTGTAGATATTCTTCATATTTAAAAGGGTTTTCTTTAATCTTTTTCCAATGATATCGTGATCTTTCTGTACTCTTCATTCTCTGCAAAGGAGAAGAAATTAATGTGTAAACTGAATAAATGTAGCACTTCAAGTCCAAAAATAAATGCTTAACAAATTGTCAATATTTGTCCCTTGAAATTTCTAATCTTACATAAAGTTGATTATGTTAAATTTTGGTTAATTTCAAACTGACTATATACATTTTATTCTAACTTAATAAACATTTTAACAGTTTCTACTAATTTTACTTCTACTTTTTATTTAATTTGAATTAAAAGAAAAAAAATCTTCCCCTGGTATTGCTTTACTTATTTTAAAAAACTAAATATATATATATTAGATAAATACTATCATATGACAAAATAATATATATATATATATAAAACTAAACAAAATTAAGAAGTTTTAAAGAAAATTGCTAAAATATTGTTTCGTAATTTTCTTTTTTAATTTCTATAAAAATCTTATCTTTTAAATTAATTTCTTAATTATATACCACTAATAAAATTATTTTCTTGTAGTAAAGCAACAATTTTATCAATCCAAACTGAATAAATCAACTGCACACAGTGCCAGATGCTCAGATGATGCAAATTTTTATTTATTAACTGGAATTCACTCTATTAAATCAAGTAAAGGTCATAGTTAAAGCTGCCAAAAACATGTTTTCCATCATATTATTCTTATATAAATTTACATATAATTTGTTCAAATATACATTTGTATTCAATTTTAAAAGACGTTTCGGGTGTGACTTTAATTAAATGTCACAACCGCAACGGGGACATGTCACGCCCGCAACGCTCAATAATTATAATTAAAACATTAATTAATTTTTCTGTGTCTGTAATTCAAAGTATCTTAATAAACTATTTTTGAATATGAAGTTTCATAACTTTAAATAAAAAATATTTTTCTGTAGAGATATAAATGTAACTTTTTGTTGCGGGTGTGACACAATAATTAAGAGTAATTAAATATGCTTACCTTTTGTAATGAAGATTAGTGAACACTTCTCTGCAGACAAAAACTCTCAATAATAGCTGTCAGATCATATATATCCAAGTTTGGAGATTTTCAGAATGTTTGTTCAGCTGTATGAGACCATGAAATGTAACGATTTTTGCCGCAGTCTATTTTACAAAATCATAGTGTCACTTTATTAATTAAAATAAGTATGTTAATGACAAAAATTTAATTATTTTTTGATAAAATATGAAATAGTACACTCTTAACAGTTAATATCCAAAATTTCAATCATATTTAACGAATTTTAAATTTTCATCCTCATGTCCATTTTTTTGTGGATTGGGCGCTATATATATATACAGGGTGTCCCAAAAGGTCGTTTACAAACTTAACATGCTGGTCTGTCATATCATGATTGTCAGGTTCCTAGAAGACATCTGCCCTGAATTAGAAAGGAATAACATTTCCTTATCCGAATATTTTATGTATTGTGGGTTGTGTATCCGTGAAGCTCGAAATACCTTTCTTTCTTTTCTATAATAACGAATGACAGATGTTGACACAGGTGTGCAGATGACGCACTCTTTGATGAATGAAAGTGATGGCCGCGGGGCGTGCCTCAGCTGTCATCTAGCTATTGGAGTGATGTGTAAACAGTAGATGTCATGACTCAAGGTTGGTATGCGGAATTGAACCAATGGAGGAACTCTAAGAGGCCCTACTGGGGGAAGGAAGATCTCTGACAAGGTCAACTCTGGACTGAGAGGTTGGACAGTTCTCGCTTGGCGTTGAGACCGATAGGTCGCTCAGGATTTGTGGTCCTGTTGGATAGTGTATATTTTGAGCGTGGGACAAGGCGTCCCGGTGGATAGTGTTATAGGCCGAGAAGTGAGGCCTAGTACCCTTGTGTATTGAGATTCTGCAGTAATCTCTGATAAAGCGTATCTAACGTGCGTTGAGTGTGAGGAAGAAAGTGTAAGTTGAACGGTACACAACCAACGTTTATTGTAGTTAATTTAATGTTGAACCGGATCATCTATATCCGAGTTGTAATTGTAAATAGTTGTAAATATTGTTTCTTGTGTACATATCTATATCTTAAATAAACTGTTAGTTCAGTTCATTAACAGCATCAGTGTTATTTTACACAATCCTCACAGCAGGTGACCGATATCACCCATTAATATCGGTGGTGGCAGCTAAAACTACCTAGGACATTCTTCGAAGTTTGTGGACTGAGAGGAGCGTCCGACAATGATGAATAATATTAAATAGGAAATTAAGGGTCCCAAACGTCTTCCAAAGGAGACATGCGCCGTTAAAGTTTAGGGTCCAAAAATTCAAATGATTATAAAAAATAGAAAAATTGGTCGATTCGTTTGCGGTTTTCACTAAAACTATTCTTTATGTCAGTATTTTCTTGAAAAAAAAATATAAAGATAAATTTCAAAAGATGTCGATAGAGGGCGCTTTAGACTTTGGAGTAACGATAAACTAGTTTTTACCATTATTTTTTGCATCTCATTAAATTTTTTTAGAAGCTTAGACATAAACTTAAATTTTGAGCTCAAAATCTAAATCGTTGGAAGTGGTTAAGTAGCGCAAACTAAATTGCGGGGGGAGGTTCAAATTTCAATGATTATAAAAAACGGAAAATTTGGTCAATTGATTTGCGATTTTCACTAAAATTATTCTTTATGTCAGTATTATCTTGAAAATAATTTATAAAGATAAACTTCAAAAAATGCCGATAGAGGGCGTTTTAGTCTTTGGAGTAACGTACAACTATTTTTTTCCGTTATTTTTTGCATCTCATAAATTTTTTTAGAAGCTTAGACATAAACTTAAATTTTGAGATGAAAATCTGAATCGTTGGGAGTGGTAAAGTAGCGCAAACTGAACTGTGTTCAATGGGGGTGGGGAGATTCAAATTTCAAATGATTATAAAAAACGGAAAATTTAGTCGGTTTTCACTCAAAATAATTCTTTATGTCAATATTTCCTTGAAAATAAATTTTAAAGATAAATTTTAAAAAATCCGTTAAAGGGCGGCTTAAACTTTAGAATAACCAACAATTATTTTTAACCGGGTTTCTTTCTTTCTTTCTTTTTTTTTTCTTTTTTTTTAATCTAATTAAATGCTTGCAAAAGTTTAGACTTAAATTTTATTCTCAAAATCTAAATCGATAGGAGGGGTTAAGAAACGCAAACTGAACTGTGTTCAGAAGTTGAAATGTTTCCTTCCCCACCCCTCGAACGCAGTTCAAATTTTGGCCTCTTAATTACTCACAACGATGCAGATTTTGAGCACAAAATTTAAGTTTGAACTTTTACAAGCATTTCATTAAATATAAAAAATAACGGTTAAAATTGTTGTTGGTTACTATAAAATTTAAGGCGCCCTCTCACGGAATTTTTTGTAAGATATCTGTAAAATTTATTTTCAAGAAAATATTGATATAAAGAATAGTTTTAGCGAAAACCGACCAATTTTTCCTTTTTTATAATCATTTGAAATTTGAAGCTCTCCGCCCCCATTGAACACAGTTCACTTTGCGCTACTTAACCACTCCCAACGATTCAGATTTTTATCTCAAAATTTAAGTTTATGTCTAAGCTTTTTAAAAAATATTATGAGATGCAAGAAATAACGGAAAAAAATAGTTGTACGTCACTCCAAAGTCTAAAGCGCCCTCTATCGGCATTTTTAAATTTTATCTTTATAAATTATTTTCAAGATAATACTGACATAAAGAATAATTTTAGTGAAAATCGCAAATCAATTGACCAATTTTTCCGGTTTTTATAATCATTTGAAATTTGAAACTCTCCCCGCAATTCAGTTTGCGCTACTTAACCACTTCCAACGATTTAGATTTTGAGCTCAAAATTTAAGTTCATGTCTAAGCTTCTAAAAAAGTTTAATGAGATGCAAAAAATTATGGTAAAAACTATATTATCGTTACTCCAAAGTCTAAAGCGCCCTCTATCGACATTTTTTGAAATTTATCTTTATAATTAATTTTCAAGAAAATACTGACATAAAGAATAGTTTTAGTGAAAACCGCAAACAAATCGACCAATTTTTCTGTTTTTTATAATCATTTGAATTTTTGGACCCTAAACTTTAATGGCGCATATCTCCTTTGGAAGACGTTTAGGACCCTTAGTTTCCTATTTAATATTGTTCATCATGGTATGACAGACCAGCATATTAAGTTTGTAAACGACCTTTTGGGACACCCTGTATACTAGCAAAAGCCGTGCTTTGTTTGGATTCGTGAAGCATTATTTCATAAGATAAATATTTCAAAGGAACATTACTTTCTTATATTTTCTGATTTTTATTAAGCAAAAACGTTATTTCATGTTTTGGCGCATTTAAATTTTAGAAATGTGAATTCAGCCAAATAACTAAGAATTTTCTCGGAATTTTTTATTTATGATATAAGGCTGGTATAAATCAAAATATTTTCGGAGCAGAATTTTAAAAAATATTTTTTTTTTTAAACTAAAAGTTTTAAAGATGTTTTTACATTTTCCAATGGCCAGTAACGGCGTTCGTTCTGGCCAATAAGTGTTCTTTTTCTCGACATTTTTAAATTACTAATACATTCCAGAAATTATTTATAAACGTAGTTAATATATTTAATTTGGTTGAATTAAATTATTCATCAATCAGTTAAAATATTCTTAAATTATTCTTTAATCTTTCATTTCGAATACCAGACTTAAGAAACTTACCAAATTTAACAAAATATTCACTTTAAATGCCAAATATAAGAATTAATTTTACTTGTTTACGATTCTTTTTGTTGCCAGTTTACCAAAGTAAATACCTAAATAAATAAATCATAATGTAATTCTTTTAAAATCCGTAAGTATAAACTGCGTAAATAATTTTGGCAGAATAATGAAAATATATTTTATTTAATACATTAATCATGATTCTATCTATAATTACTAACCCCATAGTTTATTTTTCTTCTTAAAATAAAAAGATACGGGTTCAATTTTTTATTTGCAAACGATTTTGACGGAATAATGAAAATATATTTTATTTAATTAATTAATCAGGATTCTATCTATAATTACTAACCCCATGGTTTTAATTCTGAAAATAAAAAGATACGCGTTCAATTTTTTATTTACAAAAATGCGTCCATAATAGAAAAACATATAGAATAAATTAATTATTAAAATAAAATTTTTTAAAGGTTATTCTGTAAAAATAATAACATTCTGCAAATCTACATATCATAATTTATTCTTATGTTTAATTTCAAGTCAAAATACTGAATAGATTTTTTTATAAAGTGTACGACAAAGTGTAACTTGAGTGGCCTAGTAGAGGTTTCGCTTCGCTCATCCTAATTAATGAACACATTGGTCTAAATTTGCTTGATGCTGATTAATGGCTGAATGAAATGTTATATTAAAACCTCATTCAGTATCAACATTAGCTATATGATGTCAAATTATAATTTCGAAAGAAATTGATTTTTCATAAAACATTACACTGTTTGCCTTTTAGGCTATTAAGTGGGGTAAAAATTTGCAAAGATGGAGCAAATATACATTTAGTTTTCATCAGTCAACTGAAATTTTACAGAAATAAACTATATTTCATTTAGAAGCTAAATAGATTCCAAACTTCATTAATTTTTTTGGACATTTGCAGTATAATCTTCTCAACAATCACATACATTTTTTAAAATACTGCATCAAAAGGGAAAAATTGAAATTTTATTTTTTTCTGCATGGAATGCAATATTTTTTACATGTTAACACACAACTTGTACGATTGAAACGTAACTGCTGACCTGTTTAACACTGAAAACTTTTTGAGTTCTTACTAAATCAGCATCAGCCGTGTTTGTGTCTTTGTACCCACCTACCCTATTTCACAGGAGAGGCAAAAGAATATGGACTTTTTTTACTAGAGCTGTGACTAACCAGCAAAAATCAGAGGAGGCTTGAAACTTTCTGATTGGTATTATTCAGAGCCTGTCTTTTTCTGTCTGTAATGATATATAGACAAGGCACAATATGTTATTTATCGCCAACTTTTAATTTCTCAACCGTTGGTCATAGACATAGAGTTCCAGTTACAAAAACGTATCAAATGAGGTAATATTCAACATGTGCCATTGTTCAACATTTGACATTTTAATCAGAATTTAATTTATCCCGTGTGGAATATTTGAAATAAAAAAATGCATTATGTGTGGATTATTAAACGCTTTCCAAGAACAATGGTCAACTGCCCTTTTATTAATTATCCTTTGCTTAAAATATCCCGACTGCCCTGTCTTTGAAACAGGGAAACTATTCTGGCAAAAGAGGCAATCAGTTTAAACAGCATCTGTAGAGAAGCAAATGTAAGAACAATCTTCTTGCGAAATGAAACTAAAAAAAAAAAAAAAAAATGCATGGCATTAAGTTATACCGCAATCTCACTAAAATTTATGTATGAACACTTCTCGTCTATTAAAAAAATCATTGGGTACAGCAACCTCTTGGTATAAAAGTCACAAAAATTGAAATTTGACACTACTCAGATCAGTATAATGCATGTATGAAATCTTAGCGCTCATGGAATCAAAGGCATATCTCGCAAAGCTCCTATTTTTCCTGCTTTCTCTTATTTTTTAGTTCATTTAACAAATCTCGTATTTTTCGGTCATTTGGCTCCAAGTTCTTCGAAAATTTAAGTCATTCTGTTCCAAAAAATTTTTAAATCTGTAATCAGGCCGAAAATTTTGGCATAAAAAAGTCGCTAAACATATCAAAGGATAGCGAGAAAAGCGCAAATTTCAACAAAAGATAGAGCAGAAAAAACAAATTTCCTCAAAAGATTGGGAAGAAAATCAAAATTTCATTAAAGGATCGCAAAAAAGCACTAATTTTGCCAAAAAATAGCGGTAAAGTGAAAATTTTATTCAAAGGTCACAGAAAACGCATAAATTCGTCAAAGGATCGGTTAAAAGCACGAATTTTCGTCAAAACCCCTCGAAAAACTCTAATTTCGAACAAGGATCTCGACGAAAAGACGTTAATTTTGTGAAGGTATCGCGGAAAAGATGCTGTTTCCGTCCAAAGGCTGTGGTAAAGACGTAAAAATTGTCAAATGGCCGAGAAAAAACGGAAAATTCATCAAGTGAACGCTGAAAAAGACGCGATTTTGGTAGTGGGCGCAGAAAGGCATGAATTTCGTGAAAGAATCACAAAAATGAAATTTTCATCAAATGATACCGGAAAATGCAAATTTTGTCAAAAGATCTCTGAAAAAACATGAATTCCTTCAAAAGCCTGCGAAAAACCACGACTTTCCTAAAATGATCTAGAAAAACGTAAAATTTTCGTAGAAACGCCGCGGAAAGCATGCGATTTTCGAAAAAATTTCGAGTAAAACATGCGAATTTTGTCAAAGGACTGCGGAAAAGAATCGTGAAAAGGGTGCAAATTACCCTAAAACGCCGTAGAAAATTCCTGAAAGCATCGCAGTAAAAACGCAAATTCCGGGGAAGCATCGAGGAAATAACGCAAATTCCGGGGAAGCATCGAGGAAATAACACAAATTCCGGGGAAGCATCGAGGAAAAACTCAAAATTTGTAAAAATATCGCGCAAAAAAAAAAGTCGTGAACCGCGGAAACGACGCGAATTTTATTAAAGGATCTTGGTAAAAACGGTAATTTTGTCAAAGAATCAAGGAAAATATAAGGTTTTCCTGAAAAGTTAGATTTATTAAAAAAAAAAAAAAAAAAAAAAAAAAAAAAAACTTATTAGATAATTTTCAAACTAGGTGGCGCTGATCTATTGGTTTACTTAATTATCAACTAAGTAGCGCTGATCTCTAATCAAACTTCGGGACTACAGAAGGCGAAGAGCCTTTTGTTTCTAAAAAATAAATATAAAATCAAAATAGAAGTCAAGCCGGTTTTAAGAATTATATTTTAATCTTGCAAGAAACAGCATCACATTTCATATGAGTCATGGCCATTGACTTTGTGTGCTTTTTTATGTCTAATAATAAAACAAAACCAGAATTTTTATTTAATAAATAAAATAAAACGTGCATAATTAAACACAGCACTAATTTATTTATTTATAGTTCAAAAAACGTATAGGGGAAGATGGGGATACTTAAGCCACTTTTTAAATTTTAATTTTTTTATAATTTCTTGGAACAAAATAAAATGTTGAAAATGAAAATTTGATCATTTTTCTTCAATTGAAAACCACTTTCAATTAATTTTGAACTATTTTTCTATGTTTAATAATTTTTTCCTTTTTTTTACATCGTGGCTCAAGTATCCCATTGGAAGGAATACTTGAGCCAGTACGGAAAAATACCTACAAAAGTATTTTTTTCGCTTTATTTTTGCAAAAATATTTTACAGAATGATAAATTATGATGCTTAAAGTCCTTCAAAACCAATTGAGATTAGAATTAAGATGTTTCAGCTCTTTGGCAACATGTATGAAGTACAAATTCAGAATAGTTGTAAAACCACACATCTTTTTTCTTTTACCTACATGGTAACTCAGTAGTGCCCTCTGTTTGGGACAATATAAGTCATTTCTTTGATTTAAAAAAAAAGTTACAGTAACAGAGGTTACAATTTCAATATAAAATATTAATCTTAATATATTATATTAAAAAATAAATATTTAATATGTTGGACCTAACTAATTAAAGTATTAGAGATTATTTTACATTTATCTAGACAGGCTATTTTGTTAGTCAAAATGAAAAATAAAATGGATATTTTCATTTAAAAAATACATTTTTTAAAAAAATTTTCTTCTAAGTCATTATTTTTTTAAGAAAAAAAATTATGCTCCCTTTTATCCAGAAAAAATCTATTAGTGAATATAAGGACGTAATTTTACTTTTTGTTTGTTTTATTCATGTCTAATTTCCTAGTGGGGATGGCTCAAGTATCCTCAATCTCACTGGCTCAAGTATCCCCATTACCACTATTTTTGTTTATCAGTTTTACTAAGTAAAGCATGCAGCTATTATTGCTAGTTTAGATTCAAAATACAATTGAGATTATACTTATTAAATTTATATATATTGTTGCAACTTTAAATGAAACTTTGATAACAAAAAAATAAAAAAAATCATGCACCTAAATATTTACTTTAGATAGGGAAAAACAACTATTAATCACCATACTTTCAAAATGGTACCAAGGTATGCGATTTCTTTTTTACATGTTCAGAACTATAAATATGTTACCATATTGCCAGTTTTAGAAAGAAAAATTAACCAACTGTAGAAATAATAGGGGTGGCTCAAGTATCGCCTATGCACAAGTATCCCCACTCTCCCCTAAATGATTTGAAAATACTTGGAATTCAGCAGCTATGATGAGTCAATTTATATCATTGTTTTTTTACATTTTTAAAGAGGAAATTTTTGTTTGTGATAATGCTTCAACATAACTTGTGGAATTTAAAACTGTTTTATTTTACCTATAAATGTTATTGCGTATAAAAATGCGCCATAAAATTCATCTGTTAAAGACTACTATAATAGTTATCGAGCCATAAGAAAAAAAATAGGCGACACTGTTTTGCAGAGTAAGATGCAGTTTACAGTAACACCACTTGATTGTACAGTAATACTATTTAACTTTCTTGTCACGATTGAATCTTTTGAATTCAAAATTATTCGGAAATCTTTTTGCACTGTTTAGATGATACATTTTCAACTGAAGCTGATACAATCTAATCAGTTTAATGAAAGTTTTAATTGAAGAATTCGTCTTGGTGTTTTGGTTAACAGCCAGGGTTATATTGGATGGTATACGGAGGTATATGACATATAGGGGAGACTGGAGCCCATGTGAACAGTTCACATAAGTGTGGCTTTTTTTCATAAATGGATTAATTTTTATAAAAAAAACTACTGATTGTCTAAACAGAGAATGTTTTTATACATGGTATTTTTTTAAATCACTTTTATAGATTTTTTACTTTTTTAATAGTTTTATAAACATAAAATTGTCCACATGCGCTCCACAAGTGGGGCAGCCATATTCATTCATTATATTATGTGTTAAATTCACTAAAAGAAAAAAAATGCATAAATTTCTCTTGTTTCTGGGTGATATGTTTAAACACAAGGTTATACAATGAAAATAAGTAGATTGGGGGGATAGGAGGGTGGATCATATGACTGATTTATTGTTAAAACAAAAAATAAAGAAGAAAATTTGAAAAAAAATAAATCAAACTTTTAAATTTTATTTTGGGGTTTCAGTTTTGGAGAGATTTTAGGAAAGGAACATTTAGATAATATTTATCAGAAATCTGCAAAATTATGAAAGATTCTCACTCCTGTATTTTCCTTATTTACTTCTAAATTAATAATAAAGAAGAGTTTAATGATTGTTTAAAAAATATATCTCTTATCTTTCTCCCAAATTTATTTTGCTTTTGAAAGATAGGGAGGGAGAACTGCTTACAATCTGGATTTTATGGTAACTATTAATTTAAAAGTATTACTTTCTCAAGATTTTAATGATACCTATCTCCATTTAAAGTATCATATACATAGCTGTTTTAGAGATAAAAAAAATTAAGCCATCATTACAAGTTTGGAAAAAATTAAATAGAAATGTTTGCAAAGTTGTTTAATGCAATATTTTTTGTATTGACAATGCATGAAAAATATTGTAGTAAACCGCTTAGTAAAATATTGCATAACATAATTTGTTGCCCCTTATGTACCTGTTAACAGATGTTTTTACGGAAACTTCAATACAAATCAAATGTTCTATGACAAAAGACTTCTATTTCAGGAAAATTATAGATATTGAAGCTGACATTATTCCACATGAAATTAACTGAAAGTAACAAAATCGCAGTATGATTATTGGCACTTATAAACTGTCCATGCACCCAACTAGTCTGTTCATAAGTGTCCCGCATGACCACAACAATTAAAATGACAAATCCTTAACATTTCTCAATTTTTGAAGATTTTTTTATAAATATTTATTAGTATTCATTGTATATACTAAAAAACTAAAATTCAAATAAAAGAATAATATAATAAAGATATTTGCTTAACAGTTTGGAATTTAGATTTTACTTTGAGATCTATAAAAAGTGTTTTGGCTACCGAGGACAAACAAAACGTCAAAGAGCTTAAAAAATTTTTACGATATCTCTACAGGTGTTGTCATCATTGGTAATTTTTTTCAATGAAAAAATCATATAATAACTAGGGGTGAAATGCGATGTTCACATCTGCCTCAGTCTCTCCTACCCTCTGGATTTTGTTAAGTTCCTCCAAAGAATAGTCTCTTTCTCAAAACAACAATAACAACAAAAAAAGGGCTATAGCTTATACACTATCTATCAAATTTTGACATTTTGTCAAATATTTAAAAATATACTAGTCGGATTCTTCTGAAACTTCAGGATTATGATGATTATGTCTGACCTCATATTTATCAACATTCATTTGATAAGAAAGGCAATTAAGGGGCCGACAAAAAATTAAAGAATAACAGAAATATTTGGGATTACCCTGTACATGAAAATGCACGAAACGGTTTATTGCAGCAGAATAAAAATATGTGGATACTGCACAACATCTGCACTGATTTTTGTAAGAATAGCATGTATATTCATGGAGAAAGAGTGATATTTTGAAAATAAATTCAAAAATTCTGGTATGTTTTTTGTTTATATCATGCAGGGTTTTTGACCAAATTTAACGCAAATTTCAGAAATATTAGAAAAATCTATCAGAAAAAATATAGCGCAATTGGAATATAAATATATTAAATATTTTATGAAATGTGAGTAGTTTTATGAAATAATTTTTATCTGCGCATGCGCGAACGATAAAAAAGATTCATTTACATCATTTAATAGTCAATTCTATGGAGTAATTTATAAAGAAAAATCCAATCAAATATCGTAGAAATTCAAAAAGAGATCATTATTATAAGTAAGCTGTTTTTACATAGTTCTCTAAAAATGGTTGAATGATAAGGGATTCTCCACAAATTGACATTTTTTATTAACTGATTTTTAGGAAAAAAATTAGTATTTAATGTATATAATATCTAATACAATATTTCTGTTAATAAGTATCTTGACATCTGTGATAGAAAGGAATAAAAGCTCTTTTCCTTTTCTATCACAGGTGTCAAGATACTTATTAGCAGCAACATTGTATTAGATATTGTATTCATTAAATAGTACTAATTTTTTCCTAAAAGTCAGTTAATAAAAAATGTCAATTTGTGGTCCCTTATCATGCAGCCGTTTTTAGAGAGCAATGTAAAAACAGCTTACTTATAATATCTTTTTGAATTTTCACGATATTTGATTGGATTTTTTTATAAGTTACTCCATAAAATTGACTATTAAATTCTGTAAAAGAATCGTTTTCATTGTTCGCGCATGCGTAGCTAAAAATTATTTCATAAAACTACTCATATTTCATAAAATATTTAATATATTTATATTCCAATTGCGCTATATTTTTTCTAATAGATTTTGCCAATATTTCTTAAATTTGCGTTAAATTTGGTCAAAAACCCTGCATGATATAAACAAAAACATACCAGAATTTTTTACTTTTTTTATAAAAATCACTCTTTCTCCATGAATATACATTCTATTCTTACAAAAATCAGTGTAGATGTTGTCCAGTATCCACATATTTGTATTCTGCAGCTATAAATCGTTTCGTATATTTTCATGTACAGGGTGATCCCAAATATTTCTGTTATTCTTTAATTTTTTGTCGGCCCCCTAATAGCCCTGCTTATCAAATGGATGTTAATAAATATGAGGTCAGACATAATCTTTATAATCCTGAAGTTTCAGAAGAATCCGACAAGTATTTTTTTAAATATTTGACAAAATGTCAAAACTTGAAAGTTTTCAAATTGGTAGATAGTGTATTGTAGCCATGAACGTTCATGATTCATTCATATATACCTTCTGCCTATAGCGTATATATTCTGGCTATGGTTTATTTACTTCTGAAAAACCCTTAATAACTTTAACCAACTGCAATCAATATATTTTACTGCTGAATATATTTTTTTATTTGTAGAATGAATTTTTAAAAATCAGTTAAATGCGCCATAGACAAATAAAGCACTTCCCTTTTTAACCGACTTCCAAAAAGGAGAGAAGGTTATTTAAATCTTTTTATCGTTTACAGTTGAAAAAACTGACAACGAATCTCTTTGTGTGAAAAGTTTGACGGGAGACTTTGGTAATCTCTTCAACAACGGTGAGTACAGTGATTTCGTTTTAAAGTGCGGTGATAAAAGTTTTTTCGTCCATAAGGCTGTGCTGGCGGCCAGATCTGATTTCTTTGCAGGCATGCTTCGCAGCAATATGAAGGAAAGTAAGGGGGAAATTCAAAATGTTGAACCAGATATTCTAGAACTGGTACTTCGCTACATTTATTCGGGAGAATTCTCTCAACTATCTCTGGAAACCATACAAAAAGTCTATACCGTTACTGACAGGTTTGGAATGGAACCTCTGAAAGTAAAGTGTTATTCGTTGCTCGTCAACAATTTCCTGATTGGAGATGATAGAAATTCTGATGAAAAATGTGAAGAATTGGAAAATACAGAAGAAACAGCAATTGCAAAGAATGACTTGCATAAAGCAAAAGAAAAAGAACTTCTAAGAAATGTGTTTATGTCCAGCGAATGGAGAGCATTTTCCAATGAGTTCCCGCATGAAGCTCAGGAAATGTGTAGACCACTTCTGCTCCAAAAATAATGAAATAAAACTCATAATTGTGAATATGATTTCAAAACTTTTTGTTTTTGTTTCTTTTTAAGAGGACAAATAACCCTTTAAAGAATCCTGAAATCGATTTTTCAAAAGTACCTTTATAAATTAATATGATTATTTAGAAACATTTAAAAACAAACTGCATACAAAAATTCGCATTGGAAAAAAAGTTATGCCTAAAACACTTTGACTTTTCCTATATGATCAATGGGTGATTTAATCTTTAAGGTCAATTTTCTCAAAACAATGATTTTCACCATTGCGCGCACGATTTCTGAGAAACGGTTGCCTAGAATTTCACAAAATTTTCACTGGATGTATTAAACGTATAGAAGCACACAATGACCTATTAATGTTTCTCAAGTTAATTTAGAATTCACCACTGCTTTTTTATTAAAAAATCTCGATATTTCGAATTTATTTAAATAAAACTTTTCTTCTCTGGATCTGAAAGTTTTATTCTTTTCATTATAGATCATTGTGAAAACACATATCTGTAGTCATTAAAACAATATTGATTTATTTTAGCTATTCAAATGGAAAAAATCATGCACGCAGTGCATGCAAAAATAATTCCTTTGCAGAAAATGTACTATCTTTAAAAATAAATTTAAAAACTTTACACATACATATTTTTTAAACAACTTTAATTGATAAAAAAAGACTTTCTTAACATATGCTTTTGATTCTATAATTAAAAGCCAGATATAGAGCGACTGCAGTTCTTATAGAGGTCACTTTTTCATGTATTTTGTTAGTTCAAAGGGTACTTGACTCTCTAAGCATTTTGTGAATGAAGAATTATTTTAAGTCTTAAATTAGAAATCAATTTTATACATTTAAGGAGGTCCTGGAGATATTTTAAAACTTTTATTTATTGAGTTAAAATTTTGAAATTTTTTGTGAAGGTTCGGTTAACGATATCACATGTAAACAAAATCGGATAATAAAATTTCTCATAATTAATTAATTTGAAACAAAACTTTTTTAAAAAGTGTGTGTGTGGGGGAGTAATTTAAAATTGTTATAACTCGAAATATTATTGGTAGAATTTTAATTTTCATTTTAAATAAACAAATATATAAGCTTTAGTTTTGATTCAGACTTTTTAAAACATTAATTTAAATAAAAATTTTAAATATTTAAAGTGAAAATTTAAAAAAAAGATTAATAAACTAATTTTAAAAAAATATTTTTAAAAGTAAATATTTTTATCAAATTTTCTGAATCAAAATTAAAACAAAATAATTAGACTTTCCAAGTTTGAACCATTTATCTTGAACGATTCTTGACTTATGACAATTTGAATAGGAATGGTAAAAACACCCATCCTGAAGAAAAGAGCATTTCACCAGGATTTGTTTCCACAACAATCATTGCTTGAAAGCTAAATTTTGAAAACAAACCAAAACGAAATAAAAATTGTGATATTAAAATAGAAACAGGATTTAAACTTAATTTTAAAAAGAAAAAAGAGATTTTTAATGCAATAAAATATTTTTGGACAATTTAAAGATTTTTGAGTCCCGGACTCCTTTAACTCTTGTAAAATAACAAAAGTAGATAAACCATAAATTTTTGTCCAGATTCCATTATTATTATTATTAAAATAAGTAATTTTTTCGTATTCAAATATAATTTTTATGTTTGCATATGTTTTAATCGATGCATTTGCATGTTTTATGGACCGTCGACCCCGAAAAACGTTTTTAAAATTGTCTGGCTGTTAGTTTGTCTGTATGTGACAGATAAAATTTTGTAGACGCTCTTTCTCAAGAACTAATTAACGGAATCCAATAACACTTTAGATTCAGTTAAACCGTGATATAAACTAATGCTGGTTCCTATTTGGTGTAAATCCCGCAACAGGTGGCACTGCTATGCTGCACTTTCCATATTTCCGCAATACCTATATCTCAACAACAAATGGGGGGATTTTCATGAAACTTCAGATTCCATTAGTACTTGATAGAATGCTGATTACTTTTTGGAGTAAATCGTCCAACAGGTGGTGCTGCTATGTGGCATCATTCATAATTATCGCAACAGATCTATCTCATGAACTAAAACATGAATTTTCATCAAACCTCACATTCAGTTATTCCCTGATATATGTAAGTGCTGTTTAATTTTTGGAATAAATTTCGCAACAGGTTGCGCTTCTATCCACATTTTTTTTACGATTTCCGCAGTGATTTTATATTGAAAACTAGCGCATGGGTTATCACCAAAATTCAGATATTGCTAGAACTTTATATAAATTGTTGCTGATTAGATTTTGGTGTAAATCATCTAACCGGTGGAGCTATGCTTCATTTTTGAGGATATATTAACATTTATTAGATAGAAGAAAGTTTTGGTATTGGCACATCCGACTAGTTTTTTCTGTCACATACAACACCTTTATCATCTGAGCTCTTCCTATATCAATTGCATAGCAATCCGAGTATATTTGCGCAAGTAAGAACCGATAAACACAGACAAACACGATTAATAAACACTTTATGTTGGTAAATGTTGAAAACGAAAGATTAAATAAACAGATGACACTTCTCATAGAAATAATCCATTTGTACAATCTTTGACTTTCTGAAGATTCGAGATTAGCGTTTTGAAGCTTTGTGGAGAATAAAATACGGTTTCATTCTTATTTCTTCTCACTTTGAGAATTCACTTATGTGTCCTTTTTCTAAATGTTCCCTTTTTTTACTTTTTTATTTGAGGCTAACTTCGTTTTTCTCGTATATTTCTATTTAAGATGTATTTTACTAGTGCCAGTCGAATCAACCTAAGGCAATAAGACTTTCGGATTGGAATCTATCTTTCATTTGCACGGATTATCACGAATGTGAAAAGTAAATCTCCAAATCATACAAGAATATATTTCTTAAAAAGGAAAGATTAGATAAATAGATGACACTTCTCATAGAAAAAATCCATTGGTACAGTCGTTGACTTTCTGAAGAAATTTTCAAACTAACAAAGTTCGATATTAGTGTTTCGAAGCTTTGGGGAAAATAAAATGCGTTTTCATCTTTATTTCTTCTCACTTTGCGAATTCAGTTCTATGCCTTTTTTTTTTTTCAAAATGTTCTTTTTCATACTTTTTGACTATTTCTTCGGCTAACTTCATTTTCTTCGTATATTTCTATTTAAGATGTATTTTACTATAGCCAGTCGAATCAAACTAAGACAATAAGACTTTTGGATTGGGATCTATCATTCATTTGCACGAACTATTACGATTGTTAAAAGAAAACTTCCAAATCGTACATGAATATATTTCTTAACAAGTTGGAAATTGCACATGAAGCGTAGCAAATAAGGTGCGTTCGTACGATAACAAAGTTTTAAAAATATTCAGATATTGCTGATCTATATCAGTACTTCGGATACAGTATCTTTGTGTTCCTGTAAATATACAGGAAGTAATTTTTATTACATCTCAGCAACGTATAAAATATTCATAAAATAGTTTAATATAATTAAAACACGCCCCAAATAATGTTTCCCCGTATAGCATTAAGTAGTGGAATACTTTTATGTGGCCCTGTAATTTAATAATAAATATTCTTTGTATCACAGATTGTACAGAATGTATATTTTAATATATATACTTGATAGGTTCATGTCAATTTCATTGTGTTCAAATTAGTGTAAAACCGTTAAAATGCATTTGAAACTTCCATTGACCGTAATGTAACGGAATAGTTTTGATTGTCCCTGTAATTGATCTATGCATCCGATTTTCATAAAATTTGAAATAACTCGACAAAATTATGTAATAATTTTGTTTTAAATTTCAAACGATTAAAATGCATTTGAAACTTTTTTTCCCCATTGACCGTAATGTAACGGAATCCTTTTGATTGTTCCTGTAATTGATCTATGCATCTGATTTTCATAAAATTTTGAAATGACTCTACAGAATTATGCAATAATTATGTATTTTAAATTTCGAACGATTCGGTTTGGTAGTTTTTGAGTTGTTACATGTGGACAGACAGACGGACAGATGGACGGACTGAACAACAACAGGCGCTATGTGTTTACATAATAACGAACGCACCTAAAAAGGAAAGAATAAATAAATAGATGACACTTCTCATAGAAATAATCCGTTTTTACACTCGTTGAACTTTCTGAATAAATTTTCAAACTAACAAAATTCGATATAAGTGTTTCAAAGCTTTGTGAAGAATAAAATGCGTTTTTCTTCTTATTTATTCTCACTTTGAGAATTCATTTATGCCTTTTTAAACTTTTTTTTTTTTTTTTTTTTTTTTTTTTACTTTATCTGTGGCTAACTTCGTTTTCTTCGTATATTTCTATTTAAGGTGTATTTTACTAGTGCCAGTCAAATCAACCTAAAGCAATAAGACTTTTGGATTAGAATCTTTCATTTGCACGAATTATTACGACTGTGAAAAGAAAAATTCCAATTTATACATGAATATACTTTGTAGCAAAGTTTTTGTGCTTCTCGGAAATTGCTTTTTGATTTGCAAGAGACTTTTTGTTTAAAAACTGGTTCTACAAACACAATAAATTATAAGCAAAAAAATATTTTGAAGACAAATTTTTATTACAGTGTACTAAAAAAAGGGCGGGTGGATGTTGAAGGACAATTGATTGAAATAAATATCTTTCTTGTAATTAATTATTATTACCTAGCAATTAACTTAGTTTCATTACTGTCGAATCTATTTTTTAACAATACTGAAATCGGTTCAGGAGTTCCCGAGAAATGAATACTCCATTATGAGCTGTTCTACGTGTGATTTCGCAACTGTTGATGCATTGTAAAGTTAAATGACTAAACATTTATTCATATTATAAAAGTAAAAGATGTCCTTGAGTAACACTGGCGTCATATTGATGATGGTAACAATTTAAATAACAACTTTCACTTTTTGGCAAAGCTTCTTAAAATAATACAATTTTAATTTTTGCACCATCGCACAGTTAAGCAAAAAGCCTTCAAAACTGGCGTAAAATCGAAAAAATGAAATTTTATTTGGACTACCGACATATGTCACTTTAATAGAGCAGATGTCAGTACATATCTGCCTAGTATTAAAATTTGCGCAAAGTTATTTTGATCGTCACTAGAGAAAGAAGTTAAACTGCATATTGTACTTTGATAATAAGTGAAAAAAAAATCAATAATTTTATTTCAACATTCGTTTGTTAATTTCGCTATAATAATTAAAAAATGTTTTTTGACTATGGAACCTTTAACTTCAAGTATGTAACAATAATTTATTAATTTTCAATTTGTTTTGATACGATTTTTATAGATATACAGACGCTTAGAATATATAGTGGTGAAATTTATAAAAAAAATTAACAGTGTCTACAAACATTATAGATTTTAGTTATGAATTAAGGCGAATTAAGTGTTAACTAGTATTTTTTCTACTAAGTATGAGTTTTAAAAGGATAAATATGCCAGAAAATCTTGCTACTTTTTTAATTGTATGGTCATTTTTATAGCTAATCATCCTTAAATTTTTGTTAGTGTACGGGTGTGCCAAACATAATTATAGATAGTTTCTTTGTTAAATACGAATTTTAATGCATTAATTATTACAAAATAATGTATTTAAATGAAACTGACTATCATGGAACGTTTTAATAAAAAAACTTTTGAAAAGTAATGTGATTTTATGGTATAAGTGCTCCATAATCAGAGAAACTACGAACAAGTAGTTTAAATGGAAAGAAGATTACATGTTTTAAAGTTTAATATAAATTCCGATGAGCAAAAGCCTGTCGAAACAAATGAAATTCTTTAGAATTAACAAAGAGTTGCTTGGCAAATCGCTTTCATTTCCTCGATTTGAAAAACAAACAGAAGCGTCAAGGAAAAGCAAACGTGTCCATTTTCATATTCCGTCTGAATTTGTTCTGGACGATCAAAAAGATCAAAACAGTTATACAATTCTAGTTCTACATATTTGTTAGTGTACGTGACACGTATGAGTTTAAGATCTGAAAGACAAGAAAACAAAAAGTGTGTGTTATCACTAAGACAACAGAAACAGTTTTGATTCTTCTGTCTTTATAGTAATGCGTACATTTTGCCTGAGAAAGGTTTATTCATTCCTTCAAAACGAGTCTCTAATATTCATTTTAAGGTTTGCTTGAGAATCATTAAAATTACTAATTATATTTACATTTTTAATGCGATATTATGGATGATTTATAAATATCTAATTAGTATAAAACTATCTTAAATTCTTGTTTTTAACTCATTTTTCTACAAAAATATTGAAAAAGGTTTATAAATTAATTAATAAATTACTCTTTAGCTTATGTAAAAGTTTAAAATTTTACTACTATTAGTCTACAAAAGAATCCGTGATGTGCTTTTTTTGTTCAACGTAAATTTTATTTTTTGCCAACTTTGGAGGCTTCCTGACCCACTGTGCGTCGTGCTTTCAAATATGATTGTTTTGAAAATTTTCTTTAAATTTCCAGATTTTTATTGTTTTTTAAATAATAAAAAAAAATCTCTCTCTATCGATAACGGAAATTTTAAACCATTTACAGAAAAAAAAAACAATATGATTCAGCATTTGTTTCCGGTTAATATTCCAAGGCTAAATTAAAGCTGCTCCATAACTTAATAAATAAATAAATAAACAAGCAATTAAATGGTATATAATTGAACTAACGATGAAAAATATCAATCGAAAAGGTTACTGTAATTCTTCAGCGATTTCTTTTGTCTGTTGAGAGCCAAGTCTATTTTTTCTGTCTTTCCGTTTGGACCGCGAAATAAGCTTTCCGTTACACAATCACACAATCTATTAAACAATAAGTAAGTGAATAAAAAATAATTTAATAAATTAGTACAACCATTTGGTAAATAATTTTTTTAAAGACTAAAATTTAAAACTCAAACTTTTATTTTTTTATGTTATTTTCTTCACTTTTTGTAAACAATACATGTTTAATTTACAGTTAAAGTTAAATAAATGTGAAATTTCTCGAAGAGATTAACATTTATACAGTCATTTTCCTCCTAAATGATTTGATATTTAAAAAAAAAGAAGCAAGTAGTGTTTTTTCCTTTTTGAATTCATTAAATTTTTTATATAGGTGTATCTACCCTATCTATATTATAAAGGACAAACATATGTGTATGTAACGCACAGGTTCTTCCGCAGCGTATAGCAAATGTCAACACTTTCAAATTTTAAAAGAAATTCAGTTTAGCAACTTTCAGTACTGCAAATTTTTAAACCTCTGAACATCGCACATTTTCAATTTTTACACTGTCGTATGGGGGGGGGAAATGTACTTTTAAATACCATTTGTTTGAAAGCTGTTTGTTTTTGAGTTTTGTTGTTTTTAATACTTTTTTGACATCGTGGCAACAGAAATATTTAATTTCTGTTGAAAGTAAAGGGAAAATAGTAGATTACTGTATCTTTTTGTTCACCCCCCCCTCCCCCCACAAAAAAAATCAGTATTATTTTTATGATGATCAAAACGAGGCTTACTTAATAACAGAGTTATATTCTGTAATGCGTAATACTCCGTATATACGTAACGAGGCTAACGAAAAAGACAGGCTACCGCGGTGCATCCCACATGTCCTTTTTTTAGACTGCTAGAATGACGATATGACGTAATGCTCTTTTCGTACACCCGCATCATTGGTACATTCGAGCATCACGTGACTCCAGCGGTCTGTAAAAGTCAGATACGAGAAATGTACCGCGGTAGGCTGTCTTTTTCGTTAGCCTCATTACGTGCGCCATGGAACATTGATATTCCTTGACCGATCAGAAAAAGAATAGAATGCGGACACCACAAAGATTCAGATATGTCTCAGATATACTTATTCTCGACCGAATACAACAATCATTTTCCAAATGGTTAATGACTGTAAAAGTCACTAAAGTTCGGCAGTATGGGAAACTATGCTACGAGGAGGAGTCTGAAAATAAGTTTCTCTAGGCGTGTGTGGACCGAGGTGCGTATGAAAGTCAAACAATATAATGAGACATGAAAGATACGACTAAAGTTTTCGCTGCCACTCGGCTTTGCGCCAAATCGCGACAAATGCTTCATTTGGCAAGTAAATGAACAATCTGACTCGCCAAATTGCGGGTGCTCAATTTCTGCTATTTCTTTTGTGTGTAGTTACAGTTGAGATTCTGATCCATATTACTGTACGATTGATGTCGCTTTTCATCTTCAACAGCACTGAACCTTTTACGTTATTATTTATAGAGATACTGTCTCAACACAAATTTAGCTTAACAAACAGCCAAAGATGCAGAGAGGTTTATACGATAAGTATTTCTCTGTTTTCATTTTCTCACTATCTATGCGCCGGTAAAATTACAACTAAAATTAATCGCATCAACTGCCAAATCGAGAAAAATTTTGCGGAAATGCAGCATTGAATTTCCCATTTGCCGAACTGTATAGCACCATTAGCCAGTCATCATTTTTTTCTATAGGTTATAGTCAAAATTTCATAGAATTTACCGCTAAAAGAATGTTTGAAATTATTTAGACATTTAGTGGACATTTAGAATGTACATATTTTTAATAATTTTTGTAGCGTATAGAAGAATTTCTATTTTTTAAATAATAGCAAAAAAATACGGTATTTTTGTACACATTGGGGGAAAAAAAGGATACAATAAAGGTAGATTTTTCAGTGTTTCACACCAAATCTACTTTGGTAACATTTTTTTCATTTGGCTACTGTGTTTTATTTCTTATTCGCCAAATCGCTAATGTTGCTCAAAAGCCAGCGAGAACCCTGGATAAGACACAACTTTATTTGTCAACATAAAGTACCAAGCACGTTAAGACATTTTTCATACCGCTTGATATAAGCATAAGCTGCGAAAAAGCCCTCCTGCAAATACGTCAGGGCTTTGCGAACGGACAAGCCAATAGACGTTTCTACCGTACGTAAATACCTGTGTTTTTCGTCGAGGGCTTTTTGAAGCTTATCAAACGGTATGACAAATGTCTCAAGTACTTTGGTAATTATGTGGAAAAATAAAGATACAGTCGACTCTCGTTAATTCGAACTCGTCGGGACCACAAGAAATGTTCGAATTATCCGAAGTTCGAATTATGGAAAATATGATATGAAAACATGTTTAATATGGTACTATTTCAAAGGAATTAATGTTATAGTGTTTATTAAATTTATTTCGTTTGTTATCATTAGAATATCACTTAATATTAAATTAGAATGTATAAATACATAAACAAATTGAAAGATTAGAAACAAGAACAATGGAAGAAAAATTTAAAGCGTCACAGATGGACAGACGGGCACTTAGAAAGTAGATATCAAATGCATTGGATTATATATGTACTTGTTCGGAACAATTTTAACAAAAACCAAAGAAAGAAAGTTATTCAAGCTATCTGAAATCCCTGAGAAAGAAGAGAAAAATGAAAAATCGGAATTCTCGTTAGTTCGAATTAAACGAAGTCAAGAGAAAATGAGTTCGAATTAATGAAAAAATTTTAACATTATTCTGCCATTGAAAATTTTGGCACTTCATATTTAGTTCAAAATAAACGAAGATTCGAATTATCAGATTTCGAATTAACGAGAGTCAACTGTATGTGTTATCTTTCATGTCTCATTCTATTGTTTGACCTTCACACACCACTCTGACTCACACAAATCGACAGGGGAATCTTATTTTCAGACTCTCCCTCGTACAAAGAAAATGTGACACCATTTGGTAGAGGAATGGTCAGAAAATTAACTAAAGTTGCTATATTTTGTGATACCTACGAAAAACAACCGTTTTTATTTTTACTTATGTTATTCTAGCTGAATATAGAAGGTTAGATCTTAAAAATGAAGTATATAGCATTTATAGCTCATTTACAAAATAATTCCATTAGATTATGGTTTATGGTGAAAATTGTTTACGGTACATTTTATTAAACCCATTTTTTTATTTAGTACATTCATAATACAACCTTGAAATTACTGAAAATTTATTTAGAATATAACTTTTTAAATTTTATATTATATTTTATGCTATCAGTCACCGGTAACTGACAAAGGTTAAACAAAAAATTTAATGTTAGTCTCCAGTGACTGACATGGCATTTAACATGTTAGTTTCCGACATGCGGGTAATACAAACGTACCATTTTTATAAAATTTCAAAACTTTATTTGAATACATAATTGGTGTTTTTCATACAAAATGTTCATACAAATGTTTTTATTACTTCCTTTTGGTGTTATTAGTGGGCAAAGTAAAATATAACATCTTTTAAAAGTGAAAAAACGTGGATTTTTCAATTAAAAATGAATTTTAGAAAACAAAATTTAGTATATTTATAATCATTAATGTATTTGTAATCGTCAAATGATAAAATATTCAATTTTATATAAAAAAAGGGGGGGGGTATATATATATAAAATATCTCCTGTCCATTTCCTTTTCAATTTTAGCAATACTGTGCCCTATTTTCTTAATACACTTTTCCTGAAAATCTATCTTTTGCCGGCAGAAACTGAATTTAAGAATGTACTTTACCAAATAGTCATATCAGCTATAGCAAATACAGAATTTGAATAAACTTTTACTATTAGAAATCGCTTACATAAAAAAGTCTGAAATTGCACATCAAACGTAGCTAATGAAATGCGTTCGTACAATAACGAAATTTTTAAAATATTCAGATCTTGGTGTAATAGTGTACAGTATTTTGGATATAGTATTGTGTCCGAAATCCTTGTATAATTGAAATATTTTTGAGTGGTCCTGAAAATAAATAATAAGTATTCTACATATTGTACAAAATGTATATTTTCGTATACTTCATAGATGCATATCAATTTCATTATGTTCAAAAGAGTTTAACTTCATTAAAATGCACTTGAAACTATTTTTTCCCATTGACTGTAATGTAACGGAATACTTTTGATAGTCCGTGTGATTGAACTACACATCTGATTTTATTAAATTTGAAATGATTCTACAAAATTATGCAACAATTGTATATTTTTAATTTCAAATCATTCGGTTGGATAGTTTATGTGGTGTCGCTTGATGCAATAGTTATTGCATTCGTATGCAAAAATGCATGACTACGAAATTTATTAGGATTATATTTATTCAATTTAGTAATAATGAAATGATATAATTCTATCTTAAATAGGACGTGATCACCGTGGCAACCTAAAATCCTTATCTATCATGGGATATCATTGAATTAATTACATATGATAGGATTTAATAGAATGAAGAAAATTTTCATTAATATCTTTTTAAGTTTTGACTCGATTTTCATAAAATTTGAAATGGCTAAACAAAAGTATGCAATGTTAATGTGTATTAAATTTCAAATAATTCGCTTGGATAGTTTTTGCGCTCTTATGAGCGGACCAACGAGCAGACCAGACGATGACAATAGATGTTACGTATTTATGTAATTACGCATCTAACAATTAAGGAAATTTTAAAATTTTCTGAAAACATTACTTTTTTTAGCAATGACTAATAAATCTTTGATAACATTTTAAAACTTTTATATATGCACTTTTTTATGATGTTCACACCTCTGATCTCTATAATGCAAATTCATTTATAACTCCAACTCTCTATCATTCTTTAAAATAAAAGCAAAATATTTGCTTTATAATTTTTTTATTTATTTATTGCTAACGATATACTTCAGGATTAATACTTTATTACTTCACTCAGTCATCTACCGATAGCACTGTAGTCATTTTAAATAACAGAGGCGCCTGACCTTGACAAGCTTACCCCTCACCTTCGCCAATTAAGGGAGGAAATCATATGTAGTTCTATCATGCGTTTCGAGAAAACATAGTCTCACCTTGTCAAGGTCAGCCGCCTCTGTTATTTAAAAGAACAGTAATTCTGCGAAGCCGGAGGTATTAATATTAGACCGACAGGCGGCAGCACAGACAATCACTTCATTGAGTTCACGGATTAAAATCTAGGATTAATTAAATCTCAATTTGCATATTAAAACGCAATCGGTCTGCCAAATCATATCTTGGTGAAAAACACCTAAAAACCAGATTTTAGCAGTTGACCCCTTGCTTGTGCTTACTATTATGTTTTCCTGCTTCCGATCCTCTATGTTTTTATACTTTTGGGTGCACTGAAGCACATTGGTAAACCTACGAGACAACCACTAAAATTGGTTTTTAAAGTGTTTTTCACCAAGATATGACATGTCAAACCGATTGTGTTTTAAAATGCGAATCGAGATTTGACTAATCCTAGATTTTCATTCTAAACTCGACGAGATGATTCTGCTTTTCAACAGATTTATACGCTTTAGAAGATCCTGAACATGCTTGAGCTGTTTTTAGAGCATGCCTGTATATCGCAAAAAATTTGTGACTACTCTATCTAAAGAACTAATTTATGGAATTTAATAAAACTTCAGTTAGATCTTGATATAAATTAACATCAACTGTTTTTTGGTATAAATCGCCCAATAAGTGGCGCTGCTTTGCTTCATTTTGCACGATTCATTTTTCCTGTTGGAGTAATTAACAATTTTTACTTTCATCTATCTTCAATAAAAGAAAGTGTTGTAATCGAAATTTTTTTCGACTTCCGGATTTTGATGGATTTACATGTTTAGGGGTCAGAGATTCCAAAAAATCAGGTCTGTTTGTGTGTGTCAAAATGTCTGTCTGTGTGTCCGTGTTTGGCTATGGCTGGTTGGTCCTCCCTGAATTTGGAAAAAATTCGCCATAAAGGGACGCTGCAATAGCGATTTTTGTTCCATTTTCAATATTGTATCGCCTAAAAGTATATAGGGGGAACTGGGGTACATTGATACAGTTTTTTTCTAAGATTTTTTTTGGTGTCAAGAAAGTAGAAAATTCAAGTTTTTTTTCCGTGAGGTGACAGCAACACTTGTGTAGTATGTTATAAAAATGTACAATCATTGTTTTATGTAGTATTTTTGCATGTAATTTTAAAAAAATAAAAAAAAGTCATTTGTATCAATGTGCCCCATCCCCGGGGCAGATTGATACGTTTAAGAAAAATGACGACAAAATAATACCAATGCATATTTTTCATAAAAAATGAGTTAGAAAACCATTTTATATTTATTTATAAAAATTCAAATCACCCACAATTTACTTTTAAGCAATATTAAAGCAATCAAAATTAAATATATTATGACTTGATGTTTTGTCTGTTTCTTGTCTGACTGTTGGCTGTGGTAACTTCGTCATATCTAGCACTTCAACCCCAGCATTATCTTCTTTCTTATGAAAGATGAAAAAATTACCAGTTTTTCTGTTTATAAATAGGTTCATAAACAGAAAATAAAGGATAATTATATTAAAAATTCTGTTTATAATATAAGTATCATTTTCTGTTCTGCAGTTTGTTTCTCTTACTTAACATTTCTCATGTCGAAAATACTTTTTTCTCTGGAGAATCGATATAAATTCGAGATTTGCCAGAATGCCGTCCTTTTCTTTTATTAGTTCTACTAGCACTAGATGCTGGGTAAGTTCCTACGTCTTCTGTTTTCAAAAATACTATAAAATGCTCTAATATAAAGAAATTAGAGCTATTTCACTTCAATAAAAACTAATATTAGAAATTTTTCGTGAAAAAAAGGTTGGATTAAGGAATGTATGGTAAACAAAATAATAAAAGATAATGAAAATATGAACTATTAAAGGATTTAGGCTGTATCAATGTGCCCCGTCATAAACTGTATCAATGTGCCCCATACAGCGATTTTGAATAAAATGAGTCTCAAATCCAACACTTCATAATATATCTAACTATAAATAATAAGGAACTGATAAAGAGTAGCAGTACTTACCAGGGAGAATATTCATTTTGGTTGAAAATACTGGAACAGTTGTATAATAGCATTTAAGTTGTACAACTCAAATTTACTTTTGAACAACAAAAACAATAAATCACCCGTCTCATTTCATCAAACTGCTGAATCATTCCAAGATTTTCTGTATGTAGTTGAATACACTAGCATCACCTTTTGTAGCTGTTGTGAAACTTCCTGTAATGATCCTGTGAGCGGTAGAGGGGGTGTATCAATATGCCCCATGTATCAATGTACCCCAGTTCCCCCTAAAGTTATGCATAGAATTGAACGAAATTTTTTGTGTAAGTGTTTGTCTATGGCTAGTAGGTCCGCCCTGAATTAATTTGAAATAAAATCCGCTGGAAGGGTTCGCTATAATCACGATGTCTGTGCCAATTTCATGTGCATGAAGTTATACATAAAACTGAACTAAAATTTTTATGTATGATTATTTTTGAGTATGGCAAGTAGGTCCTCTCTGAATTTGAAAAAAATCTGCCTATCATTCTATTGTCTATCGGCTCGTGCAGAGACGGAAACTCGTTTTTATTCTGTTAGTTGGCTGAAGCAGAAATTTAAGATGAAAATGAAAATCGGTATAGTATTGAATTAAAAATTTAAAGCATTAACATGTGTAACTTTTTTTTTTTAATATTAAAACGTATGTATGAGAAAGAAGAAAGTTTGGGATTGGCACATCCAACTAGTTAATCATAAAATAGTATTGTGTGTGTAGTGAGTTATGAACACTTTAGCAAATACACTCACATAACCTGAAGATCAATATTAAAAAGAGAGCAAATTTTACAATTTTGTGCTGAATGACTTAAACCAGATTATTTTTACTAATGTGAAAAATTTGCCGCAATACTGAAACACGCGAAAATTTTCATACAATTTTTTCTAAAACTTCAAGAAACACGGGACAATGACAAAATTTAATAGTACTAATGGGCAAAATATTGCAGCCGGATTTCTTTCACGAATGTGAAAACATCGCAAAAATCTATTTAAAAATTCAAAAGTCATGTAGAGCAAAATTTATTATAAGGCTGAAAGTTTGAAAGCAAATTTCCTTTACCAACGTTAAAAAGTCGTGAAAAAAAAAACCTATAAAAATCGCATACAAAAATTTCGAAAATTTCGAAATTTGTTGCACAAATTCCAAATACAATTTACTTAAATGAAGAGACTCAGTTTAATAATGTAAAAAAAAAATTACTGCAAAACGGGAAAAAGCAATCTCATTAAAAATTAAATATAAAAAATCTGAAATCGGGCTTCGAAGTGCATAACTACAAACATAGGTGCATAACTACAAACACATCTTGCTGCCAATTTCTGTTGCTCTGCGCGCCACGGTTTCTTCAGAATATAGTGAACAAACATCGCACAATTACACAAACTTATATTCTGATTATAGATGAAATTGTTCATAGGTTCTAATTAATTTTCAACATATCAGCAACAGAATAATTTACCTCCGAAAGCATTAAGATATACTTTACAATAACAAGTCCAATCAACTGCGGAAACTAGAATTCAGATTTGGAAGGCATTTTTCATTTGTTCGAATATCTACAATAAGAAAAAGATGAAGTTCAATTTTTTTAAGTATATTTTTCTAAGAAAATGCTTCATGCATCTTTGGCATTCATTGCTTCATGATTTGTAAAAGTTCTTTGCTTTAAATTTTCTTTACTCTTTACAATTTCAAAAATGTCTTTTTGAATATATTTTTCGATAATGACAAATGTTAACAGGGGAAGCAGTAACATTTTTACCATTGCTAGATAAAAAGAAATAGAATGGTTCAAAGAGCGAATAAAAACTATTTCATTAGCACTGTTATGTGATAGCACTTTCATAATACAAAGTTTGTTTATAACCATTCATGTCCTTTTATTAAAAAAGTTTTTTCCTTAATTTTTTGTATAAAAAAACTTACAGAAAAGGAAATGATTTTTGTGTTTTAATTTCATGTAAAAATTAAAGCCTAACAAAATAATTTGCATAACATATCCATATTTCTCGTAACGCATATACATTATTATTCAAAATCAATGGATATTTTTATAATGTTACAACAATATTAGTTTTGTTTAAGATATTGCCAAAAAATAAACAAATAGATAACAATTAAAAAAATTAACAAATTATATCAACCATTTGGAAAAGTTTTTTTTAACTAAAATTTAAGACTAAATTTTATATTAAACATGGTCTTTTACAATCACTCGGTACAAAATTAGATAGTTCTCTTTTTCGTAATCATTCATGTTTCGTAATAGGTGGGCTCAATAATAAAACCTTGTTTTTTTTTTTTTTTTTTTTTTTTTTTTTTGTTTTTTTTTTTGTTTTTAGGTAGATTTCGTATGAAATACTACCTATTGCATTGTCTCCCATGTTGGAATTTCTGAAAAATTTTTGCGGATCTACACGAATCATGACTCCTAGACCCCAAAACTACCATCAGTAAAAAAGTTTATATATCTATCTATCTATCTATCTATCTATCTATCTATCTATCTATCTATCTATCTATCTATCTATCGGTGTATATCACTTTCTTCTAGACACGATAACTTCCATAATTATGCTCAGATCTTCATCAAACTTTTACATAAAATCAAGGGGCATAAAATCTCGGTTAAGTTCGTTAATGGGCAAAATCGGACCAAGGGGGTGGAAGTTAGGAGGGTTTTTGTGAAAACAGAAAAAACGCGATAACTTTTTAATTAAAATAGATATCGAATCAGTTTAAAGTTTATATTACTTCTAAAAAATGAGGAAAAAGTTTATGCGTGACAGATTTTTGATAAAGTTAAAAATGGGCTCAAGGGGCGAAAAAAACATGGTTTTTGGGAGAAAAAAATTCATAATTTCGTCAATTCTCAAGATATCATATCCAACTAAATTTTATATAAATGTACTCAATATTATCTAAAACTTTTGTATTTACAGGTTTTTGATAGGACCAATTTTTACCGATGAAAAAAATTAAAAAAGAAAAGAAAAAGGGGGGAGGAAAAAGAAAAAAACCCATAACTTACTCTATTCTTAAGCAATTAAATCTAATTAAATTTATTTTACATCTTCACAATAATATCTACAACTTTTATATTGACAAGTTTTTCATAGAACCAATTCTTATAGCAAAAATAAATTAAACAAAAATAGGAATTGGAGAAAAAACCTCAAATCCAAACTGCTTATATTCTGACTCATTTTAAAATTCATTTTTGATTTTAAACGCATCCAAATGACAGATCCTCTTATTTAGCAACTATATAATGCGACGTATTGGCCAATTTTTTGATAAAGGCAGAATATATTTTTAAAAAGGCTGCCAAAAAAGGTATTTTGAACAGATTTCCCGAAGTTTTCATCATTAAAAAATTCATTAAGTATAACAAATTGCGTTTTTTATGAGTCATTTTTAAATTCATTTTTGTTCTCAAAGCCATACAATTTACAGGTCCTATTATTTAGAAACTATACAACTTGACGTATTGGCCAGTTTTTTGATAAAGGCAAAATATATTTTTTTAAAGGCTGCCAAAAAGGGTATTTTGAACAGAATTTCACGAAGTTATCGTGATTAAAATTTGAGGAAATTTAAGAAATTGCGTTTTTACCGAGTCATTTTTAAATCTTTTTTTGTTCTCAAACGCATCCAATTTACAGGTTCTCTTATTTAGGAACTATATAATGTGACGGAGTGGCCAGTTTTTTGATAAAGGCAGAATATATTTAAAAAAAGGCTGCCAAAATGGGCACTTCGCACAAAATTTCCCAAAGCGAGATGATTAATGAACTGTGGGTATTCAAATAACAAATTGGTTATTTTATGACTCATTTTTAAATCCAATTTTGCTCTGACACGCATTCAATTGACAGTTTTTTATTACTTAGGAACTATATAATGTGCGTATTCGTGAATTTTTTTGATAAAGGGTGAATGTATATATTTTAAAAGCTGTCAAAGTAAGCACTTCGCAAAAAAATTTCCCAAAGCGATCATGATAAAAGAATTGAGGTTGTATTCAAATAACAAATTGTTTATTTTATGACTCATTTTTTAATTTAATTTTGCTCTCAAACGCATTCAATTGACAGTTATTTGTTATTTAGGAACTGTGTAATGTGCCGTATCGGTCAGATTTTTGATAAAGGCTAAATATATATTTAAAAAAATCTGTCAAAGTGGGCGCTTCGCACAAAATTTCTCAAAGCGATCTTGATTAAAGAATTGTGGATGTATTAAAATAATAAATTGGTTATTTTATGACTCATTTTTAAATTCAATTTTGCTGTCAAACGAATTTAATTAACAATTTTTTGTTATTTAGGAACTATATAATGAGCATACTGGTAAATTTTTTAAATAAAGTAAGAATATAATTCAAAATATATTGCCAAAATGGGCATTTAAATAGAGATAGGCTTTTTTTTTTTTTTTTTTTTTGAAATGAAAACTTTTCGAAATCTACCTCCGCCTATAGGCCATGCCGAAAGGGATTTTTCTTTAAAAAATTTTCATATGATATCTTTTTTTTTTTCATCTGATAATTTCTGTCTATCCATTTTGTAACTGTTTTACTTCCTTCTTTATTAACAAATACATTTCAATTTTCTATTCAAATAAAAGTTCTTCTAAATGTAAATAATATCGTTAAATTAAAAAAAAATGCGGACATTACAAGGTTTATTCTCTCCGAAAACAACAACCATTTTCCAAATGATTAAAAATGCTGTTTTTCGTTTAACTGCTGGGAAATTTTCCATTTGAAAATATTCCTTCTAATTTGTCGCAGACAACTGGGAAAATGTACAAAAAAGCTTTCATTCTTATTTTTCCTACTTTTAAAGTTCAATTCTATACCATATCTTCCAAATAGTCTTTTCCTTTTTTGAGCTTGATAACTTCATTTTCTTCGTAAATAGATACTTGATTTAAGTATTTTTCCTAGAGCAAGAAAAATCATCATAAGAAAATAAGATTTCTGAATTGGAATCATTCTTTCATTTACTCGAATTACTAGCTATTACCAAAACTAATCTTTGGAGGCAACCGTAATACTTAGCCATCATGGAATATAAAATATGAAGATAAAACATGTATAAATTATTTATAAAATGCATTGCAATTCCAAAATAAAATTTATTATATTGTCAACATATAGCAATGGTCTCTTAATGAATTGTTGATGAACCAATTTTGACAAATTATATAATATGACAAACTACTCAGCAGTATGTATTTGATGCTTCACATTTTGGAATGCGATTACCAATTCATATCATGGATTGCTTGATCAGTCTCTTTTTCCAGAACTTTCGTCATGTTATAAAATTTCACACAAAACAAGGTGCATATCACTCATTTTAATTGCAATGTTTTCATTTTTTTCAAAATTACTACCGCCAACCCAAGTTCAAATGGGATGAAACACCCTGTATGTGTAACTAAATAAGTATTCAGCGATCCCATGTTCTGTAGTAAGTTTTCTTCTTCTTAATGCCTTATATTATCATCCTCCTAATTTATAGGTCGAATTTTGGAATACCCTGCATTTGTCTAAAAATGTATGTATACATGCAAAAAAAAAGGTTAGAAATTGCACATGAAGCGTAGCAAATGAGGTGCGTTCGTACGATAAGGAAGTTTTTAAAATATCACTGTCATAAAATAGTAAATAGTTAATTAGGATTTGAAAACATAACAATTTGAACATAAAATTTGAAATTATTCGACAGTATTATCTAAACATTATATATTTTAAATTCCCAACGATTAAAATTTAATTTTTTTCCCGCATTGACCGTAATGTAACGGAATACTTTTGATTGTCCCTGTAATCGAACTATGCATCCGATTTTGATAAAATTTGAAATAACTCGACAAAATTATGTAATAATTATGTATTTTAAATTTCAACCTATTAAAATGCATTTGAAACTTTTTTCCCCATTGACCGTAATGGAATGGAATACTTTTGATTGTCCCTGTAATTGATCTAATCATTCGATTTTCATAAAATTTGAAATGACTCGACAAAATTATGTAATAATTATATATTTTAAATTCCAAGCGATTCGGTTGGGTATTTTTTACGTTGTTATATGCGGACGGATCGACTGAAAGACAACTATAGGTGCTACTTATTTACATAATTACGAACGCACCTAAAAAAGGGAAGAAAGAAATTCACTGTAAACAGAAAATTGAAGACAAAATTATTTTTTCTCTAAACTGATTTTTTTCCGTGTTTTCTTAGAACAAAGAATTCCAAACGAAATGCAGTGTTTTCTAAAACTGTTCTAAAGAAAGTTTTCTGGATGGGGAAAAACTTGCAGTGAAATACTATGCCTTTATCATTCGATGTAGGAAAAGTACTTAAGAAAATTACTGTTGTTATCAGAATTCTCTTATCGTAAGGGGTATTTTCATGTAAGTTTGGCAAAGATATTTCGGTAAAGGAGGCCCTTTTTAAAATGGGTAAGGTGACGTATTCTGTGTTTAGCCAATAAAGTCTGGATATATACAGTCTTGATATCTCGATATAAATACTCTTCGAGACGATGCTGGTTTAAGAGGGCTTAGGGCTTGATCGATACGGAAAAACATGTAAACAGAGCTCTCGCTTCGAGTCCATATAAAACAGAAGTATTCAATGTAATTAATTTAAACTTTCTGGTATTTTTAAGGTATGTTTGTAGTTTTATAAAATTATAAAATTAAGTACTTAAATGTAATATAATAAAAAATATAGCAAAATGTATGTAACACAAGTTTCGAAAAAAAAATGTGTTATATCACCCTCAGTAAGATATCTCAACATTGAATTGACATAACAACCTAATTTTTGCTTTAAAATGATCAGGAAACTTTACTCTATAGAATGAATTAAGGATATAATTATCATTAAAAAAACATTATTAAAAAAACTCTCAAATTTGAAATTTTAAAAAAAACCCTAAAAAATACAATTATTTTTTCATTAAAAATTCTCAAAATATTAACTATCTAAAATATATTAATTCATTCTATAGATAATGATGTTATATCCATGCAAAAAAAATTAAGCCATTCCATCAAAGAGTTTTTTTCTTTTTAATCTTACGGATAGTCGTCAAAAATCAAGTTTTGAGAAAACGCGACTAAAAGTTGAAATTATATGGACGAGGCTTTGAAAGTGTTGATACATAATGCCTATAACTCCGTTAAAAATGCAAATAATGCGGTTTTTTGCGCTGAGTTCGAAATTAATTAAATAATCTAAATAGATCATTAAAGAATCAATTTTTTGAAAAGTTTTCAATCATTTGAGCCCCCTTAACGCGAGGAAAAAATACCATAAGAATATACACTGTATAGACATTTATCATCGGATGTTTTAAATTTTATACATTTTGTGGAACATTTAAAGGTATGCTTCTTGGATTTTTCTTGAACTTTGGGATTATGAAGAATATGCTTGACTTCATATTTATCAATGGAGATATGATCAGAAGGACAGTGGGGGGGGGGGGGGCGAACGAAATATCAAAGAAAAATGTTTTGGAATCACCCTGTAAAATGAAATGCACGAAATGATTTTTGCTATGGCTTTTGAATTTGTAGATATTGTAGAATATGTGTATTCATGTGTGTAAAAATATTCATGGAGATATATCGATTTTTTTAAAGTTAAAAAAATCTGGCATGTTTTTTCTTTATATCATTTAGGGTTTCCTACCAAATTTAAAGCCAGTGTCTGAAAATATCACAAAGCGAAGTAAGAATAATATAGGGATATTAGAATGCAACTATATTAAACATTTGCTGAAATATTTGAAGCTGTATGAAATATTTTTTGTCGTGATTGAGCGCACGATAAAAAATGTAGTATATATATATGTTTTCTCATGATTTCATAGTCAACTAACTCTATAGCGCAACTCATAACAAAGGAGGCCAGACAAACATCAGGAAAAGTCAGAAAGTTGTCAGCGATTCAATTAGCTGATTTTTAGTTGTTCTCTGAAAACCGATAAATGATAAGCGATTTAACGTAAATTGTTATTTTTATTTTATTTTTTTTCATTTTTTATCCATGCTTCAGTTCTCCTTGAAAAACTACCAGGGTGAAACTAACCCGAAACTAGTAGGATGTGCCATCCCAAAATTTTATTTTATCTCACACATACATTTTGATATTTCAAAAATTAGTTACACATGTTAATACTTTGATATTATTAATTCAATACTATACCAACTTTAATTTTCATCTTAAATATCTGCTTCAGTCAATTAATCAGAGTAAAAATGAGTTAATATGAATCATGATATTTATTACAAAAATAGTTTTTCTTTATTCTGTAATCATCAGCTGTTTACAAATAGCCAGATTAATAGCACGCGAAATCCAATCTCTGCACAAGACGATGAACAGTAGAACGATAGGTAGATGTTTTTCAAATTCTCAGAGTATCTGCTTGCCATAATGATACACAAAAAAAAATATTTAAGTTATATGCATAACTTCATACACTTTTTGATGGTATAATAATGAAAATGACAAAGGCATCGCGGTTATAGCAACCCTTTCAGGCGGATTTTTTTCCAATTCAGGGAGGAACTGCTTACAAAAGCCAAACACTTGTACAAAAAATTTCATTTAATTCTATACATAATTTCATACACTTTTCGGTGGTACAATATTGAAAATGGCACAAAAACCGCTATTGCAGAGCACCGTTTCGGCGGATTTTTTTCAAATTCATGGAGGACCTACTAGCTGTACCCAAACACTTACACACACAAAAGCAAGGTGGAAATTGCACGTGAACGTATCAAATGAGGTGCGTTCGTACGATAACGAAGTTTTTAAAATATTCAGATCTTGCTGATATAGTAGAGCGTACTTCGGATACAGTATAGTAGTCGAAATCTTTGTGTTTCTGTAAATATGCAGGAAGTAATTTTTATTACACATCAGCAACGTATATCTTTGAAATAGTTGAATATAATTAAAACACACCCCAAACAATGTTTCCCCGTATAGCATTATGTAGTGGGATACTTTTGTGTGGCCCTGTAATTTAATAATAAAAATTATTTGCATCACAGATTATATGGAATGCATATTTTAGTATATATTTCATAGATTCATGCCAATTCTATTACGTTCGAATGAGTGTAACATCATTAAAATGCATTCGAAACTTTTTCCCCATTGACCTTAATGTAATGGAATACTTTTGATTGTCCCTGTAAATGATCTATGCATCCGACTTTCATAACATTTGAAATGACTCGACAAAATTACGCAATAATTATATGTTTTAAATTTCAAACGATTAAAATGCATTTTAAACTTTTTTCCCCATTGACCGTAATGTAACGGAATCCTTTTGATTGTCCCTGTAATTGATCTATCCGATTCCATAAAATTTGAAATGACTCGACAAAATTCTGTTATAATTATGTATTTTAAATTTCAAACGATTCGGTTGGGTAGTTTTTGCGTTGTTATATGCAGACAGGCAGACGGACGGACAGACGGACGGACTGAGCGACAACAATAGGTGCTACGTATTTGCATAATTACGAACGCACCTAAAAAGATTCAGTTTTATGCATAACTTCATACACTTTTCGTTGGTGTAATGGTGACATACGAACGCACACACATACACGGGCAGACAAAAATTTTGTAAAAACATGTTTTTGGAATCTCTAATCCCTTAAACGTGTAAATCCGTCGAAAATCAGAAGTGGAAAAATATTTCGATACAATACTTTCTTCTATTGAAGATAGAAAAAGAAGAAAATAAAAAGAAGTAGTATCAAAATTTACGTACTAAATCTACTCGCTGACATTAAATACGCCTTTGCTGAAAGTCGATTAATAAAATGACAATTTGTGGAAAATCCCACAGCATTCAGTATCTTATAGAAAACAACTGAAAATCTGCTCACTCTATTGCCAATATCTTTCCGAATTTTCACGTTATCTAGCTGGCTTTTTTTATGAATTGCTCCATAGACAGTCTTCGTACACTTCAAGAGCTTTCAAGCACTTTTTACCATAATTTTTGCTAATTAACATTTGCCATATTTAGTGAAAAAAAAATCTCTATTCAGACATAGCGACCAGTGAATTACAAAATTTCTGTTTGGTGAACCCTAAAATCCTCTCAATCGATTCTACGAAACCTGATAGAGTTGATTATTAAATTATGAAAATATATATATGTATTATCGTGCGCGCATGTGCACATAAAAAAAAAATATATATTTCCATAAATTGTAATCGGAGCTACCTTACCTCATAACTTTTAATCTAAAAACATGGTAAAAATATTATTCCGAAAGTACAACTCAAAAATAGTCCGGGAGCCGACCGTCGATTTACCTATGTATCGAGTAAAATGACCGGACATACATCAAAATGTAGGTCTCAAGGTGCATTTTGACCCGACATACATTTTGATGTATGTCGGGTCCTTGTACTCGATACATAGGCAAACACTCAAAGTTGACGTCATAAATGTGCGGCTGCCACCGGGTTCCGGCAGGATATGACCTGGCTGCCAGTGATATTCTTAATGTGCACATTGAGACCTACATTTTGATGTATGTCGGGTCCTTGTACTCGATACATAGGCAAACACTCAAAGTTGACGTCATAAATGTGCGGCTGCCACCGGGTTCCGGCAGGATAGGACCTGGCAGCCAGTGATATTCTTAATGTGCACATTGAAACCTACATTTTGATGTTTGTGGCAGCCAGTGATATTCTTAATGTGCACATTTAGACCTACGTTTTGATGTATGTCTGGTCCTTGTACTCAATACATAGGTAAACACTCAAAATTGACGTCATAAAAGTGCGGCTGCCTTGCGTTCCGGCAGGATAGGACCTGACAGACAGTGATATTCTGAATGTGCACATTGAGACCTACATTTTGATGTATGTCCGGACCTTTTACTCGATACATAGGTAAATCGACGGTCGGCTCCCGGACTAAAAGTTTTTAATTTCACGAAATGAATTATTGGTACGTTATGTTGTAACTCAAAACATTATTAACCAATTAAAGATTATATTCAAATAATAATTTATATTAAAATCTTCTCAAATTTAACAAAAAGTTATGAATGAGTTATTTTTTATTGTAGTTTAATGCTATGTTATTTTGGCAACAGTCCCTGCTTGAGCGCCAGCTGAATGACAGCATCGCTTCAAATATTACTGTGGCGTCAAGCTGCTGAAAACGTGAGGCTTTCTGAAAATGTTTTCCGAACTATTATAATAAATGTATGATATATAAATACTTATCTAGATATTTTAAGCACAAAGTCAATCCCCCCATGATAGATAACATTTGAATCCTTTTTATTAGCTCACAGGCTACAAAAGCTTGAAAGCTAATGTGCCCGCAAGTTCTGTATGTACGCTCGCATATTTATAGCGAAAAAACACCGAATACACTGGCGATAATTAATAATTAAAATAATAGATTTTTTAAAAATCACCATAAAATTAAAAAGAAAGTAGGACGCGTTTTGATCTAAAACAATAACAGCTCGTCATCTGCTGAAACAGATACACGTCCGTAGGGGCACAAGGTCAAAAATATATTGCAAGAAAGAGGGTACAGATTGGAAAGAATGCGACAAGTGACGCTACTTGAAAGAGCAAATGCGAAAGACGATACTGATGCCAAAATAACAGAAGAGAAAAAAATGGGAAAAAAGGGGAAATAAAGTAAACGGAAAAAATAAGTGGAAAATAATAATAATAATAATAATAATAATAAATAAAATAAAATTAATAATAAGGAAAATTAATAATAATAATATATAATAATAAAATAAAATAAATAAAAAAACAATATATATACGAGAATAGACAAGAGACGAAGGAAAGGAATTACAAAAATAATTTCCCGCTGGAGAAAGGGAGGGAGATAATGAAAGATCATTGACAATATTATCAGAGTTTTTATAAATAAAATAGGCTTCATGAACATTTAAATGGGAAAGGGAGGCAGGGTAAAAGTAATTCTGGCAGTGGTGAAATTGAAAGGAATGACTGGAAGCCCTTAAACTTGTTTTGCTCGAAACAAGTCCTGCTTCGCTTTTAATTTTACGTGATTTTTACGAAGTCTGTTATTTTGATTACTTATATTTACGTTTGCACGTAACGCGTAATTGTTGCTAGAAATAACTGATTTGCTTCGAATTTTGTATAAAGGTTAATTTTGATAATGTGCTTTCTTGATTAGTTTTGAGGGTTCATTGGTTAAGAACATGGTCTGTCCAGTAAGTAATGAGACTGATTCCATGAAATTCATTTATTTGAAGATAATTATATAAGCATTTATTATTTTTCAATATAGCCTTTTTCTGTATTAATGCACCGTTACCTACAATTATGTCACTCATTTATCGCTCCCTAAATGGCCTTCAACTGGAATGCTGTTCAGACCGCGCATTATGGTTTTCTGCATGTTCTCCAGATTGTCAAAACAATGTCTTTTTAAGTTTGATTTTAACTGAAGGAATAGAAAAAGGTCATGCAATGACAGATTGAGGTTGTGCGGTAGTTGAGGCAGCGTTGCGAAGCTGTGTTTTTTCAGGAACTGGGCGAATCTGAAGAGCCAGCTTGCCGAAAATTTCCCGCATTTGAAATTCTAACGTGACAAATTGATGCACAATCGATTTTAGGTAGCTTTCATTACAAAAAGTAAAAAGCTACCTATTGCAGCCGTCCGGAGGAAATCACTTCCAAAAAATTTTTGGTATATTTTCACTGATCATGACCCCCAGACCCCAAAACCACCCTTCGTTCAAATGTTGACATATGTATATATACATATATATATATATATATGTGATTTTTGTCATGCTGTAACTAACGTATTTATGAACCGATTTGAATGAAACTTGGTATGTACTATGCACATACAATTGTCTCGACCGAGTTCGTTAGCCAGCATCATCCGCCATCTTGTTTGAAAATGGCGGCCATTTAATTTTTTTTAATTATATTTTAGCCACATTGTCTCAAGTTCAAGAACTTAATGGACGTCCACCGGGCCCGACTATCAAGTTTCTGTGCCCATGGCACTTTCAGTTTTTCGTGCCTCCTTAGATTGGTTGATTTATTGATACTAGAATTTTCCCACATATTATACATTTATTCGAAAAGTGTCAAATAATAAATTAAATTTCTTTGAAAATTGAAAAATGGTTCCAAATAAAAATATATATTCCCCCCCTAATATTTATTGAAATGTGCTTTTTAGTATATATTGAAATATACTTTTGTCATTTCATGGTACAGTCAACTTTGTGAAATCCGCACACTTAGGGACCGAAGGTTTTGTGGATCGTACACTTTTGCAGATTATAGATCATTCCTTTGTTTACTGTTTATTTTTTAAACTCTGACTACTATATACCGGGTGTCCCAAAAATAAGTGATGGATTTTAAAATTCAATAACTTGCAAACGGTGACAGCTATTTAAAAAAAATTTGCAGGAGGGTTATGTACAATGTCAGAAGTTTTTTTACCTTAATTTTTTATTTTAGTTCGAATTTCAAACAATAGGTGGCGCTGACGGCGGTTGACGGCCAGGTCAACGCTTCACTCAGCACTGATCACCTGGTCTTCAATTGCCGTCAGCGCCATCTATTGTTTGAAATTCGAACTAAAATAAAAAATTACGGTAAAAAAAACTCCTGACATTATACATAACCCTCCTGCAATTTTTTTTTAAATAGCTGTCACTGTTTGCAAGTTATTGAATTTTAAAATTCATCAGTCATTTTTGGGACACCCGGTATTAGCAACAGCTGCCAAAGGGACAATAACTGCCAAGGGGCACTGGATGTGACGTCCAGCGCATTAGTCGTCATAATGTCCTCTGATCCGTCTTTGAAAACTTTGTGCCTCTTAAACATTTGAGACTTGGACAAAAAAAAATCTTCCTGTAGGTCTATTGTAACTTGGGAAATCTTTCAATACCCAATTAATTTAGTTTTACACAAAACATTACGAGATATCTCTATTTGACAATTTCTTTCATCCTGAAAACTTAACGCCGCTATTAAACAGGTGTCTGTTTCATGGCTGATCCGTGCTCTGCTAAGGCTGAAAGCCAACTGACTTCTACTAGAATCTGTAGCTGGCAGACTCCACCATATCTATCGCTTGCAAACTTCGTCCCTTTGGACTTCTACTTGGCGCAAAAAATCCAGTCTCATTACTCAATCGACAGACCATGTATAAAGGGTGGGAACGGGGAGCTAATCCTCTTTAATTTAAATAAATTATTTTTTCATACAATTCATCCGATTTGCTTCACATTTGGTGCATCAATTTTTTCTGATAAGGCGCTCTCCTGATTAGATTTTAGATTTAAAGATTCAATGTTTAAGTATAAAAGGGAGAAACATAGGAATAACCCCCCCCCCCTCCCCTTAAATTAGCTAAAAGCTTTTTGTGGATTTTTTTTTTCAAAAGCATTTTAAAATAAGAGTATAATAAACAATCAGTGTGAGTTATAGCCTGTGAGCTCAATGACATAAGCTGAACTGGGCACTTTTTTTGATAGATTTGACGAAATTTTAATATTAATTGTTGTATGATTATAAACGTTTATTATTTGATTATTAATATTCTGAGGTTCAACTTTACACATGTGTAATTTTATTTGTGTTATTCAAAAAACCTTTTGAGTCGTACTTTATGAATATGCAATGATATGTTTCATTTTGTTCTAAAATCAAAAGATTATGAGGTAAGAAAACACCGTCAATAATTTATGAAGACCTGTATGTGAATGTATTCGGATCTCTAGTGATTCCCCATTTTTCTTGAACTCACAAAATAATAATCTTTAAATCAGGTTCTTTTATAGCTACTAATATTCTTAGAAGATAAAAACAAAACATAGTCACAAACATCGAAAAACCTGTTCCAGTAAACAAAACTCGAGCTAAAACTAATATATTTTTCTGTAACTGGATCTTTTTCCTCCTTCAAATACAAAGAATACAAAACTAAGAAAAACAAACTCTTTTTTTCTAAAATTGTCCTGGAGTTTTTTGAAAAAAAAATTGCAGTGAAATACAAACCGCTCGCTCAAGTTTGTCATTTATGGAGAAAAAAATATTTAAGGAAATTACAGTTATTATCACAATTCTTTATTATGGATAAAAACTATATTTTTGTAGAAATTTAGCACCGTTATTTTATTAGGACAGGCATGTTATTAAAAACCGAAAAGAGACAAGTCTGGAAAAATTACACGTGATAAAATTATGTACTTAATAAATAATTTATTAACCTTTCACTATATTTTGTAACGAATGATGTATCATGCTAATAAATGCTATGTATCTCTCCTTGCGCTATATACTTCCTTAATATGAGCCTGGAGAAATTAAATGTAATAAGTGATGCCAGTTTAGTCTACTTGATATGAATTCAATTATACAAAAAAAAGAAGGATAGGTGAGAAGAAATACTTATACTCAATTAAAAAAGGGGCCTCTTATGATACATTTTCCACTCGTCTATTAGGTATAAGCTACCTAACGATTTGGGCTGTTTTTCTTCCTCAAGAGATACCGTATTTACACCTACATACCGAACATTTTTTTTTTCAAAGAAATAGGGCAAAAACCCTAGGTCGCGTCAGACATGGAATAATTTTTTATTGCTGGGTGTAATTACACGATATAGGGGGAACTGGGACACATTGATACATGGGGCACATTGATATACCCCCTCTACTGCTCTTAGGGTCATTACAGAAATTTTCACAACAGCTCCAAAAGGCGATGCTTGTGCACTCAACTACATACAGAAAGTATTGGACTGATTCAGCTGTTTGATGAAACGGGATGGGTGATTTATTGTTTTTGTAGGTCAAAAGTAAATTTGTGTTGTACAATTGAAATGGTATTATACAACTGTTCTAGTGTTTTCAACCGAAAAGAATACTCTCACTGGCAATTAAAGCTACTCTTTATTAGTTCCGCATTCTTTTTTCTTAGATAAATTATGAAGTATTGGATTTGAGACTCATTTTATTCAAAATGGCTGTATGGGGCACATTGATACTGTCTTTGTCGGGGCATATTGATTCAACCTAAATCCTTTTCTAGTTCATTTCTTCATTACTTTTTATTTTTTTTCTGCAATATGCTTCTTAATCCAATCATTTTTCGCTAAAAATGTATAATATTAATTTTTATTGAAGTGAAATAGCTCTAATCTATACATATAATAAAACAGTAGGACCCGGTGTGTCTGTACATTGAAGATAATTGACAAAAATGGAGTCAGGGCGATAAAAGAAAACCAATGAAACACAAAAAAAAAAATTTTGAACTTTTTGTCTGTCTGTCTGTCTGTCTGTCTGTCTGTCTGTCTGTTTGTTCGAGGTTATCTTCGTAACTACTGAATGGATTTTTATGCGGTTTTCACTAATGAAGAATGCACACTCCCGGGCAGTGTATAGGCTTTGTTTCATCAAAATCGGACAACAGACAAAAAAGTAACAAAAAGAAACAAAAGAAACTATTAGGTGCGCTGCTCACGTTTTTTAGTACATAACGTTTTTTAGTACATATAAAATCCAATAGATGTCACTGTGCGATTTTAAAACGCGCTATCGTTATGTTTTCGCCAGTCTACTTAAGTATGAGAAAGTTTCAAGCTGGCTGTCGTTCCATGTGGTTTAGTCGGTAGAACGTCAGTGCGCCATACTGATGGCCCGGGTTCGATTCCCAGCATGGAATTTTTTTTCACTATGTTGGCATTAACGCCTATAAGCAATTAAAAGAATTTGAAATATTGTATTCAAGGCGAATTTTCTCTCTGGGAAAATTTCCTTGCATTAATATGTCAGTGTAATTTTTTTTTCGATTTAATTTTTTTTTCGAAACTTTGTTTTTCTTAAAAAATTACAGTAAATATTTGATATTTCCCAACGTTTTTTGAATGATCGACTTGCTTTTTTTTTTTTTAATGTATGTCTGAACCTTATCTAACTACTTCTTCAAGATTTCTTTAGATAAACCGACCAGCGTAGCGGGCGAAGGCCGCTAGTTACTTTATATTAGAACATTTTATAGTATTTTTGCAAAGAGAAGACGTACGAACTTACCCAACATCTAGTGCTAGTAGGACTAACAAAAAAAAAGGACGGCAGGCTGGAAAATCTCAAATTTATATCGATTCTCCAGTGAAAAAAAGTATTTTCGACATGAGAAATGTTAAGTAAGAGAAACAAGCTACAGAACAGCACAGAATAATTATATTATAAACAGAATTTTTAATATAATTATCCTTTATTTTCTGTTTATAACCCGATTTATAAACAGAAATCCTGGTGAATTTTTCATCTTTCCTAAGAAAGAAGATAATGCTGGGGTTGAAGTGCCAGATATGACAAAGTTACCACAGCCAGCAATCAGACAAGGAACATCCATAACATCAGGTAATTATGCATTTCATTTTGATTGCTTTAATATTATTTGCAAATAAAGTGTGGGTGATTTGAATTTTTATAAATAATATAAAATGGTTTGCTAACTATTTTTCTATGAAGAATATGCATTGGTGCTATTTTGTCTCCATTTTTCCCAGAAGTATCAAAATGCCCCATGAAGTGTATCAATCTGCCCCGGCGATGGGGCACATTGATACAAATGACTTTTTTTATTTTTTAAAAATTACATGCAAAAATAATATATAAAAGAACAATTGTATATTTTTAAAATACGCTACACAGGTTTTGCTGACACCCCATAGCAAAATAAGTCGAAATTTCTGCTTTCTAGACACCGAAAAAATTCTTTGAAAAAAAACTGTATCAATGTGCCCCAGTTCCCCCTACATATGAATGAGGAAATGTATCTACAGAAGAAATTAAAACTGAAAAAAAATCTTACTTAAGGGGATCCGGGACCAAAAATCTTCAAATTTTCTAAAAAACTTTTATTGCATTAAAAATTTCTCGGGGTTTTTTCATACTTACAACGACGTTTAAATCACTTTTATATCTTAATTAGAAGAGGAATTTTTATTATTATTTTGTTTTTGTTTTGGTATGTTTTCAAGATCTAGCTTTCAAACAATAATTGTCATGGAAATGATTTTTTGTGAAAATTTGTTTTTCTTCATAATGGAATTTTTCACAATTCTTCAGATTTAAATTGTTGCAATTCAAGAACCGCTGAAGATAAATACTTTAAACTTGGAACGTGTCTTTTTTTATTGTTGTACTTTAATTTTGATTCGGCAAATTTGAAAAAAAAAGTATTTACTTATGAAAATATGTTTTTTTAAAAACAAGTTACATCCTTTTTTTTTCAATTTTTTATTATTTTTAATTTTTTTAATTAATATTTTTAAAAATGCTGTATCAAAATTAAAATTTAAGTATTTCTGTTTATTTAAATGTGAAAAAATTGAAATTCTACACATATTCTTTTGAGTTGTAATAACTTTAAATTACCCCACTTTTTTAATAAATTTTTAAATTTTAAATTTTTTTAATAAAATTATGAGAAGTTTTATCATATTATTTTGTTTACAAATAGTATGGTTAATCATTTTAAAAAAACTTTGATTTTTGTTAAATAAATAAAAATTATTTTTAAATGTGTCTCGTACCCGCTTATTAGAATTATTCTGGCATCTTCATTTCATTCATTCACTGTTATATACAACAGTTCTAGTAACATTATTTGAACGCTAATTAGCAATTCTCATTACTGCAACTGTTGTCTTCCTCATCATCACTGGCACAGTCAATATCTTCGTAATCATATCATATTCAGTTCCATCCATCTTATTAGAATGTTCAGTCACTTTGAAGCTCTTTATTATCATCTCTGGTGAGATGGAATTCCAAGCTTCACATATCCACTCACATGCATTTGAAAGTGACGCACGCTTCATTCTTCCGCTTGGTGTGAAGTTATGATTTGTTGCTGTCATCCACCGATTGTAAGTTTGCCAAAATGCAACCATAAACGATTGTCAAATAAATAAGTAGAATACTATATTCATCTTTAAAAAGGTAAAAATAAAACTATACTATGTGTAAATTGCTTAAAGATGACAAAAAATATTTAAAGAGGTGTTAAATTGCTTTAATCCTTGGTACTTTCAACTGCAAACATATGTTTTATACTCTCTGTCGATGGCTGTGTTTACAATTGAAAGTACTAAAGGTTAAAGTAATTTAATACCTTTTTAAATATTTTTTGTCATCTTTAAGTAATTTAAACATGGTGTCATCGACCGACCATTTATGACACTATCTAAAGACTGCAGCACTTTCGTCATCCCATCTGGCATCACAATCAAATCACTTGAGCTACGAAAATAAAAAGAAATTCACCTTCTTAACCTGGCTTGACGTAACATTTGTTTAGACTTTCTTTACTGAAATTCATTTGGTCATTCATTCACTTGCATGTCAAATTAATGATGCACGTTATATACGAGATGAAACAAATTCACCATTTTTCCTTGTAAAGTACGGGGTGCGCATTGTATATGAGTGCGCGGTATACACGAGTAAATACGGTAAGTTTAGAATTTCTTTTCCATAGGGATGCGATAAAATAGACATACTTACATTCCTGTGTTAGAATTAGAAAGTCATTTGTTAAACCAAAATGAAAGAAATGCTAGACTTAACTATATTTTGCAAACAAGACATCACCTAGCGACACAAAAAAAAGTAGTTTGAAGACAAATATACTATTATTTTAACACAATCTAGCTGATTAGTAAAGTTATCAAACGAATTTGAATATTTCCAACTGTGCGAAAAATTGCCCAGGCCGGGAATCGAACCCGGATACTTGGCTTACAAGGCCAATGCTTTACCTGTTAAGCTAACCGGGCGATAGCCGGCTGGGATTTTTCGTTATCTGAGCGAAAAATCCCAGCCGGTTATCGCCCGGTTAGCAGGTTATCTGAGCGAAAAGTCCCAGCCGGTTATCGCCCGGTTAGCTTAACAGATAAAGCATTAGCCTTGTAAGCTAAGCATCCGGGTTCGATTCCCGTCCTGGGCAATTTTTCGCACAGTTGGAAATATTCAAATTTGTGAAGATAAATAGTCCAAGCCTTAACCCCATGGAGAATGTTTGGGTTATTATACCGCACAATATTTCCCGAGAAAATGGTCAAATGGTATATTTTGAAAGCAGAGTGAAAACTTGTAATTTGTGAGGCATGGTGTATTTTGTCAGCCCGTTAAGATCATTGTAAACTTTATGCCACACCACAGTATTGACAATACAGAAGATGCACAATTTACATGCAATATTTCCATAATTTAAAAATCTTTCTTTTTCATTATTTTGCTCCAATTGCTTAGCCAGTAAAAATACAATTTATTATATTATAATAACAATAATTGTTCTGAAAATTTTTCTTTCTGTTTATATCATCTATTTAGTTTTATAGCATCAATTTATATTGTTCATATGTGGAATAATGTATTTGATTCCCTTATACGAAAAGTTATTTTTCAGTCCTTCAAAGTTTAAATAATGCTTTTGTCTAGAAATTGATTGAAAAAACATCCTGTTCAAAAAAATTATAAGTTTATTCTGATTTAAAAAAGATTTTTTTTTCTAACTTATTGGTTGATACATATTTTGCAAGGACATATTCTGTGTAAAAATAATGCAACATATTATATGCAATACTAAAGGTATACACAGGCAAAAGACAAATTTTCATCCACGAGATTCGGACCAGAACAGGGCTTTCCTTTTTTAACACGCTTTTATTAGCTTCACTTGTATGTATGTAACGGAATCTTTGAACGTTATTTTCACCCACTTTAAGACATCAGATTAAATTCAAACATTGCACACTTATTGAGAACCGATGACAATTCAACAATTTGAAGAGTCGTGGCTTAAAAGGATAAAAAACACCGGATAAACGGATCAAAAGCAATTTGAAAAATTAACAGTCACCTGACACCCTAGATGTCACCACATGTCAATCACTGAAACACATATGAAAACCGTAACTTGCAACCGAAAAAAAAATTTAAACTTTTTAGTTCGACCTGATATAAAAGCGTGTGTTTTAGTTTTAAAAACTATTTAGCAATTATTTTGAGGCTTGACATGCTACTCACGCTTTCCGGGACGCGCAAGCTCCAGGCCTTAATTCTTTCTGGAGACCTGGGTCGGACCAGACTTATTTTTTGCAGGCTGACACGAGCCTGGACAATATTCTACCGAGAGGGCCGAAATTTTAAGCCCGGTTCTGACACAATCTAATGAAAATCATTGAACCGACTCAGCCTAACCCGCGCAAAAGTCGATCAAAGTTAACCTGGCCCAATAATTTTTGCTAAAATTTAAATTATTTTTCCATGGATGTTTGCTTTCAGATATGCTAAAGATGGTTAATCTTTATCAAGTCTCTGTCTTTTGCGAGTGATACGGTACATTGTAACCTATTTTTCCCCGTTTGTTATAATCTGCTTAACCCCTTCGTGACTGAAGCCTTTTGCGAAATTTTTAATGTTTTGTCACCGGTTTTTAAAAACAGAAATTTGTGTCTTTTTAAATCGAGGAAATGCTAGAATCTAATAGGACAAATTAAAATTGTACTCGTGAGGATAAAAATAGATTCTTCAGCCTTTTTGCAGCACGTATAATTGTTATTTTTCGTCTCCAAGGGATAAAAAGAAGGCTCTGTTTTTACCCGTCAGAGAAGACTTGTAGCAATTATATGCGATCTTCATTATTTCTTTCACTGAGATTGTGAGGTAATAACTTGCTGTCTTTCTTTAATTCATCATGGTGGCGGTTAACAGTTGATCGTGATGTATTTAACCTTTCTATTAAACCACTGATTGACTGATGTAAATTTTGCTCTAATATCGCTTCTAAAAGATTGACGTCATAGACGGAAGGACATCCCGCTATCGGTTTGTCTTTACAGATAACATCTCCATAACGAAATTAAACAAATATATTCCTAACTGCCAAATCAATTACTAAGTCCTTCGCCGTACACACTGCATATTTTTCAGCTATCGGCTTAGCACTATTACCTTGTTTAAATTCACCAACCATTGCATGATGAGTATGCACTTTTTAATTCTCTATTTCGCATTTTAAGAAAAACAGTTCAATCTAACATGCATCATACAATACAGCTGACAAAAGATTAACGGAACCCTCGTATATAAAGTGAAAACAAAAATTCATTTGTCCCGGTGACTCAGAGTGGGTATATATGTACAAAAGATTTTACTTAACTATAGGTCGGAATTTTATTAAACCACAAAGTAGGTCTTAGAAAATTGAAGAGTTAATTTAATTACAGCACTGTCAGGGTGATAAATTAACTGGCTTTTTTAAAAGGGCTTTAGCTTAAATTCTACTGGGCCTAAAAACTTGAAAATAGTACAGACAGACTCAAAAAAATTCCCCTTGCAGAAATTCGGAAAAATATCCCGCGGTAGTTTTAGGAAGTCAAAAAATCCACAAAAAACTATTTACAAAAAATCTTTTTATTTCATTCAAAAAAAGGATTTAAATTTCTGCCATGGGCATTCGTATCAGTCATTCAGTGAGGTAAATTTCAAGAATTTTGATTTATACAAATATATTAAAACATATCGTATTTTCGGGTGTATAGTCCGCGAGTTATAAAAGAAAAAAACCTCCCAAAATGCCGCTGCGGCTTATACACGGTGCGGGTTATACAAAGAATTTTTTTTAAAAATTGGAAATCGTGATATTTTTTCTACAATTTTTAAACCTTAAAAAATTTGAAAAAAACATCGAAATTTGTAAATTTTTTTCGCTATGCCTTGAAATTTAGAGAGTTCTCCCATGTTTGTAAAGGCTTTTTTTACTGCTTAAATACAGTTATTTCTGGATTTGGAAGAACTGTCGCAACTATCGCCAAGTATTGCACTGATAGATGTATAATAGCCATTGTGTTTGTAGAGTACAAAATCCAAAATCCGGAACCCTTCCAATCTCGACAATTCTGAATTTAAGATCATTTTTAGTTTATTTTTCAAAAAAATAATCTACCGACCCTGTTGCAAAGAACAAAAAAAGTGCGTGATTTATATCACTTCGGAACGATTCAGATCAGTCGTTCTTTTTCGAAACGATTCCGAGGAATCGTTCCTTTACAGAGTCGTTTCTTTTTGGAAGGAGTTCAAGGAATCGAACTTTGCCGGAGTTGTTTCATTTCAGATAGAGTCCGAGGAATCGTTCCTTTTTGAAGTTGGTACCTTACCCTGTTGTAAAGAATAAAAAAAAAGTGCGTGATTTATGTCATTTCGGAACGATTCAGAGCAGTCAGTCTTTTTCGAAACGATTCCGAGGAATCGTTCCTTTACAGAGTCGTTTCATTTCGGAAGAAGTTCTAGGAATCGAACTTTTCCGGAGTCGTTTCATTTCAGATAGAGTCCGAGGAATCGTTCCTTTTCGGAGTTGGTGCATTTCGGATCGATTCCGAGGAATCGATCCTTTTGGGAACCAATGACCTGAGATACGTATACATTTTATGTCCGAAATTTTGAATTTATCAGCGATATTTTTTTAATTTTCGGAATTTTTTTTTTTTAAATATCACGCTTCTTTGAAAAAAAATGCGTGTAAACGCCGCATCGCTTAAAATTTTATCTTAAAACACGTAAACGCCGCAGCGTTTCTTCCGAAAATTACGGTACTGATAATCTTAATTTTTTAGCCCAATTACTGTAGATATTATGCATCACGAAAAAATTTGGTAAATTTGTGTTAAAAATTATGACTAATGGCTTCTAATTTCGAACCCTGGTCAAAATATACGTTCGTAAATGGTGTATAACCCGCGGACTATACACCGATGCATCTCCGCGGGTTATACACGAACTTTTTTTACTGCATTGCTCGATTTAGGGGTGCGGGTTATACACAGGGTGCGGGCTATACACCCGAAAATGCGGTATTTGTATAATGGCTGCTGTTTTCGGTCAGGAATAAAACTTGTGATGTCCGCATTTTATTTTTTTCATTTTTAGCGTATATGATCCTTTAGCTTTACTTCTTTTAACGTCTGTTATCTTTTTACCTTTTCTTCTCTTATTGCGACTCTCTAGCGGAATCCAAATTAAAGGAAAAAAAATCAAAACTTGAACCCGGACAAATTTAAAAGGAAAATTAATTGAATTAAAGATACCGAAAAGCATTAAGGATGAACTCGTTACTCTAAAGTTACCAAATAGCCACAGCTGCTTCGAGCTTATTATAATTAAAAATTAGTCGACCACTTGCAAAAGATAAACTTAAATCAGGCAAATTTTCGTCATCTGAATCTAACATGTCAAATTGGTTAGAATTTCATTTTCCAAATGGTTGTTCTAATTTGTTAAATTACAATTTTTAGATTTTATTCTAATAATCATAATGTATGGACTCAAAATAACAAAAATCAAAAAATTCATTCAATATCAAAATTGTCAATATAAACAGTTATAAAACATTCCAAACACCAAAAGCTTTAATGTGGCAGACTGTTGCACCATCTCTGGATATTCAAAATTACTATCCTTTATTTAATATTATCTTTCAACAACTTCTTTTACAAAGAACATACCCCTCTATTATTTGCTTGACAAAAGAAAGTTTAAAATCATTCGACAAACATGAGAATAGCTCTGATCTGTTATTTATTTAAATTAATTGGCATGTCCTCGGTAAAATATCGGCTCTTCCCAAGGCCAGGCGACTTTTAATGAGGAGATTACTATAGCATTTCGGAGTGCACGAAAAAATGTAGCCACGGGATAGACAAATAAAAACAGCCTGTAATCCCATAATGCTTTGTAGTTCTCACAACTTTTCCAGACTTATTTGCATGGAAAACTCGTTAAAAGAGACTTAAGAATAAGGAATAGACCGATTTCTTTCGGTTGTTATTTTCAGATAACGACTTAAAAAAGGGTAAAACAAAAAGAAAATGGAACAGTTTATTACTATTCTAACATGGAGACACAGATTTAATAGCAGGTTTCGTTGACAAAATATTTATTAAAGTAGTTATTTTTCTTTTCCTGTAGAGTCATTGCTAGGAATAAAATCTTGTGTCCCTAAAATATATACATGTATATGTATTACAAAGTTTAATTTTTTTTCGCCAAAATTAACCTTATACTATATTGATTTCTTTTTAACAATATTAGGTATTTATGCCGACTTATGAAATTAAAATCTTATTATTAGATCTAATCTATTAATCTTTATAAAAATCTGTGTAAATTCTTAGTTTGCCTTAAAAAACATTTATTCCAATACGCGTAAATCTAAAAAAAAGGCTCTAAATTAAAAATATCCTTAAATAAACATTATTTCTTAAAATTCTTAACAAAACTCACTTTATCCCTGTTTTTTATCAATCCCTTTTTAAAAGTTTTATTAAATGTATTCCGAAAATATATACTTGCTCAAAACATCATTCCCTTTACTTTTTTTTCGCGTTTTATATTTTTTGCGTATCAATAAATTCATTTGTTTTTCCTTTTTTAATGAAATTATCATCTGTGGAATGCATTGGAATTTTAACTACTTTCGATTAATAAATAAGGTAAATAATCTTTTTTAATAAAACTATCGTTTGCGGGAGACATTCGATTCCGCTGCTTTGATCTCGATGCAGATGCTTTTTTTTCTGTTTACATGAAGGGATCGAATTTGAGATTATCGAATGTTCTAGAGAGCTCTTTTTCTTTTGCTATTAAGTTTTGAGATAAAGGTGGCTTGTCAGTGTTTGGGGCGAGTCGTCAGAGTAGTATGACGATATCAGCTCTTTTGAATGGAACATTTATTGTTTCAATTTGATTCATTTCGCCTAAAAATTAAAAGTATTTCTCTGTTGATATGACTGCATACAATAAATTAATTTGGAGCTGCCAATGTAATTATTCTTCGATTAAGCCTCTACATTCTTCTATGTTCTATTTCGTTAGCTACGACTCCAGTGCAGTAGAACTGGGGAAACGCTCTTCTTTAAAAAAAATATATAACTGTGCTACGACGAATTTTCTGGCTCCTCATGTCATAACAAAAAAAATGGTTTCAGATAAAAATGTGCGGTTTGCTGCATTGTTATCAGAAAATCAAATTTTTAGATATGCACTTTCTTAAATTAGTTCGAATTTCGGCCAACAGATGGGGCTGGGAACGGCAACAGGCTTTTGAAATTCAGATATTGCTCTAGTTTTCATATGCATAAGCTTTTCGCCTCATTTTGCAGAGTCGAATCTCAGTCGACATGTTGATTCGACTCTGCACTCACCTGCAGAAACAGAGTTTATTGGATGGAAAGAGATTTATAATAATATTTATGATTGAATAATGTCTATTATACTTAAAAAAAACCAACAAAACATACTGTTTAATAGGTATTGACTTTTCACACATATACCATAAATAAATTGTTATGCAAAAATGTTTTTGTAACCGGTTAACTGATTCTCTTTTTACGTACAATAAATTGAAAATATGGGATAAACGCGATTCTTTTATGTTAAAAAAATCTTAATACTTAATCTAAACATTTCTTCCATTAAATAGTATGATATTGTATTTAAAAAAATAGTGATGTCAAAAAGCTTTAAGGGATGGATGAAGCAAACTCTTCTTGCTTGTACGTCGTGCAGTGAAATCAGAAGTTAAAAGAGGGGTATGCAAATAATGATGGCAAGTTCCCTGTCTAAAATAAAAGCGGGGCAGTGACTTTTAAATCGGCATAAAAAATGTATTAAACTTTAGAATAAAGGCTCGTCTATATTTCGTCTATAACAAATCTTGTCTTATACATAAAAAAATATTGATCACGACGGTAAAAGTAACATACAAAAATACCTACTAAGACGAACACCTGTCTAAAATGAATTTTTTTTTCATTTTTCTGCAAACCGTATTCATTTCTATGCTATATTCACATTTTAACATTTAACATATCTAAAAAAATTAAGAAAGCCACGACAGATTTTAAAATGTTTTTTACACACAGCCCTTCCCTCTTCTTCCTCTGACTGCAAACACATCTACGCTGAAGTGAAAGGATGCTTAAAAAGGAAAAAAGCGACTTACCTTTTTTATATCCTGCGAGTCGCCCCTTTTCAAAATTTCATTACAGAAGGCTTAATATATACTGAATCATCATAGAATCGTTATAGTTCTACTTATTTTAGTTCAATTTTTGAAACATACATATTACCAAATTACTGGAACATTAGTGTTTTGCATATATAACTTTTAAAAAGTTTTTAGAATATTTTTTTAATGATGCTCCTTATTTCAAATAACATTCAGGAGGAATTTTCAGAATTCTCCTTCCCTTCTCCTCATGAAGAGTAGTTGAAAAGGGGGGGGGACAAAAATTATATTTCACGATGTAATGAAATTGATTCTTTGTAATGAAATTTTGAAAAGGGGTAACTCGCAGAATATAAAACTGGTACGATGCTTTTTTTCTTTTAAACATCCTTCCATTTCAGCGTAGATATGTTTTCACTTGGAGGAGTGGGAAGGAAGAGATGTGTGTAAAACTCATCATAAAATCTCTTGTGGCTTTCGTAATAAAATTTTCAGGTGTGTTAAATGTCAAAATATGAATATAATGGAAGGATGATTTCGGTTTTCGGAAAAAGGAACAATGTTTCGTTTTAGGAAGGTTTCCGTCTTAGCAGCTGGTTATGTATGTTACTTTCTCCATCGAAATCAATAATTTTTTACGTTTAAACAGGATTTGTTATAAACGGATTCCTTCGTTCTCAGGTTTATTATATTTTTATGTGCCGATTTATAAGTCACTGCCCCGCTTATATTACACAGGAAACTTGCCAACACTATTTCCGTACAACTGTTTTAACTATCTAACTCATTTCACTGCACGACGTAGGCAAGAAGAATTTGCTTGATACATCACTTAAAGCTTTTTAATACCACTAATTTTTTAAAATACAATTTATACTATTTAATCGAAGAAATGTTTTGATTAATATTTAGATTTTTTTAACATAAAAGAGTTGTATTTATCCCATATTTTCAATTTATTGTATGTTATAAGAGAATCAGTTAAACGGTTACAAAAACATTTTTGAATACTGTCAGGTTCCTAGAAGACATCTGCCCTGAATTAGAAAGGAATAACATTTCCTTATCTGAATATTTTATGTATTGTGGGTTGTGTATCCGTGAAGCTCGAAATACCTTTCTTTCTTTTCTATAATAACGAATGACAGATGTTGACACAGGTGTGCAGATGACGCACTCGTTGATGAATGAAAGTGATGGCCGCGGGGCGTGCCTCAGCTGTCATTTAGTATTTAAGTGATGTGTAAACAGTAGATGTCATGACTCAAGGTTGGTATGCGGAATTGAACCAATGGAGGAACTCTAAGAGGCCCTGCTGGGGGAAGGAAGATCTCTGACAAGGTCAACTCTGGACGGAGAGGTTAGACAGTTCTCGCTTGGCGTAGAGACCGATAGGTCGCTGAGGATTTGTGGTCCTGTTGGATAGTGTATATTTTGAGTGTGGGACAAGGCGTCCCTGTGGATAGTGTTATAGGCCGAGAAGTGAGGCCTAGTACCCTTGTGTATTGAGATTCTGCAGTAATCTCTGATAAAGCGTATCTAACGTGCGTTGAGTGTGAGGAAGAAAGTGTAAGTTGAACGGTACACAACCAACGTTTATTGTAGTTAATTTAATGTTGAACCGGATCATCTATATCCGAGTTGTAATTGTATATAGCTGTAAATATTGTTTCTTGTGTACATATCTATATCTTAAATAAACTGTTAGTTCAGTTCATTAACAGTGTCAGTGTTAGTTTACCCAATCCTCACAGCAGGTGACCGATATCACTCATTAATATCGGTGGTGGCAGCTAAAACTACCTAGGACATTCTTCAAAGTTTTGTGGACTGAGAGGAGCGTCCGACAATTGTTGGCAGCGTCGGGATATAATCGCCTGAAACCAGTGACCAGCGAGCCGTGTTGCAGGCTGTTAATGCCAGAGTATCCAGTGGAATTCTTGTGTGGTCGTGCCATATCGTCGAGTATGTGCTAAAGCATCGTGCTGGATCGTCGATTGTATGCTAAAGTGTCGTGCCGTATCGTCGAATGTGTGTAAAGTGTCGTGCCGTAGCGTCGAATGTGTGTAAAGTGTTGTGCCGTATCGTCGAGTATGTGCTAAAGTATCGTGCCGGATCGTCGAGTGTGTGATAAAATATCGTGCCATATCGTCTAGTGTGGACTAAAGTGTTGTGCGTATCTTTATTAGAAAGAACTAAACTGAACTGTGTTGTGCCTGATTATCGCTACATCGTGGAACTATCTGGGAATAGAAGAGTACCCCACCAAATAAAGTATAAGGTAAGGTGTTTTGATCATTCATTTCTTCTGACATCTCGAACCAAATTGTATTGTTGTATAATTAATAGTAATTTAAGTAAATTGTCTATGTAATTTAGGTGCAATGAAATAATTGTGTTCAGATAGATGTAAAGAATTAGTAACCATATTGCTATTGTTTTAAAAAAGGTCATAATAATTTGAGATGATACACTCTCAAAAAAACTTCCGTCTTTTCACAGAAAATGCACTGGCAGCACTGCTGCCAGAAATTGTCTGTATATTGACGATTTTCTGTTTATTTTTTTCTCTGTCAAAAGAGGAAAAATATCCGTCACTTGAAAAAAGTTTGGAAAAAATCAATGCGGAAGAGGCGGGGATCGAACCAAGGACCCCAGGATTACCAGACCAACGCTAATCCACGGCGCTACGGCTGCTCATGATGATTGTGCGTTAAAATAGAACTCTTCATTTCATATGGTGTGGATTGGTGTATTTCGTTCAAAAGCTTTTAATTATGCAGTTAATCTCGGAAAGATTTCATCTTTAATGAAACTGTGGCTGGGTTTTTTTTTACATTTAGTATTAATATAGTATAAAAATGTGAATTTTAAATATATTACGTAGAATGTTAGAGAAAAAACATGGATGTTCTATTTGTGAGAATTTTTGAACGAATAAAGAAAGTAATTGTTATTTATTTTTAAATTCGAAAACATTTTTGTCTTTTAAAACTAAATTAGACATTTTAATCAATAGAATATTTTTGTTTTTCATTTTAAAAATAAATTCGAACTTATTACTAACAGACCCAATGCGCATGCGTGCTGGATAGAAACGGAAACTTTTCCTCATTTTTCGACGCTCGGAATGAACTCACAGAACAAATACGTTTTCTGGGAGAACAGAAATTATTTGTGAAAAAATAACGATAACTTAGTGTATATTGACGAATTTTTCTGACAGTGTAATGATATGCTATTTATAATGATATTAGTGAACTAAATTAATGCATTAAATCTAAATTATTGTTAAAGTAATTGTTAAATGAAGCAATACTGTTTAAATTTTAAGAGTTACATTATTAAAATTCTAAGCAAATGAAGATTTTAATTGGCCAATACTAGTGAGGAAAAAAAAAAGGCCCAAAAGAGAGCCATAGAAGAAAAAAAAAAGGCTCAAAAGAGAGCCATAGTGAGTAAAAATAAAAGTAAAGATTTTCAGTATATTTGTTTTAAGTGTGAGAACCAATATTGAATTCGGAAATATTTTAGTGAGGATAATTGTAGAAATTTATGTATGCATGTGTTTCAATTTTTCTTTATGTGGATTTTTTGATTGACATCAATACTTCTATTCAATTTCAACGTATCAGTATTATTATATAAATTGTATGTTGTTATCTAAGTGTATATATTGGAATCTATATTGCATAGCAGTCAAATCGAATTATTGTTTTACCCTTTTGTTTTATTGGAAGTAAATTGTGTGATATCAATGGTTGAGAAAAATTAGAGTATTCAGTAGGTTAATTAGAAATGAAATGCATGGATTATCTGAAATGGTATTAAGTAGTATAATAAGTGGAGAAATATCTGTACTAAGTTAGAAATTTCGGAAATATTAATTTGGTAGGTTTAACTATTCTTGTGGGGTGGTTATAACAATCGGTGAAGGTATGGCTTTCTTATTGAAACTAAAAAAGGTTGATCTTCAGGTGATAGCTGAAGAATTGGGTGTGGAATTCACGGAAGATGATACCAGAATTCAGCTTAAGAAAAAGATAATGGACAGTGATGAGTATGACGAGGGGGTTATTAAGGAATTATCTGACGCTATTGTTGCAGAACGATTAGAACAAGAAAATTAGAGCGCGAAAAGTTAGAAAAACAGGAAAAGTTAGAACGCGAAAAATTAGAGAAACAGGAAAGGTTAGAGCGCGAAGAAAAACACTAAAAGTTAGAAATGGAGAAATTGAGGATGGGACATGAATTAGAAATGGAGAGACTAAGGGTTCAAGGTTCGGCAAATAATTCTAATGTTAGGGAATCTAATAATGAAAGTAATATAGAAAAATTGATCAAAAGTATTAAAACTCTATCTATCAAAGTACCAGAAGGGACTGAGGGATGGAATTTATTTTTCAACAGTTTAGAAAGGGCATTCCAAACTAAAGATGTACCGGAAAACCAGCAGGCCGAAATTCTACTAAATATGTTAGGAGACAAGGCGGATAATTTGTTAATTTATACCACTAAGGAACAAATGGAGAATTATGAGGAATTAAAGGAGTTAGTCCTAAGGGAACATGAGCCAACCCCGAAGGCATGTTTAGAAAATTTCCGGAAAGCTAGGAGAAATCCGAACTAAACCCATGTATTATTTGTATCGCGTTTAATAGCTACGTGGGAAAATTATTGTAAAATTAGAGGTGCGGACACTTATGAAAAGGTCAACCAGTTAATAGTTACTGATAAGCTAATGAGTACGCTAGATGAGGATACTGCAGCATATATTAGTTTAACTCACCAGGGTAAATGGTTAGAAGCTCCTAAAATTGCTAAAGAGTGTGATAATTATTTTGATGCTAAACATAAGTCTTATGCGGTTACGCATAAAAGCTTTAAAGGTAAAGATAAGTACGTAAACAATGAAAAAATGAGACCGAGGGAGGATAATAAATTTAGGGGTAGTTGGAGGCAAAATGGTAGTAATGAGTGTAATTCTTTTCCGGATAGGAAAACAGAGTTTAAGAAGACGAATGATGCTTCAGGGCCTAAATGTTTTAAGTGTGGTTTGAGAGGTCATTACCAACGTTTTTGTAATAAAGTGGGTAATGAGGGAACTAATAATGGCAATAAAGGGCGAGACCAGAAAGCAGGTGTTCATAAGATTATGGTGAAAGAAAATCAAGAGTTACCTAATGGGGCTATTGTGGCTAGAATATCGGCAAATGCTGAGCAGAAAACTAATGTTATTGCTGAGAAATTAAATAAACTTGAGAAAATTGAAGTTAGTGTTAATGGGCAAAAAGCAAAGGGATTGGTTGATTCTGGATGTGAGATTAGTGTTGTTCATAAAGATTTAGTACCGGAAGAGAAATTAAAGGGAGCGGGTAGTATTTATTTACAAGGGTTATTTGGTGAAGCTGTTAAATCACCGTTAGTTAAACTACCGCTAGCTATTCCGCTATTCGGGCAAACTAATATTATTCATCAGGAAGTACTTTGCGCAGTAACTGATAATATTAATGAGCAAGTAATTTTACATCCCGAGGTGATTAATGAGTTGTCAGGTGTCAATCTTGAGGAGCCATTGATAGAGTCCGAAGAATTAAAAAGTTCCGAAATTATTATTGATAACTCGAATGAAAAGGAAGATGTAAGTAACGATAGCTGTAATGTTTACGTAATAGACGCGAGATCGCAAAATGTACAAAGTCAGGATCCAGAAAAAACTGAAACGGAGGAAAATAATGAATCTATTGTTAGTAACTCAGATATGTTTAAGAAATCCCAGTTGGAATGTAAAGAATTAGAGAAAGCTTGGGAATTAGCTAAAAAGGAAAAAGGGGATTATTATATTGTAAACGGATTATTGTATCATAAAGAGAAATTGTTAGGCGAAACTATAGCGCAATTAGTAGTACCCAAGGTAAGAAGGGAAGAAATCTTAAAATTAGCGCATTCATCGGTATTTGGAGGGCATCATGCAGCCAAGAAAACGTTGCAGAGAATAAGGTATTCTTTTTATTGGGAGGGAATGGCAAAAGAAGCTAAACAGTTTTGTGAATCATGTTTAGAGTGCCAATTGACTAGAGGGGTTAAAGTAAATGATAGAGCTCCTATTTCCCCAGTGTCGCGGCCGGAACTTCCATTTCAGGTTGTTAATGTTGATTTAATTGGGCCTATTGATCCTAAAAGTTCACAAGGGCATCGGTATATACTGACTTTAATTGATCAGCATACCAGATGGGCGGATGCGATCCCTCTAAAAAGTTTAACTGCTAAAACCGCGTGTGAGGCGTTACTTCAAATATTTATGAGAACAGGAATTCCTAATGTAATTGCCTGCGACAATGGAACCAATTTTACTGCCGACTTAACGAAAGAATTTGAGAAAAGGTTAGGTGCTAGTCCAAGATTTTCGACTCCACAGTATCCACAGTCCAACGGACTTGTGGAACGATTTAATCAGACTCTTAAACGTATGCTACATCATACGATTAGGGAAGAAGGAAAAAAATGGCATGAACAAATACCATTTATATTGTGGGCGTATAGGGAAGTCCCAAATTCTACGACGGGAATCGCACCTTTCCAGTTATTATATGGTAGAGCGCCGGAGGGTCCGTTATCGATTCTTAAGTCGTCATGGGCAGGAGAAAATAAGGGAGTGCAGTTAGATACTACGCCGATTCATGAGTACTTGGATAAACTTAAGAACCGCTTAGAAAGAGCCGCAAATGAGGCAAAATTGTCGTCTGAGGTTCAACAAAATAGAATGGCGTATCATTATAATTTAAGGTCAAAAGAAAAAACGCTTGAGGTAGGCGATAAAGTTATACTGTTAATCCCCGATTCGACTAATAAGTTATATTCTAGGTGGCAAGGGCCGGCAACTATTGTAGAAAAACGAAACCAGCATTCGTTTATTGTTGAGTTAGCCGACGGGAGTAGGAAGCATGTGCACCAAAATAAGATAAGAGAATTTATCGCTAAATGTAATATAGTTAATATTGTTTTCGAAGGTGATGAGGAATTTGGAGAAGTTGGGGAAATTCCTATTTTGAACCGGGATCAAGAGATAGAACGGGATATTGAGAGGTTTGAAATAAAAGAGCTATCTAATGGTCAAGTCAAAGATTTAAAGTCCATTTTGAGGGAAAATAAAGAAGTGTTTATGGGTCCTGTACGACCAGCGGAAGTAGGGGAACATCGTATTGATCTGAAACCCGGTGTAGAAAGGAAAAAACCAAAGTTATATAGCGTGCCGGTAGCTTATAAAGAGGAAGTGGATAGGCAGATTCAGGAGTTATTAGAATTAAATCTAATCGAACCGTCGAATGCTGAAATTAGCCATCCAATTGTTTGCGTTGCGAAAAAAGATGCAACTGTCAGAATGTGTATTGATTACAGAGCTTTAAATTCTGTAACGCAGGTTCCCACCTTCCCGATGAAAGATTCCCAAGAAATTATGTATACCGCAGGGGCGGCTAAATATTTATCTTCAATAGATTTATTGAGGGGTTATTGGCAAATTAAAATGGCTGAGGATTGTAAACCTCTGACAGCTTTTACGACGCATAACGGAACTTATCAGTGGTGTACAATGCCTTTTGGATTATCAGGGGCTGCTGCTACGTTTCAAAAAGACATGAATGAGGTTCTCCAAGGTCATCGGAGGTATGCAGAAGCATATATTGATGATGTCATCATTTTCTCCGATACCTGGGAAGAGCATTGTGAGCATGTCAGGGCTGTCATTGAAGAGTTGAAAAATAGAAATTTTACGATTAGACTAGACAAATGTAAATTTGGAGAGAAATTGACTAAATTTTTAGGTCATGTTATTGGGGGTGGAACTCATGCACCTGATGAGGAGAAAATCGGAGCAATAAGGGACCTAAAGAGACCAAAGACTAAAAAGGAAGTTAGATCAGTTTTGGGATTAATGGGATTCTACCGATCTTATATTCCAAATTATGCTGAGATAGCTATACCTTTAACCGAATTAACCAAAGGAAATGTCAAAAATACTGTACCATGGGATGAAAGGGCAGAAAAAGCATTTAATACTCTTAAAGATGAGTTGTGTAAAGTGACGAGTTTGGCTACACCTATCGTAGGCCGGGAATATCAGCTTCACGCCGATGCTTCCGACCTTGCAGTAGGATGTTGTCTTACTCAAAAAGATGAAAAAGGTCAGTTTAAACCTATAGCTTTTGCCAGTCAGAAATTGTCCGGGGCTCAGCGTGCTTGGCCGAGTATAGAGAAAGAGGCTTGGAGTGTTCTCTTCGGGTTGCGGAAGTTTGAAAAGTGGACTTATGGATCTCAAATTGAGGTCATTACCGATCATAATCCATTAAAATTTCTCACGGAAACAACCCCAAGGTCGCCCAAACTCACTAGGTGGGCTCTAGCCTTGCAACGCTGGAACCTGAGCATTTCTCATCGTCCAGGAGTTCAACATTTGAATGCTGATGCAATTTCGAGGCTACAGAGAAAGAGCTGGGAAGAACAACCAGTTACTAGCCCATCAGTATCAATGTCAAAATAGTAGACAACCTTAAAGGATCTCATCACATGTCTAATTTTTTTTTTGTGTGTGTGTAAATATTTTTTTTTAAGTTTTGTGTTTATAATAGTAAATTAGCATGTGTATTGTTTATGCAATAGTAGTATTAGTATAAGGTTCAGTAGAGATGTCAGTAGAGAATGTTCAGACACCTGAAGATGCCTATGTAATATTTAGAATGAAGAAATCTGCAAAGAGACTATTGAACTCTTCCGTAATATTATTATATGTTTGGGGAAAATTAGCCCCTAAGAGGCATATTTTCCGCTAAGGTGGGGGGGTGTCAGGTTCCTAGAAGACATCTGCCCTGAATTAGAAAGGAATAACATTTCCTTATCTGAATATTTTATGTATTGTGTGTTGTGTATCCGTGAAGCTCGAAATACCTTTCTTTCTTTTCTATAATAACGAATGACAGATGTTGACACAGGTGTGCAGATGACGCACTCGTTGATGAATGAAAGTGATGGCCGCGGGGCGTGCCTCAGCTGTCATTTAGTATTTAAGTGATGTGTAAACAGTAGATGTCATGACTCAAGGTTGGTATGCGGAATTGAACCAATGGAGGAACTCTAAGAGGCCCTGCTGGGGGAAGAAAGATCTCTGACAAGGTCAACTCTGGACGGAGAGGTTAGACAGTTCTCGCTTGGCGTAGAGACCGATAGGTCGCTGAGGATTTGTGGTCCTGTTGAATAGTGTATATTTTGAGTGTGGGACAAGGCGTCCCTGTGGATAGTGTTATAGGCCGAGAAGTGAGGCCTAGTACCCTTGTGTATTGAGATTCTGCAGTAATCTCTGATAAAGCGTATCTAACGTGCGTTGAGTGTGAGGAAGAAAGTGTAAGTTGAACGGTACACAACCAACGTTTATTGTAGTTAATTTAATGTTGAACCGGATCATCTATATCCGAGTTGTAATTGTATATAGCTGTAAATATTTTTTCTTGTGTACATATCTATATCTTAAATAAACTGTTAGTTCAGTTCATTAACAGTGTCAGTGTTAGTTTACCCAATCCTCACAGCAGGTGACCGATATCACCCATTAATATCGGTGGTGGCAGCTAAAACTACCTAGGACATTCTTCAAAGTTTTGTGGACTTAGAGGAGCGTCCGACAAATACAATTTATTTATGATAAATGTGTGAAAAGTCAATGCTTATTAAAAAGTGTGTTTTGTTGGTTTTTATTAAGTATAATAGACATTATTCAATCGTATATATTGTTATAAATCTCTTTTCACCCATTAAACTCTATTTCTGCAGGTGAGTGGAGAGTGGATTCAAAATCCCGACTGAGATTCGACTCTGCGAAATGAGCCAAAAAGATCATGCGTATAAAAACTAGAGTAATGTCTGAATCTCGACAGCCTGATGCTACCGTCAGTGCCATCTGTTGTCCAAAATTCGAATTATTTTAAGAAAGTGCATATCTAAAAATTTACTAATTTTCTGATAACAATGCAGCAAACCTCATATTTTTATCTCAAACCGTCTTTTTGTTATTTACATTCAAAATGGGTCAGTTACTTTCTTGACACCCTATATATATATATATATATATATATATATATATATATATATATATATATATATATATATGTATATATGTATGTATATGTATATACAGGTTGTTTCCAATTTTTTTTTTTTTTACAATAAAAGAGGGGTGATAGTACACATCAAGACAAACAATATTAAATAGGAGACCAACGGTCCCAAACATTTTCCAAAGGAGATAGCCGCCATTAAAGTTTAGGGACCAAAATTTCAAATAAACATAAAAAACGGAAAAATCGGTCGATTGATTTGCGGTTTTCACTAAAATTATTCTTTTATGTCGGCATTTAAATTATAAAGATAAATTTCAAAAATGCCGATAGAGGGCGCTTTAGACTTTGGAGTAACGAACAACTATTTTTTGCCGGTACTTTTTGCATCTCATTAAATGTTTTCGTAAGCTTAGATTCAAACTTAAATTTTGAGCTCAAAATCTGAAAGTGGGAGTGGTTAAGTTGCACAAACTGAACTGTGTTCAGAGGGTTCAAATTTCAAATGATTATAAAAAACGGAAAAATTGGTTCATTTTAGGCTCAAATTTTAGGCTCAAATTCTGAATCGTTGGGAGTGTTTAAGTAGCGAAAAATTGAATTGTGTTTGAGGAGAGGGAGTGTTAAATTTCAACTCCTGAAGACACTTCAATTTGCGCTACTTAACTACTCCTAATTATTCAGATTTTGAGCTCAAAATTTAAGTTTAAATCTAAGCTTCCGAAAACATTTAATAAGTTATCCAAGAATTTTAGAGATCCTGGATGCATTATTAAAAGAATTAACAGCATTACGTCGTGAGAAAAAAAGAGCTGAACTTGAAGGTTTTATAAGAAGTGTGAAAAAATTCAAAATATTTGTTGGCAAGAACATGGCCAAGGAACTTTTTGGTCCTTGCGAAATCTTGGCGAAAGCTCTGAAGACAATTGAATTTTCTGTTGCAAGCGTGAAGAACGCCGCGCCGTTTCAATATTAGAAGAAACTGTACAACATATGAGAGATGATAACTATTTCGAAACTCTCTACAAGAAATGGGAGAGAAAGGCGTCCACATTAAATTAGGAAATGAAAATAACAAGCCTCCCCAGGCAAAAGATAAGTGTAATAAGATAAGAGCACACAAGCCATCCCTCCGCTCCAGCACAACTTTGACAAGAAAAAAAATTGCGAGTAAATTTTAAAGAAGCACTGGACCTCATTACCAATGAATTAAATAAAAAATCGATTTGATCAGAAAACTTTTGACTCTCTTATAAAGGTCGAACGTACACATATTCACACCATATTCACAAACACAGCTTCAACTACTTCAGAAGATCTGAAATAAAAGCTTGGAATATATGCTGATGATTTTGATTTGGCAAATCTTTCTGAGCAATTGACGCTTTTACCAACACTAATTCCTGAAGGAACTGACAGAAATGCGTTGTCAATCGCAATTAAAATTTTGTCATCGGATGAATTAGGGAATAAATTTTTTCTGAAGTTTACCTTTTAGCAGAATTTCTCTTGTCGGTTCCGACATCAGTAGCGACAGCTGAGAGATCGTTCAGAAACCATTCGCCGGCTACAAACACATCTACGAACAACAATGGGTCAACAGAGACTCAACCACTTGATGCTACTGCATATTTATAAAAAGGAGGCTTTTAAAATTGATTTAGGAGAAATCTACGATAAATTTGTAAGCAAAATAACCGAAAGAACTTTAGCTTTTGGTAAATGGAAGCGGAAGTGTCTTAAATTTGAATATTGAATTCGAGATCGTCCTCAGATTAAGTCTATATGTTAATTTTATCTGGACCTCATTACCAATGAATAAAAAAAAAAACGATTTAAATAATAAAAATTATTTTATTAAAAAATATTTTATTAGGATTAAAGAGTTGGCGAACTTTTGATATGCTTCTATTTTATATACTCCTGTTTGTGAAAAAGCAACACTATGAAGGAATCCTCCGACATGAATGAAATGAAACCTGCCACTAGCTTTTTTGCAGTATGTCCGGGCTCCCCCTATGTCGATAAAGCTCCTACGCCACTGACTAAACTTTAGCATAGTATGTTGTATATATACAAAACGAGCAGTAAAAATATCTTCTTTTCGGTTATGCGTCCACTCCTAAATATTCGGACTAAGATATGAAAAATCAGCTGCATATTAACAATTGTCTCACCAGCGCCGAAAGCTAGCGTGAAGTTGATCCTTTAAATACCCTTTTAAGTTTTCAGGGTCCACTTCGCTTTAGGTGCGGACCGTATAGAGGGAATTTTTTGCCAGACTATTAGCAGTTTCGTTAGGAGATATACCTCTTAAATTCAAACTTCGGGCCTTAGTTCAAGTTTCCAATGGCTACACCATATATTGATTCTGTTTAAGGGAGACCCGTAAGAAAAAACCCAAAAGTTTTATTATTGATTTTAAAGTAATGGCTTTTGGTGTACTATTTAAGAATCTTTTTGTAAGGAATATTTACCAAAAAATCACTTTTTATTAAAAAGTATATTTTTTATGTCGATTTTTATGATTTTTTTTGTGGAAAAATACACTTTTTAAAATTACTACTCCTCATACAATTTTCAATATTTTGGTATTACTAAAATTTCTTAAATAGTGTTATAGTATATGGAAACGACCTAGGTAGAGATATTTTTAATTTTTTATTTTAATCATCTAAAAAAAAAAGAAAGAAATTACGCATGGTAAATTTTCTTAAATTCGCTATAATTTTCATGTTTACCAATTTATGTAAAATTTTCAGAAACAGTTAAAAAAAACTCTCCTTACTTTTGATGCAAATTTTATTAAGATTCTAAAAACATAAACACTTTGTTTCTAAACCAGTTTTCCACTGAGTCTTAGTACTTTGAACTTGGGCAAAATATGGAAAAAGTCATTTTCAGAAAAACACATTTTAAATGGCCGCTAGTCCTTTAAACTCTAGTGACTACAATTAAAAAAAAGGTCATTTGCTACCTGCTCCAAGTGTCCTCGAGTTCTGAAATTTTGCATGGATATTCGTAAATATGTATTTTATCGTTTTCTGAGAGAAAAAAATTTTTGAACTTTTGATGATTTTTGGCCGAAAATGGGGTTCGGGTCTCCCTTAAGATTTCCTGAAGTTAAGAGATGACATTTTCCAAAGAAAGATCCAAAAAGTAAAGAAGGATGTCAACAATGATTTGAACCCCTTAATCGATAGCTTTCAACAAATACCACAAAAAGATCCTGAACACAATGGAAAAAACAACACTGCCTTATGGCATGCCGCGGTAGGAATTCGGACGATAAAATCACCTCTCCGCTTAACGTTAATTTTACTGGCACCGATCCATTTTAAAATCCATAAGACATTTCTTCCGATGATGCCAAGACCGCCCATTTTGTTGATTAGACCATCCCGCCATATAGAGTCGTAAACCACGTGTATGTTAAGTTTAAATGCAATGATGTACTCCTTTTCCAATCCAGTGTGACCGTTTTTTCAAGCTAAAAGAAGGCTAGATTTGGACTGACAACAAGCTAAAAATAAATTCGATGGTCCTGCCATCTATCGATGATCAGTATATCAATAGACTGACAACTATCTTTTAGCCTGAGTTTTTAGCTTGATTTAGCTTGTTGTAAGTCCTACAACAGTCCAGATTTCTTACAACAATCCAAAAAAGGTCACACTGTTCCAATCTCGCTTACTTAATGTTTGAGTAGAAAAGTTTTAAGGTCTGAGTGCATTTGGCGATTCAAGCGCCATCTGGTGGAGAAAAGATATAACTTCTCCATTCAAGATAACGCCGTGTAAACTCATTGAATTACATGCGTTTTAAATTTGTTCAGAATAATTATTCTTTTGTACAATTTCAGATTTCCTGTGACATTCGTTTTCTGTCTTATATGTCGAAGTAAATATTATACGAATTTGAATATCTAAAACTTTTAAATACATTTATAATAAAGAATTGTTTCAATGGGACTTTAACACTAGTTAAAGGGAAGTTAAAGGGACAATTATCCTGTATCGAAGGCTGCGAGCAGCGCCTCTATAGGCCGTTTTAGTTCCCAATCACTATTGGGGAGAAATCCAAAGTGACTATCATTAAAATGTTTCTCGGCATAACCCATTCGAGAATTCTTTAAGGAGAATTCGTTCCATAATTTTATACCCCGCAGATGTGAGAGCGATGGGCATTAGCTGTTTAGGGTCACTTTAGGCTTCCCAATCTTCGAAATAGGTAAAATCAAGGCAGATCTCCAACTGTCGGGAACGGGAAACCGTTGTTGAAAAGCCGAAACAGCTTTTTTATTTCACTAGCTTTATAGATAATGTGCATGTGACATCACGACCCCTAAAAAGGATGTACTTCTCAACTTGTGGTTGGCAAAAATAATATAATTCTTGGAGAGTTAGTAATTTATAATATTATTTCCTGCGTATAATACAATAAAATGAAGTTTATTTTATTGACGTGAAAATTACATTTAGTTTAGAATTTTCTAATGCAGTTTAATTCGAATTTTTGCCAACCACAAGTTGAGCTGTCGCGAAAAAAGCCAGTTTGTTTACAAACATGCACATTATCTATAGACACGTGCTGGAATGCCATCTTCGCCGGAGATAGTATTCTTGGTATCCTGTATCGTACAGTTCAGCTCATCGTAATCGGCTTTTTAAAGTTGTCATCAAAGCTGTTAAAGTCGTAAGGTATACTATCAAAACGGTAAGCGCTATTGGAATGCTCAGCAAAGGCATTGGCTCGGTCTGTACTGTCGAGAATCTCCTCTGGGCGGATGCTTTTGTCAATATTATGCATAACAAAACGAGACATATTTCTTGTTGTGTATAAGTTTTAATAGGAACATTTAATAAACTATTAATATCAGCAACTGCCTGAGCGTATTTAACATCTATAGTTTCGAATGTTCTGGTAAATGTAAGTTTGAGAGAAGCAATAGAAGACAACTTTATTATCGACTTTTCCTTTCGAAACTTTAGAATTATTTCGAGTGATACGGCCTGCTTGTGGTTCAAGGAAAATGTATACTCAAGTGAGCCCATTTCCAAAAGCATATTGAATCTGCTCTCAGAGACTAAGAACTCCTTGCACAAATATTCCCGAGTCATTAGCGCTTGCGTCCATAATATTAAATTTAGACGACATATTTGAAATGATAGTACCACTACTGCAGCACCATGCAGGAAAAAAACCACTCCAAAACTACAAAAAATACGAAATGAAAGGTAAATACGAAACAAACCACTCAGCCACTAAGCTCCACAATAATAAAGAGAGCCAACTCACCGATCGGCATAACACTCGGACCGCATCACACTTTTAATGCCCGCAAGTAATGAATTCTCCATTTTTCTTGCTATTACAGGCATTTTTTCAAACTTTTTCGCAAAGTTTTTACTATGTTTAGATATTTCTATACGTTTTTGTTATTTTTATGAGCAATACTTAACAAATGATTCGTTATTTTTTGTTGAGTTTAACTAAAAGTTCAATTTTGACTAATATATTAGAAAGTTGGAATGAATTTGAATAAAATTAAAAATTTTCTTTCTTCATAAAATATATTTATCAGTGAAAATTGTTGCAACTTCGTCTTAATTTTAAAAGAAAATCCAGTTTGAAAATATCTACTCCATTACTATTAGTCCAAGAGTGCACAGCACAAAACCCTAAATCATAGAGTACAAGAAAAAACTCTTTAATTTATACACTATATTGCCACTGATTATTGGACACTTGCGATTTTAGACATTTTACTAAATATCTAGAAAAATACATGAGGAATCATCTCGAAACTCTTAGTGTATAAATATAATAGTATACGTCATACACCTCCGTGAAGATTTTTTACCGAAAGTCCATAGGGGACCGTCAACAAATTAAAAAATAATGAATATCTTTTGAATAACCCTGTCAAAACTAATGTAGCAAAAGCGCTCAAACTCTAGATCATAGGTTCCCAACCTTTTCTGAACCACCGCCCCCTTTTACAAGAAAAAATATACCAACGCCCCCCCCCCCCCTTTCTTCCGTAAAAGTTAATTATAAAAATGTGAAATATTATTGTAATTATCCATTCCAAATTTTATCTTTTTATATCAAGAATTCCAAGGTAAAACCTAATGAAAACGACAATCAAATGTAGTATTTTTTTAATATTAAGAAATAAATACAAAACCAGTAAAATGAGAAGGGTGAGGCTATTGCATTTTTTACAATATGTTAAAAGTTTATTTGTTCAATGAACTTTTGAACTAAGCTATTTGAACAATTCTTTCCGATTTTGATAAAACCAGCCGCAAATTGTCATGTGCAGTCTGTTCATTTTCTTAGACAGTAAATTAGCTACTTTACTGATCCCATGCTCAGCCAAATATGATGAACGAAAACTTTCTGGCAATTAAAAATATCTGTATTCTTTCTGACAATCAGAGTAGAAAGCTTGTAAGTAATCATATTTGGTACCAGAACGCTTGATAATTATTTCGTTAGTTGCGAGTTCTACGAGTTCCTCCACTAAATTTAATGATTTTGCTGTATCTATATTTGTGAAAATATCTAAAAGCCAACTCGTTTACATTCATGTTTGTAATTTCAAATATCCTTGAATTGTTCCTGAAATTCGTCATGAAGACGTCCAAATTTTAGCAGAATGCAAATAAATATTCCTGTTTCATAGAGACTGCTAAAAATGTAGGAATGATTTTTACTTACATATCGTTTGAACAGGAGTTTTCCCAGAAAAGCAGCTAAGACTTTTTTTGTTTTAATTAAATTGACTTCATGGAGCATTCTTAATAGGGGATGGTGCGGATGAAAATGAGATTTTGACTTTATAAGTTTATAAAACAATGAAATTAAAAGATATCTTTCTCATAATTCTCGTCTAAAACCCTGGCTTTGATATAAGTAAAACCTCTTATCCCCAAGTGCAACAATTAAAAATCTGTATGCATTTATAAAAGTTGGGGAAAGTGTTTCTTTTAATTCCATTGTAGAGAATGAGGGACTCCTTGCGTTGTTAAAAGGGACACACATAAATAAAACGCTTTCATGAACATTTTGTCTTTTTATTTGCGATTGCATTGTTCAAAAATAAAAGATAATAATATACAAATAAAAATAAAATATATTGCAGAAGTATCTCAACATCAATTACGGATTTAGGTAACTTCATCAAAATATATTAATAAGGTGGGAAATGGTAAAGGTAAAACGCTGTTTAAAAAAAGAGAATGTACCAGTATTTTCTTATAAAAATTACTTCTAGTAACATAAAGGGATTAAAGAACGCGACTTTCTCTTTAACAAAATACTGGTACAGTAGACTAGCGATTTTACTCGCGATTTTACGACCCCCAATTTAGCGACCCCTCGCGATTTAGCGAGAATTGGATGAAGTCCCGACCGTTTTTCAATACTTAATGTTTTATCTCGCTCATTTTAACCATCCGCAAACAATCCAAATCTTGATTTAGCGACCTTTTCACATGCTCCAGATATTAAAAACCTAGAAGCAATAAATATATTTGTCTTTCCAAAAAATATTACAGCGTCAAATATGATGCAGTGTTTAAAAAAAGGTATCGAATAAACTAGTCTATGGTATTCTAATAAAATTAAGCGAAAAGAAAATTTCAAAAACGAATTCTTAGTGGCTATTCATACAGAAAATAATGTTTGCAAGCGATTTCTCCTTACACAGTTTTGCCTCCATCCCGCTGGATATGTTTAAAGAACCAAGCTTTGGAACTTCAACCTGCTGCCTAGGAGTTGGAAAAACAGAACACCGCAATTGAAGATTCCAATCGTCTAACATGCAATCATTACGAAAAGATGTTGTACTGCCAGAAAAATCTCATATATAAAGAAGTTTCCAACTGCCATTTAAAGCAAAAAATGTAACATGATTATTCAAAAATTGTTAAAAAAAAAACTAATTAAAATATATTTTTTTATTTTGTGGAATGTTTAAAATTTTGTAAAATTATTTTTTGATACTTGGACTAAATACTACAATTTTTTATTGTATAAATCAGTAGTTTTTACTACATTAGAATGCTAGGTATTTTTAAAGCGCATTAAGATCAACCAATATTAACAACATTTAATTTAACGACCATTCAAATTAACGTCCTATTTGCCGAAGTCCCATGAAGGTCGTTAATCGACAGTCTACTGCATTTCATATGTTGTTTGGCTGTGTTTTTCCCTGTCACTTTTAACTCCCTCAGTTATTGTCTCTTTCAGCGCCAAACTCACTTGGCAAAATTACAAATGCATTCAAGCATGACAGTATTTTAGCTAACAAAATATACTGGTATACACATAAAATGCATACTTTACACAACTAAATAACATAAATATAACAATGTTAAACTCAATATTAATTTCTTACAGAAAAAAATAAAAGCAATATCAAAATTTACTTTTTTAATATCAAAAACAGATTTTGTTTTCAGCGCCTACAATGCTATAATTCCGGATGTTAGTTGCAATGATTATTAAGACAGAACAGGTATCAGCATCAATTGAGCCAAAGTTGAAACTTTGTACATTTTATTTTCTTCCTGAAATTTTGAGAATCCCTTTCATCTTCAGTCCTGTTAAATAAGCTAACAAGGAAGGTCTCCATTGGGGGCATACTCAGAATTTTTTGAAAAAAATACGAATTAAACTACTCATGTAGGTAATAAAGGATCAGTGAAAATTAGCGGCGGAATTACATTATTAGATATGTAAAAAAATAAAATAGTTTGGAATAATTGGCGTGAAAAGCTGAAAGCGACGCGAGATTTGGCAAGCAGTGCATTTCCTCGCCAAAAGCAGACGATTTTAACGAATCTGAAAATTGATTTTAATTGACTTCACTGTAAAAAATCTGCAGCATTTACTGCAACGTCCCTCCACTACTTTTATAGAATATCTCTCTTCTGACCAATGAGAATGCTTCATAGCACGTTGAATTAACCGTGTCATACACTGTTAAAAATCTGCTGCATTTTGTTGCAACGCACTCCACTGCTTGTATATAATATATCTATTTCAACCAATGAGAAAGCTCCATTTCACGGCCAAGTAACCGTTTTCTATACAAGCAAGGGAGTGCGTTGCGACAAAATGCAGCAGATTTTTAACAGTGTATTTTTCAATTTGGAACAATTTTAATCAATTTGAATTGTGTTTGTTTTAAATGATAAAATATATTAATTTCATTTTGTTATAAGTACATATAAACGTATATGACAAAATTACACTTAAAGTAAAGTAAAAATGCAAAACTAAAATTACTTAAACTAAACTTATTTAAATAAATTGAACACAGAAAGTTTTTTCTTTAAAAAGTATTCGAAGCTTAAAAGCGTATTTTTCAAAATTTCGTTTTTTCGCCAACCGGAGATAAATCGCCAAATAAACGAAATTTTTATTATTTTTTTACGGACGTTATAAGGAGGTTCCGCCGAAATTTTTTTTGTAAACATATATAACTATATGAGAAGAACATTCTGTAATTTTTTCAGATTTTTCTGAGTATGCCCGTATGGAGACCTTCCTTGTAAGTCATTTTTGAAAGTAATCAGGTTTTCGCTCTATTTTTCTTCTACGTTTTAATAGAAGTCAAGTATTGAGTACAAATGGATTGAAACATGATTCATACAAATGCCTACTGGGAGCCAATGAACTTTTGTGAACAGCAGCAAGCGATTGTAATCTTCATCATTTTCACTACAAAGTTAAAAACAATAATCTGTCATGCAATGAAATGCTTTTAATTTTATCGACTACCTTAATAACGTAATGAAGTGACATATGCAGTTGTACATTAAATTATTTTGTAATCAATGAGCAATGTATATAGAATACAAATGATACTGCTTCTTTCAAATGCATCTCTTATGACGCTTCGTAATTGCTCTAGAACCATCAACAGCAGTGGGCAAAATTTTTGACATACGTAAAAGCAATTAGATTTTTGGGACCCAGCTGTAGGTTCGATTGTAAGGTTTTCAATTAAAGGTAATATTTTAAGATTTGATCATGGACTCAAATAAAACCATGGCGTTTTATTGAGTTTTATAAATAGTTTTATTGCACATATCTTAAATTACTAGTTACGCCACGGCAACGCCCCCTTTGACTGTCTTAATGCCCCCTATTTGCCTCTAGGCCCGCCACCGCCCCCCTGGAAGGTTCCAGCGCCCACTGGGGGGCGGTACCGCCCCCGTTGGGAACCTCTGCTCTAGATTATGATTGAATGCCTTATTGTAATACACTGTGTTCATTTTTATGCAAATAGCATGCGTACTCGCAGAGTAATTAAGGTTTTTATAAAAATGGTCCCAAATTTTTCCAAGTTTTTTCCTTATAATTTTCAGAGTTCTTAATATAAAATAATATTTTTTTCAGAAAATATGACAAACAACATTGCACACAGTACCCTGTAATCAAAATTAAAAAATAATGAAAATTGTATACAAAATGAGTTGGTTTACTAAATAATTTTTTACTGCGCATGCGTCAACGATATCAAAATTTCATTTGCATATTATGTTAGCTAAATGTATAGAGCAACTTTTGTGAAAGTCACAAAATCATAACTTGAAAATTCTGAAAATAATCGTCAATTGAATAAGTTGAAAATCTGTTATTCTCAAAATGAAGCAAAAACAAGAGGGGTTGTATCCATATATTAATTGATTAGTGTCAATATAGAATACACAATACGGGATGTTACGACTACTTTTGGATAAAATCCCTCATTTTTTTGCTTCATTTTGGAAACAACGGATTTTGTCCTTTTTCTTTAGACGATTACTTTCAGAATTTTCAAGCTACAATTTTGAGACTTTTACAAAAGTTGCTCTATACATTTAGCTAACATAATATGCAAATGAAATTTTGATATCTTTGACGCATGCGCAGTAAAAAATTATTTAGTAAACCTACTCATTTTTCATACAATTTTTATTATTTTTTAATTCTGATTACAGGGTACTGTGTGCAATGTTGTTTGACATATTTTCTGAAAAAATTATTATTTTATATTAAGAACTCTGAAAATTATAAGGGAAAAATTTAGAAAAATTTGGGGCAATTTTTATAAAAACCTTAATTACTCTGCGAGTACGCATGCTATTTGCATAAAAATGAACACAGTGTATTACAATAAGGCATTCAATCATAATCTAGAGTTTGAGCGCTTTTGCTACATTAGTTTTGACAGGGTTATTCAAAAGAAATTAATTATTTTTTAATTTGTTGACGGTCCCCTATGGACTTTCGGTAAAAAATCTTCACGGAGGTGTATGACGTATACTATTATATTTATACACTAAGAGTTTCGAGATGATTCCTCATGTATTTTTCTAGATATTTAGTAAAATGTCTAAAATCGCAAGTGTCCCATAATCAATGGCAATATAGTGTAGAAGAGTAGTCATAGAGGAGTCGAATGATCCATGTCTGCCGGAAGTGAAGTGGTGCATAATTCAAAATTAATGCCATTTGAGGTTGATTCGTAAGAATAGCATTGAATTTTCTTGCACCCAGTTTTCCAGGTTTTCATGTTTTTGATTGTATGGCAAACACAATGCTAATCCGCTAATCCTACAAGTCAATCACTAGTGCTATTAATTTTTGGCTTATGCACCACTTCACTTTCGGCAGACATGGATCATTAGACTCCTCTATTACTACTCTTCCATAAAATAAGAGATTTTTTCTTGTGCTTGATGACTTAGGGATTTGTGCGGTCGGCTCTAGGACTATTAGAATGATAGGCTGGATACTGGGATGTTTGTTTAACTCAAAGAATCAAAGAACGGGTAATTTAACCGTATGTAAAATAAAAGGAGTAGAGAAGAGACTTATCAAACTCATTCTAAATAAAAAATTAACGGAAGAATATGTTAGAAGTTTATTGAATGTTTTTAAAGATGAAGAAGATAGTTTTAGAATTAAGACCAAACTTATTGAACGGAATGATAGACATGACTTTAGGATTCCTATTACTATTCGCGGAAAGCATCGAATAATAGTTTCTCATTAGAGAGACACATTTGAAGATTATTCACGCCGGAATACAAATTTTATAATCTTGCTCGAGGGAGAAATTTTTGGATAATAAATGGTAGAAGATCTGTTCATCAAGTAATCAATAGATACGTAAGGTGTAGAAGACATAAATCAAGACCTCTAACTTCCATTTCAGAAGATCCTGATGCATTAATTCCTCTAACGCCATCCATGACTTTACAAAATATTCTGACAAATGATGTAGCAGATCTTAACCTAATTGATAAACAGAACTTAGAGAAGGAACGGAGATACCTCCAAACAGTGAGATAGAATCTGAGAAAGCGTTTTCGTTTGGGATATTATATTGGGCAAACGCTGCAGTACAAACGTGACAGACAACACTTACAAATTCATATTGATGATATAATACTTGTTGAGAGTGATTCAAGAAAACGAACTTTCTGGCCGTTGGCAAAATTTCTTGACCATCATGACGGAAAAATGGCAACATACGTGTAGCAAGATTGAAAGCTTCATCGGATGAGATAGTTCTACCTATTTGTAAACTATATCCACTAAAGATTGAATGTATTTCACAAGCTTCAGGTGAACAATCTAGCAACATTTTCCCTTCACCATAAGAGTTGCCGTTCGTGCAACATGTTCCGAATATTTCCACTTCTAATAGAGATTCACTTACTGATCATACATCGAAACCAGAACATTCCTTAACTCCAGATTTTCTAAGAGAAAATGTTGCTACTAAAAATGGCAGAACTGTTAGTTTAAGAGCCGACCGCACAAAACCCTAAGTCATCAAGCACAAGAAAAAATCCTTTTTTTTTTATGGAAGAGTAGTAATAGGAGATTCTTGTTATCTATATCTGCGGGAAGCGAAGTGGTGTATAAGGCAAAAATTTATACCACTTGTGGTTGACTCGTAAGCTTATCATTGTGTTTTCCTTTCATGTTTTTATAATTTGATTGTAGAACAAACACAATGCTAAACCTACGAGTCAACCACTATTGGTATCAATTTTTGGCTTATGCACCACTTCATTCCGACAGGCTTGGATGATTATCTTCCACTATTACTAATCTTCCATAGAATAAAGGATTTTTTCTTGCGCTTGATGACAAGGGGTTTTGTGCAGTCGGCTCTTGGCCTATGTCAAATCGCCTGCATGATTTTGACAGGATTGTTCGCGAACTCTGTTTATTTGAACTTTCATTTTTAACATTATTTTTTTCAATTTTATTTATTTATCTTTGATTGTGTAAGTAAGTATGTGTATTTTGTATTTAATGCTATTGTTAAGCAATGTGAGTTTTGATTGTAATGTATTACAATTAAAAAGTGGGAGTGTGTTGCGCCCATGGTTTATCGGCAAACACTTCTATTTTCACTTTATAAGTTGTTCTCGTTCCATGGCAACCGATTTTTTATTTTTTGTTGTTCTACAACAGTCATCTGTGAAAGAAGTGGCTATTTTGTGTTTGTTAAATAAATATATTTTTTATATAAACGAATGATCTTTTAAATATTAAAATAATAACACACATTTTACAACATGTTGTGGATTACATCGTCACTCCACTGCTTTTATAGAAAACGATTACTTCACTGTATTATGAAGCATTCTCATTGGTCAAAATAAAGATAGTCTATAAAAGCAATGGAGTGATGATGCAGCAAAAGTTTCAAATTTTTAACTGTGCACGTATTTTTGTAGAGCACAGTCCATCGGATTGGCAACGATTTTGGGATCAATATGAATCAACAATTCATAAAAATTCTGAATTGTCTGACGTAGAAAAATTCAACTATTTAAAGTCATATCTGACTTCTAATGCTGCTAATTCAATAAAAGGATATATCTTAACTAACAGTAACTATTTATCAGCAATAGAAACTCTAAAAGAAAGATTCGGTAAGAAACATCTGGTACTAAACTCACATCTTAATAAATTGTTATCACTTAATTCAGTTAAGAAATCCAATGATGTTTATGTACTTCGCAGATTATTGGACACTTGCCAGACCGAAATCCGAAGTCTTAATCCTTCAGGAATGCAGGTTGAAAATTATTCAGCGTTACTCGCCCCCATTCTGATTAAATTATTACCTTCTGACATAGTGTTACAAATAACAAAAAAAATGCAGTAATGATGAAGAATTAAAAGTTATAGATATTATAGATTGTTTAAAATGGAAGTCATTTCACGAGAAAGAACCGCATTTTTAATTTCTAATCAAGAATTTTCGAATATAGACATTACGTCTGGAAAGTTACTTCGCGACAAGCAGTCACCAAAAATGATTCCTACCGCCCCTGGATTGATTAATGAAACTGTATCATTTTCTAAACAAATTACGTGCCCCGAATGTAAGGGAAAACATTTCTTGACTGAATGTGAATTATTTAAAAATAAATCATTACAGGGTAAGAAGGAAACTTTAAAGCAGTATGATTATTGTTTTATTTGTCTCAAAAATGCAGGTCACATAGCCAAAAATTGCAGAAAATTCGTTAAATGCACTAATTGTTCAAAACGGCATTATAGAATTTTATGTCCTGAAAAAGAAAAGGCTAATCACAAGAAAATAATGAAAGCACGTCTTTGTCAAATAAAACTTGTAATCGTGCAGTGTTAATGCAGACCTTAATTGTCCGTTTAGAGCTTAAAGATCAAAATAAACAAATGTTAGTACGTTGTTTAATCGATTCCGGATATCAAAGATCTTATTTAACTAAAGATGTTATTAATCTTATGGGATATAAAGCTGTGGGCGAAGAAAAAATGATTCACGGCCTTTTTGGTGGGATTCAAGAAACACACCTTCATAAGCGATATAAAATACATTTTAAGTAATTTAGAAAATACCTTTAAATACAATTTTGATGTCTATGATCAAGACAAAATATGTACTGAAGTTCCTAAAATAAAAAATGGGCCTTGGTTAAAGGAAGCTAAAAGAAGTGGTATAATATTCTCAGATTATGATGCATATACAGGGAATCAAAAAATTTCAAATGAACAGGAAATAAGTTTACTTATTGGAGCTGATATTTATGGAAAGTTATTGACGGGGAAAATTAAATCCTTGAACCGTAATTTAACTGCTATACAGACAAAACTAGGGTGGACATTAATGGGCAAAACTAATGAAGAAGATATAAATGATTCTACGAAAGTTGTTTTATCGCTGCACGTAAGGGAAGCCAAATTAACAGCTTTATGGAGATTAGATACTTTAGGAATTCTTGATCCAGGTGATAAAGAATCCAGTTTAGAACTTGAACAGATTGCAAAAGACCATTTCAACAGAAATAGTCAAATAAACAATGAAGGATGTTATGAGGTTAGTCTTCCCTGGATTGTGGGTCATCCCCCTTTCCCCAGTGGTCGGAAAATTGCAATAGTAATGCATTATATTGGATAAAGAAAAGTAAAAATTGGGCTCTCTTCGTGTACAATCGTGTAAAAGAAATTAAATTGCTTAGTAATCCATAAAATTGGCACTATGTGCCCGGAAATCTTAACCCGGCCGATTTACCTTCCCGCGGATGTGCTGCAGAATCTCTTAAACAATCCCTCTGGTGGGAGGGTCCTGATTGGTTGAAAAAACCTCAAGAATTTTGGCCTAAAGATAGTTTAAATCCCGACTTAGAAATCATTAACGCAGAAAAAAGAGCGACAGTGATCAATGCGGTAAATATATCTCAAAGCCCAACTGAATTATATGAAAATACATCTTCATATATGAAAATGATAAAAGTAACTGCCTAGATTTGTAGGTTTTTTGGAAATATCAGAAAGTTGCGGAATGAGCGAAACTTTGAGAAAAATTTAACAGTTGAAGAACTAAATTATGTAGAACATGTAGTATTGAAATATGCCCAGCGATGTTTGTTAAATAAAACAAAACCATTTTACACAGCTTTACAGACTTTTACCGGTGAGCAAGGTCTAATTAGAATAAAAACACGAATTTCTTTGAGAAAAGACCCCCATTCTTTCCGATATCCAATCGTTCTGCCTTTCGATCATAATATAACCTATTCACTCAAAAGAAAAAAGCATATTGAACTTAGTCATGCTGGAATACAAATTGTAAAGTCAGTATTGCGGAAGCAGTTTTGGATATTAAGATGCCGACGTACAGTTCGAAAAATAATAAAAAATTGCATGATATGCAGGCGATTCACTGCCTCACCTGCCGAAACACCTAGTGCCTCTCTCCCAGAAGATCGAGTCAAAGACGCTTCGATTTTTGAAATTTTTGGTCTCATCTTGCAGGACCTTTATTTTTAAGAAATGGTTCAAACGTGTGGGTGGCTCTTTTTACATGCGCAATATTTCGTGCCATACACCTGGAATTAGTTTCTTCGTTTTCAACAGAAAATCTAGTCTTAGCTCTCAGAAGATTTGTAGCAAGAAGAGGGAGACCCTCTACTATTATTTCTGATAACGGAAGAAGCCTAGTAAAAACATCTTCAAAATTAAAAACAGTAAACTTTGAAAGTTTACAAAAATTCGCTCTCGAATGAAAGATTCATTGGAAATTTAACCCTCCTTCAGCTCCCTGGTGGGGTGGATTTTTTGAATGCATGATAGGAATGGTAAAAGGAATTTTACGAAAAGTTATTGGAAAAGCCTGCCTAAACTACGAAGAACTGTATGCCGTATTATGTGATTCCGAACGTGTAATAAATTCTAGTCCTCTCACATATATTGCAGAAAATGATGATCTTGATCCTCTTACTCCTGCTATGTTCTAGCAAGAAATTAAAGATTCGAGAATTCCAGAATTTGACATAATAGATTAAAGGAAAATGAGAGCAAGATTTTCTTACCTGCAAAAAGATCGTGAAGATCTGAGAAAACGCTTTAGAATAGAATACTTGGGGCAACTTCGAGAAAATACGATAAGAAAAAAGGAAACTGCATTAAAGAAATACGATGTTGTTTTAATTGGAGAGGACAATTCCAAAAGAATCAGTTGGCCTTTAGGCAAAATTGAAGAACTGTATCCTGGCAGAAACGGAAAGTTTCGTGTAGCCAAAGTGAAAACAAAAACCGGTTCTTTTTAAAGACCTATTAAAAAATTATATATTCTCGAAATTGATGATAAACTAATGCATCCTTTTTTAGTTCGTAGAATTCCTGTCCCTCTAGATGACACGCCTGTTCCTGACTCCTTGTTAGAATCTTCTGATCCTGCATCTGTAGTTGAGCCTGCAAACAGCACTCCTACTTCAGATTCTACAACTTCAGTTGAGTCTGTAGACCATGCCTCCAATCTTGCATATGTAATTGAGCCTGCGAACAGCATTCCTACTTCAGATTCTACAACTCCTGTTGAGCCAGTAGACCATGCCTCCGATCCTGCTCCTATGCACCAGTCTTCCTTGCCTGATGATGATAACCGTCGATCTCGATCTGGAAGAAAGCTGAAGCAGCCGAACCGACTTGATCTATAAAGTTTTTTCAGCTTCACTAGATGAATCTCAAAGGTGGGAGGATATTGCAAAACGCAAACCTCCATGAACATTTATTTTAGAATTTTAAAACTTTCTCTTTTAATTTTGGCAACAACAATTTATTGTTTTCTGAATTAGAATGTTTTTTTTTTCGATGTTGCGAAGAAGCGAGTTTTTTTCCCCTTCTAGAAAAAACAAAACATGATTGTTAGAATTGAAACGAAAAGTAACTTTTTTGTATATACTGTAAATATAATTGTTTTGTAAGTTTAAGTGTCATATAAATAATTAGAAAAAGAATGAAGCGATTGATTATTTAACCCGTTCGCGACGGCGCGCGCATTTTGAAGTGCGCATCTGAGGACGGAGCGGGGAAATTCGATTTCACCTTCTGGGCCGGAGGATTTCGCGCAGTTAAGCCTAACGCATGTCAAAAATTCTTTAAAAATTAATAAAAAAATAACTTTCGCATGAAACTTTTTGAAATTCACATACATGGAATTTGATGTTATTTTACATATTTATTCAAAAAATGATGTATATTGTGTGATATTTTAATTGGAAAAAAAATGTTTAAATGTAAGTAATGAATAGTTAATATCCTGATTTTAGCTTTTAAAATGATATAACATGACAGAAAAATACTTACCAGGCTGTTAAATATCAACCTATGAAACATTTTGCTATAATAGAAAAACAAGCCTAACCATCTTGATATTTAATAATTTTTAACACTTTCAGTAAATAAAATAAATGATTTACAAAAAACGATTTATTTAGAAATGAAAAATATTAAATAAAACATACAAACAACCTGCTACTGTTGCTTTGTAACACTTATATATATATATATATATATATATATATATATATATATTTGTGTGTGTGTGTAAGATTGGATTTAAAAAAAAAAAAAAAAAACTTAGTTTAATTTTATAATATTTTTGAAATAAAAAAATATATATAACACATAATTAAAAACAAACAAACAGTCTTGAATAATAATCAGTAATGATGTGCAAATCAGAGTAAAAATTAAAAATGTACCTTTCCAAAACATGTTTATGTTAAAATTATTTCAGAAAAAGAAAATATATTTCCATATGGTATATCGTATAATAAGGTATCTCAAATAAAAGTTATTGGATAATTATGAATAAAATTTAATAATGATTTGAAACTTTCAAAACTTTCGTTGATGTTAAAATTATCTTTTAAAATCTATGTTAACATATAATCTAATATATAAGTAAGAAAAAAATCTTGAATAATAATGAATAAAGCACAATAATACTTTAAAATACTCTTTAAAACTTAAAACACTCTTTAAAAACTTTTGTTCATGTTACTAGTAATTTTTAAAATGAAATGTATATATATGCAAGCATGTAATGTAAACATATTAGATAAATATATAGAATTATAGAAAAAAAAAAACTGGTCAGTAACGCAGAAAAATATTCTTAATTTAGCTGCACTGAGAAAGAATGTTATCAGCGTATCAGCTCCCACAATCAGTGTGTAACCCTTTTTTTCTTTCTTATTATTTTTTATTTTTTAATTGCGAAGCACTCCTGAAATAAAATAAAAATATAAAAAAGATAAATCCTTTCCTTCTACAAGAATGATTATATTAATGACGTCGGTTTTTGCCACTACGATCTGATCGAGATACAAGAGCGGGAAAAAAAGCAATGAATCAGATGTTCATGTTATCATTCGTAACCTTAAATATGCTTAATAATACACTTACTTACGTTAACCGCAAATTTTTCCTTCTGAAGTTCAGTAGCATTATTTCTAATAAAGAAAAATAAAGTTTTACTAGACGCGTAAAAAGATTTATGAAACACAAAGACGTGATGAAAAAATAATCTTTTTCCCATTGTAGTATTTCCATAAAAAATTAAATTCGCGTGGATTAAAAAAAAAAAAAAAAAAAAAAAAAAAAAAAAAAGTTTTCATTAGTTTTTCTAGTTTTAAGGAAAAGTCTTCTTCCTTAATATACATTCAAATAGAATTAGGATAAATTTTTTATATGCTAAACTGTGAAAAACAAAACGTTCCGTTTGATCGGCATCAATGGTAGTCTCGCGGGATGTGAGTACAAACAGCGCCGGCATCAATTGTAGTCTCGCGGGATCTGAGTACAATCGGTGCCGGCATCTATAGTGGTCGCTCGTCCCCAAGGGGTTAACAAAGTTTTGATTTCATTGCTTGACTGAGATTTCATAACAGATTCTGATCTTTTCCGAAGGCAACTAACCTTGGACTGGTAAGTATTTTACTTACCCTTTTTTCAGTTTGTATGCTATTATGTTACTGTCATTGACTTTCTAATATACGTAGATGCCACATCCCATTGTTATCTCGGCATGGTTTCGAATCCAACATCTTTGGCGAAAAGATGCTGTTTTTTGGCGGTGATCGTTTTATTGGCAACTTTCAGATTTCATTCACTTAAGACAAACATAAGAATTTGAGTTTCGGCGGAAAAAATTCCGAAGAGATTTTGGCGGGAGAAAAACCGGTTTGGCGCTCTAAATCTCCCCTCCGTCACGTGATTGAAGGCAAAGATGTCGGCCTAAGAAAAGGTTGGCATTGTGGTGTCTAGGTATCTTAAGTATTTCAGGCTATCATGGAGCATTCTCATTGGCCAAAAGAGTGATATTCTATAAAAATGGGGGAGTGACGATGCAGCAAAATGGTCATATTTTTTACAGTGTAGGACTGGTATCGTTACCTTTATTAATAATTCTTCTATAGACCCGTTGCATTGACATCACAGCAACACCTGACACTGTAATCTGGTGCACATCTGGAGCCCAAGCAGAACGCCATTGGTGAGTCAAGCGCTCGAACACGCCATCTGGTGGAGAAAAGATGTAACTTCTCCATTCAGGATAACGCCGTGTAAGCTCATTGCATTACATGCGTTTTAAATTTGTTCAGAATAATTATTCTTTTGCACAATTTCAGATTGCCTGTGACATTTGTTTTCTGTCTTATATGACGAAGTAAATGTTATACGAATTTGAATACCTAAAACTTTTAAAATACATTTATAATAAAGAATTGTTTCAATGGGACTTTAACATTAGTTAAAGGGAAATTAAAGGGACAGTTATCCTGTATCGAAGGCTGCGAGCAGCGCCTCTATAGGCCGTTTTAGTTCCCAATAGCTTCCCGTTTGTCGTTTAAAGCACATGTTGTCTTTCTGTTTAATTTTGATTTTTCTTGTGGGTAAATATCACTACTCTTTTATAAAAGTATTCTATCATTCTGTATTACTATAAAAACAACCCCCATGGCAGTGTTGCGCGTGCGTGTTTGCTTCTATGATCGGTTGAAGTATTAAAAGGTCAACACTGGTTCGTTTGTAAACAAAAAATTTGAATCTCAGCCAGCTAAAATGTGATTTAAGACAGGAGTGTTTGTAATTGCTTTGTACAAATATTTATTTATACACTTTGTATAAATACTAATGTTAAAATAGATGACTAACACGTCTTTTAACCAATGTCTGTTCGTTTGAATGTACGCCGATTTTTTAAAATATTTTTGTTAATTAAATCGAGCCCGATCGAAACCTGTTTCTTTGTTTCACTTATACTAGGAATATTAGCCCCTTTACGATGTCCAACATTCAGAGGATATCCGTATTTGAACCTTCCTGAAATTAAGGATGATTTGCAGATGTGTTTAGTAACAAGACGTCCTCATGAATTTAAACTTTGTCCTTTAGTTTCTAGGGATCCTGGTATTTGTTTTCTTAATGTTGATTATTGTTTAGATATTTCTTTGAATTATGTGTTACATTTATACATACATACTCATATATATATATATATATATATATATATATATATATATATATATATTATAGGGAGATGTGCCATTAATGTACACCTTTCAATGTTTTTGGTTTATAAAAAATAACCAATAAAATTGTAGCTTTTATTATTATTTTCATAACTAACCCTTGAATACTTTATAGTTTTGCATTATGTTATTGACACTTTTGATCAAACCAATCAGGAATCAGAAATTAATGCATTGTAGTTTCATTGTTTTTCAGGGAAAACCTTAATGAACATATTAAGAGCTGGCTTCGTTTAATTAAATTTATATACTTTTTATTTTTTTTTTTTTTTTTGCACAATTTGCTGCTTTTTTATTTAGTTGTAATAGAAAACTTTGCACTTTATTTATTAATAGCCCTTTATAAAATTTAATTTATTTTTAACACGTAAAGAAATAATGTTCAATATTGGAATGATTAATTATTCATTTTCTAGTATATCCCCCATGTAGACATTGCTAAAAATGCAATTTCAATAATGTTTATAGTGCATAAAATATTTTAACTTAATTGAAAATCTCAATAATCAAATTTAATTTTTGGTACTACTCTGCTATCCCGTCGACTGATTTTGCCAAATTACACATATTGACGTAATTTTTATTTTAAATAATAAAAAAACAAATAATTAGTAGAATATTAATAAAAATACAAATAAAATGTCGAAATAAAAATCATTTAATGACGTTTTATACATGTAATCGTATTTAATGTCATTGAATTGATATTCACGTAGAGATGGGAATGCTCGGAAAATTTGGGGAAAAAAACAGTTTTTTTCCGAAGGCTTATTTTTTAATTTTTCCGAACTGGAAAAATTGAAATTCCATTTATGAGATAATATAGTGAAAATTTTGTAATAGCTACATTCTCATACTTTTTATTTTATTTATTTTTATGTTGAGTGTCCGACATGTAAGCCAAACTAAAACTTATTTTTGTTTGAATTTAGATCATAAAACTAAATCAAAACTTTTTTGAGTTGAGATTGGAAAGCTATACCAAAACTAAATCTTTTTTTTTTAAAGGAAATAAAATTATAATTGTAAGAAAAAAAAATGTAATAATGTAAAAATATACATTTTTTAAACAAACAATGGAATTTTTGAATACTGATATACAGTCGTCCTCGCATAAACGAATATTGACGGTTCCAGAAAAAATATTCGATTAAGCGGGTTATTTGATTAAATGTGGAGGCATATAAATGTAATATTTAAGGTGTAATTAAATGACAAACTTATTAAACATAGTTGTATTTAATTACCAGAGTAAGAAAATCATTGAAAACTTTAACACAAAGTGACAAGTAAATACGCAATAGTTCAATGACAGTAAACACATGCATTTTGTTTACATTACATTTAATGTAGATCATGTGAATTGGGTACAAATTTTGTCATTAAAATTTAATTTGCATAATTTATACAGGTTTAAAAAAATATATGAAAGTGGTTTATGTGAAATTTTAGAGTAAAAAAATTGGACGAGTCTTTTTTTTAATGGTATCATAATTATCATCTTGAGCCTCTAAGTGACAAAACATCATTATTATTAAAGGGTACTTCAATCACGCGAAAGGATTTGCTCGGTAATGCTAATCCTATAGAAGAAATTTATAAAAGATATTATCTATCGCATTTCAATATTTTTAAATGATCTTTTTTGCTATGGATAGCTGAGATCAATCTATATAAAGGGCGTCGTCGTTTTTAATTTTTTCGATTTTCACTGCTAATATTTTTAATGAGGATGATTTCAGTTTCGGAACTGGTTTTGAAAATGAAAGTGTCTCCATTAAAAAGAACTGTAAAAACATCAAAAAAGTGAAAAAAAGTCCTTTGACAAACGAGTAAACAAAATACAAAATTGATCGATATTACTGTCCAATTTATTTCACCATTTTTGAAAATACAGTAAAACCCCGATAATTCGGATTAATTGGGACCAGACCCAATCCAGATTATTGAAAATCCGGATTATCCGGAGAATAAGAAAAAATGAAATAAAATAATACATACATACAGAAAATCACCTTTATGTTTAACTTATTGATTATTTACAGACAGTAAAAATGTTTACTTTGTAATAAAAAAGTTTGTAATTTTTTGCTGTGCCAGTTTTCTATACCTTTTGTGAGCCGTACAATCACGCATCTGCTTGAGCATAAGTAGTTCGTTGGGTGTAGTTTAAATAAGAAAGCTTAAGGTATTCTTCCAAAAAGATTTCAGAAAAAAGTTTTTTTTTATTTAGAATACGACGATGAAACAAGTTTATGCTATGGAAATTAGCCAAATCGTTTCTCAATCGCTTGACCAAACCGGTCCGGATTTGCGGGGTTCTACTGTAATTCGAAAAAATGAACAAGGAAGGGAATTCACTTGACCAGTCCATTATACACCTACCAGGCGAAATCCATGCTGAGAGTTCTGGAAATTTGTTTTCTGTGTAACAACCGAAAATTACAAAAGGTGTGGAGGAAATTCCAATCGAAATGTGTTTTTCACACCCATTTTTCGAACTGTCTCACTCATTTGTTATTCGATTATGCGAGGACATTTCGTGAATAGTATTCGGTTAAGCGAGGTAAAGTAACATTAGCCCAATGGGATTAAATTCGGTTCCGGAGGATTTTATTCGAATAAGCGGGGTATTCGATTATCCGTTACCCGATTAAGTGGGGAGGACTGTACATAATAATGACAAAACTGCAATAATTTCTTTAAACTAGTATCATTTACTTAAAAACTATACTTATGTAAATTTAATGCATAATTTATTTCATTCCTAACTGCAGATATATTGGCTCGGGTCAATTGACATTAGATCAATTGGTAGTTAAACATGTAAGTGAAAAATCATTTCAACAGAGATATGATATAACAAACAATAGCGTTTAAATAAAAATTCTTAGGCTGTGGAAAAAAAAAACTAAACTTTTAAAAACAGGCTTTGCTACTTTCTTTTTATTTTGTAATATAAAGTGAAAATAAGTTTCATTTAATACAAATAAATGGAGAAAAATGTTTACTATTTAATATTCTCTAAGAAAGTATAATTTATTTGAGAGAAAGAGTCATGAAAAATTATCAATTTTTCCAACTTTTCCATTTTTTAAAAAAAAAACTTTTTTTTTCTGCCACTTATATTTTTCCGGAAAATTTACATCTCTATAATTCACGATCATCCATTATTGGTATTTAATCTTATAATTTAGCGATAATATTTTGGTCGATGTGATAACTGAGTAGTACCTAATTTTAAAATTATACTTACCAAAATTTAATTGCATGAAAACTTTTATAAATAGCTGTTTTTAAGTTATTTTATATGGTTAATAAAATTTCAATATATTTTATTCTTGGTACAGGTGTCATATATGCACCACATTGGCACAGTTGCAACAAAATGACAATTTTATGCTTCATACAGTAACTGCTATTTTTGTTCATATATAAATAAACTGTTTATTTGTTTTCTTTTTATAGTTATCAATTAAACTTTTTTTTATCTATTATTATTTTCTTTTAAAAATGAGAGAAAATAATAAATATATATGTACATGTAACTGGTATTTGAAGGTGAAGTTTTCACCAAATTGGCATCAGAAAAAAAAAATTGTAACAATCTGGTGTGTATAGGACACCTGTGCCATATTCTTTCTATTTTTTTTTTTTTTTTTTTTTTTTTTTTTTTTTTTTTTTGTAATTGTGCGTTGCATACTTCTTAATCTGGTTATCAAACCTGTCTCTTATTTATTCTGTAACTTAATTGTTTTATAAAAAAAAAAGAAACAATTAAGTTACCAAAGTTTTTAAAAATTTATTTTATGTCTTAAATGTGTACTTATTTATCTCTGGAAAAAAACAAAATATGCTTAAAAAAAAAAAAAAATACCAACTTCAATAAAAGTGCTAAAATGATCAGAAAGTTCTGAAAAATGAACGCTTTTAATTGGACGATTGCTTCAAAAAGAATTTGAATTTTTAATGTTTTTATTTTTAAAAAGTTCTAATCATTGGTAATTTAATGAAATTAAAATGGGACCACTTGGGTATCTGTATAGTTTTAAACAAAAAAAGAATTATCAAAATTGGTTCATATTAAAAGAAGTTATGAGTTAAAAAAGAAAAAAAAATACAGGTTGGATTCATAACCTTCTTCTTTAAAGTCAGTTAAAAAAAAAGTAATGTTGAAAGTTATGGTAATTATGAAACTAAAATCAGTGGCCTCAAACATTAGTTCTGTTTTATTTTGATATTACTTTATTTAGTATTTAAAATATTCAACTCACAATATAATTTTTTTTCATATTTGCAATATTAATTATTGCAAATAATGTATCACATAGTCTTTGAAAGTTCAATTTTTAAAAATTGTGAGATGGAAATGTACATTAATACTCCAAATTTTTAAAAATTATTATTACCTTTTAAATCGCCCATTGTATCAATAATTTGATAAGTCTTTAATCATTCATTTAAAAAGTTTGAAAAAATCATCAATTGGACATGAGAAAAACTCATACATTACCCGCAGAACATTTTTGATCAGCAAAATTTCGTTGCAGAATATTGTAAAGTATTCTGCTTTGAGGAGTATCACAATGCACATTAACTCTAATTGAATATTCTGTAAATAAAATATATTTTAAATATAACAGTAGTTTTCTTTTTATCTATGAAAACTTTTTATGTATATGCTTTAATGTATTTTGAAAAAGTATTATATATTATTATTATTGCCCATTGCTTTACTAAATTTTTCTATTTAAATTTTATAGATACTTTCAGGCATGCCAATACCAATCTAAATATGACCTTGTTGAAAGAAATGCCTAAAAAGCTCAAACTTGAACCAGGTGGTCGCTGGTTCCCAAAACACTGTGCATCATGGCAACGTGTTGCTGTGATAGTGCCATATCGCAATCGAGAGATGCAGCTCCAGATATTCTTGCAGAACATGCATCCTTTCCTCCAAAGTCAACAGCTGGACTATGGGATATTTGTTATAGAACAGGTTAAGCTTACTCCTTGAAGTTACTGAGTTTTACTCATTTTTGTGCATTCCAAAACTGACTTATTTATATATATTTTGATTAATGTTTTTATAATCAGATTATTGTAAATTTTTGATACTAATTAATTATCCTGTCGACCAATTTTACCAACTTATAGAAATCCCTTAATTATACAAAATTGACGTAATTTTATTTTGATTAATGAAAGAAAAAAAAAGGGAGTAAAAATGAGTTAAAAAGGAGTTAAAAATGCAAATTAAATGTTTAATTAAAATTACTTGATGACCTATCAAACTCATTTAATTTGATTAATGTGAAGTGAATGTGAGATTTATAATCATTCATTATTGACATGTAATCTCACAGTTTGGCGGTAGTTTTTAGATTGATGGGATAATCAAATACAGTCGAGTCTCTATATAACGAAATCCATCGTTCCAGTAAAAAATTCGTTATATAGAGAAATTCGATGTATAGAAAATGATGTTAAAAATCGTATTTAATGTGTAAATTTTGAATAAATATTATTTTTGATGTTTTTAATTAAGAATTTGACATGTTTAAAAGCAAATATTAACCTAACATTCTATTTCTTAATTATTTAAGCAGTTTCAAAAAAAGAGAACAGACATTTATTTGAAAACTTCATGAAAATCAAATAAGGAAGACTTGCATTAATTTCAGACGTAGAAATCTGTAATTTTTTGTTGTTTTGATTTTGAAATTGTTACTCTCGAAAAAAAAAATGCTCAAACTTTAGCAAAGAATGAAAAATTGTAGTTGACATTTTCCTCCATTTGAAGGCCTCTCTTATGTGACTCTCTTTGTTCCTTTCTTATATGTGTAACAATCTAATTGGCTCTGTTTTGAGAAGGATGTTAAAAGGTGTGTGGGAGTTGGGATGAATTCATTGGATTTAAAGAACAAGGAGATAAGTAATATAAAAAACCTCAGCACTGAAAGATAAATCAAAAATAAGTGATGGAAAATTGATTCCATATGATTTCGAATTTTTTTTTAAACTAAATAAATTAAGACCAATTTATGAAAAAATTCGTTATATGGAGATAGATATTTCGCTATATAGAGACTGTTTTTAATGTAATCATGCGAAAAGGGGACCGTTCTTACAAAAAATTCGTTATATAGAGAAATTCGATGTATGGAGTTTTGTTATAAGGAGACTCGACTGTAGTACCAAATTTCAAAGATTTTGTATTGATTTATAAAGAATTCTATTAATTCATTCTTAAAAGCTAAATGTTTTTTAAAATAAAAAAATCTTCTCTTTAAAATGTCCTCATTTAATATGGACAGATTGTTGGCTTCATCCATGCTGTGGTGCATTAAAAAAAAATATTAACTTTATAAAATCTTTTAGGATTACATTCTTTGGCTATGACATTAAATCATATTGGTTTGTTCATTTGACCTTACAAAAACTCCTTTATTCTCTTAAAGATTATGTTTGCTGCAGGGCTGATAAAGCTCAAGTTGATCCTAGAGCCTGTTAATATTTTGTTAACTGAATTTTAATGAGGAATTTGCACACATCGGGAAATCAATCAACTACATGTTTTTCTGATAACTACAGACTCATTCTTTCCAAAAATGTAAAAAAATCGGTCAATAATTTTTAAATTAAGCTTAAAGTTAACAGAAAAGCACGCAACTCAAAAATGCTGCATGATTGGCTGTGACGTCATCATAGTTTATGATATGCCCAATGTTTACATTTTGTTAGCAGACTTCTAGGCAAGCAAGCGGTTTTATATTCTATAAGCCTGTGTTTAGGAAGCATTTAAAATTTTTCTTACATCCAAATTTATTTATTCTTTTTTATCTTTATTAGATTTAATCAATCTACCGTATTAATGGAAATAAAATGGAATTATTTCCAATATTAAAGAAAGGTTTCGATTAAAAAAAAATCAGCTACATTGTTTGTTTCTTTTTAATAAATTAAAAACATTAATTCTCTTTGTCAAATATAAGTTAAAGCTTTTTTAATGTTGCACTTAGGGAAAATTACATATATATACATAACAATAACAAGCAAAACAGTTCTCTTAAATCTGCGTCAACGCAATGTGCAAATTTGAGAAGGACTATCATATTTTTAAAAATATAAGGTTTTTTTTTACCGATCATAAATTACTTTAAAACATTCAATTCTCATGATTGCCACAAATGACATTTTTTGTTTCTTTTGGTTACATTTCTTACCTGTTTTAAAACTACCTTCGTGGTAAATTCCTACTAGAAAGGTTATTGTTTGAAAATTGTAGTTGTCAATAAACATTTAATTTCTAGCAACCATGATGTCCTCATCCCATCTCTATGTATGGCTTTGCAATTCATTTCCCCCTCCTTTTTAACTGTATATTTACTATACACTGAATATTAAACTCAAGAATATACATTAATTTTTTTTCCTGGTCTAATTTTCATATTTCCTAAGGAGTGAAAGTTGAAAACAAACTTGATTTTAAACGTAGATTTGTATACAAAATAACCAGGCTTCAGGGTCAGATAAACTTGAATATAAAATCAAAGAATATTAGGAAATTGTCAGAAGTAAACAAAATCAGAGCACAGACACTGGGTACAACAATGATTTTGGAATCCATTGTGTACAGATCAAAACAGGTTTGTGCAGATTTATCCTTGCCACTTTCCCTAGGTGTTTGTACATTGTTGCATGTTGAAAAAATTTTATGCAATCAAGAGCAAAATTAGTCATAAAATTTTCTTGCATTCCATTGTTTATTCTATTTTTTCTGGTTGCAATACATTTATATTAGCATATTTATTTGACTTATTCAACTTTAGCTTATTACTAATAGAAATTTGATAAAAGTTTACTGTTTAGTATTTTTAAATAGAAAAATGACTGATAATTTAAAGAAAGTACACAATTGTAAAATTGGTATTACTAACAACTGGCCAGTAATGAAATTTTCAAGTTTTGTCCTTTATTGTTTTCAACTGCTCTGCTCAACAAGTGCAAAATGTTTTGACACATTTTGTGAATTTATTTTTAACGGAAAGTTATAAAATTGATAAGCCTGACTGTGGGAGTGATTTGGAATTAAAATATATTTTTCCCTTTGTAATAATAATAAAAAAAAAAGCCTATTGAGTTATAAGTGATTTTGATCATGTGACAAACACGCTTTTCACCCCTGTTTGACTGGTTATAATTCTTTCTAGCAGAAATTCGGTTCAAAACGCCTACTTTGACAATATTATCTGAAAAATCTACTGTGTTTGACCAAAAAAAAAAAGTAAAAATGAGTGCGATTATATAGTTTCTGAACAACACCTGATAGTTTCATGCATTTCCGAACCAAAATATATTAAAACTTATGTCATAATGTTGCCCTTTTGGATTTAAAAGCCTCCATGGGTTCATTTATTTATTTTATTTTTTTTTTTTGGGGGGGGGGGGTAAGAATGTTCTTGAAAAAATGTTTTTTCCTAATCAATAAAGCAGAACTTTGACTCGATTTTCAATTTAAAAATACATCAATTTCAGGCATGATTATCAAAGCGATTTGTAACTGAACAAATTTTCATTTTTCTTTAAATTATTTATTTAAATCTTGATCTATAAGTGATTGTTGTTTCATTAGAGCAGTCTTTTCTTCTCCTGCCTTATAACATCTGGAAATTCATTTCTAAACATTGACTTAACTGCATTTTCTGCCTTTAACCCCCCCCCCCCTAAAAAGATAAACGTGACGTACACCATTACCATGTACCTTCATTTTTTAAAGGAATGCCATGTACCCCCTTTTTATCAAAAAAGCTTTAACATATACTCTAGGGTATATTCTCTGCTTAAAAAGTACAGTTTTCTTTTTTTAATACACTTTTTTTTTTACTTCTATACCATTGTATATAAAATTGCTTTATTGTGATTGTGATAACAGATAAAGGAATAATTCTGAATTTAGAATAATTAAATGCCATGTTCCGCAAATTAAATGATTGCAACTGTTTCAAATAAGAAATTTAAACAATATGTCTTATTTTGCATACCTATACTAATAATTAGACAAAATATAAAACTGTTTACAAAAATATATAGTTATAATGAGGGTGTAATGTCAGTCATAATAGATAATGTAGAACACCTTGATTTTATAATGAGAGAAAAAGAAAGTCGATGTATCAAGCACAGTATTCAACGCACAATCCCTCAGAATGTGTATCAACAGGCGGTGTTGTCATGAACGATGAGATCACAAAGAAAAGGAAAAGTAGGAAAAGTATCGTTTTCATGACACGGTAAGTAGTGCTATGTAAAAGCCATTATAAATCAATAATTACAGCTCAAAATAAAAAAAAAAAATAATTTCACTGCCCGTCATATGTTTTAGTTTTCTATTGTTTTTAGATAAAATTAGAAAACGTGAAAATTCCTCATTAAAATAATTAATTTGATATTAAAAATATTTTTTAAAAGAGAGATAAAAAATATAAAAATTAGTGTTTCTGATCTATTTATTCTAATTTGGGAATCTTAAAATGTAGAGTCCAAACATCTGGTGAAAAAGAATGAATTAGGCCATGCATACCCTATTGTTAAAATGTTCTGTAAATCAACAATAGATGCAAAATAGATTAAATACAGCTTGACAAATCTGAAACATAGCATTATTGCTTCTTTGGGCTTTGTTTTGTGAGGCGTTTATTATCCAAACATAAAAATCTTCCACAAAAGTGTTTGTTAACTGATCTGTTCATAAACCAAATGGTTTGTTAACCGATCATCCTCTGTATTAAGTATTCAAAAAGGTTCTGTTGGTATTTTTTTGCAATTTTATTAAAAATTACAAAATGACTCGCTGTTCAACTTTGAGATACATAGTAACTACTTTTGGTGGTGCTCGCACCTAGTATTAAAACATGGTGCATTTTGTAGCCAAAAGTGAGTTAAGTCGCCAAATATGGCGCTGCAAATTTTTTCCTTGCCTTATTTTAGGCCTATACAGGGCTCCCAAATGGTCCCCTTTTTCCCACAAAAGTCCCCTTTTTAGAAAAAGGTCCCCTTTAGTCCCCTTTTTTGTATTTTGGTCCCCCAAGTCCCCTTTTCTGTGTCTGAAAAAAATCACCGCGAAATAAAAAAATCTCTGAAAATCACTAAAAGCTTAAAAATCGAAGAAGACAACATTTATTAAAGTGGGCATAAAAACATTACAATGGGTATAAAAAAAAAGCGTGGTAACTGAAATTCTTTTATGAATCTAAATGTTAAAAAATCACCACAGAATACAGGTAAATTTTAAGAATTTCATTAAAATTCTTAAAAATTAAAAAATTGCAGAACACGAAAGTTACTATATTAAGCTACTGATTGACCGGTCTTCAATATCGGTCCTTAGCATGCTTCCCCCCCCTAAAAAAAAGCAGTGGCTTTTGCACAAAAATACTTCGCTTTTGAAATGGCCAGCCCAAGCACCCAATCTGAATACTATAGAAAATCTTTGGAATGAACTTTAGAAACATGTTTGAAATTACTATTAAAACTCCAATTCAGCATGGATGGAATTTCCCCAAAAATTTCAAGATGATTAGAAAAACGTACCACTGACAATTTTCAACTGTTTATTGATTCGATGCCAAGTCGCTGCACCTCGATACATTTTGCTAAAGATAAGACTACAACATACTAATTATAAATCTAGTTGATCACAGTACTTTTCTATAATAACACAATTTTTTTTCATAACTTTCCAAGGTGTTCGATAACTTTTGAAAGCATGCATTTTTTTTTTTTTTTCAATTAATTTTGTCAGTTGTATTTATTGATATTCATTTGTTATTCCATAAATAAATTCCTAACTATTATTTCAATAAAATGTATGAGTATCACTTTGAGATTCCTCTTTATATGGATATCCTTTCAAAATAACGAAAAATTTTATGCCGGCCAAAAACTTTTGACCGCCACTATAATAAATTGTTGTTGATTAGTTTTTGATATAAATCGCTCTACATGTGGTGCTTCTATGCAGCTTTTTTCGTGATTTCTGCAATCAATCACCAAAACCAATGCACATAATTTTATCGAACTTCAAACTCGGTTAGTCCTTAATATGAATTGACATTTTTTATATTTTGGTATAAATTGCTCAACATGTGGCACTGTTAATCTGCATTTGTTGCGATTTCCACAATAGTTCTATATCCAGAATTAATGCACCGAATTCCATCAAACTTTAGATTCAATTAATCCTTAAGATAAATTCACCTTTTTTTTACATTTTGATGTAAATTCATTTACAGGTAGCGCTGCTATGATACATTTTTTTTTTTTTTTTAGGATTTCTGCACTAAATCTATCGAATTTAATGCACAAATTTTTGGTCTAACTTAGGATTCAGTTAGACGTTGACACAAGTTGTTACTGATTAAGTTTTGGTGTTATTCTTTCAATAAATGGTGCTCCTAAGCTGCATTTTGTGGGATTTGCCCAAGTTTAGCGATATTCATATTTGAAGAACTAATGCACAAAATTTCATATCTTTAGAATTCTCATGATGGGTATAGATTGCAATTTAATTTTGGGATTGTGATAGTGAATTTTGAAGTATTAACATGCATGAGGTAGAAGAAAGTTTTGGGATTGCCACATCCAATTAGTTTGACAAGGATTGTTCCCAGGGGTACAGAATATTTACATGTACTGCATTTATAGATTTTAAACGTATGCATATATGCCTATTTTTTGACACTAATTCTGAATGTGTAATTTTCTAAAAAATTGATTAAGATTTTATTTTATTCAAATATTGCTTTTTAAAAAGAAATGCTTTTGTATGACATGTTATTTAAATCTAAGCTTTTCTCCACTAATTATCATTATTTTATGTCTGATTTGTTATTATAGGCTCTATAAAATGAACTTATTGGCCCCTTTTATTTATGAGTGGTAGTAGTTAGCACTAATCAGAATATTAATTTTAGCCAAAAAAAAAAAAAAAAAAAAAAAAAAGAAATTAAGAAAAGTAATCAAGTCATCGATTTTAAAATCTCAGATATTTTTTATAACACACAAAAAATTTTAAGAAGTGTGTGTGGGGGCAGTGGGATCAAATTTCCAACTTTCTTTTTTAAATTGCCAGGGTCTAACTTAAATATTTTAAGCAATTTTCTAACTCAACCCCTAATTAAACTACAGCGAGATTCAATCTCATTTTAAGAGTTAACCAAAGGAGGTATCTCATCGAGCCCCACATCTTGCCAGGGTCTATTTTGACCCAGACAATTAGGGGCATTTCTTCATGTACATGTTTGCGGGGGGTGGCGAATCAGAAAATTTTACCACACATCCTTTTAAAACTTTTAGCCTAAGCACCCATTTCCCACCATCTTAACTCATTTTTTCATCACTAGCAGATATTTTAATGTTTATTTGCATTCATTACCACTCCATAAATTTTCTAAAAAATTAAGAAAAAAATTTCCGCTCAACATATCTTAACAATTAGCATCTTTTCATCCCTTTCTGTCGCCAGGAGATGCTATTGAAAAAAATTCTCAAAAAATTTAATCTACAATATGTCCTGTAATATGTCCTGTACCCCTTAAATGAAAGACCAGGTTATGAATAATGTTATTCTTCACTCTCTCTCTCTACCTCCATTCTTACTGCCTTATATCATCCCTGTCTATGTAAGGATTTAATCATTATAAACAATTATTAACTTTTAACAAATTTAGTTATTAGCAATTTTGGTTTATTAATTAAAGGTTAGAATGTTTTGAAAGGAATATTAAATAAAACCCTCTGAGTGATCTGTGATCATATTTACCCACTTATTTGTTTTTATTAACTGATCACTATTATTTTTAACCTGTAACGAGAATTATCAAGGTGAATGCTTAAATATATCAAAGGTTTTTTTTTTATTATTTAAATATATTTTTCAGTAGGATATTTAAATGTGCTTAAATAAAATTGTGTACATTGTTTATTGAAATCTTATAAACATCTGACATATTTTCTGGGGTTATTTTAAAAATTTACTTTCTTATTTAGGAAAATTTGTGCTATATTTTTACACACATATGATTCTTTTTTTGGTTTCCATTTTCAATAAAAATGGTCTCCCAAAGTACCCTTTTTAAACAAAAAAGGTCCCCCAAAGTCCCCTTTTTAAATAAAAATGGTCCCCTTAAGTACCCTTTTTAAACAAAAATGGTCCCCCAAAGTCCCCTTTTTAAATAAAAATGGTCCCCTTTCCCCCTTTTTGAGGACTAAAATGTGTTGGGAGCCCTGCCTATAATATTCAGCTAGGGTTTCCAGAAAATTCTACTTTTGAAAGTATGCCAATTTTTTTCCCACCGAAAATGTAAACATAGTGTCGTAATTTTTCAAAACCAAATTCATAGGTTTTTTAAGAAATTTTTAATTTTTTTTCAATGTTTTATATTTATTAATTAATTTATATTTTCTAAAAAATAAAAATTAAAATTAAAAAACTATGTTAATAGTCTGATAAGTGGCTTCGAAAATAGCATTTTCAGAAAGTTATGCTGCTACAAAATCAAAAAATATGACTTTAACAGAAAAATATTTCCAATACTCAAACTTTCTAACATAGGATTTTAAAATGCACCAAGTCTCATTGATAGATGCGAACAACACCAAAAAAGGTTTCCTTGATAACATTTTTCTGGCATCCTGCAGAAAATATCATCAAGCTAAATGTAGATTCAGAATCAACAGAAAGTCATAGAATATTGCAGATTCAGACTGGTTCAAAATCACTAAGCATGCATTTCCAGTTCTCACTGTTTTGTCTACTAGGTGGAATTATAATTTTATTTTTGACATTTTGTACTATGTTGTGTATATAGGGGATATCCATTGTTTTTATTAATAGATCAAAGGTTTTTTTCCACCAAACATTTTGCTACATACAGCAGCCTTTTTGCTTCAGATTAATTCAAATTTTAAGCACACAATTTGAAAACATTTCCTGTAAAATTGTATTTTGTTTATTTATTTATTCATAAATTTTATTATGAAATATTGGCCCAAAACAAAAGAATACTATTTATTTTGTTAGTGCAAACAGATTAATCTTTCATACTGAAGTTACACACAATAAAGATTACAAATTTTAATAAAATCATGCTGGAAAATTATTTTAAAAACCCTAATAAATCAGCAAAATAAAATACAGTTTTCAAACAAATTGCCTTTGAATATATATTTTATCCTCTATTCGATGATGTAAAAATTAAAATTGTGGGATTTTTAGAAGTTAATAAATTTCTATTAAAAGCAGCTTTGATTATTTGATTCATTGCCACAACTGGTATGATGTTTACATTACTCGCCGTCATATTTTTACCTTAAATATAATGTAGATTTTCTTTCAGATAAATGTACATAATAAAAAAAAATTACATAATTTCTTTATTTTAGAGTGAGAAACACGCTTTCAATAGAGGGAAGCTCTTTAACATTGGTTATTTAGAAGCCTCGAAAGAGCCTGACTTTTGCTGCTTTATATTTCATGATGTGGATATACTTCCAGAAAGTCCTCAGCATACATATGGTTGTTCAGAAGAACCTCGTCACATGTGTTCTGCACTTGACACTTTCAGATATGTGTAAATAGAACATTTTTTTTATTTTGATTACTTTATTGGTTTAAATTAATTTTATGCATGATCAAATCAACTAAAACTCTAGTACAGTGGTTCCCAAACTTTTTTGGTACGCAACCCACCTTTCAGTAAAAAAAAAATTTTCGTGACCCACCTTTCAGTAAAAGAAAAATTTCAACCTACCCAAGATAAAGTTGTATATCGGTATAGCAATTTTTGTACGATCTCTATACGCTCGGCTATCTTATCCTGCCAAAAACGTAAAATTTCGTATGGAAGATACATTATAACAAAAACAAGAATAGGTAATTTCAATGTGTGATGTGAATAGTCATTGAAACAATTTACAAACTACAAAGATAAAGATAGTTAAAAATGCGTTTAATTATTATGAAAACATAACTTTATAATCAATGACATTTCTGGTACTGATGTTCACCAATGTGAGAACATATATTAACACACAGTTTGTCTCAGTACTAGTCTTTCAAAAGCAGGAAAATAGAAAAAGCATGTTCTCATAAGCACGAATCTGAATTTCATCAAGGACCTCAAAACTGATCTAAATATTTCTGGATATTCTGTTCATATATTAACCTAGAAGGAAATTAAGGATTTTCCCTCAAAATATAATTTCCTGTTGAAATTATCATATCTTTTTAAACAAATGAAATAAAAGATATACTTTGATGACAAACCTCGATTGTTCCGCTACCCACCAAAACAACTCCCGCGACCCATAGATTGGGAACCACTGCTCTAGTACAATATGAAATCCAAAGTCTGGAATCCTCAAAATTTTACCAAGTTTGTACTTTGGATGTTTTTGAACTTTGGATCATCAAGAATATTAGCTTTTTCAATAAAAAGAAAAATAAATTCTACTACTTAAAAAAAGTAAAATGTAAGGTTTTTGTATTTAAAATTGCATATAACAAGTATTAGAACTAAATTAAACAATCATTTTCATTAAATAAATCATAACAAAATTAAAAGTAAAAATAAACATTTATTTTAAGGAACATATACAATTTTAAGTGCAAATTATAACTTGCTTAATTATTAAACATTTCAACGTATGCTGCTTTCTTAACTTATGTTTATCATTTGATTTTTCTTTTATTCTGTATATAGACATGAGTAAAGATTGGGTAGTAATAAAGCTTTTTTGCTATAGCCCCCCTTTTTTTTGTTTCGATAATTTTGTTCTCCCCCCTTCCTTGAATACTGCTGCTGGAAAGTCTGAACTTTGGCTGGTTGAACTTTAGATACCTTGTACTGCATTTATTATTGCCTATGATTTAAACTAGGGAGTGACCCACTCAGGAATTTTCCCAAATACTGAAGCTTCGGTCAATGTGTATGCCAAATATTCAGTATTCAGCAACCAAATACCTAAAGAATCTGGATAAATATTTTTGCATAAATTAGCTTTTTTTACCTACGATAGTATTAACTTTAAAAGATAGAATTGTCATAAAAAACAAAAGTTTCTTCAAATAAAAAGAAACAATGTTATCATTAAGTTAATTTACTGGTTGTCTATGCTTAATTATAAACACATTAAATAGAAATATTCTCAAACGCAAAAGGTATACCATTTGTACTTTTAACCAGGGGTGCAGAAAATGTTTCTACTTCTAACATTTTCCCCAATATTTTAAAGTATGTTATAGGTAAATGCTGTGTTACCGTAGGTAAAGAACATTTTTTTTTTTTTTTTACATTATTTCTCAACTTATGCGCGAATATAGGTGGCAAATGCCATTCTGAGTGAAAAAAAAAAAAAAATCTGAAATTCTCAGCAATTTTTCTTAAAAGTTAAAGCAGAGTGGGAGAAGGGGGAAGGGAAGCCATTCTGAGCGCTATGTTTTTTTTCACAAACCTTTGATAGAATTAGTGTTTTTTGGTTTTTTTGCAAACTTTTTAACAAAATTTTCATCTTGTAACGATCTTTTGATGAAAATTGCAGTTATTTTATGATTCTTTGACGAAATCCACTTTTATTTTGTGTTTGTTTGACAAAACTTGCCTTTCTAGCGTGATTTTTGGATGAAATTTGGTGTTTTTGACGATTTATTAAGGAATTTGGTTGTTTTGCAACCTTTAAACGAAATTTGCGATTTTTCTGCGTTCCTTTGGCGAAATTTGCACTTATTTCACCAAATCTTTGTTTATTTAGTATTTTTTATATTGTTTATATAATATCTGTTTATTAAGTTATTTGTTTTGATGAAAATTGTGGTTTTTTTGTGATCCTTTGACGAAATTTGCAGCTATTTTGTGACCCTCTGACTAAATCCCATTTCGCAGAAATTCTTGGACAAATTTCATGGTACTTTTGTGTCCAAATTTTAAGATCGATCACCGATATATATATTTTTTTCTCTCTTGGAACCGAATGCTTTAAATTTTTGAAAAATTCAGAGCAGAATAGTCAGAACTTGATATATAATAGATATTATTCTGAGATAGATTTTGTGAAGGTCACCACACGAATCTTTTTATTTTCAGTGAAAATTTTCTAATTTAGGGAAACCTGGAATTCGTTGTTAAAATCAAAATCAATTGTATATATTTGTACAAAATTTCTCCAGGTGCTTAAAATTTCCCCTGATTCTAGATCGCCGGATCGGACATATTCTGCACCTCTGCTTTTAACTATTTTCTATTAAATTATTTCTATTTTGATTAATAATCTAACTTAATGAAAATGAAGAAAACTGTTCAATGAATATATTATTAACCCCTTGGGAATTCAATGTTTAAACTTGGCGTTGTTCTGAAGGTGTTGGTGTAGAAAAAAACTCACAAATTTGCAAAGCCTCTTTGGTCCGTAATATGTTTTTTCAGGTAGGTTTTTAATTAATATTTGAATACAGAATAGTAATGACAGACTCACTCAATGGAAAATAAGCACAAATCCCATAGTATTTATGAAGGGTTCACATGCATAAGGAATTAAATAAAAAAAATTAGACATTTTAATTCCAAAAATTTCATAATGTAGTGGCGGCTATATCCAAAGTAAGTAACATTTTGCTTAAATAAAGCAAATAATACTTTTAAAAAATCTTGATGGATTCTTGATAATCCTGATTGGAATCCTCAAATGGATTTTTTTTTTCATTATGTATACGAACCGTGATTTATGTGATTATATTGTCGCAAAAATACTAATTTAATTAGAATTAAAGTTTATTGCTTTTATACTACTACTAGGTATTGTATTATATAAATATTTTCTTAAAAGTTGTTATCTAGGATTTAAAAGCTGATGATATGCAGATTAGGTTGCCCCCATCATTATTTATGTTTAAACTGTCCCCATCTTTAAGGGTCTTGGCTAATTATCGATGACTTTTATCAAAAATGATTATGAACAATAATTTTATACTTCTGTTACAATAGTTACCTCCAACGGTCCTCAACACCTTTGCTTAAAGTTCACAAATCGAAATTTGTGTGTAACAGAAAAATGTGCTTTTCTCAAAAATTATGAGACCTGTAAAAATTGCTATAGTTTTCTTGCAAGGTTTAACGTAACATCTATAACCTCTATTTTTTTCACAATTTTAGTTTTAGTAGATTCAGAATTAGATGGGGGGGGGGGGGAGGGGGAGGACATATTTTTGCATTATATTTTCAAGAATTTCTCTGAAAATGTAATACCTAAAATTAAATGAAATGAGTTCAGCATAATGAAAGCTTTCACAAGATACTCCACACAATATACAAAGAAAAGATTTTTATTTTCCATCATGTAACTCAATTAGACCCTTATCCCTTCTTAAATGTATTTGTAAATGTTTTATAATCTGTAAATTTGAGGGTCAATAATCTTTATTACTTCACCCAATTTGAGTTTCCACGTTTCGTAGTTTATGAGTAGACTATGAAATGACGACAGACAGACAGAAACAGGAGTGATGCTGTAATGGTTCCGTTTTCATTTTATAAGTACAGAGCCCTAAAAAAGATCGATTTTAATTTAATGGTTAGAATAGATAGCTATAGAATAGGCATAGGGGTATATTTATTCGATGTCTATATTATAGAAAATATGTGTTAAATAAATTTAAATTAAAAAATACTAATGTAGAAAGAATTAAAACTAAACTATAAGGAAAAGATACACTATCTTCCTTACTTTTTTTTAAAAAATTTCTATATAGACTGTTTTAGGATGGAAAGGGTTTTTTTAAAATTAAAAATGGTTTTTGATTTATTTTTTGTTGTACAGCTGAACTCTGAACTCGTGCATATATAATATTGAAACTCATTTAATCTATTCTACTTCTGAGTAAAAGAGAATTCTTCTGCTTCTTAGAAAATACTTATCCACACTTGCCAGCAGTATTTATAGTGAAGATTTATTTTCTGAAGTTGGTCAGATTTATAAATAATAAAATTTTACCACAAGATAATGCTTAAAAACTCTTATTTTTACATCTTAATTTGCTCACATTAAACTTTGATTACAAATAGTAATGTACTGCTTTTATAAATGAGCATTGGTCATCATATATTTTTAGAACTAGTAACACTTTACCTGTTGTTTTTTATAACTAATTACTTGTGAAATTTGGCTGAATACTTTTAAGTATATGAATATTTGTTTTAACATGCCAAATCACTGAATATCGAATCGACTATTCAGTATTTGGTTGATTCCTAATCTGAACATGTTATACTAAAAAAATCATGGAGCATGAGCACAATGACTTTACACATTGAAAATCAGGAAAGAATCAATCTCCTATTTTCTCATCATTCAGGAGGAAGCATTGGCACAGAAACTGTCAATAAAGCAATTGTCTCTATTATGTGTAATTAGAATGTTCTTCAGATATTGTATAAGTTAATAGAATACAATATCTAATTATAATTCATTGTAAAATTAAATACTTTTATTTAAATTAAAGTTTGTGTGGTTTCAACATTCCGTCATTATTTCAACAGAGGTGCCAAGTGTTACGATTTATCCGTAATTATTGCAGATATGCAACAAAAGTTATATGCATCAGATAAAAAATTACAGTGAAAACAAAAATCACAAATTTCCTCAAAGTATTGCTTGAAAAAAATGTGAATTTCAACATAGGATTGTATAAAAACTACGAAATTTTGCTAAAAGATCATGTAAAAAAAACCCAACTGAATTTTGTCAAAGAATCGCAAAAAAAAGTGCAAATTTACTCAAAACATCACAGAAAAGTGTGAAATTAGTTCAAAGGATTGCATAAAAAATCCAAATTTCATCCAAAGTTATGTACATTTAAATTAAATAGTACAAAAAGGAGGTGGAAACATCAAAAGTTATAATGAATTGGAATTTTAAGCTTCAAAAAGGAGTTACTTTTTACTTGCAATTTTTAAAAAATATTTAAACATTTTATTAGGAGCCAATCTTTGTTTAAAACTTTAAATGTGTTTTTCTGCATGATTTTTTTTTTCATTGTTTCTCATCTTTAAATTATTAAAAGTCAAGAAATGTTTAAAAAGATGCAAAATTGAAAATTCCTTTTCTGATTATTTTTCATTAATTTTGTTTCGGCAAATTTGAAAAAATATTTACTTTTGAAAATATGATTTTTTAAAATAAATATTTTCAAAATTAATATTGAAAAAAAAAAAAAACTGAAACAAAACTAAAATCATATTATCTTTAAGTAAGTGAAAAAAAAAAAAAAAAAAAAAAAAAATCTGATGAATAATGCTCCGAGTTGTAATAACTTGGAGCATTATTTATCAGATTTCAATTTTTTAAATTATCCCACTTAAAAAAATACTAATCTTTTGAAATTTTTATAAGCTTTATGAGAAGTTTCAGGATGTCATTTTGTTTACAAATTATATGTTAACCATCACAAAATAATAATAATAATAATAATTCTAACTTAATAGATATATTTTTTGCATGTTTCCAGGACCTTATTACTGCAAGGGCAAATCGGGACTTTGCCCATGGGCCCAAGACCTTAAGGGGCCCCCAAATCCTACATTAAATTATAAAATATTTACCTTCTTTTTCCAATTCTTCCATATGTTGAAGTTATTAAAAGTAATATAACAAATTGCTAAAGTTATATAAAAGAGTTTTGCTCTATATAGAAGGGGAAAATTGTACTTTTATTAATTAAGGTATTTAATTAGAATTGACGGAGCTAAGAATTTTCTTCTATTTATGTCCAAGATGCGAAAATATGTTTATGTGTTACACATATGAGCTGACCACCAGTTCCATTTGAATAACGTTGCTATGAATCGAAAGGGACCCCCTAATTTATCTTTGCCCAGGGCCCCAATTAGTCATAATCGGGCTTTATGTTTCCTAGAACTGATAAAATAACATTATTTTTTGAATTGCAAGCATTTCAATTTGTGTCTAATCCTTTAACATCTGATGAATTATTTAAACATCCATAATTCTCCAAGTTTTGCAGATATGAAAATGCAATTTTTTGTGTTTCATTCAGGAATGGATAAGAAAATTTTTACTATTTAGAATTTTTACCCTTTGGAGACCGTATAAAAATTTAATTTTCATATTTTTTCAAATAGAATTCCCATGGAGTTGCAACTTATATCATCATATTTTTCATCTTTTTTTATGAAACTTTACAATTGGAGGTATGGGTCTAGAGGCAATATTTAAGGAAACAGCTTATTGTTTCAATATTTATGAATCACCCTATGTGTATATGTTACGGTGAAACACCGAAATCTGGAGAATGTTGACTTTCATCAGTGAATGTCAACATTCACATAGTCGCTTGGTGTATGTCTGAAATATTTGCTAAATACCCTTATTTCTGACTTACATCAGTAAATGTCGACATTCACCATGCACTAATGGTGAATGTTGAACATATCCAAGATTTATATTTTTTTCTCCGTAATTTTTTGCCTCTCTTATAGAGAAATGACTAAGAACTTAAAACACACAGTGCATTCAAAATGAGAAAGGAAAATAATAAAAGTTATAAACTTACTTAATTATACAGTACATTCTAAATGAGAAAATAAAATAATAGTAATAAAAAACTTACTAAATTATGTGATTCAAATCTTATTTAAAGAGTTTTAAGCTCCTTTCTTTTTGACCTCCACCAGAGCACATCTGTGATTGTCGACAGGGTCCGATTGTCGATTGCCGGTGAGGGTCCGAATGTACAAGAATATAATGAAATATTCTATCTTTCATTGACATATTTGGTGTTTGTTGACATTCACCGGTGAAAGTCGACATTCTCCAATTTTGGTCTTTCATGGTAATATATATACAGGGTGTCCGAAAAGTCTGGAAACGGCCGAATAACTCGAGAAATACATATGAGATTGAAAAACGTACATATTCGTGTTAAATATTTTTAAATAAGCTACTCTGTGATACCAAATTTGACCTTCGAAACCGACCCCCTGGGGGTCAGAGGGGGTCCAACTTTGAAATCTCAAATTATAACCCCCATTTTTTATTGCAGATTCGGATTCTACGGACAAAAATACGTAACTTTTGTATTTGATGTTTATTTCAAATCTTCGTTTATCACGGTGTAATCGAGCATAATCGAGCACGGTGTAATCGATACATATTCCCGTTTTTCCAACGGGATTTTCCCTAATCGAATCTGATTGGGCAGAATTTTTGACGTCAAATTCCTCATCTTTTGTAGGAATAGCGTTTCCTGAAAATCACCCGTGGCGAATATTTCAATAGTGCTACACTGTTAAAAATTTGACCCATTTGCTGCAGCGTCACTCCACAGCTATTATAGAATATCTCTTTTGTGACCAATGAGAATGCTCCATAACACAGTAAAATAATCGTTTTCTATAAAAGCGGTGGAGTGACGATGCAGCAAAAAGGTCAATTTTTTTACAGTGGACTTTACTGTGTTATGGAATATTCTCATTGGTCATGAAAGAGATATTTTATAAAAGCTGTGGAGTGACACTACAGCAAATGGATCAAATTTTTAACTGTGTAGCATTACCGAAATAATCGGCACGGGTGATTTTCAGGAAACGCTATTATTGAAAAAGACGAGGAATTTGATGTCATAAATTCTCCCCAATTAGTTTCGATTAGGGAAAATCCCGTTGGAAAAGCCGAAATATGTATCGATTTAATATGCTCAATTACACCGTGATAAACGAGGATTCGAAATAAACATCAAATACAAAAGTTACGTATTTTTGTCCGTAGAATCCGAATCTGCAGTAAAAAATGGGGGTTATAATTTAAGATTTCAAAGTTGGACCCCCTCTGACCCCCAGGGGGTCGGTTACAAAGGTCAAATTTGGTATCACTGAGTAGCTTATTTAAAAATATTTAACACGTATATTTACGTTTTTCAATCTCATATGTATTTCTCGAGTTATTCGACCGTTTCCAGACTTTTCGGACACCCTGTATATATATTATTATTGTTGTTGTTGTTTTTTATGTATATTTTACTTCTGTTTGTACATAATAACTAGATAAATGGCTTTATTTGAATAAATAAGTTGTGTAAATATTGAAAAAATAGTATTTGTATGTGAAACAGTGAATAGATTGCCAGAAAATATATTTCTGAATTTTTTCTTGTGCCAAGCCCGTTTTCTCTGTCTCTCCAGGCATCGTTATACTGGAAAAGTATTTTAAAATGCACTCCTTAAAGTTTCACATCTTTTGCCATGATAAAATGTTCTCATTCTTAGGAAAGAAAATATGCATTCCTTATAATTTTACTTTGTTTTATTTTTGTATAATATGATGTTTATGATTTTTTAAATTGTATTTTGCCTCATATTTTATTTTAGTTAATTTAATTTACTCAAGATTTTTCTATATAAATTGAAATTATTTTTTCCTTTTGTAGATTGCCCTATCCAGAGTTATTTGGAGGTGTAGTTGCTTTTACGAAAGAACAGTTTTCTACAGTGAACGGGTATTCTAATTTATATTTTGGATGGGGTGGAGAAGATGATGATCTGTTTGAAAGGTTGGTATTTTTTCTTAATCAGCCTATAATATTTTTTATATTATTAATAATATTTAGCCTATAACTTTTACAAACTATGAGAACATAACTAAAAATGTTCTTATGGTTTATTTATCTGTTTGGGTTGTAAACCAGTTTCTTCATCTTTTTGTATATCTAAGTTCAAATTTTATTTAATGATAAAACTAAGATTATGAAATACTGGTTAAATGAATTTTTGTTTTGTGTGTAAGCTTTAAAATCCTTTCATATTCTCTTATCTTAATTTTTTTATGATAAAATCCTATATTATTTTTTTTTCTCGAGGTAGCCAATTTGTGGTTTTGTAATAAGTAAATTAGAGATAACTGCTTAAAGCACTATTATCTGAAGTGATTTAAGCAATTATCTTTAATTTACTATTTTATAACTACAGATTAAATTAGCTACACACATAGGACATTACTGTATAGCCAATGACATTACGCTCTTTGTATAAAGTACTATTTTCCAGTGATTTATGTGACGAGTTAAATGTCTTAGAGAAAGATTTTCATCTCTGACTGTTTTTAAAACAAAATATAAAAACACATTAAGTATTGAAGATGACTCAAAACTTTGCCTCATGGAAAATTAACAAATATGTAAACAAATGCTTCTGCAAAAAAAAAAAAAAAAAAAAAAAAAAAAGTAAAATAAGAATGTTTAATTGTATCCGTTTATTGTTGTTTTTTTTTCTCTTTTCCTATTTATGAATCTTATAAGCAAAGAAAAAAAAGACGTATGTTATGTGCATTAAAAAAAAAAAAAAAAACTTTAAGGTTGTGTCAAATGATAATTTTGCATATATGGAATATGGTTATATTATCTATATAAATTGATCTTTAATTTATTCATTTTTATTATTCCAGGGTAAAGAAAGGTGTGAATTTTTATGCTTGAAGCAATTTTATCTTTTATTGCATTTCTTTTGTTTCAGATTGATTGCTAAAGATTTAAAGGTAACACGTTGGGCTCCTCATCTTTCTCGATATACCATGTTAGCCCACAAGAAGGAAGTTCCTAATCCAGAAAGGTATTTGCATTAAATATTTGTGAATATTTTGTTCTTTTCTACTCATTAAATAGTATAAAAACTAGTTTACCATTATATATATATGTTACAGGCCAAACTAGATTGGACTATGCCAAACTAGTTTATCCTAATGCCCATCAGATAAACTAGTTTTCCCTAGGCCAAACCAGTCCATCCCAACGCCCATCGGATAAACTAGTTTTTCCTAGGCCAAACCGGTCTATCCTAAGGCCCATCGGATAAACTAGTTTTTCCTAGGCCAAACTAGTCTATTCTAAGACCCATAGGACAAACTAGTTTGGCCTAACTCTTATAGGATAAACTAGTTTAGCCTGCTGTTTTTTGGTCTGAACTAGTTTATCCTAGGCCAATTCGATTTGGTGTGTGTTTAATGAATTCAATGACAGCCTTAGTGCCAACATTCTAGTTTGTCCTAGGCTGATCTAGTTTATCCTAGGCCAATGTAATTTTATGTGTTTTTACTCACAGGCGACAAAGCCTGCGAAATAATGGGCTTGCAGGTTCTTGTATGTATGTATGTACGCATGTGTGTACATATGTACGTGCGTATGTACGTAAAGCGGTAACTCGTGATAGAAATATCCGATTTGCTTCAAATTTTGGATGTATATTCATTTTGCTAAGGTACTTTTCTGATTAGTTTTGGGTATTCATTAGATAAAAATAAAAGGGGGCGAACGGGAGGCTAATCCCCCACTGTTAATTTAGAGAAATGGATTTTTCATGCAGAATTATCAGTTTACATTTAAAATTTTAGATATAAGATCATTCTGACAAGCCGCCTCCATGATTAGTTGTGGATGTTTATTGTTTCAGTGTAAAAGAAAGGGCAATATAGATAACCTCCCATAATTTAGATAAATGGTTTTTGACATAGAATATACAGATTTGTTTCAAATTTTGGATATATGTTCTTTCTGATAAGGGGATTCCCTTAATAGTTTTGGGAGTTTAATGGTTAAGTAGAAGGGGAAAATGAAGGATTACCCTCTTACCTAGAAAAAACTAGTTTATCCTAGGGGCATTTAGATAAGTTTGGCATAGGAAAAACTAGTTTGTCCAATTGGAGTTAGGATAAAATAGTTTGTCCAATTGGAGTTAGGATAAAATAGTTTGGCCTAGGCTAATCTAATTCGGCTCAAATTCGGGATTGGCCGGTAAAAAATGTATCTTTCACTAGAATAAGTATAAAAGTGTGTCAAGAGTCATTGCTTATAACATCAATACAGAAATTTAGCATGTCCACCGTAGCGACATGATGCATTGGGCATGGTGTTTGCTTATTTTGTTCATTTATTTTTTCTGCAGACTCATGCCAACTTATATCAAACTTGCATTTATTATTATTTTTATTACTATTATTATTTTTGCACATTTAAGCCAGATCGACATTGAACATAATTTGGAATCGAACAATGTTTTCCATTTTTGAGAAATTAATTATATATATTATTAATAAAGTTATGGGGGGTTACCTACATTGTCCATTCTTTTACACTTAAACAATAAACATCCAAAATTAATCACGGAGGCACCTTGTCAGAATGATCCTTTATCTAAAATTTTAAATGAAAATTGATAATTCTGCATGAAAAATCCCTTTCTCTAAATTAACGGTGGGGGATTAGTCTCCCGTTCACCTGCTTTATTCTTATCTAATGAATTCCCCAAAGTAATCAGAAAAGTGGCTTATCAGAATGAACCTACATCCAAAATTTGAAGCAAATCGGATATTTCTATCACGAGTTATTGCGTTACGTACACACGTACGTACATACATACATGCATACGTATATACATACAGAACCTGCGAGCCCATTATTTCTCAAACTTTGACACCTGTGAGCTAAAAGCACATAAAATTACATTAGCCTAGGATAAACTAGATTAGCCTAGGACAAACTAGAATGTTGGTGCTGAGGCGGTCATTGAATTCGATAAAATCACGCCAAATTGAATTGTCCTAGGATAAACTAGTTCATTCTATAGTTCATACTAGTTCATCCTAGTTTGGCCTAGGAAAAACTAGTTTGTCCTATGGGCCTTGGGATAGACTAGTTTGGCCTAGGAAAAACTAGTTTATCCGACAGGCGTTAGGATAGACCGGTTTAGCCTAAAAAAACTAGTTTAACCGATCTTTAATGTTTTAAGTTTCTAAGCATTATATGTTTTAAAAACAAATATTTTGTATGGTAAATCTCTGTTTGTTAGTGTAAACTGAACTTTAAAGTTCCTGTGCAGTAAAACTTTAAATAATACTTTTTTAAAATTAAATCTTGTCTATAATAAAATTCTAATTAAAATGGAAATTTTCTGTGGTCTCTGTGTGAAGAATACCATACAATTATACCCTAATATGTCTAAAGCAGCAATTTTTTTCTTTATCTTTTTGTCCTTAGAAATGTTAATTTAATAAGTTTTACTGTATTTCTTATGATGAAAAAGTATTACTTAGTTACACAAATTAAGAACACACACACACACACATATATATACATATATATATATAAGCTTAATTTTGAATTTTTGGATGAAAAGGCATTTTTAACCCTATTTAATAAAATCATGTTTCACAAGCCTTTAAATATAAACATAAAACTTAATTTAAATTTGAATTCAAATTACTTTATAGATTTCAAATATCTGTTATATAATTTATACATAAAATAAATAATCCTTCTTTCTCCAGTCCTTTTTTTTTTTCTTTTTTTTTTAACCCTTTATATTCTCCATTATTAGGTTAAATTTTCTTAAATTTTAGTTGAGTTGCAAACAATTGTTTAAAGCACTTATTGTGTTTTAAATTTTAAATTTTTTGTATAAATATTTGAAAATCATCCATTATTTTTATTAATATTGTAATGTTTACTTCATCTTTTTTTTAATCTATAAATTAACAGGTTTAGCACCCAATATATTTTTTTGATGATGTATTTTCTCAATACTGTGTGTTTTTTATAAGAATAATAAATGTAAAAATATATTAGAAAAAACGTGAAAAAGAGGGTTTTATGAATGAGGGGGGGGGGGGGGGTATGTTCATTAACTTTTTAAATGATATTTTTGGAAAATCAATGCTTTAATAAACATGCTTTATTAATTATTGAATATTTATCGACATAATTCTCATCAAATTAGTATATTTACAATTTTCATTCATTAATTTTGCTGTAATACAGAATGTCCACTCTCAAATGTGTCCAATGGCTAATGTCTAATTTGTTAGTATAGAACATGTAGTTCCAATTACAAAAATGTTTTAAATGAGATAAAAAATAATATAAAAGCGATATGAGTCAATAAAAATATTTCTTAAAGAATTACAAAGTTAAAATTTTTATATGGTTCTCCGATTCTATAAGTTATGTTTAGAAAATTTTCCTGTTACACTGACAAGTCAGACAAAAAAGTCCCATCATTCTACGATTAAAATTGACTGAGTAATAGATGTTTGCGGAAAATTAGAGGTCATCCAGAAATTTGGTAGAAGTATAATTTCGTCAGATGTATTAAAAAAAGTTTGAGAGTAAAATTAACATTTCAGTATAAATTTAACATCTTTAATCATTTTGATATATTAATGCAAAATATACAATTTGTAATAGACATATGAGGGGAAGGAAAAAAAAATTTTTTTTATTAAATAAAGCGATGAAAATTAACAGAATCAATCCTTTACAAAATAATACATATTATAAAGTTTTATATTTAATATTTTAGATTAAACTAGTCTGCAAAAGTGGGTTATCTCATGCTTTTGTTAATTATTATTATGTGTTTTGTACTGTTGAATCAAAAACTGACCTTTTTTTTAACCATCATGTCTGAAATTTGCACAAATTGTACATTTCATTGTTTAAATTGAATCTTTTACCCCAGCTTATTGGACCCCTCAGCAGTTTAGCTCTAAGAATACCAGTATAAGTAAAATAAAATGAATAAATTATTGAATTAAATTAAATTTTAAAAGTTTTACATATGTTTTGTAGTATCAGAAATTCACTATATTTTAACTTTGACAATTACCATTTGCAAAAAAAAATCTGATGTGATGGTTAAAAAGAAAAGTCATTTTCAGATTTATTACTAAAAAGTACTTAAAAATCAATTATCAAAAGTTTTAAAAAACAGCCATCTCCTCTATTTTATAGTATCCAATTTATTTTTATTTATTTTATTTATTTATTTATTTATTTTTACTATGACAATTTATGATTTGCAAAAATCCTCACAAGACGGTTAAAAATAAGGTATTACAATCATCACAGTATGTTATCTAATCTAAAACTGTTTCTTAATCTTCTTGGTGGTAATCTATCCAAAATTTTTTGTATTATCCTGTAAAATAATTATAAATGGTAACCACCAAAAATCATAATATTAGATTGTCATTAAATTTATGTCAGTATGAAAAATTTAATCTCGATAGGTCATTTGAAAGTGAGCTAAAATTAAAGTACAAATTTTGAACTGGAAAAACATACATATGAGGGCAGTTTGATATCTCCATGACTTTAAAAAAAGGTGGTGGTTTGATTCACTCTTATTATTATGTTTTCAGTTTATCAATTGAAATTATTTATTTATTTTATAATGTTATCAATCTGCAGCAGCATTTGTGTAATTTGGAGATGATATTTAAAATATTTTGTGTTCTATTGGATACAAAAGCAAATGATTGGAATGTTTGTTTTGATTATGGAGAAAAAAGAATTTTCTATTTTGATAAAACACTATTTTTTGTGTAGAAAAATAATTATCAAAACTGAAGAAAAGTTGAAAAAGTATTATGGTGACTCTGCTCCATCACATGGTATGGTTCAAAAGTGGTTTACGAAATTTCATTGTGGCCATATGAGCACAACAGATGCAGAACATTCTGGATGTCCAAGTGAGATCATGACTGGAGAAATGGTCAACAAAATCCATGATATCATGTTAATAGACCACTATATGAAAGTATGTGAGATAGCTAAGAAAGTAAACATTTCAAATGAATCTCTATTCAATATCTTGCATGAAAATTGGGTATGAAAAAGATTATTAGCAAGATGGGTGCAGCAATTGCTGACAATGGATCAAAAGAAGACTCATGTAACCATTTCAAAGCATTGTTTGGACAAGTTCAAGTGCAATTCAAGCAAATTGTTTTGGCATTATGTTACAGTTGATGAAACAGATGCATTACTACACATTAGAGATGAAGGAACAGTTTAAATAGTGGATGTTTTCTAATAAATGTACTCTGAAAAAGGCAAAAACAATTCCATTGGCTGGAAAGATTATGGTCCCAGTTTTCTGGGACTTAAAAAATGCAATCCTGATTAACTATCTGGAAAAAAGAAAATGATCACCAGACAGTATTATGCTAATTTATTTGACCATTTTAATGCAAAATTGAAAAAAAAGTCCATTGTCCTAATTCAAATTGTAAGAATCTTTTGTCCAAGAAAAATCTACTTTTTCATCATGACAATGTGCCAGTATACTTGTCTGCAATTGCAGCCAATAAATTAGTTGAATTACAGTATGAATTGCTCCTTTATTCTTCCTACTCTCCTGTGTTGGTTCTTAGGGTCTTTTTTTTCTTTTTCCAAATTTTAAAAAATGGCTTGGTGGAAAGAATTTTTTTTTCAAATTCTGAGATCATTAATGCCATAAATGCCTATTTTGAAGAGTTTGAGAGATCTTTTTTTTTTTTTTTTTTTTTTTCTGGAAGGATTAAAAAAGTCAGAACATCATTGGAAAAAGTGCATCATCATGAAAAGAGATTTTGCCAAAAAATAAAATGCATTTTCGTATGTATATTTTTATTTCAAAGTCACATACTTATCAAACTGCCCTCATACAATCATTGAAGTTCAATAACATAATTTTTGTTTAAAAAGATCATGAAAAGAAGGGATCAGAAATCATTATGTTGGTATGACCCCAAGAAAATTCAGTATCAGATATAAGGAGCATATAGCGGGATTGAAATGTTACAGGGGAAATACCGATCTGTCAAAACTGAATAAAAAAAGATAATATTAACATTCTATTTAATGGAGGTAGATTAATTTACAGGTCTAAATGACAGTTATTTTAATTTTTGCGCAATAATCTAACTATTGAAATTTTATATTTTACACTCGAATGATTTTCCATTTGTAAAAAAGTAAATAGATAAATAAATAAACAATTATTAGAAATTATTCTTGCTAAATATTTTTCAGAATTAATTTGTTGAAAACAACAAAACAAAGGATGGATTCAGATGGACTGAACACTCTTGATTACAAAATTCTGAAATTGGATTTGAAACCTCTCTACACACATATTGTTGTTGATGTGAAACCTCGTTGAAATCTTATATTTGACATGTCATTACATTATGTATTATAGTATGTATACATGTTACCATAATATGTATTAATAATGTATTTTAAAAATCATGTTGAATGGTTGTTTTAAATTATATTTTCTTGCTTGTTTTATCATTATGTTTAAGATTTGTTCATTGTGATAATTATTGTTGTACAGTAAAATTAAATTATTTAAATGTAAATATGAAAATAATTTATCAGTAAATACTTTGTAAATAAACTTCAATATTTATTTTATATTTTGTATGGAATTAAATATCAATGTACATAATTTACAAAAATGATTTGAAACTGTGATGATGAATTTGAGCTGTTGATGAGTTGTACTTTTCCATCCAATCTTGTTTAACACTGAAGTGATGCTTGCAACCACTAAAAAGAGAAATAAAGATTAGTAAAATATTATTGAGGTGGATATTATTAATTTCTTCTCAAATCATGATTCTTCTCACATTTAGTTTTTTTTTTTATTTATTTATTTTTGTGGATGTGTGTGTATGATAAAATAATATAAGTAGATAAGCATTGATGTTTTGGTACTCTGATAAAATAAATTTTCTTTTTTTTTAAAGATGTTTTGGTAGTTTTAATATTTAGGACCTATATTTGTTGCATCTTAAGTTCATTTTTATTTAAAAGTTGTTGTAGTCTGGAAGCTAGTGACATCAGTGTCCTGTGGGATTGAAAAAAAAAAAAAAAAATTTAAATCATAGCAAAAAAGTTCTGTTAACAAAATGAGCTAGGTATTACTAGGTTTGAAATGTTGAAAATAAGTTTAATAAAATAATTATTATTAAAAAGTTGTGATGAATTGCCGTTTTTATAGAAAATTTATACTTGGCCAACACCCAGACACAAAATAAAGTAGCCACCGATAAAAATTTAAAACAATATAAATGCATAATTTTTTCACCATTTGCCTCCTTTAAATAGATATGAATCTTTTCTTGAAAAATAAAGTTTGTCATACTAATTTTTTCTGAAAGAGGATAAAATTTTCTATAAAATGGTCGAGTGATCAAATCATGTCTGATCTTGTGTAATACATTTAAACCATATTTAAATAAAAATAAATCGGACAATAAAAACAATTCAAATATTAAAATGATGAAAATATCTTAGGGAAAAAAAATATTACTTTTTTTAGAGGAGGGGGGGGTGGGGAGAGCAGAGAGGAGGATCATTTTTTATCTTTTAGTATTAATTATCATAAAACAATTTTGAATGCTTCTAGAATGAAGTTTTAAATATAGTATAAAGTCTAAAGTTCAGAATTGCCTAAAGTTTGGACTTTCAGTTTTCGTATTTAAAAAAAAAACACAAAGATGAACATGAGTATTGAAACTTGGCTCAAAAGCTGGAAGTATATTGGAGTGTGGCATATGCAAAAAAATATGTAGATCTTGTATACCCCAATTGGAGAAACGTTTGTAAGTTGTGGTTTGAAAACTGAATTTTAATTCCATATATTTTCTACCTTCAAAAAAGTAAAAATATGTTGTCATTTTAAAAAGATATTTTTTTATTACTTTTTATAAATAAATTTTTGTAGTCTTATGGGATGCAGTGTTTACTTTTGCAAATTTGACATCAAATAGGATCTAAATTATATTGTTCTAATACTATTTTCCCAGCATTGTTTTTTTGTTCGATGAAGATAAGCAGGGGTGGGGAATTTTTCAAAAATCTTACCAGCCAAGGATTTGTTTCACTAGCCTGCAAGATGCAACACGCATGCAGTTGAAAATAGTTATGACAAAATCGCATACAAAATTACTATAATTACAATACATTTTCGTAATTCTTTTTTTTCTGATAAAATTAAGAAATATATATATCAGAGGTAAGCTTAATATAAGATAGAACTTAGTACGATATTTACACTGTTATAATTTGGGAAGTTAAAATACCTAGATTGCAAAAGTGTCTATGATAATGTCTCTATTGCCTACAATTTTTAAAAAACTAAAAATGCACTCGCCTTGCCAGAAAATCCACTCGCCACTGACGAGCAAAATGATGTATTTCCCCACCCCTGAAGATAAGTTAGTCGATTTTTGTAAGTTTAGTTGGCTATTTTATTTTTATTGATTGCAATCGATTTTTCGCAATTATTTATACTATTTGGCACAAAGTTTCACTTTTTTATGGCTGAATTATGTCAAGGCCCAAGAAATATAATTTCATGTCCCATAAAATATGATAAAAAGTTGGTTAAAGATATATGTTTTTCATCATCAGGAGTGAGATGTTTTTCTTAATTAATGTATTAATCTTTCTTTTAATGCTACATGAGCAATGTCATGGGTAATTGCCAGTTTTTAATACATGAACATCATATTTTGTATTTTTTAAGTAGTGAAATTTAATTTTCATTTTATTGGAAAGAAAAGCATTATTTATAATGATCCAAAATTTTGAAAAATACACACCTTGGGACTTGGTAAAGTCCCGAGTATTCCGAACTTTAGACTTTGTACTGTATTATAATCCAATTAAAAGATTAGCATTTTTTCCATGTTCCACTTTTCTTTGTGTGTGTGTATACATTTGCATTTTTTTTTTTTTTTTTATATAATTTATTAATATATGGTTTTACTAATTATAGTTACTTTTAATTCTCCTAAAACTAAATGTAGTAGAATTTAATACTTCAACATTGACAAATTGTTTTGTAGGAAATAGTAAAGAGAATGAAAGTATGTTAAATTTTGATTCATGTGTGAGTGAAAAAATATTTTAGTTTTTTATTTGTATGTTTTCATTAAAAAATAACTTTAAAGATGCTCTATGATGAATTGCAGTCAAACCCAGTTAATACAAACACACTTACAAGGAAGGTCTCCATTGGGGGCATACTCAGAATTTTTTGAAAAAAATACGAATTAAACTACTCATGTAGGTAATAAAGGATCAGTGAAAATTAGCGGCGGAATTACATTATTAGATATGTAAAAAAATAAAATAGTTTGGAATAATTGGCGTGAAAAGCTGAAAGTGATGCGGGATTTGGCAAGCAGTGCATTTCCTCGCCAAAAGCAGATGATCTGAAAACTGATTTTAATTCACTTCACTGTTAAAAATCTGCAGCATTTACTGCAACGTCACTCCACTACTTTTATAGAATATCTCTCTTCTGACCAATGAAAATGCTCCATAGCACGGCGAATTGACCGTGTCATACACTGTTAAAAATCTGCTGCATTTTGTTGCAACGCACTCCACCGCTTGTATATAATATCTCTATTTCAACCAATGAGAAAGCTCCATTTCACGGCCAAGTAACCGTTTTCTATACAAGCAAGGGAGTGCGTTGCAACAAAATGCAGCAGATTTTAACAGTGTATTTTTCAATTTGGAACAATTTTAATCAATTTAAATTGTGTTTTAAATGATAAAATATATTAATTTCATTTTGTTATAAGTACATATAAACGTATATGACAAAATTACACTTAAAGTAAAGTAAAAATGCAAAACTAAAATTACTTAAACTAAACTTATTTAAATAAATTGAACATAGAAAGTTTTTTCTTTAAAAAGTATTCGAAGCGTAAAAGGGTATTTTTCAAAATTTCGTTTTTTCGCCAACCGGAGATAAACCGCCAAATAAACGAAATTTTTATTATTTTTTTACGGACGTTATAAGGAGGTTCCGCCAAAATTTTTTTTATAAACATATATAACTATATAAGAACATTCTGTAATTTTTTCAGATTTTTCTGAGTATGCTCGTATGGAGACCTTCCTTGTTAGTATGATTTACTTTTAGCATAAACTGTTTCTGATTGCACCGTCCAGCTGTATGTAATGCATTTAAGTTTGGATAATTCGAATTTCTTTTGACACAAACAAAAAAAGTTTCCCCTCAGCATTAAAGGTGTAATTTCGAACTGCTTATTTTCAGATTTATTTTAAAATTAATTTTTGCTCTCATATGCATCAAACTGGCAAATTGTCTTATTTAGAAAGTACACAAGATGCTGTGGTTGCCAATTCTTTGATAAATGCAGAAAATATTGCAAAAAAGCAATTAAAAATGGCATTTTGAACCAATTTTTTCGAAGCAGGAGATCTGTGAATGAAAAAATAGGTCATACTGAGAAGATGAGTGTTTATAAATCAAATTCTAATGAATCAAGCGTAAAATGACATCACACGGCATCTTATATGTGTCTTCAAAACTCCCCTCAGCAAGTTTCATGTTTCTACTTTTAAAAATGTGTCTAAAATTGTATCACAAAATTTCAAGCTGTTGAAGGTGGAAGAGCATTTTTTTGAATACACCCTTAATGAGGCTCAACTGTATTTGAAACATACTCAGTAGATGGCACTCATTTCTGGTATGGGTGGGGCCTTCAGTTTGTTTATCTCAGGGCAATGTGCTATTCAGTGTCAATCACTCCTCTTTGGTGTTTACCATATTGTTAGCTCCACTTATCACACTGTTTGTATTCTCTCCTCTGTCCCCTTTCTGTTCATTTATGGCAATGTCTCCTTAGGGACATATGTTTACAGTGACTAATGATAAGCCGCTAATTTTTTAGCTCGAAACGCATCCTGTGTTATTATTTTTTTATAATGATTTATAAAAAGCTTATCATTTAATCATTAAGAGTCATTATTTGCATTAATACTTACAACTTTGTAAAAATATTTATTTTAGAACTCTAGTTCAATCTGTCATTATTAGAATTTTTCATTATCTTACAATTTGTTCTATAATTTATATAATAAAAGCTTTAACAAGCAACTAAAGAAATGAGGTTATTATCAAAAGAATATTATTTTAAAATACACAATTTTAATTATTCTGCAGTTTTGAAAAGTAAATATGGTATAATATTAATATAATTATTTAATTATAATTATTTTAAAAAAATCAAATTTCACCTCAGACAAAGTTGTTTTGACAAAACCATTGTGTAAGTGGTCTTTCTTTTCAAAAGTTCCTGAAAATAAAATATGCTAGTATACATCTCTATAACTTTAAATTATTAAATTACTGAACAAGAACATAGTAGTATATTTACTGATAATTGATAGTTATATTTTGAAAGTGACAATGTATATATATTTAAATAGAAAAAAAAAAGAAAAAGAAAAAAAAACGTGCATAGGGCATGAAATATTTATGAAATATTTTCCAACTAGTGGAATATTATTTTTCAAACAATGAAATGAGATATCTAAATAAGCAACTAACATTACTTACAAGGAAGGTCTCCATACTGGCCATACTCAGAATGTTTTGAAAATAAAATACTAATTAAACTACTCATGTATGTAATAAAGTCAAAATTAACAGCAGAATTACAGTAGAAAATATGTAAAAAAATAAAATACTTTCAAATATTTGGTGTGAAAAGATGCAATTTGGCGAGCAGCACTTTTCCCCTCCAAAAACAAACCATTTCAATGCAACTGAAAACTTTTGAATTTTTAGAATGCATGTAAATAATATCTAACGAATTTAAACATAAACAATAAGAGAGTTTAATATATTATATACATATATATATATATATATATATATTGTTTGTAGCTGTAGTTATTTAATTTACCTTTGGAAAAAAAAAGTTCAAACATAGAATTTTATATTCAGAAAAATTATTTTCATACATTTAGGCATATTCAAAAATAAAAGCCAGATGTTTCCATAGCAACAAAATCGAATTGATAAGGCTCATCTGGACTTAGAACTTAAAACAATATTTGATAGTTAAATTTGAATATAAATGTTGATATAACAGAATTATACTTAAAACTGACAAAACCAAAGTTATTTAAGTTATCAAAACAAGTTGAACATAAAACTTTTTTCTTTTAAAGTGCATTTCACATAAAAAAGTATTTTTTTTTAATTGCTTTTCATCGCCAACCGATGATAAATCACCAAATAACAAAATTTTATTATTTTTTTCACGAACAGTGTACGGAGGTTCTGCCGAAATTTTTTTTATAAACGTATATATCCTCATAAGGAGAACATTCTGTAATTTTTTCAGAATTTTCGGAGTATGCCCATATGGAAACCTTCGTTGTTAGTACAAATATATTTTCTGCAATTGCTGACCATATCCTGTGATGTATGAAAAGTCTTTTGAATAGTCCTGTGCACAATCTGTAGAATTTTTATACATAAAATGGGAGGATTGTATTTTGTGCCAATATATTAAGGAGAAATGATCAATATTAAATAGCATGAATATATGTATACAAATGGTGCATATAGTTGTTTCAAAGATTCTAAAACTCCATTATTAAGTTTGAAAATGAAACATTAAAACATAGAGAGCCATAAAGATATAACTCACAGCTCACTGCCATGAGCAATACAGAAATAAACATGAAAAACAACAGCACAATCAATCTTTTCTATGCATATGAGGAGACCAATTAGAAGTGCTCAGCCATTCTGGAACAGCTTAAGCTGAAAGGGAAAAAAAGAGGGGGGGGATGAAGGAAAAGAGTGAACTAAAGAAACGGGAGCCATATCTCTGAAAAATTGGAAGTACTAGAGAACAGGGATGTAGGACATGTTTAATCTGGCTATCTACAATCGGGTGAAATTTTGCACAAAGATATACAATTGATTTCGATTTTAACGATGAATTACATAATTACTCAAGAAAGAAAAAATTTCACTGCAATTAGTAAGATCGATATGATGACCTTTACAAAAGGGATCTCAGAATAGTATGTACCATATATATTTGTGCATATATTGAGAAATTCTAGAAAGAGAAAAAAAAAATTCTATACCTATGGTAATGTAGAATTTATGTAATCCTATAACATATCGTAAAAGTTTAGGGAAATTTTTGTATGGATTAGGTGAAATGTTGGGAAAATAAAACATTTTCTGCACTCCTACTGGAGAAATCATTAACCAAACTGAAAAAATTCTTCCATATATGATATGTATTTTAAAAAAAATCAAAATTTTCAAGATATCAATTTTTCCTTAAGATTATCTAATACACTTAAAATTATATAAGTTTAAAAGATTATACCATAGTAGAAAAGACACTCCCAGCAATTATCGATTTTCGTCATTCTTGTAACTGAATTCTTTTCAATGTTTCTGTAAATTAACTTAAAATTCTACGTATTGCATAATCGTAATCTATAAAAAAAATAGTACACTTAAGGTATTTCATTAGGTTTGAGTATCATGAAATCCTTAAAATGCACCACAAACAATTTTTCTCCATAGACCATAATGTAAGGGAATTCTGTTATGTGTCCCTGTGAATGAACTATAAATATTACTTATTCTACACTCCTGAGAAAGCATGTTGTAATCTATCTCAGTGATGCATATCAATCTAATTATATTTGAAATACTGTAATTTCAATAAAGATAGAATATAATGTAATATTATATTTATATATTTGGGGGGGGGGGGGAGTGAGCTGTAAACAAGCTATATATACTATATATTTAATTTTTACTACCAAACATTCTATAGTAAAGTTCAATATTATATAAAAATTTATGGCAATCCAAGTATATTTATAAGAGTTAAAGCATAGGTAAAAAAAAAAAAAAAATTAAATACTTTTCAACTATATTAGGAAGTGCTAAAAAGGATAAAATGTTATAATAATGCAGAATATCTATAGCTAAAAAATTAGATTTCCTTTAACCTCCTGACTGCTGCGACCATATATTTCCGTTCACTAAGCTGCAGGTTACACTGCAACATAAGCAATACTTAAATTATATAATTCTACAAACAAAAACCAGTTTTAAAAAATTAAGTTATGATTAATATTCTCTTAGGTTATACATCTCTGCGTAAAAACATATTTTGTATCAGGTTGGAAAAAACATTTTTTAAAAATATTTTTAATACATTACAGAGAAAGCAACATTACAATTTTACCCTTTTGCTCGGCAGTCAGGGGGTTAACAAATCAGGCTTTTACTCAACACCAAATATCATCAATCTTTGATAATGTAAAAATGTGTAGTGCAAACTTAAATAATTTTTAATAATGTTTGGATGATTAAAAGATATATATAGCACTGTGATGCAAATAGTAAATGTGTAAAAGTTATATACATGTATATTATGTGTAAAAGTAATTTTTAAAGTCAAAAACGGCATTTAGGATATTTTAACAGTTTTAATATAAGTAACTGGCCAGATCTTGTATTCCCTTAGAAACACCAGTGAAGATCTCAATTATCCTTTATGCTTAGTTCAAATGTTTGTAAATATATATTACTGATTGTGTGTCTAGTGTCGCACAGTAAACTTTGCAAGGCACAGGTTGAATATGATTGGTAAAATTTATATCATTGGTAAGTTGTACCTATATGAATATTAAATGTTTTGCCTAATCGAGGTTTAAAGATTAAAATGTTAAAGTCACATTTCGTGCTTAAAAAAAAAAAAAAAAAAATGGGAATGCTTACCAAAAGCCACCATCAAATGTAAAATGCAGAGTACAAAGTCACCAAACCTTAGTGTTCCATCTTTGCGCATGTACCTCAACACCAGTAATGATAACACATCTGTATTCACTTGAAAGCCTGAAAGAGTACAACTGTTTAACCCTTTATCTACTGAATTATTTATCAAGAAATTGATTCACCTCAATAATTATTTTCTTTAATATCTGAAGGTATACTGGAATTTTACGTAATACTAATGTAGAATTTAGGTATTTTTTCTATTAAAACTGATTAAATATATTGATAGTTATAATTTTTTGTGAAATATTTACAAAAACAATCAGATTAATTAATGAAAATTACTCTTTTGAAAATATCACAAGTCTTAAAATAGCAATGAGTTTAAATGCATCATGATCTTCTCTATTAATGGAAACGCTTTTGCAGTTGAATATGTTTCATATAATTTTATTTAAAGAAAGAAAAGAAATACCTATAAAAATGAACAATAAAACTACCACTCTTTGAAAATATTTAGTTTCGACTGTTTCTCTATTCTACCTAAATTTGATTGAAAAGAATGTTTTGTGTGGAAAGAATGAAAAACTTTTATTAATAGACAGAATAAATAAGTTTTATATACACATGCACCATAAACAAAAACTGGAAATCAGCAAACAAACTATTGAAAGATAGCACAGTAGTAGGGATAATTTGCTTCTACTTCGTTTATTTTGACTAAAATATAGTTTCTATCTTTAAAAATCATAGCATTTTAAAATTACATGAAGCTTTTTTTTACCCTTTCTAAAATATGGAAGAGATTGCTACCATCTGATTACCTTGTGTGGAAATAATATATATATATATAGTGTTATACAAAAAATTTACAGCTATGAAATGTTTGACAGTTTGTTGATATTTTCATAAAAAGTTGTTTCATTTTCCTTTACCTGGATATAATCACCCATGCAATTCTTAAAAATAAATAAATAAATAAAATAAAACTGCTGTGAGAAACTGCTAAATGTAATCACATATTAAATTTCATTTAAATCAAACTAAATAAAAATACAGTAACCTCCTCATATTTGTGAGGGTTAGATTTGCAGAAAATTCTGCAAATGCCAGAATTGCGAATGATGAGACTATTGTCCTGTGCCTAAAAGATGATTCGGTTTTATTAATATTAAATGGAAAAAAGCGATTGAAACATAAAAATACACTATTTATTAAGCATTAAAAAGTACATGCTGTTTTAAATTTGATAATTATAAACATATTGTACAAATTTTTATTACTGGTTGATGGCATAAAAAATTTATTGATATACAATTGTTTAGAAGAACAGATCTTTTGTTTATGAATTTCCATGTACATGAAAAGTTGTGGCCTCGATTTCTCTTTTAAAATTAAGTCTGTTCATCAGATGAGGTTTGTATTGTATTGCTTTCTCGACAAAAGTTTTAAAATTTTCTATAGAATTTTTGCAGAAAATTCTTTAATTGCAATAAAAATTCTAAATTGTAAAAAATTTAAGTTTTATTTTTTAAGCATTATGTCATGTTTTGAGTAGGGATGCACCGAATAGTGATTTTGGCTGAATACCAAATGCCAAATATTCGGCCGAGAGCTAAACCGAATACCGAATATTCGGCTAGCCGAATAGTAATTGTTGGACCGAATATTCGGCTTTCCAAAGACTTATTATATTTCTAAGTTTAACCCTCTCATGCATACGGGCCTCATATGAGGACAGATAATTATTGCATTATTAAGCAAAAAACTTTTCAGCATTCATTTATAGAGATCCGATTTGTTTACAGATAATAGCTAGCATATGGTGCAATAAATAAATAATTTTATAATGGGTTTTCATTCATCTCAAAGAATTATTTTTAGTCAATAATGCAAAATAATTTATGCATGAGAGGGTTAAAGGTATTAAAATATTACTTTTAAAAACAATTTTACATGATATTTAATAAGAGAAACATATTTTGATAAACAAGAGTTTTTTGTAAGAACATTCAGTATTATTAAAAAAGTCTGCCTTTTTTTTTTATTTAAGAAGCATAATTATGAGACTTTTTCAATTAATACAATTTTAAATTTTATGATTCTTCTACGAATTGAAACAAACATTTTGAAATCAAAGAGAAATAATGAAAAAATAGTTGAAGAAAAACTGTACAGTCTCATATTTGTTCTTTTTAAATAACTCAAGGCAGATTTTTTTCAATGTAAAGTATAAATACTTTCAACTTAATTTTGAATAAAGAAATGCCTAGCTCATGTTTCTTTTCTTATGAATGGCGGCATTTTCCATCCTTCCCATCATATCATATTTTTTTAAAGAAATCAAAACATGCGAGTTGAAAATATAGTTATGGTATCTAATTTATTGTTAATGCAACAAATGAAAACACAAGTTTGACCTAGAGTGAGATGAAATACAATGTACTTATGATTCAATAAGTTGATTATGATTATGATTTCATGAACAAAAATTGTCTGCCTTGAAAGCTATACTAATCTCAAAAGTTTTTCTTTCTTGTTTAAGGACTTTTATTTAGGAAGAACAAGAAACATATTTACTAAATAAAATTTAGGAACTTGTATCTGCACTCGCACCATTTATTCCTACGGGAATCCTAATTAAACATAATTTTAATCCTTCTCATGGTTAATTTTCTTAAGTTAAACTTTATAAACAGCAAATAATGTAAAAAACATTCTGTTTTATTTAAATATGATTTTATTTCTAATTATTTTAAATATATTTATAAATTTGCAATTAAAAGTAGAAATTGTGAAAAGTTTTTAAAAATATGTTTTAAAAGGCTTTATTAAGTATTGGATTCCGCCGAATACTTTAATATTCGGTTTAACCGAATAGTTTGATATTCGGCCTAACCGAATATTCGGTAACATGGCCGAATAGGCCGAATACCAAATAGATACCGAATATTCGGTACATCCCTAGTTTTGAGTTTCTCAGAATTAATGATCTATATTTTGCTTTAGTACAAGGATTGAAATTCTTGGGTCTTAGATTATACAGTACAATTTAGAAGTCCGTTTTATGTAATTGATGAAAAAAAAAGTTAGCTTACTTTATTAAAAAAAAATCTTTATTAAATAAACTTTGCACATAATGAAGTTAAATAATGACAAATGTTGAAATGGTTTTCATTTTTATTTTGCGAATAATCAAAACTTGCGATGGATTACTGTACAGTGGCGTAGCACTTGGGTGACACTTGAGGCAGATGTAAATCGTGACACCCCCTCCTCACCCCGGCCAATTCGTCATATTTTTTCAGTTATAATTCTACGTACAAATGACCACACCATCATTTCTTATTTATCATTTGTCTTCCTTCATGAAAGGAAAAAAAACAAAAAAAAACATAAGAGCGATTTATCACTTATCCTATAGTCCGCATAAGTCAATGTGCTATCAGTATGTAGAAGAAAATTCTTTCTTTTAAAGTTTGCTTTTGCTACCTACTCGTTGAATAAGTTTGTTTTTGTTCTATGGTGCATATCTTATTTAGACACACCATTCTGTATAAAATTTCACATTCTCAAAGAAAACAAAAAATCGCGTAGTGCACTAGAAACTTCATTTTATTCCCGGATTCTTTTCCAAAATCTTATAAGTTTATATGTATTTATATATAGATATTTGCAAATAAAGATTGGGTGTCACCTAGGACGGACCGCCCCCTTCACTCCTCGCTAGCTACGCCATTGTTACTGTATTAAATCATGTGAAAACTAACAGAAAAGTGTTAATAGTGAGCGTACCAACATCCATGAGAGCGGCTCGTAGTTTTTCAGCCCTTAGAATTCCAGAAGATCCTCTGCTGTGACTCCTAAATATTGTCTAGAATAAAATAAGAAAAGAAAAGAAAAATTGCAAATTAGCTTGCGTGTGATTGTTTGGTCATTTTTTTTTTTTTTTTTTTTTTTTTTTTTTTTCCAGAAAATAATTTAAAGTCTCACCTGCCATAGCTTCAAGCTGCACATTAGATTTTTATAATCTTGATATTTCAACCGTCCACTTCCACCTTTCTGAACTGTGAGTTACTGGCATAACTTATTCATGTTTAATTTAATGCATATAAAATGTTTTCAAAGCAAATCCTTTTCATTTAGTGTCTATAATGTTTAACAATAAATCATTTCAATTTTCAATTATTAATGTATGTCGTTAGAAAGATTAATCATATTGCTACTAGGCATGCAACTAAATCAAATATTCGGGTAGCCGAATAGTAACTGTTAGGCCTAATACCGAATATTCTGCCGAATATCGACTATTGGGCTGGCCAAATGCTTTTATATCTCAAAGTTTAACAATATTAAAAAGATAAATTTTAAAAATTTTTACATAATATTAGTACAGATACTTCCCTTTTAATAAACAAGATTTTTTTTTTCATAAACTTTACACTAAAAAAAAATCTGTGTTTTGAATTGTTATTTAAGAGAATTGTTTAAAACTTTTTTAGTAAACAAAATTTAAATTCTATGCCTTCTGAGATTTCAAACAAATGAACAGAATTTTCTTATACAACTGAAGAAATAACTTATCATTCCACTTATTCTATTAAAAATATTAAGTGTGTCACTACACTACAAACCGTAGCTACAGTTTGTTTCACAACTTCAGCAGAAATGGAGATTTTAGCAAGATTTGCGTTATATTAATTTATTTGTAAAAAGTGATGCTATCATAGAAAGTGACTAAATTTCGGCCTGTGATACAGTATAAGTACTGTTAACAGCGTTCTTAATAAAGGAATGTGTAGCTCAGTGCTGTTTAGATACGAATAGTTGCAATTTCTAGCACTCCTTGTCATTTTATAATATTTTAAAGAAATTAAAAGTATGTTTGGCAATACAGAAACAAAAAAAAAGAAAAAAAAATGAAAGTTGACCTATGGGATACGCTTATGCTGTATTTTTGACTGAATAAATTAATTACTATCTTGGTTTGCTAGACAAACCATTGCCCATTTTAATGAATTTTATTGCTCCTTAAAGTTTTTTCCATTTTGTTTAGAAACACTGTTTGCAAGGGAAAAAAGGGGTACAAAATTTCTATGTTACTAGACAATGTTTGGGAACTTGCATTTGTATTCCTTAATTCCTTTATAGATCATGATTAAAAGTTAATTATTTTACATTAGATTTTCAAAACAGCAAATAAATGATATATAGTTATTCTCTTTTACTTAAAGATGGTTCTGTCTAATTATTCTGAATATATGTATTGTTAATTAAAAATAGAAATTGTGTAAGGTTTAAAATAATATTTGAAAGAATTTTTTTTAAGATTCGGCTTGGCCAAATAGTTTGATATTCAGCAAAACCGAATATTTGGTAAACCGAATAATTTAGTATTCAGCATACTGAATATGCAGTAGTATAGCCGAATACCAAATAAATACCGAATATTTGGTCCATCTCTAATTGCTACATAATGAAATGTATTTTTTCAGCTAACATAATTATACAAATTTTGTTGTTTATTATCTATTTTGCTGAAAAGAAAAAATTCATAATAAAAAAATACCCATTTTTATTATAAGTTCGTTTTTCATTTTGTTTTTAAAAGATTTTATCAAATGTAAATTCAAATTTATGGAATATTGATGCATAAATATTGTAAACGTTTTAATTTATTACAGCATCAAAAAGGTATATCATTTTTTCCATTTGATAACATGTTAATTAAAACAATAAAGGATACATCTAAAGCTAAAATAATCTGCCTGCAGACTTCTAAAGTGGCACAGCTCTTTACATAATCTGAAAAAACAAAAAAAAAGATACAACAATAAATTGTATTTAATTTTATAAAAGTATTGGTAGAATTCTATTTATAAACTAGGAGACTCTGTGTGCGTGATACACTCAAAAAACACTCTAATTTACTCTGTTTAAAAAAAAACTACAAAAGATTGACTTATAATAAAGTGACCAATGGCGACCTTCTGTAATCAAGTTGCAATTAATTCCCTTTGATTTTTTTTCTTTTCGGTTCTTAAGCCCGAATCTATTGTTGTGACAATTATTAGCTATTTTAATTATTTATTATTAAGATCAATTAAACATTTGAAATTCAATTTGTATGAAATGGGTAAGTAAACAATGTCGATGCCCCCCCCGAAATTTTATACTGACACTATAAGAAAATTGTTTTAAATGTATAGTTTTATAGCCATAGAAGTTTTCTTTCCCTTTTTATATATTTGTGCTTAAATATATATTTTAATTGAAAGGAAACATTTGCGCTGTTTTAAAATTTGGCAACAATATGTAAAAAAATTACCTTTTCAAAATATGAAATAAATCTATTGAAACAATGAAATTTTGAATTAAATATATATATATTGAACATTGTACACTGCAAGCTTGCCAAGCAGGTGCCAGCAAAGATAATTAAATTTCTATGCATAATCTTTCATCCTACAAAACTTTTTTAATGGAACTATTTTGACCGACTTTAACACTAAATAGCATTTAAAATAATTTATTGGTTTAAAAACTGTTTAAACCAAAGATCCATTAAAAAAAGTTCCAGGAAACCTTTTTAATGAAACTATTTTGACTGACTTTAACATTAAATAGTGCTTAAAATAATTCTTTGGATTAAAAGCTGTTTATTCGAGAATCTTTATCTGCCATTTTCTTATAAAACTACTAATTTTCATGATTGTACATGCAGTAATTTTTTAATATAAGCCTAAAAAAGGGGACCTCCTGTCACCAAAACTTCATTTATGGCAGTGACAGTGGTGGTTACCTTTTTATTTAGAATAGAGGGATAACATATCTATGTACTTGCCCATAATAAAAGTTTCTTTTTCCATTTCTTCCTATAATTCGCAAGTGAATGCAAGGAACAAAGAGAGGCACAAGATCTCATAAAAAACAGATTCCCAAGGTAAAGTCACCCCTTACAGACACGTGTGTATTTTGGCTGATGGCTTGCTGTTAAAATTTCCACCCTGAAACATGTCCTGCATGTTTTTTTCTTTCTTTTTTATGGTGATTCATACTAAGTTTTATTATTTAACTGAATTATAGTTTTCAAACAAAGTGATTTGAATATAACATTTTTGTTCTTTTCGATGGCCTAAAAATTGAAATCATGAGACATTTAGAACCGAACATATGTTTGATAAAAGCGAAAGCAATAGCATTGATCTTCGTCATCATTATTATAATATTCATATGTTTACTTTATAAAAGGACTACCTTGAATTATCTTAGATATTTTGGAATCTTACCATTTGGCAAACAAGTTTCCAGTAGTTCCAGCAACTCGAACGCAGATATCGTTTTGTGTTCATCGGCAAGACGTAAAAAGACGGCTTCGTAGGAACTCACTTTGTCTTGAGTTATGGGGGCTTGTATGATGGCAGGTTTCATGAGACTGGGGATGAAATCCAGAAGCTTCATTCTCATGGGTTTCGTCGATAGCACTCTCACTGTGTAGTTTGCTTCTTGGAAAGGTTCAAATGTAGTAGGTAACAGCACATAACAACCCTGGTTGAGATGGCATCGAACAGATACCTTTTTACAAAAACACAAGGAGGGAAAATAGTCAATGATAAAACTAAAACTAATTTTAGTTTAATGTACTTTAAGTTAATTGACAATGTTAGAATCAATTCAACGACCTGTTTTATCAAATATTTTTAAAAACATACATTAAAAAATGATAGAAATGACAAGATAGTATAGTATATAAAACATGGCATAAATAGTTGTTGTTGTTTCGTTTTTTCATTTTCTTTCTTTCTTTTCTTTTTTTATAAATCGAATAAAAAATTTCCTAAAATCGTCAATTCAAAGAATTTTTAAATTATTTTAGAACTTTACATTGTTTATGTCCTTTGCAGTTATGCATTCATCAGAGATTTTGACTTCAGCTTTATGACTTTTCCTAAATAAAATGGCTTTGACCAAGGTAAGACAAAATTTTCTATGTTAACTTTATGATTGTATTAAGTTAGTACTTTACGTCGTTTATGTCCTTTGCAATTATGAGCTCATTAGAAATTTTGAATGCAGCTCTGTGACTTTTTCTAAAGAAAAATGGCACTGACGAAGGCAAGACAGAACTTTGTATGTTAACTTTATTATATTAAGTTAATTTTAATATTGAGATAATTAGAGTGATTTGTTTAGTTACAGTAGTAATTGGTTTAAATATGCGTTTTTTAAAAGATTTTTATTATCTTCACGGGTATTACGAATAATAGGTACTGCGAAAAAAATTATATTTTCATTCTTTTGCGCATTAACCGAGTTCGAGTGTATATATATATATATATTTGTAATGGATGATAACTTAAGACTATGAGGATTACTGATAAAAATTGAATTATTGAATTATTACATACCTGTCGGCTGTTGCTGTATGGAGAATTCAAAATCGATTTATTGATTTTGAAGAAAGATTTTCCCAGAACATCAGAAGTTTGTTTTGACATCTGTATTGGGGGGAAAATGATGGGAAATGTAATTATGTAATAAAATCATTTATTATAATTAAAGTTATACATGCTAAAAGCCGCACTTACATAATTTAAATTTATTTAAAGTATTCTCCCAATTTCATTTGCCATAGTTCGCATTTTTCGGTAAGTCTAAGTAGTACGGATTAAGTAATATCTTAAACATTAATTTCAATCAGAAAATGGGGGGGGGGTGGAAACGAAATTATTCATAACATATTAATAGGTGTTACATCATAAGTTGAAAGGAAACGCATTAATGATAATCCACTGTACTCCATGCTGTTCATAACGTACAAATTGAAATTTGTTTTCACATTTCGGTACTAGATGGCAGCATTACTAATAATGGCGGAGAGTTTCCCGTTTTTGAAAACACATTCAATTTACTAAATTGAGTTTAATTTATGTCTCTGTATGTGTATATATGTAAAAAAAAAAACTTTATTTTTTGTGATTATTCGTGCAAGATAATTTAAATACAAAAGACAGAATCAAATGTTTAAAAAAATATGTAAAAATTAAGATAATTTTTTTTTACGTCCTATTTTTATTTTCATACTAGTAGATGGAAGCACTTCATTTTACACATACAAATGTATATTATGCTTGTATATTATTATTATGTTGTATAACTTTATACTTTTGATCTTACTTGTTCTTTCATCCTAACTCTGTCTAATGTAGATGGAAAGTGCTTATGACTTCAATTTGTTTATATATATATATCCATCTTTCCATCCGTACTCCTACTCTCCTGGAATTTCCAGGCTTGGACTCTGGGCTCTGTCCAGTTCATCAAGGAAAACAAGCTCGGTTCAATCCGTGCAAATGTTAATGGAATTAGATCTGATCCAATTTCTATAGAGGATCTGTTTAAATATTAAATAAGCCTCAGTGGCGCAGCCAGAATTCGGCTCTGGGGGGGGATAGAGTTGCTTCAGGGGTGATTCTGGTAGAAATTTTTTTTTGGAAATTGGCGGGGGGGGGGGAGGATTCCGCGAGTTCCCCCCTTTAAGAGGGTTTATCCGCGATCTTCAGACAAAATGGGCGTTTTCCCGCGACCTTCAGACGAAATCAGCGATTTATTTGTGGTATTTTAGCAAAATCGACGATTTATTGTGATCTTTCGTCAAAATCGGCGGTTTTCCGCGATTTTTTGACGAAATCGGCGTTTTCCGCGACCTCTAGACGAAATCAGCGATTCATTTGCGATATTTTAGCAAAATCGGCGATTTATTGCAATCTTTTGTCGAAATCGGCGGTTTTTCTGCGATCTTTTGAAGAAATCGGTGTTTTTCAGTGTGTTTTTTATATGAAATCGGCGTTTTTTTCGACGATCTTTAGACAAAATTTGCAATTTTACGCGATCTTTTCTTGAAAACGGCGTTTTATCCCCGCAGTCTTTCGACGAAATCGGAAATTTTTCCGTTATCTTTTGCTGAAAGCGGCCTTTTTTTCAATGATCTTTTGACAAAATATTTTTAAGCAATCTTTTATCGAAAACGGCGGTTTTCCCCCGATTTTTTAACGAAATCGTCATTATATCAGAAATTTTTAGACGAAATCTACGTTTTCCCCGCGGTCTTCAGACGAAATCAGCGTTTTATCTGCGATATTTGGTGACATTGCCGTTTTCTCCGCGATCCGCACAGGAAATTCGCGTTTTTCGGCGATCTTTTGACAAAGTTCGTTGACAAAAACATTGACGAAATTGTCGTTTTTTCACAAAATATTAACGAAATGTGTGCTTTTTGGGCGATCCTTTCATGAAATTTGCATTTTTCCGCGATTGTTTTAAACCGTACAAGTTGGCAACTGTGAGAATCGTCTTCTGAAAGATCTTATTAAAGAACGAAGAACATTTCTCAGTTACATAGTTTTTTAATCATGATATCTACTTGCCTGAATCTAGGAAAAAGAGTTAACGGAAAAACCCGGCAAACTACAAAAGCGAAAAAAAATGACACGGAAAAAAAGTTACCGGAAAAAAAGGACAAGATAAAAATGTTACCGGAAAAAAAGTGACAAAGAATTGATTTTGGGGATTTAATGACTAAGTATGAAAGGGGGGGAGGTCGGCTTTTAATTTAAGTGAGTGTTTCTTTCATGCTGAATTAACCGCTTTGATTCAATTTTTGGATATACGTTCATGCTGAAAAGATGCTTGCCTGATTAGTTTTGGGAATGGACGATTACCCCCTCCCCTCCGCCCTAAATAAGATAAATGGTTTTTAAGCAGAATTATCCAATGTGTTATTTCAAACAACTTTGGATATAGGTTCTTTCTGACGAGGCTTATATATAGTATTGTGGTGTCGCGTCCTGAGTTTCTCTTCTAAGTTGGTTTATTTGTTAAGTTCATCAATAACACAATTTTAATTCCTCAAGTTCTTTATTAGAACCATAGACCAATTATTAAAAAAATAAATAAAACGACATTACAACTACATAGGAGCCTCACTCCAATATTACATTTCGCTTAGCACGTCCAAGCCATCTTACATGAATGTATTTTCTTGTACATTACCAGCACATGTCTCTCTTCCAACTACTTTCCTTCCCTCTCGATGCGCAATAATCCCATTGTCCCCTTCAGCTCATTGCCACTAGACCAGTGCAATTATTTTCTAGGCATATCCCTGGAGGTCAATAGAACCTGTTCTTAACAGCTTTTGAATGAAGATACTTTCAACTATGCATACTTTTTCAGAATAAGACTTCGCTATCTATCTTCTGCCACGATTAAAGTTGTCAGTACGTCATCACAGTATATAATGCCTGAATAATTTTGGGAGTTTAATGGTTAAGTATAGAGGGTGCATGGGGGATAACCTCTCTTAAATTAAATAAATAGCTTTTTACGCAGAATTATCCGATTTGCTTCAAATTTTGAATGTTGGTTCCAGTGTTGCCAGATGGGCTACTTTTAAAAAAATTATATACTTGATTGACACTACTTTTTTGAGATGGTAAAATAACCCTTATTTAATGACATATTAATTGAGACCAAAAGAAAGGGAATTTTACCGTTTCAAAAAGTGGTGCCAATCAAGAAATCTCAATTTAAAAAAAGTAGCCCACTGGCAACACTGGTTGGTTCATTAAGATAAAGGGTATCCCTGATTAGTTATGGGGTTCTTTTGCTAATTAAAAAGGGGGGGGGGCACGATTATTCCCCCCCTTAAATTAGATAAATTATTTTATATGCACAATTATCCGATGTATTTCAAATTTTGGCTATAGGTTCTTTCTCATAAAGTGAATCCCTGAATAGTTTTAAGTGTTTGTTTATATATCCTCAATAGCTGTTTGCATTTAAAATTGTGATTTATGTTGCTGCATAGCAGTTTCAGTGTTCTATAAATAAAATAACAAAGAAAAAAATATCCTGTTTTTCTTAAAATCGTTTTTTTCCTTTTAATTTAAATCTGTTTTTATTTTTTTTTAAGAGTTCAAACCTGAAGATCTATCAAGAACTAACAATTAACTTTCTAATTACTAACATAAGCTAATAATAAAAAGAACTATTTTTATTACTACAAATTAATGAATTCACTAGTTCATTCGTTCGTGACATACAATATAGTTTGTACATTAAAGTTTTCTAACATATATTTTTTTATGTTTTATATTATATTTTGTGATGCGTAATATAGGACATTAATTAGTAAAAATCCAGTTTTAAATGATAAATATTTGGCATAAATTAAAATGACAATTACAACAAATGATTTAGTATATTACTTTTTTCACAAATAAAAAAAATAAATAAATAAACCAGTTTTAAATGTAAAATGAATGGAAATTAATCATTATAAGAAAAAAGGTAAAATGTGTTATAATGTTTTCTGACATAATAGTTTTCAATCATTAAATTGCTAAAACAACGATTTGCATAAAACCGATTTATCTAATTTGAGGGGGAAATAATTGCTTGCCCCCCTTTTATAATAAGGAAAATAACCCCGTAACTAATCAGAGATACGTTTTATCATAATGAACCTATGTCCAAAATTTGAAGCAAATCGGATAATTCTGCGTGAAAAGCCATTAATATAATTTAAGAAGGATTATCCCCCGTCCACTCTCCCCTTTATACTTACTCATTAAACTCTTAAAACTATTCAGGGTTTCACCTTATCAGAAAGAATCTCTATCTAAAATTTGAAATACATCGGATAATTTTGCATAAAAACCGATCTATCTAATTTGTGGGAGGAGGGAGTTAATTGACCATCCTCCCTTTATAATAAGCAAAAGAACCCTATAACTAATCAGAGATACGTCTTATCATAATGAACCTATGTCCAAAATTCCAAGTGAATCGGATAAATCTGCGTAAAAAACTATTCATTTAATTTGAGAGGTTACGGATGGGGGGGGGGGGTTATCATATGTCCAAAAACCGAACCAAAACAGTTAATTCAGCACGAAAAAACCATTTACCTAAATTAAGAGCCTCCCCCTGATCCCTTCTAAATACTTAACCAATGAATCCTCAAAATCAATAATGAATTCCCAAAATCAATAATAATTTCCCTAAATCAATTCTATGTCCCTTTTTTTCCCAGTAACATTTTTTTTCGCTTTTGCAGTCATGTCCCTTTTTTCCAATAACTGTTTTTCAGGTAACTTTTTTTCCGTTTACCCACTTGCCTATTTCGGGCGTTTTTTAAATAAGAATTAATATTAATTAAAAAAATTGTCTGAAAGTAGCCCCTTTAAAGTAGTAGTAAGTAGAAAAATAGTTAGAAATTTGGCGCCCCCTAAATCTCTGCTCCCTGGGCGACCGCCCTCCCTTCCCCCTTTCGCACAGCGCTGTTAATATCTTTCCAGAAACATAAATATAAACGAATTATATACTTTCCAAACATACCTGGATTTCAAGAATGCTTGAAGGAATTCGAAAGATTAAAAAAAATGATCTCTTATATCCATGTTTTTCATAATTTTCTTCTCTGAAGAGGATTTAATATCCTCCATAGCGAAACGCACAATAAAAAAAAAACCTTAGCACTACAGCAACTAACAACACAATGTTTGTGGAATTAAGTCTATCCTTCAAAGCATGCGAGCATGTGTTTTTGTGTTTTTCCTGGAATTCGAGAGTCCAGTCCCGTTTCCAAAAAAAGAGCAAGAAACAGATGCAACTAATTAAGACCCCCCCCCCCTCCAGTGGTGCAGTATTGAAAAACCCAAGACGGCATTGGCAGCGACAGGAAATGACCATTCCTTTTAGCCTTCGGCTGATTTCCAATAGCATAAATGAATGCCGGCCTTTTCCGAAATTGAGTGACTAGTTTTCGATACTGATACTGTTGCTATGTGCTTTCCCTATTTTTCAAAGAAAATACATTACTGCCGCTTAAACGAGTCAAATTTTTAAATAAAATTTGATTCAATAAAGCGGCAGATTTCGAAAACAAAACAAAAAAAATTCTAACTTTAGTTTTTTTTATGATTCGGTTCATAAAAGTGGAAATTTTTGTATTTTTGTCATGGCTCTGGGGGGGGGGGGGGGGTTTAACCCCCAAAACCCCCCCCTCGCTGCGCCACTGAATAAGCATATTTTCAGTCATTTTGAACCCCTCCTTCCCCCTTATGAGGAAAAATAAGCAAATACTTGACTCCCCCCCCCCTTTGCTTACGTAAGATTTTGTGACATTTTAACATCAACACTATTTGCAATAAAAAAAATACAGTTAGCGATAAATCACATTATTAATCCAGCAAATTTACACAAATAGAGATAGATATAAGGGTTGTGGCATCGAAAGAAAACAAACTTGGTTTGATATATTGTTACTTATTGCATTAAATAATTCATAGAATAGAAAATAGTTATTATTACAATAATGTTTATCGCATAGAACAAAAAAAAAAAATCTTTATTAAGAAATACAGTAAGACCTAACTTATTCAGGCACATGACTAAAATTTTAACAAGAATCAATAGGAATATTACGTGGTTGGTGTTCACGTTTCTTGTCTGATGTCCAAGATTTTTGAATCCATGTGTCTGCATTATATATTATGACGTTTTCAATGTAGTGGTGGGCTAGAATGTTCCTCGTCTTTAGTCCTCGTTTAGTATCGTAAGTTGTTCAACAACTGCAGAATAATCATCCAAATCATGCTTTTTTGCCCCCCTTTTTTTTTTTTTTTTTTTTTTTTTTTGTTAAACTACTGTTGCTTTGTTGTGTAATACTTACGTAAGAATTTTCATGATCTCCCCCTTACCCTTGTCAGCTAAAATAAGCAAACACTGAAACCCTCTCCCTTTCCCTCATTGCTTACGTAATACTTAAACGACCCCAGAATGTACCAATTTTTCTAATGTTCAATTAAGATTTTTTTCCCTTCCCTGAATTCTGCATACATATTTATGGAAAAGGAAAATTTAACATTATAGATGACTATATCATTTATATTACTGTTTGTAAACCACAAGGCATAGAATAGCATTAGTACCGAGTACCGACCTGCGATATGGGCTCAGTATGCAGAAAAAAAATCTAAGCTTGATCTTGGCTTGGCCCGAATCTGTTGAAATAGTTAACCCTTTCACGGAAAATGTCTTTTACAGGTCTTTAAATTTATTAATAGTTTTTGAGAACAGAAAATTTTGCCTAATTGAATCGTGAAAATGCTCTAACTAAATAAGGCAAAATTTGTGATAAAAAATTACTGGCGAGAATAATCTAGAATTCCAAGTCCCTTATGTATCCCATATTCGTGATGCTCATGTTGAAGGAGTTAAGCCCTAGTTCAGACATGATGCAACTGCTAATACCTACCATTACGGTGGACAAGTTATACTTCTGTGCTGATGTTGACAATCTAGCATCGGCTCAAGCAGCGTACCTACGCTTTGCCTGAATCACATCCACTGAAAACTGTTCATATTTTAATGATTTAGTTTGATCCTTTCAAATTGTTATATCAGGCCGAATTTTTTTACAGGCTTTGTCCGGCCTGTTTATTTTTTTTTTTCATCAACTCGGCATCAACACCGCCCATTAAAAAAAATTGCCTTTAATTCATCAGCCCGGTCTGGTGAAAATTTTCTCTTAATTTTCCGGTACTGACTTCGTGCCAAACCAAGATCCGTGCAGACCTCTAGTACCTACTTCCATTATCACAAAATTGGTATCTATTAGCCTCACTACAGCATGTTCCCTTTTTTAAAAAGTATATGTAACATTTACCGTTTGATTACAGGGAAACATAAAATAATTCAGACATGTTACGTTGTGTGGGTTGTAATTGAGGATTATTGTAGCATACCTGCAGCAGAAAATGGGGCGTGAAATATTTATAGTACTTTCTTAAGACCATACAATCAATTCGCATACACTACCATCTACGGACAGTAATTCTAGAAATGTATTGTCGGTTCTATTATGCAGAAGCGGATAAACTTCCTTCCGGGCCCCTAGGCTGGACTCTTTTGCCCTCTCCTCTCCTTCAAAGTTGCATATTTCAGTGTTTTCTAATGCTAAAAACGGAGAGAAGTACAGATGGAGGACAAAATAATACGAACACCTGTGAAATAATGGGAAATCTTTATTAATAAGGAGCTAGACCATCCTTTGACTGAAGTACAGATTTAATGCGACGTGAGATAGAGGCATAAAGGTCATGGACAATATTTAAAGGTATATTAAGCCATTCCTCCTGCAAAATGGTTTTGTAACGTACCTCTCAACTCCACTATTTTTTCCAGAGCCCAGAGGGCGCTGTGTTCACTGGTTCCTTCCACGGAACACTTTTGCTTACCCCCCAGTGAGATCTGAGTTAGCCCGACTGAAAACATGTCGCACCGTTGACATGTAAAATGTTCGACACCTTATCCAAGGTGAATGTTTTCATGTATGTGTAACATCTCATCTGTAATCGTGGTATGTTTTGTGTGTGTTTGTTGTGTTTCGTGAAATAAATGTTTTTGTGACGTTAAGTCTTCGATTCATCAAATAATTGTCACAAAGAGTGGCGGCCCAACTCGGGGAATAGAACACCACGTTCTTCAAATACAAGTGATTCTTCATAAAATCTGAAAATAAAATATTTATATTGTCAGTGGGACGTCGATTCTCACGGCAATAGTTTATATATTAAAAAAGCTGCATATGTAAAGCTTCTTACGAATGTCTGATTCAAAACGAAGTAAGTAGTTACGTCATGGATGCATTTTAGAACAAAAATGTTCTAACAACAATCGTCGAAAATCTATTGAAGAAATGCTGTTTATTCGCCAGAAAATAAAATAAAAAATGCAAGCCGTACTTTTGATCTACGATTATTGAATAATCTCATGTGAAATAAAATTAAAAGAACAGAATTCTATCATGTTTTCGATTTCATAGTAACATTATTTTTATTCTTTGGTGTTGTGAAATATTTATTTGATTCATTTTCTTTTTGTTTTAGGTGAAAAAAAAAGTCATGACATAATTTTATTTTTATTTATTTTATTCTGTTCGAAATATTTTTAAAGATTACATATGTTTTTTTACTTTTTTTCATTTTTTGTTTTTCAAACTGGTACCAGTGAAACGAAAGTAACTTAGAAAATTGCTTTATTTTATTATTATTATTATTGAAATGTGTTTAATGATATGATATACTTAAGTGAATTTACGGGTTATATTAATTGATTTAAAATGTATTTTATATGTATAATAATTGAAACGTGATCACGTTAAATTTTACAAAAAAAGTATTTGGTTGGTAATTACGTAAGTATTTAGTTACATTCGTATTATCAAAACAGGTTTTTTGCTTTAGTAAGAAAATTATTGTTTGAATCTTACTGCAATATTGTTTATATATTTATTAGTTATCAAAACCGGTTATTGCTTTAGTAAGAATAATTTTTGTTTAAATTTCACTGCAATATTGTTTATATGTTTATTTTAATTATTTTGTTTAGCTTTTTGGTAAGTGATTTTCCGTACAGGGAACCAAGGTTTGTTTCGATTTGTTTTATAATTTGTTGAGTTTTAAATTAAGTTAGGAAAATGGCGTTTTTAGCTAAAGGGAAAAAGGAAGATTTAAAGATTTTGGCTGAGGAATTAGGAGAGACTGTAGACGTGTCGCATAAAATTGTTGATTTACGAACTTTAATAGAGAATAGTCCTAACTATAAAGAAGATTTTGTAAAGGAAATGTTAAATACTATAATAAATACTCGAAAAGAAGAACAAGCTGAAAAAGAGCGTCGGTTAGAACAAGAAAGAGCTTTCGAACTTGCAAAAATGAGAATCGAAAATAAAATTGATTCTAGTGATTCAACTTTACATACTTCGGATGAGCAAAATCTCAAATTTGAATTGCAAAAATTAGTTCCTAAGTTCGATCCAAATAATGACGATATAAGTATTTTTCTAACATTGTTTGAACGCCAATTAAAATTTTTAAAATTTCCGGAAAATATTTGGGTCACACATTTAATTGGTTCGGTCCCCAGTGATATTGCTAATTTGATAGCTAGGGAACCCGAAGAATTATCTCAAAACTATGCACATATAAAAACAATGCTTTTGAAAAGATTTAAATTGAGTTCGGAAAATTTAGACAGTTATTCAGTAAACACAGGAAAGCTTAAGAATGCACGTGGAAAGATTTCTATTTTGAATTGCAAAATTATTTTAATGGCTGGATTTCAGGTCTTAATATTAGTACTTTTGATCAATTACGGGATCTCATGATAGCTGATCAGATCAAAAAAAGGTCTCCACCTGACTTCAGGGACCATTTTTTGGACCAATGGGGTGATATAATATCTCCAGCAGAACTAGCGGAAAAGTTAGATAGTTACGATAGTATTCGGAAAGATTCTAGAAAAGAAACATATAGCAATATCCCTAAAAACAAATATCCGGTTAAAGATAAAATTTACGACAAACATGATAGATTTAAAAATGATACTTTTAAGCCGAAAAGGGAAAATTTTCAAGATAACAATAGAATGCGTTCGGATCATAGACCCCCTTTAACGTGTTATGGGTGTGGGTATCCTGGGTTCATTCGCTCAAAATGTCCCAAGTGTAATCCTTCGAACAAAAAGGGATCTACAGAAATTAAGTGTAGTCTTGTATACGTGTGTATCAGACTCTGCCCACCTTGCCATTATAGATGTCCACATTAATGGATTTTATGGAACTGCGTGTACTGACACAGGTGCCAGTAATTCAATTGCGGGAGAAGCTTTGTATAACTTATTAAAATCACAGGGAATTGATTTTAAAACCAAAGTCATCACAATGACTTTAGCTAATGGTAGTACAGTAACTAATGAAGTCTTATATACAGAGGTAACAGTTGAAGTAAAAGGAAAATCTTTCAAGTCAGAAGTCCTTGTTTTACCAAAAGCTAAAGGTAATCGTACTTTGTTAGGTATGGATTTCCTACAAAAGGCAGGAATTGTTCTTGATGTAAAAAACCGACAGTGGTATTTTCATGACAGTCCTCGTCAAACTTTTGATTTTTATATAAACAATGACTCATTGATTCCGAAGAGCATGCCGACTGTTTTTAATTCATGCGTGTTACGTGACGAAGAAGGAAATCATTTATCTGAAGACCAAAGAGAAGAATTGAGTGAATTGATCAGAGAATACGAATATGTGTTCAAACCAGGGGGAGAGCCCACTCCTTATATAGAACATCATATTCCCACAGGGGATCATGCACCAGTAGCAGGACCACCTTACCGAATGTCACCTATGAAAAAAGAGCTGTTGAAGAAAGAATTGGATGCTTTACTCGAACAGGGTATTATAGAAGAATGCGAATCTCCGTATGCAGCTCCTGTTGTCCTTATAGAGAAACCTAATGGTGAGATGCGTCTTTCCATAGACTATAGAAAACTCAACGAGAAGACGACTCCGGACACTTATCCACTTCCTCGACTGGATGATTTATTGCAAGATACTACTCCCACAGCGTACATGTCAACCACTGACTTAAAGTCTGGCTATCACCAAGTTAATGTCTGTCCTGCTGATAGAGGTAAGACAGCATTCGTTTGCCCATTCGGAACCTTTCGCTACATAAGAATGCCTTTTGGATTACGCAATGCTCCGGCAACGTTTCAAAGGTTAATAGATAAATTCCGCTATGGACTTAGCAGTGTTAAATTTTTGACATATCTAGATGATATGATTGTTCTGTCATCGACCTTCGAGCAACACCTCTCTGATCTGAGATTAGTATTTGAAAGACTGGCCAAATTTAAACTTCATGCTAACCGTGATAAATGTCATTTTGTTTGTTCACGTGTCAAATATCTGGGTCATTGGATTACAAACAAAGGAATTGAAGTGACGAAGAAAAAGTGGCATCCATTATGAATATACCTTCCCCAAAGACTGTTAAACAAGTGCAATCTTTTTTACAAACTTGTTCCTGGTATCGCAGGTTTATCTCTAATTTTGCTGAAATTTCGCGTCCTCTAAGTAATCTTACTAAAAAGAATGTTGAGTGGAAATGGGGACCTGAAGAAGAAAACGCATTTGCCACTCTAAAACAATGTCTGGTCACCGCTCCTATATTACAACAAGCTGATATGTCCAAACCCTTCATTATTCGAACAGACGCCAGCGCATACGCTCTCGGTGCAGTTCTACTCCAAGGCGAAGGATCTGAGGAACATCCCGTCGAGTACGCCAGCCGACTGCTTAATTCTGCTGAGTGTAACTATTCTACTACAGAACGTGAAGCCTTAGCCGTTGTATGGGCTCTAAATTTCGAGGGTATATTGAAGGTTCTGAAATCATCGTAGCCTCTGATCACCAACCTCTCCGATGGCTGATGAGCCTAAAATCTCCATCAGGTAGGTTGGCCCGATGGGCATTACAGATACAGTCCTACAATCTGAAGATAGAATATATCCCAGGGAAAGCAAACGTTGTTGCTGATATGCTATCCCGCCCAGAGTATTCACAAGATTCATGTGAGGTGAATGCTGTTATAGTGGACTTTCCTACTGAAAGTTCTAAAGTCATTCGAGAAGACCAGTTGAAAGATCCAGAGCTGAAGAAAATTATTGAATGTTTTGAGAGTAGCCCTCCTGCTACGGACTTGGTTAATTGGACCGAAAGAGGTTATTTGATGAACCATGGAGTACTGTACAGATATGCCCCTGACTCTGAAGTCGAAGAAGCTCAGTTGGTGGTTCCAGCTCATGATCGTGAACGAATTTTAAAAGAATACCATGATGCTCCGACTGCTGGACATTATGGCGCCGAAGAAACTTTCCGGCGAATTATTAAAAGATATTACTGGACAGGTATGAGAAAATTTATAACAGAGTATGTCAAATCTTGCCCTGATTGTAACAGGTATAAAGCCTCTAATCAAAAACCTGCAGGACTATTACAAACTCCAATTTATGCTCAAAGACTGGAAACTCTTTCTATAGATTTATTTGGACCCCTTCCTGAAAGCAAGACAGGAAAACGATGGATTTTCATTGTTGAGGATTGTGCAACACGGTGGGTGGAGCTGTTCGCATTGCCACAGGCTACCGCTAGGGAATGTGCATTAACACTTCTAAATGAAATATTTTTACGTTACGGGTTACCTAGAAGATTAATTAGTGATAATGGACCCCAATTTGTGAGCGATGTCATGCAACAGTTATGTCACTTATTGGACATTTAACAAAGTTTAATACCCGTTTACCATCCTCAAGCGAACCCTGTTGAGCGGAAAAATCGAGACTTAAAACCCCGACTTGCCATTTTAGTAGGAGATGACCATGCCTCCTGGGAAGAACATTTACCAGCTGTTAGATTCGCAATGAATTCAGCAAAATGTGAAACTACAGGTCAAACTGCCGCGTATTTGCAGTTCGCGCGTGAAATGCGTACACTCGACGATGTAACGCATGATTTAAGGGTTGTAATAAATAACGATAATTTTGTTCCCGAAATTACCCCGTATCTTAAAAATTTTGCAAAATTTTCATCTAGGGTACACGATTTAATCGAAGAGAATCAAGATAAGCGGAAATTCTATGCAGATAAAAAGCGTCGACCAGGTCCAAATTATAGTCCTGGAGATCAGGTGTGGGTGACTTTACATCCATTTAGTAACGCTAAACAAAAACGCAGTGCCAAATTCATGCCGCGCAGAGATGGTCCTTATACCATCTTAACTCAAAGATCCTTAACAACTTATGAGGTTGCTCATCCGAGTAATCCGGACATTCCGGTAGGTACTTATCACACATCCGCACTCAGTCCATATCAAGGTGCTGACGAGTTGCCTGTACAACCCCTACGAAAGCGTGGTAGACCGCCAAAGGTTTCTGGTTCCTCATCGGGACGTTTTCGGAACCAGAGGGGGAGAATGTAACGTACCTCTCAACTCCACTATTTTTTCCAGAGCCCAGAGGGCGCTGTGTTCACTGGTTCCTTCCACGGAACACTTTTGCTTACCCCCCAGTGAGATCTGAGTTAGCCCGACTGAAAACATGTCGCACCGTTGACATGTAAAATGTTCGACACCTTATCCAAGGTGAATGCTTTCATGTATGTGTAACATCTCATCTGTAATCGTGGTATGTTTTGTGTGTGTTTGTTGTGTTTCGTGAAATAAATGTTTTTGTGACGTTAAGTCTTCGATTCATCAAATAACTGTCACAGTTTCTAATTACGAAAGCTTGGACAGAGTAGGAAATCGGGAACGAAGTTTGGATTCCAAATATTCCCATAAATGCTCAATAATATTCAAATCCGGAGACTGAGGGGGCCAGGAAAGATGTTCAACTTCATCGTTATGCTCTTCGAACCAAGCTTGAATATATCTAGCAGTGAGGATAGGGGCATTGCTGTCTTGAAAAAGTGGTCGCTCTCCAGAGACTATAGTCTGCAATGGCGGCGCGAGAGTTTGCCCGACGTGGGGGCACTGTATCCCCGACAGGGGGGCCAAGTTTATAATACATATTAGAGGTACCCGCGTATTGGTCCGGGTTCTAAAAAATGCGTGGCAAAAATTTTAGGCCCAGGACCGATCCGATTTGTACGAAATAGATTAATGTCCCGGTCGACATAAAATTTAGAAAATCTGCCTGATTATACAGTCTGGGAAATACAAATGCATACATATATAATATAACCTAACCAAAAAAAGGTTAAAATCTCGGCCCGCCCGACTCCATTTCTACAAAACATGAATTTTTACTTCGATACGGTTATAAAATATTTTGGATGAGGTGTGTCTGATAAAAAATAGTCTTTTTAAAAAGTGTTCTAGGCGGCAATATTTATTTATTTTGAATGAATATCTATTTGCATATAAATGTTTCAATTATCATTCAGTTATCGTTAATACTTATATCATGTATTGGAGACTAAAAAATCAGAAAAATGCCACACAGTAAAATTTTCCAAGACAAAGTCGCATAGTAGCAAAAAAAAAAAAAAAAAAAAAAAAAAAAGAGCGAGTTATGGGCGAATTGTTCTCGTAGCAGGTGTAATGTATTATATTCTTTTCACATGTAATAGTATATTCATTTTGAATCAACATATTTTGCGTTTAAGGGGACTCCTCACTCACTTGAGGACACACGCATTGTCATGTTAAACACAGATTATTTTCAAATTTCTCGTTTTAATTAGAATATTTTTAAACAATTTTTTTTCTTGCATGAGACACCTGAAGTTGCTCTTTAATATGACTTTTTTTCGATTTCGGTAGCAGATTTTTTTTTAAAGATACTTTTACTTTCAGGTACGGTTTTGAAACTGAAAGTATTTTTTGGGGGTCATAGGCAGGTTTTACTGTATTTTAATTTTATTGCCTAAAAATCTACTATTCTTTAAAAATAATAAATACTAACTGAAAAAGATGAAGTTTGATAAAATTCTGTGTTTAACTTTTTGAGAAATAATTCTCCCGGTCTCACGGCACACCTGCCAACTTAAGCTTTTTAACAATCAAATAAATGTATTATAAAACAGAAAATTATTTAGAAAGGTAAGCTTTTACGTGGTACTTATTTCATTTTAATTTGATTTGTAAATATGATCATTTTGATTTTTGGGAAAAAAAAGTATTTTAATTTAAATCATTAAAATTGTAAATTTTAATTATTAAAAACAAAGCATAACAAAACCACTGTTTAGTGTTGCATGACAAATTTTATCTGCATTAATTTATTTGAAGATCTAAAAAAAGTATGAAATTGGATTAAATTTTGTGCGTTAGTTTTTTATACATAATTATATCGGAAATCATGAAGTTTCTATGTGTACTTCTATACATAATTTTGTACCAATTCTGCAGATAATAAAATTGTAAATTTTGTTTAAATAAAAATAGGTAAATAAAATAAAAACCCTTCTAAATACGCCATTTTCAATTTGCTAAAATATGCATTACAACAATTGCCAGTCTTAAACTGGAGAAAACGTGAAGGGAAGTTACCTAAAAACATTTGCATATGCGTTTTTTAAAGTTCTCCTATTTTCCGTATTTTTTATTAACCGGATCGGACTAGATCTCGACAGGTCCAAATAATCGAAGCTCTACTGTATTTATTGCTGAATGCAAAAACGTAAGTGAAAAACTTACATAAACATTAGTTAAATTATTATTATCAACAAAAGTACGAATTCTGAGTACAAAGCAATTTTAAAATTAAAACCCTCGGGTAAAAATAGCAAATGACATATAAACGCAAATAAATTAGAAATCATTTGGACTTACTCTTATAACTTTTTATATACAACAGCGACGCAAATTAAAGTTGATATCTTCGTAAAAAGACATAACTCATAAAATGTTTATAACTAGTAGAAATGATAATTATAATGCAGAATTTGCAGAGTCATAAATTCTATTTTTTCACAAACAATTTTTTTCTTTTAAACTTCATTGCAGCATTGTTTTTACGATTACTGTCTGATTAATAATATAATTTTTGTAAAAAAAAAAAAAAAAAAAAAATGCATTAAACAGATGAATAATAATTTTAAAAATCTTATTTCTACATATATATATATATAAATACTACATCAGAAAAAAAAATAACTCCTTATATCTGTGGTCAATGGACAATTGATGAAAATTGAGTACTGCACCTTTTTAACTCTGAAATGTCCTTCCGGTCTATCACAATGCAGGTGTTTTTTGATTTACAACCATTCAGAAAGAATACGTCTGCTGAAGCTAAACAATATTTATCAATCTCTTTATTCCGGTTGTCGAAAAGTTTGTTTTATATTAACTTGCACATCAGAATTTGAAAACAAGTCAAAAGAGAAGGTGTGTATTTTCTTTTAGTGAATCGCAGCTGTTATCTGCGATATAAAAATCCTAGATTGAAATCTAAGTAAGAATACAAGTATAAAGAAACAGCATACTTACTAAGAACAAAACTTGTATAAAATTGAAATATCTTCATATCCTTTTTCGTTCATCTGAACACGTTTCTGTGCTAAATATTAGTTTTCTTTATTTGAATTGAATATATTTGCCGGAGTGAAATTAATTAGTCAAGCTACAATTTTTGAATTATGCACCTTGTATTACTTTATAAGTACCGCGTTTTACTTTTTTCATTATTTTCTATTTTTGACACTTTTGAGAAAATGTAATTATTATTCCATACATTTTCAAAAAATACTTCGCCAAAAATAAAATATACAGACAATAAGTTGCCGGAACGCACACGTTATTGGAATGGATTTTTCTATTACTTGAAGAAATGTTGGTGTTTTCATTGTAGAATTAAAAAAAAATTTTGAGATTAGGTTCACGAACTTTTCATTATTTTAAGAGAAATTAGAGATACGTAAACAATCAGTTTCGAATCGAAAAATCTAGTGCAAAGTGTTACTGCTCAGTTAACTGAACAATCTTTTGATTTAACAAAAATGTAACTTCAGATATTGGAGGATTTCAGGTAGTTTTAGCATTATATTGATGAATTTTCTGCATTTTCGAGAAAATGTGTAAATTAAAACAGATTTTTTAACCTATAGTAGTAATAATAAAAGCAATGGGGAAAACCCCTTCAATTTCCATTTTGTTTTAGACTGCATATTAATCGAATGCAGAAAGTGCGACGTATCAAATTTTGATAAGATACAAAACTTAAATCTGAAACAAAAACTTAAATACAAAATTCCCAAATTAAAAACAAAAGATAAATGTAAATGAAGTGAAAACTTGTAAAATAGTTGGAAATCTAAAAGTGCGTTATTTTAATATCAGCAAAAAGCGACCACCAATTAAAAATATATCACCGATCCGAACCACGAATTATACAGGAGGTCTAACTGCGGGTTAGAAAGTCTGCGAGGGCCAAAATTTCTCGCTCGAGTCCGTGGCGACAATGCCGAAATAGCCCTGTGATTTGAAGAGACTTTTCTATTATTTTAAGCAATTTCTGCCTTCTTATTGGACATTTTTTGAAAATTTTGATCTTAGATTTTTGTTTTTTTTTACGTATATTTAGATAAATCGGATTTATAAATTCTGTTCTAATACGAAAAAGTACTAAACAGCATAGCTGCCAAAACACCCATGTAAATTGACGAATATATTGCTTTAGATGTGAGTATTTCAGGTAATTGGTGATTTTTATGTATTTTTTGTGGGAGGGGAGGGGTAAAAATAGTAAAATTAAAGCGCTTGAAAGCAAAATTTAAAGCAAAATTTTCTGTTTAAACGGAATATCAAGGGAAAAAAATAGTTTAATTCACGGATTAATTTGCGAGCATAGAGTCCTCCCCGGATTGGGTTATACCCGAGCTGAACTGGTTAATTCTATATCCATTCAACCTGAACCAGTTTTAAAAAAGTAAATGACCCGAACTCGACAAACTTTGACCTAAAAGTATTCAATTCGAACTTAATCCAACTCGAAATGCAAGAAATGGAAAAATAGTCTACAATAATACCTCCAATATCAATTATATATTTTATGTAGAAAAATTAATGTATTTATATATGCACTCATTGACATTCAAATAATATAATTTTACATTTTAAAATATATTTCAGCGATACTTTTGAGAAATGAGGTAGAATCGAACACATACGCTAAAACAATTAAAACTAACCCGACTCGAAAAATAGAAGTCAATCCGAACCTCTTCGAAAAAATATTAACTTTAGCCAGATCCGACTCAAATCGCCAGTCGAGTTGGGTTTTATTTTCCAAGGTGATGCAGGACTACCCGAAACGCAATCTGAGCCCGACATCTCTAAATTCCTATCTGAACCCGAAATATTTCAACCTCAACTATAGACCCCAACCACAACTGATGAAAAAATATATTCATACTGTAATGCAATTATGTAAAACTATATCTACAACTATACCTCCAGTATCAGTTTTAACTTTTAAGTGTGTTCTTAAATCAAAAAGAGCAACTTTGTAACATATTCTTTAAGGGTGTATTCGAAAAAACGCTTTTCCACCTTCAACAGCTCGAAATTTTCCGATACAATTTCAGACACAATTTTAAAAGTAGAGACATGAAACTTGCTGAGGGGATTTTTGAAGTGTCGTATAAGGTGCCGTGTGATGTCATTTTACGCTCAATTCATTAGAATTTGATTTATAAACAATTATCCTCTCAGTATGACCCTTTTTTTCGTCCCAGATCTCCCGCTTCTGAAAAATCCGTTCAAATTGCCAACTTTGGCAGCCTTTTTTGCAATGTTTTCTACATTTATCAAAGAATCGACCATTACGGTACCTTGAGTACTTTCCGAATAATACAATTTGCCAGTTTCATGCATTTGAGGGCAAAAATGAACTCAAAAATAAATCGGAAAATAAGCAGTTTGAATCGAAATACACCCTTAATTTATTTTTGTTCAGAAATGCTTGAAAATAGCAGGTGTTGTTATTCAGAAACTGTCTAATGGCACTCATTTTTCTGTTTTTTAAAAAACACAATAGATCTTTCATAACAAGCCTTCAAGGTGGACGTTTTTGAGCACGTTTCCCGATGAAAGTAGAAAAACCGGTTGAAAAAGAGGAGAAAAACGGGTAATCTCGTTATCGAAATAGCTTATAACTCGATAGGTAATTTAATTGTCATAAAATGGAAAAATAAGTTCGATTCGAAATCGCTTCCACAGTCAGGCATTCCAATTTTATATCTTTCCGTTAAAAAATGAGTTTGTAAATGTGTCAAAACGTTTGCCACTTGTTGAGCGGAGCAGTTGAGATATTGATGTTGAGAACACCCTTAAGTAAAAACTGGTAAAATATATATAAACTCATTAACATTCAATACATAATTTTTCAATTTAAAATAAGTTTTGCAAATTCTTTTGAGCATAGGAGCCGACTTTGGTCCCAAAGCTGGGTCTGCCACAAGGGCAGTTTGTTTGAGGGGGTGTAGTTGAACATACGATTTGTCGAGCTACAAGGCGGACGAAGTGAGCCGAGTGAATTAGGGGGTCTGGAGGAGCGTTCCAGGCTCCTCCAGTAGATCTGGGGCGGAACTCTGAGAGCTGATGCAATTTGAGCATTTAAAAGCTAATTCAGAATATTTTAAACCTTTTACCACCTTTTGATAACACATACAAAATATTACTAGGCATCTTCTTAGAAGCAGAATTTTGTGTGTCTGTCTGCAGCATACTAAAATTTATCTGCGACTCGACAGTACTCGACTAAGCCTACTAAAACAATATCCCATAAAATAGGAAAAAATTGCCATTCTAAAGAAAATATAATAAATATAAGAAACAAATACCATAAATCTAGAAAATTATAAATATATTTCTGCTTTTATTTTTTAAAGCTCAGCCTTTCTTTTTAAGCTGGTGGATTAATCTGCAAAGTTTAAAATAATCTGTAGCACTTACTACTGTGCTGTACAATTTCTGCTAGTAGGTATATCTGTATATCGCTACACTAAAAATATTACTATATCATATTGCAGATTGGTAGAACAATGAAAATTAAATATTTATTGCCACTTAAGAAAATTTTGCAGCCTACCGTTTACCTATATTATTTGAGCAGTCTAATGTAAATTCAGAATATTTTAGATCACTTTTAGATAACATTACATACAAAATGCTACCAGATATGGCTTCATTAAAAAATCACTATATCGCAATCATGGGCGCAAGTTTGAAGTATGGACGAGACTGAAAATATTTTGAATCCACCTCCACCAAAACAACTGAGCACATATGCACGTGCCCATGCACCACTTAGACAAAATCCAACACATTAAACACTGCATACAGTAAAATTGAATTATGATGAAATTGAATTAAGAAAAAAAATAATTAGTGCATATACATGTAAAACATTCATAATCATGTAAACGGTAGTATTTGAAAAGTTTAATTTATACAGACTATAACTAAAAGCAAAGAAGTTGACATATACTATGACACCTAAAACTGCAAAATACTCAAGAATGTACATGGATATTACTTATATACAATGTTTTTGTAATTTAAAAAATGTATTCTCATAAATGATATTAAAAGAGAAAAAACATTACAATAAATATGCACAAATCAATCTCGTTAATTTCTAAGGTCGTCAATTGTCTTTTCCTTCCTTTTTAAAAATCTTTAATTACAAAACACAGATTAAAAAGTATCCAAGTCATATCTACTTTTAGATAACAATAAAACTAAGTTCACTAAAAAACAACTAGTAATTAACAATAGTTTAACACATAAATTACAAAAAAAAAAAAAAAAAAAAAAAAAAAATTGGTAAGGGGCAAAAGTTTTAAGAAGGGGGGGGGAGGATTGTACTTTGTGCTTATATATAACTAAATAAATAAACAACGTTAAAGAGCACAAATATTATAAAATAAAAGATGTTAAAAGCATACAGCCGTTTCGGGACTTCTAAAGTCCCATCATCAGAGCTAAAAAGGTGTAAAACGTAAAAGAAAATCACATCGTTAAATGAAATAAAACATGGTTTTTTTTATTTCATTTAACGATGTGACTTTCTTGTTTTGCACGGTTTATTTTATTTCATTTAACGATGTGACTTTCTTTTACGTTTTATACATTTTTAGCACTGATGATGGGACTTGAGAAGTCCCGAAACGGCTGTATGCTTTTGACATTTTTTATTTTATAATATTTGTGCTCTTTAACGTTGTTTATTTATTTAGTTACAAAAGTTATAGTTTATTGTGTGTGAAAGCAACAGTTTGTTCAATCATCTCAGGAATAAATGTCAATGGAATAAAAGTACCCGAAAAGAATTTTTTTTTAAAGTCAAAGAATAGTGCAATATAAATTACATTGATGATAAAAGTATAAATTACAGCAAATCAAATTATTCAAGTTCTATATTTTCATTTTATGTCTATCAGCATTAACAATTTTTTTGCATGTCAAATTACCATCAATTTAACAAAATTCACCAGAGTTATGAAAGAAGAAAGTAAATTGGATATCTCTTTTTTTTTATGTAAAAATAAGAAACATTTATTTGCGTTTTGCCATCACCATTTGACGAAAACCGCATTTTTCTGCGATCCTTTTAATACACTTCGCTTTTTTGCCTTGATCTTTTTACGAAATTTGCTTTTTTTTCTATGAACATTTAGCCATTAATTTCAGCATTTTTTTGACAAAATAAGTGTATTCCCCCTCCCCCCACATTCTTTTGACAGAATTTGCATTTTCCGCAATCATTTGAGGGAAATCATGTTTTATTTTTTTAGGCAATCCTTCACAGAGATCGCATCTATTTTGGGTTTTCACGATCTTTTGACCTAAATCGCGTTTTTCCGTGACGATAATCACATCTTTTTTCAATCTTTTGATGGCAATTCAGTCTTTTTCGCGATTCTTTGACAGATTTAGCGTTTTATCGCGATCCTTTGACAGAAATTCCATATCCCCCATCCCCCACAATCTTTTGACTGAAAATAGTCTGTTTCGTGTTCTTTTCACAGAAATAATGCTTTCTCGTTTCCCGATCATTTTTTGAAAATCATGTTCTTTCACAATATTTTGACAATAGTGTTTTCTTTTGCAATCCTTTGACGAAAATCGTGTTTTTTCAGCAATCTTTTCATGGAAATCGCGTCTTTTTTGCTATCCTTCGACGGAAATTGCATTTTTCTGCAAACCTTATTCTGCTTTTTTTTTTTTTTTTTTTTTTTTTTTTTTAACTAAATTTGCCTTTTCTGCGATTTTGACCAAAATTTACGATTTTTTTAAAGTATTTCACTAAAGCTCATGATTTTTCTCTGATCTTTTGCCGAAATTTGCGTTTATCTCTCGATCTTTAGTCGAAATTTGCATTTTTTCTCGCAACTTTTTGCCGAAATTCGTGCTTTTCTCACTATTCTTTGACAGAATTCGCTGTTATCCCACTATCTTTGAACAAAATTCGCGTCTTCTGTGCGATCTTTGGCCAAAATTCACTATTTTCTCGAGACTTTTTGAAAATTTCAACAGATTTTGCGTTTTATCTGCGATTTTTTGAAAGAATTCATTTTTCCCGCTATTATTTGAAAAATTCATATTTCTCTGCGATCTTTTGCGAAAATCCACTTTTTTCTCTCAATTCTTTGACAGAATTTGAATTTTGCCCCACTTTCTTGGAACATAATTCGTATTCTTTTCTGTGATTCTTGGACATAATGCGCGTTTTTCACGCTAATTGTTAACGAAATTTTCAAAGATCTTTTGACAATTTTTATGTTTTTTTTTTCACGATCCTTTCACAAAATCAACGTTTCTTTGTCGATTCTTTGGCAAAATAGTCGTTTTCTCACGATCTTTTGATGAAATTAGCATTCTTTCCATGCTATTCTTTGACATTGTTCACATTTATTACCCAAAGTTTTGACGAAATTAGAGTTTTTTCACGATCTTATCTCCGAATTTTCGGATTGGTGACCGATTTTTTTTTAATTTCGAAACAAATTACTCCCGCAAGAAGCGGAAAAAAATCGATAAAAAGCGAAAAATCGCTCATCCGGGAAAAAAATGTCATACCTGCATTTTTCAGGGTCTGCCAAGATATTGCAAGGTCTGCAGATATTTTTCAGGGTCTGCGCGGCAGACCCGCAGACCCGGAAGTCGGCGCCACTGCTTTTGAGAGATCAATCTTGAATCAGGAACCGTAAGTGTCAACATTTAACCCGAACCTGAAACAATTAAAGTTAACCCAAATGGAATTCGACCCACAGCGACAAAAGATTAAATTCAACCCGATCCGATACAGATTGCGAGTCATGTCAGGTTCAGTTTCCCCGACCCGATGCAGCATTCTATTTGTTATCCAAGACTGCCCGACAAAACTTTAGTGTAAATTTTACCTTTTTTGTTAAAAAAATATACATGTGTAGAGTCATTCATATATCACCCTGTGCAGTCATATATGTAGATTTTTATTTTAAGAAATTCGATATTTTTTTGGAAAGATCGGGTTTATCTGAACTCAATCTGCAAGAATCAAAATTCATTCAGAAACCGACTCGTACCTAGAATAATTACTTTATTCAATCTGTGTTTAATAAAAAAAAAAAAACTTCATATATTGACCCAATTTGACGGGGTCGAATTTCAAAAGTCAAAATATTTTCCCCGACGAAATCGAATTTTGACCCCGATGGGGGGGGGGGGGGGCAGGTATGCCCGACGGGGGGGCATATGCCCCCCCGGCCCCCTCTCTGACGCCGCCCTTGATAGTCTGGAGAAAAGGGTGGACATGAGCTCCATAAAATGCTTAGATAGTGATTAGAGTTTATTCTCCCATGCAGAATAACAAGTGGCACAAGACCGCGCCAAGATATCGAACCCTATATCATAATGGAATCACCCCCATGCTTCAAAGTCAGCACGTGGCAAGGGCGCCCATATGATTGATTTTAGGGGGGGGCTGAGAAAAATCTCGACTTCCACCAAAGCTATCCCACATTTTTGTAAATATATAAGGTACTTTGCGTTTTTTCGCGACTTTTAATTTCCCCCTCCCCCCCCCCGATTTTTTGACGAAATATGCGTTTTTCGCGATCTTTTTAAGAAGTATGCGCTTTTTTCTACGAATATTTGATGAAATTTATGTTTTTTTTCACAATTTTTTGATTTTTTTTTTTTTGCAATTTTTTGGTGAAATTTGTGATTTTTTTCGTGATTTTTGAGCAGGCATTTTTTGCGATACTTTGACGAAATTTGTGTTTTTACCATGATTTTCGGTTTTTTCTATTCTTTTTGAACGAAATCGAAATCTTTTATGCGATTCTTTGACAAAATTAGACATCTTTGGCGAAATTTGTGTTTTTTCCTCAATTTTTTGATGAAATGTGCGTTCTGGCTCTTATTTGAGAACATTTGCGTTTATCGTTATTTATTTGGCAAAATTCGCATTTTTCCTGTGATCCTTGATCAAAATTAGCTTTCTTTGCCTGTGCTCACCGGCATGGGTGTGCTAGATGATTTTACTGCAATGAATTATTTGCGGAAATGGGGTAAGTAGTTTCTGTGATTTAGATAATTTACCATGACATTCTAACCAGTTCTTGCTTTTCCACAAATCACGCCACATTCCCAATTTTATAAAATTGAGATAATTCCTTGATTTCTTTCTTTTTTCTATATTTTTCATCAGATAGGAATATTTTTTATCAGATCATCGCTTTGAATGACGTTTCATTTCGATTTATAAACCTTGATTCAAGGCATATAATTAAAAAGTCTAAATATGGATAAAAAATGGTGCTCTTTAATATTCTAGAGGAGTAGCCATATGACGGTTCCAACGGTGAGATTATCTAGTAAACGATCTGCACATTTTGAAATTGATTCCTCAAAATTGCAATTTTCTGTTACCTCCATAAAAGATACTGAAAAATTCTTCTGATTTCTGATTTTATCTGTACAAAAGAAAAATCTCAAGAAGTTTCTGTCAATGCTAATAAACCGAATGCAAATCTTAATTTACAGAATGCAATTCATTTACAACTGGTTCTAGATAAAAAGAATATGTAGAAACTATTTTGAGACATACAATAAACACTACGTTGCAGTATCCATATTAAAGACTTGTGAACATATTTCTTGTTTTATATTCGCACCATTGCTTAGAGAGAGATTACAGAGATTTTCTTTGACAATGGCAAAATGATTAGAAAAATGTGGTATGGACTTATTACTTTTTTGACCACAATGTTTCACATACAGCAGGAATATTTGAGAAAAAATTCTAAGAGTTCTCCTCCTAAAAATCTTATCAATTATTTTATTGCTTTGTGCTTCTTATCTCTAAAACTCGATGGAGATCATTTACAATTTACAACTAAATTCAAACAATGATATGTCCAATATTCATTTTATTTATGAAAAGCAAAAATTCTTTCATGATAGTTATAAGAATTATTAGATTTTAAGTCGACCAAAATTATTTTGTTTTATTCTACTTGACTTCAGATAAAATTTTCGATTTTGGGTTGTGTTACAATCAGAGCCGACTAATTTTTATATTTGACATTTGTATACAAGGTATCACAAAAAGATAGTCACAACTTCAAAAAAAAAAAAAAAAAAAAAAAAAGTACTAGCAAGATAATTAAAAAAAGAAAAATCATAGATTGGTTCACAGAAGTATCATTTTGCAAACTTTTTCTTTGATTATCTACGTAGTAACATAAAATGGCTAAAAGATAATGCCTCAAATGGGTCATAATTAATGATTTTAACTTGCCATTCTACAACGAAAATGTTAGTAAAGAATGTCTTTTGAAAACAATAGAATACTAAATCATTATTAATTTTCTAATGTAGTTTGTTTTTCGCATGGATGAATGGGGTACTGGAAGTAAAGAGAGGAAGTAGAACCACTCTTACCTTCCTAAATGTTTGAAAATATATGAAATTTGATCCCCTTTTGGCTAATTTCAATCATTTAGCACTTTTTAGTGAAAATCCTAATTATTCTCATAGTGGGCCCCCTAATCAGGGGGCCCAGGGGCAGTTGCCCCACATGCCCCTGCATAAGTCAGGCCTTGGTTAGAATCTGACACATTCAGGGTTCTGATCTTTATTAGATTTGGGAAAAGGAATTTTTCAATTAAAAAACAGCAGTGTATTATTCACATCTTATTGTTAAATCTGTGTCTAATTTTTCAGCGGATTGTTCACGCAAAATCAGTTTTTCCTATGAAAATGGGTCGTGTCTGTAACGAAATCTTTCCTTATGCAGAAAAAGTATTATACTCTAGTAGGAAAGAATGCACACAGTAACACCTGTTAAAATGAAAATTGTATAAAATACAATTTGTTTCTTATCTCATGTTTTTCTTCTTTGTAAAAAGCAAACTATTCGAGAGGACTAATTCAAATCTTACCAAAACCGAATCTTTTCAAATCAGAATCTAGCTTTAAAAGAAATAAAATTCATGGTTATGAGAATATAAACTCCATACAATTATACCTTCTTAAACGGAATACTGTTTAAAACGGAAATTTCTTACGATGCCTTCTTAACAGGGTCTAGTTAGAATTTTCATATCTTGCAACTGATTTACATTTTTAAAAAGTATGACAAAACCAAAATCTAGGGGGGGGCTCAAGCCCCACCTTGCCCCCCCATATGGGCGCCCATGGCACGTGGCATTCACGATTAAATGCTTCTCTGGGCATTCTATAGACAAAAACGCGTCCGGTTGTCTGAAATAGAGTGAATGACGATTCATCTGACCATATTACCTGCTGCCCCTCTTGTGGGGACCATCCTTTGTGATCTCTGACCATTGGCGTCGCTTGAAATCATTAGTTGCTGTCACCAAGGGTTTTCGAATTGCCACTCTGCCATAAATGCTCGCAACATGAAACTCCTTTTTGACAGTTTTTGTTGAAAAGGGGTCCACGAGATGACTGTTCATTTCGGATGTTATCTCGGTTAACGATTGGTTGTGCTTTCGGGCTATTATACGCTTCAAGACTCAGTCTACCCCTATCAGCAAGCTTGGACTTTCCACCCCTGTTGTGCTTTAAAGACTTCGTCTTACCCACTTTCGTGTATGCTGTCATAACAGCTGATGCCGTACTCCTTGCAAACCCCAAAACGTTTGCTTTTTTCGCAACCGATGCTCGCCTTAAACGCGCTCCGAGAATCATTCCTCTTTAGAACTTTGACAGGTCTGACATTTCAACTTATAACATACAATTCAATAGACGCATGCAACGCAAGTGGCTGCTGTTAAGAGACTGATACCTTCCTCTTCACGCTCACTAGATGGCAGACTTCTACTCAGGGCCGGATTAAGCACTTCTGGGGCCCGGGGTTACTGGGAATTTTGCCCCCCCCCTTACGCTATTGGAAATCTTAAGCCTCCTACCACGATACTGAATGTCACCCCCTCCTCAAATACACACACACACCTTTGTTTTTTTTTTTTAATCCTAAAATACAAATCTTAGATTTTGAATATGTATAATGTTAATCAATTTTCTTTCTTTGTTATCTTTAATGATGTTTTTAAATTCGCTTTTTTCCGTGACTTTTTGACAAAATTTACGCTTTTCCTGTGATCTTTTTCTGAAATTTGCGTTTTTCCTGCCACTCTTTGACGAAATTCGCGTTTTTTCAGCGATTCTCTGCCAAAATTAATGTTTTTCCAGCGATTCTTTGACGAAATTCGCGTTTTTTTCAAGCGACCCTCTGTAGAAATTTACACTTTTTCCGCTTCTCTTTGACAAACTTCGCTCTTTTCTAAATTTGTGCTTTTCCCGTGATCTTTTCAAGAAATTCGCGCTTTTTCTGCCATCCTTTGACGAAATTCGTTTTTTTGCGGATTTCTGTCAAAATTCGCGTTTTATCGGCAATTTTTTGATGAAATTCGCGCTTTTCTCGGTTCTTTGTCGAAATTCGCTTATTTTCGGTGACGACACTTTTGGCTCTTTTGACTAAATTTGCGCTTTTCTCGCAATTTTTTATGAAATTTGTGCTTTTTCTGCATCCTTTTGACAAAATTCGCACTTTCTTTTCGCGGTTCTTCCTCAAAATTCGCATTTTTTCGGCAATCCTTTGAGAAATTCGCATTTTTTAGCGGTTCTTTGTCAAAATTCGCTCTTTTTCCACGATCTTTTCACTAAATTTTCGTTTTTTCCCACGAACTTTTAAAAAAATTCTCACTTTCTGCCTCACTTTGACAAAATTTACGTTTTTTTCGCCATTCTTTCTGAAAGTTTACGTTTTTTTGGCGACCCTTTGAAGAAATTCGCAATTTTCCGAGGTTCTTTGTCAAAATTCACGTTTTTTCGCGATCCTTTGACAAAATGTGCGCTTTTTCCCGAGAACAACTTTTCAAGAAATTCTCCTTTCCTGCAACACTTTGACAAAATTCACGTTTTTTTTTCGCTATTCTTTCGCAAAATTTGTTTTTTTTCCGATGATTTGACAAATTTTGTTCTTTTTCCGTGAACTCTTGATTATATTTGCACATTTTCTGCGATCTTTTAAAGAAAATCGCGTTTTTCCTTTCTCCCTTTGATGAAATTCGCGTTTTTTTACGATTCTTTGCCAAAATCGCGGTTTTTTGAGTCATCCTTTGAAGAAATTCGCATTTTTTCCGCGACCGTTCGACAAAATTCGTGCTATTTTCGTGTCCTTTTTACAAAATTCGCGCTTTTTTCGCTACCTTTTGACGAAATTAACGCTTTTTCCACGGCCTTTTGAAGGAAATTGCGCTTTTCCGCGATCTTGATTAAATCCGTTCTTTTGTTGACGAAATTCGCGCTTTTTTATGCGACCCTTTTCGTTTCGTTTTCATCGCCACTTTTGTTAAACCTGGAAATTTTCGGAGATACAGACAGCAATGACGTCAAATGGCATTTCAAGTTAAGTTGCAAAAAAAAAAAAAAAACGGCGATTTCGCGCAGCTCTTACACTCCTGTAATTGTTGTAAACGAAACTTTGGTACAACTTAAGCCTCTGCTGAGGGCCCCTGACTGGTTGGGGCCCGGGGCTGTAGCCCCCTTAGCCCCCCCCCCCCTTAATCCGGCTATGCTTCTACTGCAGGTGTGAAATACGTCATACTTTTTCACAGGTGTTCCTATTATTTTGTCCTCCATCTGTACTTTATTAGTATAGATAAACATTGAAGTTTCATAAAATCCAAAGTGTCATAGAATTTTTCTATCAATACCAGCGGTTTAAACGGCAAAAATCACAACCTCTCTTTTGAATCATACAATATAATGCAATTCTGAAAATTTGAATACTTTTTTTTTTTTTTTTTTTTTTTTTTTTTTAGAATGGGTTTGCAGTAAATTTAAAAGTTAATATATTTTCACATAACCAATTATATAAATTCTCTTACCTTAAAAGAAATTTCTTAGTTTAACAACGACTTTTACAAGAATAAGTGGACGAGATCGGATGATCTCCCAGGACTTTAAAAATTAGGGTCCAAAAAACGTCATAATGGATCATTAAAATTTAATAAGCTTCTTTAAAACATATCATTTATAGGGATACTATCAAAATCTCGCCTAGGATGCTGTGGCTACAAAAGTCGTCTCTATCTAAATTCATCAGAAACTAGAACACGAAAAACTGGAAGAATCTAATAGTTTATCTAATAAGAATGTATTTATTAAAATGCAGCATATTGCTCATTGGTGCACAAAACAAGAATTTTAATATACACTTGTACAATTAAAATAAAATAGAAATATCAACGTTAGAAATTAGAAATATTATCTCTCGATCAAGATGCAAACTTAGTCCTTCCATTATCATATTTTCCGGAAGACGCACGCAGAAGACGGCGCGAACCGTTGATATTTCTATTTTATTTTAATTGTACAAGTATATATTAAAATTCTTGTTTTGTGCACCAATGAGCAATGTGCTGTATTTTAATAAATACATTCTTATTAGTTAAATTTTATGGTGCAACTGTCCTGTATATATTTACTAATAGTTTATTTTTATGAGCATCGAAAAAATTAAAAAGGTCTCTATGTATATGTTAATTGTCTACATGATTCGATAAGTGATTGAAACGAAGAAAATTTCACATTATTTCTCTTTTACATATAATATTAGCCCAATATGGAAAAAAAACCTGAAAGAAAATCTTAGCTCCTTCTCTTCTGAGCCTCTAGGTTTCAACCGAATCAGCCTAATGGTTAATCCGCCTTTGGTATTATTCGTCTAAAAATTGTTTTATTTTATTTTTAGTCTGAACAAACACTTAAATGGAGTAATTTATAACATGAGTTTGGAAATGACAGCAATTGGACATGTCGATGACAGTAAAAATTGAAAATCTCATCTCACACATAACGCCAACAGAACAAAATCCAGAGAAGCGCGAAAATGTGGAAAATATTTTGGTGTGGTCCGCTGCAATTTTTTTTTTTTTTTTTTTTTTTTTTTAAATAGAGATTGTAAACCTAGAATAAGCTAAATTTTACAAAAATTGTCAGAGTCTCCCATGGCAAGGCAATTTTAAAACATATCAACTTATTAAAAAAAAAAAAAAAAAAAAAAAAAAAAAAAAAAAAAAAACTGTTTAGAAATTTAACAATTAAAAAATATTGAATATTCAGAAATAAATTCCTACCAGCTTTTTTGAATACTGAGATTTAAAACAATTCTTCCCCATTCCAGTTAGAATGAATTTTAAACTTATAAACCTAAAGAACTTGTGAAGAATAAATTTTATAATTTTATCAAAATCATGTAATATAAAAAAAACAGTTAAATTTTAAAATACCAAATTGGAGCAATGACTCTCCGTTGACAATCCCTTACCTGATATACGCTGAATCCAATTACTCTGGGATCTAGCACAACATGTTGCGACAGGCAAATCACCGCGTCTTGAGCTTCGGGCACCACGATCTGCAACTGAGGATTGACGTGGAACGTGTCTGAAAATTAAACGATATGTTTTCGTAAAAGATTATATAAAAGTAAAGATTATATTAAAAGCAAATAATTATGACGTCATCAATATAACATCAGTTATAACGTCATCAATTAAATATCTTTCATTTGTTAAATGTCTGAAAATCAAGCGATATGTTTTCACAAGAAATATCCCCGATATTAAAAGCAAATAATTATGAAAATAATATAAAGTCACCAATTTCAAAACTTTTATTTGTAAAACGTCTGAAAATCAAGTGATAAGTTTTCCTAAAAGATATCCTATATTAAAAGCAAATAATTCTGATGATAATATAATGTCATCAATTTGAAAATTTTTATTTGTTAAAATTGATTCAATATTTTACGGGCAGCGTTAAAAGAAAATCCAAGGAAGGGCAAAATTTTGGAACAAGATTTTTTTTGCTTGTGGTGTCCTGATAGACCGCGTTTTTTCTTTCAACTCCTCATGTGCAGAAAATGTTTTATACTTCTATGTTTCACCTGCTACACCTTCAATAATTTATTAGTATAATATAAAATTCGACGAAAGATGTTTAAGACTGAACTGTCAGATTAAACCTATAATAAATCTTCAAAAACAGCCAATCTTACATTGGTTAGCCCAATTCTTAAAACAGATGTTATTGTCTTAGAGTAATTATATATAATTCTCCGAGGTTATTTTAAACCAAAATTCCGCTTACATTAAGATTAACTCTTTAAACTATCGAAAATTAAATTTTGTGCACATAAATAATCAATTATGTAATCAAGATTTACTATGAGGAAAACTATGAGGAAATTAATAATTGAGGCTCTAATCGTTGGTATTATAGAATGAAAAATCCCCCTCAATAAAAATTACGTCACTTTGATACAATTATTATTTTTGAAATGAAATCTAAGTGCAATGTTATTTTCAGTATCGCAAAATTTGTATGAATACTTCTCATATTCGTAATTCGTATAAATATTTTAATGCGCAATAAGTTTCAGTAAATATATTTTTTTTTAAACTGGACGTCACCATTTTTAGCTAGAACTTTGCATGCGAACATTCGCACTCTTGACTTGAGGTTCTAATTTCAGTATGGTAAATAAGTTCAGAAATTTGTTTCTTTTAGACGCATTAAGAGCCCACACTAATCACGCAAAAAGACCCGGATGATAATGTTAAGTCTATGGGGGCGTTATTTTAAAATATATCATTTTTGATTCATTATTGTTTTTTGCATAGGACAGCTAAAAACGGTCTAGATCCAGGCTAGTTTTTATTTTTTTGATTTGCGTTTCAGATTTTTTCTAAAAAAAAAATTACTTTAAATTTCGGAACCGGTTCTGAAATTGAAACTATCATAATATAAAATAACATAGAACCAAAATCGAAAAAGTAAAAACTAGCCCAGTTGTAGTTCGTTTTCAGCTAACGTATGAAAAAAAAAAAAAAAAAAAAAAAAAAAAAAAAAAATATGTAAAAATAATAAAATTTGATCGAGATATTTGAAAATAATATAGATTTAATATTATCCCATAGTATCCCATAGTTATCCCGTAATATTATACCCCCATAGATTTAATATTATCATTTGGGTCTTTTTGAGTGATTCGGGTGGCGTCTTAATAGTGAATATTTATTTATTTATTTATTTATTTATTTCAAAAAAGGGCTTGTTTCCTTTGCCATTCTCATTCACTGAATTTTTTGGGCTTCCTCTGATAATAGCTTTTAGGAATTAGTTATTGGTCATCGATTGTGATGACTGATGATGTGTTTTTTTTTTTTTTTTATTTAACGGCTCCGCTTTCTCGTCACGTGACGAGCAGGAGAAAGAGTGACGAGAGGGGGAGGTACGAAAATCAGAAGTGGGTCGTAGGTAATGCAAAGAACCTGCGAATGTTTTGGGCAGGTTAAAAAGAATGTAAAATTATCCTGTAATTTACATATATTTGTGCTAAGGGCACGGTGTTTAAATATTATTGAAAGAAGAGTTGTGTAGAAGTGTTGAGAATGTGTAATCCGAAATTCTATATTTAATTGTTTGTGTTTCAAGTTCTGTTTTAGTCTCGTCTTTTGTGTTCCATGTCTGTAAATAAACTGTTCGTTTTCATCAAAGCTTCATTTCTTGGATTATTTCGACATATACAAGTGTTCCGCAGTAAATTGTGAAGAAACAGAGGTAGCGTTATGACATCGATAAGAAGGAACTATGTGTATTGATTCAGCCAATAACATTCTCCTTCCTTTTAACAGATTAAATAAATAACTAAGACTACATTCAACAAAAATAGAAGTTAGAAGTGGAAGTAATTAGTGTTTTATGGATTTAAATTAATACTCTGTGGACTATGCTATAAGTTACCGTAGTAGTTCCCGCAACCTCTAGCGTTTATACCTTTCTGCCAGTCTAACATGCCTGGGGTACAATTCATATTCCATTGAAAATAGTTAAACAATTCATAAATTCATCGATTATGATGAACAAGCCGGTAGATAGATCACGATATCAAGCAGACTCTAAGAAGCAAAAATGGCTTATCATAATACATTTCCTCAGGGCCGAAACTAGTTTTTTGCGTCTGGGACAAACACGACCCCCCCCCCCCCCCACAACTCCCGTGCAAAGAAAATTTACGAAGATAATTTTGCTTAAGTTTCTAAATAACATATTTTAAAATGTAAAATATGTAATAATAAAATACGTAATACCGAACTACGCAATTGCTTTGTTAAGCATTCATCAAAACCAGTAAAAGAACCGATAAATATTCTGCTTTATACAATTTCATTTTCTAACAAGTATATAAATGGTTAGTATTGTTTCAGTTGAAAATAGATGATTTTTTTCTTTTAAGACTGGATTCTGTTACATACAGACAAGTAAAAAATTACCTCTTAACCATGGAACATTATCTGGATGATTAATATTATCTATTTAAATGAAGACGTATAATGTTAAGCGAAGACAGTAAATGGCAAGCTAACGTTAAACCTTTGGGAACATTTTTGACAAATTTTATTTTCACTATCAGTAAAAATAAAATGTGTTGCGTGTAGATAATTAGTAGTAAGCTAATGTTAAACTTATGGAAGCATTTCGTGACAAATGTCTTGCTTGCATTTGATGATTTTTTGTAGCAAACGACAAACAAAGTCTTTATTTGGTGTCCTACGCCTTTCGCAGTAGCGGGCACTCGGGACACACGACTCCTACACCCCAGGATGTAGAAGGAGGTTATACGGTGGTATACGCCGTATTTTCTTAAGGAATACCGTATACCCTCTGTTTTTCAAAAAAGATATAGCATATATTCTCTAGGGTATACTCTCTGCGCATACCTTCTGCTTGGAGCGTATATCTTATGGTTTTTTACGACTACACCACTGCCTACGCCCCCCTCTAATTTCGGCGCTGTTCCTTACAATGCTTAAACATAAAAGTGATATGTAAGCTTTGCCAACCTGGAGATTTTTTCCATTTGGAAGCCATTTATAAATAAGTAAGCAAACGAAAGTAATTATTTCACCCTGAAAATGCAAATTTAGGGTGGAGGTAATTAGTTTATTTTGCGAATTCTGGTGTGGAAGTTTTACCGTAGTGGTTCCTGCAACCTCCAGCGTTGACACCTTTCTGCCAGTGACCATGCCACAGCCTGACGTGCCAGGGTTCACGGTCACTGAGACTGCCTTCGGCGCGACTCGTCTCCGCGTCCAGGTGTACCGCTTCCAGTGAGGTGAAGGTTGCGACGAAGTCTTCCAATGTCATGCTTAATGAAGAAAGAAAGAAAAAATATAAAACATTACACAAAGGAAAATTAGGCTTGGGAAAAGAAAGCAATGAACAGAAGATTAACCCATTTCCTGATGAAATAATTTTTTATTAAAATTTTTGCTTTGTATATTAAAATTTTAAGATATATAGCTCATACTATTGACAGAACTCTAAAGAAAATGAAAAAGCTTTATTGTTTAAAAAATACATAAAACAGAGAAAACTGAAAGAATTATACTATTAACACGAATTTAAATTAGATATCATCAAATATCATTAAAACTGAAAGAACTCAAATATGAATTGAATTATATATATATTACTTCTGAAATACCATATTTTTGGGTGTATAGTCCGCGGCTTATACAAGAAAAAAACCTCCCAAAAAGCCGCTGCGGCTTATACACGGTGCGGGTTATACAAAGATTTTTTTTTTTTTAATTGGAAATCGTGATATTTTTTCTACAATTTTTAAATTTTAAAATATTTGAAAAAAACATCGAAATTTGTTAATTTTTTTCGCTATGCCTTGAAGTTTAGAGAGTTCTCCCATGTTTCTAAAGGCTTTTTTTTTTACTGCTTAAATACAGTTATTTCTGGATTTGGAAGAACTGTCGCAACTATCGCCAAGTATTCCACTGATAGATGTATAATAGCCATTGTGTTTGTAGAGTACAAAATCCAAAATCCGGAACCCTTCCATTCTCGACAATTCTGAATTTAAGATCATTTTTAGTTCATTTTTCAAAAAAATAATCTACCGACCCTGTTGCAAAGAACAAAAAAAAAAGTGCGTGATTTATATCATTTCGGAACGATTCAGAGCAGTCAGTCTTTTTCGAAACGATTCCGAGGAATCGTTCCTTTACAGAGTCGTTTCATTTCGGAACGAGTTCTAGGAATCGAACTTTTCCGGAGTCGTTTCATTTCAGATAGAGTGCGGGGAATCGTTCCTTTTCGGAGTTGGTTCATTCCGGATCGATTCCGAGGATTCGATCCTTTTGGGAACCAATGACCTAAGATACGTATACATTTTATGTCCGAAATTTTGAATTTATCATCGATTTTTTTTTAATTTTCGGAATATTTTTTAAAATATCATGCTTTTTTGAGGAAAAAAAATGCGCGTAAACGCCGCATCGCTTGAAAGTTTATCTTAAAACATGTAAACGCCGAGGCGTTTCTTCTGAAAATTACGGTACTGATAATCTTAATTTTTTAGCCCAATTACTGTAGATATTATGCATCACGAAAAAATTTGGTAAATTTGTGTTAAAAATTATGACTAATGGCTTCTAATTTCGAACCCTGGTCGAAATATACGTTCGTAAATGGTGTACAGCCCGCGGACTATACACCGATGCATCTCCGCGGGTTATACACGAACTTTTTTTACTGCACTGCTCGATTTAGGGGTGCGGGTTATACACAGGGTGCGGGCTATACACCCGAAAATACGGTAAATAAATAAATAAATAATCTTTTTTTTTTTAAAAAAATACTATTTTATAAGCATTCTATATTCATCTTTAAAATCATGTTTTTCCCACAAAATTTATAGTACAATACGGATTGTTTTTAAATGAATATCGGGGTTTTAACGCGTTGTAGTATTTTTTACATAAAGCTTAAAATTATAATTTCATAAAATGAAAGAACAATTCAAACAGTTTTACCTACAAGTTTACAAGTGTTCAATGTGAGTACCTTTCGTCACATGGCACACATCAAATCGATAGCTCAATTCTTCCTAAACATTGATTAGCAAAGAGACGTTCAGCTCTGTTCAGACGCCCACCCGATCTGACGCCAAGTGATTTCTATATGTGGGAGTTCATAAAGGATTGTGTGAATGTACCGCCACTACCAGCTGACCATTGCAGCTGTTGCTACAATGACCCCACAAACACTAATCAAAGTTTTTAAAAAGTGAGCAATTGATTTGATGTATACCATGTGACAATTGTGTTATTATCAATAAGGTTATGTGAGCGAAATATACTCGCCGGTTGTCGGTCCAGCTAGCTTAAATGGTAAAGCATTGGCACTGTTAGCCAAGGTCTGACAAGGAAGGTCTCCATACTGGGCATACTCAAAATGTTGTGAAAAAATACTAATTAAAGTACTTATGTATGTAATAAAGGATCAGTCAAAATTAGCGGCGGTATCACATTAGAAAATATGTAAAAAAATAAAATATTTTCGAATATTTGGCGTGAAAAGACGAAAGAGTTACTCGATTTGGCGAGCAGCCTTTTTCCTCGCCAAAAGCAAACGATTTTAATGCAATTCAAAACTGTTGGTTATTTAGAATTCGTGTAAATGGTATTTGATGAATTTAAACATAAACAATGAGAGACTTTAATATATTATATACATATATATGCATATTGTATTATATATATATTACTTGTTGAAGTAGTTATTGAATTAATCACTGGAAAAAATGTTTTCATAAATGGAAAAAAATCATATTGAGAAAAATTATCTTCGACTACATTTAAGCGCATTCAAAAATAAAAGACAGATGTTTCCATGGCAACAAAATTTAATTGACAATTCTCATTGGACTTTGCGAGCTTGAAACACATTTAATTAATTTAAATTATAAATTTCATTTTAAATCTCAAATTTTGATGATTAAATTTAAATATAAATACATATAAATATCGATGTAACAAAATTATACTTAAAACGAACTAAAACTTACAAAACTAAAGTTATTTAAATTAAATTTATCAAAATAAGTTCAACATGAATTTTTTTTTCCTTGAAGTGTATTTGACATAAAGTATTTTTTGAAATTACATTCCATCGCCAACCGGCGATAAACCGCCAAATAACGAAATTTTCATAATTTTTTTACGGTTACTGAAAAGAGGTTCCGCCGAAATTTTTTTATAAACATATATAACCACACGAGAAGAACATTCTGTAATTTTTTCAGATTTTTTGGGATATGCCCTTATGGAGACCTTCCTTGTGAGTTCGATTTCCAGCCTGGTCATTTTTTTCGCTCAGTTAAAAATATTCAATTCGTACAGTATTACTGACCCGAAAGATAATAGGAAAAAACTAAAAATAATCCTTATGAAACTGCAATATTTTGATTAAATATTGCAGTATCTTTTATATGCAGAATTTTTCTACATCTAATAATCTACATAATAATGATAATACATTGCAACCATTTTTAATGCAAATATATAGTTGACACAATAAAGTGTCACATAAAACCAGTAAATGAGAGTTCTAAATAATTAAATAGGGTACAGTAGAAAATTGGAAAGTATATGTTTTTGAAATTTTGATAAAACATATTCTCCGTATGTAATCACAGAAGTCTGCAATTAAATAAAGAATTATTCGATAAAAGTTGTGTTATTTAACACTAAATATGAGTATAAAAAACCATGCTTTCAAAATAAAGTTCTTACAGTACTTAATATCATAACAGAAAAATGTTACCAAAAAATAATACCCAGTTACTCTTCCCATCCAATTTCTCCATTCTATACTACAAAAAGATTAATTACATCATTGAAAATTTTAAGGGAGTCCGGGAAACATTTTAAAATAATTTTTATTTATTGAGTTAAAATTTGTGAATTTTTTTTTGAGATGATTAATCATACTATTTGTAAACGAAATCATATGATAAAATTTCTTTTTTTTTTTTTTAATTTAAAATTTAAAATTTATTGAAAAAGTGGGGTAGTTTAAAATCGTTATAATTCAAAATATTATTTGTAGAATTTCAATATTTTTACATTTTAATAAACAGAAATATCTAAATTTTAATTTTGATTCAGCATTTTTGAAAATATTAATTAAAAATATAAAAAACATTTAAAGTAAAAATTTGAAAAAAAATTATGTAACTTTTATTCAAAAAATCCTATTTTCAAAAGTAAATATTTTTTCTTTTCAAATTTGCTGCATGAAAATTAAAGTAAAACAATAAATAAAAATAAGATATGTTCTAAGTTTGAAGCATTCATCTGTAACGGTTCTTGAGTTATAACAATTTAAATCCGAGAAATTATGAAAAAATCCATCTTGAAGAAAAATGCATTTTCACAAGAAGTCAATTTCACGATAATCATTGCTTGAAAACTAGATTTTGAAACCGAAACGGAAAAAATAATATTTCTTCTTCTTATTAATATAGAAACATGATTTGAACGTCATTTTAAGTATACAAGAGCAAAGAAATGTTTAATACAATATTTTTTAGAAAATGTAAAGATTTTTTGTGTTCCAAATCCCCTTAAGTAGTTTGAAATTTGTAGAAACAATTTTTAAAGAAAGGTGGGTAAAACCTTACCAAAATCGGTCGTTTTCTTTTCCCTCGTTCAGTAAATCTTCGTAACTGAAAAGTAAATTATACTTTTAAATTATTTACCCATTTCTTTTTAAATGTAGATAACATGAAATTATTTTTTCTTACTGTTTATTATAACGACTGTCAACGTGATGAGGCGTTTTTAACCAAACAATTTGAGCATTGTCTAGATGAGCTGTTTGAACCTGAAGATACAGAAACAAGACAAATTAAGAAGTTATAGATAAAGGAACATGAACTATAAAAATATACTTCGAGCTTTTCGTCACTTCGAATATGATAATTAGACAAACATATTTATGTCTTACAAAAAATCTATAGTTTTCTAAATGTAAAATGAAAGTTTCTCTGCTGATTTACTTATAAAAAAGTTATTTATGAAAAATTTTTATTTTTTCTTTTATCCCGTAGTTTGTAGAATAAGCCGCTCTAAGGAATAGGTAAAATTCGAAATATTTAACCCTTTCCGGCACACTGTGCCCGGTCTGAGATACTTAATTTTAATTCTAAACTTTCAATCGGCACCAATAAAATTTTAGTAAAATATTGCTTTTACGATAAAAGCGTAAATTAAGGAATTCAAAATATCTAAAAAATTAGTTTGTAAATTCCGGTGTCAGTCGATAATTTCTAATTTTACTAACAGATTTTGCCCGTGCCGGAAAGGGTTAAGAGATTACAGTCAATTCAAAACCGAAGTGGACCGACTGGAAAACAGATAACGGGAATTAAATTTGCTCTATATGTAAACTACTTAAAAAAATGACAAAAAATATTTAAAACTATGTTAAATTACTTTAATTTTTAGTACTTTCAACTGAAAACACAGCCTTCATCAGAAAATACAAAATTCAGAAACAAGGCAAATCATACAGTTATAGAAAAAGGAACAAGAATTATAAAAATAAATTTTGAGCTTTTCGTCACTTCGAATATGATAATTAGGCAAATATAATTACATCTTCCAAAAAAAAAAAAAGAATTAAGTCTTTAGTTTTATAAATGTGAAAAGAAAGTTTCTCTGCTAATTTTTTTTATAAAAAAGTTACTTATTAAGAAAATTTTTTTCCCCCTGTAGTCTGTAGAATAAGCCCATCAAAGGGTTTAAAATTCGAAATATTTAAGAGTATACTGTCCTTTGAAAGCCCGAATGTGGACCGACTGGAAAACAGATAACAGGACTTAAAATTAGACAAAATATTAAAAATGATGTTAAATTAATTCTTAGTACTTTCAACTGTAAACACAGTCTCGTCAGAGAATACAAAAATACTGTTATTAACGTCTTATTTTTCAAATGTCACAAAGTTGGTATCTGAAAGGAGTGAAAGTCAACTTTTAGATCCGGAAAACAATGGGAAAATAAAATATAGACATTGAGGAAAATGGAATATTAGTTGTTTTATGGTTCTTTAAGCAAACTGAGCAAAATTCTGGGTATGTTGTAGAAAAAAAGTCATTACAAACAATATTTTCTTTAGTAATTATTTCTGTTGATTCTCGAATAATTAATTCACGGTAATTCTTCAGATGTCACATAAGTTTTGCATCTTCGAAATTAACTTGTACTTTTGTTTCTGGTTCAGTCTTGACTGGGCTGTTGCTGGTGAGATGTATTTCAAATCTCTCATACGTTTTTTAATACGATAACTTAACCCCTTCGCGACGGGAACCTTTTAAGAAAATTTGAATGTTTAGTCACCGGTTTTAAAAAGAAGAAATTTTCAGCTTATTAAATCGAGAAAATGCTCCGATTGGATAAGGCAAATTTTATAGTATAATTTAACTGGTGGGGATAATCAAGGATTCTTAAGCCTTTTTGCGGCACGTATATGTGTCGCTCGTCCCCAAGGGGTTCAGTTTACGAAAAGTCATTCCTGTGTATTCGAGATAAATATTTTGTTTTTAAAAAAGAAGAGTCTATTAGCGTTTTCAATTAAAAACCACATACTAAATGGTTTTCACCCATATTTTGCAACCCGGGAAGCCCGGGTTAGAATTCCTTATTTAAAATTTAAGGAGACAATTTCTTTTTAAAACGTGTCTCCTTGACATCTAGCATCTTTTTCCTGATAGTGAAAAAAATGTTTTGATAATTTTTAAGTTTTCCCATACATTAACATGAGATTTACAATTCACTCGATCTTTTCAGGCGCATATCATTTGAAAGATTTCATTATGAATGAGTATCATATATACCTTTTTGATATGTAGTATTCGATAGTTCAGTCCAGCTAGGATACCACTTGGAAGAATTTCTACGGCATTTCTCGGCTTAACAGGAAAAAGAAAGTAATTAGAAATTACAATGAAAGATTTAAAACACTTGAAAGGTTTAAACATTAAATCAAGAAAAGAAAAGACTGGGTACAATACTATGGGAAATATGAAAGCTTTAAGGCACGTTTTCTCGGGAACTACGCTACCACCAAACAAAATAAAAAACAAAACAAAAACAAACAAAAAATCTTTTTATTGAAATCGCTAGAGTATTTGGGGAATTAACAAGGTTTTTAGTTGAAAGGTAGAAATTGTAGGAGAACTAAAGAACTTAGACACTTCTAACTTATGTAATGTTCTTTCCAATTATTATCAGACACATGAATTAAAGTATATATAAAAACTTGGATAAAATTTAGTTACATATAATCAATGAGTATAAAATATTACAGAAAAAACAATGCGAGAGAGCGTGGCGTCCCAGACACGTAACCAGTTAAAGGATTAAAAAAAGAAAAGGTGTTTGTTCAGAATCTATTGTTTTGAGTTGTTTATATGCGACAGCTAAAACTTCAACAAAGACATGAGTTATAGAGATGAATTCGTGCTATTTAATTGGAGCCCGATCCTGATGATTTGAAATCCGAGCCTGAAATACTTTGTCTCAACAGAGCCCATGTACGCATCGAAAATACGCATTCGAAACTTTTAATAACATAAGGTACCCTGGGGTAATAACGCCACGTTAAGGTTCTACCAATTTTCACGGCTTAGTTTTAGATTTTATTTTTCAAACAAATATAGGATCTGATACAGCAACTCATTGACTATCTATATAAAATAAAATACACTGCTCAAAACAATTAAAGGATATTGCAGTTTTAGGTGGATTTTGTATCTGGGAAACTTTTTAGCTGATTGATACATGGTCGACAGACATAGTAGGTTATATGAGAATAAATTACACATGTTTGGCAGAAAAAAATGCATTTTATTGCGCATTTGTGTACAAAAGGAAAAAAACACAATTTGTGCACATGAGAAAAAAGAATAAGAAAAGGTGTTTTCTTCAAAGAAAATCATTTTCAGTAGGGGGTATGGTTTCACGGGCGGTCAGCAACGTTGAACACCTTTGAGGCATGGACTCAATGAGGCTATTAATGACGAGTTGGGGTATTCTGCCCCACTCTTCCAGAAGAGCTCTTTCCAGTTCCTGGAGAGTTTGTGGGGGTTGTTGGCGGCCAGAAACTCGTCTTCCTAGAGAGTCCCAAACGTGCTCGATTGGATTCATGTCTAGAGAACACGCTGGCCATTCCATTCGAACGATTCCTTCCTCGAAAAGGAAATCCTCCACCACGATGTGGCTTGCAGTTATCGTCCATTAAAATGAAGTTATCTCCGATTGCTGAAACGTAAGGGACTACAATAGGTCTGAGGATCTCATCCCTATATCGGCGACCAGTCAGAGCTCCATCTCGAATGATGTAGAGATCAGTGCGCCCGTCAATGAAGATGCCACCATTCACCAACACTCCTCCACCGCCAAATCTGACACTTTCGTGCACGAACGCAGGATTATTCTTACTGCCACGGTCCCTCCAGATGAAAATACGCCTATTATCCGGATACACAGAAAAACGGGACTCGTCAGAAAACAGAATATTGCTCCATTCATTTCTCCTCCAGTTAACATGCTCGGTTGCGCACTACCTGCGGTCGCGACGATGCCTTGATGTTAATCTAACATATACCATCGGTCAGCGAGCATACAGATCTACAGCATGGAGCCGGTTTCGGACAGTCTGAATTGAAATCGTGGTGCCTGTAGCCGAGCGAAGGTGTTGTTGGAGAAGAGTAGCGTTCATATTTCGGTGTCTCCGAGTTGTTAACGCTAAATACCGATCTTCCTTAGGCGTTGTTGCCCGTCTACGACCTTGCCCTGGTCTTCGGCCTGCACATCCACTCTCCAAAAAAAACGGTTCCAGATCCTGGAAATGATACTTTGTGACACTCCAATGGCTTGTGCTACTTCGGCTTGAGTTTGGCCCCCTTCTAACCTACCAACAATTCTCCAAGCTTCTGAATCTGTCAAATGACTTAGCTGAGACATCGTACTCATCGAAACAAAGCAATCACTGAATGCCGATCATCCTTGTCTTCATTCTCTTTTATCCAGTTGAAAGTCAAATTTCATTCGCTGCCGCTGAAGCGATGTTTTTGATGTCGAACTCAAAATTTGCATACTCCACAGTTTGAAAACCAGAAAAATTTGCATTTGTGATTCTCTTCTTGTATTTTTGGCAAAAAAAATTTCGTTTATATCTTTGTTTTATATAAAACTTCAAATATCCTTTAATTGTTTTGAGCAATGTAATTTAACAGATATGTATTCATAAAATGTAATGGCGTTTTTTCTTGACCAATGCTATTTGGCGTTAATACCCACCTATATGGGTAATAACGCCATGCAAACAAAACTATAAAATAAGATGGAATAATGACATGTAGATTGCCCAATTCTAAAAATACAAACTCTACAGCTCTAGAAATTGACAAATTTTAATCTAAGCTATTGAAAATGTACAAGTTTTTTGTGACTCTGAAAGAAAATGAAAGCTGTGGTGGTGGCGGGGGGAGGAGGCAAAAGAATATCAGATTCTAAGCTACGTTTTGCTTAAAAATGACCATTTAAATAAAATTATTAGAAACATTGCACGGATTATTTGAATCAGTATTTATATTCCCATGTATGCATTCTATGCGTTAGAAAATATTGATTTTTTTGTGAAAATGAAAGAAAAAGGAGTGAGGGGGAGCTTCAACAGAATATAACACCCTGTGTCTCTCTTTGCTTAAAAAGTCCCGCTTAAATATGATTATAAGAAACATTGCATGGTTTTAACCATTCATAATGTAGTATTTTAATCATATGAAGTTTTATAATAACTAGAGTTATATGTAATAAATATTTTTGTTAAACCTTAACTGCTGTTAGCGTCTCACATACCGCTGAGTTTTTCAAGTTTCAGAGTTTAACTTGCAATTTTTAGTTTAACTATAGATACCGGGAAAATTTTGTTTCATTTGGAGTCCTATTACTATCTCTAGAAACTTTTGAATAGCTGAATTTTATTTATAATAGTCCTGTATATAAGGTTCAATACAAAAATAACATTCTAAAAGTTAATTTAACATTTTATTCATCGTTAGATTAAGCGGTCTGACAGGCCGCTCACAGTAAGTTATGCGACAATTTTTGTCACAGCAGTTAAGGGTTAATACTATTATAGTAATCTAGTAAATAGTTTTTAACCCATAACTCCACACTAATGCGGATTCTCCAAACCTACAGTTAAATTGTCGACGTTTTAAAGAGCATGCTTTAATAAATTTTTAATAAATTGAATAAAATTTTTGATTAAAAAATATTATCCCAAAGAAATCTCTTATTCAATTTTATACATAATTCATATGGTTATATATCATTATCTCTATATTATAGCAACAAAATTAACCTTTAACTGCTGTTAGCAATCTGACTGAACACTGTACCCCCTCCCCCCCCCAAAAAAAAAAAGTAGCGTTTAACTTGTATTTTCCAGTTTAACTATAGTTACAACTGAAATTCTCTTTCGTTTGGAGTTTTCGTAATATTGTTAGAAATATTTGAATAGATTAAATTTAATTAGAATTAATTCTGTACAAAAGTTTAACGCAGGAACAGTATTCTATGATTTTTAATCATGGATCGCATTTTAACCTTTAACTAATGTTACCGGTCTCGTAGACCACTATTTTTCTTTTAATTTTTTAGTTTAACTTGTAATTTTCAGTTTAACTGCAAACACTACCGAAATTTTGTTTCATTTGGAATTTTAGTACTATCACCAGAGACTAAATAGGTGAATATTAAGTATAATACTCTTGTATAAAAAGTTTAGTACAAAAACACAATCCTATGAGTTATTCCCGCCTTTTATTCGTCTTACAATTTTGTGGTCTCACAAACCGCATCACATTCATACGTCACAATTTCTGTCACATCAGTTAAAAGTTAAATTTATAAAGTTTTGAAAAACCGAACGCTGAGAAAGCGGCAGTTAAAATTTCGAACTCAATTGAACAATCCAGTGGAAATTTAATAGAAACCTGATTTTGAAGATGTTCGAATTTGAATCTCGAAAACATTTTGATATAGTTTTATTTACAAGAGTTAAAAATTATTTTTTACATTAGTAAATAAAAGAATAATAATATAATAAAAAATAAAATAGAGAGATTATTTTTAAGTATTGGGCGCCCCCCCCCCTTCCCCCTTAATCTTGCCATTTCAACAATGATGATAATGCTGTCCCATATTAATATATAAACCCCTTCGGATATAGTTCGGCCACTGTCGGGAATCAACCGGGGTAATAACGCCAATCCCTGGCGTTATTACCCCGGGATACTTTTTGCGCAGTAAATCCTAAACTACAAATTATCTCGAGAAGATATCCAAAATCTTCTACAACAATTTGAAAGTACATGAAATACACTACAAATTTATGTAATAAACAAAGTATTTCTGGATAAAAAATATAGTCTTCAGATCAAAAACCTTATCTCGCAAATTTTAGATCAAGCGTTAATTTTAGTTGCTTGTAAAAACAATAAGACCTAAAAATGAAACAAATTAACTTGAAGCTGTTTTTTGCGATTTATATGACTCAAAACCCTTCTGCGCAGAGCACATGGGTGTCATTTACCTGATTATTTCATAATTATGCAAAATATAAGCACTTGGCGTTATTACCCCGCCTGGCGTTATTACCCCAGGGTACCTTAGTAAAATTGAAACAGTTGTAAATTTCCAAGCGACTGAACAAAAAGTCCGGTCCATTATTCAAACCAGGGATGTATTGGCTGAAGCCACCATTTCACTTCTAACTGAGCCATCTCTGACGAATTCTGTAGGACTAATTCACCCATCTAACTTCAAGGTTGCTAGTCACTCAGCAGTCGAATTCTCTTCGGTAGTATTAAGTCTATGGGCGTTTGGTATATTCTGATATGCAAAATATCCCCTAAAGAAATTAATATTTTTAAATTATTTTTGCAGTGTTCTCTTCAAAAAGGATAACGCTTTTTTATTAGTTGTCAAAATACTTCTAAAATTTATGCTCAATTTAATATTTTATGTTTACATCATATACAGATTTTCACAAAATAATTCAATTACTTACCCGCTACCGATGGTAATTACTGAAATCAATTTTGATTTTCAAGTGTGCTATGCGTTTTCTAAAACATTTTCTTGGATAACTTATTTAAATTATTAAACTGCAAAGTTTTATGAAAGTATTTTGTAAATATTACAAAAGTGTTTCATAATTCAGGCTTGACGGATGACTATGAATTTTCTTTCTTGTTTACTTATTTTAGTGGCAAAAATTTAATTATTCAACGTTATATTTCAAATTAAAATTAAAATTATTTTATATTATTTATTTATATAGTTTATATTATACAGATTTTATTACATAAAGAAAACATTTCGAAGATTCTTACCTGTAGCTGTTTTTGAGTGATGGCAGTAACCACGCTGGTCATTTTGAGCAAACTGCTGAGTATTTTGGCACAAGGGGTCGTCTCATATCCCACAGGCAGGCTTTCTGTGATGCCTCCAGTAAGGTCTGCCAGGCATTCTAGCGAAGACCCGTACTTCAAGGCTTCATAGGAGCCGTGTAATCTGATATTTTTGAACATAGTAAATGAAAACATGAATAAAATATTATACTATGAAATAAATAATAATACATTATACTATAAAATAAAATGCAAAAATTACACAATCGAACAACGGTATGGACTTTACCCAATGCTTATGTTACTGCATCTAGAAGACACAGTGTGAAACAGGGCCGTAGCTAGAAGGGAATAATAGAAAGGGCTCAAGAAAATGTTGGGGGTGGGGGGGGGGGCTCATATATTCTCTCTCTCTCACGCAGAAAGATAAATTAGTGCATATTCACACTGTAAGTGCTATGCTTTTTATTAAAATGTTTTAATAACTTCATTTTATGCTAAGAAAAGAATAGGATGATGAAAAATTCGAGTATGTAACTAGTGCAATATTAAACATCATGTTAGCTTCATATGTGCAAACAGGATGAGTGAATGTTGAAATGTTTATTTTAGCTACAATTTAGTATTTCTGCAAAACTGTGAAAGGGCCTCAAAACTAAATTAGACTTTTGAACAGAATTTCATTTGGATTTTTGGAACATAAATTCATTGAGTGACATTGGAATCTTTTCCAGGGGAGGCTCAAAATGTTTTAGGGGGTAGCTGAGCTGCCCCTAGCATCCCCCCTTAGCTAAGGTCCTGGTGTGAAAACCGATTATTCCAGCAATGCTTTGAAAAGTGCTATAAAATTGTATCCCCTAAATGTTGAAGTATGCTGAAGGAAAATATCGATCGCATCGACATCTGCTAGTACTTCATTTGCGAAAACCATGGAGTAAAAAGAAATAATAGAGATGAAGAATGGTGGCTGGGGGAGGGGGGTGACGCCGAAAATGAAACCCTAAAATCCGCTTAATTAGGCCCAAATCCAACTGCGTGCTTTTGCAAAAAAGTAAAAAAAAAAAAAAAAATAGTAATACAGTTTTTAATTTATAATTCAATGAAATGATACTTTAGAATGCTTAAATATAAGCAGATTATTTCCATTTAGAGAAAACATGTACAGTTCATGGCAAAGAATTCGCACCCTATTCCGCGTGAATATTTTGTTTGGGCAGAATGAGAGCATTTAAATTTAAACGATATTGCACATCATATTGCAAACCATTTTTACGGCATACTGCTCCTCTATCTATCTCTTTTCTCCATGGGCCGAAACGCTTTCTTAATTGAATCCTTATAAAATGTTTACTACCAAATATTGCTGGGATTGTTATTCAACATTCTGCATCATTCAACATTTGAGGATACAGTTTTTTAGCACTTTTTGGTTGGCCACACTATAATCTTTGTGACACATCCATGTCATGTCACTACAAGTATCTAGAAATAAAAATACCAATAAATATGAAGAATTTTTTAACAAAACATTTGCTTCTTCCAATAAAGAGTCTTTTTCAGATGGTATGTATCGCAGATTTATGACTATTGCCACTTGTGGATAAAATCCAAAGTGTTATCTTAAAGGACACTATAACAGTTATCATACATGCAGAGTGAATCTTTAAATTGACTAACATTATGTGTTGACCGAAAAATAAAGAAACATGGCTGTATAAAGGGTGTAATCTTTTATGGAGGAATGTCTTTATATATAATGTGTCATTGAAGAAGATATTTCAACTGTAGAAATTTTTAATTGAAATGAAATTTTTGTGCTTCCTTTATAAGCTACTTTTCGATTAGCCGGACACTAGTGTTATATATATACATATGTATGTATACATGCATGTGCATATATGTTTACATATGCATATATAAATACATATATGTGTATATATAAACACATATAGATATTTACAGATATATATGTATACATAACATTGGCGTTCGGCTAACCGAAAAGCAACATTTATAATTATTTCATTAAACATAGAAACTTATTTCCTCACTTCCCATTGTATTCATCTTACAAAATCATTTATGAATGCACACTTATTATTTTAAATTTCTTTGATTTGAGTAAACAAGATTCCACAATACAAAGCAGGGCTTGAATTTCAGGGCGGGATGGCGAGATTCGCGCCCAAAATTTTGAAATCCCGCCCAAAAAAAATTACGAATTTTCTGAGAAATTTTGTGTTTTGAAACTGCGATTAACTCCAACGATTTTTTTGCATATTTTATGATGTTTTCGTGTGACTGAATGACACATTTTGCGAGTTTTTTACTGCCAAAAATAGTTGAATTTCACGGTTTTTTTCCGCAATCGATCGTCAAATTTCGCATATTTCCCCCGCGATCGACTGACAAGTTTCGTACGATTTTCCGCCGCGAGAACGGAGTAAATCTGTTTCGAATTTTCCAAAAAATTAACGCATTCGATTCCAAAAGATATGAAACACCGTTTATCAGCCCGGAAATTCGGGTAGTTATTCCGAATTTCCGGGCTGACAACCGATTTTTCATAGCTTTTAAACCGAGCTGCATTGCATATTTTCACAATCAATTTCACCAATCGTTTGCAGAAAATGAAACGCAGAAAATTTTTCTAGATTATCGCGATAGAAACTTTGATTTTGTCAAAGCATCGCGGAAAAAACTCTGTTTTTCTCAAAAAATTCGATTTTCCTTTAAAAAAAATCGCGATAAAACGAGAATTTCTTCACTAAGATCGCTGTAAAAACGCGAATTTCGTGAATTGATTGCAAAATAAACGCGAATTTAATGAAAGCATCTCTGAATAATGCGAATTTCGTGAAAGGATCGCCATATAACAGCGCCGTGGGAAAAGGGGGGGGGGCGGTCGCCCTGGACGCAGAAATTTAGGTGACGCCAATTTTCTACTACCAACATCATTTTTGGCCTGTAAGAAGAAAAAGAACAAATACTAATTTGAAACTTTGTTCCAAGCGCAGTTTTTCTTCGCAAGTTCCTGCATATGAACCCGAATTTATCAAAATGTCGCTTAAAAAACGTGAATTTCATGAAAGAATCTCGAAAAAATGTGAATTTCATTAAAAGATCGTATAAAAATGTCAATTTTGTTGAAGGAGCGCGAAAAAATATAAATTTTGTTGATAATCGAGGGGAAAAAATGCTAATTTCTTTAAAGGATTGCAGGAAAAAGCAAAATTTGTCAATTAGCTCATAAAGGGTGATTCTGAGTATAATTTTTTTTTTTAATTCACAGCATTTTTTCTGAAAGGTTACAGCAGATTGTGTGAGGGGGGGGGGGGTATTTACTTTTGACACTGTTTTTTTTCCTCGCCCTTTGACGAAATTTGTGGATTTTTCTCGATCTTTAGACAAAATTATAGGATTCTTTACATTTTTGTATGAATTTAGGGAATTTTTCATGATCCTTTGACGAAATCTGAAGATTTTTCACGGTCAAATGAAGAAATTTGCGGATTTTTCGCAACTCTTTGACAAAATTCGCAGATTTTTTGCTATTCTTTGGCGAAATTGGCGATTTTTTTGTGATCCTTACCTGAGGTTTGCTTTTTTTAGCGAATCTTTGATGAAATTTGTGTTTTTCTTTCACTATTGTTTGACGAAATTCGCATTTTTCACGATCTTCTGATGAAATTCGCGTTTTTTCCGCGTACCTCTGATGATATTTACGATTTTTCGGCGAGCGATTTATGAAATTGAAATTTTTTTGGGCGACAATTTGTCAAAATTCGTAGTATGTTTTTTGTCAAAATTTCCGGATTTAGGACGATTTTTTTTTATTTTCGGAAAATATCTAAAAGAATGGCTCCTGTATCGCTTAATAAATCCAAAATTCGTCAATTTAGTGCTTAATAAACATGAATTGTGTCACAGATTCACGAAAAACCTACAAATTTCAACAATGCATCGCGGAAAAAAATGTGAATTTCGTCCAAGGATCGTTAATAAACGCTAATTTACTAAAAAATGAAAATTTTGTTGAAGAATCGCAAAAAAGATATAAATTTCGTCAGAGGGTTGCCAAATAAACGCGAATCTAATCAAAGGTCTGCTAAAAAAAATCAAATTTCATCACAGAATCGCAAAAAAGATGTCAATTTCCTCAGAGGTTGGAGGGAATAAATATAGGCGTTTCCTTGAAAAACAACACGCACACAAACACATCTGTTTATTATTATGAGTATAATTTTTAATCAGAAATAATATACACTGGATTAACTTTTGAAAAATTAGATTAATCCGAACCCTACTTGCAGGAATCTACACTCAACCCTAAAATCAACCTGAACCAAACACAGAGTTTTTACAGTTATGAGATTCTTTCGCGGATTTCCGGTTTTTCGATTTTTTTATATCGGCAAAAGATTGCGATAATTACTGTTTTCATCAAAAGATAGCGAAAAGACACGATTTTCGTCAAAAGATCTCGGAAAAACACGATTTTCGGCAAAAGATCGCGAAAAAACACTTTTTTTCTAAGGATCGCGAAAAAAGCACTAATTTCGTCTAAGGATCTCGAAGAAACACGGCTTTCATAAAAAGATCGCTAGAAAAACGCGATTTTCGTCGAAAGATCGCAAAAAAAACACAATTTTCATCAAAGACTTTGAGAAAAACGCGATTTTCTTCCACAGGTTGCGAAAAAAACCGCAATTTTCGTTCATAGATCGCGAAAAAATGCAATTTTCGTCCACATATCGCGAAAAAAGCGTGTTTTTCGTCCACAGATCGCAAAAAAAAAAAAAAAAAAAAAAAAAGCGTCTTTTGTTCACAGATCGTGAATAAACGCGTTTTTCGTCAAAAGATCGCGAAAAATATAATTTTGTGAAAGAATCGCAGAAAAATGTGAATTTCATCTAAAAATCCAAAAATTTACCTAAAATTTTAAGTTTTTAACAACTTTTTTGCAGATAAAAGGCAAATTTAACATTAGCTTCCCATGTTTGTTAAATGATCTTTTAAGTGAAAACATGATAAAATTTGAATGGGACAACTAGCTAAGATTGCGGTGCAAAAATTGCATTAAAAATACTAACTTAAAATAGAAACTTTCATTTCAGAATTACTTATAGTAGCATTTGCATAAATTGATTCATTCTGACACTCCCCCCAAACAAAAATAAAATAAAACATTATTTTAGAAAAAATATTATTTTATTATTGCAAATAAAATAATTTTAATTGCCTTTAACGCGCGCTATTTAAAAATAATTTTGCATCTTCCGGTTCTCTCGCATTTCCTCTTTTTTTTAACATTTTGCAATCTCATACCTGTATCTAGACTTTCAACAAAAGCAACTAGCCCTGGGAGTGAATTGATTTACTCTTTTTTTTTTTTTTTTTTTTTTTTTTTTTTTAAACTAAAAAACACATTTTGCATACTTATTCTAATTTGTTGATAAAAATTGCTTTAGTGGTATTTTGTCATGTCTGTATTCATGTAATTTTTTAAATTGTACATAAAATAACAGTAGGTTTTAAAGATTTTTCTCTCAAACAGCTAAACTCCCCTCCATTTATAAATGGTGGTAGGGAGACTCCCCTCCTCTGGAAAACTGAATTTCAAGCGCTGCAAAGTAAAGTTAATGTAAATAGCATCTCGGCTAATCTGATTCAATAGTTTATAGCTTCTTTAAAATGCGACTCAATTTTATAATTCCATTTCTAAAGAAATGGAATTTCAAGGGGACTCCCAAACATGATACTCGTCAATTTTGATGAATTTAAAATGTATTGTAGAGTTCTTTCCCTAATCATTCTGGTCAAAGGATTCCTTAAAATGAGTCTTAGATTTTGAGAAATTGAGGGTCAAAGTTCAGAATACTAACGTATGCTGAAGTTAGTCACAGTTATTCATATTTAGTGTCAAAGTATCTTGTGATGTCACTACTTTGTGACATATCGACTTCCTCGTAAATTAGCCTCACAAGGTTACCGTTTAAAAATTAAAGATATATTTTTTTGTTTTTAGTGTCAAGATAGGAGTGAAACTTTATGAGAACTCAAAATAGTCCAAAGACAATCATTTAAAGACAAGTTAAACTCTTTTAAAGGTCTAGGATTGCTACGTCTTTGTGGGGAAAATAACATAAAGTTCGTCTTGCATGTCTTCCAAATTCGTCTCTTTCCCTTCAGCCCTTAACGTGGCTTAAACATTCTACTAAAGAAGAGCATTTTCAAATAAAAAAAAAAAAATTACCTCTGGTTGTAAATACACAAACATACTAAAGGACGAATTTCGTTGTCTTCTAAAAGATCTCATATCAAGATCAATTTGAAATCGGGATTTCGGACGATCGGAATCTATCCACTAAATAGAAATAAAGTTTTGAAACAGCTTCCAAAAACAATCCTCGAAGAAAAGTTACGATCGATAATGGAAAGGGAAGGAAAAGTTTTCTTGGAAGAGTTGGAAAAGAAGATGCGTGAATTAAAAAAAAAAAAAAAAAAAAAAAAGATGCACAATCTTTCAGCAAGGTCTTAAAGTCTTCCCTTAATTTTTGCATTAAGCAAAGTTTGGAATACGTTTCAGATGGGATATGGCACATTTTCAGAACTTTTTCTCCTCGACTGGAGAGAGATATTGTATTCAGGAACCATTTATTCCCCTTCAAGGCACTTTATTAAAAATGTCATGCACTTAAGGAAACTGCAAAAAGCTATTCGATTCTTTGCAGCAAAGCTAGAGTAAAACTGTGGGATAAATCAGCAATATTAAAATATCATTTTTCGTGTCGAAACACTAAACCTACTCATATTTTCAAATATATCGATATGTTATAGTTTATCTGATTTTGCTCTTTTTCCTTTTATTTACTCTGGGCAGTCAATTGTCATAACTCTGCTTTAAATGAGATTATTGAGACATATTTTTTTTTAATCACACTTGAAAATTATTTTTTAAAATCATAAAAAGTTACTGAATTAAGCTGCAGTTTAAAAATGTCATTCGTAAGTATGCTTTTTCTATACTATTATTTAAGAACTGAAATTTTCAATATTTAAAATTAATGTATGGCCGATAAAAGCAAAAGCGATACCGTAATTCTTTAACAACATACAGTGGCTCACAAAAGTGTTCGTACACTTTAAAAATTTGTACTAAAATGAAATTTCCCTGAAATTAAATTCGTATATGAAGTCGATAAATTTTTTACATTATCTCCAAGTTATTCTGAATAACACACAACCTTTTTGTTTAACATTAAGGGGTTTTTATTTAAATCTCAAAATGAAAACGGAAGATGTCACAGAAAGAAGACGCCACAAAAGTCTTCGTACACAGAAACATTTTCGGATAATTTCATTATTAAAAATATTGTTTGTCGTTTTATTTTTATTTTTGCATTATATTGACATTTAAAAAATCGCTGGGCTTTATATTTTGCAGAGTTGGTCCGTAATATTCTATTTATTAATTAAAAGTGGTTTGTAATCGTAATGTCACGACTAATAGCGTTTGAAATTAGTTATTTTTCTTCATAATAGTACTAAATCAATTCGAAATATTGCAAAATTAGTTAATTTATTCCATTCTATGGTGAAGTATGCGATAAAAGGCTTTGTAGAAAAAAATGGATTGAAAACTAGGTATGAAAAGGTCGTCAATCTAAGTTAAAGTTTTGGGATCAAATACTTAACAATTAGAAAAGTCTTAAAAAATCCCCATTTAAGTTCTATAAAAGTTGCTACAGAATTTAATGAAACAGTTTCTACTCCATTTTCACCTGAAACTGTTCGACGAGTGGTAAGCCAAGCTGCATTACATAGGTATTCTGCCCGTAGAAAAATTCTTGTTAGGGCGAAAAACTGAAAGCTTAGGCTTTTTTTAGCAAAATCAATGATAAATAAACCCGAATCGCATTAAAATAATGTTTTATTTACAGATTAAATCTAGTATGCTCTTCTTGGTTCAATGAGTGCATAATAGTATGGAGGGAAAAAAATTAAGAATTTAATTCAAAGAACTTCGTTGGAACAGTTAAGCATGTCAGTGGAGTTGTCATTGTGTAAGGTCAGCATCAGGATTAGGTAATTTGGTATATATTGATAGCATAATAAATCACGATCTTTGTTCCAATATTTTAAAAGGCAATTTAAAATTATCAGGCCAATATATGGATAACAGATGCAACTTTGTTTTTTATCAGGATAATGATACAATGCACATGGCTCTCAACGTTCGCCTCTGGCGTCTTTATAATTGTTCACAAGTTCTGAAAACATCACCTCCAGTTGCGGAATTTAAATCCAGTAAAACATATTTGGAGATAACTGGAAGTTAGAACACGAAAACACAGTATTGAAACAAAAAGCGAAGTAAAAACAACAATGTTCGATGAAGGCATCAACTTTCATGCATAAATAACAAAAACACTAATTAAATTTATTCCCAGGTGTTTAAAAAAACTTTTGTGGTGCTAAATAATATCCTATTAAGTACAACTTTAGCGAAGTATTACAATATTTACAAATATACAGCGATTTTTTTAAAGTGTACGAAGACTTTTGTGAGGTAAATTTTTTGTTAGTTTTTGATTAGTGATTTTTTCAAAATAAAGTTTTGCTATGTTTTTAAAATATTGTATGTAGTTTTGCTAATAATGAGTCATAGATCATACTCTTAAATACCCATTCTAAAATATTAATTTTAATTAATAGATAGAGCCCTATTTCATTGAAATTCCTAAGTGTACGAACACTTTTGTGAGCCACTGTAGTTCTACATTTTCTAAAAATAGCAACCGCTTATTGGCAGCCCATCAAAAGGTGGAAAAGAAAAGTTCGTACTGAAAATAAATAAATAAATAAATAAATAAAAATAAAATAAAGGTGAAAGTATGAAAAAAAGAAGTTAAAAATGATATAAAAAACAGCAGCATACTCACTTTGCATATGCTTTTTCTAGCAAAGCAGGCCAGAAAATATCTGAGCACGGGCTGTGTGCGAAAAGGAGTTTGTCTCCGGCTGTTGGCAGACGATCGTCAACGACAACTTCCCTCCATTCTCCGCACCACCACAGTCTGAAGCGGAACACTCCAGCATAGTCCAAGGATGAGAATCCTTGATCAGCCGGTACAACACGGTAGAACAAGCCGCGAAGACTTGCCAGGCAACCGACGCATGACACGAACCACGGATCTCCTGCCGAAAAATAAATATAAAATTATATCTTGCGAAATTTAATTTGACTGTTTATTTACTTATTTATTTATTTTTTCTTTTTTTGTTTATTGAAATACTTTAAATTAAAACTTAAAAACGCCCCGCTCATGAGGATACAAAATATTCCACACTTTCTACATGTGTTTAGTGTTTTCTGAGAAAGTAAAAGACTGTTTCTATAAAATATGGTTCCATGTGGAAATTATAAATCTTTAACTTTAGAACTTAAAGTGGAAATTATCAAAAAGATAGGATGTGGCCGATCTAAGACAAGAATTGCTGCAGAATATGGAATAAAAAAGAATATGCTCTTTAATTTAAAAAATAAATAATTCATTCTGAAATCATGAGAAAAGGAAAAACTTGCTAAAGGACGAAAACGAAAGGGAACAGCAGCTCATGAGGATTTAGAGAAAGCTTTACTGTTGTGGGCAAAGGATGCACTACAAGAAACGTACCTTTGAGTAGACCTATAATGGAAACTAAAGCAAAAGAACTTGCACTACTCATGGATATTAAAAATTTCAGTCGCAGCGAAGGATGGTTAACACGTTTTCAGCACCGAAATAATATCGTACACAAAACTGTGTGTGGTGAAAGTGGTGCTGTAGACCTCGCTGTTAACAATGCATTCTGCGAAAAGCTACCTGAACTCATTTCTACTTAGGCAGTGAAAGACATATTTAATGCTAGTGAAACAGGGTTAATTTATAAACTTCTTCCAAATAAAACTTTAACATTTAAAGGTGAAACGTTCTTAAGTGAAAAACTTGGAAAAGACAGAATAACTGTTATGGTAGGTGCCAATATAGATGGAAGTGTGAAGTTAAAATTGTTAGTTATTGATATATTAACTAAACCACATTGTTTCAAAGGAATTAAAATTCTGCCTGTTGATTATGTGGCAAATGCCAAAGCCTGGATGACGTGTGAAATCTGCGTTAGTTGGTTAAAATAAATTAGTTGGATAAAAAAATTTCTTGTCAAAACAGAAAAACTCTATTGTTACTAGATAATGTGCAGAGTCATCGTAAACTAAAAACACAAAGCTTCATAAAGATTGAATACTTACCCTCTAATAGTACAGTGCAACTGTAACCGATGGATCAAGGTATAATCCAAAATTTAAAAACTCATTATCATTAAAGGGTTTTAGAACAAATTTTATTTTCAATTAATCTTTAATAACGCTACGACATAATATTACTCACGGTCATTAATTATTACTTACCCTTCATATGTAGTATAAGGTAAGTCGCAAATGTTTTGAAAACTGAAAAAAAAAAAAAAAATTGACGGATTTACACGTTTCAGATACTGGAGGTTCCAAAAAATACATTTTTAGAAAAAAAAAAAAAAAAAAAAAAATCCGTCTGTCTGTGTGTCTGTAAACGCTCTATCTCCAGAACAAATTGAGATAGAGATTTGAAATTTTGTATGTGCTTAGCATGTAAGAATGGGACGAAGCCTGTTTAATATCAGTAACCTCGAATACCTGGAACTATTTTTTTTTCAGACTCTCGAAAAATTCATTCTAATGAAAAGCATATAAAAATTTTCGAATTATTTTACTTTAAGGAAAGCACGTAAAACGGAATAAAATAACAAAAATTTTGCATAAAATAGAAACAAGATTCTTGAAAATAGAAACAACTAAGTGATTATCTTTCGGGAAAGTAACAAGAAATCCGGAGGATTATTACATCTGTGGGAAGTTTTGTTAGTTTAAATTTTAAAGAAACGCCACATTTAAGCCGGTCATTTAAAAAATGTGTGAAGAAAAAGAAAGCAGTTTTTAAGACTTACAAGGTGCGTCATAAGTCTGCATACAAATAATTAAAGATGCGACTAAATTCTTATACGTTTTCAGAAAAGTGAACCGATTGAAAAGAAATGCCACTCAAAAACGAAGAACAGATTGACAGTATTCTGTTGGCTGGGAGCGGCAGCACTCGTCATGTAACACGTACAGTCAATTTAATATACACAACGCAGATAATCCATATCACCATAGGATCATTCCACACCAAATGAGCAAATCAGGTGTGGCTGACATGTCACAGATTTTATTAAAAATCATCATATAAGTAGATCACAATCATTTACGAGGAAACGCAAAGTGGTAGAGTTCAGACTAGTTTATTTCAGTATAAAAATTTACATTAAAGTTGATACGAAATCGAGGTCTTGTGTACATGCTTGAAACTTCAAGTTTGCTTATTGGCCTTAGGAATGGAAAGATTGTAATAAAAATTATTTACACTTAAGAATGAACTATAAGTAACAGATTAGCATAATTTAGTAATTGTATTTTTATTTCATAATTTAAAAATAAATAAATAATAAAAAAATCGTGGAAAAAATAAAATATTTCAATTATATGTTTTAAGATGGACACTTTTTCCAAATTCAAGTTTTTTTTGCCATTATAGCTAATTGAATATATTTAATAAATCTATAATTTAATTATTGCCTTTTTCATTCCTTTGTGAGAAAAAAAAATAAATAGTGAAAACTGCTGATTAAAAATTCAACATTTTTATAATTTTTTGGAGACGAATAAAAGCTTTCAAAAGTTTTAAACTCTTTGATATTACAGATAAAAGTGCATATTTTAAGTATACAGAGTTTTATTCTTGCTTTCAGTTTATTTTTGCCTCAATAATATTTTAAATTTGTATAGAAGAAAAACGATTTTCTGGATAAAATAACTGTATTTTAATCTTAATATCAAGTAGCAAACATAGATGGCAGCATATATCTTTTTTAAACAAGAAACTTGCAAAAAAGCGCGTGTTTTCAAAGAAAGATTGTTTTTAGAATGTCTCGAATATTAGTTTTTTGAACCCATTTTTGTTATGTTAGAAATTAAAAAGGCAGTATTGAAACTTTTTTAGTGTGTCATGGACTTATTGATTCTTATGTATGTGTAATATTGTTGATGTAGGAGCTTTCCTTTAACCCGGGAGAACGCGCGCATACCCAGGGTACGAGTTGTTTTATCTTTGCCGCCAATAAAATCAAATTATAACAGTCACTTTATTTTGACGGAGACAATTCTTACAAATTTTGAGATAAAATATGTTGAAGATTACTTTAAAAAATAAGTGGTTGCAATCGTAAAAACCATACGCAGTACGGGTCTTTTAGGCCCTGCGCGCGTCCTCGCGGGTTAATTATTTTTTGAGGTAACATAAGAGGAATAATTATGATTTTGTCATTTTTTTAAAAGTTTCTAAGTTTTTTTGAAGATGAAGAAAATTAATAACAACTTTGAAACTTTGAGAATTCGATCTTCATACATAGTACTACATCCTGCATCAGTTTCACAGATATTTTTAAAATTCTTTAATTTTTATAACATTTCAAAATTTTTAAAAATTTACAAAATTTCAATATTTACAACCAATTTATGATTGATTATGGTATTACCAGATTATTATTACTCAATAAATATAAAGATTGATATCCAGAGATTTCAATATTATAAAAAAACTTCATTTTTGTTAAATAGTTTTCAAAGTATAGAACTTGAAACTTTCAACTTCCGATGATTATCCGCAAGCCATTTTATATCACAAGTTTTTTAAATGTCTAAAACTGATAAAATAATTTATTTTTCGTCAAAATATTGTGCCGCCATACATTTGAATATGAAATGAACACGTATCTCAAATTTTATTAAAATCGGATTCTATGCGGCCACTGCTTTTTTTACATTTTTGCTCATTTGACATGGAATGACCCCATAGCAAAATATATCAAGAAATTCATAAGTATAGGCTCTGTCGCCGATGCAAGCAGATTCGGGAGACGAAAACAGCAGCAGGTGAAGATACGTTATGACTAGGAGTCCAACAGCCAAAATTGGCTATACAGATTTCATTTTACCCAGCACATTTAAAATATATTAAAAACTGACATGTTTCAACTCATTTTCCTCGAGTCATCTTCAGAATGTAAATGAAAAATTACAAAAACAATGAACTCGAAAAACTGTAATAAATAATTATTGATTCAAATTAAATAATCAAATAAATAAATAAATAAAATAATCAAATAAATAATAAAAAAATAAATTAAATAATCAAATTAAATCTGGTTGTACGGTTTACAAAATAACTACATAGTAGGGACAAGGACGGTGTCTAAAATATAAAGGGCGTTATATTTAGTTTGAATTCAATAATTATTTATTCCAGTTTCTCACATTTATTGTGTTTATAATTTTCGATTAACATTCTAAAGATGAGTTAATGGAAATTAGTTGAAACATCTCAATTTTTAATATATTTTAAATGTTTTATTATTAAAGGGACATATTATAAGCAAAATAATTATGTAATATAAATTTTTACCTTTTCGTTGTAGAATATATTTTATTATTATTATGATATAGGGACTATCATTGTATGTCCACGTAGAACATATCCATCGATTATGTTACATCATATGATACCACTTTCACAAATAAAACAAACATTAGTTCCCACTTTCATAATTTGTATAGATACTTATGACTCATCTTGTACTGTGATTCGGTTACTGTAATAATAGAAAATTAACCGTACGGAGATACAAAATTTAAATAACAAACAAATGAATGAAGAAAAAAAGGCATACCTAATTTTCCAGCTACCAGTTTTAATTTATCCGGGGCATCGTCGACAAAAACAGGATCGGCACACAAATCCTGAAAAAATAAAAATAAAAATAAAAGCAAATGTAAATTTGCTTTGTTTATTTAAATTCGCGAAGTTTCCAAAAATTCTTCTCATAATGCTAAGCAGATGTTCACAACAGTTAGCACACTGTATCCATATATTCATTGTGTAGTATCAATACAGCATACACAATATTGCACATACTACTATATTTGGAAACAATCCCTCATCTTTTTGCTTTATTTTGGGAATAACGGATTTTGAGCTTATTCTATTGACGATTATTTTAAGATTTTTCAAGCTATGTTTTTGAGACTTTCACAGAATTTGTTCTGTACATTTAGCTAACTCATTATGCAAATTACAGTTTGATTGCGTTCATGCATGTGCACTGAAATATTATTTAGTAATCCTGCTCATTCTTCGTACAATTTTTATTATTTTCAAATTATGGTTGCAGGATATTTATGAACAATATTCTTTGTCATACTTTCTCAAAAGAACATGTTTTTAAATAAAAAAAACCTTAATTTCTCCACAATTATGAATAATAGCCTCATAAATATGAACACGATTTATAATAATAAGCCTCGTAATCATAATCTGAACGTTTTTTCTACATTAGTTTTGACAATGTTATCCAAAAGATCTTCGTTGTTTTTCAATTTGTTGACGATCCCCTGTGGGATTTCAAGAAAAATTCATCACGGAAATATATGGCCTGTACTATTCTGTTTTCGCATCAGTGTTGTAGTCGTTGAAAAATCAGAGGATATACGCTCTAAATAGAGGGTATACGCTCAAGGCAGAGGATATTCCCCAGAGTGTATATACTATTAGCTTTCTTGAAAAACAGACGGTATACGATGTTCCTTAAAAAAATTGCAGAAAGAATACAGCGCATACCCCGCACTACATCTCTGTTGCACACTTGGAGTTTCAGATAATTCCTCATGTATTTTTCTATATATTTAACAAATCATATTGTAAGGATTTAACTGCTGTAAGAATCTAATTTGGCTAATTAAAGCTAGCCAATGGACTGGTACATCGAAGTCTGGTGATTGTGTAAGCACTTAAAAGGATTAAGGTCCTTTTTCTTCCTGTCGACAGTAAGTCTAGCGCGTCCTTTTTCATGTGACATTAGCATATTAGTTACGGCTACCATTGATTAATCGCCAGACCTCCCAGAAAGCCAAGAGACGGAGGAAATAGTTTCATTATTCCCAGACGGACGATGGCAATCTGTCGCCAAGGCGTATCCCAGCTGAACCAATAACTTTGATCTGGGAGGGGCCCGAAGGAGAGTTGCTCTCCTGATGGGGATGAGAGAGAAGTTGGAGATGATTCTCGATGATGGAGCTCGCTGTAAAAGGCGTGTGGTTTAGTTTTTCATATAGAACCCAGAGTTCTTAACTGTACTATTTTATCAGTATCTTGAATAAAGAGATTTAACATGGAAAAGGATTTGCATCACTGAATATGCTACCAAGTAATTACTAAACCATTAGTGAAGCAAATTCCGCACAGTGGTGGCAGCGGAAGATTATGAAAAATAGCCACTGAAGCCCAGACGCAGCGGACGATGATGAAAATCGCTAGTGGAACCCGGGCGCAGGCGACGTGACTCAGAGTTAGGAGAGTCAGACGTACAGCGGGGACCTGAACGAAAGAGCCCAGACGCAAGTGACGTGACTCAGAGCCTAGGACTCCAGACGTGCAGCGGGGACTTGAAGGAATTAGCCCAGACGCAAGCGACGTGACTCAGAGCCGAGGAGAAGTCAGACGTACAGCGGGGACCTGAACGAAAGAGCCCAGACGCAAGTGACGTGACTCAGAGCCTAGGACTCCAGACGTGCAGCGGGGACTTGAAGGAATTAGCCCAGACGCAAGCGACGTGACTCAGAGCCGAGGAGAGGTCGGACGTGCAGCCGGAGACCTGAGACGAAAAGGAATCAACTGACGGAGACCTGAGCCGAAAAAGAGGGAACTGACGGAGGTCTGAGCCGAAAGGAGTCAACTGACTGGGACTTGAGCCGAAAGGAGGTGACTTCCCTGGCGCGGTAACAGACGTAGCCCGGAGCCCGAGATAATCCAGAAAAGGACGCCCGGGGAAAGTGGACTGTGGATTACCCTAAGTGTGGAACCTGTAGACATCCGAAAAAGGAATACAGGTCAGTGCTCTTTAATTGTTCATTGCAGAGGTTTTCACTGTAGGTTGTGTGTTCGTTCAAAAAAAAAATCATCGGCAGTTATCTATGATTATTCAAAATTGAATTAAATTAAATTTGCAAAGTTTAAAATTAAAAAAGTTTTAAGTAGGGTACAAATTGGCATGCAGTAATTTGAATAACTAATTATTTATTGGAAATGCATTTTAATTCTTTTGAATAAATATAATTCTGTGATTTAGAATTTAAATCTTTATGTGTAGTAAAAGTTTAAATATTATACTAGAGTTTTGCGATTAACTAAAGAAATTTCTATCTCTTATTTGCATATTAATCAAAATTAATATTGTTTAAGAATCAGTTTATTGTTTAACATTGGGTTCGGTAAAATGCTTTAGAAATATTTTCCTGTTTGAGTAATGATAAGAGCTATTTAGCATATTGTTGAGTATTTGTATTGTGAGTATTTTCATAGTGTATTTTGTATTGTGATTGACATGTCGCGTATTATAATTGTGAATATTTACATTACGGGAAATAATTGAGATTTGTTTTTTTTTTCATAATTACGCACCGTTCAGAATGACGTGATCAGGAAAGAGAAAATGTGATTTAAGGGAATTAGCTGTTGAATTTGGCGCAAATGTAGAGGATTCGGATAATATTCCTAAAATCATAAAAAAACTAATTGAAGCACCTGATTATGATGAGACTTTGGCATTAGCCCAGCTAAAAATTATTGAAAAGGATAGGCTAGACAGGGAAAATGAAGAAAGGGCTGAGAGAGAATTACTGAAGGCTTATGAGAGGGAACAAAAGACTAAAGCGTTGGAAAGGGAGCATGAATTAGCGAAACTAAGGTTAGAACGGGAGACGGATACAATTAGTTTGGCCTCTAGCCAGAGCGAGAGAGAACCAAAAATATCTTTAAAGTCTGTTCTACCTAAATTTGATTCAGAGAACTCCGAGATTTCCATTTATTTGAATTTGTTTGAAAGACAAGCCCGTAAAGCTCAAATCGATAAAAATCAGTGGGTTACTCATTTGTTAGGACTATTGCCTACCGATTTAGGGGAATTGATACTGCGCAAATCTCCCTCTGATTCAGATGATTTCGACCACATTAAAAAAATGCTTCTCGAAAGATTTCAACTTTCAGCAGAAGACTTTCGGCTAAAATTCGTAAATTCTAAAAAGCCCGAGAACAAAACATGGAAAGATTTCGTGTACGAAGCTTCCAATTTCTTTGACCAATGGTTAAGTGGTTTAGAAATAACGACATTCGAACAACTCAGAGATTTGATAATCACTGATCAACTGAAACGGAAAATTAACCCGGAAGCGAAGCAACATTTTATTGATGTTTGGAGCGCGATAATCACACCTTTTGAGTTAGCTAAAAAGTTAGACGCGTACGAGGTGGCGAGGAAAAATATTAGGCGGGAAGGATCCCCTAAAATTCATAGCGCCGCTAAACCTTTTGAGCGAAATAAGTCTAAAACCGAAACTAGAACGGATGAGACCAAAATAAATTGGAGGGATAAAGAAAACTCTAAAAATCGAAATGAGATATTCGATAAGAGAAAAGAAATTACTTGCTTTAATTGTAAGAAATCAGGTCATTATAAAATTAATTGTACGGAATCAAAAACAGAAAATACTGAAACAGTTTATCATATCGCGGGTCTACGAAATTTGGAAGAAGATTTTAGTCCCTATGTCAGTCGAGGGAAAATTAATGGGAAAGAGATGAAAATTTTACGCGATACAGGATCTACGTTTGACCTAATTTCTGCTCACGATGTAAATAAGGACCAATTTACTAAAGAAAGGGTTTGGCTAAAACAAGCCTTAGACAACAAACTTCGTTGTTTACCAGTGGTAAATGTTGAGATTAGGCTAAGTGACGGCAGCTTCATACGCACTAAAGCGGCTGCAGTTGATAAAGAAACGGATATGATCCATTATTTATTAGGAAACAAAACCCAAGCGTTAATTGATAAACAGAGGGCAAGCGCGAAATTAGAAGGACATATCATTCCGAAACCATGCGTATTTTCGAATTCCGAAACTAGGAACGAGTGCGAGAAGAGAAAACCTCGATCGTTGGACGAGCGAACCGGTTTCCAGTTCTCTGCGAAAGAGGGAATTGTCAGCGCCGAGGGAGAAAGAGCGTCCCCCCATTTCGACCCACCTGTGTCGAGAGGAGCGATATACCAGCGCGCCAAGATAGTCAGTCCGAAGGAGGGAATTCTCTCGCAGAGCGAAAGAGAAGGTTTAGGAGGAATGATAGCCTGGGGCAATCGGAGCGCCGTTAGTATTTTTAAACCAGAAGCGAAAGTAAAATATACTAACCCTGAACCTGACGAGAAAATATCGCTCGTTGGAGAAAAAGGAGAATTAGGGGAATGCAGCGTTTTAACGGATCAGCGAAAAGGAAAAACTAATCACAGCCCGATAGACATTGAGAAAAATATCGGATCAGGCAACCGTGATTGTGTAGAAAAACCGGAAATTGTGAAAGAAATTGAGAGCAAAATAGGGGATAATTATTTTTGGCCAAATGCCGAAAAAGAACTGAAAGAATTATATGAACGATGGAAAAAAGGTGAGATTTCCGAAAATACGGTAATTGAATGTGCCTTTGATTTGATGAACCGCACGAAAGGTCATCAGGTATTAATAGGGGAAAGGATGACAAAGGCGTCTGAGAATATGACGGAGCAAAATGATGTAGGTACGGTGGAAGAAAAATTAACCGAGACGGGCGCTGTCACTAGTCAGTTGCACCGCAGAGCGCTTTCCCAAAACAATAAGGAAAATTTTCTTAAAATGCGTGTTCCAAGAGAGTCGGAAGTTGACTTCTTGGGTAAAAAAGGCATCGGAATCTGATGTAACGAGGGATGATTTCGCTACTAGATCTTTAATCCGTATCCCGAAAGAAGTTGACTCTGAAAAAAGAGGATCAAATGATAACAAAGTGGTGAGGCTCCGCCCGTGTCGGAAATCGCAGAGGCATAAAGAAGCTTTGGAAGTTAAGGTTGCCAAGGGAAAATTAGCCGGGCGTACAATTAATGAGTTAAGACGAAGGCGAGGTGACAGAGGACGTAACTCAACTGGAGTTAAAACCCGAAATAAAACGGAATTCTCCACGCCGGAATGTAAGTCAAACATTAGTCGTTCGAAATTGATGCCCGAACTTATCCAAAATTATGCTTCGGTAATAAAATCTGAGACGCACGATTTTCAGGAAAAAAATCGGAAAACTAAACATAATTGGAATCCAGAAAGGGAGGAAACTTTCCTCACATCGAAAGAGGTGATCGAAAATCCGATCTGGGAGATGCCGAATTACGCGAAGAAATTCGAAAATAATTCGAGCTTATCTTCACTCTTTCAAGAAAAAGGTTGTAAAGGGAAGGTTACACATTAATGTTTGAGTAGAGAAGAATGAATGTGAGCTGTAAATAATATTTGTATATAAATTCTTAATTAGCTTGCATTCAAATTATTTCTATATTATATTAATTATTAAAATGTGTATCTCGCTTATAAAAATGTTGTATTGTAGTAAATTGTGTGTTTTATCTTACAAGTTAAATTAATAAAATTAACTGGTGCTAACCTCTGTAGTGAATTAAGTTAAGAGTAACTGTACCTCGACGTAAGATTTTCCACAGGTGAAAAATCTCTGCCACAGGAGGGGATGGTTGTAAGGATATAACTGCTGTAAGAATCTAATTTGGCTAATTAAAGCTAGCCAATGGACTGGTACATCGAAGTCTGGTGATTGTGTAAGCACTTAAAAGGATTAAGGTCCTTTTTCTTCCTGTCGACAGTAAGTCTAGCGCGGCCTTTTTCATGTGACATTAGCATATTAGTTACGGCCACCATTGATTAATCGCCAGACCTCCCAGAAAGCCAAGAGACGGAGGAAATAGTTTTATTATTCCCAGACGGACGATGGCAATCTGTCGCCAAGGCGTATCCCAGCTGAACCAATAACTTTGATCTGGGAGGGGCCCGAAGGAGAGTTGCTCTCCTGATGGGGATGAGAGAGAAGTTGGAGATGATTCTCGATGATGGAGCTCGCTGTAAAAGGCGTGTGGTTTAGTTTTTCATATAGAACCCAGAGTTCTTGACTGTACTATTTTATCAGTATCTTGAATAAAGAGATTTAACATGGAAAAGGATTTGCATCACTGAATATGCTACCAAGTAATTACTAAACCATTAGTGAAGCAAATTCCTCACAATATACAACTGCAAGTGGCTGGTCACCTTTGGCCAAATAGTATAATAGATTACATATCTATTACGGGAATAAAGCAACCAAAATTCAAGTTGACTTTTTTACCTTAGGTCTCTTCCACACGAACTGGAAAGGTGGAGTCTGGTGGTAGAAGACAGACGACTGATTCGCCGGAAAATCGGGATCCTCATACAACTCTTTCTTCTTGATGCAGCTGGCCTTCAGCCTCTCGAAAGGACTCATAGCAAATGCATTCGGAAACAGATTTAGCTGAAATAAAATGTCTCTATCACTATAACAAACTTTTCACATTTATTTACATTTCTGTAAAATCCTTGATGCTTTTAATAAACAATTTGTATTACTTGAGAGAGGTGTTACAAACAGACTTGTATAAAACCAAAAACTTTCCGCGCACGTAAATATTGTTTCAAAAACTTACCGTAAATTTAAAGTTTAATAAAATTACCTGTTATGTTATTTTGACATGGACGAAATTCGCGTTTTTGTGCGATTGATGGACGAAATTCGCGTTTGTGCGCTATTCATAGATAGAATATGCATTTTTTGGGCAGTTTCTGGACAAAATTCGCTTTTTTTACGAGGTCTTTAGACGAAATTCACGTTTTTTGCGCGGTCTTTGAAGAATATTTGTATTTTTTACGCAATCTTTGGAGGAAATTCGCGTTTTTTGTGGAGTCTTTTGTCGAATTTCGCGTTTTTTGCACGGTCCTTTGTTGAAATGGGCATTTTTTACTCGATTCTTTGTTGAAATTAGCGATTTTTTCGAGATCTTTTGACGAAATTAGCATTTTTCTCACGATTCATTGACGAAATTTGTGTCTTTTTTTTACTCTTCGCCAATATTTCGCGCTTTTCCGCAGAACTTTGTCTTAATTCGTATCTTTTCAGTAATATTTGATGAAATTGGAGCTTTTTTTTCTGCGAACGATTGACGAAATTGATTTTTTAGGAGAACCGTTCGTCAGAATTCGCGATTTTTGGCGTCCGAAATTTCGGACTGATAAATTTTTAAAGTTTTTGGCATCAAATGCCCTAAATTTTCAGAAAATTCGAAAACTGACCCTGCTTTTAATTGTGCGTTAACAGTAAATAATTCGTACATAAAATTAAGAGGGTATTTTTAAATTTTTGGTAGTAAAAAAAGTTACAAAAGTAAAAATTCTTTCTTTCCTAAAATTTTCTGCAAAGTTTATAAATTTTGCTGCACCACGGCATGCGCGTCTGCATCTATATTACATATAAAACTGTTACAAAATATATTAAAAACAAATAACATTCACATGTTTCGGTTCCAATCATGATAAGAGCCGTAATCATAATAAAAATAAAAACACAAATCATCTCACGGTTAATACAAATGACGCTATGAGCGACCATGAGATGTAAACAAAAACCACGCGGTTTCAGATTGTGTTTTTAAGTTCGAATTTAGGAGTCGATTGCATCTATACTGACTGCCATTTATGAATTCAATGCTCTGTATGAGAAAAATAAACTTGAATGTTGTGGGAACTTTTTTTTAAAATTTATATCTTTCAACGTTTCAAAAAGTTTGGATAATTTTACGAAAATATCAGTTTATCAACTGTATGTAAATAAAATAACATAAATATTGAAGCTTCGATATGATTATCGCTAAGTTTGAGCGCAACGTTTAATTCTCGCATGTCAGTCCTTCAATATGGTGCTCCATCTATGTGCTACGCTACAAAACTATTTTTAACAAAATCAATTACCTGTAAATGTAATGATTGGTATTTTAATTTTACAAAATAAATTAGAAGTAAAAACAGTTAATATGCTTCTCGTTAAAAACGAATGCTATTTCAAAACAAACGTGAACTCAATATGATCCATTATTTTTCAATTATTGTCAGACTACAATTAATTGACTACTAAATTACTTACCTTATCAGCTAATCTTTAATACCTATTTTCAAGAACGTATATGGATCAATCTTACGAAAAGGTACTTTCTACGGTACCAAAGAGAAAAATATTAGAAAAAGTAGCGAATTCCCTATTATTTTCATTCATATGGACAGTGGCGGTCAAAAGTTTCTTGCCAGTTAGTTTAAATGGTTTGTTTACCAGAAGATTTCACCGAAGAAAAAGCGCAGTTGCTTCAAAAATTAGGAATATTAAAAGACCCTTGACCACGTGATCATTTTGATTGTATACTGAAGACATTTGATGCAAAAGCGGCAAAAATTCGAAATTCGCGTGTGCAAAAGTTCCGGCCATTCGTCATTGCGCAGTTTTTTTCTATCCGTAAAGTGTATTTTGATCGTGTTTGTGAATAAATCTTCGGGAACAGCGAAGTTTAAATTCAAAAATGAAAAATTCAACAATTATTGTTCGTAAATTGTCGCTAAAGGACCAATAGTCTCGTGAAATTGCGGCAAAGTTATCGATCGGCAATATTTCTGTGAACGAAATTTAAAAATTATATAAAGATGGACATGGCCTTCAGGACTTTCTGAAGTTCGGGAAACCCCGAAAAATGACTATTCTTGTGGAAAGAATTATCAGGAGAGAAGCAGTTGATGAGCAGTATAAAAATGATGTTGCAATATCCCGCGATTTATGGAATGAAAATACTGCTGAAATAAGTTGATCTATTGTGTCAAAATGTTGACGTGACATAGGACTTTATGGAAGAATCGGTGTTAAAAAACCTTTCATAAGTAAAAAAGAAAGAAAAAAAATCAACGTACTCGACTGGCGTTTTACACACACGAAGGAGCACAAAGTCTGATCTTAGGAACACAAAGTCTGGTCAAGTGAAAACTGGAAGAAAGATACTATTTTCCTATGAATCGAAGTTCAAACGTTTTGAGAGTGATGGCATACACTACATCCGATGACCTAACATCAAAAGATACGATTCAACATGCATTATTCCTACAGTGATGCATGGCAGAGGATCGTTATGCTGAGGGGAGCATTTTCTTCAAAAAGTGTCGGTCCGTTAATTGAAATCCACGGCAAGATGAATGATGCAATGTATAAAGATATCTCTCAAGTCATTTACTGCCTTATTAAAGGTAAAAATGTGGTCGCAACTATTTGTTTCAATATGATGACGACCCAAAGAATGTATGCAATATCGTCAAGCGATGGTTTTCGAACAAAAAATTTCGCTTTTGAACTGGCGAGCCCAACCACCTGATATAAATCTAATAGAAAATCTTTGGAAAAAAAACTTGGCGAACGTGTGCGGAACTATAAATACTCCAATTCAGAAGAAATTTCCTAAAAATTGCAAGAAGTGTCGAAAAAACTTAACATAGACGATCTTCAATCCTTGATTGAATCGATGTCACGTTGCTGCGCCGCAGTTACTTATTACTAAGGGTATGGCGATAAAATACTAACTGTAAATGTTCTGATCACTGATATCTTCTATTACAACACCAATTTTTTCCAAACTTGATAAGGTTGCCGGAAGCTTTTGCGGACATGTGTTTACCTTTGTACATAATTTTGTCAATTAAATTTATTGATATTTATCTGTTATTCCATAAATAGGTTCCTAACTATTATGTCAATAAAGTGTTTAAGTATTACTTTAATATTCCTCTTCATGGATATACATACAAATTAACTAAAAAAATTCTATTGGCCGGAAATTTTTGAACGCCGCTGTACATTTAAGTTTTAACACGTTCGCTGCCGATAACTCCGCCCTCTATGTTAAATGAAGGGAACTTCACGCACTAGCACGTGAGCGGCAGCGAATGTGTTAATAAAACTAATATACACATTTCTAACAATATAATTTTAATATTTAACTTTAACGTTTTAACAAATACCAGCGGCCAAGACCAAATTACGCTCGGTTACAATTGGCTTTGTGTTCAACTCGATAAAAAAAATCGGCTTTGATGTGAAATTGTATCTTTTCATCAGATATGAGTTATACCGAAAAACCTCATCGTTTTCGGAACGTTCTATGAACTCTGATTGGTTGAATCACGCACTTTGGCTCCTATTGTGAATTTCTGGCAAATTCCTTAAGATTCCGTCAAATGTCATCAGAATTTAGCAAAATTTTGCAAATTTCACACAAGTTACACAGTCACACAAAATGCAAAGAGAAATTAAAAAATAATAATAATGGAATCCTGATGTGCATTATTTTTCAGAAAATTATATCTTATAAATGCAAACTTTTAAACCAATTTTTTTTTAGCCAGTTTTGCTTTTATTAGAATAAAACTTAAGAGTTTAATTATAATAATTTAATTATTATAATTATTATAATTTATTCCTACCAACTACACTTAATAATTATTCAATTATGTCTTCGTTTACATTTTTGAATTGTAAATGTCCTTTCCCATAATCTCTGTGAACAAGTCAAAATTTTAAAAATCAAAAGTCTGAATTAAAAAAACCCTTGAATTTAAATCAAAATATAGTAGATTACTTGATTATTAATATAAGTTAACTTATTAAGCATCCACGAAATTTTTTAAGATTTCTTACATACTTTATAAAATAGATTACTTTTTCTTTATTTGTTTTGTGCCTTTTCGTGAGAATAACTCATAATGTATTTTTTAAACAGAGAAAGTACTATTTATGACTAAAAAGAAAGTATGTAGCGCAAGGTTATAGGAAGTATGTTACCATTCCTTCTCAACATTTTTGTTTTACGAAAAATAAGATAATAGTGTTGGATTATATTTGTTCGTTAGTAGAAAAGGGTCAATATCCTTTTGTGAAAGAAATTGATTTAACTTTTTATTTATTTTCCAAAATTTCTTTAAATTTTTAATGAAAAAATTATTATTTTACGGAGTAAATTAAAGATAGGACATTGGCCTTTCTTTCTGTTACTTTATAAAATCCTTGTTTATAATATGCATGATTCAAAATAGTTCAAGGACATAGGAATAAAGCAGTGCTTAACCTTACAGAATGTAATTAAATGGAGGATATTAGCATTTATTTTTGTTGCCCATTATTCCTGCGAAGTTGTTGGGGGAAATAAAATTAATAATTGCGATTGTTTGGCCGCATTCTGGATACTTTTTAAAACATTTTCGAATTACTTTTTGTTTGCAAATACATGAAACTGAAAAATAGTGTTATTCAAAAACTAGGCAATAAATAATCTTTTGATGATCGGAAGTGGAAGTACTTGCGATGTTTCGTGGAGAACATAACGGTTACTGAATCTAATCTTGATATCGAAAACGATATCAAGTGAATCATCTAAACATTTTTTCGTGTTTTTTTTTTTTTTTTTTTTTTTTTTTTTTTTTTTTCCAATATCAAAAGTTTGAAAAGAATATCAAACAAAATCTTGGCGGACATAAGAATAATAATTACGATTGTTTGATTGCATTCTGAATACTTAAAAAAATTCAAATTACTTTTGGTTTGCAAATATATGTAATTGAAAAATACTGTTATTCACAAACTGTGTAATAACAGAGCTTTTGACGATCGGAATTGGAAGTGGAAGTTCTTGCGATATTTCATGAAAAACACTAACGGTTACTGAATCGATTCGTGATATCGAAAACGATATCAAGTCAATCATCCGAACATTTCGTTAGTGATTTTTTTTTCAATATCAAAAGTTTTAAAATAATATTAAACAAAATCACTCAGGGTCGTGGAAGATTGGATTGAAAAAAAGATAGAAAGGCTACTTTTAAAATGCCAATGAAGTTTATCCACTTTCAAGAAAAACTTACGGAATGTGTTAAATGGAGGATAGTGACATTTATTTGAAGTTCTTGCTGGACATCAGAATGACAATTACGATTGTTTGGCTGCATTATGTCTACTTGCAGACACATTTTTGAATTCCTTTTTGTTTGTAAATACGTGAAATTAAAGGTATAGGAGAGGGGAGCACGTTTGAAAAATTTTTTAGAAAATCAATACATTTCTTACTTTAATTATATTAATTGCGTTTTAAGTAATACACAATAAAAACAATGCATTTCCTCATCATATGAGCCAGAAATTAGAAGTATTCCAAATAAATTAAATATGTTGTGAGGATTTAAAAAGCTGAAAAATTTCTGTTCAAACTTGTCCCATGCAGAGGTATTACTTTTAGAAAAGTAAGGGACACATTTGAACAAATGAACAAGATATGAAAATATTAAGAGTTGTAATGAAAAACTGCATATCTTTTAGGAATATAAAATTACGTCAATAAAATTAAACAACTGCATTTTACTGAAATTACTATTTTTATTATTATTATTATTATTTAACCGAATTTACGTCCATCAAAGCTGAGATTCAAGACCTTGTTGAAAAAGCACGGAGTGTCCAATTGTTTGCAACTTTTTTACAATACCTTTAAAATACACCAAATTGATAGCTGATGCCTCTGGAAAATAAAGTTTTTCATTCTCTCTTTTACGAAGAAACCTGACATTAAATTCTATTTTATCCTGCAATTGCAATTCAATCTAACCAATTTAATAAAGAGTAGTTTTTTTTTTTTTTTTTTGTATGAAATTTTACTAAAACTAAATCATTCACATGCAAATCTTCTAGAGCAAGAATCTTTACTTATTGATCTTCGGTATCAGTAATTAAATCTTCAAAGCAAGATTCATCAATGCATCAATTTACAGGGTTGTTATAATTAAAGTTCGCCTATTTAGAAGGCTCTGGAGTCGGTTCTATTGCTCCAAAAGAAACAAAATTCCGCTAGTACATAGTTAAAGAGATGCGCTCTGCGAAAATCGAAAAAAAATAAGTTAAAATTTTTATCACTAGGTGGCGCTGCGCCAATATTTAAGGCGATGTTTGCAGATTCATTATATCAATATCAGTCAATCCAGACGAAACACACAAATTTAAAAAGTTTCAACAAACTTCAACGAGCTGCGAATTGTTATAATTAAGTTCACCTAATCAGACAGCTCTAAAGCCTGACCTATGACTCCAAACAATACAGAAAAATGAATATCATTTCATGTGATGTAATCTGCATCAACAATAATAAAACATGTCGCTCGAAAGTAAGGAAATAACGAAGAATAACATGATGCATGCTCAATGAATCCTCCGCCATTTTTAATAAAGCATTCCATTCTCAGAATTGTGCTTTCTACAGCATTGCGTAAACTGTCCTGTAAGATTGAGCGAATGTGAAGTCTAATGCTGTGTTTCAGATCAGAGATTGTCTGACATGTGTTTTTAAATACAGAATCTTTCAAAAATCCCCCAAAAATAAAGGAATCTGAAAATATTGGCTTAAATATTGGCGCAGCGCCACCTACTGGCAAAAATTGTAACTAATTTTTTTTTCGATTTTCGCAGAGCGCATGTCTTCAACTACGTACTAGTGAAATTCTGATTCGTTTGGAGCCATAGAACCGGCTCTAGAGCCTTCTGAATAGGCGAACTTTAATTATAACAACCCTGTATATTTGAAAATTCCCTTCACTGATGCATCCAGAGATTGTAATCTATGTGTGCAGCGAGGGAAAATTGTTAACAATATAAGTCCATGTTCTTTGGCATTCTTAAGTAACCGCTTTTTAATTTAAAAAATCCAAAAATAATAACATTTAGATACATTCATAACTCTTTATTTCATAGTTATAAATATTCAATGGTGTCCCAACTTTCCTGTTTAACTGTTCCCAACCACATGGAGTTTAGCATTGCAACTATTTACTCAATTCAGCTTAAGAATTTGAATGAGAAAAAGCTTATAAACTAAAGATAACATCTAAAATTGAGTACTAAAAAATAAATAAAAACATAATTTGTAGAACAAATTAAAAAAAAAAAAAAAAAAAAAAAAAAAAATATTTAATCCACTATTTAAGCCCAAGAAGGGACAGATATTAAGATATTTGATTTAGTTATTTCTACATTTAGTATTAAATTTTTGTATGAAATAATTTAAATTATGTGAACATTAAAAAATAAAAATGAAATTCAAACAGTATGATTCTTAAAACCCCTAAATCTTAGATTCCGTTCAAACGAAATCTAAATAAATCTTAGACTTTTTCTGAACATTTGCTTTTTAGATATGTCTATTCTTTTTTATTTATACCTACCGTAAACATTATACAAAATCTGCAAAACAAATATTTGCAAGTTAAGTTTGGAAAAAAGTCTCAGATTTATTTCGATTTCGTTTGAATGGAATCTAAGATTTAGGTGTTTTAAGAATCATACTGTTTGAATTTCATTTTTATTTTTTAATGTTCACATAATTTAAATTATTTGATACAAAAATTTAATACCAAATGTAGAAATAACTAAATCAAATATCTTAATATCTGTCCCTTCTTGGGCTTAAATAGTGGAGGAAATAAATTTTGTTTTTTTTAATTTGTTCTGCAAATTATGTTTTTGTTTAATATCTCAAATTTTTTAGTAACTACTGCATTCAGATGAACTCATTTCAAAATTAACTGAGGGTACCATCATCAGGACTTCCTTTATGCGGTATCGTATCACAATTACTGATGTAATTTACCCAGGCCCATAGCTTGAAGTGAACTATGAGGGGGGTGGCGCGCTCAATAGAACGTGTGAGGGGCTCATATTTCTCTCTCTCTCTTTCTCTGACGCAGAAAAATTAACTAGTGCATATTCACTTTGTAAGTACCATGTTTCTTATTAAATTGCTGTAATAGCTCCATTTTATGCTAAAAAGAATATGGTGATGAAAAATTTGAGTGTATAACTAGTTTAAAATTGAACATCTTGTTGGCTTCATGTGTGCAAGTAAGATAAGCGAGTGTTGAAGCACTTACTTTAGTTACAATTTAGCAATTCTGCAAAACTATGAAAGAGCCTCAAAATTAAATTGATTTTTGAACAAAATTTCACTTGATGAAATTATAAGTATTACGTTCGCCCCTACGTAGAAATTTCTGATTTATTTTTCCGGATCTATACCGATCATAATACCTAGACTCCAAAACATTCGCCTAAATCATTCGCCTCATTTCCAAAATTCCAAAATGTTATTATTATTATTTTTTTTATTTTTTTATTTTTATTTATATTTATTTATTTATTTATTTATTTATTTATTTTACATCTAGAACTGTATTTTGTACTTGCTTCCTGTTCTGATACCAAATATTTCAAAATCTCTGTTTCATTTCCAATGTAACATCATAAAAGTGCGCTTTTTAATTCTTAAAATCAATTTCACTTTTTACGATGAAATCACGCAAAAAATAGATGTTACTTTTTTTTTCGGCGAATTAATTTCTTATGAATCCGAAAAGTCTCTTCTGCATATAACTGATATTTATACTTAACAATCAGTATTGATACATTGCGTAGAAGTATAGTTCTAGAATTTCATCTCTAGACAATATAATATTCCTCCAACAATACCTCAAGACATAGTATCAATAAAATGTATTTATTTTTTTTTATTTTGTATATTACTTATGTATTATTTTGTGTATTACTGGTGTATTATTTGTGTATTATTTTGTGTATAGTTTTAATGTTCTAGGAAGATAGTTATTAGAAAACAGTACACATCCTCCTCCCCCGCCAACCTCCTAAAAAATTAAAAAATATTTTTTTAAATAAAAATAATGATTTTATACTTTTATTATTTATTAATTACAATTTTAATAATAATAAAAGTCCCCCCCCCCCCCCGTGAAAAAAAAAAAAAACTTTTTTTCATTTACCGATAAAACCGTTTACTTTTCTGTTAGACAGAATTTACTGTTTACTAATGGGAGGCATTTTTCTAAAACACTTAAACCTCCGTAACGACTGGACACATTTAGATTAACAACGTATATGTATTTGTACACATTTTCCTCTGAATTGTGGCACCCCCTCTCCCCACAAAGAAAAAAAAAATGGACAAATACAAGATTAGTGTCCATTATTCCGAATTCTACTCAACAGATCCATGTTTTTAAATCTTAATTCTATCCACTTAACCTGTTAGAGAGTCGTGGAATAATAGACAGTAATTCTCTTGACAACACGGTAAATAAAATAGTAGCGTGTTTGTTTATGTTTTGCATTTTTCGGTACTTCTTTGTGATACGTTATTTTACTGTCACACTGAAGATGATGTTTCATTTCCAATGTGACATCATAAATGTGCGCTTTTTAATTCTTAAAATCAATTTCACTTTTTACGATGAAATCACGCAAAAAATAGATGTTACTTTTTTATTCGGCGAATTAATTTCTTATGAATCCGAAAAGTCTCTTCTGCATCTGCATATAACTGATATTTATACTTAACAATCAGTATTGATACATTGCGTAGAAGTATAGTTCTAGAATTTCATCTCTAGACAATAAAATATTCCCCCAACAATACCTCAAGACATAGTATCAATAATATATATATATATATATATATATTTTTTTTTTTTTGTGTGTATTACTTGTGTATTATTTTGTGTATTACTTGTGTATTACTTGTGTATTATTTTGTGTATAGTTTTAATGTTCTTGAAAGATAGTTATTAGAAAACTGTACACTTCCCCCTCCCCCGCCAACCTCCTAAAAAATTAAAAAATAATTTTTTAAATAAAAATAATGATTTTATACTTTTATTATTTATTAATTACAATTTTAATAATAATAAAAGTCCCCCCCCCCGTGAAAAAAAAACTTTTTTTCATTTACTGATAAAACCGTTTACTTTTCTGTTAGACAGAATTTACTGTTTACTAATGGGAGGCATTTTTCTAAAACACTTAAACCTCCGTAACGACTGGACACATTTAGATTAACAACGTATATGTATTTGTACATATTTTCCTCTGAATTGTGGCATCCCCTCTCCCCACAAAGAAAAAAAATTGGACAAATACAAGATTAGTGTCCATTATTCCGAATTCTACTCAACAGATCCATGTTTTTAAATCTTAATTCTATTCACTTAACCCGTTAGAGAGTCGTGGAATAATAGACAGTAATTCTCTTGACAACACGGTAAATAAAATAGCAGCGTGTTTGTTTATGTTTTGCATTTTTCGGCACTTCTTTGTGATACGTTATTTTACTGTCACACCTATGAGCTCTGAAACCAAATAAAAGAAAATATACGCATATTCTGTCATTGTTTAATTATTAAATGATGAAAAATTTGGAAAAAGAGTGCGATTTTCAAAATTTAAATAAAAAAAATTCTCAACGCTAAAAATTGACACTAAAATTGTGAAGTAAAAGCATATTTAATTCAAATAAGTTTAATTTACATAATTTATAAAGAAAAAATCTCAATTTAAGGGCATTAGGCTCGCAACTAGGGCAATTTAAGGGTCTTAGAAGATCTCGACGTGTAAAATGAAGCAAATTTGGTGAAACATTTGACATCATGTATTTTACTTAAAAATAGAGATAGAAATGGGAGAAATACAGTAAAATATACACATTATAGAACATATATAAATCAAAAGAAATTAATTTCATGCATAAATTAATTTTCAAGAATGAATTAACTTTTTACATATTTTTTTGAACATCATACTTGTTCGGTAGGCTTTTTTGTTGAATCAGTTACCTCAAAATTTGTTATGGTACCAAAAAACGTACTATTTGAGAATAAGAAGCAATTTTCATTTTGGCTTAAAAGAAATAAATGTAAAAATATTTATTTAAAAACTTTGAAAATCTTAAAAATAATTAATAATGTATTTTTTCATTATTTTAATTATTTTTCACTCAGACCTAAAATATTAGATATTTTTAAAGAAACAAGTTAGTTTTACACAATTTTGGAAAATTTCAATTATTTACCTGAAATAGAATTTTAAAAAGGTGTACCAAGGCTTAAAAAAACACATTTCGAAAAGGAAGATCAAAAAAGAAAAAAAAAATGTATACACAATGACAGTGCTTAAAATATATTATTTTAAAACTTTCCAGCATCATAATTTTCTCACTCTATTTTTTAGACCGGTAATTAAAAACTCAAAAAATTGAACTAATTTTTAAAGGCATTTGTCAACAACTTAATTTATTTTAACCTTATATTTCTAACACATTCGATAATTAAGGCAAAATTAATCTGAAATTAAATGAATATTAATTATACTACATATAGTCTAAGAGCCGACTGCACAAAACCCTATGTCATGGAGCACAAGAAAAAATCTTTTATTTTATGGAAGAGTAGTAACAGAGGAATCCAGTAATCCATGTCTGCCGGAAGCGAAGTGGTGCATAAGTCAAAAATTGATACCACTAGTGGTTGACTCATAGGCTTAACGTTGTGTTTTCATGCACCCAGTTTTCTATATTTTCATACCTTTGATTGTATGGCAAACACAATATTAAACCCACAAGTAAACCATTAGTGGTATTAATATTTGGCTTATGCACCACTTCACTTCCATGGATGATTAGATTCCCCTATTACTACACTATATTGCCATTGATTATGGGACACTTGCGATTTTAGACATTTTACTAAATATCTAAAAAAATACATGAGGAATCATCGCAAAACTCTTAGTGTATAAATATAATGGTATATGTCATACATCTCCGTGAAGATTTTTTACCATAACTCCATAGGGGACCGTCAACAAATTAAAAAAGAATGAATATCTTTTGAATAACCCTGTCAAAACTAATGTAGCAAAAGCACTCAAACTCTAGATTATGATTGAATGCCTTATTGTAATATACTGTGTTCATTTTTATGCAAATAGCATGCATACTCGCTGAGTAATTAAGGTTTTTATAAAAATGGCCCCAAATTTTTCCAAGTTTTTTCCACATAATTTTCAGAGTTCTTATGAAAAATGAGTAGGTTTACTAAATAATTTTTTACTGCGCATGCGTCAAAGATATCAAAATTTCATTTGCATATTATGTTAGCCTAATGTATAGAGCAACTTTTGTAAAAGTCTCAAAATTATAGCTTGAAAATTCTGAAAGTAATCGTCTATAGAAAAAGGACACAATCCGTTGTTTTCAAAATGAAGCAAAAAAAATGAGGGATTTTATCCAAAAGTAGTCGTAACATCCCGTATTGTGTATTCTATATTGACACTAATCAATGAATATATGGATACAACCCCTCTTGTTTTTGCTTCATTTTGAGAATAACGGATTTTCAACTTATTCAATTGACGATTATTTACAGAATTTTCAAGTTATGATTTTGTGACTTTCACAAAAGTTGCTCTATACATTTAGCTAACATAATATGCAAATGAAATTTTGATATCGTTGACGCATGCGCAGTAAAAAATTATTTAGTAAACCAACTCATTTTGTATACAATTTTCATTATTTTTTAATTCTGATTACAGGGTACTATGTGCAATGTTGTTTGTCATATTTTCTGAAAAAAAATATTATTTTATATTAAGAACTCTGAAAATTATAAGGAAAAAACTTGAAAAAATTTGGGACCATTTTTATAAAGACCTTAATTACTCTGCGAGTATGCATGCTATTTGCATAAAAATGAACACAGTGTATAACAATAAGGCATTCAATCATAATCTAGAGTTTGAGCGCTTTTGCTGCATTAGTTTTGACAGGGTTATTCAAAAGATATTCATTCTTTTTTAATTTGTTGACGGTCCCCTATGGAGTTTCGGTAAAAAATCTTCACGGAGATGTATGACGTATACTATTATATTTATACACTAAGAGTTTCGAGATGATTTCTCATGTATTTTTCTAGATATTTAGTAAAATGTCTAAAATCGCAAGTGTCCCATAATCAATGGCAATATAGTGTATACTTCCATAAAACAAAGGAATTTTTCTTGTGCTCGACGACATAGATTTTTGTGCGGTCGGCTGTATAGACTAATACATTTTATCCTTTTAGTAAAAGAATAAAAAAAATAAGTGAATTCATAAAGAACATATTGCTTTCCAATGAAATTTTCCAGTGTTTTCCATACAGCTGATTTTTTACAGCCTCGAACCAAAAGAAAGAATAGGGTCCACAGAAAAATGTTTTTACGTCTGAAAACCAATTATCAATTCTTTAGTGTATTTGAACTGTAGAACTATGTGTATATTTTTTATGAGAATTAATAAATTGGTTTTCTAAAAGAGAAATTAAGTAAAATTTTTTGATATATAAGAAAAAAAGAAAAATCTCTATGGTGTAGTTGTTTTGAATTGTAAAATTAATGCCTGAAAATAAGGTGCAGTTATCATATAACTTAACCTCCTCAATCTTGAGACAAATATTAAGTGGGGCTACAAAGACCAGTGTAAAATAATAATCAAACATCTCTAAAGATGTATCAGTCTGTATAACGATGAGTCTAATAGGATAGTTTTATCGAAAGTTTCCGAGGAATCAGGCCATAAATATAGCATATCAGGATGGCCAATGGTCAGGAAAAAACACAGTAAAAGAAAAAAGAAAGAAACTACCAATATTTTCTTATAGACAATACTTCAAAAACTAAACCTTTATATTATTCGAAAATACTACTTTTTAAATAATATAACGGGATCAAAGAAGGCAAATTTCTCCTTAACAAAATACTAGTATAATTAGCAACTATTTTGACAGTGTTTTTTCCCATAGAATTGAACCCAGTCTTGTCTTCCCTTAAGAATGTCTTCGAGCTTACCTCCAATTTCACACCTTTAAAAATATTTTTTTAAACTGGTTTTAGAGAGCATCTGTCTCCTAAAATAAATCAAATATTAAATGACTAACTCCGACAATTTTGATTTAATTCTTTTTTTCGTTTAGTTCACTCGTTTATAATTCGAATTTTTATAATGCAAATGCAAAAGTACATGCATGTCAATACATGTCATATATTACATATAAATACTATATGTAAATTAATATAGTTTCAATATTATTCATAAAATGTATTCATTGATTTTACGTTGGAGTGAAATGACAAGCGTGCTAGCCTGGTAACAATAGTATTGTAATGGAAATTATTGAAATGTATAAGAAAAAAACTTGTGTAAACATTAGCATCTAAACATAAATATATTATTCATTAAAATTTCCCTAATATTGACATTTGTTTGAAAATAATTCCGATATTGTATCATTTTATTTCATCAATAGTGGACAAATGCTGGTAAACATTATTTTCTATATAACTTCAAAAATATAATCATCCTAAATTTGGCGAAATGTTATTCGCAAGTTGGCCCAATATAGAGACAATAGTAAGTTTTTTATGATCGTATTATATTCTTAGTACATTTAACCGAATTAAAAAAAAATACGAGACTAGATTAAATCTTTTAATTGATTCATATTTTAGAAAAACTGAAGCATTTGCCTAAAATTCCTGCACTATATATATATATATTGTGTTCAGAGATATTTTATTCCGCATTCACATTATTCTTACTTAGTTAAACAAAAACAAAAAAATAAAAAAATCTCAGAATTTCTGAAAATTTTTATGAATGTATAACGATGACTTTTGCATCTTATAATGCGAGTAAAAAATCCTGTTGTTGTATGTAAATTATTTTATTTTTTCGTTTGCATTTATGCATCGTAATTTTCCATTTTCACCTTTCTCACAAATTTCAACTGACTTAAAAATGAAATTACTCTAATTTCGGTCTCTAAAGACAGTTCAGGGAAAAATATTTTCCCCTTTCAACGACGTGAAATTATCTACCACAATTTACATTTCCAGATATGATTATTGAAGTGATTTTTAAACCAACATTTTTTTAATTTTTAGACAAATAAATATATCTCTATGATGTGAGTTTTTCCGTTTCTCACACATTAACGGATATTCGGTTCAAAACGCCAACATTGGCAGCATTTTCTGAAAATTATTTTGTCTGCAGAAAAAAAGGGAAAAAAAAACACTGATCGATTACATAGTTTTTAAACAATAGTAGGGGAAAAGGGGGCATCTTTGAACACTCTAAATATCTTCTTTCAATTTTTTTAAATATAGATAGCAGCACATTACTACTGCTTCAATGCAATAAGTATACAAAGCTGCATAATTTTCTATGCACAATACTGCCTAAGCAAGGTATGTATTTTTCTCCTCCTTGAATCTAAACATAAGAAAATAAAGTTGTAAATTTTTTGTTTTGACAGTTTTGTCTATCTAAAATTTTAAATAAAGCATAGCACGGCAGTGCTATGCTTTATTTATTTCCAGTGTGACTCCGTAATGTTATTTTAATACGGAATTTAACATTGAACGAGTTATTTACTAGACATTTTCCCACATTTTGTACGCGCTGCCACAGATTTTCTTCAAAGGATCTAATTGTTCAAAAATTAATTTCCTCCAATCAAAAAAATTATACAGAGGTCAATGGACATATTTCCTGTAGCAATTAATCATTTTTACGTGATAAGTGAAAAAAAATTGTTTTTCTTTCTTTCTTTTTTTTTTTTTTTTTTTGTAAGAATTAAAAAGGGTATATTTATGACGTCATATTATAAATGAAACGCGGATTTGCAAACATTTGGTACAAAGGCAAGAATCGTCAACAGAAAGCAATATGAAGCATGATTTTTATAATAAAAGGATATTTTCAAATATTGATCAAGAAGCTTCTAACTGAAGAAATATAGAAAATAAGTAAATTAAACTTTTTTTTACTTATTGTCTCTACAAAATAATAGAAAATAACTTAAAAATATATATGTAATTGGTATTCGAAAGCGAATTTTTTGACACATTGGCATGAGAAAAAAATCGCACCAAACCCACTGGGTATATGATATTTGTGCCGGGATTTCGTACTTATACCAAATTTTTTAAAATTACTTCGCCTGATATGTTTGAAGAAAATCAAAATAAATTTAGGTGAATGAAAGTTTTAAAAAATAACAGTACTTGAGAATAATAGTCGTTCATCCTTTGTATGTAATGAAACTGGTAAATTTGCAGAACTAGGACTTCAAACATAGCAATTTTTTAAGGCTAAACCGCAGAATTATCAACTACTTGGTGTAAGACTTTTTGGCACTGCAATAAATTCGCCAGTTCTATCAACCTAAATATTCAAATCCAATGTAAGCAGATATAAACAATGTTTAAAAATTTATTTCTTTTTCCCGATTTAAAGATTTTTTTTAAATCGTGCATAAATTTGCAATTTTACAAATAATTAATCCTTGGATAAAATCAATTTTGAATCAATGGTACTACTTGGTTATTCCGTCGACCAAATACTATCGCCAAACTATAAGATTAAATGCTAATAATGAATGATCGTGAATGTCACATTCAATGACATAATACGTAAACGTACTTAGAGATGTAATCAAATGATTTTATTTCCACTTTTATTAGCATTTTTATTAATATTTTACTAATTTATTTGTTCTTTTGTTATTAAAAAGATGCCAATATTTATAATTTGGCTATTAGTTTGGCGACTCATATAATTTGGCAAAATTGGTTGAAGGGATAGCCACGTAGTACCGTAGTTGTATTAAATTCATTATTCCGATGATTTTAATATTATAAAACACTACACGATTTAATTTTTAAAATATCGCAAAGTGTTTCTGTTGAAAAATAGCTGTTTTTTTATAGTTTAAGTTAATATTTTTATAAAACTTTTTTTATTCACGATCTTTATAAATTAACAAAATTTAAGCACATTTGGAATATTCATAATGCGTCACCTTTTGGCATAGAAGTCTAATACTTATCATGTTGGCGCAATTTTTTTCTCACGCCAATTTGGGGAAAATTTCGTTTTCAAATACCAATCACATATATATTTTTAAATTATTTTCTAATATTTAAAAAAGAAAATAGTGATAAATAGAAAAAAGTTTATTAATAACTATAGAACAAAACGATCGACATCATTTTTTAAAAAAAATAACAGAAAATAAATAATTTATTAGTAAATAAACAAAGACAGCCAGGTTAGCATGTGAGGCATATAATCTCCATTTTGTTCCAATCGCGCCAACGTGTTGCATGTATGACATCTATCCCCAACTTTTCTACGTTGAGCCCTGCCCAGAGTTTTGATAGCGGTTTGAAGTTCTGTCGAAGTTAAATTTCAATTTTGGGCAGAATTTCAATTCAAACATTAATTAATTTATCAAGAAACTTCTAAATGAAGAAATACAGAAAATAAATAAATATTTATATAAATATTTATTTAAATAAATAATTTTTTAGGAGGTTGGCGGGGGAGGGAGAAGTGTACAGTTTTCTAATAACTATCTTCCAAGAACATAAAAACTATCCATAAGAAAATTGCTGAGAAAACTCTTTTTAAAATATTTCACTTCGTAACATTGGATATGCTTTCTAAACACGTTAACAGAGTGGATGAATTGGGCCTTTTGTTTTATTTAAAGTATTTATTGATTTTTCAGAACAATATAATCTTTGTTTTATTTATAACTGACATTCCGTAATTAAATAATTTATGAATTATTGGATTACGATTGCCTGCAAAATGATAGACTTCTAAATGAAGAAATACAGAAAATAAATATTTATATAAATATTTATTTAAATAAATAATTTTTTAGGAGGTTGGCGGGGGAGGGGGAAGTGTGCAGTTTTCTAATAACTATCTTCCAAGAACATAAAAACTATACACAAAATAATACACAAGTAATACACAAAATAAAAAAATAAATACATTTTATTGATACTATGTCTTGAGGTATTGTTGGGGGAATATTTTATTGTCTAGAGATGAAATTCTAGAACTATACTTCTACGCAATGTATCAATACTGATTGTTAAGTATAAATATCAGTTATATGCAGAAGAGACTTTTCGGATTCATAAGAAATTAATTCGCCGAAGAAAAAAGTAGCATCTATTTTTTGCGTGATTTCATCGTAAAAAGTGAAATTGATTTTAAGAATTAAAAAGCGCACATTTATGATGTTACATTGGAAATGAAACATCATCTTCAGTGTGACAGTAAAATAACGTATCACAAAGAAGTACCGAAAAATGCAAAACATAAACAAACACGCTACTATTTTATTTACCGTGTTGTCAAGAGAATTACTGTCTATTATTCCACGACTCTCTAACGGGTTAAGTGGATAGAATTAAGATTTAAAAACATGGATCTGTTGAGTAGAATTCGGAATAATGGACACTAATCTTGTATTTGTCCAATTTTTTTTTCTTTGTGGGGAGAGGGGGTGCCACAATTCAGAGGAAAATATGTACAAATACATATACGTTGTTAATCTAAATGTGTCCAGTCGTTACGGAGGTTTAAGTGTTTTAGAAAAATGCCTCCCATTAGTAAACAGTAAATTCTGTGTAACAGAAAAGTAAACGGTTTTATCAGGAAATGAAAAAAAGTTTTTTTTTCACGGGGGGGGGGGGGGGACTTTTATTATTATTAAAATTGTAATTAATAAATAATAAAAGTATAAAATCATTATTTTTTTTTTTAAAATATTTTTTAATTTTTTAGGAGGTTGGCGGGGGAGGGGGAAGTGTACAGTTTTCTAATAACTATCTTCCAAGAACATTAAAACTATCCATAAGAAAATTGCTGAGAAAACTCCTCTTTTTAAAATATTTCACTTCGTAACATTGGATGTGCTTTCTAAACACGTTAACAGAGTGGATGAATTGGGCCTTTTATTTTATTTAAAGCATTTATTAATTTTTCAGAACAATATAATCTTTGTTTTATTTATAACTGACATTCCGTAATTAAATAATTTATGAATTATTGGATTACGATTGCCTGCAAAATGATAGGTAATTCAATTAAAAATATGGCAACAGCATAGTAAAGTAACAAATTTTATATAAAATAAAATCTTTTATAAATATATACTGGACAATTGCACCATAAAATTTAACTACTAAGAAAAATACAACACATTGCTCAATGGTGCACAAAACAAGAATTTTAATATCAACTTGCACAATTAAAATAAAATAAAAATATCAGCGTTTCGCGCCGTCTTCAGGAAAATCGAGAGGAAAATATGATAATGGAAGGACTAAGTTTGCTTCTTGATCGAGAGATACTATCTCTCGATGATATTTTTATTTTATTTTAATTGTACAAATTGATATTAAAATTCTTGTTTTGTGCACCATTGAGCAATGTGTTGCATTTTTCTTAGTAGATAAAATCTTTTGTTATTACTAGATTACTTAATAAATTTTACATATATTTTTTTAAATGGGACATTACATGTCCGTCGAGATACAAACGATTAAAAAAAGTGAAATTAAACGAAAAGGTACTACTAATTGTTGTTTAAGGAAGTGTCATTTCAGATTTTGCTTAGACGGGAAACATTCTTTTGTTGGACATAATGAATTCGAATTTCATGTTTACTTTTCTTATATTAAATTTTCATACACATTCAAATAGATATCAAAACATGTTTGTAATATTATAATTCATTTAAAATGTAAAATTTAGTATATTGGTTAAAATGATAAAAAAGTCAATTAACTAGAAGAAAAAAATAATTATCGAATTTTAACGACAGGGATTTAAACGAAAAGCTATCGATATGTTCTTTAAAGAAGTATCATTTCAGATTTTGCTTCGATGGGGAAAATTCTTTTGAGGAACATAATAAATTCAAATTTTCTGTTTACTTTTCTTGTATTAAATTTTCATATACAGAGTATCCGAAAAGTCTAAAAATGGACGAATAACTCGAGAAATGCATATCAGATTTAAAAACGAAAAAATATGTGTTAAATATTTTTTAAAAGAACTACACAATTATACCAAATTTCACCCCCGCAACACACCGCTTGGGGATCCAACTTTTAAATCTTGAATTGTAACCCCCATTTTTTACTGTAGATTGGTATTTAAAGCCAAAAAACAAAACTTTTTCTATTTAACTTTTTTTTTTTTTTTTTTTTTTTTTTTTAATCTTTGTTGATTACGGTGTAATCTAGCAAATTTATCAGATAAATATTTTTTTTTTTTTTTCCAACCAGGTTTTGACATCTCAAAATCTGATCAGCCACAGAACTGGTAGTCGTCAAAATTGTCGTCTTTTGCGAGAATAGTGTTTCTCGAAAAACATCAGTGGCGGTTGTTTTGATGCGACTTAATGTGCTTTTTCTATAAAAAAATAACAAAAATATAATAAATTCGTTTTCTTTATTTGTATAATTTTTATCCAGTCAATTATTTCTAAATAATAACCTGCTTATTTTCACCTTTTAACATGTAAATATGTACCTCCCTTCCAAATATAAAAGAATAATCTTTATTATTTGGGGATGGAGTGAATATTATGCATTTCGATGGCTTCTACTGTTTTTCTTTTCTTTTTTTTTTTTTTCCTTTTTTTTATTCATCTAGATCGAGGGACTGAAGGGCTGTATGTTTTTTTAAAAATTACTGTTATGGGGGAATATATTTAAAAAACATATAAAATCTTTTTGTGCTGACTGAGAAGGAAGGTCTCCATACGGACATACTCCAAAAAAATCTGAAAAAATTACAGTATGTTCTTCTCATGAGGATATATACATTTATAAAAAAAAAATTTCGGCGGAACCTCCTTACCCTGTCCGTAAAAAAATAATGAAAATTTCCTTATTTGGCGATTTATCATCGGTTGGCGATGAAAAGCAAGTTCAAAAACTGCTTTTTATGTCAAATGCATTTTAAAGGAAAAAAGTTTCATGTTCAACGTATTTAGATAAATTAAATATCTTTTGTTTTGTCAGCTTTAGTTTGTTTTAAGTATAATTTCATTATATTGATATTTATGTGTATTTATATTCAAATTTAACCATCAAAATTTGAGATTTAAAACGAAATTCAAATTTAAATTCATTAAAATTGTTTCAAGTTCAAAGTCCCGTTGAGCATTGTCAATTCGATTCTGTTGCTATGGACACATTTGGCTTTTGTTTTTGAATACGCTTAAATGTATGAAAATAATTTTACTGAATAAAAATTTTTTATGTATGAAAATACTTTTTGCAGAGGTAAATTAAATAACTAGAGCAACAAATAATATATATATGCAATTTAATATATATATACATATGTATATAATATATTAAATTCGCTCATTGTTTATGTTGAAATTCATTTATGTTTAAATATTCCTTTACACGGATTCTAAAAATCCAAAAGTTTTCAGTTGCATTAAAATCGTTTGCTTTTGGCGGAGAAAAGTGCTGTTCGCCAATCCGTGTGACAATTTCGTCTTTTCACGCCAAATATTCGAAAGTATTTTATTTTTTTACACGTTTCCTAATGCAATTCCGCCGCTAATTTTCACTGATCCTTTATTATATACATGAGTAGTTTAATTAGTATTTAAAAAAAAAAAAAAATCTGAGTATGCCCAGTTTGGAGACCTTCCTGTGAGCAAAGGATGGAGAAGCAGCATAAATTTCGGATGAGAGTGAGATTACAATTTTATGATTAATTACTTATTGCAACCATAAAATAACAAGTACAGCAGAAAAAATTTAAATAATTTTAAAAGTGTAATAATTTTTTGTAACTTAATACACTTTTTCAATTAATTTTTTTTCCATAATTTTTAACAATAGCAAATTTTTGATATTTCAAAATTTTCAATTAAAGAATAATTTAACTCTACAACACTTTTGGGATTTACAATGCATCTATATCATCGTCAAAAGGAGCATTTGAAATTTATTTTTGGTGACTTTAATAATTAAATAAAAATATTTGACTTCTTATTTTAGAGCATTTTTTCATATTTTACAAGAAAAGGGTACTGATAATAAAGTACGGTACAACAAAAATAAAATTTATGTACGTGATGCCATTTAGAAAAAGTTAAGGTACACTGTTAAAAAATTGCAGCATTCTGACCAGTCATTTGACCATTTTTTTAAACTGTTAATGACAATAATTTAAGTACATTCTGGTTGTAAAATGGCTAATAATATAGTCAGAATAGCGTAAAATGACGGTTGTGTAACCATTTTTTTTTTTTATATATTTTTGGTTGTGTAGAGTATTTTTTTTTAATACTTTACAAGTAAAGGGGACTGATCATAAATTACAGTGTAACACAAATAAAACTTGTGTACGTGATGCAATCTAGAAAGAGTTAAGATTACATCGTTGAAAAATTGCGGCATTCTGGAATAACTGGACAGAATGCTGCAAATTTTTAACTCTGTACAGGGTGAGCAAGAAATAAGTTGCTCATTTGAGAAGGCACGTTCTATTGGTCCAAATGAGATCAAATTTGAACTACAGATAATTCAAGTGATGCGCTTGACATTAAAATAAATGAATAAATAATTAAAAAAAAAAATTTTCCGCTACGGGCATTGTAATACACATTAAAAATTTAATTCGCTTTATAAATAACAAATAATATTTAAAAAATGAAACTGGTCGATAAAAATACAAAATCCGCCCTAAATATTGTCGTGCAGTGTGGTATTAATATATTTTTAAAAGAAATATCATTTCAGATTTTGGTTAAACGGAAAAAAATCTTTAGTTGCACATAATAAATTCAAATTTTTTGTTGTTTTTTCTAGTATTAAACTTTCATATGCATTCAAATAGGTGCCAAAACAATGTTTTTAATGTTATAATTCATTTAAAATACAAAATTTAATACATTGGTAAAATTGAGAGAAAAAAAGGCATGTAGTAACTACTATTACTAAAAATAAATAAATAAATAAATAAATAATGATGTTGATGATTAAAAAATTTTAACGAGAAAGTATTATATGCTGTTTAAAGAAGAATTTCAGATTTTACTTAGATGGAAAATTTTCTAGTTGGACCTAATAAATTCAAATTTTCTGTTTTCATTCTTTGTATTGCATTTTCATACATATTGAAATAGATACAAAACAATGTTTTCAACACTAGGAAGCCGGGAATTTTTACCCGAGTTTCATAAAAATGTTTAATTTAAGAATTTTTATTTTAAACTGCTTAAGTTATTTAATTAATTCCTTTTTCCTTTGTTTCTTTTAAACTTATTTTATAAAGCGATTTCTGGTTCAAACTAGAATATTTTCATTTGAAAGGGGTCAAAATGGCCCTTCATCGTGATTCGAGTGTTAAAATTATAATTCATTTAAAATATTAATTTAGTATATTGGTAAAAATGGAAAGTAGTTGTTGGATATTATAGTATGTAGGTAGTTTAGTATATTGGAAAAAGTCCATTATTAACTGAAAAAAAAAAGAAAATGGTTAAATAATTTTAATGAAAAGGATGTAAACGAAAACTTATTAATATGTTGTTTAGAGAAGTATCATTTCAAATGTTGCTTAGATGAGGAAAATTCTTCTGTTGGACATAATAATTTTTTTTAAAGACATCATTTTTTTTCGTTTAATTTTCTCGTATTGGATTTCCATATACATTCAGATTGCTATCAAAACGATGTTTTTAATATCATAATTCATTTAAAATACAAAATTTAGTATATTGGTAAAAATGAGAGGAAAAAAAGGCACTAACTAAAAAATAATAATTATTAAAGAATTTTAACGAAAAGCTATTGATATGTCCTTTAAAGAAGTAACATTCGATATTTTGCTTAGACGGGGAAAATTTTTTAGTAGGACATAATAAATTAAATTTTTCTGTTAACTTTTCTTGCATTAAATTTTTATTTCCATTCAAATTGATACCAAAAGGATGTTTTTAATATCATAATTTGTTTAAAATACAAAATTTAAATACATTGGTAAAAAATGATCGAAAAAAAGTTAACTAGTAATTAAAAAAAAAAAAAATTAAAGACTTTTAACCGAAAGGTATCAATATGTTGTTTAAAGAACTATCATTTCAGATTTTGCTAGACGGAAAAAAATTCTTTATTGCACATAATAAATTCAAATTTTCTGTTATGTTTTCTTGTATTAAATTTTCATAAACATTCAAATTGATACCAAAACAAAGTTTTAAATATCATAATTCATTTAAAATAAATACAAAATTTAGTATATTGGTAAAATGAGAGAGAAAAAAAAAGGTACCAACTAAAAAAATAATTATTATTAAAGAATTTTAACAACGATTTTAAAGAAAATTTATTAATACGTTGTTTAGAGAAATATCATTTCAGATTTTGTTTAGACGGAGAAAATTCTTTAATTGTATATAATAAATTCAAATTTTATGTTTACTTTTCTTGAATGAAATTTTCATATGCATTCAAATCGATACTAAAATAACGTTTTTAATGTTATAATTCATTTAAAATGCAAAATTTAACACATTGGTAAAAATTGAAGAGAAAAGGCAATTAGTAACTAAAAAAAAAAAAAAATAATAATTAAAGAATTTTAAAGAAAAGATATTAGTATGTTGTTTAAAGAAGTATCATTGCATATTTTGCTTAGACGGGGAAATTTTTCCAGTTGGACAGAATAAATTCAAATGTCATGTTTACTTTTCTTTTATAAAATTTTCATGTACATTCAAATAGCGCCAAAACATATTTGTAATACTATAAGCCATTTAAAATGCAAATTTGAGTATATTTATAAAAACAAGAGAAAATTTTATAAAAAGGAAACTAATGAATAATTATTAAAAAATATAAATTAAAAAGTAAAAAAAAAAAAAAAAAAAAAAAAAAAAAAAAAAAAAAAAAAAAAGGGGGGGGGGGCAATTACTCTGGCACATATTCCTTAAATGCCACCTGTGAGTAAAAAATTTCTTTTTTACACATAAAATTTTTTTAAAAAATTCAGTTTTATTTTTATTTTATACGGATTTGCAGCACATTTTATTTTTTCCTCCCAAAGTAATTAACTTATGGTAAATTTGTTACTTAAAATTATACCATAATTTACATATTGACTTTTACATTTATATATTTTTTACATTTATATATTGACTTTTAAGAATAGTTTGAAAAAAAAATACATAAAAAATAGCTCAAAATGTTCAAAATTGTACGAGAAATTATATCTTAAAACTTACATAAAAAAATAATAAAAATTTTCAAATTTTGCCATAGAAATTGAACATTTCTAAATATAATAATTTTCTTTCGTTGAGTCCTTCATTATTAAGCCAAAAATGTATCTTAAAATGCTTAAATTAAAGACAATGTTCAAAGGGTATCAAGTCCCCTTAAGGAAAACGTGTCCCTTCAGTGTATAGGGTCATGCAATGTATTACATAATCTATAGAAAGAAAAGTACTCAGGAATAACAGTCTGCAATTTCGTACTCACCAGTCCGTGACGTAACGTCTGTGTTTGTTGTCCACTCTCTGTAATGAACACGGAGAAATCACGACAGGTGTCTGCCTACTGCGATGAAAAACGCAAAATGTTTGCGGAAGAAGTGGATGGAGCATCTCTGAAGTTCGTGATGCGGAAGCTCCCAAGGGAAAAAAAAAAGAAACAAAAAATAAATAACTATAAAAAGAAAGTCGCAAAAAATTGTTGTATGGAAAAAAATATAAATAAAAACGGCCGAGTGAAGGTCAAAGCCTTTCGAACTGGTGTTAAAAACCGGTCTGGAATGGCCCGGCCTTTAAAAGAATCTGAATCAATGTCCAGAGGAGATGTTTCGGGCTCCCAGCCTTAAAAGTGAACTGTGGGACAGTAGGGAAAGGAATACATGTGACGTGTCTCTTGCGACACTGTTTATGTCTCCAACTTTTTATTTCATTTTATTTATTTTGATATACTTATATATCCATACAAATGATACAGAATTCCTAAAAAATGTGCAAATTAAACTAACAATTTATACATAAAGCACCCTTTGCAGCACCTTACATGCTGCGTGTTCAGTGGCGCCAACTTATATGGGCCCATGGGGCACGAGCCCACCCAATAATTTGATATCTCCATCTACCCATTATTGATTGAGCCCACCCAATATTTTTCAAAAGTTGGCGCCACTGTACATGTTCTAAAAACACAAAACTTTCACACACACTCACATTTGTATATGGCGAAGGTGCGTAATTATTTCTTTAATTGATGTTACCTTCCTTTACCTATTCGCGATGCTCCTAACAGTACAAACACAAGACAAATTCATTGCGTAAGTGTTGAAATAAATGACTGACACCGAAACTGGAAAACAACTTTATTTGTAAATAAGAAAACGCTATATTTTACGCATTCAATAAATAGTAATTTTTTTAAAAAAAATTTCGGTGCCAATGTGGCGATTGGGAACTAAAATTAAGTGGTATATCTATGAAACCACCGCGCCGCAAGGGGTTAAAATCTATACATATATAAAATAGCTTGTCCCGACTGACTGATAATCAATACACAGCCCAAACTACTGAACGTAGAAGCATGGGAATTGGAGAAACTGTACTTCTTATGATGTAAGCGTGCACTAAGACGAGATTTTTAAAATTTCTCTCTCTAAAGAAGTTAAATGGGGGATCGAAAATTTTAGAATATCTTTCTATATCTCAGCAGCCGTTTTAAGTAGAAGCGTGAAATTCTAGAATATAAATCTATTAAAAATAATTAAACACATATTTCAGCAATTTTATAAATGCTCTCCCTTAAGGGTTCCAAGGTATAGTCTATTATTATTATATTAGATATAGTCTTATTATAAAGGTTCCGGGTTCGATCCCCGGCTTGGACATTTTTTACCATGTTGGTTCTACGCCTAGTTAGTAAGTGATAATAACGTATTAAATATTCGATAATTTCAAGCGTAATTTCACATCTGAAAATTTAAATAAACTTTTATTTAGCTGTCTTTAAAATTACTTATTCTATTTCAAGTCATTTTAATAATGCTATTTTGATCAGAATGAAAGAGAAAAGGAAATCACGTTTTCCCTCTAGCATTGGAAGACTATTTTAAAAGAAAATTTGTGATATTTGCAGATTTATGCCTGACAATGACGGAGACAACCTGTGGATATGACTAATATTAGAAGAAACGTGAATAATGTCTTTTTCGATTTTTCTTTTTCGACATTCCGTGATATTTTAGTTAGAATGTTCATTTTATTATTATTAATATTATTTTAGAGATCTAACGTGAAATGATTACTTACTTTTGTTTTTAGGCAACCAGAATAAGCTTAAGTTTTGAAATTTTTTAGTTTTCTACTGTCAGAGAATCATAACAGCTCTTCATGTGAAAATAGCATTAGTGATTCTGTCCATTTTGCATCATAAACTCTGTTCCGTATATTCACGGTCTCAGTCACTTTCAATCGTAAGTAGATATAATTGTCATCTGTCGTTAATCAGATAAAAGCAATCGAGCAGTGCTTTCTCTTTTCCTGTAAAAACGTATGATTTTTCAGATAACGGCGTAAAATATCTAATTTAAACTGGTTTTCGAAAACAATAGAATCATGAAAGATTTCTTTTAAAGAAATTTATTACAATTCAAGTTTTTGCAAAATTTATTCATTTATTCATTAATTTTGTTAATGTGTTAATCAAGTTTACTTGTTGACGGCAAAAAAATATGAGAATACTTTTAGGGAAGTATAATTTTGTTTGATACCAAACTTTTCTTCCGACAAGATTCAACGTAAATTTCTATAAAATAAATTATGGACTAGCAATTAACAGTTTTTCTTATGTAAAGAGCTGTATAAAAATGGGATATTACATTTAAAACAATTTTTAAAATTTATGGATTGTTTTCATTAGTATCGGGTTTGGGCGAGCTAGGATTTAATATCGTCGGGTGCGGTGGCCTGAATTCCGAAAAGAGAGTCCGAACTCTTCTTAAGTAGGAAAAAATCACAAAAGGGATTCGTACACTACTGGTGTCTTGGTTCAACACAGTCTTTGGTATTTAAAAAATATATATATCTATAAAAAAATAACATTTATCGGATCGTGTTATTTCTACTGAGTCTTTTTAATTTTTTAATTATATGAAACTATCTTCAAGAAAGTATCATAATTTCTTATCACACAAAAACTAATAGAATTTTATTTATTTATATTTAATTATAGAATTCTAGTAGTTGTTTTTCTATATAAATCAATAAAATATTTTAGATTTTGAGTATAAATTTGAGTATAAATAAATTTTATTTTACAGTTCAATTATTTTTTCCACAATCGAATACATACAAGAAAATGAGCATAAGGAGCTTTGTTTATATAACGTTATCAACATCTTTCCAATTTTGTACCCCGCCACACACACACATACGGGATAAAAGCGTTATCAATCTCTAAAAATTATTTTTTTTCTTTACATTTTTTTCATTTTACAGTCCAATTATTTTTTCCACAATCGAATAAGAAAGTAAGCATAAGGGGCTTTGCTTATATAACGTTATCAACATTTTGCCATTTTGGACCCCCCTCGTCCTCTTTACGATATCATACATTATCATTCATCACCCCCCCCCCACACACACACACACACACACCACCACCACACACACGGGATGATACCGTTATCATATCTCTAAAAATTACTTTTTTCTTTATATTCTTTTTTTTTTCTTTTTCATAAGTTTTCAGTAATATACTCATATGATTCATTTATTATTTGCATAATTTACGGATACAAAACGTTAATAAAATAGAAATTCATGAAATAAATTTATATCAAATAACATCTAAGAGTTAGTTATTATTTAAATGTATTTAATAATAGATTATTGTTACATAATGCATTCAACAGTAATTTTTTTTTTTTTTTTTTTTTTGGTAATTGCCCTCTGCCGTAAAGGGTAAGAGCAGAACTGATCAGCAAAACAGTGGATAGCATTATTTTTTTCCTTTACTGGTAAAAGTAAATATGAAGACCAACATATTATATTCCTGGTTTCCATAACAGCGAATTATATGCACACATGGCAGAACAGGGATGTAAAACGTTAGGTTATCGCAAATTTTGAAATGAAATTATTTTATAAACATTTAATGGCTTTAATAATAGCTTAATTTTTCACAAAAAATACAATAATAATAATAATAATAATAATAATAATAATAATAATAATAATAATAATAATAATAATAATAATAATAAAAGGGTAACAGACTATTTGAATATAAATAAAAATTACTCAAGAAAGAAAAGTTTGATTGGACCAAAAATGATGATGTTATCAAAAAGCAAACCCCTATCCCCCTAAAGTGATAACATTATATGATATTTGCACAGCCCCTGAGTCAATGTGTAAGGAGACATCAAAAAACCTAATCAGGACACAGGGGTTCCCAAACATGTTGAGACACTCCTGTTGCAGTAAAATGTCCATTACGTTGCCATCATATTGGGCCCGATATCTGTTTACAGTGAACAGAAATTGACTAAATTGACTAAAACAGATTGGCTAAATTTTTGCTAACCGTGCATAACTGTACTGCTAAAAAACACACTTTAACACGTTTAATCTACTTTTCCCTTATCTGATTTTAATAATACGATTCCGTAACCATAAAGCCTTATTAAAACACCGTTGTCTGCTACATATTCTGATTTGAAGCCGCACGATACCTTTGAAATAATTCGAAGGGCTTCGAACATCGATCAAAAATGCTGAATTAGTTTATTCGGCTCCGACAGTAAACTTCAAGTTATGTTGACTCATTTGTGTTGTGAGTGGGTATGTAACAGTTTGCAATCAAAACAAGAAGTGGCTCGGGCGATTTGGATTTGGTAAACAAATTTTTGACGTAAAAGGAATTAAAAATGCCCTCCTCTGCGGAAGAGAAGCCTTCAGAAGGTAAGAAATTATTAAATTAAAATATTCAGTTTAATTTTGATGAAATAAAATGGGGGTAAAATTTTAAGATGACTTTGATGTAAGCCTGAAAACTCGATTTCAATCCTTTAAAAGCTGGTTTAATAAAACATACAAAAAATAAAAATAACAAAAATATTTCTTCTTAATAATTTAAAATATTCTGATATATATGAAAAGTCACTTTTGTACACTTACCAACATAGTTGAAAAATGTTTATGATTTTGGTTTGTCTTTCCGTCTATCTTGAGCTTTAACTCTTGTAAATATACACAGATTACCCTGTAATTTTTATACGTTACTGACGTTTACTGTAGAATGATCCCTACTAAAAATTAAATCGGACAGTATTTATAGATATTTTACATGGACAGTCAAAAAATAATTTATTACATTATGGTCAATCGTATAAAATCGTTTGAAGTGCATTTGTATTATGTTATATTATTTCAAACATAATGAAATTGACATGTAAGACAGGGCAATTCATAAAGTGCACTAAAACATGCATTCTGTGGAATATGGGGGAGTGCAGCATCTATTATTCATTTACAGGACCACACAAATGAATTACGTCACATAACGGTCTACAAGGAAAAACTGTTTGCAGCGTATTTTAATTATATTACTGCATTTCTTCAAATAAAATGAAATTGATATACATTAGTGAAGTTTACTGCAAGTGAAGTATGCTTGCTATAGAATAGGGTATTTATATTATATATCGTTCACTTACAGAAATACAAAAAATTTCGGACACTGTATTACAACTAAAGTACTTTTTTAGTTTTAATGGCTCGAAGTACTTTTTCACTTATTTTAAAAATGTAATGGCTGTGGTAAAAATTATGGTATGGCTACTATGAGCGGTCTATGCTTGATCTAATGATAAATAAAACACTCGATTAACACACTGAATACTGTTTCTGTACTAAATTTTACGCACAGAACTATTATTATAATTTAAATTCAGCCGCTAGTATCCGGACTCTGAACAAAATAAATTTCACTAGCATACTGAGAAAATTTAAAAATACAGCAGTCTGTGAGACCACTAATAGCAACTATGAACTAATTAAAAATTTCCATGCTATGATTTATATGTAACTACTATAAATCATATACAGGACTACACAGCATAATTCAAAATCATTACTTGAGGATGAGCGTGAGATGTTTAAAGTTGATTTTTAATTGAGCTATTCATTTTCAAGTTGAACCATATTTGAGGAGTTCACAAACCTAGTTGACCAAGTCCATGAGAAAAAATAACTTAATTCATTTAGAAGTTGCGCAAAATCTGTTTTATGCACTCACATACTGAATCAAGCTTGTTTTCACATATTTTATCATGCACTATATGGCCAAAGGTGACGGCCACTTGCGATTTTTAAAATTTTGTCAAATATCTAGAAAAATACATAAGGAATTATCCTGAGACTAAGTGTGTAAACGTAATAGTACAGGTCACACATTTCCGTGAAGATTCTTTCTTGAAACTCTATAGGGGACCGTCAATAAAGTGAAAAAAACCGAATATCTTTTGATTATCCCTTTAAAAACTAATATTGTAAAAGCGTTCAAGCTGCAGATTATGATTAAGTGACTTATTGTAATAGACTGTGTTCATTTTTTATGAGGATAGCATGCACACTCGCAGAGAATTTAAGGTTTTTATAAAAACAGTCACAAATTTTTTCAAGTTTTTTGCTTATAATTTGCAGAGTTTTTAATATAAAATAATGTTCTTTTTTGAAAATATGTCAAATAATATTGTACACAATACTCTGTAATCAAAATTGAAAAATAATAAGAATTGAGTGAAAAATGAGCAGGTTCACTAAATAATTTTTCATTGTGCATGCTTAAAGGTTATCAAAATTTTATTTGCATATTATGTTAGCTAAATGTATAGAGCAGCCTTTATAAACGTCTCAAAAATAACATAAAAATTCTGAAAATAATCATCGAGAGAATAAGATCAAAATCCGTTATTCCCCAAAAAAAGAGGGGTTGTATCCATATGTCCATTGATTAGTGCTAATGTAGCATACACAATGTTGCACGTACTACTATATTGGGTACTTACGTATTAACGCCACCGCAGCAGAAGCTGCACTAATTCATCAATGAAGAGCAATCTTTTTGTTCGCACGTGCACGCAGTTATCTTTTGGATTCCTTGCTGCCTTGTTGTTTGCTGATTTTGACGCCATTTTTTAGTGCTTTATTGCTTTTTAGTGCTTTTGGTTGCTCATTTTTTGATGCCATTTTTTGTGCGCGTGCGAACAAGATTGCTCTTTATTGGCGCATTAGCGTAACTTCTGCTGCTGTGACATTAATACGCAAGTACCCTATATTGAGATACAACCCCTCATTTTATAAAAGTAACTTATGCAGTAATAAAAGTAACTTCTGTAAAAGTAACATCTGTAATATAAAAGAAACTTGAAACTTGATTTTTTTGTTAATCATATGAAAATAATGGGTCAATTCTGCCCACATATGGGAGGGTTGAGCCACTTTATTTTATATTGAAATATTTGTTAAGAAAAATAAAATCGGTTTTTAAAAAAGCAGAGTAGCTTTATGCTACATAATTTGATTATTATTGATAATTATTTGGGAAAATGTGATGCGTAAACAAACCTGCTTAGATGGAATACAAAGAACAGAAAAAAATTCCATTTTAAGTACCCACTTTTTGCGAGACTCGATCTGGCAAAACTAGTTGACACATAGTTTTGTTTCTTCTCATTGTGTTCATCTTGGTGAAGTTTGTCTACACACTTCCTTAAAGTATGTTGATCACTGTTATGATCTTTTGCAGAGATATTACACACACTTATTAAGGCTGTTGCTTTTATCCTTTCTGGTCTTTTACATTCTTTCTATATACAAACTATAGGTACTATTTAAATGAAATAAAAGTTCCTATGAACTTTCTAATTTATGTTACATTAAATGTTTTCATGCTTCTTTAACAATTTTGCGCATCTTCATTTAATCAATTTTAAATTTTTTCGTTTTTTTTTAACCAACCTTTCTCCTACTCTATTTTATTGTAGCTTTGCAGAATAAATTTTCTATATTTTATAAACATGACGGTTAGCCCTTCATTATGTACAATGCATAATAAAAAGATTTTAGAAAACAGTAAATTAAAGGAACTTTGACTACCTGATCAATCCTCCCTCGCATTGATTGAATCAAGTTTCCCCATGTGTCACTTAAAGTATAGCACACTGTTATATTTAGCCTAACTTACTGTACAATCTTTAAGCCTACAATGAAAAATAAATATGTCAGCATTGCTTAACACTTACTTAAATTTCTATGATGTATTTTATCTGAAAAAAAAAATCTTACAAAATGTTTCCAAAAATACACTTTTTAAGCCTAAAACTCTTCACCATTGATTGTTTTCTTACCTGTTTCAATTATCTTCACGAAACAAAGACTGTTGTTTCAGCATTTCAGTAGCCTTGGTTGCCACTTACCTGCAAAACTCTGAAATTTTTTAAATACTTAAGGATGGTCAAGCCTTCTCTACGATGAACTATCCTTAGTCTCCACCCAATAAAAAATTATATTTTAGCTATTATTAAGCGAATGTAGAAAATATTTAAATGAAAAAAGATTTTTTTTAAAATTAATTTCCAAAACAATTTTGAAGAAAAAAGGAGTTTTTAATAGTAAATTTGAAAATCTATCAGTAATTTTATTTTTTAAGGATGAAATATTTATTTATTCAAATTTTTTCAAGAGCAATAAACACAGCAAAATTTAGTGATAGGATTTTATTCAATAAAAGTTATTTGAAATGATAAATGACAAAAGATTCAAAAATATAAAATTATCAATTTTTATTTTATAAATAAATAAATTTTCCAGATAATATGAATCCGATAGTTAAATTTCTTATGCTTGATATTTTGATATAACGTTAAACTTAAAGACACTTCTATTTAATTTTGAAAACGTTCGACAAACAACCTTCGTACTAATTTATTTATTTATTTATTTATTGAACAACATACATCTGATTTGTGTGCTCGACATGAAGCCTGCTTCAACCTTCGTAATTTAATTGTAATAAAAGAACATAAATACAAATAATCCTTGTGCCTCATGTATGCACTTTTGTATGCATGCTATGTAAAGGGAAACAACACGTGTATCCTGTTATGGATATATAATCTATTATGTAGAGAATATCTGGAAATAACTCATGCATTATGATACCCCCATCTAGGGTGAATAAGTTAAAATTTTTCTTTGCTGTATTTCTTAAAGAAAAGAAATGAATACTGACACTTTTAAAATATATTTTTTAAATGTGATGAGGTATGATTTGGAAAAAAAAAATTAATTATAAATTATTGAAATGTTTAAAATGAATTACAATTTATGTATTGGGACTTCTTTGTGGTCTTTAATCTGTCCCCGTAAGAAAAAGTTCCCAATGAATAAAATGTGCTACATGCGCTGTTAAGATCTTGAACTGATGGTTACCACAGTTTGAACAAGATAATCAGTCTCAGCATGCACTCCGTGTATATGCTGGCACTTTTTTGTAGAGGCACTCCATTAAACTCATAAAAGCGGAATGCTTTCATTAAAAAGGTATAAACACACATCTTTATTCGGAAACCTGAAAAAAAAAACTGTAATATAGCACATTATTTTATTTTTTCTGTCGTTTTGTATTTAAGATGGGTGTTGGATCGGGTGTTGTCAAGCACTGTTGAAAATCTGCACATTAGCTGTACACTAAAAATTTTAACCCTTTGGCTGCATCGTCACTCCACAGCATTTCTAGTAAACGATTATTTCACTCTATTATGGAGCATTCCTATGGGTCAAAAGAGAGAGATTCTATAAATGCAGGGGAGTGACGATGCAGCAAAAGTGTCAACTTTTTTACTGTGTAGTTTGGACAAAAATTTCCAGTTTCAGCATTAGGTACTGTGTGTATGTGCCACTGCATTTGATAAAATACCTATCCTAGGACTATTCAATGGGCATGTTCAGCACATCTTACCCAAGTATACACTACACTGTTAAAAATTTGACCCTTTTGCTGCATCGTCACCCCCACCGCTTTTATAGAAAACGATTACTTCACTGTATTATGGAACATTCTCATGGGTCAAAAGAGAGATATTCTATAAAAGCGGGGAAGTGAAGATGTAGCAAAAGGATCAAATTTTTTACAGTGTAGTTTATTGTACTAGTCCAAGTTTTAGTTAGGGCGTATTCAGCACAACTTACCGGTGACTTACCGATTGTAGATAAGTACGAAATGAAAGTTAAGGCGAAGTGTGACGTCAGGTACAATTGAACAGGATAGTTTTCATTGGTGCCACAATTTGCTTTCGTATTGCCCTACAATCGATCGGTAACATTGGTTACTTTGGTAAGGTGCGCTGAACACCCCTTTAGTCTAATAACATTGCAACTTACTAGCCATTTACCGAAGTGATCAATATTACCGACCGTTTATACGACAGTATGAAATGAAAATCACGGCGAATTCTGACGTCAGCCATAGTTCAACCGAGGCTAGCGAAAAAGACAGGCTACGGCGGTGCATTCCATGTATGTTATTTTACAGACCTAGAATGACGTAGTACTTTATTCGTGCACTCGCACTGGTGTATTCGAGCATCACGTAGCTCCAGCAGTCTGTAAAAAAAAGATACGTGGAATGAACCGCGGTAGCCTGTCTTTCTCGTTAGCCTCGCAGACCGCTAGAATGACGTAACGTTTCGTGTGTCTTCATTGGTGTATTCAAGCATCGCGTGATTCCAGTGGTCCGTAAAAAAAAGATACGAGGAATGAACCGCGGTAGCCTGTCTTTTTCGTTAGCCTCGCAGTTCAACAGGACAGTTTACGTTGGTGCCACAATAAGGAAAGAGCGAGGCTAGCGAAAAAGACAGGCTACCACGGTTTCATGCGACGCATCTTTTTTTTTACAGACTGCTGGAGTCACGTGATAGTCGAATGCACCAATGAAGATGTACGGAAAGAGCAACACGCCACTCTAGCGGTCTGTAAAAAAAGACACTTGGGATAAAGGCTAACGAAAATTGCAGGCTACCCCGGTTCATACTAATTATCTATTTTTACAGACCGCTAGAATGACGTAGTGCTCGTGCACCCGCATTGGTGTGTTCGAGCATCACGTGACTCCAGTGGTCTGTAAAAAAAGATACGTGGCTTGCACTGCGGTAGCCTGTCTTTTTCGTTAGCCTCGCAGACCGCTAGAGTGACATGACACTCTTTTCGTATATCATCATTGGTGCATTCAAATATCACGTGACTTCAGCGGTCTGTAAAAAAAGATAATTGGACTGTACCGCGGTAGCCTGTCTTTTTTTGTTAGCCTCGGGAAAGAGCAGCTGATGTCACTGTGGATCGAATAACTGTGGATAAGCAAGAAACACCTGTTCGCTCTATACAACTCCAAATGTGTACATGAGTTAGAGCGATTTGATTGATCTGTATTCGACAATCTATGATATGATTGGTTTACGTCGCTAAGATGAATCCTACAATGATCGTAACGACAAAAATGTAATGGCAGATTTGGTTGACGGAAGTGTTTGTTTGTAAACATCCCCTTCCCTTATTTACCTACATTGTTAAAAATATCGTGAAAAGTTATCTCTTTTTTATTTTAAGACTATCTATTTTCTGACCAATGAAAATGCGCCATAGGCGGTTATGGAGCATCCTTATTGGTCAGAAATTAGATAGTCGTTATAAACAAAGGTAATATTTCACGATATTTTGAACAATGTAGGCGAATTCAGGCATCAACGAAAACTATACTGTGGAATTATAGCTGACGTCACAATTCACCTTCATTTTCATTTCATACTTCCCTACAATCGGTCGGCAACATTTGTCACATCGGTGGGTTGTGCTGAATACGCTCAATGTAAACTAGTTTCTTCCTAATGAAAATTTTCACGTGTTTAATTCATAAATCTCTAAAATCTTCTTGTTTTTTCGTACCCATTAATTTTTGCGCAGTGTTTACCATACACCTCTACTCTACAAGACAAAATCGACTAAGCCTAAATGAATGATTTTGTTGTGTAATACGAAATAAATGAGTGAATTCAAATGCCAGACAAATTATAAATTTTATCGTGAATTCAATATTTTTAGTTTGTTACCTGCAAAGTTTATATTTCAAGAAGCGTTTTTCTAACAAAGGTATGTAATTTTTAATATCCCTATGTAATATGTATTTTTTTCTATATAAAATTCCTTCTTTTCTGATGTATTCTAGTCTATGCATAAATATACATATGGTAAACTAAAAATAAACAAATATTAGTGTGTATGAAAGAAGTGTAACTAGACTATTATCTTTACTGGTTGATTTGACTCAAGTTCATAGCTGGTCATATTTAATGGAAAATATTTAACTGCTTAATACTAACAATATATCGCAGTTTTTCGAATTGGTATCAATTCATTGCACATTTATAATCAATTAACAATTCAAAAATGTGCATAAATCTATCCCTTATTTTATTTTTGATCGAGCTACTAAAAATATCTAACGTTTTATGTAAATTATTATATACCCGGCAATCCAAAAATCAACTAAATGACAATTTAAATAAAGATGATTTAATTTCTAATACACTATAATTTGAAATATATAAACGTTCATTCAGTGATGTTTTTATTAAAATGCCCAGAAAAACATTTTTTAAAGAATGATTTTCCTCAACAAGTATCGTTTCAGTTGTATCCGCACTTTCTATAACGGCGCAGCGCTACTCCTAATGCTATATTAATCTATGCTTAATTACCGTGCAGGCCTTTAGGCTATTATTTAAGGTCCATTCCTGAGGGAGTTTCCAAAATAAGTGACATGATTTGGAAAGAATTCTTTAAAAATAGTGTTTTATAATGATTTGCCCCAAAACCAAATAAGATTTTGGTTAATTTGGATTATAATAAATAAATATAACATCGGATTACTCTCCCCTGAAATTCTTGCTGCTGTTTGGATTTGCGGGGTTCCTCAAAAGGTGCGTTTGCCTCGGGCTCCAGACAACCTAAATTAGGCTCTGGTGAGAATAGTTATCATACGTGGCTAGATACTTTGCAGATCATCAAAAAGGATTTCTTTTGTAATTTGTGTCAGTGACAGCTTGTAAAGTGAAAGGCAGAAGCGCCATGTATAACTATCAATAAGGAACGCATCTATTCTAAAATCAGTTTTGCTGTTAAAATGTATTTCTGCTTATATGTGAAAATTATATCGTACTACTGTACTTTTAAATTGAGTTTTTTCTTTCTAATAATTTCTCTTTTTATAGGAAGATCGTCAACTTTGTCCTTTTATTTTTAAATATGATCAAAATTATTTTTGAATCGAACTCCATATGTACGTAAATATGTACATTAAAATTTGGTTGGGTTTCAATGCAAAAAATGACTTTATAGCAAGATTAACTTCAAAGAATTTTAAAAATATATTTTAAGATTTAAAACGCCGTATTGTTTAATTAGATTTAAAATTAGTTACTATTGTGTTTTTTAACCTCTTTCGTAATTGCGTTATTTCTTGTCAAGAAATTTTGCTAAAAGTTTTATTGTAATATTTTTTTGTTCTATTCCAGCACTTTCCAGCCTTAATTGGTACGCGATTCCCTATTTGGAGTAAAATAATTCCGAAACCCATCTTATATAAGGATGTATATCAGTATGCAAATTATAATACGACCTCTATAAGATAGCTATTATCCTATCTTACGAAAAAAGGCAATTTTTCATTTGGAAGATAGAAACAAGAATTTATAATCCAATTGTGCGTAAGGTAAAATAATAATTAAAACAACCCACAAAAAAAAAAAGATCATTGCGTTTAATTACTATTAAAGGATAATCGATAAGATTTCTTGCACTGGCGTTTACCGATGAGGGCAAATATATCAAGGTTAAAACTGGCTAATTTTTTAAATCTTAAGTCATTTTCTACAAGCAGTTTGTTTCTGTATTTGCGTTTAAAAACAACAAAGTAGGAAAAGAATGTTCACAAGTACATCGTGTTGAACCACTGCCACTTCTACAATGCCTATTCACTGAGCAGACGACAAGCGTGAAACGTCATGAAGTAGAGGCGAAATCACTAACCGTATTGGTTCCACAATCCCCACGAAGCTCAGAACGCGATCGTTGCCAGGGAAACAGCCTCCACTACGTCACAAGCGAGAAGGCATTGTAGAGGAGGCAGTGGTTGAACCCAATCAAGGACCTTACAGATTTGAGATATTTCTGGATATTTTGGATATACAGATAAAATAAGATACTTTTGTTTCAAACCTCGATTGCTTCGTGATTTTCTCAAAATATTTGTTGTTGAAATCGTTAGATTTGTTATACAGATAAAATAAGATAGACTTTGTTTCAAACCTGGATTGTTTCGTGATCCACTAGAGTCGCGACATTAGATTCTACTGTAATAGAACTTTGCTGTAAAAAATCTTTCGCATAACTATTCCCCGAATTTAATTCATAATACAGCATTGTGTAACATACAGTATGCAAATTATTCTACGTGTACATATATATATAACAAATTAAGGAGAAAAATATTTACTTAAAAAGCAATTCATGCATAATGGTTTTAATCTGTTTTGTGACCATTGCTTTAAAATAATTGTAAATTAGTAAGTTTAAAATTAAAAAAAATAAAAATGACTTGAATTTCATCTAAGGCAAAATGGAACAGCATGCGGTTCAAAATCTGGAAGATTTCCTAAGATTATAATTAATCTAAATAATAAAATTAAATAGTCATTTTATTTTTAATTTGAGAAACGATAAATACCTGCTCTTAACCTACTTTAGCTTGACCGAGGCTTTTCACAAAGACTTCAAGATTAAAGTTTCTTAATGCATCACTAACATTTGCTCCTTTATCTAAATATTATTTAGGCATTAAAATATGTATTTAAATGGCTGAAAAATTATGGCATAGCTTTTTTTATTATTATACCATTTATCGTATCACAAACATAATTTTGTAATAGATTGTTTGAAAAGTGTCAGTCCATTTATTCTCAACTAATATTTTACCATCGTTCTACACTTTAAGAGGATCGTGTTAAATTTTATAGAAAGATATTGTCAGCAACGCTACAGTGGCTAGAAGCATATAAAATGAAAATCGCATATATATATAATGCTTTAGAATGTATCCAAAATATTACATTTTAGACGGCGTTGCCATCGAATTTATTGCTTGAAAGTTTAAAAATAAGCATTAATTACAGCATCTAAAAATATATTAAATGAATTAAAAATGTAACCCTGAATGAAAGCAATGAACTTAAAATAATTTCCGTTCATTCCTAATATATCAAATATAACAACATAAATCTTTCTTTTGTGTTTCGCAAAATCTATCTTTCAAAAATAAATTTTTCGTAGTTTACATTGCATCAGATATCTAAAAACACGCGGGATTTTTATTCATTCGGCGCAATAAACTCGATCATAACGCCCTCCGGTTAAAAAGTAATTTTATGGATGCGGCTTCATCTGTTGTACTCGACATACTTCTAGACCCTGTAGTAACGTTAACAATTTCCCCCTTAATTTGTAGGGGAAAAGGGGACACATTGGGGCACTTTTTAATTACTCTCACATATTTAAGCACTTATGATTTAGTTCAAGTAACTAATATCACTATTTTGCAATTTATAGTCTTGGTAATCTTTTAAACCCCAAAACAGAAATGATAACTTAAATACTTAAATTTTATTTATTTAAAGAGTACGTACAATGAAAAATATTGTCCTAGTGTACCGGATACATTGGAACAGTGCTAAATTCTTGTGGGGGCATATTGGGACACACACCACGTTGTTTTGAACTCTTAGAAAGAAATTAATGACTATTTAATCTTATTTATTTTTTAAATAGTGCAGTGAAAGGTTAATTCATCAGTGACAGGTTCAAACAGTTAGAACTCTTATTAAAATTTTCTTCACTGTCAAGTTCAGGTTAGTTGTCTTAAAAGAGAAAAAAAAAATACATTGAGAATCATTGAGAAATGAAATTTTTATTTTAGATATTTTAGTTCCTTTTTTTATTATTATTCAGAATAAAATTGTATAGCACATTTGCATGTTGTATTTATTAATTACTAAGATGTATTTCTTCTATTAAGGAAACTTTCTGCTTTTTCGGCCTGAAATTTATAATTTTTACGATTTTCTTTAGGTTATATATATATAAAACTATTTTTTTTAACCTTTTTAAAATATTTTTTTTTTTGCATTGTATCGACTTAAATTTAAATTGTTTTAAATTTTCGTCTAAGAAATTAAATGCCTTGTGCACCGCGCACTTCTAATCGTACAGCCGTTATTCCCTGGTCAGAAGAATCTGAACAAATTGGATCGGCAAATTATGAAAGAACATTAAGTTCTTTGGAAGTTGTATCAATATTTAAATTAAAAAGTTTATTTTTGGTAAAATAGCGGTCATTTGAACAAAACCTTTTTTTGCCCCTTTTTTTTTAAAGCTTTTGCCAGCTTGAAAAATAATTATTCAGTGAAAATTATAAGCTCTAGAAACCACAGTTGCTTTTCTTTTAAGTAAATTAAGGAAATCAGTCGAAAAGCCCTTTATAAAAACGATCAGTCAGTTTGAAAAATATGTCACGTACAAAAAGCGGCGTTATTTTCAATGGAAAAAAAATTGGGAGATCATGAAATCAGTTCAAGACAACAATCTACAAACTTAAAGGAGCAAAAGATGCAGAGTTAAAAAATAATCGAATTTTTCATCCAAAGAAATAGAACGTCCCTTTAATAAATAGCCCCCCCCCCCAAAAAAAAAATCATCTGTGGTATTATATACGGCTGAAATTAGCGTATAATTTCTACAAAAGGAGTAAAAGCAGCCGTATGTACAGTGATGGAGAAAAAAAATTAAACACCCCCTACTATCATTGCAACTATTTATAATAGAAGAAATTTACTGGTACCAAACGATCGAAAAGTCTATTTTTAAATGGTGCATATAAAATTTAATTATAGGGCATATACAGGGTGTTTAAAAAATGACCGGTATATTTGAAAAATCAATAAAAATTAAACGGCCAGCGATAGAAATACAGTTTGTTGCACTATACTTGGGACAACAGTAAATTTTCAGGCAGACAAACTTTTAAAATTAGTTACAATTTTCAACAATAGATAGCGCTGCAGGTGATTTGAAAGATATAAAAGAAAACGCAGTCTGTGAGTTCGCCATTCTGTAAGTTGTCTTTCTGCTGTAAGCGTGTGGTGTTTACAGATTGCAAGTTTGCTGTGAAAAAATGGTTTAATCCTTAGAACAGAAGATTTTTGACTTGAAAGACCGAGTGTACCTGCATAATCCAGAGAATCAATTTAAAAATTGAAGCAGTATATCTCTTCTGCATGCGAAGCCATCCCGCCTGATACGTTTTCCAAGGTTTCTGGTAATTTCGTTCAGAGACTACTCCATATTGCTGCGCATTGAGGAAATGTGGAAAATATCCAATTTTCCAGACCGTAGCGCCATCTGTTGTTGAAAATTGTAACTAATTTCGAAGCTTGTCTGCCTGAAAATTTACTGTTATCCCAAACATATCGCAACAAACGGTGTATTTCTATCACTGCCCGTTTAGTTTTTATTGATTTTTATAATATACCGGTCATTTTGGAAACACCCTGTACATATCCCAGCTAATGAAGATTGACCATAAACAAAAACCAAGAAACCTTTTAATGAATTTAGGTGATATTTTACTTTTGTTCTATAGAAATAAATATTTATTAGTCCTTTATATCTCAATTAAATATCCTCAACATATCCAAAAATCAATTTTACTTATAGAATGGACTTTTTAGACCTCTTTGTTTCTATCTCTTAACATAGCATTTATGTAAAGTTTTCATAGAATTCTAGATAGACGACGTGGCAAATCTGAGTTATCGTGGTAGCTAGTTCTATTTGTCAGTTGAGCAGTTTGAATCGTTATTACTAAAATGAGCTTCGTCAATTTTATAACATTAAAATGACGAGATTGTCTAAAAATAATTTTTTACAAAATAATTTCGTATATTTTACAGTTTTATGCGTTAGAAATTTGTCAATATTTTGAAAATCATATAATTTTCTGTTTATTTCATCTGTGAAAAAAGCAAATAGTAGTCGATATATATTATATTTTATACGCTTAATATAATCTATTTTAGCATTTGAGTAAATTTTTTTCAAATCGGAGTTGAATAACAAAAGGTTAAATTGTAAGAAACAATAACAAAATTTTTTATAATTTTTTGAAGTCTAGTTTCCGTACTTTTGAATCTGCCTTTTTTATACTCCTTATTACGCTGTTTCTTGATTTTATCTGAAACAAAAGTATTTTTTAGAAAAATTATAAATTGCAAATTCGTAAATTGTTTGTTGTTGTAACTTGAATTTTTCAAATGTTCTTCAGATATGTGGTTTAAGAAAACTTAGTTTCATTTTATTGTATACTCGTAGAAAGATTAAAAAAAATAACTGTAAACTTATTCAAATAAATAACTTTTTACTAACCATATCAAAAAACATATTCGGTAAAATATATATTCCTATTGTAAAATATATAGAAGATTTGTGATGCAAATGTTAAAAATATTTTAAGCAACACTATCGTGTATTAATTTTGTATATTTTATCAAGTCTGATTGCGTTACTTTATATTTGTTGCTTTACATTATTGTAATAAACAAATGTTTGTTATGTCACTTGTTCAAAAATTACAGCTTTAGATGTTTAGAAATTATTACTCGGCAAAATTTAGTAAATTAAGTTAGTTTTCAAACAAACTTTGAAATTATATTTATGATCTGTTTGTTCTATGTAGTAGGGGAAAGTGGGGTGGAATAAAACGGTAGGTTTTTCTTTATGTATCATTCTAAACAATTCATAAATTGCACATTAGATTAAGCAATGGTATCCCAATATTCAGTTGAAAAAAGTAGATGTGCATAAGCTCTCAATTGTACACGTATAAAAATAAAATAAAATGAAAAGAAAATTTGTTTCACATATTTTTTATGCTTTTTATATATTGACTTGTTTATGCGTAGATATAATAGTTTTCTTATTTAAGGAACATTATACTGTGTATTATCCATAATTTAAACTATGCCTAAAAGCAGTATTTTTATTTAAAAAAGATATTTAACATTAAAGAAAGAAGAGGGGAAACGGGACCTATCAGCAAACTGCGGAATGGGACTAATTATTCCATACTAATTACAACTACTTCCTTCTTTTTAATAAAATGAGTGTTAAATTGCTAAAAATTAAATGTTTTTATGAGCGTAACGTTAATAACATTGCCATTTGCTTCAAAGTGTAAATAAATGAGGTTTTTTTCGTCATATGTGGCTAACAATTCAGAATTTTCCTTACAGTGATGAAGATACTGGAATTTGATATTGTACCACATGAATTATCATTCTACAATCGTTTTTAGATTGCATATGTTGGAATAACCATCTATTTGTACCTTATCTTTTGTTTTATAGTTGTATCGTACCTCCCCGTTAGTGGGGAGGTATGGAACATATTTTCTTGAATTATATAATTGTTTCGGCATATGTTTCTACGTTGTTCAAGGATGTTAAAAAGTGTTTCCTTTTGTACTGTTTTTGTTGTTGTTTTTATGTCTAACAAAGTTGATTAGTTTACTTTTGTTACGAGTCCAATCCATCCCCTTCAATTCGAACTTATGGCAGTCAAAGCGATAGCACAGAGCGCAACATTTAGAGTTACTTTTGGGTTTAGTAACAGGGACGGACAATTCGCCTTTCACTTTCGTAAAACTAGTCGTTGGGGGACCACCGTAATACTTACCCATTATGGGTATGCATAATATAAAATATAAAAATAAAACGCATGTAAACTATTTATAAAATGCATCGCAATTCCAAAATAAGATTTAAAAGCATATTTAAATAGTTTTAATATACGTACTAATATTAAAATAGCAAATAAAGCCTTTGTGCAAAAGTGTTTAAAGATAGAAAACCAACGAATATAAATGCACAAATAAAGTATGAGAAGGTAGCAAATAGCTATTTCGAATCTACTAACGAGATTCTTCATCAGTGCAAAACTCAGCGAGCTAAAAGTAGCAAAACTGAGCAGAGAGACGCAGGCTTATATACCCGCTATGGGCACAATCCCCCTTAAAGAAAAGCAACCAATGAGAAGAAAGCAGCCAAAACCAACTGAGTGGACAAGTAGCGACATTTATCGGAGAACAAGCAAAACAAAAACTAAAAAGCGAGTGAAAAAAAGTATTAAAGATTTCCAAATACTTGGAACATAAGGAGTACTAGATAAGTCATTGACTAAGGAGTGAGAATTTTTTATGATGTGGTAAGCTTCCCAAAAATCAAGATCAAGAATAGAAGGACATCTATGGATGATGGTAGCTGAAGAAAAGTTAAACTTATGTTGAGAAGACCAACAATGTTGAGCAATAGAGGAACGTTTAAGCTCCTGATTTTTGACATACCTTTTATGTTCCATTAAACGAAATCTGAGAGCACGTTTAGTCTGACCAATATAAGAAAGACCACATTGGCAAGAAATTTGGTAAATACCCCAGTTATCTAAGTGATCAGTGGGGTTCTGATCACTTAGATAGATTTGAAAAAGCAAGAAGATTTGAAAAAGCAATTTTATTAACAGGAGAAAAAATAACATTGAAATCGAACCTTTTTAAAATTTTAGCAACTTGCTGACTGATTTTGGGGAAAAAAGGCAAAACAACCAAAGCATTGGAGTTGGAATTAAAGATCTTACTTTCAGATTGAGTGGATTTTGTCAATTTTCTATGAATAGAGTCTATAATATTAGGAGAATAACCACGATCAATAGCAATAGCTTTAAGGTAATTAAGTTCATCACTGAGTAACTGAGGAGTTGAACAAATATTGGAAGCCCGGAAAACAAAAGTTTTAAAAGCCGCAACTTTCTGGTTAGGAGGATGAGAAGAATATCTGTGAGGTGGAAGACTGACCGCAAAAGGTTTGCGAAAGACAGTAGTCTGAAAATTATCTTCATTGCGAATAACAAGAGCATCCAGAAAAGGAAGGCAATTGTCCGATTCAGTTTCAAAAGTAAATTGAATGCAAGAATCAATAGAAGTCATGACAGAGAGAATATGATTTATATCAGAATTCACTTCAACTAAAGCATAGATATCATCTACATAACGAACATAGAACGGAAATTTTAAGACTTCAAATAATTTTATTTCAAAGTAATGCATGTACAAATCGCATAAAGTCGGACTAAGAGGATTACCCATAGCCAAACCTTCAATCATACGAAAGAAATTCCCGTTAAAAACAAAAGTATTTTGAGATAAGCAAGCACGAGTTAGATGAATAAGCTCCTCGATTTCGAAAAAGGAAAAGTGAAATTCACAGAGCCTTTTCTTGAGGCAATCTAAAGCACCTTCGACAGGAACATTGGTAAATAATGACTTAACATCAAAAGAAACCATCATGTGGCCTTGTGGCTTAAAACTGTGAAGTTTCTTAGTAAATTCAAAAGAATTCTTAACCGTGAAAGAATTACTGCTTGAGAGAGGAGAAAATATGGAAACAAGATATTTGGCAAGTTTATAAGAAGCCGTACTGATACTGGAAACAATGGGTCTAAAAGGAATATCAGGTTTATGGACCTTAGGTAAAGCATAAAACCTGGCACAATGAGCAATTGAAGGAAAAGTTTTTAAAGTATAGGTTTTTGGAGCACTTACATTTTCTACGTGACTGCAGACGCAAAAAAGTGATTCCTAGATTTATTTCAATACGTTGTAATTTATTTAATTCAAGTAGGATAGATAAGGTCTTGTTTCGATCTAAATTAGCTCTTTTAAGGGCTTTGATTCAAGAGACTCGCCAGAAAATTGCTCATATAGAGCGCGAGTTATATCACTTACGTATCTCTCTTGGTAATTCTTTTCCTGATTTTGATTCTATAGAAAGAATTTCATGGAATAGAGTCCTCAAAGCTTCTTCGATTCATTGCGCAGTTTTAAAAAGGAAATTTAATACGCTTTGTAATAATTCTTTCGCCAACAACTCTATAAATTTACCAACTGTTAACAAAAATGCTGTTCTCAATCTTTCTAGTGTCGCTTTAAGTAATAATCAGCTAAATGCTCTAAAATTAAACAATTTCTCTGTTTCTGCCCCTCCTTCGTTACCCCGTCTAATTGCTCCTATTGAAAGAGCCTTTAAGCATAGCGCTATTTCTCCTTCTCAAAAAGAGTCTATTAGGCATCTCATTGCCAATACTGTTGATTTCAATTCGAATGTTTATAAGCCAAATCTTAATAGTTCAGTTAAACATTGTCTAAAAAGTTTGTCTTCTGATCCGAATTTGATCATAACTAAGGCTGACAAAGGTGGTCAGATTGACGTTCTTGACAAGTCCTCATATTTAGAAAAATCCCATAAATTAATTAATGATGGTCCCTATGTGGATATCCACAAAGACCCTTCTTCTAATGAAATTGCTACTATCAAATCTGCCATTAAGTCTTCACACATTATTCCTGCTAAATTAAAGAGGTCTCTTATTCCTTCAATTGCTCATTGTGCCAGGTTTTATGCTTTACCTAAGGTCCATAAACCTGATATTCCTTTTAGACCCATTGTTTCCAGTATCGGTACGGCTTCTTATAAACTTGCCAAATATCTTGTTTCCATATTTTCTCCTCTCTCAAGCAGTAATTCTTTCACGGTTAAGAATTCTTTTGAATTTACTAAGAAACTTCACAGTTTTAAGCCACAAGGCCACATGATAGTTTCTTTTGATGTTAAGTCATTATTTACCAATGTTCCTGTCGAAGGTGCCTTTTCTTTAGATTGCCTCAAGAAAAGGCTCTGTGAATTTCCTTTTTCCTTTTTCGAAATCGAGGAGCTTATTCATCTAACTCGTGCTTGCTTATCTCAAAATACTTTTGTTTTTAACGGGAATTTCTTTCGTATGATTGACGGTTTGGCTATGGGTAATCCTCTTAGTCCGACTTTATGCGATTTGTACATGCATTACTTTGAAATAAAATTATTTGAAGTCTTAAAATTTCCGTTCTATGTTCGTTATGTAGATGATATCTATGCTTTAGTTGAAGTGAATTCTGATATAAATCATATTCTCTCTGTCATGAATTCTATTGATTCTTGCATTCAATTTACTTTTGAAACTGAATCTGACAATTGCCTTCCTTTTCTGGATGTTCTTGTTATTCGCAATGAAGATAATTTTCAGACTACTGTCTTTCGCAAACCTTTTGCGGTCAGTCTTCCACCTCACAGATATTCTTCTCATCCTCCTAACCAGAAAGTTGCGGCTTTTAAAACTTTTGTTTTCCGGGCTTCCAATATTTGTTCAACTCCTCAGTTACTCAGTGATGAACTTAATTACCTTAAAGCTATTGCTGTTGATCGTGGTTATTCTCCTAATATTATAGACTCTATTCATAGAAAATTGACAAAATCCACTCAATCTGAAAGTAAGATCTTTAATTCCAACTCCAATGCTTTGGTTGTTTTGCCTTTTTTCCCCAAAATCAGTCAGCAAGTTGCTAAAATTTTAAAAAGGTTCGATTTCAATGTTATTTTTTCTCCTGTTAATAAAATTGCTTTTTCAAATCTTCTTGCTTTTTCAAATCTATCTAAGTGATCAGAACCCCACTGATCACTTAGATAACTGGGGTATTTACCAAATTTCTTGCCAATGTGGTCTTTCTTATATTGGTCAGACTAAACGTGCTCTCAGATTTCGTTTAATGGAACATAAAAGGTATGTCAAAAATCAGGAGCTTAAACGTTCCTCTATTGCTCAACATTGTTGGTCTTCTCAACATAAGTTTAACTTTTCTTCAGCTACCATCATCCATAAATGTCCTTCTATTCTTGATCTTGATTTTTGGGAAGCTTACCACATCATAAATTCTCACTCCTTAGTCAAAGACTTATCTAGTACTCCTTATGTTCCAAGTATTTGGAAATCTTTAATACTTTTTTCACTCGCTTTTTAGTTTTTGTTTTGCTTGTTCTCCGACAGATGTCGCTACTTGTCCACTCAGTTGGTTTTGGCTGCTTTCTTCTCATTGGTTGCTTTTCTTTAAGGGGGATTGTGCCCATAGCGGGTATATAAGCCTGCGTCTCTCTGCTCAGTTTTGCTACTTTTAGCTCGCTGAGTTTAGCACTGATGAAGAATCTCGTTAGTAGATTCGAAATAGCTATTTGCTACCTTCTCATACTTTATTTGTGCATTTATATTCGTTGGTTTTCTATATTTAAAATACGTACTAATGCTCTATCAATGAATTACTGATGAGCCAATTTAGGCAAATTATATAAAACGTCAAAATACTCTAGTACCGGATAGCGTAAGAGAAACATCCTTATAACTCCAAAAATAATAATCATATTAACTAACAATTTACTGCATCGGATGAAGCATCTTATTTCCAATTGAAATATATCTTTGAATTGAAATTTTAATGAAATACAGGGTCATGAAAATTCGAATAATGTGAAAAACAGGATTACACATATCTCGGCAACTAATAATCCGATCGATTTCGTTTTTTATGCAAAGTTTGTGTTATTTTATTGTCTTTTACGCCCACTCCTTAAAATAAAACATTTCAAAAAATTTTATATACCTTTCATCAGAACGAATTTTTCGAGAGTACGAAAAATATAGTTCCGGATAATCGAGGTTATTGATATTAAACAGGCTTCGTTCCATTCTTACACACTAAGCATATAGATAGTTTCAAGTCTCTATCTCAATTTGTTCGCGAGATGGAGCGTTTACAGACAGACACACACGCAGACGGACGGACGGACGGCAATTTTTTTTTTCTAAAATTAGGTTTTTCGGAATCTCCAGTATCTGAAACGTGTAAACCCGTCAATTTTTTTTCGATTTTCAAAACGATTGCACGATTTACCCTATACTACGTATGATGGGTAAGTAATAGATACTTCTTAATTCTGTGTCAGCATAATTTAAACTTTTCTTTTGAATGTACATATTTGCCATGCGTTCCAACGAAAATATTTATCAAGGTCTTGTCTCATATAAACCATTGTTTCTAGATATAAAACTTAGGTTAAAGTTATCTCCATATTAATTGGATTATGTGAAAGAAGTAGACCTTCTATATTTAATTTTCCAAAAGTGTAATGTTCCTTTGATTAAAAACATTTACCTTATGGTTTCGAGATAATTATACAAAATAATCAAATCAAATTCTCCGTCCTCCCCCCCCCCCCCCCCACTAAACATTTTTTGAAAATTTTAATTTTCATAATTGAAATTTAATTACAAAAATTCTTATTTTATTCATAAATTTAAAAAATAGCTCTAATATTTCCTTTCAAAATAGATTAGTTTAGCTTTGAAGAAGGAAGTATTTTTCTTTATTTTATCGATATTTCGCATTTTAATTGTTATCAATAATACAGCAGCTCAAAATAGTTTAGCCATTTTTCCATAAATCATATTTGCAATCAAAAGTAACATACGCAACATGAAGTTATGAATGAAGAAGAAAAACATTCTTTGAAAACTTGATTAAACAGGAAGCAATAGCAATTGTTGCATCCTACTGCGAGCTATCTCTGAAACTACTAGATCAAAAGATGAATAATAGGCTATATTAACTCAAAATGATTTTCTATTTTAAGGTTTATGCACTGGTTTTTATAAATAAAATTAAGATTCAGACGTCTCCAGAGATAATGGATTAAAATGAAGGCAAATTCAATCGGTTCCTTATAGACTGGGAGGCGATAGTACAGGAAATCCTCTAGCAACATTCACAGCTGAATTTCCAAAATTCGTTAAAACTCGATTCGCATATTAAAATACCATCGATCTGCCAATTCATATTTTGATGGGAAACATTTGGAAACTTTTTTTTTGTGGTTGACGGCTTACCATTGTTTTGCTGCACCCAAACGTATGCAAACATGGAGGAATGGAAGCAGGAAAAAACAATAGTAAAATTCCGAATCGCCCTCTAAAATCGAATTTGCAGATGTTTTCTACCAAGATATGATTTAACAGACTGATTGCGTTTTAATATGGGAATCAAGTTTCAACTTGTTTTAGAATTTCAGCCTTAACTGAATGAGGTGGTTGTCTGTGCTGACGACTCCTGGTCTATTAAATATACAAGAATAATACAAGAAAATATATAGAAAATACAAGGAAATATACAAGAAAAAGCAGCTGCCTGCGGGAGGAGGGGGAGGGTAGATGTGCGGGTTGACACTCACTTTATCAGTGTTGTATTTAATGGGTCACTCTGTAAAAAAAAATACCATCAATCCACACATAACCCTCAAAAACTTAAAGGAAAATTCATATGGAATGATTTGTAATGTCTCTATTTCCTACATTTTAAATATTTTGTCAATAAAATTATGCTTTAAGGTTTGCTAAGCTGCAAAAAAGGAATTTTAATATGAACATTCCCCTTCCACATAAAAGGTCAGTTACGAAATTAAATTTCTTTAAAATATCCAACCAACTAAAAAGCTCTTTAGGGACTGTGCAAATATAACGTTAACTTTTAGGAAATTTTGGATCCTCCCCCCCCCCCTTCCGATATCATACGTTATCATCCCTGGATCCCTCCTCCCCGGTTAAAATATCAATAATAAAATGTTAAAATTATTTATTTTTATTTTTTTTGTTTAGAGTCGTAAACAAAACTAGTTACATTTATTTTTCGCCTAATTTATTGATTTAAATGAAGAGAAGTCAATAAAATATCACTTTATTTCTTTTAAGTGTTATTTGATATAGTTATTTTTTAAAAGTATTATATAACTTTTTCTTACATAATGAATTCAACATTAATAAAGTTGCACTTTCTTCGAATGGAAAAAAGGTTCGGGAGTAGGCAAAAATTCTTATCAACAAAACATGGACAGGTTCTCTTATTAGAAAACGCAAACTTCATTTCACATATATCACACATGGTTTCTCGCACCATGATTATATACGTATACACATATGAAGAAGAATAGGGATGTCAAACATTGGGTTATTCTATATTTTAGAATTAAATACTTTTATAGTATAGTTATTCTAATTTAAAACTTTATTTTCATAAAATAGATAACCGAATAAAAAAGTGATTAACTATTTTGAACCAAAAAGCATGTTTCAAAGAAAAAAAGAAACATTTGATTGGATCAAAAATATCTATCACAAGGAAAACTCCCCCTCCCCCTGGAGATATCTTATATCATGAGCCAGACCTCTCTCCTCCCTTCCTTCTAAAATGATAACGTTATATATGCACAGTCCCTTATAAAGTTATCCGTAAAATTGTGTTGATGTAATTTTTTTATCACCTGTTGTTTCATAAACCTTCCTTTATGTAAATCCATAATATATATATATTCAAAGATGCTCAATTATGTATGCATATTTCTTCCGAAGAATATATCTCTCACGGATTTTTGAATGAAAAGCAAAATGCTTTTTGACAGCTCTAACCCATATGGTCAAAGTAGCGGAATAATATTTAAAAAAGGACTTTTCTTCTGTCTTCAGAAAATTTTCTTTCTCTTGCTTTTTGCTACGTCCAGAGCTGTCGGATTGTTATTAAATCCGGGATGATTGTTCGTTCCGCTACAGAGTTGAGTTGTTTCGGCTGCCCATTCTGGACTCTGGCGTGTGAGAAATACCCGCTTATTTACATTTGCTTATAAAGAATAGGAAATTCCATTATGGATGTCCAAGAGTGATAAATGGTAAATATTTAGGTCATTCCTTTTAGATTTTAATTTTTTATTCGTAAGGGGGTTCAAGTTATTAAAAATGACATTTGAGGTAAGCGATTTAAAAAAAAAAAATAAAAAATAAAAAACCATGTAGGTCAATCACCGATTATGTAAGACAAGAAATTAGAATATTCAATTAGGTTTGTCATTAATTTGTTGTACGTAGATTCCGCTAGTTCGATTTACATGTGCAGAAATATTTTGTTACTGAATAGTATGGCAGTTTAAGCTAAAATCTCTACTTCGATAAATAAAAAGGGGATATTGGAAAGGAAGTTGTAAATAAGTTTCCTTTTTTACTTGTTTATAACGACAAGGTATCTTCCTTAAAAAACTTGACAAAATTATGGCTTTATAATTAATCTGAAAAAACTGGAGGCTAATTACATATGAGGTTAAAATCTGGTGTAGATTACGTTTATTCATATACATGTATTTCTTAAGTGGTACCTGATGAAATGCCCTTTCAGTTTTCTACTGCGATCCCATATTCCTTTGAATCTCCCTGCTCATTACCTTATTATGTAAATTTAAATTTTCCCATTCATGCCTATTTGAAGAAAAAAAAGATCCCATGGAGACTGTTTCCTTTTCTACATTTTGTCCCTTACTTCTCCTCCCCCCTAGCCAATCAGAAAAAAAATTCGAACACATCTTAGGAAGTATATAAATCAGAAAAATTGCCGACCAAGAAATGGTCTTTCCATCTTCAGGTAAAATTATTCTCCTTAATTTATAACCTACTTCGATTTATTACCCCTAGCCTGTACTATACAATGTGTCCCCTTTTTATAGTTGATCAATAGCTGTTTAATAAATCATTAAATTTTTAAGGTTATGAGTACAGTTTCAAAAATGATTCATATGTTGTTCATCGTATTAAAATAGATCTACGTTAAAGCAACTTTTTTTAAGTCACATTTAAGTTTCTGTACAATCCCTAAATCGTGTATTATAAAAAAAAAATTCCAGTGGTATAACAAATAAAACAATAAAAATTGAATTATTGTACGATTAACACTTATAATACTTTGAATTTTATTAATCTTCAGCGTTTTTCTAGCATTGAAAACTGGTTTTACAATTTTTAATGAAACAAAATACCAAAAAGTTCATAAATTTACGGTATCATAACTCGAAGTTTTTGAGCATAAAATAATGGGATATTTACTGCTTTACTTAAAGCAAGGAGAAATTTTTAAATATAACTTGTAAAGCCCATGGACCGTATAAAAATTTTAATTTCGTCATTAAAATAATATGTAACCATTTTAAAGTAAATGGATTCTTTTACAAGAGAGGAATAGCATTTAGAAGATTTTTGCAGTTGGAACTATACTAACCTAATGGTTTAGGAATTAGCTATTGGTCAACAATCTGAAGGGACACTATATGAGGACCCCAGAAGCCAAGGGGTATAAGTGACAAAATTGAAAAAATTGAGTTAAGTGCACAGGATATCTGGAAATATGCTTTTTTCATTTCAAGTAAAGAAATATGTCATTTTCTGATTATTTGGGGAGTTATAGAGATAAAACACGTTTTTCGAAAAACAAACAATATTGATTAATTATACATTTAAAGAAAATTGTACTCTATTTTTTTAACAGTTATTGAAATGAGAGTTCAACGATTAGAATGCAACAAGCAGATGATTTAAATTTAGTCAATTGTTATTGATGTTCCAATTTAACATCAATTATCTTTAAACTCAATTTACTCCAAATCGACATTTTGTCACTTGTACCCCTTGGCTTCTGGGCTCCTCATATACACAATGCCTTAACAGTCAGGGATGTAATGGAGGGTATACAGGGGTACACTCCGTATACCTTCTGAAATTTTTAAAGAAATACTCTACACCTACTGTTTCTAAAAAAAAAAAAGCTAAAGTATATATACTCTGCATTGAACGTATGTATACCCTCTGCTTAAAGAAAATACTGTTTTTTTTTTAACGATTACACCATTGTTACATTAGAAACAAATTGAACGCATGCTGTAAAATCTGAATAGGGAAAAAAATTGCGCAGCAATCTTTTTTTATGTGGTAAAATGGGACACTGATCTTTTTTAGCACTTTCGAATAAAGTTGAAAAATGCTTATGCATTCGGTTTGTCTGTCCGCCTGTCCGCGCTCTAACTCACGTAAATATACTCGGATTGCCATGAAATTTTAGGACGTTATTGACGTTTACCCTAGCACAAACCCTATTGAAAATGAAGTTTCTACCATGATTAGTTTATCTACAGGGCGAATCAAAAGTTTCCCATTACATTACGGCCTATGGGGAAAAATCGTTTCAAAGGAATTTTAAAGATGTTATACCCTGTCAAACATATTAAAATATGCATTCTATAAAATATAAGGTGAAAATGTAGCTATTATTTATTTATAGGGCCACACAAAAGAATTCCATTAGATAATGGTAAAAGGGGGAATTGTGTGTGACATATTTTAAATATATTAAGCTGTTTCATGTATAATAAAATTGATGTATGTCAATGAGGCTTAGTATAAATTACACGATACTGTCTTCCCTAATATAAAGTACGTAGTATTTACAGGGACACACAAACGATCCCATATAGTACATTCTTTCCGAAGTACTGTATATGTATCCGATGATAGCTGATGGATAGATGAAAGGAATTTTAATTATATGCGCGTATAAGTTTCACTAAATTTATACATATATGATGTGTATAAATGCTATAGTTAATATACAGGGCTATCCAAAAGAGCTCCTCAACGTTACTGAATATGAGCATAAATTACTAAAAGCTGATTCTTAAATTATGCATGTTTACGCTGTACTGCATTAAATTTACTAAGAAATGTTTGCAGAATATAGATAAAATGATATACAGAGCCACATAAAGAATTGAGTACATGGAGCCTATGAATGATAATTTATAAGAAAATGATTTCAGTTGTTTTAAGAGTGTTTCAGTTTAAAATAAATTTTATCTTAAGATTGATGTGTAATAAAGGTACCAGGCAAACTACAAGGTTGAACAAAGTATTCAAGTATGTTTTCATCTATTAGTATAAATTTCTGAAAGAGAAATTTCAAGCTACTAGACATCTTTTGCTAAACTAAATTTTTCCGCTATATAGTATGTATATTAGCTGACAAATCAAATACAGGACTGTTCAATAGTACTGGAATGCATATTTGGCTATATTTGGCTTTATATCCTTATTTACCTAAATAATGAAGTTTAGTTAAATCTTTCATGAAGCGTTGGAAAGTGCTTCATAATCTATTCTTAACGCATGATTTTTTTTGCTTGTTAAAAAATATATCAAATAAACTAAAGCATGTATGTTATTGTAATATAGAAGTAACAAAGCTTAATGCTTAGTTTTTGGCAGTTGCTGTAGATCCTATACCATTGTGTTAACGATTACTTATAATGTTAGTAGAAAGAATAATCCTTGCGGGTATGCCCTAGAATCTAAAGTAATTTGCTTAATTCCATCAAATAGCTTACTCCAAACTTAATCACTGAAAAGCAGACTGACTTTATTTGAATAATGTGGTCAAAGGTCGTTTGTAAAAACAAGAAAGTCTTTTGTTGAAAATGACTTCGAGTGTTTATTTAATTTGCCGAGAAACGAGGCCTTGGCATTTTAAAACTTTTTTAAGTGACCTTTTAAATTTGAGACCCAAATTGAAATTATAGTCTTTAGTAAAACAGTGTCCTATTTTTAAATAAAGACCTGTCATTTGTATAAAAATCGGTCATACTGGCTGCAGCTAAATTTACCTCGCCCAACCAAATACTGCAAAATATCCAGATCGAATACTTTCAAAGAACGGATACCTCTTTTTAGAGAAACTTTTTCAAATCAAAACACTATATTTTTACCTTTGAATAGTGAATGCCTTCGAATAACGAACAAATTCAATAGTACCAGAGTGTCTGTTATTTCGAGGTTTTATGGTACCTATACATAAAATCAAATCTGCACTATGGACACTCCCGAAAAGAGGGACACCTATTTAGCGAGCACTTTTGAATCCCCAACACATATACGGCATATTTTAACACCTGAATAGAGGATATTTCTGAAAAACAAACGAAAACCATAAGTGTACGCTATTTAGGTTTTAAATATTTAGGATGGAGTGGGACAGTGGGAGGAATGGGCCAGTAGATTTTTCTGTTTATGTATAATTTTAAAAATTTTCGTCTATCGCACACAATATATGACGCAATGGTAGTTCAATTTTTTTTTTTTTTTTTTTTTTTTTTTTTTTTTTTATCAGTGCAACCTGGCATTTGAATCAAAACTAAATTAGCTTCATATATTTATGCTTTCTATTAACAATTTATTTATGCATAGATGTAATAGTTTCCTTATTTATGAAACATTGCACTGTATATTATCCATAATTTAAACAAAGCTTAAAAGCAACATTTTTATTTATACAAGAATTTTAACGCAGAACAAGGAAATGGGGAGGAATGGGACATTCCTACTCCTTTTTTTAATAAGATGAATGTAAATTGCTAATATGCAAACATTTTTAGAGGATAATATTTTAATTATAACATTGACAATATATTCATTTATTTCAAAATATAAATAGAATTATGAAAATACTGGGATTTTATATTGTGGCACATACATTATTTAACTACAATCTTTATTCGATTATAAACCTAGCCGGCACTGCATTATTTATGCCTTATAGCTTTGTTTTATTACTGTAACATACCTCCCTGTTAGTGGGAAGGTTGGGACAGATTTTGAATTTTACAATTTCTTTAATTATAAAATATATTTTGTATGCTATGTTTTTGTATTATTCAGGGAGATTGAAAAGTGCTTCAGCTTGCAATCTATAAATTGAAATTGTTTTTCTGTCTCTAACAAAGTTGATTTTCTTACTTTTGTTAAAAAAAATAAATCTCTTTTATACACAATAAAACAAAATCTGAACAAACGGACACTCCCAATTAGAGAACGCCTAATTTAGCAAACACTTTTGAATCCCTAACACCTATATTGTATGTTTTTACTCCTGTATAGAGGATACTTCTGAATAAAAAACAAGTTTATGCTGTTTAGGGGTTTAAATAGATATATACATACATACATACATACATACAACACACAGGCCAGCTTTGAACTCGCGAAATTTTTTAATGAGAGCTAGAGTAAATAATTTTTGTATAGGAGACCACCACCATAATCTTTTTATTAGGTTATAACTAGGCAGTATTACTTCGATCAAAATCTGGATTTTTGTTCACAACCCAAACAATAATAAAAATATTTTAATTAAATTTTCAATAGGCCTACTTTTATTTTGTGAAAAACGTTCTGATAAATGATAGAATGTTCACCATTTATATCCAAATAACACTGAAATATTTTTCCAAATGCAATTTACATTCGGTCTCACTGGCAGAAGTATACCCCATTTTCATCATTTTTTGCAATGCTTATTTCTCACAATTAGAGGCAGCTTAAAAGCCGTTGAAACATTTTCATTAACGTTATAAACGAAAATCTGCGCTCGTATTGGAGAGAGCCACTTGTATTTTAATTTATTAAATGGATTACAACCATGATTTTCTTGCAAAAATTCTATGCTTATAAGTATGCATTAGGTAGAACGAAAAATTTCGAGAATTTTCTAATCTAATAGTTACCAGAATTTGTATCGTATATAGGACTACTAGTGGTATATCTATAGGAGTTCGGGATTTTCGGTCCAGCCGTGGTTCCATCCGATTATGACCACTTTCGATCAATACACTTTTTCAAGGCCATCCATTTGAATCCTTTAACCTTTTCAGACTTGAGCATAAAATAACTCTACAAATATATATTTATTGCTTTTGCATAATCAAAATGACATCATAGATGACAAAGAGTCATTTTAATGAATTCAGTACTTTAGGAGACTGGTAATTTAGGTCTACAAATATGGATATAAAAGTACTAATCCTTTTAAAACATCAGTTTAACTATTAGTAATATAAATTTACGCAATAACAAAATAAAGGTCTTTCAACAAGTACATGATCAGCAAATCCTCAGAATTTTTTATTGTAAAGCATTTAAAGTTAAATAATCATGTATATTTCTTGCTTTCTTGGTCACAATGTCCTGAAAGGTATTTTCAAAACTCTGATGAAAATATTTATTTTATGAGGTAATATTCATCAGTGCTGACATTTATTGGTTTTGTTTTAAAGCAAAAACATTCAGCTGTATAGAAGTAAAAACGCAAAAAATTCGAACAGTTTAGTTTTTATGAGGAAAAGAATGGAAATACATGTTTGTGTACCTCAGGTCCGAAAAGGTTAATGAAGATGAAGAAGAATGGAGTTTTGAAGGAGAATGAAGTTTTCAATTCCAAGGAGCCGCATGATACTTATAGTAAATCCGGAATCTGGCAGAACGATGACAGAAAGTCGTGGACTATGATGGTCTCTGAATACAAGAATAGTGCTTGTTTCATTTGTTGTAAATTTGCTCATAACGTAACTTTCACAAATTTCCTGGAGCTTTTTGCTTAGCCTAGTATATTCTACCACCCATCAAAGTTTGAATTATGAGTTCAGAATCCCCATGTATTTATATACAACAAAATGCTCACAAGACACTCCCGAACAGTGGGCACCTTTATTTAACAATCACTTTTTCAAACATTCTTATTTGCTTATTTTTATCCTGAATAGAGGCAAAGAAAAATTCAGATGTTCGTAATTTAGAGCTTTTGTCGTATACATACATATATACTGACACGTCCATTCAGAAATTTTTTCACAATTTGAGCCAATTTTCACAAATAATCCCAATTATTTTATTAAAAAATATAATTAAGACAAAAATTGATGTAACCAGTTAAATACTATTGTATTCCACTCGCGCAACATATATCTAATTTGTAACAAAAAGCATTTTACTTGCCAGTATATCAAACTAAAATTTTGATAACTAAACAGACAAGCTAAATGCATTTTGTAATAAATTAGATACATTTTATGAGAGTAAATCACAATGGTATTTAACTGGGTTACATCAATTTTTGTCTTAATTATATTTTTTAATAAAATAATTGGAATTATTTGGGAAAATTTCTTCATGGTCATGAGTAACTGTGGAGTGAGTATGCATGTATATCGGGAGCGCTTTACTTATTCGTTATTCTGAAATGCCTATTATTTTGATGTTAAAACAAAGGATATAGTTGTGGATTGAAAATGTGTTCGTTAATGAGATGCCTGCTATATGAGTCGCCATTATGAGGATTTTACTGTATATTGACAGACGGTTATTAAAAAAAAATTGGACATATTAAAAATAATAAAATAAATACCAAAATTAAGGGAAGAAAACTTTTTTTTCCAAAGTGCCTTAGAGCTCTGTGAGATTAGTTAGATGTAATTATTTTTCAGCTAACAGCTTGAGGCGACGTATAGAATCAGTATGCATTGAAAGTGTACTTTGTGCTATCCAACCTTTTTTTACGACCATGTAAAATAAAAGTGCTTTGAATCAATCAAAACTTTATTTTCAATTTATCTGTAATTGCAAGACAGCGCCATGTTTGAATATAGTAGAAGAGAAGGATTAACTTTTTTCAGGTGTATACATAAGAAAATATTCAGAAAATAAAGAGCTTTAAATAAAGTTCAAGACTGTTTGTTCTGTTATTTCTTCTTCAGAAAAGGATATTCAGAGATGTGATGACTCCTGTCTTAGTGTAGCCTACCTTACAATTTTTTTAAATATTCAGTTACAGTCAAATTTTAAACTCTTATCGATAACTTGTTCAGCCCATACTACTCGCTGATGATTCGTTGATGCAATGATCAAAATAAATACGCATGCCTAAATTATCTAGCTATCACTATCTAAGAATTTAAAATTTAGCTTGATTTAACTACGAACTTTGGGATAAAATAAAACGAAAATAACTTTTAGGAATTTGTGGTGGAAGTGATTTTTAGCAGAAAAGTAGAAGACCCCCTAGCTTATAGTTTTTGGAAATAAAGGGATTCAATACTTAGAGGACTTATTGAATTTTCTAAAGGATCTAAATTATTTTGTTGGTTAATGCATAAATAAAAAAGTTCTTGTGCATCATTTTCTATGAAAAAGGCCTAGATATTCATGGCAGGTTAGGCGCATTGATATAGAGTTTATATTTATCTGTTCTTATGAAAGTTTCGAATAGCTGAAAACTGTTTATTCAATTTAAGTCCACTCTCTTCCACTCTTCGCTGTCGTTTTTACACCTCTATCAAAAATTTTAATAAAAAATGTGCTATATATATATATTTCTAGCGATTATATCTTAGGGGGACTCGGTAACTTTTGAGCTTTTTTAAATTTAAGCCTTTTAAAAAATGTATTTTTTGCATAATAATAAAGGACTGACGCGATGAAGGAAAATAATTGTCTTTATTTCTGTGGCAAAATTCAAAATTATTTTTTTTGAAAAATTTAAGTAAATTTTAAAATGTATCTGCTATTATAATTTTTACTTTTTGTAGAAGTGTCCTGCATAATTTTAAGTATCATATTTATCGTAAGTTAAATAGTTTGTGAGAAAAATAATAAAATGTGTAAATATGGGTAAAATTACAGTAATAGCAGAATTTATTTCACATTTTTATGTGTGTGTGTGTGTGTGGGAGGGGGGGGGGACCTTTTACTTTATTGTAAATCTGATACTTGGTTTTGTCAAATAGACCATGAGGAACGACGATGGGAAAAATTCGAGTCAATTGAAAAATATACATAAAAGTTTTATTACTTTGAACATGCCTATTCATCGAAAAAATATCAACAGATAAAAATCAATTTTTATTTGAAGTGAATTATGGCATTTAAATTGACAGAAATGTAATAAAATAGTTTTAAACTGTTATATTACTCGGATCTTTCCGAAACTTATTCAAGGAGTAATAAAGTATAATCTAAGCAAAAAATTACAAAATAGATATTTTCGTCATTTTTCTCCGGAAGAAACGGTACCGGAAGTCCCCTTAAACATTTCTGTTAAAATTGTTCCGGGTTCAACTTTGAAAGCACCTTGTATATTCTCGTTTTATGTCATTTTCTGAACTACTCTACCATGTTTGATTATGTGTCATCCGACCTGTTACCAGGTCTAGTTTAATTTCAATAATCAAGACTAATAACCGAAGACAATTACGAATAGGCGTAGATTGCATGAAGTAGGATAATGTGTCATCTACCTAATGGAGGCAATCGTGATGGTAAAAAAAAGCAAAAGTAGCCTGTTATTTACGATTCAGTCTCGCATATGGGTCAGCAACCTCCCTTTCCATCAAGTGACAGTGTCCGCGAAGGGCGCCCGGGGTCGGACATTCTTGCTCATAATTTTTCCGTTACCGCCTCATTCCTTCTGATTATTTGTGATCTTTTCTCTATAGAAGATCCGTTTCCTGAAGCTCACTTTTAATGACCACCTGTTTTTTCCGCAAAGTATTTCTAATGAGCCTTAAGAAAGAAATCGTGTTGATTTGAATTGCTTGTCTACATTTGATATTGTTTCTAGATTTGTAACCTACATTTATTCAAATGTTTCTTTCGATGGATATCTGTTAAATTATCTCAAATTTAACAGACTTGGTTGACTTAAATTTGAAGAAAATTCAAAGCATTTACTTAAATTTATGATACGGCCGAGATTGTAAGTTTGAATCCTTTGTGCATCTGTTCATTTATCCCATAAAGTTTTAAGCTGAAACAGAAATTTCAACACTACGCATACAGAAAAAAAAGAGGAGCTCACTCAAAAAATAGATAATAGCCCTCGGGTGGGGAGGGGGGGGGCAGCATAGAGCCTTTTACCTTCGACCTCCTTTAACTAAATGTCAAAAATATTCGTAAGTGTACCTTAAATATCGTATTAATACTAGAATTTCATAAACAGTTTTTCAATAATTCCTTTAAGATATTAATAATCAAAAACCTTCATAATAATAGTCATTGTAGCTTAGTTATTAAAATAAGCATTTTGCCAAGTTCAAAGATTCCATTAATTGTTCATGTATTCAATTAAAAAAAAAAAAAAATTAAATCATACTTTGAAGCGGTATTTGTCTTGTTTCAATATGTTAACAATTTTGAAGCCTCTTAAAAAGAATTGGCCCGCATATTCATTAATATTATGCTGACTGTGGTGATGGTTATATTTTTGAACAATTATTAAAATAAAGAAAAAAATACATTTTTCAAACTAGAAGTCAGTGTTAAACTTAGACATAAAAAAAATTATTTAACCAGTAAATATTTTTACCAATAAGCAATAAAATAAAAATCAATTCATTAAAAATTACGACTAATCTCTTCGCTTTCTGATGAATTCTACGGAGTATGTATCCACTTGTTAATATATTTGGAAGGTACTACAGTAAATCATCGTTTATACGACGATTTTTCATACGACGTTTACATTTATACGACGCTTTAGTGTGGTTCCAAGTTATTCCTACTTGTTTTATTGTAAAAATATATCCTTTATATGGACGCACAAAATCGTTTATACGTTCGTTTTTTGATTTTGTGTAAATTTATTTTTATTTCTTGTGTTATTTTAAGAATGAGTCAAATTTGTCAACTATGAATGAACAACAATGCAGTTATCAGTGCATTAACAGTACAGATCTTTTTTTTTTTCACTTTTCGTATTTTTTGAGGCACAGCTCTTTTCATACATATCTCGAAAATGCAAGTCGATCATAGTAAAAGAAAAAAATTTTGAAAAAATTCGATAGTAAAAAGTTGCGACTGTAAAAAATGCCGTGGATTGCAATGAAACATTAAGAACTTATTTTGTTTGCCAGAATACCAACAAAAAAAACTTTTTAGGCCCAATGGACTCATTGCACAAATCATTAATTACAACGTCAGTCATCGCGTTAAACAACGACAGACACCTTTTTCTATAATACAGGTAAAATGGTCAAAAGAAAATAAAAGTTCGTACATTTTTAAAATGTTTACTGTTTTATGCTTAATTTAGAAAATTATATAAATCTACACGTTAAACATAAAAATTAAGTGAAAACAAAATTAATTCTAGTTATAGAGGTGAAAATCGATTATACATTTTCCGGTAATCCTTTCGGCTTCGTATAAACAATGCTCCACTGTATATAAAAACGTGTTGTCTAAAACCATAGAGTATGCATACGGTATCATTTAGAAAACAACCTAAAAGCATAATGATCAAATGTATGCACAACTTAGTCGGAATAACACAATGAAATCTTGAATTTGATTATTAAATATATTTTTTTTCTCCTCCCTCCTAAATTAATAAATTTTGCTAATTCTCTAATAAAAATATTTAAAATTCTTTTTTAAATAGCCAATGTCTATTATTTTTAAAAAGCATAAATGTTAGTATGTGTGCTATTTATATTGCTATTTAAGGAAGCTCGGTACCCCTTGGACTTTGTCATTTTCGAACATGACTGCCATGAAATCTATACGTTATTGAGACTTACTTTGCCATTTTCGGTAATGAAAATGAAATGAATAACGTAGGTTTCAACATATTTTTGAGAGTCCTGGAGGTGAGACTAGCATTTGCTTCTAAAAGAATCAAAAGATAAAAATGCGTTAATATCTCATGTGCCAGTGATTTCTATCAAACGACAATGCTCGTAAATTACACACGGGATCTGAGACATTTGCACTTTTTTTACGAAGTTGGCTCGTCTCTTAAAGTATTTCACTTTAGCCCGTCTTCCTTTAACACCCTTGATCTTTTACAAGCCGAATTCAGATCAAGGTATATTTTAAATTATTTTTTTGCACACTATGCCTTCTAATGCTTTATTTTAAGGTTATTAGTCATTAATATGGTGGAAAAATGTTTATGTAATTTTCAAAATGTTCCTAACTTGGGAACACTGGTCATTTTTATGATTTTCTATACATTAAACCATTAATGATAGGAATGAAACTTCTATTTTAAAATATAAAGTTATCTATTTCAAAAATCATTTTTATGAATGGTGTTTTTTCCGGTAGTTATTGGCCATTTTTATGATTTTCTCTACTTTTTTTTCCATTAATGATAGGAATATAACTTCTATTTCAAAAAACCAAGTCATCTTTTAACTATTTGTGCTAAATTTTTCAAGTCAATTTTGATGAAATTCAATTTTTACTAAATTTTTAATGCTATGTTCCCAATTGGAAACATTGGTCTGTAAAAAGATGGATCTAGATTGCTTTGAATTTGATTTATTTGACGCATTCTATAATATATTTTCTATCAAAAAATAAGTAGCATTTATCGCTCGTTTACAGTGCTACGTAAAGGAATTTGTACGCATAATGGTGCATGGATAGTGAATATTAAAGTCCATTGTTGTGTTCACTATTACTGTTACATACACCTTAAGATGCACGACAAGATGTTCCTTGTTAAAGGGATATGCATGGCATTTATGCTTTTTTTATAAGCTTAACACAAAAATGTCACATATGAGCTGTGAGCGATAAATGGTGTTATTCCACTTCAAACATGACTCAGATATGTTTTATTGAAATTCATAACATGTTGGATTAGTGACATTTATAACTGTTTTACAAGGACATACAAAATAATTTGAATTTATATATTACATCCGTTAACTTTGGGATACTGGTTATTTCGACAAAATCTTAAAGATAAAATCGCAAAATGTCATTAAATTTATTTTGGTAATTATAGCAACTATTTCATTGAGAAAAATCGTGTTAAAAACGATGTGCCTCATTTAACCGGAATTTATTGTATTGCATTCTGTTGATGCTAATTTTTAAAAATGCATTTTAATGCTATACTGTTTTAAGCAGGACAAAATTAGAATACTTTATTAAATTTGTATTTATTAATCACTAGCAGCCTTCGCCCGCTAACGCTGGTCAGTTTTTTTTAAAAGAAACTTTGAATCAAACGAAATTTTTATATCATAGTAATTTTTAGTTTTATATCGTATTTTAGACTCTCTGTCATCGGTGAAAAGTCAGTCATCTAAACGGAAAGTTCAGTGTTAGTCACCAATGAATGACGTAGCGCTCAACATGTTAACAATTTTAATCACATAAAAATTCATTCAGCGGAACTTTTAAATTAAAGCCAACCTTTTATAATTGTGTTCATCTGATTTAAAACATCTCCATAAGTATTCAATTAAACAACGTAGAATGATATATTTCACTTGTTACAAAATTTCTGAAAAAATATCCAACTAACAATGTAAGTTCCATTAAAAACTATCTAGTAGAATTTAAGTTATTAGCGTCCGGAGTGAAATTTAACTTTGCGTTTTATATATATTCCATCTGTTCTTCTTTCTGTTCTTCCATCTGTTCTTCCAATTGTTCTTCCATTTGTTCTTCCATTTGTTCTTCAATTATATTCGACGATTCACTGTTTGAGAGCCTATCTGTCCTTTTATTTATAGAAGTTCAAAATGAAAAAAGATTTTCTTAGCAGACGATTTTTTGTGATAAATACATTATCTGTTTTATATTTCTTCTGCTTTATTCCTTTTATTTATAGAGTTCAAAATGAAAAAAGATTTTCTTAGCAGACGATTTTTTGTGATAAATACATTATCTGTTTTATATTTCTTCTGCGTTTACCTAAGCTGTGTAAAATATAAAGAAAAAAAATATGACACTCAAATGCAATGCATTCACTGTTTGAGAGCCTATCTGTGCCTCAATTAATTAATTATCCTCTTTATTCCTTTTATTTATAGAGATTAAAATAAAATCATTATTATATATGTAATGCACAAATTAAATTTATTTCTTTAGAATTTATATTTACAAACCGTTCTGAAAAAAATATTGTCGTTATACCTATTGCACCTTCCTTTTCAGTGTCGAATAATAATTAAAGAACAGTTGTTAGCAAAGTCGGGCATGATATCATTGGAAAATATAGCGTTGGTTATTAACAGGGAGCTGTGCATACTTACTGACAACTTACAACTCTTGTTTTCTTACTACCCCTCCATTTCAAGGACTTATTTGTGTACATATTTTAATGTATTTAATTTTCCAGTTTGAGACTATTTGAGACAATGGCTATAATTTATATAGGCCTGTGGAGCGCAAGCCCACCCAATAATTTTAATATTAATATTTTCAAATTATAGTTATTAATTTAAAGTTAAAAATTTTTATACTATTTATAATAAATACTAATACATTAATAATTTTATACTAATACATTACATTTAATAAGGAAGAACTTATGTCAATATAATTTATTTAAATCATAATTTTATATTTTACTTCGAAAAACCTTAATTTGACTTCGAATTATCCTTTTCGTTCATTCGCTCCTACTTCACCTTTCTCTCTACACACACGCAATAATAATAATAAATAAAAAAACATGTTGTTCTACTGAAAAAAATTCAAGCTTACCCAATATTTTATAAAAATTGGTGCTACCGATTGGAGACAATGTATTCTGAATAATGTCCCGGACATTAGGCTGTCTGATATTAAATAACGAACAATACATTGTTGGAAATAGAGCAAATATCAACGTTTTAGTTAGAAAAGGTCCCAGCGTGCACCCCCTTCGGCCCCACACTAAAATTCCCTGCTTCCAGATATTTTAGATGCATACCTGCTGATATGATGACAGTGGCATTCACAAAAAAGAGGCACCAGGAAGGTTGATACCCATATTTCTGCGGGCAAAATGTGGGTCATGAGGTTTTTCACGGCAGCACCCGCCCACCTATTGCTATGGGCGGGTGCAAAAAAATATATTTTGAAGAGATTCAGACGTGAGTATCTTTTCGTTACCTTTCCTTTTACTGATTCCGGGTCATCAGTTTCCTTCCGACGTCAATTGTTAATTGTCAATATTTAGACGCCCATTCAAGGAAAGGATCATAATGAGTGAGGACCGGTGAAAGTGTTTGTTCGTTTGGAGAGCATAGCATTAGTTTTAAAGATTTTGAAACATATGTATTTTCAAGTTTGTCTCTGTACTGCAAATCTTCAAGCACTTTTCAGAACGCTTTTTAGAATTCTTATTTTGTTTCCTTTCTTAGAACACTTTTTAGTGCAGTTTTTAGAACACTTCTAAGAACTTATTTCCAGCACGCTTTTGGGAACACATTTTGTCTTCTTTTTTGGAACACACTTTTTAGCACGCTTTTTGGAACTTTTTAGAACTCATATTTTTTTCAGAGCACTTTCTAGAACACTTTTGGAACGCATTAGAGAATGCATTTCGGAATTCATTTTGTCACTTTTTTAGGAAAACTTTATAGCGCAGTTTTTAGAACACATATGAAACTTATTTTTTTCCAGCACACTTTATAAAACACTTATGAAACACATTTGAGAATACAGGCCTAGGACCGCTGAGTCACTCTTAAAAAAGAGAGAAAAGAGACTAAATTGCAAGAAAAAGAGACTAAAAGAGACCAAAACTTAAAAAAAAAAGACTAAAAGGAGACCAAATAAAAAACATTTTTTTCTCTTCACTTAAATATTTTTGGTATACAGACAAGCACTATAAGATTTAACACAATCTGCGGAATACATTTTCAATGCATTTCAGTTGGTTTTGAAATAATTGCTAATATTGTTGATTGGTTGCAGAAAAATATCTCAAATCTCAACAATTCATCATGAAAAAAAATCAGAAATTCACCAAATGACCACGGGATCAAAATCATGAAATTCCAGGAAATATAGTGAAATTCATCAAATTGTCTCAAAAAACAAATCACAAAATTTGTCGCATGATCTCGGGAAAAAAATTCTCGAAATTAGTCAAATGTTCTTAGGATAAAAAAATCACGAAAATTATCAGATGCCTTGAAAAAAAAAAATCACGATATTAGTCAAATGGATCTTATGTTAAACATCGTAAAATTCATCAAATGGGTCTTGAAGGGAGGTATGAATCACAAAATTCATTAAATGATTGCGAAATTCCAAGAGCAATCATACAAATAATTGCAGAGGTGACAAGTTTCAATAAAAGTTATCAGTAACCAGAGGGGGGGGGGGAGGCAAATTTTTAAAAGTAAATTGTTTTTTTCTGCAATCTCTTGGCGAAATTGGTGCGTTTTTCACGATTTCTTGGGGAATTTTGCGACTTTTCGCGATGTTTGGACGAAATTTGAGGGCTTCTAGCGATCTTTTGAAGAAATTTGAGCGTTTTTTAATGGAATGAGCACGTTTAAAGCGATTTTTTGACGAACTGTGTGCGTTTTTCGCGATCTTTTGACGAAATGTGCGCGTTTTTTGCGATGTTTGAATGAAATTTGCGGGCTTTTCGCGATCTTTTGACGAAATGTGTGCGTTTTAAGCGTTTTTTGACGAAATATGTGCGTTTTTCGCGATCTTTTGACTAAATGTGCGCATTTTTTGCGATCTTTTGACGAAATGTGCGCGTTTTTAGCGATTGTTTTGACGAAAGATGTGCGTTTTCGCGATTTTTGACGAAATTGGCGCGTTTTTCGCGATCGCTTGGAGAGATGTGAGACTTTTCGCGAAGTTTGGACGAAATCTGTAGGCTTTTCGCGATCTTTTGATGAAATTTGCGTATTTTTTTTACGAAATATGCGCGTTTTAAGTGATTTTTTGATGAAATATGTGCGTTTTTCGCGATCTTTTGACGAAATGTGCGCATTTTTCGCGATATTTTAACTAAATTCTCGCTTTTACGTGAATCTTTGACAAAATTAGGCTTTTTTACGCAAGCCATGGATAAAATTCGCGTTTTTACGTTATATTTGGAGTAATTTCGCGCGTTTCGGCTATCTTTTGGCTAAATTTGGGCTTGTTACACGATCTTTTGATGAAATTTTGCGTTTTCCGGGACCCTACTTCGAAATTTGTGTTTTTTCAAGCGATCTTCGATGAAGTTCGCGATTTTTTTTATCCGCAATTTTTATCCGATGTCCGTAACGCCGTAACTTTTGTTGCGTATCCGTAATAATTACGGACAAATCGTAATACTTGGCATCTCTGTAATTGCTAATTTTGTCGAAGGTCACAGAAACTAGTCGTTGGGGGCCACCGTAATACTTACCCATCATGGATATGTGTATGAAAATAAAACATGTGAACTATTTATAGAATGCATTCCAATTCATAAATAAAGTTTAAATATTGTTAATATACATAGTAATGCTGTATTAAAGAACTGCTGATGTACAAATTTCGACAAATTATATAAAACGCCAAACTACTCAAGTAGTACCGAACTGCGTAAAAGAAACATCCTTATAACTCCAAAAATAATAATTGTATTAACTAATTAACTGCGTCGGATTAAGCGTCTCATTTCCAATTAAAATATACTTCTGAATTGAAATTTGAATGAAATACAGGGTCATGAAAAATCAAAGAATGTGGAAAACAAGATTACAAATATCTCGGACACTAATAATCCGATCGACTTCGTTCTATATGCAAAATATGTGTTATTTTATTGCCTTTTACGTCCATTCCTTAGAACAAAAAATTCAGAAATTTTTATATACCTTTCATCAGAACGAATTTTTCGAGAGTCCGGAAAAAATAGTTCCGTATAATCGAGGTTGCTGATATTAAATAGGGTTCGTCCCATTCTTACATTCTAACTACATACAAAATTTCAAGTCTCTATCTCAATTTGTTCGGGAGATAGAGCGTTTACAGACAGATAGACAGACAGACGGACGGACGGCAAAATTTTTTTTCTAAAAATGTTTTTCGGAATCTCCACTATCTAAAACGTGTAAATCCGTCAAAATTTTTTTTTCGATTTTCAAAACGATTGCAAGACTTACCCTATACTACGTATGATGGGTAAGTAATAAGTGAAATTTATCAACTAGTCGCCAGAAAAATAACGAATTTCGTAGAATAAAGCCATAAAAAAATCAAGGATGCCTGTCAATGGGTTACATTAAAATGTGCGAAAATCAGTTACAGTATAAAACGGTTAAATTTGTCAAATTATCTCAGGAAGAGAATGGCGAAATTTATCAAATGGTGTTGGTGAAAAAAGTAAAATCAGGGATTGTACTGGTGCCAAGTAATATTTCCCACAAATTTTTTTGGAAATTTTAGGACACATTTAACTGGCATACTACATTTCCTTCCACGACCATTTGACGAAATTAACGATCCCCCCCCCCCCCGCTACCAATTGCCTCAAATTAATATGAAAATTGTGATTTTTCCACACTATTGCTTACGGAAGTACACGATTTTTCTCCACGATTGTTCGCTGACATTTGCAATTTTTTTCAGTAAAATTTGTGAATTTTTTTCTCCAAAATTCGCAATTTTTTTGCCATTGTTTGCAGAAATTTACTATTTTTCTGTGTTTATTTAACAAAATTCGTGATTTTTTTCCCTGCGATCCTTTGCAAAATCGCACAGAAAAAAATCGCGATTGCAAAGAAAAAAAAAATCACGAATTTTGAAAAATGATCGATTGTCAAAATACGCGATTTTTTTGTCCGATCATGGAAAAGATGAATTTCGGCAAATAAACGAGAAAGAATTTTGAATTTCGCCACTCGATCGCCAAAAAATCGCGAATTTTGGCAAATGATCGCGGAAGATATGACGAATTTTATCATATAAACGCAGAAAAAAGCAAATTTCTAAAACAACGGCCCAAAAAAATTATTTACTGTAGTTTGGTAAACGATCGCAGAAAAAAATCGCAAATTTTGACTACCGATCGCGTAAAGAAATCACAATTTTTTTCGGCAATCCTTTCACGAAATTTGCATTTCTCTAAGATTATTTTTTCTGCGCGCAAAATCGTACAATCGTATTGTTCATTAGTATAACCGTACACTTCGAGCAAAGTCCGTACATTGTACTCTTCTGTACATTGCACTACTGGCCATACCGTATAAGTTGGCATCTATGAATATCCTTTTCGATTTTACGATCATTTGACGAAAGCTCGGTCTTATTTCGGGATCGTTTGACGTAAATCTCGGGAGTTTTTTTTTCCCCGCAATCGTATGGCGGAAATCACAAGTTTATTTCGGGATTGTTTGAAAATAACGATTTTATTTCGGGATCGTCTGGTGAAAATAGCGGCTTGATTTCATGATTGTTTAATGAAAATCGTCTTTTTTCCGGTGATCAATTAAATCGAATCGCAGTTTTGCCAGTGATCATTTTATAAAAATTGCAGATTTTTAAAAATTAAAAAACGTTAAATTCTGCCGTTTGTCGAAAAAGTGATCCCTGTATATGTAACGACCGAAATAAGAATTTTGAGATTCCTTCCAGTAATCCTCTGACGAATTTCTCAATTGTTTTTCACACGATCGACTGACAAATTTTGCAATGATTTTGCCACTGATTGACGGATTATACGCTTTTTTTCTCGCGAAAATGACAAAATCGTGATATTCTTCCCGCGACCGAATGACGAAGTTTATGATTTTTACCCCTCGAATGATTATTGAATTTCGCGTTTTTATCTTGCCACAGATTGACCAAATTCACTTTTTTTTCAGTGTCCGATAGAAAAGTTTTGCGATTCTTGCCTGCGAACGATATATTAATTACGAAACCATTTTTCCACGATAGATCGGAGTGACAAAATTTAGAATTTTTTCCCCTGCAAAAGAGAGATTTTTGGCCATGCAGCAGAATATTTTTCTGCAGTCTGCAACACATATAAAAACTTAAACAATCTGCAGACCAATCCCTCGCATTACATTATTTGCACTCAAACTTTCAAGTATTTGTGATAGACATAAAAGAAAAATATTCTTTAAAAAATAAGTTGCCTTTGTTCTCAGAATTTTTAACGCCTCATACGTTGTCTTAAAGAGGGAGGGGGGGGAGGCTCCTCTATGACAAAATTCGCGGTTTTTTTCACAATCTTTTGACGAAATTTGCATTTTTTTCGCGATCTATTGACAAAAACTGCCGTTTTCTTGCGATCTCTTGAAGAAATTTGCCGTTTTTCGCGATCTCTTGAAGAAATTTGCCGTTTTTCGCGACCTCTTGAAGAAATTTGCAGTTTTTTCGTGATTTTTTTTTTTAAACAAAAACTGCCATTTTTTTCGTGATTTTTTGAAGACGTTTGCCTTTTTTTGCTAACTCTAGGAAGAAATGTTACATTTTCCCGTGATTTTTTGATGAAATTTGCCGTGTTTTCGTGATTTTTCGGTGAAATTCGCTATTGTTTCGTGATCATTTGACGAAACTGCCGTTTTTTCGCATTCTTTTGAAGAAATTTACTTTTTTTCGTGATCTTTTGAAGAAATTTGCCATTTTTTTTGGGGGGGGGGGGGGTTAAACGAAATTTGCCGTTTTTCGCAATTTATTGAGAAAATTTGTCTTTTTTCGTGATTTTTTGACGAAAACTGCCGTTTTTTCGTGATCTTTTGAAGAAATTTGTCGTTTTTTGCGATGTTTTGAAGAAACTTGGCGGTTTTTTACGATGTTTTGAATGATTTTTTTTTGAGGAAATTTGTCGTTTTTTCGCAATCTTTTGACGCAATTCGCGTGTTTTTCGCTATATATGGCGAAATAAATTTCTTTTCGAAGACTGTCGAAATTCGCGATATATTTTATGTCCGAATTTTTGGATTTAGGAAATTTTTAACAGTTGAAAAATAGCCTATGGACCCACCTTCCCAAGAGTCTGCGACGTGCGTCGCAGCGTTGCGCCGATTCTGCTCCCGGGAAATTTGGTATACTCACTTTGGTAGTTTCACTATAGTTCCACGCAATTTCATGGTTTCATCCTAAGACAGATTAACATAATCCATGATTTTCCGCCGGTTTCTGACTGAAAAATTTTGCGATTTTTACCCGCGAACAGTTAACAAATTTCGAGATTTTCTTGCGACAAACTGACAAGTTTTCCGATATTTCCTCACGACAAATTGTTGAATTTCGCGATGTTTTTCCCGCTATCAAATGAGGAAAGTTACGATCTTTTTCCTGCAATCGATCGATGGGTAAGGAACATAAAAAAAAAAAAAAAAAGTGAAAAAGGAGACTAAGTCTGAAAAATATAGAATAAAAGAGACAAATGCAAAAAAATAGCGAGAAAAGCGAATTTAGCGACTCGCTCCGAGGCCTGTAAATACTTTTCAGAACACATTTTGTCACCTTTTTTGGAACACTTATCTTTTTTTTAATACACATTCTAGTGCATCTTTTAGAATGCTTATTAAACACTCTTCTTCTTTCAGTACACAGTCTAGCGTATTTTTAAGAATACTTGTAGAACACTAATCTTTTTCTAGTACACACTCTAGTGACTTCTTAAAACATATTTTAAAGCACTTTCTTTTGTTCAACTTTGATGCATAAACAAATGAAATTAATATTGGGTAACTGGTGTTTCTGAATATTAGGCATAGTTTGTATACTTCGATTATTATTTTGATAAAACATAATAGATATTGATTCTTTGAGGCTAATTCGTTATAAAAACAATTCCCAAATTTAAGTTTTGAAAACATAGAAATAAGTTTTCTAAATATTCAAATTAAACCATTGTATTTCTTAAAAATGTCGTCAGATACAAGTCATGACATCTCACTGGCCACAATTGCTTCCGAAACTACAAAATTTTTTTTTTACGAGGGTGGTTCAATAAGTACCTGTGTTAGAAATGAAGACACCTTTTTTTTTCAACAAAGTCCCCTTTTAGAAAGATACACTTCTCCCAACGTTCCGGCCATTTTTCTAGCCCCTCCAAAAAATAGGATTTGTCGAACTCTGAAAAATAGGCCTCTGTCTCGGCGATGACTTCCTCGTTTGAGCTAAATTTTTTTCCCGCGAGTCATTTCTTCATGTTAGGGAACAAGAAAAAGTCGCAGGGAGCCAGATCGGGTGAATAAGGGGGGGGGGGGTCGGCAGATATTCATAACGCAATTCATGCAGTTTGGCGGCGACAACTTCAGATGAATGTGCTGGTGCGTTATCGTGATCGCGGCACCCATCGGGCCGACAATTTTTTCATCCCCAACTTGTCATGTAAAATATGAATTGCCGTTCCGGTCGACACGCCTACGGCCTCTGCTACTTCGCGCACCTTCGTTCGTCGATCAGCAAGAATCATTTCGTGGACTTTTTCAATGATTTCCTCGGTAACCACATCTGGTCGCTCCTCATCGAAAACGGAAGTTTGCCCACGTTTAAATTCGTTGAACCAATATCTAATTGTGGTCATAGATGGCGACGTGTCCCCATAAACAGCATCCAACTTTGCTTTTATCTCCTCGCATTTTTTCCCATCCAAAAACAAAAAGCGGATTACCGAACGATATCCATCTTAGCGAAAATCACGAAACACGTCTTACTCGAATGGCTGCCAAATCCAAACTAACTTATCAATCAGTCTGAAATTTTTTATAGATGTCGTTTTATAGATGGCAGCACACGATGATAACAGCAACTTCCCTGAGGAACGTCCTTTGTCATCAAACACGGGTACTTATTGAACCGCCCTCGTACTCTGATAAAAAGGATGTTCTCCATACGTGTAAATACACACAGCTGCTTTCAGAATTTTATTATGACTTATATATTTTTTACAGGCTTAAAAATTGAGGTTATCAATTCGGCGATGATTTTTTAATGCGCTTTTATTAGCTTCACCTTTATGTATGTATTTAACGGAATCTTAAACGTTATTTTCAAACACTTTAAAACATCAGATTAAATTGAAACTTCGCTCACTTATTGAGAACCGATGACAGTTAAATAATTTAAAGTCAATTTGAATTGTCCGCTCCAATTTGAATTTCATCGGTACAAAACTTTTTTAGAAATTAAATAAATAAAACAAACATTTTTTCAAATACTTAATTTTCGATCGTTTTCATCAAGTGAGGTAACGAACGCTATCTGTTTGACGATAAAGTCATTGCCTGGCGATGTTCCTCCCTCTCTACACAGTTTTGTTTCTAGGATTGTTGTATGAAAAAACCATAAAGTAATTGAAGTCTTTAAATTTATTACAAATATTGTTTTTGTTATCAATGCAGCAAATGTCCATTCCTTTGTAAATTCCAAATGATTTTATTGAGATATGTTTTAAAGTTCATTCAGTATCTTTCAAATTGTAAATTTGTATCGCTGTTTTGTGATAGATCTTTATTAGCATAGGGAAGATTAGATGTAGTATTGAAATTGGGATTATTTCAACTTATTTGGCATCATTCGTATGCTAAAATGCTTAACCCTTTCCGGCACAGTAGTCCCACTCTGGGCGCAACTGATTGTAATTCCAAATTTGCAAACGGCACCAGTAATATTTCATTCGTTAAATTTAAAATAAGGTACTTTTCTGAAAGAATCATGTGAAAAAAAAAAAGTATTAGAAAGTTGTAATAGGGTAACATCCCCAGTAATTGGCAAATTAAGGATTTGTCTTTAAACTTACTTCTATTTTCATTACAAAGAAATAAGATATTTACTTGGAAATATTTTTAAATCAAAGAATGCATACCTGTGCATCTATTTTGCCCACTAAAAGCAAAAAAAAATTTGAAAAAGTATTTTTATAAAAATATACTTAAAAAGTTGCTCAAATCACCAGTAATTGGCACCTAGAGCACCAATGTATGTCACCTTGTGATCCAGTAATTGACACATGTTTATATTAAAAAAATACTTTACATTTTGCATTGGGTTTAATCGCTTTAAATGAATTTACCATAGATGAAGATGCCATATTTCATGTTTTTGACAGTAAGAAATCACCATATTAGTCTGAAATGTGAACACTTTAAAACAATACAATATACTTATATTAATACCCAGTAATTGTTATGTTGTCCCCAGTAATTGTCATATGAAGCTTTAATGGATTCCATTTACTGATAATATTTCATATTTTCAAATAAAAACAAATGATAAATGAAATTAGTGTATAACTTTTAAAGTAGGGGAGAATGGGGATACTTGAGCATAGGGGATACTTGAGCCACCCCTATTATCTCTACAGTTGGTTAATTTTTCTTTCTGAAACTGCCAATATGATAACATATTTATAGTTCTGAACATGTAAAAAAGAAATCACACATCTTGGTACCATTTTGAAAGTATAGTGATTAATAGTTGTCTTTTCCCTATCTGAAGTAAATATTTGGGTGAATGACTTTTTTGTTTTTTTGTAATCAAAATTTTGTTTAAAGTTGCAACTATATACATACATTCAATAAGCATAATTTCAATTGCATTTTGAGTCTAAAATAGTTCTAATAGCTGCATGCTTTATTTAGTAAAACTCTGGGAAACAAAAATAGTGATAGTGGGGATACTTGAGCCAATGAGAGTGGGGATACTTGAGCCATGTCTCAACCATCCCCACTAGAAATTAAACATGGGTGAAACAAACAAAAAATAAAATTCCATCCTTATATTCACTAGTAGATATTTTTCTGGATAAAAAGGAGAATAATTTTTCATTTTATTTTATTAATTTTTTTTTTTTAAATAGCGACTTAAAAATGTTTAAAAATGTATATTTTTAAAATGAAAATATCTATTTTATTTTTCATTTTGACTAACAAAATAGCCTGTCTAGATAAATGTAGACATAGTTTTCAATTTAACTTTCATTAAATTAAAATAACTTTTTAAAACGGTTTTACAGGCTATAATCTCTAATACTTTAATTAGTTAGGTCCAACATATTAAAATATTTATTTTTTAATATAACATATTAAGATTAATATTTTATATTGAAATCGTAACCTCTGTTGCTGTAACTTTTTTTAACTAAGAAAATTGAAGAAAAATTGGTAAAAAGAGTGCACAAAAACAAGAAAAGCAACAAAAATCCCAGTTCAAACTTACCTGCATGGAGCCAAAGAGGAAGACAAAATCTTTTCTTGTGAAATCAAAAAAGTGTTTGAAATAGTAGAATGATACATCTGACTTAAATTCCGACAGCTACTAAATTAAAAGCATGAGTTCGACAATATCATTAGAGGAAAATTCTGTCAATGATGGTGATGATGTGAAAAGAAAATCTTCTATTGATGGTTGGTTACTAATAAAATATGCCAGGAAGAAAACTGTAAAAATATTTGTTGGGTAAGTGCTTAATATTTTGAAAATGAAATTTGCCCGAAGAATTGCAGATTCCAAATTTAAATGGCTCTGAACTGAGGATGTTTCTACCGTCGTTATAACTCAAGTTGAAATTATCCTTCGACAACCAGTTTTAACGACAAAAAATGATCGTATTACTAGCTTTGTTTTCTCAATTGGTTTTGAAGGACTTTACGTTTCATAATTTATCATTCTGTAAAATGTTTGTGCAAAAATAAAGCGAAAAAAATTACTTTTGCAGGTATTTTACCGTAGTGGCTCAAGTATCCCTTCACCATGGCTCAAGTATCCCCGCCATGGGGATACTTGAGCCACGATGTAAAACAAAAAATAAACATTTATTATACATAGAAAAATAGTTCAAAATTAATTGAAAGTGGTTTTTAGTTGAAGAAAAAATATCAAATTTTCATTTTCAATATTTTATTTTATTCTAAAAAAATATAAAAAATTTAAAAAAATTAAAATTCAAAAAATGGCTCAAGTATCCCCATCTTCCCCTATTTCCAAAATAAGTGGTTTAATCTCAAATTCCTTGCGAATTCCTTGTAATTGGAATAGGTGCCAATTACTTGGAACTAGGGAAATTGAAGCACCATTAATTGGCATCTATCATTAATTCAGAAATCCAAATATTTGTGTCGAAAATACTTTTACACAATTAAAGTAACCCTTTTTAACTAAACAAAACTGTTGTCAATTAAAATTTATATTATAAATCATATAATAATGAATTGAAAATCATGCCTTCCTTAAGCCAAAGAAGAAGCATTTTCAACAAAAATGGTTAATTTGATACAAGCCATAATTGTTTTTCTTTAATAGGCACTATTGTAATCTAATAGCATAAATCAAAGTTATAATCTTTAACGTAAATGAGCATATAACTGGTACATGGTCTTGCATTTTTAAAAGACTGGATATAAATGTTATTTTAGGACATGTTTATAGGATGTGCCAATCACTGGTGCATGCCAATTACTGGGAATGTTACCCTATAAGTTAAAATTATTGCAATACAATATTTTATAAACATCTCCAAAAATTCTTCCTTTGAATTGTACGCAAAACAACAGTATTCGTTATCTTCCAGACAGTGAAATATTCGTTAAGCACTAATACATTTGGATAGCTAGTATTAATGTTATCAATGTAAGAGTAATTTTTTCTTAAAATTGAAAAAAAAAATCAGACCCGGAAGAATTGAAAAAAGAATATTTAGTTTCGACTATTTCATTATACTTTCTAAATATTACTGAGCAAATAATTCTCTATGAAAAATTCAATTTACGTTTATTAGTATACGAATTAAATAAATTTTATATTGAAGTTTTCTTTAATATGGTACCTTTTTTAAAAAGTACCGTCAGAATACAAAAGATTAAATTAATTTATAAAAGACATAATCTTAATATAATTAGTCTAATTTTTAAAAACTTTCAGAATGTAGAAGGGCGTAACAAGAAAGGCGTTAAGTGAACTCTTGCAAACAAGTTTTTTTGTTTACAAATGTTCTCAAAAACACCTCTTATGACCTTCATTTTCATATTGTTACATCCGACAAATAGGCCCTATTTATTAATTAGCCTATTTAGAAAATAGTCGCTCCATTCGTAGAAACGTGCTTTCAAGACAGCGTCGACATTAAATTATTAAGTACATTAGGAAGATTTGGGGACAAAACACACCAACAAAAGTTAATTGGCGGAAAACTCGTCCGTCCAAAACGTTTTCATTTTAGAGAGAAACAAACATCCACCTACTACTGTTCAATTATTTCCGTAATGGGAACAAAACGTGTTTCATTATTTTCCAATTTATCATCTCGTGATGATTTCGTGTTTTAATAAATAGTATCTATTGAGCGTTCATTTTTAGCTCTTTATCTACCGAATTATGAATTCGTGAAAATTTTACATTCTAAAGCATTTTATGTAAATTGTTTTAACTAAATTAAAAGATTTATATAATCATTTAATAAATTTTTGAAGAATTTTAGAAAGATTGGGGGATTTAGAAGAATTAAATTTGAATTGACAGGGATTTTTGTGCAATATTTATCTCAAATCTTTTATTTAAAATTTTATTCTTAGTATTTTGTAGAGTTATAAAATGTACAAATATGTTCTAAGAATATAAATCTAGAAATATTACCGAATTGAAAAATCCCCATCCTCCTCCCTCAGCGCCAAGAAAGCTAAACAGATACAAAGGCAAAAGAAATTACTCTTTTAAAAATATTTTGGTTTTCTTTAACCAATAATGCTTTTGGAGCAAGATAAAGTAATGTATCTGTAACTCATTCTAATTAGTATTACAATTAATTGGAGTATTAAAAGAGTTTTATAAGAAGTAATTTTAATGGTACTTACAAGTACCGTCGGTAGATAAAGGGTTAACACATTGAAATAACTAAGAATGTGTTTATATGCGAAAGTAAAAATTTAATTCTACTTTTGAACAAACAAACAAAAAAAAAAAAAAAAAAAAAAAAAAAAAAAAAAAATACATACATTGTTTTTCTTTCTTCTATTAAGGTATATGCTTATCATTTAGGCACTTATCATTTAGGCAAAAAAAAATTATTAAACAGATATTTTTAGTTAAAACATGGCATAACACTTTTAATTCAATTTACATTCAATTAAATTTTGAATGGAATTTTAATTTACATTTTAAATGTAGGCAATATTAATTCAAATATTGCCTACATTGTCAAATTCCAGCAATGAATTTTGTTTATACCAAACCATCTATAATGAATTCCATGCAATATATTTCACTTTTTTTTTAAGCACTTTCCAACAAAATTGAAAAGTGCTTATGCATTCGGTTTGTCTGTCCGTCTGTCCACACTCTAACTCACGTAAATATACTCGGATTGCCATGAAATTTTAAGGACGGTATTGACGTTTATCCTAGCATGAACCCTATTGAAAATGGAGTTTCTACCATGATTAGTTTATCTACAGAGAGAGTCAAAAGTTTCCCATTACATTACGGCCTATGGGGAAAATCGTTTCATAGGGATTTTAAAGATTTTATACCCAGTCAAACATATTAAAATTTATATGCTTTTACCAGGTGCATTAAAATATGCATTCTATAAAATATCAGGTGAAAATACAGCTGTTATTCATTTACAGGACCACACAAAAGAATTCCATTAGATAATGGTAAAAGGGGGAATTGTGTGTGACATATTTTAAATAAATTGAACTGTTTCATGTATAATAAAATTGATGCATATCACTGAGGCTTAATATAAATTATACGATACTGCCTTGCCTAATATGAAGTACATAGCATTTACAGGGACACTCAAAAGATTTCAAATAGTACATTCTTTCCGAAGTACTGTATATGTATCCGATGATGGCTGATGAATGGATGAAATGCATTTTAATTATGATATGGGCGTATAAGTTTTCCTAAATTTATGCACATTATATGGTGTGTATAATGCTATAGTTAATATACAGGACTACCCAAATGAACTCACACACGTTATTGAATATGAGCGTAAATTACTTAAAGGTGGTTTTTAATTACGTTATGCATTTTTACGCTGAACTGCATTAAATTTACTAAAATACGTTGGCTGAATATAGATAAAATGATATACAGGGCCACGCAAAGAATTGGGTACATGAACGCCTATGAATGATAATTTATGAGAATGTGTTTTCAGTTGTTTTAAGAGTGTTTTAGATTACAATGAATTTTAGCCTAATACTGACGTATAATAAAGGTACCAGGTAAACTACAAGGTTGAACAAAGTACTCAAGTATGCCCCATTAATTAGTACAAATTGCTGAAACAGAAATTTCAAGCTACTAGGCATTTTCTTGCTAAACTAAATTTTCCCATTAAATAGTATGTATATGTATATTCGCTGTCAGATCAAATATTGGGCTGTTTAATAGTACTGGAATACATATTTGGTTATATTTGGCTTTATACCCTTATTTCCCTATATAACGAAGTTTTGTTAAAGATTTCATGAAGCGTTGGAAAGTGCTTCATAATCTATGCTCAACTCATGATTTTTTTGACTTGTTTTTGTAACACTTTAGTATTGAGCCACTTACTTGTATTATGAAGCAAAAGATTTGCAATATGAATCAGAGCTACTTTGGTCCATCCCATTAAAAAAATTTGTATTGTATAAATAATACAAGGTAATTTTGAAGTTTTTACCCTTGAAAAATATTTTATATCTCCCAATAGGATATTTGGATGGTTTGGCAGTAATTTAAATTTCTTTTAGGGATAACAATGGATGTGTTTGTAAACAACTGTTTTGGTGTGAAAATTTAAACTCTCTAAACTTTCTACAATGGATCAAACTGTATAAGAGCTACAAATAAGTGTCAAAATATTGTCTTTAATAATATCTAACCCATGTGTCATCAATTTTACCCTTAACTTTTTTTTAACTATTTGGAAAATAGTTTCTGTCCTCGGTAGAGAATTGGGAAATCTGAAGCATATCTGAATCTTTTTATTGGTTGAATTCCGCAACTTTATTCCGCAATTTTATTTTATTCGTTCTAATTGGTACATGTTTGATGTCCAAAAATGGAATACTTCTGTTTTTTTGTTATTCTTTTTCTGATTGGTTCATGATTGATGTCCAGAAATGAAATACTTTTGTTTCCACAATGACAAAGTATTAAAAAAAACTATAAAAAAAATTAATAATTAAAAACAAATAGAGATAAAGCTTTCAAACAAATTGCATTTAAAAGTACATTTTTTTCTGTATACGACTGTGTAAAAATTGAAAATGTGTGATGTTTAGAAGTTTAAAAATTTGAAGTACCGAAAATTCTAAAACTAAAATTTATAAATTTTTTATATGATTGGTGCAGGAATATTGGTTTTTAATCCATGGTGTACGTAATATAGGACTATGTTATTACGTAAACCACGTTTTAATCATCATAAAAATGTTTATTATTATTAATTTTAAATGTAGAATTTATAAGTCTAAAATTTTAGTCTTTGAAAATATAATTTTCCAAATAGTCGTATTTTGTTAATTACATTTTTTCTTTTTATTTATTTATTTTTGAAAGGAAATGTTAACGTTTTCATAAAGCTAACATGAAAATTAGTATTTCGGGGATACTTTGTGCCAAGCCCTTTTTTGGATTGAAAATAAGCCCAAATTACTTAGAAATTCCTTTTATACGATCCAATCTCTTTATAAAAAAAAAGTTTAAGTAACATTTTTTCCCCAAATGTTAGTGTAGCACAATGTTACGTTTGTTTTTGTTCCAGTTGCTGAGGATAACATGACGAAAACTGTTTCTCGTTTTTTTTTCAAGTATTGGTTTTCAATTTTTTTCTATTGGTTTGTTGTGTTTCAGTGTTAAAAATTGTTTATCGAGTTTGCTGTGTTGATTGATTACCCGATGCTATTGCACGCGGATTTTAATTAAAATGTATTCATTTTATATGAAACTAAGTGAATGGACCATGGAAGCCACCAGCAGTTTCAGAACTTTAACCCTTTGTGCACAGACGGTATTTTAAAGTACCATTGAAGAAAACTTTATATAAAACTTATTTATTCTATCTATTAATAAAAGATTTTTATTCCACACAAAATACTCTTTTCGATCAAATTTAGATAGGGTAGAAAAGCAGTCGAAGCTAAATATTTCAAAAGTATTAGTTTTATTATTCATTTTTGTAGGTATTTTTCTTTCTTTAAATAAAATTATATGAAACATATTCAACTGCAAAAGCATTTCCATTTATGGAGAGGTTCATGATGCATTTAAACTCATTGCTTCTAAGATTTGTGATATTTTCAAAAGAATAATTTTTGTTAATTAATCTGATTATTTTTGTAAATATTTCACATAAAAATTATAACTACCGTTATATTTAATCAGTTTTAATGAAAAAAAATGTCTAAATTAAATTTAGTATTTAAAAATTCCAGTATATCTTCAGATATTAAAGAAGGTAATTATTGAGGTGGATCAATTTCTTGATAAATAATTCGGTAGATAAAGGGTTAAAAATTGTTAAAAAATAAAAAATACATTTTCTTTTTAAAACCATACAGTTTGCTTCATTGTTTCATGTTAATTGATTACAACTCAATTTTGAAGTACAAAAATCATATTTTTTTTAATAATGGAAATGTGAATGGAACCATGTTAAAATAGCTCCTGTTGACGGTACCTCTTTTTACTAACATACGCCAAATTTAGTGTACAAAACATAATTTTTTCTTTAAGAAAATGTGTATTTTTTAATAAAAACATATCTTAAATATGCATACATATTTAGCTGCATTTTGCTTTATAACATACTAATGGATGAGCAGAACCTTATTAACAAATTTTAGCATCTTAACTTTTTAAGAAATGAGATTTCTTATAAACAATAGAAAACTTAAATTAAAATGTTAATGTAGCACAAAAACTTATGTATAAAAGTTTAAATTTTGGGCTATAACTTTGCTTCTATTTATCTCTGAACTAAAAATGCCTTTTTGGAATACCAATTGTTTGAACTTTAAAATAATGAACAAAAACAAATTTTCCACAAAAACTGCGATTTGAGGGGAACTTAGAAGCCTTTTATTATACCATCTGGAAAGAAATTTTGTTTTTAGAACCTGTTTCAGAAAAATGTTTATTCTTTATAAATATGTATCCTGAATTTCTTTCACTTCACAACTGACGACTAAATATGGACAAAAATGGGTTTTATTATTATTTTTACTTTTTACCCTTCTATCTTCATTAGAAGAAAGTATTGTAATCGAAATTTTTTTCGACTTCCGGTTTTCAACAGATTTATACGTTTTAGGGGTCAGAGATTCCAAAAAAAAAAAGTTTTTACAAAATGTCTGTCTGTATGATGTCCGAATGTCGCCATTTTACCATCAAAAAGTGTATGAAGATATGCACAGAATTGAACCAAATTTTTTGTGAATGTTTTTCGCTGTGGCAAGGAAGTCCTCTTTAAATTTTGAAATATTTCGCCGGAAGGGGACGCTGCAATAGCGATTTTTGTGCCATTTTCAACATTGGGCTGACTATAAGTGTATGAAGATAAGCATCGAATTAACGACAAATTTTTTATGTAAGTGTATGGCTATGGCTAATTGGTCCTCCCTGAATTTGAAAAAAATCCGCCGGAAAGAGGCGCTGCAATAGCGTTGTGCCATTTGTGCCATTTTCAATATTGTACCACCTAAAAGTGTATGGAGTTATGCGTAGAATTGAACCAAATTTTTTGTGTAAATGTTTGGATATGACTAGTAAGTCTCCCCTGAATTTGAAAAAAATTCGCTGAAAGGGGGCGCTCTAATCACGATGTCTGTGCCATTTTTATTATTTTGCCGTCAAAAAGTGTATGAAGATATATAGAACTGAACTAAAATTTTTGTGTATGATTATTTTTTGGGTGTGGAAGTAGGTCCTTCCAGAGTTTGAAAAAAAATCTGCTTATTATTCTACTGTCCATCGGCTCGTGCCGAGACGGAAACTCGTTTTTACTCCTTTTGACTAAGGCAGAAATTTAAGATGAAAATCAAAGTTGGTACAGTATTGAATTAAAATTATTAAAGCATTAACATGTGTAACAATTTTTTTTAAATATTAAAATGTACGTATGAGATAGAAGAAAGTTTTGGGATTAGCACATCCAACTAGTTTTTTATTTAGTTTGTACTATATATGTGTTGTAATGGGGGCTGAAAAGTTGTGCTTCTGAACTTTTAATAATCATGCTTTTGACAAATATCTCTGTAGATTATTTTCACATGTATTTTGAATTTTCTGATAGAAATCTCATGAGAATGTAAAACTATTTGAGTGGTCGACATTGTCCACAAATAATGGCTTATCCTTCACCAGCTTATACATGCTTGATTGATTTTAGATTTTGTCTACCTGACACTGACCTGCAACTTTCTCACGCGTATTATGAACTCTTCTAACTTTGTGCAGTTGTCGAACTCCGTACACATACTTTTTTCTCGATTTATTATAATAAAATTTGACTGTTTGCAATTCACAACTCTTTTTTCTATAATATGAAATGTTGGACAATGAAATTAATACAAGTTTTTTCAAATTGATTCAAAAATATCGTATAGGGGAAAGTGAGACACAATACCCTTTATATTTTATTTATTTTTAAATTTTTTAAGTTTTTCTTTTTTGGCTAATTGATTATAGCACTTCCAAAATACATTGTTAGCTCAGAATGAACCATTTTATCCTGGTCGTTTTGAGCTTTTATGAGTAAAATTTTTCATCATCTTACTTTTCATTATTATTGATTAAAGGTTATAGATAAATAAGAAAAAACACCTTTTTTGTAAAATTCAAATACTTTATTTAATACGAAAGTTAATATACTTAAAAGAAAGCTTTAAGTAACATTTTTTATGAAAATGCAGTGAACATCAACATAGGACACAGTTTACCATCCACTGTTGGCATAAAGTGATCCACAATTCACTCTGTTACTGCAATGCAGAATTTTCAAAATGTTTAATAATTGCTTATTCTCTACAAAGAAATACTTTTAAAGTATTTTTTTAACTGTAAAATAAAATAAGCAAAGAAAAGTGTATCTAACAGAGCAAGAAATACAGGGTGGTCATAAAAAAACTTTGCCGGTATATGGAGCTCTAGCGGCCAGTCCGTTCAACCGATCGAGGTGAAATTTCATATATAGCTATTTATAGGTATGAGCTCGAGATTCTCTGAACGGCAACAAAATGGCGCTCACGGTTACGGTTATAGTTACAGAAACTCGAAATTTTCCAATGGCAACACCCATTTTTTTTCATCGCAAAATGATCAGCGCATGCGAAAACCCTAAAGAGCGTTGGAACCGTACGTGTATAGCCAGAAACGGACACGTTATGTACGCACAAAAAACTGTTCTGCAAATCCCCCCCTCCCCTATAAAAAACACGATTGGCGCGCAAGGTATAAATTCGCATATGACAGAGTCATTTTATCCGTTTTCTATGCTGACTATCTGGCAAACGACGTTCCGTGATTGGTATTTTGTCTCTGTCATATTAAAATTTTCTGCGTGCGCCTTGTCGTGTTTTTTTTTTTTTTTTTTTTTTTTGAGGCCGTTCATAGAGCTGATTTTGTGCAAGCATAACGCGTCCGTTTATTGCAATAACCATACCGTTCCAGCGCACTTTAGGGTTTTCGCATGCGCTGATCATTTTGCGATGAAAAAAAAGGGTGTTGCCATTGGAAATTTTCGAGTTTCTGTAACTATAACCGTAACCGTGAGCGCCATTTTGTTGTCGTTCAGAGAATCTCGAGCTCATACCTCTGAATAGCTATATCTGAAATTTCACCTCGATCGGTTGAACGGACTGGCCGCTAGAGCTCCATATATCGGCAAAGTTTTTTTATGACCACCCTGTATTTTGATTAGTATTTACCGCTTTTAAGAAAGATACAAGTATTCTACTGATTGTAGCTTGTTATTTATTGCTATAGCGTTTTCCGGCAAATTCTGAAATTTTAATACTCATTTTAAGCATAACATAAAACAAATCAGGAATTAAAAACTTTAAGGTTTTTAATCTGTTTATATCAGTGTCAGTAAATCGCCTTAAACCCAAAAATATTTCGAGAAATTTCAGGCTCATAAGTATTTTGGACATTTTTCAAATTTTCATGAAAATGACTTTATTTTATTTAACAACTCCATCTTATGTGCAATAATTCCTGTATCTTAATATGTTATTATTAAAATATTTTTTTAAAATATAAGTTTTCTGTTTATTTGAAAATGTTACTTGCAAGTTTGCATTATGTTATTTTGGAAGTAAAAGAAAAATAAAGTAGATTTAAATTAATAAAAAAACAAATTTATTAGGTATTTCAAGTAATATTCAATAGTGGACCAATGCACCCCAATTATGTGGCAAACTGATTCACTTAATGAACGTATACGAGCATTCTTTAGGTGCGTTCGTAATTATGTAAATACGAATCGCCTATAGTCGTCGTTCAGTCCTTCTGTCCGCATATAACAGAGCAAAAACTATCTAACAGAATCGTTTGAAATTTAAAATATGTAAATGCTGCATAATTTTATCAAGTCATTCAAATTTTATGAAAATCAGATGTATAGTTTTATTACAGAGACAATCAAAAGTATTCCGTTACATTACGATCAATGGGAAAAAATAATTTCACGTGCATTTTAATGATGTTACTCTTTCGAACCTAATAAAATCGACATGCATCTATGAAGTATGTATTAAAATATACATTCTGTACAATATGTGGTAGAAAGAATATTTGTTATTTATTTACGGAGCCACATAAAAGTATTCCATTGCATAATGGTATGGTAAGAAATATATATATATATATATATATATATATATATATATATATATATATATATATATATATATATATATTTTTTTTTTTTGGCGCGTTTTAATTACATTAAACTAATCTTACGAATTTGATATACATTGCTGAAGTTTACTAAAAATTACTTTTAGTTTAACAGATATCAGATAGTATTTACAGGGGCGCACATAAGATTTTGGCTACTCTACTGTATCCAAAGCACTACGTAATATCACACGAAGACCTAAATATTTTAAAAACTTTGTTATGGTACGAACGCATCTCATTTGCTACGCTTGACGTACAGTTTCCGACATGTTTTTAACTTATATGAAACTATGTTCAGAAAATTCTACGAATGTAAAAATACTCAAGGAATGTTCAAGAATATTTTCAGGATCTTCGCATTAGAGAGAGAAAATATAGACAACAAAATTGGCCACCGATCCCTATTCTCCCATACTCTTTCATATTATGAACGATATTATTTTACTTGGATGTTTATTTTTATTTTCGTAACCATTAAGTAACTTCAGTCATAATTTTTCTAATGTAATTCTACATAATTACGTATTTAATTTTTGCGTGTCACCAATCTCTATGGTTTTTCTTATAATGGCAGGATAGTATAGACTGGAGGGGAATTATCTTACTTTCATTGACATTACTTACCCATCATACGTAGTATAGGGTAAATCTTGCAATCGTTTTGAAAATCGAAAAAAAAAATTGATTTAAACGTTTGACACTTGAGATTCCAAAAAACATTTTTAGAAAAAATTATTTGTCGTCCGCCTGTCTGTGTGTCTGTAAACGCTCGATCTCACAAATAAATTGACATAGCGACTTTAAATTTAGTATGTAGTTAGTATGTAAAAATGGGACGAAACCTATTTAATATCAGTAATCTCGATTATCCGAAACTAATTTTTTCGGACACTCGAAAAATCCGTTCTGATGAAAGGTACATAAAAAATTTAGAATTTTTTTATTTCAATCAGTGGAAGTAAAAGGCAATGAAATAACAAAAATTTTGCATAAAGAACAAAGTTGATCGATTACTAGTTGCCGAAATATTTGTAATCCTGTTCTCCACATTCTTCTATTTTTCATGACCCTGTATTTCATTCAAATTTCAATTCAAAGATATGTTTTAATTAGAAATGAGACGCTTAATCCAACACAGTAAACTGTTAGTTAATATGATTATTATTTTTGGAGTTATAAGGATGTTTTTTTTTACGCAATTCGGTACTACTTGAGCAGTTTGGAGTTTTATATAATTTGTCGAAATTGGTTAATTATAAGTTCATTAATAGAACATTACTATGAATATTAAAAATATTTAAGTGTATGTTTGTTTATTTTTTTTAATTGCAATGCATTTTATAAATAGTTTACACATGTTTTATTTTCAAATTATGCTATCCATGATAGGTAAGTATTACGGTGGCCCCCAACGACTAGTTTATTATTGTGGTTTCTTCTTGATGTAATCTTACTAGGGATGTGGTTTTTCTATTATACTCAATATCAAATATGAGCTCCTTTTTTTTCCCTATACTTAAATTTACTGCTAGTGAATGAAACATATTTAATCAATATCCAATAAAAGTAAAGTAATTTAAAGTAATTTTTCCTCTCCATCCCATACTATTCATCTATTATAAGAGGAAACCATATAGGTTGTAATACTAAAAAAATGTGTTACGATTTAAAATAATTTCATTTACCTAAATTACTAAAAGGTTACGAAATTAAACATCAATGTAAAATAAAATGTATAAAAAGAATAATAACGTGCATAATATGAAAAAGTACGTGAAAGATTGGATGATGGGGTTTCATAGACCGTATAGTTTTATATTTTAATTAGTTTTGAAAATGATTGGGTAGAGTTCAAACATGTAAACTATCGAATAAACCCATTTTTACTGTTTTAAAGTTTTAATTTACATTTTTTAGCAATTAATTATTAGTGTATTATTACAAGGTGTTAATTTGTTATAGGGTAGATATGCCAGTAATGGATACCCTTCCAGTAATGGACCCTCTTCAATGCTTATTGTTTGTAAAATAATAACCAATAAAAAATTAGTTTTAAATTTTTTTCGCAACTTCTGCTTGCATATTTTATAATATTGCATTATTGTCAACATATTTGATTAAACCAATCTTAAAGCAGAAAATGTTTCGAAGCTCCACTCTTTCGCAGTGAAAATCTTAAGGAACATGCTAAGAGCTGGCTTCATTTAATAAATTTTTATTTCTTTATTTTCTTGCAAAATTTATACATATTTTTTTTTCGGTAGTAATATAAAACTAGAATTTTCATGTACTAATTGCCACTTATAAAATGTCATTTATTTTTAAGGTTTTAATTCTTTCGGGTCTCATGTACTATTAATAATGCGTTGTCTTTTGAGTATCATTTTATTTTAAAATACTTTTCTTACAGTTTACACGTAGGAGTATTAGTATGTTTCTAGGTGTATTATGACTTCATTAATGTTTAGACATTTAGTAATAATCAAAATCATCTTTTGGGGTGGGGTGGGGGGGGACCGTTTGCGATTACTTTATTTTACAATATTTCACTCTTTAAATATAAAATAAAGATTACTTTCCTGAAAGAATCATGTGTAATCATGTGTCGAAAAGTATTAGAAAGTTGTAATATCAGTTAAATTTTGTTGCAATATATTGTCTAAATATTTTCAAAAACTCTTCCTAAGCCTGTTATTATACAGGGTGTCCCTAAACAAATGGTATATACGCTAGGGGATGATAGAACACATCAAGACGAGTAATATTAAATAGGAGACCAAGGGTCCCAAACGTTTTCCAAAGGAGATAGCCGCCATTAAAGTTTGGGGTCCAAAATTTCAAATACACATAAAAAACGGAAAAATTGGTCGATTGATTTGCGATTTTCACTATAATTATTCTTTATGTTGGTATTTTCTTGAAAATAAATTATAAAGATAAATTTCGAAAAATGCCGATAGAGGGCGCTTTAGACTTTGAAGTAATGAAAAACTATTTTTTGCCGTGATTTTTTGCATCTCATTAAATGGTTTCGTAAGCTTAGACTTAAACTTAAATTTTGAGCTCAAAATCTGAATAGTTGGAAGCGGTTAAGTAGCACAAGCTTAACTGTGTTCCGAGGGTTTAAATTTCAAATGATTATAAAAAACGGAAAAATTGGTCGATTGATTTGCGGTTTCACTAAACTATTCTTTATGTCGGTATTTTATTGAAAATGAATTATAAAGATAAATTTCAAAAAATGCCGATACTTTTTACGTTATTTTTTGCATCTGATTAAATGTTTTCGTAAACTTAGACTTAAATTTTGAGCTCAAAATCTGAATAATTGGGAGTGGTTAAGTAGCACAAACTGAACTGTGTTCAGAGGGTTCAAATTTCAAATGATAATAAAAAACGGAAAAATTGCTCGATTCGTTTGCGGTTTAAAATATAACTATTCTTTCAGTCAGTATCTTCTTGAAAATGAATTTTAAAAAATTCCGTTAGAGGGCGCCTTAAACTTCAGAGTAACCAACAACAAATTTTAACCGTTATTTTTTGTATCCAATTAAACGCTTTCCAAAACTTGTTAAATGTTTTCGAAATCTTAGATTTAAACTTAAATTTTGAACTCAAACTCTGAATCGTTGGAAGGGGTTAAGAAGCGCAAAAGGAAGTGTTTCAGGATTTGAAATTTACCCCCCCCCCCCCTCTCGAACACAGTTCACTTTTGCGCTACTTAAACACTCGCAACGACTCAGAATTTGATCTCAAAATTTAAATCTAAGCATTTGAAAGCATTCAATGAAATTAAAAAAAAATAACGGTTAAAAATAGTGTTACGCTACTCCAATGTCTAAGGCGTCCTCTATCGGCATTTTGTGAAATTTAAAATTTACTTTCAAGAAAAAACTGATTTAAAGAGTAGTTTTAGCAAAAACCGCAAATGAATCGACTAATTTTTCCGTTTTTTTTATCGTTTTCCGTTTCGTTTGAAATTTAAACCCTCTGAACACAGTTCAGTTTGTGCTACTTAACCACTCCCAACTATTCAGATTTTGAGCTCAAAATTTAAATTTAAATCTAAGCCTACGAAACTATTTAATGAGATGCAAAAAATAACGGCAAAAAATAGTATTAGGATGGATTATTTCCTTAATCCAAAGACTAAAGCGCCCTCTATCGGCATTTTTTGAAATTTATCTTTATAATTCATTTTCAATAAAATACCGACATAAAGAATAGTTTTAGTGAAAATCGCAAATCAATCGACCAATTTTTCCGTTTTTTATAATCATTTGAAATTTAAACCCTCTGAACACAGTTCAGTTTGTGCTATTTAACCGCTTCCAACTATTCAGATTTTGAGCTCAAAATTTAAGTTTAAGTCTAAGCTTACGAAACCATTTAATGAGATGCAAAAAATCACGGCAAAAAATAGTTTTTCATTACTTCAAAGTCTAAAGCGCCCTCTATCGGCATTTTTCGAAATTTATCTTTATAATTTATTTTCAAGAAAATGCCAACATAAAGAATAATTTTAGTGAAAACCGCAAATAAATCGACCATTTTTTCCGTTTTTTATGTGTATTTGAAATTTTGGACCCCAAACTTTAATGGCAGCTATCTCCTTTGGAAAACGTTTGGGACCCTTGGTTTCCTATTTACTATTACTCGTCTTGATGTGTACTATCACTCCCTAGCGTATATACCATTTGTTTAGGGACACCCTGTATAAATAAGAGCTGAATAGTACGCAAAATCGCAATGTTCGTAATGTTTTAGACAATGAAATATTCGTCAAATTTTAATTAATCTATTTGAATAGCTAGTGTTATTAACCCTTTCCGGCACGGGCAAAATTTGTTTGAAGAATGAGATATTATCTACTGACACCGGATTTCACAAACGATTTTTTTAGATATGTTGAAACTCCTAATTTAATCTTTTATTTTAAACCAAAATTGTACTAAAATATTATTGGTGCCGCTTGCAAGTTTGGAATTAAAATTAGGTGTCCCAGGGGGGGGGGGGGGGGAGGGGACCGGGCACAGTGTGCCGGAAAAGGTTAACATAACTTTTTTTTTCTAAAAGATGAAAAAAAATCGAACCCGAAAGGGTTAAGATCAATAATAGATAATTATAATTAAGATCAATAATAGATAATTAAGATAAGGGTTAAGGGTCATTGCTGGGATGCCTATTAGTGATTTTCCAATAATCGACACCCCATATAGACATCGCTAAAAATGTAATTCCAATAATGTTCATAATTAATAAAATATTGTGTTTAAACAAAATAGTAAAATTTAATTTTTTAATTACACTAGCCAGAATGTAATAATATCAAAACTTTTATAAATAGCTATTATTAAGTTATTTTGTGGTAAATAAAATTTAAATATATATTTCATATATATATATATAATTCTACTTTGCATTTTATATAATCTGGTAATCAAACCAGTTAGGAAGCAAGAAATGGACTATCAGAATGGTTAAATATTTTTGATAGATTAAGGGTGTATTCGAAAAAACGCTTTTCCACCTTCAACAGCTCGAAATTTTTCGATACAATTTCAGACACATTTTTAAAATTACAACCATGAAACTTGCTGAGGGGATTCTTGAAGGGACGTATGAGGTGCCGTGTGATGTCATTTTACGCTCAATTCATTAGAATTTGATTTATAAGCAATTATCTTATCAGTATGACCCTCTTTTTCATTCCCAAATCTCCCGCTTCGAAAAAATCGGTTCGAAATGCCGTTTTTGATTGCTCTTTTTACAATATTCTCTGTATTTATCAAAGAATCGACAATCACGGCACCTTGTGTACTTTCCAAATAAGAGATTTTGAAAGTTTGGTGCATTTGAGAGCAAAAATGAATTAAAAAATAAATCTGAAAATAAGCAGTTTGAATCGAAATACACCCTTAATATAATAATGAAAACGCTTGAATATAATAATTATTACTATTAATAAAATATTTTTTCTTAAATTCCTTAGGGCTGTCCATTACTGGCTCATGTACCCTGTTTAGTTAAATTACTTTTCCTTTTTTTAAAAAAATCATTTAAAAATTTAAATACAAATTGAGCGCAACACTTCCTAAAATTAATACCTTACCAAAAAAAAAAAACTAAAATAAAAAATAAAATAAATAAACAAATTACGACTTTTTGGAAAATTATATTTTTAAAGTCTAAAATTTTAGACTTGTAAGTAAATTCTATACTTAAAATAGTAATAATAAACATCATTTTTATGATGATCAAAACGTGGTTTACGTAATAAGACGCACGCATGGATTAAAAATTAATATTCCTGTTTCAATCATATACAAATTTTAAATGAAAGTTAAGTTTTACAGTTTTCGGCACTGCAAATTTCTAAACATCACACTTTTCAATTTTTACACCGTCATGTAGAGAAAAATGAAATTACTTTTAAATTGTTCGAAAGCTCTACCTCAATTTGTTTTTAAGTTATTAATTTTTTGTAGATTTTTATAAATACTTTAGTATAGCAAATCCGTTTTATAAACGGATCGTTTATAAAGCGGTGTATCGTCGATTCTTTCCAAATAGACCAAAATGAGAGAATTATGAAGGAAGTGATGAATTATTAACAATGTCCATTTACTTTTTTACCATTATCCGAGTTGAGATTACGCTTAATGGGCTTTAACTATATCTAAATATAAATCAGTAATCTATTAATATATTTTTAAATAATTGCCTGTATTCAGTAGCGGCTGATGAGGAAGTGATGAGGTTAAGGAGGTACTCACTTCCTCATCAGGTCTGTGGTTTAGAGAAAACAAAGTAACTTATGGACTGACCAACCTTAGGTCTTGATCTGAACTCAATACAGAAACTCCTGGAAAGATTATCTAGAGAAGTATATATGTTAATGGGCGTCAGTTTGCAATGACTCAAGATCTAAAGTGGCAAATTTAACGTAATTGGTTTTCTGTAACCCTTTATCTACTGAATTATGAATTCATGAAAATTTGACATTTTTAAATCATTTTACGCAAATTGTTTAAACTAAATTAAAAGATTTACATAATCATTTAATAAATTTTTGAAGGATTTAGCAGGGTTAATTAAACTTGAATTTACAGGGATTTTGTGCAATTTCTATAAGCCCACTCAAATCATTTTATTTTTAATTGTTTTCTTGGTATTTTGTAGAATTTATAAAATGTAAATAGGATGTTCTTACGTTATAAATAGAGAAATATTTGCACATTGAAAAATCCCAATCCCCCTCCCTCAGTGCCAAGAAAGCTGAACAGGTGCAAAGGCAAAAGAAATCCTCCTTTTAAAAATGTTTTTGTTTTGTGTAACCTTTTGGAAAAAGATAAAGTAATGTATCTGTAACTATTCTAAACAGTATTACAACTAAATGACATATTAAAAGAATTTTATAATAAGTTATTTTAATGGTACTTATAAGTACCGTCGGTAGATAAGGGGTTATAGGCCGGATATGTTCAAACTCTCCTTTTGAATGTGCCCAATCAAGTTTTTGAAGTGATTAGAAAAAATGTCTTAGAAATTTTAATGTTGAAGGAGGGATGCAAAAATCTAGGCGCCAGCAAGCAGTATCTCAGCACTTTTTTCTAATTATTTCGTAAGAAGTTTTTGTTAGAATGATATTAAGTCCTTTTGAGGAGCAAAGCATTTCTATTCTTAAAATGCTGAAATGATTGAACGACACCAGAGTTTTAAAACAAACTTGTTTCAAAATATATTTAAGCTTTTCTTCACGTACTTGATAAAATTTTCATTTCAGAATTAAGTGGGATATATTTTATCCCACCACCCTTCCAGGGGTTAAATTTTCAGCGTAGAAAACTAAATTTTAATTGTGAGAAATTTTACGCTGGCACCTAGATTTTTGCACCTCTGCGTTAAAGAGAAAAAAATGAATAGTCTATAAACTTTTGGGACAATAAAATTTTAAGTTTTAATTTTTCTTACAAAGTCTATGATTGTGAAATATTTTTTGTATGGATTGTGAAATATTTTTGTATGGTATTACTATTGTCTTGATATTATTTATCGATATAAATTGTTTTTGAAACTGTTACTCCCCTTTCTCAATTGTAAAACTTAAGCCGTTGTCGATAAACTTTTGAGATGTACTGTATAACATAATTATAATTATCATATAGGGATTAGATTCTTGTTCGGAACATAATAATGTGGCACGCATACTAAGAAAGATAATAAAATATGCTTAAGAAGGAAAAAAAAAAAAGCTTGGCGACAACTTGGCGCTAACACATATAAATGCATAGTTTTAATATGCTTATGATTTGAAAACGGTTGCAACAATGAATGATTTTACACAAATAATTTTTTTTAAATCAAATCGATTTTTTATTAAATTCTAATCATAAAAATTTAATGAAGTTAAAATGGGACCACATGGGTATCTCATACTTTCAAAAAAAAAAAAAAAAAAAAAAAAAAAAGAATTATTAAAATCGGTTTATATTTAAAGAATTTATGCGTGAACAAGAAATGCATACAGGTCGAATTCATAACCTGCTCCTTTTGAAGTCTGTTAAATTGGCAGTTGTCAGTCAAGATTTCGCTCTTTGTAGAAAAAAGATCTCGTATCGGTGTAAGAGGGATAGTCTGAAATTTTATTTATTGTACATATACATCCGAGTTGTGTGCTTGACATGAAAGCCTTCGATTACCTGAAAAATGAACGCTTCTAATTGAATGACTGCTTCAAAAAGAATTGGAATTTTAATGTTTTTGTTTTTTAAAGTTCTAATCGCAAGAATTTGATAAAGTTTAAATGGAACCATGTGAGCATCTTACACTTTCAAACAAAAAAAAAAAAAAAAAAAAAAAGAATTATCAAAATCGGTTCATATTTACGGAAGTTATGAGTGAACGAAATCATAACCTCCTCCTTAAAATCGGTTAAAAATTTCTCTGAAATAAGTTTAAAGCATTTTTGTAATAGTTTATCGTACATGGAAACAGAAAAATTAATTTTCCAGAAATCGTATTTAAATATTTCTTTTTTAATTAATCTAGAAGAATCAATTAAAGTTTATTTGTGATTTTACTTAAAGTAAGAAAATCATGCATTGAAACATTTTTTTTAACGTTTCTCCTTTACGTTCTTCTTATGCCCCCATCTGATAGTTGATACACTACTTCCTGTTCAATTAACTGGCTATAACTCATGTTCTAAAAATTATAGGAATAAAATTAAAAGATTTAGAATAGTAAAATTTTCAAAGTTTGCTTTATTTGAAAGTCATTTCAAATAAAACAAATTTTGAAAATTTCACTAAACAGGCTATTTTAATGTTATCAGATAAATAAGTTCTGATTATAAATTTTTAAGATGAGATCAATCACTGATATTATTTCCTATCTAGAGCAATGATACAACACTAGTGTAATGATTTTAAAAGCTAGTTTGAATACAACTGTTCCCTGTGTATCCAGGACGGACTTGTATTACGCGTGGGGGGGGGGGGGGATTTTCCGGATCCTGTTAGAAGAGTTAAATAGTTGAATACTACCAAAAACCACATCTTTTTTTGGAAAGAAAAATATTTCCAAAAACACCAGGATCTGCATCAAGATTCTATGCTTATAAAGGAAGGGATGGGGGGGCCTCCTACGAAACCTAAAGATTTTTTTCCCCTAATGAAGAAATGTAGGACCTTAAGAGCACATCTTTCACCCATGATTATTTATGGAGAAGATCGGCCCTGTCTGTATTACCCTCTCATTAGATTCACCGGTCTTCCTGCTAGATATTTTTTGTACCAATTGAATTTTAGGCCAATTGTCACACATGTTTTTTGCACAAAAAGAAGGGGTGAGGCTCAAATGGAGCACCTTCCATTTTTTTCCGCATCATTCGAGAAATTACCACTATTGTGCCAGGCTAACCCTTTTCTTTACAATTCTCTCTTCAGCCGTTGCAGCAAGTGACAATGATGGTAATATCCATCAGAAAAAAAAGGTGGTGAAGAGAGAATCTATAAAAAAAAATAGGAGAAACCCCATCCATCCATTTTTATTTTAATGACTCTTTATAGAAGAAGCGAAGAAGTAGGTTAGTTGGTGAAGGTATCTTTCCTCTTCTGCTCGCTCGGCCATCGCAAGATGGCAAAAACTCTAGAAGTGGAACGGGTCATCCCGGATGGGAAAACGTTTCTCTCAGGCCACTCCCACTAGCACCTCTCGCGCGGTGAGACACGATTCACTCCATCACAACTCTCGCGGTGTTCGACCTTACAAGTTGCAAAGGTCCGAACCCGGGATTTATAAAAACGTGTGCTCCGTAAATTGTGGAAGATACGGATAAATTTACATCTGACCACCGGCTGTGAAATGATGAGAGTATGCAATACGTAGTAGTCAGATTATGGACCTCTACTTTAATTTGGATATTTTTTTCAGATCGGTCTAGGTAAGTTTGTTTAATCCTTTGAATTTAATCCAAAAAATGCGAATTTTTTTTTCATTGCAATGTTTTCCATGTCTAAAATCTTCAAATACTACAACAGATTCCAAAGGAATGATCTTTTATTTTCCTGTCACTAAGATTAAGCTGAGCGATTCTAGTTGATTTCCACCGATTACCATTCTGTCTTCAGTTTTGATCCGTCAAAATCAGCTTAAAACTTTGATAAATTTTCTGAAAAATGCGGGTTATGAGAAATTTTGAAAGGTATAACTTACTTTGATTTTTAAATTACTTAAAATTTTCTTATTTAAAATAAACTTTAAAAATTTTTAACTCCTTATAAACTTTAAAATTTGTAATAATTTTCTTCTTATAAAAATATTTTTGATACATTCTAAAGCAGTCTTTAACAGCTCCGTATTTAAATTTAAAACAGTTATCATAGTCTACATTTATTTAGTTTTTAACATATTTGACCTGAGAAGTCGAAAAGCTCTAAACCCGGGATTATAAAATGTGAGCTTCATAAATTGTGGAAGGTACGGATGAATTTTCATCTGAACACCAACGGCTGTGAAATGATCATATAACGCCATGAGTAGCAGGATGGATCTCTACTTTAATTTGAATATTCTTTTCAGATCAGTCTATGTAAGTATTTTTTAAAGGTTTCATAATGATAATTTTTCTAGCGCGACATTTTGTATCTACATGGGTAAAATACCTTTAAAAACCTTGTAATATTTTTAATTGCACATTTCAGATGAGAGTTTCTGGGTTGTACAAACAAATGGGGGTATAACAGCGGTTCCCACACTTTATTGGTACGCGATCCATCTTTGAGTAAAGTTTTTTCGCGACCCACATAATAAAAGAGTGTACACTGTGTATCTGTATGAAAATCGTTGAATGGTCTATATAAGATATCCGTAACTATTCTGTGAAAAAAAGACAATTTTTCATATGAAAGATACACTATCAACAAAAACAAGAATTGATAACCAAAATGACTGGAAGTAGAATAATAATTAAAACAGCTTACCAATTACGAAAATAATTAAATGTACGTATAATTGTTATCAAAACATAACTTTATAATCTGTGAAATTTCTGACACTGGTATTTACCGATAAGTGCGTCTAATATCAGGGTTTAAAAAATGGTTAATCTAAAGTCGGTTTCTACAAGCATTTTGTGTCTGTACTGTTATTTTAAATAGCAATGTAGAAAAAAGGATGTTAACACAAGTATATAGTGTTGAATCCCATCAAGGACCACTTATATTCGTGTATTCTCACCCAGGAGGAAGTTGATAAAATATCATTTACTGTTGAAATTGTATAATTTGTATATATTTTTTAAACAGATGAAACAAAAGATATTTTTGTGAGAAAATGTGAATATTTCCGCGACCCACCAAAACATCCACCGCGACCCACTAGTGGGTCGCGACCCATAGTTTGGGAAACGCTGGGGTAAAAAATAACTAGTTCTTCAGAAGTATTTGTTTGTATGCACTAAAAACACATCTTAAAATGTTATGACTGCCACTTCTGATTAAATGTATCTTTTGAAATTTTTACCAAAATTAAAATTCTAAACTAATTTTTAACCGATAGTTTGAATTTATTTTTAATTCATAATCCAACATAATATTGTAGAAAAGCTTTAAAAAGCTTCAATCCTTGACACTGATAATTTTTAATGGTCTTTGTTAACATTTTTAACAAAAACTTTAGTATTAATTTTAAAACAATTAGGAAAAAAAATATGCCATAAGATTACTTTAGATATTATCCATCTTGTAACATAAACAACGAACATTAATTCATTAGCCTGATTGTGTTCATTCTGATGATTGCAGATAACTTGCAATGCGCAATTTTGCGCGTTTTTATACAAATCGGATATGCTAATTTTTCAAGAAATTCTTGATATGAAGATACACGTAAAAGTTATTACTTGTATTGAACTGATGATGATATTGTAGTCTATTGTCATATATCTTAGAATACTTCTTGTATAATATAAAAATAATGAATTTTGAAATATGGTTGTATCATGCATTAAACCTTTTTCTTAATATGTCATTTAAAATCATAAAAAGCAAGAAAACTGTTAACCCATTAATACCCAAACTATTTTCTTCATTAAAAATGAAATTTTGGGTTTCCCACCACTTTTAAAAGACGAATAACTTTTATCTTAATTTATTGAGGAATTTGTCTCGTGAAAAATACAGCTTATTATTTCTATTTACTGGTGTGAAAAGTGCTTTGCCTTTTTTATAAACGTCCCTAAAAAGGGACGCTAGGCACTAATGGGTTAATTTGATTCTGTGTCATAGTTTATAGAGTTCTAAAAGAAAACTTGAATTTGAACTTGCCTTATTTCACTAAACTATAGACTATTAATCTCCTGTCCTCGGCAGACGAAGTACTCGCAAGCTAATGCTATTCCTATGAAGAAAATATTTTCTAATACCTGGTTTTCATTTCGACATTTTTAATTTTTATTTATTTATTTATTTTAGCATTGGATAGCTGAGGTATATCACTCCATTTTTACTTTTTTGATTTCGGTTTTAGATATTTTTTTATAAAATTACTTTCACTTTTAAAACAGGTTTTAAAAGTGTAAGTGCCCTTATGAAAATATCTGCAATCAAAAGTAAAAAAAAAAGCGCAATGTAGAGATGCACCTCAGCTATCAGCAAAAAAGTTATTTTAAAATGTCGAAATGCAAATTAAATATTAGAAAAATAACCTCCCCATAGAAATAAATTTAGCTCGCGAGCGCTTTGCCTGACAGGGACAGGAGCCTTAACCATTATTTATGTGCGCATGTTTATATGTAATAGCTTTTTCAGAAATCGTTACACATAATTTACTGTTCATGCATAGACAGTCTTCTATTTTGGATGTGCATAAACCTTCTTCCTGTTTCCTTTTCTTTGTTACATTTATTTCATATTGAAGCCATAAAAATATAATGCAAATCGAACTTGATTTTAAATTGAAAATGTATAAGACTGGAGAGATACGTCTACATGAATTTCAATTAAGTCTAGTCATTGAAATAAAGGGGGGGGGGATAATGAGACGGTACAGTTCTTTTTGTATTACCAAATTGAAAAGATACAAGATCGGAAAAAGATCAAAGGCTTGACAGCATATGGTTATTGGCCTCCACGGTTCGTTTTCTGAAGAGCTGTAGCTTAATTTTTTTTTTATTAAACCTTTACGGCACGATTTAATCATGAAAATTTTTCTATCAAATATTTTTTTTTGCTGTTGTTAGAGAAAACATGTTTTATTTTTCAGATTCGTATTTTGTTAATAAAAAATAAGCATGACGTAAACAAAATTATAAGTTATTTTTTTTTTATTAAAAACTACTTCATACAATTTTGAGGTAATAAAAACATTTTAAGTTGTTAGAAGTACTTTTTAAAGAGACAAATTATACTATTTTTAATTGCTTACTAAAATATGAAACTTTAAGATTTTAATATATATATATTTTTAATAAATCCCATTTTTAAAAAAATCCCATGTAAAAATTTAATTTAGGAGAAAAGATTTGGCCAAAAATGTTTGGGCTTTTTTATTATGAACGAGAGGTAATTTTATTTTTAAGTTATGAGCACTCACGTCGTGTCTTTTTTCATTGGGGCAACTTAGTGTTAAAAAAAAACTATCATTCTTTAAAAAGATTTAATTGTCATTAATTTGAATATAAAATTTTCCTAACAAATCCACTCTTTGTTTATTTATTTTGAGAATGAAAATAATAAGCTATTAGCCAAGTCACAACAATCCGACGTGACTGTTGGAGGGTTAAAATCTATTTTCTCAAATCGGCGATTTTGGTCATTGCGCGCTTAATTTCTAAAAAATGGTTGGATATAATTTCATTAAAATTTGACTGAAATTGCAAACCTCATACATGCACAAAATAACGTATTACGTTCATCAACAATGTAGATTAAAAAATTACGATTATAAAAAAAAAAATTTGAATGTGGATTCTGCCATTGCAGAATTCAGTTTCGCCTCCGATTTAAAGAAAAAAAAATTCGATAGAGATCTTTTAGAAGGGCATCCCCGTTTAGAATGCAATGAACTAATTTCATTTTTCTTGTGTTTATCAATATAATAGCAAACAGAACGGCGTGAAATACGCAATTGATTAGCGATTTCTCTCTGAGACATTGGAATTCCTGAATAATAAAGAGATACAATTTGACGTGCTACTTCTTCATTGACTAGATTCATCAAAAACGGATTTTTTCTTTAGTTTAAACGCTTTTTTATAGACTGAGAAAAGGGAAATGCATTTGAACAATAAAATTGTATGAATGTCTCGTTTTAACGGCCAGATTATGAAACTAATCGTTGGGGGCCGCCGTAATACTTACCCATCATGGATATGCTTTATATAATATGTGAAAATAAAATATGTGAAAACTATTTATAAAATGCATTGCAATTCCAAAACAAAATTTAAACGTATATTTAAATATTCTTAATATACATAGTAATGCTCCATTAATGAATTGCTGATGAACCCATTTCGACAAATCATGCAAAATACCAAACTACACAAGTAGTACCGGACTGCGTAAAAGAAACATCCTTATAACTCTAAAAACAATCATATTAACTAACAGTTTACTGCGTCAGATTAAGCGTCTCATTTCCTATTAAAACATAGCTTTGAATTGAAATTTGAAGAAAATACAGGGTCATGAAAAATCGAAGAATGTGGAAAACAGGATTACAAATATCTCGGCAACTATTAATCCGACCGACTTCGTTCTTGAAGCAAAATTTGTGTTATTTTATTGCCTTTTACGTACTTTCCTTTTAAAAAAAAATCGAAAATTTTTATATACATTTCATCAGAACGAATTTTTCGTGAGTCCGAAAAAAATAGTTCCGGATAATCGAGGTTACTGATATTAAATAGGCTTCGTCCTATTTTTACTTGCTAAGTACATACAAAAGTTTAAGTCTCTATCTCCAATTTTTCGTGTGATAGAGCGTTTACAGACAGACAGACACAGACAGACGGAAGGCAATTTTTTTTTCTAAAAATGTTTTTCGGAATCTCCAGTATTTGAAGCGTGTAATTCCTTCAAAAATTTTTTTTCGATTTTCAAAACGATTGCAAGACTTACCCTATATACTACGTATGATAGGTAAGTAAAAGTGGGCCACAATTTTTGGCACGACACTTTTTAGCTTGTCTGAAAGAAATAGCATCGGAGGCTTAAAAAAAATTGCTTGGTTTCTTTCTTTTTCAAGAACTAATCATTATAGTTTTTTCAGTGTATTTTTTTTTTAATTCCATATCATATTCCTATTCAATAAAGTTTTTGGGTGACACTAACAAAATTATGAGAAGTCCTGCGAGCAAGGCATATTAGGGTGATTTCATTTAAATTCACCAAATTTGCTTGGCTAATTTTCGCCGACGTGTTAATTTGTTCACATAGCATCAAACATCAGACTTAGTAATAAGGATTTTATTGCATCGTTTTCTTCTATTTTTGAAACCCGATTTGTTCATAGTTTTTAACGATATCTGAAAGATTAAAAAAAAATCAGTAATGTTTCGTTAAACTTTAAAACACACTGATGACATAAAGTGCACAAAATTTAAGTTTATTAATCTCTTACCGTAGTGTGACACATATGGCAAAAAAGTCCACTCAAATTAGGAGTGTCGTATATTTATTACAATGAGTTATGACTTTTTAAACTATTAACATTTTTTGTCTGCCAAAAGACAGTTGCTTAATATTTACAATAAATCCTAAATATTATGATACCGAATAGATATAAACTACTACATATATAAAATACAAATTTTTATATCATTCCGAACGTTTATAAGACAGTTTGATAAAGAGCTTATACACTAATAGATATTTACATTTTCAGCTATGTGATTGTTTGGGGGAAAAAGGTTTTGGTGTTTATCTTGTCGTTGCTTTTGTGAGAAAATTTAATAATTCCGGGAAATATTAGCTTTATCAAAATTTTCTATTTACTACACATCAGAAATGCAATTTTTTAGTTAATTTTTCGAAAGATTAAAATGCTCTATTGCTGTCCAAAGAACACCTGTGAAAATTTCTTCATATAAATTTTTGCACATTAGAAAGTGAATGAAAAATTGATTACAAAATTCCATCTTTACATATACAAATTAAGTAAAAAATGTAAATATAAACTTATTCCAAAGCATAAGTGTAATTTAAAAAAAGAAAAGTAACTATCTTTTTTTATTCTTAACACGTTGAGTGCCACGTCAGTCACCGGTGACTGGCATTCAACTTTCCATTTGGGCTGCGTCAGTAACCGATAACTGACACTTTAAAATATGATATAAAACTAAAAATATATATTGTTTTAAGTAATTCTTGGAAATTTATTTAAAATTTACTTAACTTTTACCTATTACAGGATTACACAGTCTAAACGAGGTCTAAACGGAAAGTTCAGTGTCAGTCACCGTGGCATTGAACGTGTTAAACAGCAGAAGACTTGTCATCTGATTCTTGAAAATTGATTTAATAATATTGTCAGTGTGTATTTTATTGGCAACATTAGACATTAACCTTCAGTAGGTATTCAAATATTTTAAAAGCCTAAATTGGGTATGTTGGCAAACGGTAACACATAGCATTTAAGAATAAAATAAATCTTTGTTTCATTTCCGGAAAGCATGAGAATAAACTCTTTATCCTCATGTTTTACTCATTATTCTCATTACTCACATTCTCATTATTCTCAAAATGAAACATGAGAGGAAAGTGTTTTGAATTGCAATGTGTTTGCAAAATTAATCTTTTTTTCCTCTTTAATGAATTTTCTTACATCGCAACTGTAATAAAATTAATTAAAAATAAACAAACGCGTTTCAAGAAAAAAATTGCTTAAAAAATTACTTTTAAAAAACCAATGCGACTCGTCAAGCAAAATAAAGTTCATTTGATCATTTCAAAAGTACTAGACAGGGAAAGTCATTTTAAGACTTTAGATTGCGGCATCTTTTGAAACTAAGGAAAATTAAATGGTTGATGAGAAGAAAGTATTATGAATAGCAATCCATTTTGAGATCTGGAAACTCATCTCACTTGAACAGAATTAATTCAACAAAAAATGCCCGTTAACAACAACAAAAAAATCTCATTTAAAGTGATATTTTTTTTTTCTTTTGTTTACATTTTTGCATATATTTCAATTGGAAGCACTGATTTTTGAGATTTGTTTTGAAAACTAATATTCTGTTTTAATGTTTCATTCTTTGTATCTATTGAGTGTTAATAATACAACTATAAATACTTTCAAGTAAAAAAGTTTATTATTTTTAGGACGATTTCTTTTAGAAGTTGACTTGCACTTAATTTATTTACCGTATTTACTCGTGTATAACGCGCACTTTTTCCAAAAAAAAAAGCAAAACTCCCAGGAGCGCATTATACACGGAATAATTTTTTACTTCTGGCTGTAACCACACGATATACATATAAATCAAGAAATGTATTCAAAGAAGACATAAACACTCGGAAAATCTTATTTAATTGAAGTATCACTGCACCTTTATTTCACACTCCTTGCACTTTTTTATTCATTAACATTATATAAACGCTATTTAGAAATTCTCACTGCCGTCATTTATTCCCCCCCCCCCCCCGTCATTCCCTACACAAAATCTAAAAATATATTTTCGTCTAGTTTTTGGCCTGATGTAATGTTTGTTTCAACTTACTATACTGAAATTTATTGAGTTATTCATTCATTTGCGTATCAAATTTACGTTGCGCGTTATATACGAGATTTTAAAAAATCACCATTTTTTCTTATTAACTACGTGGTGCGCGGTATACACGAGTAAATACGGTACATAAAATTAAGATGTATTTCAAAAAATTTTGTTAACTAAAAAAAGAAATATACTTTTTAAGAATAGCATACATGAAAAAAAAAGTTAACACTTAATGTTACGCGGTCTCACTGACCGCTGCTTTTTGCAATTTTTTAAAGTTTAACTACAAACGCTACCGAAATTTTATTTTGTCTGGAATTTTAGTACTATTGCTAGAGACTTTTGAATAGATGAATTTTAATTATAACAGTCCAGTTTAGAAAGTTTAGTACAAAAACATCCTTCTATGAGCTAATTTTGCCTTTCATTCATCTTTCAATGGAGAGGTTTCGTAGACCGCTTTACTGTAATTATGTAACAATTTCTGCCACATCAGTTAAAGGTTTAAATATTAATTTTTCAAGAGACATTTTAAAAACAAGGATGCATCTCATGCTCATGTGTGTAACATTATCGAAGAGAATTTAGCCTTAAACTGATGTTACCGGTCTCACAAACCGATACTTTCTTTCAGTTTTTACAAGTTGCAGTTTAACTACAAACGTTAACGAATTTTTGTTTCATTTGGAACTTAAGTATTATAACCTGATATTTTTGAACAGGTTAATTTTAGTTATAACAGCCTTGTACAAAAACACCATTCTATGAGTTAATCGCGTCTTTTATTTACCTTTCCATGGAGCGGTTTCGGACAATTTTACAGTAGTTACGCTATAAAACCTGACCGACAAAAACACCCGTAAGATGATTCTCAAATCCCTCCCTAAACGCAAATTATGTAAATATGAACTTACCTTTGTAAAAACAACCTAGTGTTAACTGTCCCCAGATTTTTTAATTTCACAAAATTTACGAAGTTAATTTTATCAGTATTGATATGAAACTGTTATGATAAATAAAACTTTAATGTGGAAAATTAATTCAGTATAGCCATATTATTATGATTCTACGAAAAAATTATATTAACCCTTTGAGGGGCGGTGGGATATGTTTTATCTTACCTAATTTAAATGGGATTCTCACCAAAAACTTTTGATGAAATTTTATATTTTTAACTTGAGACAAATTGTTGAAAATTTGTCTTTTTTTTATTTTAAAACAAAATTTTATTGATTTTTCTGGTGAGAATTCAATATTACCGCGACATTATTGCTTGCCCCTCAAGGGGTTAAGGTATGCGCCTATACCTTTGAGGCCTTTTTTTAAATATGAAATTTTTATCAAACACATGTTTTTTTTTTCGTTAAAACAGGGAATAAAACTAGGAATTCATGTAAATTTTTCATGAAATTTTGCATTAACTTTTCAAATTTAGGCAATATTTAGTCAAATTATAGTAAAGGGTTGGCGAACGAAATCTATTCAATATATTTAACTTTTTTTTTTCAACAGTACATTAGCAAACCACTTACCTGTGTTATGAAGCAAAAGGTTTGCAATCTCTTAAATTTACTAATATATACCAAATCCTGTATACAAAACATTTTTTTAAAATTTTTCCAATAAAAATAGCTTTTAAATTAATATATACAAATTTACAATCTATATTTTGCTTTATAACATATCAATAGATGAGTAAAATCTTTTTTATGAAATTTTATTTCAATATCTTAACTTTTTAAGAAATTATGAATCTCGTAAACATACCCAAAGAAAATCTCAGTTTTTTTAACGCAAATTAATATTTTGATATAGCACAGAAAAAAAAAGTATAGAACTTTAAAATCCGCCCAATTTGTAGGTGTTTATATAGTTTAGTAATTATTTTATATTTGTATATTAAAATGCATTGTTTACTTTTTTATGGCTTTTTAAAGGATTCCTTACAAATTCCGAAAGATCATTTTCGGTTTATATTTTGGGTTATATCTTTGCTTCTAATTATCGCTGAACAAAAGTAAGGCATTTTTGAAAAGCAAAATGTTTGATTTAAAATATAAAATAAATCAATTTTTTGCAAAAATAGAAATTTGAAGATAGCCATATACCTAGACTGTTGTGTTGAGAGAAAGAATCAATTAGTCTTTTAAAACCCTCTATATGAATAACATTGACTTTAGATACATTACGGATATACAACCCAGTGATACAAAAGATTAATAAAGATGCATTCAGTTTTGGAATGTGTGGAAAAAAACTCTCTTAAGATATTGAAATACAAACAAGAAATTTAAAAAGAACGTTACCATTAACACGTTCGCTGCTGCTTACGTGAAGATGTAATGATAGTTAATGCCGCACTGTAGAAATGGGTTTTTCCCAGAAGCCGATTTACTTTTCATAACAAAGAATCAGTACAAGATTTTCCCGCGCCAGCGCGTGAAGGCTATTGGATATTACCCCACATCACGCGCTGGCGCGTGAGATGCCCCTTAACGTTGGCGCCATATTACGCGTTGGCGCGTGATCGGCAGCGAATCTGATAATACGAGTGTCTTCGTGTTACTAGGGTATAGTCTCTTAATCTATAGTCCTGCTTGAAAAAAAAATTTTTTTTTTTGTTTGTATTCTTGTTTTCAAGTGAATGTACAGATTTTAATTACAATTTGGTTTCCAAAGCTAATTTTTTTCTAACATTTCATTTGAATAGACTTCATTCAATAAAAGATACCTACAACAATGTTTGTTTCTGAATTGATATTTAAATAACAAAGCAATGCATATACAGTGAAACTTCTATTAAACGATGCCTCGTCGTTCGTCTTACACACTTCATTATGAAGAAAGTTCGTTCAATAGAAATCAACTCTAATTAAAGAAATGTTTATACAAAAAAACACACATGCATAAAAAGAAAAATACATTTTATTTGAAAATATTGGGAAAATGTATGTTAATTCGGACAAAGTTTGTTTTATACAATGTCGATATATGAGAAAAAATTAATTAGAATGTCTTAACTTATAAAGAGAGGTAAACAAAAACTAAAGCGTATCTTTTCTCTTGTTTCTCAATATATCAAATCCTTAACTTTAAAGAAGTCTGGAATATTATTTTGAAAAAGTTTCTAATAAAAATACGCTTAAAAAAAAAAAAAATCCACATGATTGTATGTATTCGAACAATTCATCTGTAACATTTTTGTGAAACTGAAATAGAGGTCTGCACGGGCCGGAATTTCCAGGCCCGGCCCGGCCCGTAGGAAAGTTATTTCGGCCCGGCCCGGCCCGTTATAAAACTCAAAAGTTCGGCCCGAGCCCGGCCCGGCCCGTACAAAAATCAGCGAAAACAGGCCCGGCCCGGCCCGGCCCGTTTTGGCCCGTCACAATTTCTACGATTTCTAAAAAAATTCAGATTTTTATCATATAACTAAGATTAATTTAAAGAATACTGCATACATATCTATGGAATGTTTTTACAGTACAGTAAATGTTTTACAGTTTTTACAGTACAGTGTCAATACAGTAAATACACATTAACAACATTAATGATTACTTAGATTCTTAGGTTTTCAACATTCGAATAAAGATTCATTAAAAAATTAATATGGCTTAGAAAAAAGAAAGAAAGCTAAAAACATTGTTAATTTTGAAGTTGTTTAACAAAAGAAGATTTATAAATATATTTCTATATCATTTTATTATAAATTTCAAATCCAAATTCATTCTTAAATTCAACGAAGCTACTTTCTGATACATTTCTAAATTCATTCCCCCCCCCCCCCCTCAGAAACGCATAAGATTAGCAGATATCTTTATTCAGAGACTATATAATCGAATAGCGTTATCCATTTTTTGATACAAGCAATTTAAGAATACTGCAAACAAATAAAATACTGTCATAATTAGCGTTTTGAATAGAGTTTCCGGAAGCAATAGCAAAGGAAAGAAGAAAAACCTGCAATCATTTGAGAAACTATTATATCTCAACAAGGTTATACAAGTATTTTATTTACCAAAAATGAAAAACGCTATTCGATTCCAAATCCCTTCAATAGTTAGTCTTATCACTTTTACACTTTTACAATTTAAAATTAATCAGAAAATATGTCAAACTTTCGCATTATTGATAAATTAATTCAAAAATCATCAAGAAGTGAAGACTAAGCTAAGTTCTTTAACTCTGTTAATAATTTTATAAATCATGTTTTCTGCCAATAATTAAGTCTAGTACCGGTCCGGCCAGTCTATGTGTAGAAAAATAGTGCAAGCGTGATCTCGGACCGGCATGAGTCAACTAAAAAAATATTAAAACGGGTTACACATCATGTAATTCTCCGATGCCGATACACTGTGCATTTTTATATTGATGCTGTCAAACTAGTATGGCCACATTTATACTTATTCTCGTTAAAACCATTTTCGTTGACAATAGCTCATATATTTATCGTTTCTGCTTAAATCTTCAGAATGGGCCGGCAGGCCCGAAAATTTTTTTTCTCGGCCCGGCCCGGCCCGTCTGGCCCGTTCAATTTTTTTGCCGGCCCGGCCCGTTTATGTTGTTTGTCGGCCCGGCCCGTTAGAAAATTCGAAACGACTCCGCTTGCCCGGCCCGGCCCGCGGGCCGGGCCGGGTACGGGCCACGGGCCAGGCCCGGGCCCGTGCAGACCTCTAAACTGAAATCCCCCTTTTGAAGGCTTTTAACATTTCTTGTTTTAAATTGAAATGAGTGAATAAATAATTAGGTTTTCATACAATTGACAACCAACAAACAATTGTTTCAACTGAAATTTATCGTCCATCGCAACAGCAACGTCTCCGTTTGAAATGTTTTGCACGCACAAAAGTGGAATAAACTTCATTGTATAGAATATATTTTTCGTAATATGGATGTTAATTTGCATGCCATTAGTGCTGAAAGTCAAGATTCAGCAAAAAAATTCGTTAAGTAGAAAACTTTGATAAATATGGACTTCATTAAAAGGAAATTTGAATGTATTTCATTTCATAAAAAGTTAATTAAATCCAATTGATTTTTTAAATAATCAGATTTTAAAATATTCACCTTTTTATATAAACATTTTAATAACAATTTTAATTTTTCTTAAGAAAGGTGTTATAGTAAAAATAAAATACATTGACATGTTTCGGAACCGTTAAATAAGTTCCATAGTGATAATATAAATAAAACAAAATTTCAAAATATTTCTCGGACAATACAAATGACACGCGACAATGAGATATAAATAACAAAAAACACGCGCTCTATTGCAAAAAATTAAAATATAGACCATGATCTAAACTTAACTAAAAATATATTTTTATTTTTAGTTAAGTTTTAGATCATGGTCTATATTTTAATTTAATTTTTTGCAATAGAGCGCGTGTTTTTTGTTATTTATATCTCATTGTCGCGTGTCATTTGTATTGTCCGAGAAATATTTTGAAATTTTGTTTTATTTATATTATGACTATGGAACTTATTTGACGGTTCCGAAACATGTCAATGTATTTTATTTTTACTATAACACCTTTCTTAAGAAAAATTAAAATTGTTATTAAAATGTATTTCATTTCAGTTTTTGGAAATTTAAAATGACCTATTTTTTAATGGTAATCTGTTTATAAAACTAATAATTTTCCTTAAATAAGCTTAGCTTCACTTCCATTCAGAGAATGTCTTTTAATAAAGTCATACCTTTTTAAACAGATAAAAACAATGCCGGAGGATTTCCTTTTTATTTATATTTTTTCGCAGCTTTCAAACGTAAGAACATAGATTTTAATTGCCATTCTGTCTGCAAAGTATTTTTTTTCTTTTTCTCATTGAGCCTAATACCTCATTTTGAAGAGAATTTATTCAACAAAATATGCCCGCAGCGAAGTCTTACAGCTGTTTGACATTTTAAAACAATAGTCAGTGTGATTATGGATATCCTTTTAAAATATACGTTTTAATCTAACTTTAAAACTGAAGCATCTGTTTTAATTAAAATCTATTTAGAAAAATTATTCTTCCTTAAATAACTCTAATCTCATCTCCATTCAGAATATCTCAGCTAACACTCATCTTTTTTAAACTTCCTGTTAATATAATAATTATAATAATGATACACCGATTTTATTTGAAAGGCTGTTGGTAAAACTAATCAACTTGAGCTTAGCAATTCATTTGAATAGAATTTATTAATGCCCGCGGCAAAGCCTTGGTTTTTTAACTGATTTTAAAAACAATAATCAATGCTAAAATTCATTTTATTTACGTTTTCTCATAACTTTAAAACCAGTGGATCCAACCCCAGCTTTTCAAGGTCACGGAACAAAAATAAAAATGTTTATTTGAAGATTCTAATATATATTTTTACATCTAATAATAATTTTTGAATTTAATATATATTTTTACATCTAATGTTAAAGATTGTCCACCAAAAATATCGTTTTGAAAACAGAAAATATATGTGGAAACAATGGTAAATCTATGAATCAACCGCTATAATCGGGTTTTCGAATGCTTTCCACCAATATGACTTCGAAGACCGATTGCGTTTTAATATGCGAATATAATTTAAATAAATTCTGGAATTTCAGCCGAGAGAATTCTCAGATTCCGCGATTCTCAGAGCCGTAAAATCTGAGAATAAATTATGCAGCGAATATATAGTGTAAGAGGATTAAAATTGTCAAATTACATTACTTTCACCAGTGGAACAAAAATAGTACTCCCCTCTATCAGTAAATGAGAAATATCAAACATGCATTATTATTATTATCTTATACTATAATGCGAGCAAAAATTGTGTGTGTGTGTGGGTAAATTTTATCTCAAAAACGGCTCTAACGATTTTCGCAAAAATTTGGATTTTACCATTTTCGGGCACGAGAAGACCATTGGGCGAGGTCCCATGTCCGGGAAAATTCGATTACTGGGTCATTTTGGGTCACAATGGGTCAGGATCAAGCTATTTATATCTAAAGAACGGCTGGATCGATTTTAAGAAAACTTTGTAACCAATCGTTTTTTGGCACGAGAAAACTATTGGGCTGGGTCACATGTTCGAAAAATTTCGATTATTGGGTCATTTTTGGGTCATTATGGGTCAAGCCATTTTTATCTAAAAAACGGCTCTAACGATTTCGACCAAATTTTACATTTTATCGTTTTGGATTACCAGAAGACCATTGGGTTAGGTAACATGTTCGAGAAAATTCGGTTAGTGGGTCATTTTTGGGGTCATTGTGGGTCATGCTATTTTTATCTAGAGATTTTCTCACGCAATTTTGACTAAAAATTGCATTCTATGGTTTTCGGGCACGAGAAAAACATTGGGCTAGGTTACATGTTCGAGAAAAAATTTCAATGGGTCATATTGGGTCATTAAGAGTCTGGGTCAAGCTATTTATATTTAAAGAACGGCGTGATGGATTATAACGAAATTTTGTATGTAACAGTTTTTTGACATGAGAAAACTAATGGGCTAAATCACATGTTTGAGAGATTTCGACTATGAGGGTCATTTGTGGGTCATAATGGGTCATGGTCAACCTATATCTAAAGAACAGGTATATCGATTTTAACGAAATTTTGTATACAAAATTTTTTTGGCACGATAAAATCATTGGACTAGGTTACATGTTCGAAAAATTTCGATTAATGGGTCATTTTGGGTCATTAAGAGTCTGGGTCAAGCTATTTATATTTAAAGAACGGCGTGATGGATTATAACGAAATTTTGTATGTGACAGTTTTTTGACATGAGAAAACTAATGGGCTAAATCACATGTTTGAGAGATTTCGACTATGAGGGTCATTTGTGGGTCATGATGGGTCATAATGGGTCATGGTCAAACTATATCTAAAGAACAGGTGGATCGATTTTAATGAAATTTTGTATGCAACATTTTTTTGGCACGATAAAATCATTGGACTAGGTTACATGTTCGAAAAATTTCGATTAATGGGTCATTTTGGATCATAAAGGGTCTGGGTCAAGCTATGTATAATTAAAGAACGGCAGGATCAATTTTAACGAAATTCTGTATGTAACAATTTTTAGAAACGAGAAAACTAATGGACTAAGTCACATATTCGAGAGCTTTCGATTATAAGGGTCATTTGTGGATCTTAATGGGTCAAGGTCAAGCTATATCTAAAGAATGGGTGGGTCGATTTTAACGAAATTTTGTATACAACATATTTTTGGCATGAGAAAATCATTGGGGTAGGTCACATGTTCGAGAAATTTCGATTGGTGGGCCACTTTTGGGTCATTCTAATTTTATCTTGACAACGTTTCGCGCAATTTTGATTAAATTTTGTATTTTATCGTTTTCGGTCACAAGAAAATCATTGGGTTAGGACAGATTTTTGTGAAAATTCGATCAATGGGTCATTTTGGATTATAAGGGGTCAGGGTCAAACCAACTATATCTAAAAAACAGCTCAATCGATTTTATCTAAATTTTGTATCTTATGTTTTTCGGCATGCTAAAACTAAAGAGCTAGGCCACACGTTTAAGAGATTTCGATTATAAGGGTCATTTGTTGGTCATGATGGGTCATGCTAATTTTATATAGAAAATGGTACTCACCATTTTGACTATACTTTGTATTATATCGTTTTTGAGCAAGAGAAAACCATTTGGCTTGGACACATGCTCGCGAAAATTCTATTAGTGGGTCATTTTGGGTCTTAATGAGCTAGGGTCATTCTAATTATATACAATAACGACTCAATCAATTTTACCTAAATTTTGAAACAAAACGTTTTTTGTCACGAGAAGACTATTGGGCTGAGTCGCATGTTAAACAAAATTATATTAGTGGGTCATTTCGCTTCATTGCTGAATGCTGCCAAGCTAATTTTACCTAAAAAATGGCTTGAACGATTTTGATTCAATTTTATATTCTACTGTTTTTGATTACCTGAAGACGATTGAGCTATGTCACATGCTTGATCAAATTTGATTAGTGGCTCATTTTGGGTAATACGGGTCAGGGTCACGAGAATATGTCAAAAGCCAATAACTTGGTGATATTTGACAAAATATTGGCGACATATGGCCAAAAAATCGACTATAAAAATTACGAAAACCAAAACACGTATTTGGAGCCAAATGAAAGAATGCCTCCAAATTTGGCTATATCTAGCAAAATATATTGTCTTTCAGAATGTAAAGAATTTTTTTATACATTCTTAAGAGGATTCGAGATGCATGGTTAAACCAATCAGAGTCGAGTAAAAAAGTGATTTAGATCGATGTCCTTTCGTTGTAAAATTTAAAATAAAATAAAATTTATAAATATGCGCATAAAAACATAGTTTTCTTATTGATTGTTTTTCTAAATAATACTATTATAAAAATGTTTTACAGTAATAATACAGAGTTAATGATACAGTGAAAATACTATATCGAGTTGAACACAAAGTTAATTTTGACCGAGCTAAGCTCTGTCTCCCCTGCTAGTTATTATTATTTTACCAATTTATTTTACATTTTATTTACATTTGAATACAATTCTTTCAACAAAAGATTGAATACCAAAGTTTAACTTTGACCGATTTAATTTTTTTTTCATTTAAGTTTTCGCATAACTTTCAAGCACATTTTTGGATGCACCGATTTTAAATATTTTTTCCGTTTGAAAGTAATGCTTTCCTGGTGGATCAGTGTATATTATTAGGAACCGACAATAACACTCGTCTTCGTACTTTATAGTAGTTTTCGTTTCGAACATTTTTGAAAATTGGCAGTTTGTTATTTAATAGAGGTTTTGCAGGTAGAGGAAAAAAATCAGGATGACAGGCGGATATCACATTTTAAAAACTGTATTTAGTATATATATATAAAGTATATTTACATACTGCATTTAGTAACAGCTTTAATATATTGTATTTAAGGGGACGCAATACCTTAAAATTGGTCAAAATATCTATTTTTTTTTTTTTTTTTTTTTTTTTTTTTTTTTAAACTGAAAACTGTTTTGTGAATAATTTGACAATCCATTTTACTTACCCATCATACGTAGTATAGGGTAAGTCTTGCAATCGTTTTGAAAATCGAAAATTTTTTTTGACGGATTTACACGTTTTAGATAGTGGAGATTCCGAAAAACATATTTTTAGAAAGAAAAAAAAATTGCCGTCTGTCTGTCTGTAAACGCTCTATCTCCCGAACAAATTGAGATAGAGACTTGAAATTTTGTATGTAGTTAGTATGTAAGAATGGGACGAAGCCTATTTAATATCAGCAACCTCGATTATCCGGAACTATTTTTTTCGGACTCTCGAAAAATTCGTTCTGATGAAAGGTATATAAAAATTTTCGAATTTTTTTGTTCTAAGGAATGGACGTAAAAGGCAATAAAATAACACACATTTTGCATATAAAACGAAATCGATCGGATTATTAGTTGCCGAGATATTTGTAATCCTGTTTTTCACATTCTTCGATTTTTCATGACTCTGTATTTCATTAAAATTTCAATTCAGAGGTATATTTTAATTGGAAATGAGACGCTTAATCCGACGCAGTTAATTGTTAGTTAATAGAATTATTATTTGTGGAGTTATAAGGATGTTTCTTTTACGCAGTTTGGTACTACTTGAGTAGTTTGGTGTTTTATATAATTTGTCGAAATTTGTACATCAGCAGTTCTTTAATATAGCATTACTATGTATATTAACAATATTTAAATTTTGTTTATGAATTGCAATGCATTGTTTAAATAGTTTTCACATGCTTTATTTTCATATACATATCCATGATGGGTAAGTATTACGGTGGCCCCCAACGACTAGTTTACCTTTATGACAATTATATCGCGAAATATTGTAAATTTTATCAATAGATCCAGTCCAATTACCTATGCAAATGAAAACTTTAAACTGATTTTTCACCGTTTTTCATATTTTGATACCTCGCTTGTTCGATATACGCTAAAGCTTTTTTGTTAATTTAGACAGAGGTTTGAAAAATTTTTACTCTTTCTCTATGATGCATTTAATATTTTTGTGCATGGATTTAACATTCAAGTCTATAGTTTTTTTTTTTTTAACCAAATATTTAAATTGGGAGTTTGTTAAATTTCCTTTATATTTTGACATACACGAGAGAGAAAAAATCATACTAAATGTAAAATATCATACATCTAAAAATGCATACAGTTTTATGTAGTATATTCTAATGAATGTGGGGAAAAAAATCGATGCCAAAATATTCATACATATTAAAGGAATAAGGATAAAAAAAAAAAGCTTACGTTTTTATGGTGTAATATATCCAGCTCTTTTAATGATTTTTAAAACGTTGATTTAAGCAAAATTTAATTTTAGTAAAAAAAGCATTTTTTTTTTATTTCATTTAATTAATAGAATAAGGTATTGTGTCACCACAAATATTATAATAATATTAAAAATTGAAGAGATGGTTTCAAAGGTATTGTCTCCTTAATGAAAAAAAATATATACTATTACTTTTAACACACAATCTGCCTTAAAATGAAATAATTAAAACTTTTGATAAGCATAGATCTATAAAATTTTAGGGAAGAAAGATTGGGGAGGGGGGACTAAACTTCATGAGACGCCTCTCCCTCATCAATTATACTTACCATACGTAGTATAAAGTAAGTCTTGCAATCGCTTTGAAAATCTTTTGACTGATTTATACGTTTTAAACACTGGGAACTCTCAGAAAAACTTATTTTTAGAAGAAAAAAAATTGCCTTCCGTCCGACTGTCTGTGTGTCTGTAAACGCACTATCTCCCGAGAAAATTGAGACAGACATGAAATTTTGTATATACTTAGTATGTAAGAATGAAAAAGTAAGTATTTAATATCAGTAACCTTGATCATCCGGAACTATTTTTTTCGTATTTTCGAAATATTCTTTCTGATGAAAGGTATATAAAATTTTTAGATTTTTTTTATTTTAAGGAGTGAATGTAAAAGACAAAAGAAATTTTGTTTAAAGAATGAGGTCAATCTGATTATTAGTTGTTAGGAATTTGTAATCATGTTTTTCACATTTTTTAATTTTTCATGACCTTGTATTTCATTCAAATTTCGATTCGAAGATATATTTTAATTGGAAATGAAACGCTTAATTCCAACATAGTAAAGTGTTAGTCAATATAATTATCATTTTTGGATGTTTGGAGTTTTGGAAGTATCATATAAGTATGCTTCTTTTATATAATTCGGCATTACTTAATTATCCCGTCGATCAAAGAAAACTATTTACTTTAAAATTTTAAAACTATTAAAATTTTTAACTTTCTTCCCCCTATTTAATGGCTGAATAATTTACCATTAGAAATAGCGAAATAATCTAAAAATTTAATTCTCCAAAGAATTTGGAGCCTGGACTTATGCGGGACACGTAGCAACACTATCCACTTCCCATATACATAACTAGACTATAAAAACTTTGTTTAATATGATTGTTGCACATCTGTACTTTAACTTGCATTTTCCCCCATCACAAATTAGCTGAATTTCATGAGTTTAAAAAGTTACTTAGCCACGTAATAGAAAAACAATGCAATTATATTTTTGATTTTAGCTTATGTGATTAAATTCACCTTATTTATTCAAAACATAAATAAAAAGAATATTGCCCAGTTAAATTGATGACATTGAGCTCACAGGCTATTCACACTAATTATATATTGCAGTATTATTTTTTCAAGGAATAATACCCCTCAAAAAACAAATTAAGGGGGATTACCTCCATTTCTCTCTTTTATGCCTAATCAATGAGCCCCTAAAACTAATCAAGGATACGCATTATCATAATGAACCTACATCCAAAATTCGAAGCGAATTTAATAATTCTGCATAAAAACCATTCTTATGCAGAAGTAGTTAATTTAAGAGAGTTCATCCCTCATTCCCCCTTTTATACTTAACCATTAAACGGCTAAAATTATTCAAGGATTCGCTTAATCAGAAAGAACATATATCCAAAAGTTTAAGCAAACAAGATATTTTTGAATAAAACCCATTTATCTAATTTAAGGGGGGGGGGATGATTGCCTGTTCCTTCCTTTACACTTAACAAAAGAACCCCAAAACTAATCAGGAAAGCATCTTAACGGTATGAACCTATATCCAAATATTGAAGCAAATCGGTTAAATTCTGCATAAAAACTATTTACCTAAATTGAGAGGGTAGCTTTTGACCCTCCCCCCTTTATACTTATCCAATATATTCCCAAAACAAATCGGAGAAGCTCCTTATCAGAATCAACCTACATCAAAATTTAAAGCAAATCGGTAAAGTCTGCGTGGAAAATCAATTGACATAAATTAAGGGGGTTTAGAACCCACTCCCCTCTCTTTATACCTTACCAATGAACACCTAAAACTAATCATGGTAGTATCTCATCAGACTGATCCTATTCTAAAATTTCAATGGAATGAAATAATTCTGCATGCCCCCCTAGTACTAAACTCTAATGAATTCCCAAAATTAATAGTGCATTATCAGAATAAACCTATATCTAAAATTTGAAGAACATCTGGCAATTTTAATCATGAGTTATCGCGTTACATATATATACATACGTAAATACAGAACAAGTGGGCACACAAGCTCTAAGGCTTTGATAGCCTGGGAGCTAAAAATGATTAAAATTGATTGTGCAGTGTAATACGAAAATCTTATATTGATATTTTAGCTGACATCATAAACCTCGACACTCTTGAAATAGACTGGTTGTCTGGTTGAAATCTTTTCTACTTTATATGCAATGAGTGGGCAGGGGGTCCTCTGCAGCTGCAGGGTCTATAATACTTAACTTCAAGCAAATATGCTCCTTCCCTGTTAATTTAGAACTTATTTGAATTGGTTAATTTGTGAATTCCAACCTACCTTGTTCACACCTGAATGACCTGCAACAGTGTTAGGTAATTAGAACAAGAAATTTTAATGAATTTTCTTAATAATGAAGACTTGCGTTTTCTCGAAATCTCATATGAAGAGACCTGACAAGAAACAGGTTTGTTTCGGTTTTAACTCTGAGAACTGAGCTTTGAGTGACGCAATTCTCAAAAGAAATATGCAGAATATTGTTCTTTAGCCTTTTAAGGGGACAAAAGACTCTGGAATTGGTTAAAATATCGATTTTTTTAAATATTAATTGGAATCTTCTTTATTTGTGAATATTTTGACACTTCATATTTATCTATATTGCAATCATGTCGCGAGATGCTGTAAATTTTATTAATAGATGCGTCGCAATTACCCATACAAATGAAAATCTTAAACCGATTTTTTTCTACGTTCGTATTTTTATAAGTTGTTTGTTCAATGAATACTAAGCGGGTTTTTTTCTAATTTAATTTAGATTTTGAAATTTTTTATTTGTTCTCCATGGTGTATTTTAAAATTTCTGTGCATGGATTTAACATTTAAGTTATTTTTTTTAACAATACTATTTGATTTAAACATTCAATTTCCTACATTTTTTATTGTACAGGAGAAGAAAAAAATCATATTAAATATAAAATCCCATGCACAGTTTTATGTAGTATATTTTAATGAATGGGGGGGAGGGGGGGAATCAGAGCAAAAATGTTCATATTTATAAAAGTAAAAATGTTTAAAATGTTAATTTAAAAAAAAAAAAAAACTTGTAGAACAGCTTATTTTACTTTTTTTTTTCTTTGTTAAGTATTGTGCCGCACAAATATTACGGGAAGGTGGCAATTTTCAGGCTTTATTTTGAAGTTAAATATTAGCAAACATAAGTGCCAATATAAGGTACTACAATCAACCCTCTCATGTGTTTTGGAATCGCTGGTGTTTGCTGGCAACATTTCATACTTGCTCAAGATAGGTTCAGAAACTTACAGGCAAACCCACTATGGAATAGTGTGCATTTGGTAAAATTTTCAAGAAAACAAAACATTGTTGCATTTGTAGGATATGTTCAAAATGATGAGCACAGCAATAAGTATGCTATATCCATTTTTAGAAGACAAGATCAAGAGGTATCTTATTTTTCCCTGATAAGCATGATAGCTCATTTGTGTGTTAAATAGATATTCTTTTAAAACTTGTGACTCATAAAAAAAATAGATTAAAGATATATTTTATTAGAATTTGAAGAATATAAATTTTTTTTCGCATCAAATACAAGATCTGTTGATAAAACACGTGTTACAATTAAAATTATTAAAGTGTTTCAATGCTTAAATTATTTCATGCTCAACTAATACTTCATAAATAAAGCCCACCATGTGGGATAAGTTGGGACATTTTAAAGGTTTTGTTGTTTTGTTTTGATTCTTTTCTTATCTGAGATATTATATTATTATGAGGTTTATTTGAACATTTTAATAAAAATTTTATTTTACTTAATGTCATTTATTTTTAATTATTATAACACCTTTCTTAAGTAAAATAAATTTTTATTAAAATGTTTACATAAAAGGTGAATCTTTTAAAATCTGGTGATTTAAAAAATCTATTGGATTTAATAAACTTTTTTTCAGAGGTTTATTTGATGAAATGTTTATACTTTATATCTAATTGGTTCTAAAATAAGAATAAATGTTGGTAAAATTTAGAAAAAAATGTTCTTAAGAACGTCCCATGGTTTCCCCGCCTTCCCCTACAGTTTCATTCAAAATAGAAGAGATGGTTCCAAAGGTACTCTGTTCTCTTAACAGAATTATTTTGTATAAAAATCTTTAATTAAAATTAAAAGATATAAAATAAAATCTCCTCTTAAATGGTTTAATATAGTGAATGCATGAGTGTTTAAAAAATGAAGCACTAAATAGCTTTCTAATCCGAATTCTTAGATCCAGATACCTTCTTTTCCGCCCAAAGAGTCAGTTTAGAAATGCTCAGAAATGATTTCTCTGCCTTCATAATGCTGTTGTTGAAAAAGTTGTTTTACAGGAACAAACTGCGCTATTGCGAGCTGTTTGATTTCCGAAGGAAACATGTAAACACGGGTTTACCAACCTTTAACTGCTACCACGGAAACATTTGATTTTTAGGTGCGTTCGTGATTATGTAAGTACGTAGCAGCTATATTCGTTGTTCAGTCTGTCCGCATATAACAGAGCAAAATCTACTTAACCGAATCATTTCAAATTTTATGAAAATCGGATGCATGATTTAGTTGCAGGGACAATCAAAAGTATTCTGTTACACTACGACCAATGGGGGATAAATAGTTTAAAATGCATTTTAATGGTATTACTCTTTCGAACATAATGAAATTTAAAGGAAGTTCAATTTTTTTTATAAACTTTATAAATGTTTGTAAAAAAACGTAAAGGATTTCGTTAGCGGTACAGTCAAGTATCCCCAAGGTACCTCCAACTCCTAACAACGTACACATATATTACCGGATGTTGAACAAAATGGATATTTTGATGTCGCCCATGCGACTAAGGGAAGTTAGAACATTTATGATGTATGCAAACAAAATTTTGAAATTCCTTTTTAAATTCTGTGTAATTCTTTTCCATAAAATCCTTTGGTTGGTTTAATAAATAAATCTATACAGTAAAAAGTATAAAAGTGAAGCCTGTCTTTAACGAGATAATTATACAGTCCCACTGATAGAATTATAACTAAGACTAAATCCTCTCTGTATAAGAATATAGCTTCAAATTTCTACCTATTCTGTTTCCGCTGGATTAAATACAAAAAAAAAGAAAAAAAATATATATTTTTTAATTGAACCCCTATGTAACATAAAATGAAAAAAATTTTTTTTAGCCCCCATGAAAAGATTACGAAACAATAACAAATGATCTACTTACTAAAACAAAACCTGTTTAAATCAAAAAATCCAGTCTTTGCAATTCGGTTTTAGGAAGTTTTACAGAATAAGTATACAGAACTGGACTGTTTTTCTTTTTGTGCTTCCAATTAGTGAAGTTCGACTGTTCCGGTGCACTCTCAAGGAAAAGGAAATATTGATTAACATCAATATTTGTTGCGTTCAGCTTCTTTAAAATTCAAATCATGCTCATTAGTATGTTGATCTTCAAGGTAGCCGTAGCTGAAAGGTGATGAATGATTAAAGTAGTGTTTGAATGTGGCTGCATCGTCACGTGTGATATATATTTTCTTTTTTTTATGATCTTGTAACGTGTATCAGTATCGTGTCTATGGCACCACGCTGAATAATGAATTCTGCTGCACTGAATGATTTTTAAATGTCACAATTGAATTCGACAAAATTAACCCTTTTATAACGATTTGAGAACCTATTTTTAACTCGAGATCTCTAATTCTTCTTAGAATCACGATGTCATAAATCTGACTAGGTGCCAGATTATTCAATTTAATTTTTATTACGATAATCTTTTTATATACAAAAAATGCAAATGGAAATTTCATATAAAACTGCTTATAACTTGAGCTCTGATGAATGAATGGATTTTGATAGAACTTGCATTGTTAGATATTTTTTCAGGGGCAATTGTACTATATTGTGCATCGTTCTATTTTGCTTAGTTACATAAATATGAAAAAAATCTATCAGAAGAGCCCGATTATGAAAGATTAGACTTTAAAAAGTGCCACTGGACGGTTATGACGAAACTTGGATTCAGTTAAATTATTTCTTATATATGGTTTTATTAATTGCTTATTGTTCTATGTTGCTTAATAGATTTATAGGGGAAACTTCTATAATCAACAAAACTGGATTTTGAAAGATTAGTTTTTTAAAAAGTTCTACTGTACGAATTCTGACGAGATTTGCATTTTTAGTTATTTTTCAGGGGTAATTTCAGTATATCGCATGTCGTTTTAGCGTTCTTTTCCAAATCTGGTATACCAAACTTTCTCCAATACATTCGGAAACATCACAATTTACATTAATGTAAAAGGACATTCCAAATAAATGTTTATATTGTTTTAAAACACAAGGTGAAATTCTCCTATGTATTTCGATTGATTCGATGCTCATTCGGAACAGAGACTTCTTATATAACTGCATGCTCTTCCTGTAAGATTTGGAAAAACCGATTAGCATAGAGGGTGAAACCTGCTAGCTTATTTTATAAACCGGTAAAATAGTTAAATGAAGTCAAATATGTAAGATCTAACATATCCAATTCATTAATACTCAGTTAAAAATACAAAAATATCGGAGTAGCTTTTTTCTTTTTATAATACTGATAATGTGGTCAAGTATAGGTATACATTAGAGATGAGTCCGGGCCCGCCCAGTCCCAATGATTTTGAATAAGAGCCTTAATTTTTTTTTTTTTTTATTAGAGTTCGAACCCGATACCAAAAGTTGCCGAAAAATGCATGTTATTTAAAAATTGTTTCAAATGTGATACCTCATAAATTTACATTAAAATTACTGTTAAATAAAAATTTAAATTCTATCTTAAGAAAAGAAGAGTTTGGTATCGCATAAAAATACAGTTCATACTTAAAAGAATTCCCATATTTTTTGTCCTGTAACAAAAAAAAAATTCATGGATACATTAAAGAAGTGTAAATGAATAAATGGATGAAGTTTACAGAAATTACTATTTGTATGCTGAAGAATCGAACAACGTTTTCAATTTCCTACAAAATTAATACATCTTTAACTATAACCAATTCATTTCTCATTACAATGCCCCGTGATTGACGTGAACCAAAAATTCAACGCAAATTAAAACGTCGATACAGTCATCTTAAAGGTCCGATGTTTTTATAGGGAAAATAGACATGCTGATCTATTGTTTTCTATCTGAATAACATGGAAAATATGTTTATTTAACGAAGGGAAATCCTCAGCAGAGTTCAAGACGACAAACAGAAAAAGTAATCACTATACTATTTTAATATTCAGAACGATTATGACTCGTGCCTAATTAAATAATTTCAAAATTTCAAGCTTCTGGTCTATTTAAAAAACAAAGAAATCATTATCTAAGTGTTATATAGCTAGCTGAATAAATATACGATGGAATTTTTAAAAATATCCTCTTTCACAAACTAAAATCCAGTTAGAGGGTATTTTGTTGTTTATGCTTGTTTTGATTGACGCCATTGCCATATCAACAGATCGTCGCCAGAAATGCAGTAAACATAAATCTCCAAACATAAATTTTGATTTAAAACAGTAATCAATTATTAAAATATAAAAATTCGACTTCTGTTCCCCTTTTGTTTTGATCAAAACAGTACTGAAATGATTTGAGAAACAATAAAAAATTTTAAGGGCGGAAAAATTATTTCAATCATTTCTACACAAGAATAAATGATTTTCCGGTTTCAGAATAAAGAGCCCGGGCCCGAAAGCTCAGATGAAAATCGAACGTCTCATTTCTATACAGATTACTTTGGCAGGACTACCTGAATGATTACTTTTGAAATACAAACAATGAGATATAGAACAGAGATGAGACAAGCTCCATTTCTATATACTCAATCTTTGCGCCTGCACAAGCATGAGCTTAAAGTAAAATTTTCATTTGAAGACTAACTGAATCAAGCCTGAAATTGTACGTCAAATATGGTAAATATAATCCTATCAAAAACATGAATGTGAAAAAATGCCAAGTTCGTTAAAGGTTTCGCTAATAAAAGAAGTGAGATCTAACTGCAAATAAAGTTTTTTCGGAGCTCCTTAAATCATAGCTCCTGTCACGCATAATATTATTCAATTGCTTAAAATGATTTGTTATGTTACTTGTTATTCAATAGTGCGACTTAGCAAGTTTTCTCTTATTCAATTTTTTCTATTTAGTTGATCAGAAATTAAAGTTGATCCCTTTCTTAACTTATCAATACCTTAACTTCAATATACTTATTCGACCACTCGATTAACTAGATCTTTGCCAATCAGATTCTAGATTAAATTGTACTCCGACTCAAAGATTGAAGTTGGTATAGCTGAAAACTTGCCAAGTCGCTCTATTGAATAACAAGTAACATAACAAATCATTTTAAGCAATTGAATAATATTATGCGTGACAGGAGCTATGATTTAAGGAGCTCCGAAAGAACTTGGTTTGCAGTTAGATCTCACTTCTTTTATTAGCGAAACCTTTAACGAACTTGGCATTTTTTCACATTCATGTTTTTGATAGGATATCATTATTTTTTGTCAAATATGTAGGTATTTGTTTCCTTTTTGAAATAAATAGGTTAAATTAGTTTTATTTAACATTAATTAATCTTTCAGCTTTTTCCTGCATTTATTCACTGTTTTTTTCAGTCAAATTTAAAAATTTTAACATTAGGACTGCTTATGTTCCTTTAAATTCCACTGATAAGGATGTTTCTTTTACGTGATTGGGTACTACTTGCTTATTTCGTCGACCAAAAACGTTTGTAACCAACTTGGCGAAATATTGCTATATTGACGACAAAAATTACGCACCAAAAGGGATGCTAATATGGCGCTATTTCTGGTATTTCGCCAAATTCCCATAGATTCCCATTGTAATCTGGTAATTTATCCAATAATTTTGTTAGAGCAAGGACTGTCGCCATCATTTTGGCATGTTTTTTTTCTTTAAATCGGTTCGCTAACTACCCAAGATTGCTTAAATATTGCTATTTAGAAAGTTTTTAGAATGCTTTTCGCCATTTTAACCCCTTTTAAATTTTGTATTTGTTAACAAATGTTCTTAGTGATGATTTATATCTTATAATTAATAAACATGCCAAATTTTATGTTTTTAGGCCCTTAACATAGAGACATCACATTTTTAGAACGCTTTATGTTCTTTTACCCCCTTTGGATTAGTGGAATCGACATAAGATATAGCCTATATTGGAGCAAGAACTATCACCATCATTTTGATATCATTACTTTTAAGATCGGTTTGTTGTTTGCTGAGATTGCTTAAAAATCCCAATTTAAAACATTTTTAGAACGCTTTTCGCGCATTTTCACCCTTTTTTGAATTCCGTATTTTTTAGCAAATGCCCTTAGAGATCATTTATATCTTATAAATAATTAACATGCCAAATCTTATATTTCTAGATCCTACAGTAACACAAAAGTTGCATTTTTAGAATGTTTTTTTGCTTCTTCACCCTCTTTTGGTTAATGGTATACGCATAAAATATAGCCTATGTTTGAATCGGGGTGAATACCATCATTTTGGTATCGTTAATTTTGAAATTGGTTCGGTGGTTTCAGAGAATAGCCCAATACTCACCAAAAGTGTCGCCAACTTGGCACTATTTCTGATATTTCGCGAAATTCCCATAAACTTCCATTGTAATCCAATAATTTATCTTAACCAACCATTAATGTTTAATTAATGGTGATTTCTGATTTTTTCCTATTTATAGATCCAATAACCTACCTCCACACCAAATTTCAACTTCCTAAGTCACCTGGAAGTAGTCAAACATTTATATGAGTGAGTCAGTGGTAAAAACAGTGGTTTTCAGACGTCAATTTCTCGTGAACGGTAAAAGATTTTTAAAAAAATTTTTAGGATTTGGAAAGTAGAAGATGGACTTACACGACACAAAAAAATGCAAGTGTGTAGGTCAAATAAAATTTAAGTTATTCAGGCGTCAAAAGTGGCCCGAAATGGTTCGGGTAATATAACTCACTGCCGGTGTGTCGCCTTTTACTTTGTGAACTTGGCTGACACACTGCCGTGTGTCTAGATTTCGTACTATAACTGTAACTGTTGCTTCTTTTGAAAAAATATATGAAAACAAAATTTGTTATGATCTATATATATAGTAGATTCAGTAATATGGGAATAGTAGGATTCTCTTGTATCTGATGTAAAATCTTGCGATTTTTAAGAAATGTGCATTCAAACTTCACAATGGTAATAAATTTTTAGCCGATATTTGAACATGAATTTTGTGTATATTTGAATGATTATTTTTAAAATAAAATAATTAATAAAGTTTTAGGGTTTATTTTTATATTATACGTAACATTTTGGGTTTTGTGGTTGTATATTTAAAGAGGGCGATATAAAAATTGATTACTACCAAAAGTTAGTAACAATTCAAGTAAATTAACGACCAGTCCGTAATAATATATTGGCTGGATCAGCTATTTCACGGGCCGCACAAAAGCATGAAAATCCATGTACATTAACTTAAAATCGAAGGTTAATGTATGAAATCGCAAAAAACGCTGCATACAAAATTATTATAATTGGAAAATTACATACGTTATAGTTGATTTGCCGTTTAAATAATAATGTTATAAATTAATCTAATTTCATATGCAGCGTTTTTTGCAATTCGGTATATATATAATTCTTCGATTTATTCTGTTAAGCTGATCCAGGGTATCAGGCTAGATTGTGTGATCGTTAAGGTTAGTTGGGTGAATTAGTCCTCCAGTAATCGTCCGGGGTGGCTCAGTTGTGAAAGAGCATTGGCGGCTTCAACTATACATCCATGGTTCGAATACTGGCCCTGACTTTTTTCGCCCACTTGTAAAATTTACATCTGTTATAATTCATTTATCGATTGAATATTCGGGTGTGTTACTTGGCGTTAAGAGAAAGAGATTTCGACAAGCTCTGAATAACAGAATCAGGACAGTTTTTTTAACACCGGGCCTATGTAAAAATTTAAATGAAGTTCATAACATATGAACCATTTTCAATATATAAGAATTTCACGAAGATATGGCTGTTTTCAAATCCAAAATTTTAATTCATTTATGTTCGGAAATGCATGAAATAGCAGGTGTTTTTCAGAAATTATATAACCGAAAGACGTTTTCCACTTTTTTGATAAACATAAAAGATATTTCAGAAAATACCATCAAAAGGGGTGTTTTGAATTTCCGTATGAAAGCGCGGGGGGGGGGGGGGCGACCAGAGAGAGAGAGGAGAAAACCAGTTATCCTTTGACTGAAATTGCTTAGAATTCGATAATTTATTTATCAAAGAGGCTAACACTTTAATAAAAACAGTTTATCTATATATAACTTGCTTCCATTATAGTAAACTTAATTAAAATTCCCAAACGCTCTCTTCTCTTATAATACAATTCGTAATGCAGACCATTTCATCCTTTCCCGATTCATACCGTTACTAAAACGTTAATCGTTCATGTAATCACAGAATCTTTTCCGAAACACGATCTGCCTCGCAAAATGAAATACTGGATCATCGACCTCGTCTATGATTACACGTCCCCCTGCCCTTTATTGAAACGAGCTCCATTTTGGATACATATTTTTTTTTCTTCTGGAAATAGCCGTCTCGTTCCAAGCTGTTTGCCTATCATTTATAGTTTTTCGAGACAGCATTAAGACAAACAATTATTTGTGACATCCCACTTTCTATGCTTCTCATTGTCTGTCTCTAGAAGAATTGCCCAATCTTACATGGGTTTAAAACTATATTAGATATGCAACTCTTTCTTTTTCCGCATATTAAAAATGCAATTTAGATTGTCTGGTGTTTGTTTATAAGCGCATTGTCCTTTTATAACTTTAGTATTTTCTATTCAAGGAAGAAGGCTGTACTATGCATTTTATAAAATCCATTCCTGGAAACTGAAAGTATTTAATAAGCATGATAAAAGCCCCTTTCTGTACAAAAAATAAAAATGTTGTATTTGCCTTTAGTGCTTCTAAAACTTCTTGGAAAGTGCTTTCATATCTATACATTTTCTTCTTTTAGAAAATTGTGTACAACTATAACATATCTGTAACATATAAAATTCCTTTGAAAAAACTGGATTCTTTTTATCGTTATTTTTTACTATCTCCAGTCTAATTTTTATAGTGTGAAATATTTAAGATATTTTTCTGGCACTGGTGTGTGGTCTTTAGGTTAAAGTGTAAATTGTACGCCAAAACCTTTATTTTCGAGGGGGGGGGGGAGTTCAGTATTTTTATCTCATAAAAATGAGTTTCCTAAAGGGGATGTTTTATGCATGCATTATTTTTTAAAGGGAGATGGGTATTTCAAACAGAATATTTAAAGATTAAATAAAGTTAGTTTTCTCTTGATTTCATTTTTATAAACCATAAAAATATCAAGAGTTTTTAGTTTTTCTTCAAGTTGGTTCTGTATGGTGTTTTTGTTTATAACACATTGTTCATTTGTAAAAGTATATTTTTATCCAAGTAAAACAAATTTCTTTTATCTGTTTTATAAATCCAATTCTGAAAATGCATGCATTTAATATGCATGATAAAAATCAATAAAACAAAGGGGGAAAAGGGAAAAATCAAGCTTATGATTTTCGTTATTAACGTTTTAAGACTTCTTGAAATAGGTTTTCAAATCGATAATCTTTTTTAGAACATGCGCGCATAAATAAAACTGTGAAACAGCGAAATGATTAAAAATAAAATACGATTTATTTTTAGATTGATTTATTTTATTGGAAATATTACATATTATCCGTGTTAATAAATCCTTAAAGTTTTAAGTTATAATAATAGTTCGTTATTCAATCTGTATCCGTGCTGTAATTTTGATGTGCCAGTCTGACGCATAATTTTGAAGTTTTTAAAGTAGATAATATTATAAGTTCGATCGAAAAATTTCAAACCGCACTTCTTCAATGTTTATAATTTGTGTTACATTGACGAGATGTGCATTTTTAATTCTTCGCTAAAAGAAAATTTAATGTGATCGTGCCTGGGACTTGAGTGTGGTCTGTTTTGTTATTCCTCATTCTATGTGTGCAAAAACATGTACTTTTGACCACGCAGTGCATAATTTATTTGTAGTTTTCATTTTGTAAAAACTGGATTAAAGTGAATATATTTTTTATGCATTGATAGTGCAATAGTATTAAATCTAATAATGCACTTTTAAATCAATCTGAGTTTTGATGAAATTTCATTAGACGTCTAAAAAGATGTTTCTACTTGAAGTTATCTTATTAAGGATTTTTCATAAAATTATCAATATATCTCTTAGGCAATTAATATAACTTGGTGCATATACATTTCGAGTGACGTCATTAACTGTGTAATATATGGTGTCTAGCCAATAGAAAGAACTTTATTACGCAACAATGGATTATTTTAGACTTTGCAAATTAATATAATCGCTTAAAAATGCTCTACTATGTGTATTTTCATCATAATTCAAGAAATTCCTTTTTTGAAATATTCTCTAGTGTCATTGTTAACATTTTGAAATTGTACAATTATAATGTGCAATTATTTCACACTTCAAGTTTTTAAAAAAGATTTTTCAAATCTTATGGAACTGGTTATTTATAAGCAATTCGCATGAAAGCTAATGCTGGTGAAATAAAATTAATGATAGATTATCTTTTCTTTCATTCATAATTATAAGTAAGACATACTTTTCGTGCTGGGCCATGACTGTCTTTGGTCAGATAATCTATTCAGAAATTAAATTTTGAATTCAAGCTGGTTACTCTCCAATGCAAAAAGTAACGCATTAACGAATTTCTTCACTGTAAAAACAAATTTTTCGCCTTACCAAGGGCCGACCGAAACAGCTTTTTACGACCAAAACCGAATTTCAGTAATCTTCCTATTTTCTGTTGAAAACAAACTAAAATTTCCAACACAATTTTTGTGTAATTAATGCATGCATAAACATACATAATTATTAATTACAATGGTGGCCCAAGTTGACCCTATACTTTTGATCAGAACTTTTTATTTTCATATAGCATAATTTACCAGCAACACAAAATAACTTTCTAATTATACGAATTCCACCTAATTAAAAATGTTTTAAGTATACATAAATGGACTTATCTTTTATAATGATTTTTGTAAATGACCATCTGTTATATTAGAAGTTTTTCAAAGAGTATTCGACACTTCTGCTGTTTCAGACTAAAAATTTCTATTGCAATCAAATCTGCAGCATTTAAAGAGCACGCAGAAAGTGCCTTTAAAGTTTAGTAACATATATGCATTGCTTGCTTTATAATTTGCATTCATGTCTTGGCTCAGTTGTAACTTATAAAAAGTGAAATTAATAACAATAAATAAGTTTCTCATTGGAGACAGCTCAAATAAATGAGCAATGTTGAACATTTCTGAAGGAAGAAACATTTTTGGATCCGAATTTTCATTATTTTCGCCATAAATGAATTTTCGGTAAAACTCGAACGATTTTGAGCCGAAATCGAAACCGCATGTTTGGTTGATCTCTACTTATCATTTATGAGTTCGGATGATAAAAGTGGTATGTGACAAAAGGGGGGGGGGGGTAGTTAATCATATGATTGAAGATAAACAATGGTCTTTTACCATCTGTTAAATTGCTTTTGGGAAAAACCAAAAAGCAAGATTTTAATTGATGATTGCTCAGATTTTAATTGATGAGACATTTGACAAGACACAAAGATATTTGAAACTTTACAGCTCATTTTCTCAATGATTGTCTCGCTAACCACATTTATCACCTGAGTAAATTACTTTTATTTAATATTTTCACCTTATTCGCCAACAATAAAGAAAGGTGACTTGAGGAGTCTCAAGACTTTAAAATTTTTGAAGTTTAAATATTCTTAAGGCCTAATTTTTTCCCCTAAAAATTTTGGTAGCTTTTCTTGAAATTCCCATACTCGTTCAGTAGCTGAAGTGGCGTTTCCGAAACTTTGTGGTCATTTTTTCCCCAATTGAAGTTCTTGGGCATTACGCGCAAGCTATCTCAATCTTTTCATTAATTTATATGCCGCAAAGAGCAGTTGAAACTTTCAAAACATATATTCCATGTTATTTTATATAAATTGAACCAAACATTATTTTTTTATTTTGATATATATATATCAAAATAATATATATATATATTAGATATATATATATATACAGAGGTGTGAAAATTATTAGAATAATTGTGAAATTTACAATAAAATCTTGATATATTATAGAAATAGCACATTATTTAAAAAATAATGATACATTTAATATTTAGTGTGCATTCTCTTGCTTTTTATTAAAGATTTGATACGTTTTGGCTAACATTGTGTTGGTTTTTGTCAATTAGTTTGTATTTCGATGTCAGGTGCCAAATTCCAATGAGTCTTTCTATCAGATCTTTCTTGTTTGTAATGATGCATTCCTTTAATTTTTTTCTTTACAATGGCCCAATATTCATTATGAGATATATATCTAGACTGTTTCCAAGCCATCGAAGGGTTTTATTATTTTTTTTCATCCAAAAATTTAGTCACAGATTAAACTTTATGGGAGGGAGTTTCATTATGAATGAATATAAAATTTTCATTTGGGAAACGGTCTTCTAATTGTAGAATTACTCTTTGTTTAAGCACTTTTTTACACTGATACTGGTCCATTATGCTTTCTACAATGTATAAACGTCTAGTAACTTGAGAAGACATCACATTTCAAAAAATGTCTTTAGTAGGATGTTTGACCATTTGTGCTAAGCAATTTATGGAAAATTTCTCATTTTTAATTTCTCATTCTTCTGACATACTGATTGTTTTCTCCTGATACCGTAAAGATTGATTCATGAGAAAAACATATACCTAAGGGATATGAAATTACTTAAGGTATGTATTATGTAGCGAAATATTCTTATAAAGAAAATTTTAATCAAATTTATAAACAGTTCTGTATGCAAAAAACATTCAGTATGCAAAAAACATGATTTCAAGAAAAGAAATGAACAAGTTAAGTTCAACTGATTAATTACGGGAAAATTAATAGTTCTCGTTTTGGTCCAGCCAATTCCAAATTGTTTTCGCACAATTTTTGCCCAGACAAATCCCTTCTTTGTCATAGTAGATATGATGTTAGTCTTTTTTCGAGAATGGTGAGTACTAAGTCCAGCTGAGAAGTTTTCTACGAATAGAAGAATCTCATACAAGTACTCCAAACGCTTGCAATGAGATTTTTAGTTCATGATTAGTTGCTCTTCTGTTAGTTTTAGCATTCTGAATTAATTTCCTTTTTGATCTTGCAGTAAATTTTCTTTTCCTTCAGCATTTTCCTACTCTAAAATTTTCATATTCACATTTGAAGGCCAAAGATCTTCACACATACTTGCAAAATTTTTGCTGTTTTAGCGATTTCGTGCTGTGTATAATTATTTTCTTGGATAATACTCTTTACCTCAGCAAGTTTTTCTAGGTGAAATATCCCCATAATCACACTATACCCATAATCACACAATAATCCTTTGACAATAAAAAATAAGCCACTAATTAGTATAAACTAAGCAAAACAGCAAAAAGATTTGTTTTAAGAATAAAATAATACTGATTCCAACTCAAGAAAAGAAAGATAATACACGCAAAGCAAGCAGAAAATTTTAAAATCTTATTTTAAATTTTTTTGTTAATCAAACAAATTTGTTACAGTGCAAACAATTTGATTACTTTGGACCAAATATATTTCTTTTTAAGAAATGCCAACATTTAACAAAATTATATCCCAAAAACTGTTCTAAATGCGTAAAAAATTGACTGAATCAACAAATGAAACTGCCTTTCATGAAGCATTGCAATTATGTATAACATTAATCAAGAAAAACTGAAAAAATCTCAATTATTCTAATAATTTTCACACCTCTGTATATATTAGATAATTATGTTATTGAAATGTACAAAATTTTATATTAGCTGGATGCTAATTTTTATTAAATATATAAGAATGCTTTAAATAAAATTTATTTAGTTTCAGAGTGGTTATATATTCTATTACATAATTAGGCGCCAAATTGCCTTTCTAGTTACAAAACTTATTTCCTAATCCTGCGAGTAAGCTGGTACACCGATTTTCTGCTCGATAAATGTTTAACTGTTCGAACACTTCTATAAATGTTAATTGTACGTATTGTAATTTTTTAGACATGCGAACTGAAAGAACATGCTTATACCTATCTTCTTTCTAAAAATTGTTATAAAATCATGTACATTTTAAGATATTAATTGTTGAATACGGCCCTTTTTTTTTTTTTCCTGAAGTTGGAAATCCTGAGATCCCATATGTTGAATATGTTTGAAATTTTTGTCTGGATAATTTCCGGAGAAAAGGAATACTAAATAGCGTCTAGTTTAAAGACTATCGAAATACACTCTTAAGAACATATGCTAATCACGCGAAAGCACCTGAACACTAATTTAAACGTGTGGGAGCGTTCTTATGAAATTTATCATACATTTTAATATTTTTAAATTTATATTTGCACAGAATAGTTCTAACAGTTTACACTTTTTCAATTTTGATTAGACATTTTTTTAAATAAAGTTTTCATTTTTGGAACTCATTTCTAGAAAAATGAGGGTATTACAGACAAAATTATACTTTTGAAAATATCATGAAACACACAATATGCCGAAATTGTAAATGCATACGTCAGCGAAAAAGATATTGATAGTAAAACCATAACCCAACCGCATAGTAAATAATCGTGAAAACGAAACCTGTCTATAACGAAAACATTTCACGTCTTTTGCGAAAAGAATATCGGTTGAGATAAAATTTCGGACTTCATGAAGGATTTTTGCACCATGAATTCATTATACAATAACATAAAAATATACGTCTTTCATTTGAGAATATTTTACCATTTTTATTTTTCGTTTTTGAATAGACACAAGGTATTATAAATAAATTGAAAATGGTCAAAGTCTAGACTTGCTATTCAAACTTGTCTCATTATTTTACGATTCACATCGCCAAACCATATTTTAATGGAAAAAAAACTTTTGATTAATTTCCGGGTTCGAGTACTATTACCATATTTCTTCCGTCAATATATCGTTTTCTAATAATGTTTTTTGCATTTAGATTGTATAAAATAAGGGTTTGTTTCTTTGTTTTTGATATCTTAAAAGATAATATATTTTAGAGGGGGAAATTACTAAATGTTACTCCTTTGTTTATACATGACCTTAGTGTATTTAAACTCGCTGTATAAAGGCCAATTAGGATAAGTATTTTTAATAAATACATATCATTATAAAGCACTTTTTCAAACAAATTATAAGTCTGAATATTACATTGCTTGGATGTAACATAAAAATGCAATATTTCTAAATGAACATGCAGTCGAATTGAAGATAAAATGTAAAATATCATAAAATCTGTGCCATCGCCCTTTAAAAAGTTTGAAATTGCACATAAAGCGTGGCAAATGTGGTATGTTCGTACTATAACGTAGTTAAATATTCAGATCTTGGTGCAATAGTATACAGTATTTCGTATACAGTATAATAGTCGTATTTTTTGTGTCTTCTTGTAAATACAATCTGCTTTCTATTAAACAGAAAGTAAGTTGTAGTAAACCTCAGCAACATATATCAATTTCACAAAATGTGAAATAGTTTAATGTAATTAAAGAAACAATGTTTCCCCATGCTGCCCAATGTTTCTTCATCCTGCTATACCATTATGTAATGGAGTGCTTTTGTGTGGCCCTGTAAATTAATAACTAATATTCTTTGCACCACAGATTGTGCAGAAATGTGTATTTTAGTATATACTTCATAGATGTATATTAATTTTATGTTCGAGTGCATCACCATTAAAATTTACTTGAAAATGTTTTTTCCCATTAGCCGTAATATTAAAGAATAATCTTGATTGCCTCTGTAATTAAACCATACGTCCAATTTTCATAAAATTTGAAGTGACTCGACAAAATTATTGAACACTTGCACATTTTAAATTTCAAATAATTTTGTTGGGTAGTTTTTGCGTTGTTATATGCAGACAGACGGACGGACGGAACGACCACTATAGGTGCTACGTATTTACATAATTACAAACAGACCTAAAAAACATTACTAATGAATGTATCAGTAAGGACCATCTGTCACAAACTTCATTTTTCAATGAGCGCCAAGATTTTTGTTGTTGGAACTGTATCCCATGAGGAATTTAATATTTTTAATTTATTTCATCTCTATACTCGTCTTACTTATCTTTTTTTTTAAACTGTGAAAGTATTTCTAAAATATGTATATACTTAATTTTATTTGAATATTGCTAATCTTACTCGTAACTTTTTTAGAAAAGAGAAATTAAAAATATTCATTTTCTGAAAAGATATTTTAAATATACGAATAATTCCATACATATAGCTTTAACATTATCAATGGGAACAATAGTATCGAGTTCAAATTTCTATTTATATGGAATTTTCTATAATAAACTCTAAGACTTTTATTCATATACAAAATGAAAGATAAAATTCAAAGTTTCCAATGTTCCTTCCTTTTGAAAGGGGGAAATTTTAAATATGCTGGAAATTTAGATAATTATTTATTTAATATTACCAAAATAAAGTGACAAAGACAGATTCTTCATTTTTGAATTTTAAAGTTATTATTCTCTGTGTGTTAGAGAGATGCAAAATAATTGGGGGGAAGGGGGAGGGTGCCTAAAATAACTAAAAAAAAAATAGCAATAATATTTTTAGATTTTCTTTGGTACAGGTACAGATGGAAAAAGGCGAGATTTCATGCATGTTTAAAGAGGTAGGCGGGGTAGAGCTGATTTTCTGCAAAAGCTGATTAGCTGCAAAATTTTTCTGATTGCTTTTTTATGTATTTCGTTGATTGCTTGCAATTTTTTGTTTTTATTTTGGAATAACATTAAAAAAAAAATCAACTGTATTTTTAATGAAGGTAGGAAGAAGGGGGGAAGGGTGAATTTCCAGGGATACTGAATCAAATGATTTGTCTTAAAAAAGACTAAAAGTTCATCAAAATTAAAAATCAAAATATTTCATTTCCGTAAAAAAAAAACTCTTTAAAAAAAAGAATTTAAATCGAACAAAAACTTTCCCCCTCTTTTGTCCCTCGCAATCCCCTGCCCCGGGACCCCATCTGCATTTGGTTAAATTCACAATGTAATTTCAAATAGAATATTATAAAAGGAAAAATGAATCGTATAACCCAACTAGGAAAATCAGGAATTATTTTTGGCTACTAAATCGCGATTTGGGGCCACTATGCGCCGTCCATAGGACGGGAATTTATAGTAGTAAAGTATAAATCCTTGGTACAGATGTCATCTACGCACCACATTGGAGTGATTTTTTTTTCCGACGCCAGTTAGGCAAAAACTTCGTTATCAAATATCAGTTACATGTATGTTTAACTATTTTCTATTTTAAAAAGAAATTAATAAACTACAAATGGTTAATTAAAATAACTATAAAACAAAACAATCTATATCAGTTTATAAAAGAAAATATAATGTCAATAAATAGTTTATTAATAAATAACAGTGACAAGTTTACCATATGAGGCATAAAATCCCCATTTTGTTGCACTCGTGCAAATGTGATGCGTATATGACATCTGTACCAAATCTTTAAGTGTTCGGATTTGTTATGCATGTATTTGCTTTCTATTTTAAATCAAAATTATACATCTGCTTTATTTAGGTATCATAATTACCAATCCTGTTACTGGGAATTGGGAATAATACTACTGGCCTGTTTTTTCTGATCCATAAAATTTCACGAGAAAATACTCTGCCATAAATGCCACTTTTCATTGTTATTACTATTTCTATACAAGTGATGTGTCGAACGGTTTTGTCGAAGAAATTTATGACGGGTGTACGTTTGATACGCATCACCACTTTGAACTTTATATGCCGCAAAGAACAATTCATTTTTTCTGTTCCATCTCTGAAAAAGGCGCAAACTTCTCGCAAAAGGCATGAAATGCTGCTGATAAATCAAAAGCAGTAAAAATGCTTGGAATGTCACAGAGTTACCTTTTTACTGGAAATAAGCTGCACAATATTTGACTTAAATAAGTTTATTCGCAGTGGAAAATATTTTGGGTGTATTTTTCTGTGTCATTATAGATTAATTAGTTACAAATATTTTAGATATTTTCATTATTATTATCAATCTACAGATGAATAACCTACACAATGTACTTTGGGTGAATAACATTAAATCTGTCCTCTAATGTAAATTTTTATGTTCAAATTATTATATTGATATAGTAAAATTAATGCTAATAGATTAAGCTTACCTAAGATCTTCTAATCGGAGAGATCAATGGCCAATTTAATGTCACTTTAGCGAATTTTCATATCTATTAATTAGCGATTATAAGAACACATGGAGTCACAAAAAACATAAATTTGAACTGTACCACAACTTTTTCACGCATTTTCAATTCATTACCATAATAATTATACATTAAATATCCTACTTATATTCATTCCATAGACATTCTAACAAATTCCTTTTGTCGAGAAAAACATCGTCTGCGCGAGGCGCAAATAAAAAAATTATTACTGTTAAGACCAGGGAGGAAAGAGATAGATGGACGTGCAATATGCCATAAAATCGACTTGCAATATGATGCACGTTATCGCTTAAATTTAAATGTCATCATTCGGTCCAAACATTATAATCGCGTGGAACAGGGACCGAATTCTTTGACATCAGTCGTGCTTTTTTTTCGAAATGACAATGATCTGCTTATATTTAAGCATTTTAAAGTAGCATTTCATTGTATTATGAATTAAAAACTGTATTACTAAAAATCATCTTTTTTGCGAAAGTATGGGGTTGTTTTTGGGCGTAAAGTAGCGGATTTTAGGGTTACATTTCGTCACACCCAGGAATTATACTTCATCTCTATTCTTTCTTTTTACTTTACGGGTTAAGACCAATCGAAGCAACGATAAACACTACACGCATGTGACATTTAATTTTAATTAGCTCAACTTAAGAAAGGGGGTAAATATATTCATCTGGTAATTTAAATAAACTGGATATTTCAACTAGAAGAAAAAACATGCATCGTGAATACATTACGAAGCGCTTTTCAACACCATCGGAATAATGTTTAGAAATTTCATTCTTTATTGTCAAGACGATGTCATTCTCCGGGAGCAGGATGCCCCCTCCTCCTACACACAGTCTACTCGGCTATTAATCGAATAGCCAATTACGTATTTCGCGTGTTTGCGAGGGACTCCAATAGTCATTCACTCAGTAATATTGTGGCCCAGTATACGTAATGTAAAAAAATTATTCGTTTGAAGATATAGCACGTCTAATAGAAATAAGAAACTTCATTCAATAAACAATTGAAAAGGTGCAAAAAGTTGTAAAATACAGTTTTATCCGAAAAATGTATAGGAATTTTTAATACTATCAAAACATGTCAAATTATTTGAAAATATTATTCTTATAATTATTTTGGTATAGTTTATAATTTAAACTTTTAACTGGGAACATTTTTAAAATTTAGTTAAAAGACAGATTTTTTAAATTTTATTTGTAATCCATTTATTTTTAGTCTGCAACAATACTTTTCCATTAAAAAAAAAAAATGCATAGCAAATGATTGAGTAACAAATTTGGAATTGCCTCCTTAAAAGGCAATGTTCCCCCGGTGGTTAGCATGCCCCACTTCAGGAACCACTGCTTTAAGAGTTAATATCTCGGCTAATTTTCGACGATTTTATCTTGAAAATCATTACCAAGAATGCTTTTATACATCTTCTGCTATAGGAACTTTACCGATCCTCAAAATCTTTGCTGAATGCCTGCAAATGGGCGATTCTCTCCAAACAGGCCAAAATGAGGGTCATGAGGGTCATCGGTCAATAGTTATGAGGGAGTGATGATTTTTAACAAAATGCTCATTTACATTTTGCCATTATCTGAATTGAAATTAGCCTTGGTGGGATTTAACTCTAAGTACTTCTAAATAGTAATAATTGATATTTTTCTAATATTTACCTGTATTCAGTAAAGGCTTATGAGAGAGTGATGAGGTCCTAAGCCTTCCTCATCACTCCCTCATAAGCCTTTACTGAATACAGGTAAATATTAAGAATTTTAAATTGTTACTAAATTATAAGTGTTTAGATAAAGTTAAATCCCACTAAGGCTAATCGCAATTCAGATAATGGTAAAAAAAAAAAAAATAAATAAAAAAATAAAAAAAAATAAATAAATAAATAAATGGGCATTTTGTTAAAATTTCTCATTCCCTCATGGCTGTTATTTTGGCCTATTTGGAGAGAATCGCCCAAATCGAAATTTGTGTATAACGGCAAAAACACTTTTCTCAAACTATGTGACCAGAGATAATCTCTATAGTTTTCCTGAAAGGTTTAAATTAATGTCTACTAGCTCTAATTTTTTCATAATTTTAGTTTCAGTAGATTTGGAAATAGATGGGAGAACCATATTTTTGCACTACATTTTCGACGATAGCTCTAAAAATATATTACCTAAAATTAAAAAAGTATTTTTGCATTCAGCGTTATAGACCGGGAGCCGGCAATACAGACAATCACCTCATCGAGTTTACAGATGAAAATCTAGGATTAATTAAATCTCGATCTGCATATTAAAACGCAATCGGTCAGACAAGTCATTTCTTCGTGGAAAACATCGAAATACTTGATTTTAGTGGTTGACTCAAGGTTTGCAATTGTTTTCCCGCTATCAATCTTCCATGTTTTTTATATTTTTGGATGCAGGAAAGCACAGTGGTAAACTTACGAGTCAACCGCTAAAATCGGGTTTTTAGGACCACTATGGTTTTTCCATCAAGGTAAATCTTAGCAGACCAATTGTGTTGTAATGTGCGAATCAAGATTTAACTAATCGTAGATTTTAATTTGTGAATTCGATGAGGTGTTTATCGGTGCTCTCGTCTCCCGATCTATTATAATAGCTTTCAAACGATACCTCACATAATATGCAAAGAAAAGGATTTTTTTTCTTTTTAAGTTCTTTAATTAGTCCCTGTATATTTTTCCTAAATATGTTTGTGAATGTTTCATAATCTGCATATATGTGGATCAATAGTCTTTATTACTTCTCCCAATTTGAACTTTCCACCTTCAATAGTTTACGAGTAAAGTGGCTATTACAGACAGACAATAGGAGTGATCTTATAATAGTTCCATTTTTAAATACCCGCCCCCCTTCCCCCCCAAAAAAAAAGTCTGAAAGCTAGATTATATTTTTCTAACATCACTTGTTATCAATTATAAGAAAATTCTATGATAGAAATGTGTAACATTTTATTTTTATAGAAAGTTGAATGCTTTTTATCAACTCCTTCACAAAATGCTTTGTTATGGTTTTGGGACAATTCTATGAGAAGTGTAAAAAAAAAAAACGATGTCTCATGATATCTTAGTTAATGCATTCTAAAAGTGATAAAATACATTTAAAATGCTCATAAATACCTTTTATTTTGATCTACATGTTTCATCGCTTAGGCGATGACATTTTCAAGATCTATAGTGATAGAAGTGTTTTCGCAATAAATAAATCAATAAATGAAACTAGTAAACAAAAATCACAAGATTGCATGTATATTTGAAAAAGTGCAATAATAATAATAAAAAAATGGACGTTTGTGAACGTGAATTACTTTTCTGCTATTGTTCTTAGATCCTTTGCAAAATCTTTACAAATTTGGGTAACTCCATGAAGGTTATTCGAAATCGGATAAATCGAATTTTCACTTAGTTCGAACTAAACATGAAGTCCCGAAATTTTCAATGGAAGAATAACGTTAAAAAAATTTCATTGATTCGAACTCATTTTCTCTTGACTTCGTTTAATTCGAAGGAATGAGATTCCCCCCACCCCCTCACTTCTTACGAACTTCAGATACTTGAAATACCTTTCTTTCATTTTTGTCAGAATTATTCTGAACTGGTACACATAAAACTCTGTTAGAAATAGAAAAACTGGTTTTAAGAGGGAAAAATGAATAGGACTAAGCAATTGATATTTTTTTTCACTGTTATGATATAGTGTAAATAATTTCCTAAAAGTTCACCTAATTTCAAGTAAGAAAATTATAGCACAATATATGAAACTTTTTAAATACAATTGTTTTATATTATTAATTTTTGTTTAATTTATATTTTATAATTCTTAATTAGTTTATGTATTTATAACTTTCAAATTTAGTCATATTCTAACGATAACAGCCGAAATAAAATGAAAAAACACCTTAACTTTAATTTCTTTGTAATAGTACCACTTTAAATATGTTTTACTGTCATACTTTCCATAATTCGAACATTTCTTGTGGTCCCGACAAGTTCGAATTAACGAGTCTACTGTATTTTCATTTCGTAAAATGATCTCTATTGATTCTCTGATAATGTACGGGAAATGAAATCTTAAGGAATAAATTATTCGACTATATTTTAAATCAATCTGTAAAAGATTTTTGTTATATAGCCCACCTCTCCTGTTGTATTTAATATCAACTACATATTCTTTGAACCTAGTTTTATTTTTGATTTTCAGAGTTGTAATAAGGGAATCTAATGATCCATGTCTGCCGGAAGTGAAGTGGTGCTTAAGCCAAATATTTATACCACGAGTGGTTGACTCATGGGTGTAACATTGTATTTTTCGTACAATAAAAGGTATAAAATGATTGTTATTGGAATTAATTTTTGGCTAATGTACCATTTCACTTCCGGCAGACATGGATCATTAGATTCCCCTATTACTACTCTTCCATAAAATAAAGTTTCTCTCTCTTTTTTTTTTTTTTTTTTTTTTTTTTTTTTTTCTCATGCTTGATACTTTAGATTTTTTTGCTGTTGGCTCTTGGACTATTATAAACATAAAATAAACGTCATGTAAATAATGCAATTTTAATATTTTTCATGATTTGGGAAAGTATTGATATAATTCTAGATAAGCCCAAAGCAAAAAAAAAAAAAAAAAAAAAAAAAACTTCCACTTTTTCCCCTTTTTTAGTTTAGTTCTTTTTAGAAATTTTAAATCTGACAGTGTTAAGATTCAGAGACCTATTTATTATCGATTTTTTTTTTTCAATGATTAATTTGTTCTTGAGTTATTTGTTCGCAAAAACCCCATGTGCAACCCTAACCTTTAACGTTGACCGAATGCGGAACCCGGAAGCTGCTTTTTAATAGATTCAGAGTTTGCCCAACCCTTTTTCCGCACCCTTCTTTTTTTTCAGAGGCATTTGAACCAAAAGCCGTGTGAAAAAGATCTGCATATCTATTGAAGTTCGTGCATATTTCTTAATGTTAAGCGTGAAGATGCTCTGTGTCTATAAGGGGGAAAAAAAAGAAAATCTATTCTTTTGTGACGTTTACAATAACAGTCCTGCATTCTTCGGGAAACCGGCAGATAAATATCCGGCATTATAATAGAAAAGAGTCTGGGTTCATTCAAATTAGAATCTTGATGCTCGACTACCTCTAATGCGATGAAATTCTAATATGGAAATTGATGTGTGAATGTACTCCTAATTTGATGCATGGAGTGTCTTTCGACAAAAGCCGTTAACAGCATTTTGTATACAGTTAGCAAAACAAAAAGTTATTTCCTTTATTTCGCGTGAAGTTGCAATTAATGACGAATTCCAGAAAAATACTGATATGAACACAGATAAATTGAAAGAAAGAGCATTGACATCGGAAAAGAACTTCATATTATCGATACAACAATAGGTAGAAACAGCCTTGAGACGAATTTTAAAAGGAAATATTTTCTTTAAGATGGTTCAAGGCTAGGATTTATTTTAATTGGAAAGTTTCGAAAATTTTTATTTAAAGTATTTTACTGTCAAAGGTCATCTTACAAATCGCAGCACAGAAGGCCTTCTTTCTAAAAATCCACACACACAAATAGCTAATTAACTCTGTATATTAAGGGTGTATTTCAATCCAAACTGCTTTATCTGATTTTATCTTTAAATTTATTTTTGCTCTCAAACGGATCAAATTCTTTTATTTAGAAGCTACACAATGAGCTGTGCTTGTCAATTTTTTGATAAAGGCCAAAAAAAAAAAAAAAAAAAATGCTGTTAAAGGGTCATTTTGGACTAAATTTCTCGAATCTGTCGATCTAGCAATGAAAAAAATGGTCATACTGAGAAAATAACTGTTTATAAATCAAATTCTAGTGAATTGAAAAAAAAAAAAAATGAAATCGCACGGCATCTTATACATCTCTTCAAAAATCACTTCATCAAGTTTCATATTTTTATTAAAAAAAAAAGTCTGAAAATGTATCTGAAAATTTCGAGCTTTTGAGAGTGAAATATATTTTTTAATACACCCTTAATTATATGAATACTAGAAGCTAAAACAATGAATTTTTAAACATATAAAACATAAACAAGAACCCTAAGTCAAATACCTTCTTTTCCACATATACAAAATGACAGCAACTTAATCACTAACTATAAACGCAACACTATGAAAAAGAAACGTTAAAATAAATAAATGGGGAAATTTGAATTCGTAACAGGTGCATGGCTTCTAGCATAAAAGCAAGTTTTACGCTACCAATATTCCCTAAACTTCTCACAACTATTAAAAAACAAAAAAGCCTGTTACTATAAACTGTCATTAACTAATTTATATTTTTAGATGTTTTCTAAAGTTGCTAAAAAATAGTAACTTACGCTGTCACCGCCGCTGATAATGAAGATTTTGTGACCTAAGATGTTCCTTCTTTAATGTTAAGAAAACTATTGCTCACAAAAAAAAAAAAAATATGCCGGTATTATAGAGAAATATTTGATAAATACGTTAATGCACACAGTTTTTAAATCAAATAATTATTTTAAGAGGTATTTAATGTTAAAGTTGGTCCTAATCGTTCCTTTAAAAAAGATTTATAGATGCAAAAACTATACATTGGAATTTAATCATTTTTATATCATTTTATGCATTAGAAGTTCCCGGTGTGCAGAGTGCATTTTTTTTTATTATTATTATTTGATTTATTTTTTGAAGATTTATTTCCTTTTTAAATTCAAATTTTCAGCATTTTGAGATTTTTTTAGATATTTTAGAAAAGGTTATTTTAAACTGCTGCCAAAAGATTAAAGAATATTTCTTTCAAATAAAAAAAATAGATATTAAAAACTATGCCATAAAACTATATTTACATTTGGATATTAAAAGAGAAAGGAAATATTAAAATAATGAATTCATAAAAATGCGTTTACCGCCGTTAATGGACAAAAATAAGTCATACATAAAATAACCAAACAATATCATTGAAAATAGTTTAATTTTAAAAATATATTTGGGTGAAAAAATTTCACAATTCACATTTCTAAATTATTTTTTAAACTACTGTTACAAATTCAAAAGAGCGGAAAATAAACATATTTTCTAGCTATAGAAGTATCCTCACGTGAATATAAAAAAGAATAAAACTTTTAAAAAGTAAATTCAGTAATGCGAGTTAAAAACAGCAAGTAAGATAAATTATATGATCATATTTAAAATGAGTAAGTAATACTGCAAATAATTAAATTTAAAAATATATTTAGACAAGATATTTATTTCATATTTGATATGATCTTTTAAACTATTGTTGTGAATTGTAAGGCGTCACAAATTTTCTTTCAAGCAAAATTTTTTTCATGTGAATATTAAAAAAAAGAAAGAAAAATTTAGTGAAAATTATATCAGATTTAAACGATACATTTTAAAATGTATTATTCCAAAAACTTTTCTTATACCGAGGTTCAAAATATACCTGGAGGCAAATATTCTGTGTATTTCATTATTTAACTGATCTTGTTTAATCAAACTTGTAATTAGCCAGTAGATGCTTAATAGCAGCTGATTCGACTATCAAAAAGAAATGAGTGGAAATCCCTTTAACCCTTTCCGGCACGGGCAAAATCTGTTAATAAAATAAGAAATAATCAACTGACACCGGAATTCACAAACGAATATTTTAGATACGTTGAATACCTTAATTTAAGCTTTTATTGTAAAAGCAAAATTTTACTAAAATATTATTGGTGCCGTTTGCAAGTTTGGAATTAAAATTAGGTATCCCAGGGGAACCGGGCACGGTGTGCCGGAAAGGGTTAATGGAAGACCGCAACTTGAAAAAAAAATTATAATTCAATGTATCGCATTCTTTAAAAAAAAACAATCAAATTATCATGTTTTTAGAATTTGTGGTGATTCAACGGGGGTTGACGAGTGTAGCTCGTAGGGGGCAGAGCCTTTTAGTTCTTAAAAAAAGGGGGGGGGAATTATGATAATAGTCCTATAAAATGGCATCGAAAATAGTATTTTGTGAAAGTTATACTGCTGCAAAATCAAAAATTGACTTTAACAGATTTTTTATTTATTTATTTATTTATTTATTTATTTATTTATTTATTTTTTACATTCTCAAACTTCCTATTATGGGACTTTAAAATGCATAAAGTCTCAATATTCGATACGAGCAACACCAATATAGGTTCTCTTGTTAGTTCCGCATTATAAATGTTTTTAGAAAGTAGGAAAAGTTATATAAAATCATATATACAGAAACTCTATCTTAAAAAGATTACCGATCTTTCTCACTTTCTCCAAACAAAATGTCTTTTTTCACAAGTTTTATGAACTTTTTAAAAAGAAAGAATATTCTCTATGCAGCTATCCGCCTTAAATGAGTCCAGGACAAAAGCCATGCGGACTTAAAAAGACGTATGAATTCAGCCTCCTGCACAAGACAACGCGGTGTTAAGGCTTCTAGTTACTCAGTTTGCAAATTATTCGAATACTTGTAATATCTCCTGGGAAATTTTTAATATTTTTAACTCCTTTTCTTCTGTGTGCTGTTCGTAAAGGATATTTTACTGTTAGTTTTCGAAAATATAGGCTTAATTTTATATGAAGTGTTAAAATCTTACTTGAAATTCAACAGCCTTTAACACATAAAATATTAAATTAAGCATAAATTAACGCGAAATGCATAAAACGAATTCATCAAACGCCTATAGATTTTACATCAGTGGGGGGGGGGGGGGAATCGACAGCTGAGTGATCAACCCCCTTAGATCGTGAAGTCCCCGTTATTCCACATCTCGAAGCTGGAAAATTTTCAGCCGGAGAAAAATATCCGGGATTCAATGTTGTTTTCAATCTTTTCATCTCAGGATTTCCCTGCATAATTCGAATACGCAGAATTCATTTTCTCAGTGGAAATTCCGAGTTTAGTACAGATGTTTTCCTTTTCACCAGACCAAACCTTCCGTAAAACGAGGCCACCACACATAGACTTAACTTTAGCGAGGGGAATACGGAAAATGGGTGACTAAGGGGGCTGGCCACTCAGCTTCGGAATATCCTTCCATAATGTTAAGTCTATGGACTTTCGATGCATTCGTATATTTAAAATATCTTCTCGGGAAATTCACATTTTTTTACATATTTTTCTGTGTACTCTTTTCAAAAAATGCCTCACATTTTTTTCATAGTTCTGAAAATATTTCTGAAATCTATGCTGAATTTAATATTTTGTGTGTTGAAAGCGATGAACTGCGAGTAAGATTTTAGCACTTCATATAAAATTAATCTAATACTTAATAAATATTTTGAAAAGTGATTTAAAAAAAGAGGCATCTTTTAGGAAGTGTGAACAAAAAGCAGAAGTTAAAAATATTACTTCCCCGAGGAGATTTTCTAAATATACGAAATGCATCAAATGCCCATAGACCAGGGGTGAAAAAATCTAGGCGCCAACAGGCAGTCTCACACCACTAAAATTTAAAAGTTTTCTTTGCTTAAAATTTAATAGCATTCTTACAAGAATTTTGCATGAAATATTTGACAAAACGAAATAATTTTAGTGGTTTGAGACTGCCTTCCAAGGGCGGATCTGGAGAGTCCTCAAGGGGGGGGGGGGGCGATTTTAGAAATTTGGAGACTTCGACTTTAATGCGTGGGTCAGGGCTAATTTTTCACTGCAGGTCATGTTGCTTTTATTTTTTGCTGCGGGTCGGGTCTGGGTCCGGTTGACTTCTAGTTTTTGCTGTAGGTCGGGTTTGGATCCGGTTGACTTCTTTTGTTTTGCTGCTGGTCGGGTTAAGTAATGTTTATGTTGTGGATCACATTAGCAGGATTAGCAGGTGTTTTTATTCAAAAACTATGGCGTAATCCATTTTTTGATAAGCAGTTTAAGAAAATACTGTGAAAATTATCGTTTTGAATAGAATTTCTGGAAGCGACAGCATGAGAAGATAGAAAAATCCGCAATCATTTGACGTGCGAAGAGAAAACTGGGCTCGGAGCAAAGCAAAATGTGGCGCCCCCCCCCCCTCCTCCGACCCAACTTTTTCTTGTAACAGGCCAAATATTACGCTGGTAGCATAAATTTGGTGCCCCCTAAATTTCCACGCCCGGGCCGACCGCATCCTTCGCCCCCCCCCCTTTCGCACGGCACTGCATATTGTCTGTCCTACACATCTTGAGAACAATTAAGTCTAGTTCCAGCCCGGCTCGTCTATATGTAGAAAAACAATGCAAGCCTGATCTCGGGCCGGTACGAGCCTGCTAAATATATGGGTGATTCTAATAATATTCTTATAAAATAGGGGACAATTTCAATAATCTAAAAAAAATTACTGTTAGCAAAATTTCTGAAAAAAAATAGGTGTTGTTAATATAGTATTAGGTATACTTTACATGTAGTCAGCAGAACTAAATATTTAAAAACTTTAAAAAAAATAATTAGTAATTTTTGAGACATGCTAATGACAAAACAAATTGCATGGAATAAATATATTAAGAAATTTTTATTTTCTTCCTGTTTAAATATTTTTTTTCTAGATTTATTAGCCTTCCTTTCCAGCAAATGGTTATTCATTTTTACATATATACATGTAGGGAGAATAAAAACATTACCAAAGAGCAAACTTTGTTTACATGAGCAACATTCTGACACTAACAATGTAAGAAGCTGTCTTAGTGATTTTCTGACAGATTTAATGCATATTTTAGGGATAATAAATGTAATACCTAAATTTATATGTAAAATTAAACTTTATAAAAGATACAATATAAGCAATGGTTACATTTATGCACACAGGAGTCTTTAGCATGGACAGAAAAACCATGCTAATGACACTGATATTTGTCCATGCTAATGACAAATTTTAATTTAAATAAGATTATGAGCCATAATATAATCACAATGCAATAGTCCTTTCTGGGGCTTTTTAAAACACAAAAGTCCTATGCTAATAAGTAAAATAAAAATTTTAATTATAAAATAAACATGAAAATTATTATCCATTCTAATGACATACAATTGATGTACGCCCCTAATATTCAACTTCTATTCTTAAAATACAATACATGCTTCTATTTTCAGGCTGGGATAAAATGGCTACTTGTTGCCATGGAGAAACTTTATATTTTCAAACTATTGTCATATGTGAAAATGAAATTTTGATTAATAACCAGCTGTTATAGTATGACCTTGTTTTGAAAATCGAATATGGAGGACAAACTTTAATTCTTTTTTTATGTACGATAATTTTATTTTTAAAAAGAAATTTATTGGATAAATCCTCTCCTTGATTAATTTAAAGAAAGAATAACATTTGTTTTATTTTATAAATATGATATTAACTCTTGAAAAAGCTAGTATATACAAGGCACAGCTGCTGTGGACATCCATGCTAATGACATTTTGAACATTTATTCTGTTATTTTAAGGTGTTTTTAACTAAAAAGTGAGTAATTCTTGAGTGCAGATAATGAATAATATTAAGACAAACATATCTAAATATAAAAACATGACAGAAAACCTCAATTTTTTTTTTTTTTTTTTTTTTTTTTTTTTTTTTTCTTTGTATGCCGAAAGACATAAATTGTCCCCTATTTTGAGAATCACCCATATATATATATATTAAACCCGGGTTACACACAATATAATTCTCCGATGCTTATCTCTACACTGTAAAAGTTAGATTTCTGTATTGATGTTGCCAAACTAGTTTCGATTGATGACGTACATTTATACTTATTCTCATTAAACCCATATAATTGAAAATAGCTCATATTTTAACGTTCCTGCTTAAATCTTTACAAAGGGCCAGTGAGCCCGCAATTTTTTTTTTTATGGGCCGGGCCCATATGGCCCTTCAATTTTTTTGCCGGCTCGTCCCGTTTATTTTGTTTATTGGCCCGGCCTGTTGGAAAAATTATTCCAATTTTGCTGGCCCGTTAGAAAATTCAGAACCATTTCGCCGACTCGGACAGGCCCGGTGACATGCATACGTCTAGGCTGGGTCGGACACGGACCGAAATTTAACTTTCATTCCGAGCCGAACCCCGACCAGGGAAATTTTGGTCAGTGCGGACTAGAGATAAATTTGGGCTATTGTTCCACAGCCCGGTCCCGTCTGAGAACAGGGAGGCACGTCTGAGGCAGAAACATTTTGCGGCTTCAAGAGCAAAACCCGATAATGAAATTATACAGTAGAAAAAATTGCATAATACTTATAAAAAATGTTCCAAAAGTAATTATAATTTTAAAGCTATTAAATTTAATATTATCAAAAGAACAGTTTGATGTAAAATAAAATATACTTTACGCATAAAAGGATTCTCATATGTTGTCTCTGTTTTAGTAAAAAAATATTATGGACAATGGACATGTTAATGAAGTGTGTTTCATGAATAAATGCATGCAACCTGTAGAAAATACTGTCTATTATCTGTCAAATCGAGCAACATTTTTAAATTTTCTGTAAAAAATGCACATTTTTTACTATAACCATTTCATTCTTCATAACAAGCCTTCGTTATAGCATGACCCAAAAAAAATAACCTCAAATTAAAAATTTTAAAGTTAAACACTTTTTTAGGAACAGAGGAAACTCTACTCGATCGCAAGAATATGGTAAATACATTTACTTATCGTTACGGCATCAGCAGAGATCCCAAAAGAAATGATAATTACTACAGTTATTTCTATATGAAAAGCGATTATGACTTGTATATGTTCCATACACTAGAAATTTAAATTATTCGGTAACCGCAAAATAAAATTAAAAGAAAATATTCTTTTCGCGTTACATGTCTAAATAATAATACAAATGAAAGATCCAATTGCAAAATAATCTCTGCCACAAACAAAGATCGAACTAAACACAAATTCATTATTCCCGCCTTTTTTCGTATGCGCCAGATCGGCGGTCGTCCGCAATGCTTGAACATAAATCTACAGATGTAGATATGACTAATTGGTGGTTTTTTTGTTGTTTTGTTTTTTAATAGCATTCAAATACTAAAATTAAAGAAAAATGTGCCTCTTTTTCATTTTTTTCAAAATAGCAAGACATTGATTTGAAAAGGAATAAGTACTAATTTTTAAGAGGAAAAAAAAGTTTTTTACATTTTTCTATTCATAGATAAATAAAATTTTCAGATTTCCAAAAAAATGAGTCCGAATCAGTAGACCAGCATAAAAACAGAGCACGATTTCGTATCGGACACGGGCTAAGTCTGAACCTGTGTCATCTCTTATGCAGACATCTAAGAAGAATGACTCCAGGCCAGACTCGATCTGGAAGAAAAATAAGTCAGACCCAATCCAAATCAGCAGCAATGGCGGATCTAAGGGGGGGGGATGGGGCGATCGCCCCCCCCCCTTGAGCCCAATAAAGGGTCTGCAAAATGACATTAGATGCACGCACGGAAAAGTGGTTAGATCTAAATTCGAAATGGGCGCGACCCGGGTCGGGTCGCGCCAACTTAATTGTATCGGGACTGGGTCAAGTCTTTACACTTTTAGAACCGGGGCGGATCGGGTCTTATTTTTTTCTGGAGGCGATGTAGGGAGCGATCGCCACCCCCCCCCCCCTTGGACCATAAAGGTTTTCAAATCAACATGAGCGATCTTCATGGAATAGGACTTAGGCTGAATCTTAAAGTCGGCACGGCGCGGCCCTGGTCGGGCCGCACCTATTTATGAATCGGGGAATGGTGGATCTAAGGTTGGGGGGGGGGGAGATGGCGAAGGGGTGACCGCCCACCCGAGGGTCGGGCTGGGTCAGGTTTTCTAACTTTTAGAGCCGGGCCGTGTCCTGATCCTTTTTTTTTTCTTTTGCCGCTTTAGGTCGAGCCTGACTTGTTTTTCTTGCATGTCGAGTCCGGCCTAAGAGTCATTCTTCCTAAATATCTGTATTAGAGATGAAGACAGTGCTCGGTCTCGGACTCATTTTTTCTGAAACCTATAAATTTTCTTTATCAGTGAATGGAAAATATTAAAAGAACTTTTTTTCCCCTTTAAACATTACTTATTCCTTTTCAAATCACAATATTGAACATTTTGATTTGAATGAAAGGGAAGCAGAAATTGTGTTTTTTTCTATTAGTCATTTCTACAAACCTATTTTAGCCATTTCCGTCGGCGTTCTGGCGCCAACGAAAAGGCGGGAATAATGAATTTGTCTTTAGTTTTGATTTTTGTTTGTAGCAGAGGTTATTTTGCAATAGGGTTGTTTATTATTATTATTATTTAGACGTTTAATACGAAGAGGATTTTTTTCCAGTTTTCGTTTGCAGTTGGCGCATATATTAGATTTCTATTGTACACAGCGTACACAGGTCGTAATCCCTTCTCATATGGAAATAATTTTAGTGATTGTTGCTTTTTTTGTGAATTCTGCTGATGCTGAAGTTGTACTCCAGAATTTACGAAGTCACTTTTGTTCGTAAGTAAATTTAATTTCCATATTATTCCGATAGAAAGCAATTGAGCAGTGTTTCCTATATTCCTGTAAAAGCATCGGAATTTAAAATTTTTAATTAATATTGTCTGTTATGATAGGTCACGCCTATCTCAAAAGATTGTTATGAGGAATGAAATGGTTATACTTAAAAATGTACACTTTTTTATAGAAAATTGATTAATGTTGTTCGATTCGACAGTAATTTCTACAAGTTCCATGCATTTGTTCATAAAACACACTTCATTAGCATGTCCATAATATTTTCTTTTTAAAGGAGACAAAATATGAGAATTTTTTTTATGTATAAAGTACTTTTTTTTATACCAAACTTTTCTTTTGATAGTATTAAATTTAAATTTTCGTTTAAGAGTAACATTTCTATGTAAAATGTAGTTTAAAAATCATAATTTTTTTAGAACATAAAAAAATGCATTTTTTTCTTCTATTGTGTATTTTCATTATTGGGCTCGGACTCTGATGAAGCAAAATGTTTTGGGTTCGGGCGGGCTCGGATTTAAAATCGTCGAGCTCGAGTGGGACCTAATTCTGGAAAAAAGAGCCCGAACTCATGTTTTGTCTGTACTGATCAAAATTTCCAGGTCGGGAACCGGTCCTGAGTAAAAGCTAAACGTTTGTTCCGTGTCTGACCCAGCCTGTATGATAAGCATTATTGGCCCAACCGCTATTCGTGCAATCTCTGTTAAATTCAGACACTTTTCTACGGGAGGGACTTCTGTGATTCTGGGGGGGTTGGATACAATAGAGTCCCGGGGAGAAATTACACTTTTTACCATTGAAAACACAAAATTTTCTGGGGGGATATTTGATAGCTTCGGGGGGGGGGGACACTGCGTGCAATTCTTCATTCCGAGGGCTGGTATCTTACTTATTTGTTATTCATAAAAGATAGATTTATGTTGTACATTTGTTTAACGAAATTTTAAGAAATACATTTTTAAAAAATTACTTTAGTTCGTATTGTAGAGCTTTACTACTATGATTTATATTATAAGTAGAAGTTAACCCCGCAGCAAAAAAAAAGTCAACCGGACCCAAACACAACCCACAGCAAAAAAGTATAAGTTAACCCGATCAATAGGAAAAAAAAAAGTCAATCCGACCAGCAGCAAAATATAGTAGTCAACCGGTCTCAAACCCAGCAATTAGCAAAAAAGTAGAAGTTAACCTGACCCACTGCAAAAAGTAGAAGTCAAATAGACATAAATGCAAACCACAGAAAAAGTATTAGTTACAACTCGGTGCAAAAGGAATGGGGCGGTCGCCTCGGGTTCGAAAATTTAAAGGACATCAAATTTATACTACCAACGTCATCTTTGGCCTGTCTCCAGAAAAGTCGTTTTTTTTTTTGGGGGGGGGGGGGGGTAAACTGAAACGTTGCCCATGCGCAGTTTTCTGTTCGCACGTCCCTGATTAGTCAACACGATCAGCAGCTAAAAATAGAAATCAACTGGACTCAAACCCGACCCGTTTGAAAAATAGAAGTTAACCGGACCCAAACCCGACCCGCTTGAAAATTAGAAGTCAACCGGACCCAAACCCGACCCGCAGAAAATATAGAAGTTAACCGGACCCAAACCCGACCCGCAGTGAAAATATTAGCTCCGACTTATGCATAAAATTCGAGTCTTCCAATTTTTAAAATCGCCCCCCCCCCCTTGAGGACTCTCCAGATCCGCCCTTGATCAGCAGAAAAATAATGATCATGATAGTATCAAATAAATGACGGCCGAGTTCTGAATGCGGTAAGACCAGACACAGTCCGAGCCTCGCGAACTTAAAAAGGCGCGGCCCGGGGGGGGAGCTGAATTCTAGTTAGGATCTAACTCATTTCTTGCAAAGATGCATATATTTTTGGGAAACGTTTATTGCCGAAGAAGTGAAGACGATCGCCCCCTCAGACCCGCCATTCGGCCATACCCAAATCTGCAGAAAAATAATGATCACGATACTGCCCGGTTCTGAAAGCGAGAAGACCAGACTCAGCCCGAGCCTCGCGAAATCAAAAGGCGCGACCCGCCACGGACTCGAGTTAGGCTTCAATTCATTTCCTGCGAGGAAGCATGTCTTTTTAAGAAACTTTTATTAGCCCAAGGGGGGGGGGGGAGATCGCCCTTTCACCTTGAAAAACGCCAAAGCGCATTTTCCTTGAATCCGCCAATGGCGGATCTAAGGGGGGCGATCGCCCTTTCGCCCACCCCCCTCCTTAGATCCGCCATTGCTTCTCCTCCCTTATGGTCTGGTTCGATCTTAGTCCCAGCGTTTACCTCAAGGAAGAACGAAATCCACGCCAGGCCCGCCTTGAATAGAAAAGTGTGGCTCGATCCCGCTCTAAATGAAAAAGTAAGACTCGATCCGCCCCGGTTCTGAAAGTGTAAAGACCTGACCCAGTTCCGTGACTTAAAAATGACGCGGCCCGACCCGGGCCGCGCAGGTCTCGAGTTTCAGTCCAATCCTTTTTCCGTGCGGGTATCTTTTTCAGACCCTTTAATGGGCTCAAGGGGGGGGGGCGATCGCCCCATCGCCCCCCCCCCCCCTTAGATCCGCCATTGCTGCCTTCTGGTGCCTAGATTTTTGCACACCTGCCATAGATTTTATATTAGGGATCGTGAAATCTATACACAAGTCCCTGTTGTCCCACATCTCTAAGCTGAAAAATTTTTAGCCAGAGAAAAATTTCCAGGATTCATTGCTGTTTTCTCTGTCTTTTAATCTTAGGATTTCGTTGCATCCTTCGCACGCGTAGAATTCATTTTCTCAGTAGAGATCGCGAGCTTGCTGCAGATGTTTTCCTTTTCACCAGACGAAACCTTCCGTAAAACGAGGCCACCACACATTCAGGCTACTCCCTAAATTTGGAGATAAATGAACCGCTCCAAAGAGCTCACTTTTTAATGTTCATTTTTCGGTATAACTGTTCTTTTTTTTTATTTCTGATTCTATGTTGAGATAACACTCCAACCGTGTACTTAGAGAAATTAGTCTTTCATTTTTTTTTCATTGTAAAAGACCAGAAAAGCATGTCGTGAGGAAAAAACTGCCTTTTCGTTTTCGATACACATGTTCTGGTTGTCACGAATAGTTTTAATATAGCATGAATTTCTTAAATCAGGAAGTTTGGAGAAAGGCGATGAAACACGATTTGTATTTTGGTATGCAGATGACCTCGGACCAAACTCAAACATCAATATTTATTATGCTTTTGTTTAACCCGTTCTGGTATAGCTATTGGTGTAGTACATGTCTTTTCATTAAGTGTTACTTAGCCTTAAAATTTACTTTTGTTATCTACACGTAGTAATAACAGTATGAGTTTATGCATTTATTATAATTTCATTTGTTTTGACATTTATAGTAGTAGTAGTAATAATAATAGTTTGTTTATTTCTTTTTGCGTCATTGCAAATACTTTTATTTTAAACATATATTTCACACTTTAAATAAAAAATCCCCGTTGGCTTGGCCTACAGGCGCAGATAGATTTCGAAGTTAAATGCTCATTTCTATAACAAAAAATAAAATATGATTGGAGATAAACACAGTTTAACAACTTTATTTGGCCGTTTTTTTAATACTTTTTAATTTCATTTTTCTGCAAAAGCTGTTTTTACCAGAAACATCTTAAGAAAAAATACTCACTTTCGCTGCATTTAAAAATATATAATCTGACTTTATGAAAAAATCGACCAAAACGGCACATTATATAGTTCTTAAATAAGAGAAACTCCCAATTGAATGCGTTTGAGAACAAAACTGAATTTAAAAATGAGTCGGAAAATTAAGCAATTTGTTTATTTGAATACATTCTCAATTATTCAATCACGATCGCTTTGGCAAATTCTGTTAAAAATACCAATATTGATAGCATTTTTTGAAATATATTCAACCTTTATCAAAAAAGTGGCCAATACGTCACATTATGTAGTTCCTAAATAAGAGAACTTGCCAATTGTATGTGTTTAAGAGCAAAATAATTTTAAAAATGAATCAGAATATAAGCAGCTCGGATTTGAAAAACACCCTTAATACGATTTCCCTTCAATTCCTAATTTTGTTTAATTTGTTATTGCTACAAGTATTGGTCCTATAAAAAAATTGTGAATACAAAAGTTGTAGATAGTATTGAGAAGATGTACAGGGTGATTTAAAAAAAAAGTGGACATTGATATGACAAATAAGGCATACAAGGATAAAAAATCACATAAGGAACATACGGCTGCAAACCACTTATTGAGTCGCAAATACAGGGTGTTTCATCATAACTCAGTTTGGGTTGACGCTAATAAATTTCAGAAAACTTAAGTGTATTATAATAAAACCTTTAACAGACATTCTCACCTTTTGTTTTAAACTTGATTACACCAAACAAAAGTATTAGAAGTTTGCATTATGCGCACGAGCAATATGCACTTGTCACCTCACATTTTGGACTGAGGTAATCAGTTTATACGGATCGTCGGTTGCTTGAGCAATATGTCTTTCCAGAGCTTTTCGTAACGTTATCACATTTCACACAAAATAAGGTACATATCGTTGCATTTTCATTGCAATACTTTTATTCTCCTCGAAAATATTACTTTCAAACCAGGTGTAGCTAGAATGAAACACCCTGTATATGTGACTCAATGAGTAGTTTCCGACACTATGTTCCTATGTAATTTTTTTTTATCCTTGTTGTATGCTTGATTTGTCATATCACTTTGTCCACGTTATTTTTAATCGCCCTGTATATTAAATTTAATCTGATTTTGATACCTTAAAAATTGACTAAATTATGTATTTTTCATCTTCCACCCCACTTTTTTGTTTCCGTTTTAATTTTTTTGAAGGGGGATGGGGATGATGAGAGTTGCTTTTATCAAAAACTCGTAAGTACAAAAGTTTGTCAATATTAAGAAGATTTATAATAAATTTAATTGGATTTGATATCTTGAGAATTGACGAAGTTATTATTTTTTTTTCTCTCCCCAAAACTCTATTTTTTTTTCGCTCCTTCAGCCTATTTTTAACTTTATCAAAAATCTATCATGCATAAATTGTCATGCATTTTTTAGAAGTATTATAAACTTTAAAGCGATTCGATGTCTACTTTAACTAAAAATTTTGAGTTTTTTCGATTTTCACAAAACCCCTCCATATTTCCATCCCCAATTTTGCCCATTAACGAACTTGACCGAGATTTTATGCCCCTTGATTTTATGTACAGTTTGGAAGAGATCTGAGCAAAATTTTAGAAGTTTTTCTGTCCATAAAAAGTGATATAGATAGATAAAGTTGTCTATTGACGGTAGTTTTGAGGTCTGGGGATCATGATAGATGGAGATCTGCAAAAAAATTTCAGGAATTCCAACATGGGAATGACCGCAATAGGTAGTATTTAATACGAAATCTGCCTAAAATACTGATTATTTTTATGGAGGAATAACATTTTGATAAATCATACACAAAAAACGAAAAAATATATTAGAAAGTTGCAATACCTGTTAAATTTTGTTGTAATTCAATATTTTCAAAGTGTCTCCAGAAACTCTTTTCTTCATTTCATATGAAAATGCAAAAATATGGAAAATAACTGCATTCGATAGATTTCAAACAATGACATAATTTTTTGGATAGTTAGTAATAATATTAATGTAAAAATATTTTTTTCTCAAAATTGAGAAAAATACGGACCTAAAAGGGTTAACTGAACTTCGTTGTTGTAGAAAAAAAAGCGAATTTTGCAACGGATTCGTAACCTTATATGGTAGAATTATAAAATTACGTAGAAAAGCGTGTTTAGGATGACAATACAACCTATAATATTTTATAACTTAATTATAAATGAATTTTACGGCATTTTTACGTTAGCCCGCAACAGGCCCTATCAAATAATCTTCGTTTAGGGGCTGTGCATACATAATGTTGTCATTTTAGGGGAGAGGGGGGGGGGTCTGGCACATGATATCGTAAGATATCGCTGGGGAGAGGGGGGTTGTATTTTGATATCGTTTATAATCTAATCATTTATATATATATATATAATGCTTTTTGCTTCAAAATAGCATGCTATCGCTTTTTTATTATATTATCTATTTTACGAAAATACAAAGTTATTATTAGAATCGCTAAATTCTTATTAAAATATTTAATTCTAAAATATGGAATACTCCCAATGTTTGACTATTCTAATTGTTCCTATTCTTGATACATTTATATAATCACTGTGCCAGAAACCATATGTGAAGCATTGTGAAATAAAGCATGTGTTTGCTAATAAATGAAAGAGAAAGAAAGTTGTCCATTTGTTTTGTTGATAAGAATTTCTGCCACCGAAACCTTCCTCCGTTCGAGGCAAGGATTACAGTTGAATGCATTATGTAACAACAAGCTAATATAAAATATTTTTATATAGTAACTATTTCTTTTAAGTGTTATTTGATTTAAAGTGATATTTTATTGACTTATCTTTATTGGAACCAATAAAATAAGTTTTGTTTATGACTCTAAACAACAACAAAAAAAAAAAAAATAAATAAAAAAAATAAAAAAAATTTTGCATTTTGATAACGCTATCTTTACCGGGGGGGGGGGGGGGGGGGGAGAGAGGAGAGTGGCTTGAGAGATGATAACGTATGATATCCGAAGGGGAGGGGGTTCGAAATTTCCAGAAAGTTGATAAAGTTATATTTGCACAGCCCCTTATAATCTTATACCAGTTTAAACAACAATGAATTTCATTGTGCGTCGCCACACTTGCTGAAAAGGAAAAAACAAACTGCTGTGAAACAATAACTAAATTTTTTAAACCCTTTAAACGTAAAAAATATCAAAAAATAAGAATATAATTAATATTTTTAAAAATATGCTTTAATCAATTAAGTTTAAATTTGATTGAATTAACTATACGTTTAGAAATCAAATTAGAAATCCTAAAAACATAATTTACATAATGCTTTTTATGTATTTCCTGCTGCCACATGTTAAAAAAGAAACAGAGCAAAAGTTCAAATTTATTAAATTTCATACATTCTGATTCGTGTCAATGCCAAATTAACATATTATAACGAAATTTGTTTTTCGAAAAATCATCAAATGCAGGCATAAAATTAAAGATTATTTTTAGGATAACAATTCAATATTAATAGTAAGTGCACTATTAAAAATAAACCGGGTAAGTTAGAATGTTGGAATTAAAGATAGCGAGATGAGGTTTGGAAGAAGAGGATTAAGAACTTTCATTATTTGTAATACTCTAGAGTAAATATAAATTTTTATGTTCACTCTGAGGTAATACTTGAGCAGAGACATACATATAGGCTGGGAGGAGCTGCATTCTCCGTAAAAGGAGGGGGGGGGGGTGTACCTAATCACAGGTACAATTTTACCCGTTTCCACAGCCGCACCTAAGGTAGTCTGATGAGATGTGTAATGTACAGAGTTATTGAAATTAAATTCAACTAGAAAGTTGTTTTAAGTGTTCATTGCATCATGTAATTCTTAAAACAGACTTTCAATTACATGTACTCAAAATTTAATAGCAAAATTAATAGAAGTGTTTAGTACAAAAAATATCCTGCCAAACTTTTCTACTGGCTTTTTCTACTATAATCTATCCCTTTAAGATCTCGGCTTTTATGGGGAAAAGTTTTGCTAACAAAATTTTGATTTTCTAGCTTTGTATGACACTGAAGCAAATTTTTAAAACCTGCCAAAGCAGCGTCTGTTTTTAACTTTTAACGGATTTATTATTTGCAGAAGCTCCGTTTATGCACTTTAGCTTTAATAAGATAAATACACGTTGTTTGGGAATCATTATTTCTGGACCTTTTTTATTTCGAACATGTGATCTAAAGGATCTAATAAAAATTTTATGCCATTTTGACCCAAATAACAACGAAATTCCATGTTCTTATGTGGGACATTTTAATCGGCTGATTTATAGGAACCTAGTGTAATTGTCAGAAAAAACGCTTTCACCGTCAGAGTGGACGTCCGATGTCGACGTGTGCGTTTTTTTACTCATTCAGATAGGGGAGAAAATGTGCTTTCAAATGCAATTTATCTAAAAACTGTATCGCAATTTATCTAAAAACTGTATCGCAATTTATCTAAAAAATTGTATCGCAATTTATCTAAAAACTATCTCAATTTATCTAAAAACTGTATCGCAATTTATCTAAAAACTATCTCAATTTATCTAAAAACTATATCGCAATTTATCTAAAAACTTCATCTGAAATTTCTCATTTTTTGTGGTTAATGTGTTTACATGATTTTTTTTAATGTATCTCTATCGAGTGTGGACGATAAATAAATCGTTCGGCTTTATTTTTGGCTTGTATTCTACAAGGAAATCAAAACTATAATTTCGATAAGTAATGAAGATTAATTCGATAAATGCAACGTTTGAACCACTAAAATTATCAGAATTAAGATTATTGCTGTAAATTGCTATGCTTGAAATTTTTTTTGACTATGAACTCCTGACACGAGGCAAATGCTAAAATTTTGCTTTTAATAAACTTCGGAACTTTATTTTGGTTACCTTAGTGATATTTTTATATCAAATTGACTTTTGGTGGTGGTAGTGGCGTGAGGGGAAGAAAAAAAAATAAGTGATAAAAATTGTTTTCAATGATAATTTTGTTTAAATTGATTTTATATTCTATAACCCGTGAAGGCCGGATCAAATCCCCTAGTGTTTTTAAAGCTGCTAAAAATTTAATGGGACAATTAGGTAGATATCGTATAAAATACTGCTTATTGCGGCCGTTCCTATGTTTGAATTTCTGAAAACTGCTTGCAGATCTACACCAATCATGAGCCCTAGACCCCAAAACTGCCATCAGTAAAAAACTCTATATCACTTTTTTCATAGACACGATAACTTCTGTAATTCTAATCAAATCTCTTACAAATTGATACATGAAATAAAGGGGCATAAAATTTAGATCAAGTTCGTTAATGGGCAAAATATTGCCAAAGGGGTGAAAATAGGAAGGGTGTTTGTTCACGACCGTTCAGACCCGAGAAAGCCGAATGTAAAGACAATGCGACGCCCACCAAGAAGTGGTAAAATATTCTTCACAATATGGATATATGTAAAGGAAGCAGCCAGAATTTGTTCAAAAACAGCCTGAAAAAACTGCTAATTCAGACTCGTTTAAGTAAAAATACAAACGAAATTTAAAAATAATTTTGACAAACACAACTTATTAAATTTTGATTCATTTATTTGTTACATAAACTAGTGTAAAGAAATCTCTTACAAATGATATAATTTTTTTTTTCAGTTTTTTATATTTTTTCTTTCCGTTTCTTCCCACTTAGACATGTATTTTTTTATTTTCCAGGTCTTACGATGAGTGGTCAAAAATCGCTGGCAGCATGCACATTGATACCCTATATTTGTGTTGTCATCCTCACAATTAGCGGTGAGTAGATTGCTTCTGTTTTTACCCTAATGTTACGTTTTTTTCCCTCTTCTGAAGAAGTCTTTGACCTTAAATTGCGACGGTTGCGGATGTCCTTTCTATTAAAAATCTCACTTTACTGTTTTGTTTATAATATAATGTAGGCGATTAACATCATTTAGGAAAAACATTTTCCTTTTAATTTATTTTCCGTTTATAGAGTACAGCTGAACTCGACTATATAAGGATCATAACTTGAGTAAAATTTTATTAAAGATCCTTAGCCTCTCAAAATTTTATTTTATTTTTTATTTTATTTTATTTTTTGTTTCGTGTGGTAAACTATGCTATGTTTCACAAAATTCTTACTAAAGAAAATTTGGATAAAATTCCAAAATCCAGGGATTGGTATTAGAGGTGAGTTTTGGCTCACTTTTTTGGAGGCTGGGCCTGCCCAAGCCCAAAACATTTTGCCATCAGAGCTCGATACTGAAAAACTGCAATGCAAAAAAGTAATTGCATAATATTTAAAATTATTTATTTTCTTTTAAATGAAATGCCTTTTGTAAACAACTTATTATATTTAAATAACTGTTAATCCGTTTATCTATTTGAACATAATTAATTTTATGATTATGCCAATTATATCTACTCTTGAAGTGATTTGGTGAATGTCAAGAGCAGAGCCGCAGCATGAGCAGATTCTTGATGAAAAATGAATCAGAAAAATTACGTTGCTTTCATATAAAAAATAAGACTCGCACACAATAAACGTAAAAAAAACCCTGCAAATATTAAACTAATGCTGGTTGACTAAAAATGACCAAAAAAAAAAAAAAAATTCTTTTTTCGCTAGACCTCCAAAAATAATAATAAACATTTTAATTAAACAATATCTTAATGGCGCCGGATAAAATCAACAATCTCGGCGGCGCCAATGCGAGACATAAAGAAATACCACAAATTTTCTTCTAAAATAGCATATAATACAACAAACAAGTAAGAAAAATCATGCGTTAACCATAGATTATGAAGCACTTTTCAACACTTCTTGAAATCTTTAACAAAACTTCCTTATCAGAGAAATAACATATTATAACGCACCTCCCCCTCCGCTATTCTTTTCAGAGCAAAGAGAGCGCTGTTTGTCATTGGTTCCTTGCGCGGAACATTTTTTTACCCCCCCCCCCCCCCATGTTAGTTGTGAGTGAGACCGGCATAAAGATGTCGCACCGTTGACACTTAAAATGTTGAACACCTTATCCAAGGTGTATTTTGCTTATATATGTGCAGCTTATGTGTTCAAACCTCATCCTGTAAATGTGAAATGTGTGCTTTGTGATGTGCCGTACAATAAATGTTTTTTGTGATGTCAAGAAGTCTACGATTCTTCAAATATCCGTCACAAAGAGTGGCGCCCCACGTTGGGCACCAGCGCCACTCTTTATGACGGATATTTGAAGAATCGTAGACTTCTTGACATCACAAAAAACATTTATTGTACGGCACATCACAAAACACACATTTTACAGGATGAGGTTTGAACACATAAGCTGCACATATTTAAGCAAAATACACCTTGGATAAGGCGTTCAACATTTTAAGTGTCAACGGTGTGACATCTTTATGCCGGTCTCACTCACAACTAACATGGGGGGGGGGGGGTAAAAAAATGTTCCGCGCAAGGAACAAGGACAAACAGCGCCCTCTTTGCTCTGAAAAGAATAGCGGCGGGGGAAGGTGCGTTACAATATTATTATCCATAACCAAATATGTATTCAATACTTTTGAAAAGCCCTGTATTTGATCTGCCAGTTAATATATAGACTATATAATGGTAAAATTTAGTTTAACAAGAAAACGCCTAACTGTTTGAAATTTTCCCTTCATCAATTTATACTAATAGATGGAAACATACTTGAATACTTTTGTTTAGCCCTGTAAAATTCATAGTAACTTTAATGCACGAAAATATTTTGATAAAGTTTAATTTTAAAAAAATATCTTTAAAGTACTTAAATCAAATTTCCAGAAATTATCATCCAAAGGCGACTATGTTTCCCGTTCTTTGTGTGACCCTGTATATCATTTTATCTATGTTCTACAAACACTTTTTAGTAAACTAAATGCAGGTCTACGTAAAAAGGCATGACATATTTAAAAACCACCTTTAAGTAAATTACTCTCATATTCAGTAACCTTTCCGAGATCTTTTGTGTAACCCTGTTTATCTAAATTGTGTAACAGTTAGCAGTTATATAAATCATATAATATGCATGCACGTAGTGAAACTTAAAAGCGTATATCATAATTAAAAAAATGCATTTCATCCATCTAACAGCCATCTTCGATAATATTCGGATAGAATATACTATTCGGATAGACGGACTTCGGATAGAATATACTATTTGAAATCTTTTGTGTGTCCCTGTAAATGCTATGTACTACGCATTATGCTTGAAATAACTCATATTATTCCTCAGCAACGTATATCAATTTGCTAATATATGAAATCGTTTACACTAATTAAATTATGACGCAAATGACCCCTTTATTATTATGTGTTCGAACTCTTTTGTGCGGCCCTGTAAATGAATAATAACTACTATTTTCGCTGCATACTTTACAAAATATATATGTTAGTGCACTTGGGCGATGCATATAAATTTGAAGATGTTTGACAGGGTGTAACACCTTTAAAATTCATTTGAAACGATTTTTCCCCATAGGCCGTAATGTAATGGAAAACTTTTGACTTTCCCTGTAAATAAACTAATCATGGCAGAAACTTCATTTTCAATAGGGTTCGTGCGCGTATAAACGTCATTAACGTCCAAAAATTTCATTACAATCCGAGTATATTTACGAGAGTTAGAGCGCGGACAGACGGCCATACAGCCAGACGGGACGGACGGGCAGACAAACCGAATGCATAAGCACTTTTCAACTTTGTTGGAAAGTGCTAAAAAGAACGAAATTTCTTCTTCTTTATTTTGTTCAAAATAATTTTAAATTGGCTTAGCTGTAATAAATAATTTTTAAGAAATTTTTTTTTCTTTTCATTTTCTTTTCTGAATAAAATAACCAGTTTCAGATATAAGGAGCCAAAATCCTTTCGAGCCTGAAGATCGATGTAAAAATAAAGTCTGTTTCATCTCTAATGGGGCTGACGCATTTAATAGCGCCTGCCGTACAATGCATTAAAGACTTGGATATATTATTGTATGGTGTGCACATCTCGCAAATAACTAATTTTTTTTTCACTAATGAAAGTCTCAATTTTTCAGACATGAAGAGAGTTATGTACTTGTAAAAAGAATTGTGTAACAGTAAAAAACCGTACGAGTGTAACCGCACAGCCTAAATGAAAGCAATTATGGAGATCGTATTAGATTCAAATTAATAAATACTACAGCTCATATTCAAAATATTAGAATAATTACCTTTTTTTTAGAAATTGAAAATATCGTTTGGTAATTTAATGTCTTTTAATGAAAATATGCAAACGATATTTTTATTAAGAACTTATTGTTGATTAAACTTACTTGTTATCTTAAATTTAATATCATTTTTGAAAAGATTAATTGCAAAAAAAATTATTTTGAAAAGTCAAAATATTAGAATATTTATTCAAGTGGTTCAAAATATTAGAATATTTCACATTAATTCTTCTTTAATTATTACCAATTCTTAACTGGTGGCATCATTAATTAAATTCAGACTATTTTATTTAAAATCAGTATTCTTTTTTGCAGTTTGTTTCTTTTTCGTCTTAAAATAGGCCGTGTGAGTGATATTCCTGAATCTACTAAACTTCGTATGGTTGATTTGTATCGGCACGGTAAAAATCAATGTTTTATAGCGAATTATTTACATTGTTCGCAATCGAGCGTTAGTAAAATACTAACACAATATTCAAAAATTGGAAAATTTCAAAATAATCGCCGAAATGGTGGCCGAAAACCAAAAACATCTGCTAGAGATGACAGGAAACTGAAGCGTATAGTTAAGAAAAACCGTTTTAAAAGTGTGCGATTCTTGCACCGAAAATGGAAAGAAGAAGGAGTTGAAGTTTCTACATCGACAACATTAAGACTTCTCCATAAATTTAAATTTGAATCTCGTGTACCGAAAACAAAACCTCTCATGACTGCAAGACAAAAGCGTATAAGATTGAATTGGTGTAAATCAAGACGTTTATGGAGCAATGAAGATTGGAAAAATATATTATTTAGTGATGAAAGTATGTTTTGTGTTTCATATGGTAATCAAGGTATTCGAGTTTGGAGAATGAAGCAAGAAGCATTTGATAAAGAATGCCTTAAACGTTCTGTAAAATTTGCTGCTAGTGTCATGGTTTGGGGTTGTATGAGTGCAGAAGGACCTGGAAAGTTATGCATCGTCTACGAAAAGGTTAACTCTCTGATATATCAAGAAATTTTAGAATATTACATGATTCCATCATCAGAAGATTTATTTGAAGATGATTTCATCTTTCAACAAGATTTAGCGTCCCCGCATACCTCGGTGTCAACTAAGAATTGGTTCCGCCAACGCAACATTAAGGTACTTCCTTGGCCACCAAATTCACCAGATCTTAATCCCATCGAAAACTTATGGTGTATAATGAAGAAAAAACTTCAAGAAAATCCTCCTTCAAGTAAAACTGAGTTAGTGGCACGTATAAAGTCTATTTGGGCTAATGTTGATAGAAATGTTTGTAAACACCTTGTATATAGTATGCAAGATCGATTGTACGCTGTTATGAAAGCTAAAGGGGATGCTACAAAATATTAACTACCATTTACTTCATATTCATAAGGTAATATTGTTGCGCAAAATAAAATATTCTAATATTTTGAACCAATCTAAATTTTATTCTAATATTCTGGTGTGTTTAAGAAAGCTGTATACCTAATTTATTGTGCTGTATTTTATATTTTATAAATGTTAAAATCTTATCTAAACATTCCAGATTTAATTTATAAGAAATTTAATTGCATTTACTTAGTATAAAAAATAAATAAATGACAAATAATTTTTTCTTATTACTTTTTCTCAATTATTCTAATATTTTGAATATGAGCTGTACAATATATGAAGCATACTATTTCCCCTTCCTTTTCTTTTTGCAATTCTGTTCTGAACTGGCGGTTTTGGTTATCTTCAATTTTCCAATAAAAAAAAAAAGGTAGTATTAAAATATTCATGGATGAATTTACTAAGAATAACGGCTCTTCTCCCTATGCAGGATTTAAAAGAAAAGCAGACTACTATGCGAGCCAACTTCCACATGTAAATTCGACAAAACATGAACGCGTAAAATATTAAACATACCAAACAGAATCTGAACAGAGAATTCTTAAATTTAAAATCAACGACGAGTTTGTACCTTACTGTCTATCACACAATTTTTTTCCAATATCCAATAAAAATTATTTTTGTAATTATTCAGCAAAAATCCTTGTGTAGAAGGAAACATCCGATTCTTTAATATGATTATCGTACATTGTACCACATGTTAACAATGATTTTATATAAACTTCCAGAAAACGAATTCAAAACTATTTAACCTCTTCAGACCTGAGTATATAATAACTCTACAAATAAATATTTATTGCTTTTGCATTATCAAAACGACACCATAGATGGCGCAGAGTCATTTTTATGAAATCAGTACTTATGGGTACTGGTAATTTAAGTTTACATACATGGATATAAAAGTACTAATAAATTCAACACTTAATAAATTCAACATTTCGATATTCGTCTGAGATCTTCATCAGAAAAGCATCTTCATAGTGCTTTGAAAACAGATGAAAAAGAATTCATTGAAATAATGATTAGAAGAAATGAAGATTGTAACGTTTGCATTTCAGTCAAAATCGCTAAACTTTGGTTGTACTTGTTAAAATAATATTTTACAACTAGTTTTATTCATATTTTATTTTTCCACGTGAGATCACGCTCGTGATTCATCTTCGTTAAACCATTTGAATGTTTATTAATTTTTGTTATCGTAGATGTTGGCGATGCATATGAACTATTGAATTTCAACGCGGCTTCACTGTGTTTCGAAGCAGTATAAAAATGCTTTCCTGACACAGATCTGAGACGGAGATCAAAACTTTCAATTTATTAAATTTACTTTAATGTTTGTATAGTTTTTAAATTTTGCAACATTTTGTAGATCATTCAGTAATCATCTTTTTATTTTCAAGTCTAAAAGTAGATTATTTTTAGTTGACGTTACAGGCAGTACTCGATTCAGAAACTTTTATACTCTTTCTGGATTTCTGTTGCACTTTTTGACCCTTAAAAATACAAAATTTTCAAATATTCCTGGAGGTGGCACCTAGTTGATTCTGGGGAGGATGGGGGAGGGTCTCCTCTCTGGGTCACCTCTGAATTCAACACTGGTTTCAGGTTTTGTTGCATGAAAGAAGCGTTTGTTTTCTAAGCTCGACTGATTTGCTTTATTCACTACCCAGGAAAGTGTATTATTGCATCTATATTTTGTTGGATGAATAAACGTTTCACTTTCCGAGCGTGGCGAATGAAATTTATTCTCTATTCAAGAAAAAACGTGCGGTACGCTTAGGGGAGTTTAACTTGAAGATAATTTGAAGAATTGTGTATACAGGTTGTCTCAAAAACATTGAAACACTACTTTTTTATCTGTTGGGGATGCATAACCAATGTAAATTGCAAAATTGTTCTAAATAAGAATTAAGATTGTTAATGAAATAATCTTGCCGTTAGTTTTTAAACAGTCCATAGTTCTAAATAAGTTGTATTTAGAAAAACTACCTGTGCTATATCAAAAATAAAGTGGAATTTTCATTCTCTTACAATCAAAATCGATACAAAAGTGAATTTTATGAAATTTCATGGATTAATCATTTTTTTTACAGCTTTTCGATGATACTATTTGGCTAATTTTTTAACTAAACTTTAATTTATTCATCGATAAGTTATTTAATAACATATTAATCATTAATGATGAAAAAGTTACCAATTTAATAAAAATTTTTAAAGAAAGCATAATTTTTGAAATATTTTTTAAATAATTACTAATTAGATGACTTTTTTGTCTGATTTTTATAAAAGCCTATAAGAAATTTTTGTTTTTCTGAATTTGAAGGGTTTTTTTAAGTCGTTTCTTAGCTCCTTTTAAGATATTTTACAAATAAAAAAAATATATACATGAGTCAATTTTAAACATTTAAAAGAACTTATCCAAAAAGTTCGAATTCGCGGTTTGTGATGACGAATGAAAGTGCATTTATCAGTTGTTTGATTTAATAGCAATAAGCAATATAAATTTTTTTTAATATGTTTAAATTGGATATTTTGGTATCTTGAATAGTCGCTGAACCGTTATTCTGGTCTTTCATTTAAACCACATGTAAGAAAACGAAAACTCATGTTCTTCATGAAAACTTGCGAAACATCCGAATTTCTAAGATTAGCTGTTTTGCTGCTGCCATCTAATGTTACTTTTCAAAACTATATGCTATCCATTTTAGCTTTCGCAGTTTATGATACGAATTCGGAATTTCTAAACTAAAATGAAGGCCAAACTGACAAGTTTTAGATTATATATCTGCAATCCAATTGCATTTTATGATTTGATCATAAGTGTTTTTTAGAGATGGATCAAAAACTAGTTTTCGTTATCGACGAACAGGCTGCTGAGAATTTGGCCTGACCGAAACTACTTGCATTCCAAAAATTGCATTTATTCCTTCGGAATTTTTCAACATTACTTACTCATCCATTTGAACTGTATCGACTCAAATGAGACTATGAACGTCATTGTTTACAATTTTCAGCTATGACTGTCTTAAGACGTCGCGTCGGTGCAAATTATACAGCAAGGAATGCATATGATTGAACTTTCCCACGTGCTCATTAAAAGCTACAAACTTAACAGTAACAGGAATTTTTTGAAACCGCATAAGTGTTTCGAATACTCTTTGAGAAATATCTAGTATAGCAGATGATCCTTTACAAAAATCATTATAAAAGATAAATCACGATGTGGATACCTAAAATTATTTTTTTATTATTATTATAAAATGAAATTAATATAATTGAAAAATCTTTGTCGTTGATGAATCAATTGTTACATTTTAGATGAAAATAAAAAAGTTTTAGTTCTAAGGAATAGATATCCAGCTTGGGATACATATAATTAATAACCTTTTTTGACCTTGTCCTCCTTATGGACACTTTTTTCAAATAGCTGATGAGGGCTGTTTATATTTTTCAGCTCGAAACGTGTCCTGTATATTGATTTGATTTTTATGGTGATTAATACAAAATTTTATTGTTTAAATTATGGTATCCTTTTATCAATAGATAAAAATTATTTCATTTGTTACTTTTGAGGATGGGGCAGCTTTTCTGAAAAAATTATGTGAATTTTCTACTTAAAATTTTTAAATGTATATACTTTAATGTTGTACTAACTTTAGGTTCATCCAGAACAGATTGGGTGACAATTTGTAAAATAATTGTTTTTTTAGTGTTAGGTAGGGCTTGTTGAGCTCAAGTCATGTGGTAGGCGCCTCTCCTACTAATTGAACTTGTTTAAATTATACTTGTATTATTCAAAAATCGCCAAGCCGGGTTGAGTCGCCAACTTAATAATGAGAATTTGATAATGAAATGTTTGGAAAATAATTGTTTAGTAAATTACAGAAAAATGTTTTTAAAAACCTGTTTTTCAATGTATAGAGAATAGAGCTATAAACGCGCGAAAAGTACAGGGTGATTCTAAATTCATGGAACAAACTTCAAGGGTTGGTACAGAACATTATAATAATCATTTATTGTATTGGAATATATGGGCACAAGTGAAACGTTGAGGTACAAACATCATAGGGGCAATTTGGCTCTTTTAATTAGTTTCAAATTTTCTCATTCAAACCAGAAAATTCCTATACTATTTTCTTTATTTAAAACATGTGTTTCATGATTACATTAGGGGAAAAATATTCCATGAAAATTTCCGCTATGAAATCTGAAATTTTGAATTAAAAAAGCACTCCATTTCTATTTCTCTTAAAGTATTTCTTCTGTTTGGCAGATTTCAGTTTTGCTTTATTATTCAAAAATATCAATTTCGTACATGAAATTTTCAAAAAGGAATTTTTTCTTTTAAGTAAATATGAAATGGCTATCTTAAAGAAAAGAAGACTATAGGATTTTTCTGGTATGAAGGCGAAATTTTGAAATTAAAAAAGGGCCAAATTGGCCCTTTTGATGTTTGTACCTCAACGCGTAACTTTTGCCCATGTATTCCTGTACAATAAATGTTTGTTACAGTGCCCTGTACTAACCCTTAAAGTTTGTACAATGAACTTAGAATCACCCTGTATATCTGCGCAAAAATGCATTACAATTCAGGAAACGGCTAGTTACCTTGTATTTAAGCTAAGGAGATTATCTATTAAATTTTTGAAACATATTGATACATTATATAACACATATATTTGAAACATTAACATCAATGACTTTGGGGATGCGATATCAATAAAAAAACATAAGACCTTTCAAGGGAATTATAGAAAATAATTACATAACATTAATAAATTAATCTAAAATGATGCGTTTTATGACCCACCCCCCCACCCTCCGGCAGATCACATACCTTCTCATTGACGTTGTACGTTCCCATTCTACAGTTTGCGATTATGTAAAATTTGAAAGGACTTTTTTTTTTTTGCATAAATATGTATGATTTTTTAAAAAGAAACAGTGGAACCTGCTGAAGTGACAACCTGGCTAATGTGACCGCTTTTGGAAAATTTTACTTTTGCTCATATAAAATAATATGAGAATTGTCTAGTAATGTGCCCACCTGTCTAATGTGTCCACCTGTGTAAAGTGATCAGTTAGCCTGTTATTGTCAATGTTATTTGAACGTGTAAAATGTGACCATCCATTTTTCTGCATGTTGAAATTTTTCAAACTAAAAGACTAAAGTGGTCATTTTCTGAAATTTTATTTCGATCCATCAAAAAAGTTCTGGAATTTACCACCTATAGTGAGTATTTATTTAATACATAAAATGACCATTTTGTTCTTTATTGTAATGACATTTGCACTTGTCTAAGAGGATTTTTATTGAAAAGTTTTTTACTGCCAGTTACAGAAATGTTATCATTATGCAATTACAAGGAAAATAGAAATATCGTATAAATTACAGTGTGCCTTGTAGTTATGTGTTATTTAAATCGATCACTACGGAATTTCAACTGTATTCAAAAGAAACAACGCGCGTTTTTAAGTAAATTACCTTCTACGTAGTATACTTTAAATTAGCAATTCGTTGCTATAGTTGTTAATTAATCAGTTCATTATTTAATGTAGTGTATTTTTCATTATTTATTTTGTTATATTTTTTGAGTTCACAAGTTTTTACATGCCATTTTGAAAGATACCCCATAAAGTGACCACTTCTATATAGTGACCATTTTAGCCGGTCCCAAAGGTGGTCACTTTAAACAGGTTCCACTGTATATTTTTATTTCTTAAGAAGTTGAACTGGGCTGACCCTGATTTCATTGATTTTCGTTCGGGCCGAGAGAAAATTGCAACAAACGGCAATATTATAATATATAAATATTATAAATATTGCAATATTAAATAATGAACTGATTAATTAACAACTATAGTAACGAATTACTAATTTAACCCTTTCGTGGTTATAAGCGCGTATACGCGCCCAGAATACCATTTAATTTGAATTGCGAAATGCCATACTGACACCGGAATTTTTAAATGAAAATTTTAATTTTACAAAGAACGTAAAAAAGAACATTTATATATTATGAAATAATTTTGTTTTTAAATTCCGGTGTCATTCAATCATTTTAGTATTTTATGAATAGAAGTGCTTTAACCGTCAAAGGGTTAAAGTATACTACATAGAAAGTAATTTACTTAAAACGCGCGTTGTTTCTTTTGAAATTATTATTACTTTTAGAAAAAAGGACTGAAAATTTATGTAACAGATTTCTGATATAATAAAAATTGGCTCAATGGATTTTTTTTCTTTTAAAAAGAAAAAAAACTAACTTCATCAATTCTCAAGATACAAATTTAATTTATGATAAATCTTTTTAAAGTTACCTACAACTTTTATACTGACAAGTTTTTGACGGGATCAACTCTTACCGCAAAGAAAAAACAATAAGAAGAAAAGGGATACGAGTTGAAGAAGGAAAAATTCCACAACTTCGTCAAAACACGATATCAAATCCGTTTACATTTATTATAAATCTTAATACTATCTACAACTTCTATATTGGCAAGTTTTTGATGAAACCAAATATTACAACAAATACAAAATTAAGAATACCTAGCGGTTAAAGAAAAGTTATATTATTAATATGATTCTCATAAAACCAGCTCTTACAGAAAAATGAAATTAAAATCGCTTCAAAAACGACCAGATAAAATTGTTAAACTGAATTTCTCTAATCTTCATTTAGTTTTTGTTGCTGAAATTAGTACTTCACTTCAAAATCTACCTGCGTCTGTAGGCCGAGCTGGCAGAAATTTTTTTTTCTTTTAGAAAAATTATTACTTTTTTATTTTTTATTTATACTTCTACATTTTAAAAACTATTTCATCGTTTCAATTTCATGTACAGAGAGTAAAAGCTTTGGGGACAGTGTTTTGGATCATAATTAACTCTGTTGTTTTTGTAATTCGTTAAACAGTTGTAGCCATAAAGATTGTTTGGAGATTTACTGCATGCAACCGACGGGCGATAAAAATCTTTAACGGTAAGTTATTAATTTGTAATTGAATTGCAAAACTATTAAAATGTTACATTGTAGTCGAAAATACACCTGTGTACATCTTTTTTAATAATTCTAGCATATCTGGAAACGAATTAAACATAGATTATGAAGTTTCACCTTTACAATTAAAAACATATGGATTTAAATAAGTGTGTAAAAATACAGTGCGTGTCAAAAGTTTAAGCACAATAGTAATTTTAAGATAAAACTTTAAATATTCACTTTATTTCAATATTTGTCTTGTATATCTGTATTATAAAGGCCAAACGTATCTGTGCGTAACGCATACGTCATTTTTCGAATGGCAGCACTTTCTGATGAAATTTCACTTTTGCAATTTTCATTACTGCAATTTTTTTCAACTCCTAGACATCGCACATTTTCAATCTTTACACCGTTGTGTAGAAAAAAATGTGCTTTTAAATGCAATTTGTTTGAAAACCGTATTTTAATTTGTTTTTGAGATATTAATTTTTTTGTCGTTTTTAATTTTTCTGGAGGTGGCAACTTGATACTCCATTCTGTTCAAAGCATTACTAACTAGATATAACGGCCTACGCATTTCACTGAAAACCGCTGAAAAAGTGAAGCTGGATTCAGCTTCAAACCCTAAATAGTTTCACTGGATCACGAAGCACAAACCCTGCCCAAATTAGCATTGTATGAGCTAATTTCTGTTCTGAGCACATGGCCGTTGTTTTGGTTCAGAGTTTGCACGATTGGTCAGAGTAACTTGGCAAAGTATCAGAGTCCGCTGGCGGGAGACTTCATACATTAATCTCAAATAAATGGGCCTTATAGATGTAGTTGGCCATGGTTCAAAGTAAAGGAAAAATAGCCATAAAGTAAAAAGATGAAATAGAGAGGACTTATGTGTGGTGGCCCAAAAGTTCTATTACACGTAAATATTGCAAGCGACAAAAATCGCCTGCGTTTTTTCGTTTTCTTAGCATTTCATTGGCTGTTCAAGAAGAGTCGTTACCATCATTTGGATTTCCAAGCATTTGATTGGCTCTTACTGGCGACTCGCTTCGTTCCAGGCGTCAAAGACGCTTCGACACAAGAGAATCGCACGCTAACCAAGCGACTCCCCTGGTCCCATAGGATAACATGGAGACGTCTGCAATTTGACGCCTGCAGCACGACACGTGTAATAGTACTTTAAGACTGGTGCAAAAAATGTAACCCTGAGGAATCTGCTACATTAAGCCCAAACACAACCACGTGTTTTCGCAAAAAGAAGAAAATTTTTAATGACAAGTCTGTGGAAACTTTTAGTACTATAGTTTTTGTTTATAATAAAATAAAATGCTACTTTAGAATGCGTAAATTTAAGCAGATCATTTTTATTTAGAGAAAAAATGCACGGCTGTTGTCAATGAATTTAGTACCTGTTCAATGCGATTCTTTTTTTTCCCTCCGGGCTGAACTTTTTTTCGCCGAGTTAGACAAGCAAACAAAGGTGGTCTTGACAATTATTCCAGGTTTAACGCAATGTCCGGTTCCCCAAATTTTTGCCCAATTGTTTAAGACATTTAATTATAATTATATTAAAATAACATTATTCGCTTAATGTAATTTTTTATAAATTTCAGTTAAACTTGCTAGAGCAGACGATTTTTTTAGTTCTTTTTCGTTACTTGTCATTTTACCAAAGTTATTTAATTTTTAGCCTCCGATGCTATTTATTTCAAACTAAAAATGTCGTGTCATCAGCCCTGTATTTTCTACTCAACCGATTTTGATAATTATTTTTTTAAATGAAAGTTATTTGTAGTTGTGCCCATTTTAGCTATTTTTTAATTTATTTCCATTTTTATATTTTATTTTTAATTTTAAATGCTTTTTTACGATATTTATTCAAAATGGTGGCAACTCAGTTTAGCTTTTCTCTCGATAATAAAAATTTATTTTTCATTATCACTTTCCTCCAATCAGAAGCTTTATTTCATCAGTGAACATGTCCTCGCATTTAAAAGAAAAAAGTTAATTGTTTTCGTAAAATTTAACCACAATAAAAGGATTGCGTATAATTATGCACTAATTGATGTAAAAAAAAATATATTTACTAACAAATAATATTAATAATGTAAATAAAATAACAGAAAATAAATTATGATAAAAATTAATGTCTAAAGCAAAATAAGAAAAATTTCTAATGAGGAAAATGTCATTCAGCAACCAGATAAATGGGATTTACAATATTATTACGGACGCCTTTATCATATTACTAATAACGGTAACTTTTAAAAAACATTTGAAGAGAAAATGACGTCACTATTTAAAACATCGCATTTTTACTCATAACGATATTACCTTTCAATATTTCTTTTCATTATGGACACTGAGATTGAGATTTTACTTTCAGATGATTTTAGTTAGTAAAAATAATGTCATAGTAAAAATGATTTTTTTTTTCTTAATAAAACTATTTTTTTGTGAGTGCATATAAAATAAAATTTCTGGATTTCGCCGGCACTCAGATTACAATTTTAACTGAAGATGTGTGAATGCAAAAATGCATGCAAAATTGTAACTGACAAACTTGACATTAAGTTTGGAAATATATTTATTATATATTGATTCAATAATGTAATTACTTTTTCTTTTTTTTAAACCAAATTGATCGGGTCTTTTAAACATTTCATTCGTCGAATTCGACTGAATTCCACTCGTTTTATTGTTAAAATGCATTTCCTTTTTCTCAGTCTATAAAAAAGCGTTTAAACTAAAGAAAAACTCCGTTTTTGATGTTCTAGTCAATGAAGAAGTAGCACGTCAAATTGTATCTCTTTATTATTCCGCAATTCCAATGTCTCAGAGAGAAATTGCTAATCAATTGGGTATTTCACGCCGTTCTGTTTGCTATTATATTGATAAACACAAGAAAAATGAAGTTAGTTCATTGCATTCTAAACGGCGTCGCCTTCTAAAAAACCTCTATCGATTTTTTTCCTAATCGGAGGCGAAACTGAATTCTGCACTGGCAGAATTTACATTCAACTTGTTCTTTCTTTTTGGAATAATATTTTTTATGTTATTTATTTTTTACTTTATTTTTAGAACCATTTTTATTTTCCAAATATATTTTCAGAAAAGAAAAAAAGTACATTTTTCACATAGAAAATTGATCGGAAATAGAAAAAGAACGATGTAAATGACGAAATGAGATGTCATAATTCGCTAATATCCAATGTTTAAAATGTAATTGAAAATTTGGTTTGGCATGATATGTAAAAATCAAGGTTTGTGTATTTCACGGAAAATACGGCATCTTTCTTTGCACGTTGAAGTGACGGAGTGCAATGTTTGTGTATTTTAATGTTTATTCTTTTAATTTGTGTCGTGTATTTTAATTTATAAAACGAATTTTAAATTTGTCATAAAGTTAACTTTGAAGCAAACTTTTTCGAAAAAATGTATGTGCAGTCATTTCTTTACTTTTAACATTTTAGTATGCGCGTAAGATTTTTCGGTACTACTTAGTTATGCCGTCGACCAAAAAACTATCGCCAACTTATAAGATTAAATGCCAATAATGGATGATTGTGAATGTCATATTCAGTGATATTAAATCCTGTCAAAAACATGAATGTGAAAGAATGCCAAGCTCGTTAAAGGTTTCGCTAATAAAAGAAGTGAGATCTAACTGCAAACCAAGTTCTTTCGGAGCTCCTTAAATCATAACTCCTGTCATGCATAATATTATTCAATTGCTTAAAATGATTTGTTATGTTACTTGTTATTCAATAGAGCGACTTAACAAGTTTTCTTTTATTCAATTTTTTCTATTTAGTTGATCAGAAATTAAAGTTGATCCCTTCCTTAACTTATCAGTACCTTAACTTCAATATACTTATTCGAACACTCGATTGACTAGATCTTTGCCAATCAGATTCTAGATTAAATTATACTCAGACTCAAAGATTAAAGTTGGTAGCTGAAAACTTGCCAAGTCGCTCTATTGAATAACAAGTAACAAAATAAATCATTTTAAGCGATTGAATAGAATTATGCATGACAGGAGTTATGATTTAAAGAGCTCCGAAAGAACTTGGTTTGCAGTTAGATCTCACTTCTTTTATTAGCGAAACCTTTAACGAACTTGGCATTCTTTCACATTCATGTTTTTGACAGGATATCATTATTTTTTGTCAAATCTCTTCTTTTATGAGCGAAACCTTTAACGAACTTGGCATTTTTCCACATTCATGTTTTTGATAGGATATCATTATTTTTTGTCAAATAAGTAGGTATTTGTTTCCTTTTTTAAATAAATTAGTTTTATTTAATATTAATTAATTTTTCAGCTTTTTCTTGCATTTATTCACTGTTTTTTTCAGTCAAAATAAAAAATTTAACATTAGGACTGCTTATGTTCCTTTAAATTCCTCTAATAAGGATGTTTCTTTTACGTGATTGGGTACTACTTGATTATTTCGTCGACCAAAAACGTTTGTAACCAACTTGACGAAATATCGCTATATTGACGACAAAAATTACGCACCAAAAGTCATGCTAACATGGCGCTATTTCTGGTATTTTGCCGAATTCCCATAGATTCCCATTGTAATCTGGTAATTTATCCAATAATTTTGTTAGAGCAAGGACTGTCGTCATCATTTTGGCATCTTTTTTTTTCTTTAAATCGGTTCGCTAACTACCCAAGATTGCTTAAATATTGCTATTTAGAAAATTTTTAGAATGCTTTTCGCGCATTTTTACCCCTTTTAAAATTTGTATTTGTTAACAAATGTTCTTAGTGATCATTTATATCTTATAATTAATGAACATGCCAAATTTTATGTTTTTAGGTCCTTAACATACAGACAATCGCATTTTTAGAACGCTTTTTGCTCTTTTACCCCCTTTGGATTAGTGGAATCGACATAAGATATAGACTATATTGGAGCAAGGACTATCACCATCATCTCGATATCATTACTTTTAAGATCGGTTTATTGTTTGCTGAAATTGCTTAAAAATCCCAATTAAGAACATTTTTAGAACGCTTTTCGCACATTTTCACCCCTTTTGAATTCCGTATTTTTTATCAAATGCCCTCAGAGATCATTTATATCTCATAAATAATTAACATGCCAAATCTTATAGTTCTAGGTCCTTCAGTAACACAAAAGTTGCATTTTTAGAATGTTTTTTGCTTCTTCACCCTCTTTTGGTTAATGGTATACGCATAAAAGATAGCCTATGTTTGAACCGGAGCGAATACCATCATTTTGGTATCATTAATTTTGAAATAGGTTCGGTGGTTTCAGAGATTAGCCCCGATACTCGCCAAAAGTGTCGCCAACTTGGCACTACTTCTGATATTTCACGAAATTCCCATAAACTCTAAAATGCCAAACTTTGTTTTCAGTCCAGTCCCTTAATGTACAGACATCACATTTTTAGAAAGTTTTTTGCTCTTTTACCTCCTTTGGGTTAGTGTAATCGACATAAGATATATCCTATGTTGGAGCAAAGACTGTCATCATCATTTTGATATCATTACTTTCAAGATCGGTTTGTTGTTTGCTGAGATTGTTTTAAAATTGGTATTTCGAAATTTTTTAGAACGCTCTTCGCGGATTTTCACCCATTTAAATTGGATATTTTTTTGCAAATGTCATTAGTGATCATTTATATCTTATAAATAATTAACATGCCAAAATTTGTGCTTCTAGGCCCTTCAGTAAAACAAAAATCACATTTTTAGAATGTTTCTCGCTTCTGAACCCTCTTTTGGCTAGCGGCACAGACATAAGATATAGTCTATGTTTGAACCGGGGCGAATACCATCATTTTGGTACCTTTACTTTTGAAATAGGTTCGGTAGTTTCAGAGATTAGCCCTGATACTCGCCAAAAGTGACGCCAACTTGGCACTATTTCTGGTATTTTGTGAAATTCTCATAAACTTCCATTGTAATCCAATAATTTATCCTCTAACCAACCATTAATGTTTAATTAATGGTGATTTCTGATTTTTCCTATTTATAGATCCAATAACCTACCTCCACACCAAATTTCAACTTCTTAAGTCATCTGGAAGTAGTCAAACATTTCTATGAGTGAGTCAGTGGTAAAAACAGTGGTTTTCAGACGTCAATTTCTCGTGAACGGTAAAAGATTTTTAAAAAAATTTTTAGGATTCGGAAATTAGATGGTCTTACACGACACAAAAAATTGCAATTGTGTAGGTCAAATAGAATTTAAGTTATTGAGGGGTCAAAAGTGGCTCGAAATGGTTCGGGTAATATAACCCACGGCCGGTGTGTCGCCTTTTACTTTGTGAACTTGGCTGACACACTGCCGTGTGTCTAGATACGATACACATGTTTAAAATGTCATCAAGTGGTTTTTAATAGCACTTTTTATTTGTATTTTTATTCATGTTTTACTAATTTATTTGTTTTTCCGTTATTTAAAATATAAAATACTAGCAGCCTTCGCCCGCTACGCTGGTCAGTTTTTTTAAAGAAACTTTGAATCAAACGAAATTTTTATATCATAGTAATTTTTAGTTTTATATCGTATTTTAGACTGTCTGTCATCGGTGAAAAGTCAGTCATCTAAACGGAAAGTTCAATGTTAGTCATTAATGAATGACGTAGCGCTCAACATGTTAACAATTTTAATCACATAAAAATTCATTCAGCGGAACCTTTAAATTAAAGCCAACCTTTTGTAATTGTGTTCATCTGATTTAAAACATCTCCATAAGTATTCAATTAAACAACGCAGAATGCTATATTTCACTTGTTACAAAATTTCTGAATAATTATCCAACTAACAATGTAAGTTCCATTAAAATCTATCTAGTAGAACTTAAGTTATAAGCGTCCGGAGTGAAATTTCACTTTGCGTTTTATATATATTGAGATAATTAAATGTAGCTTACATAATCACGTTAACTGATTATAGAACTCACTTTCAAAATTTTAGGTTCAATAGATTTTTTTGTACGATAATTAATACGAAATCCAGACTTTCTTTTATATATATAGGTTGAAAATTACCGCTTTTTTCCGCCGAAGACATCGCCAAATCAAAAAAATATATGGTATCTCACGAACTACTGAACTTAAAAGAATTTGCTTAATATCATTCGATGCAGCATGAAAAAATACACTAAAATATGGTATCAGTTAAAAAATAACTACAAAATCTGATCTATATACATAAGGATTGAAAATTTCAGGTTTTTGCGCCGAAGTCATCGCCAAATTAGGAAAATATGAAATAGCTCACGAACTACTGGATTTAAAAGAATTTACTTAGTAACATTCGATTCAGCATGAGAAAATACACTAAAATATGTTATCAGATGAAAATTAACTTCAAAAGCCCATTTTTCAGGAATTTTTTAAAAGTTCGTTCTTATTTTATACCCCCCTTAGGGGTGGAATTTTCGAAAATCCCTTCTTAGAGGCACTCGATGTTATTAGAAGTATTTTTACCCTAATTTTCAAGATTTTTGGTTCGGTAGTTTTTTTTGTGCAGTGATTAATACGAAATCCAAACTTTCTTTTATATATATAGATTATTTATTTAAATTAAGATCCGCCTCTGGTGACCAATTTGGTCTCCCTTAAATTTATGCTAAGCTTTGAAATATTTTACTTTTATTCATAATTTTATTTACTTGTGTAGTTTTACTAAATCTGCAGATTATGATAGAGAAATGAACAAATCTATGCGATCAAGGCAACATTTAGGGGAATATTCTGTTAATATTTTGTTCTGGTTGGCGCGATTAGCGAAGAAATCCCAAAATAGCGCCGAAAAACCATTTTTCATTTGTTAATTTAATGAAAAAAAGTGTTTTGAAAAAGATATTAAACGAATCCCTGTGTGCGATTGCCAATCACACTTATCCACTTTTTTTTTCTTATACTACTTTGCTATCCCGTCAACCAATTTCGCCAAATTATACAAATCGCCAAACTAATAGCCCAATTATACATATTGACGTAATTTTTATTTTAAATAACGAAAAAAACAAATAATTAGTAGAATATTAAGAAAAATATTAATAAAAAGTCGAAATAAAAACCATTTAATGACATTTTAAACACGTGAATCGTATTTAATGTCATTGAATGCGACATTCACGATCATCCATTATTAGCATTTAATCTGATAGTTTGGGGATAATTTTTTGGTCGACGGGATAACCTAGTAATACCTTTTTTTTTATTAGAATGAATGATAAATTAATTGCAAATATTTTTTCATGACAATGATTTTTCCTTCACATTCAAAAAATTTCTTTTTTAGTGATGGTAAAATAACTGCAGATGAAAAAGATATAATAGTAAGGCTAAAACTCAGATTTAATGACTGCTTGGCATATGACTTGGCGGAGGCTCAATAAGTACGCTAATTCCAGATAGAGTGTAAAGAAACAATTGGTACCATTTGATTATTCCATCGATCAATTTCGCCAAATTATACAAATGGATATAATTTTTATTTTAAATAACCAAAGAATTAAAAAATTACTAAAATATTAATAGAAATAGAGATAAAACATCGGATTAAAATTAGTTGACGACGTAACAATTATGCAAAACATATTTAATGTCAAAAGAATGTGATATTTACGATCATCCATTATTGACATTTAAACTTATACTTTGGCGACAGTTTTTTGGTCGATGGGAGATCAATATTGCCAAATAATGTAAACAAATTATATAAACAATAATATTGCCAATAATATTTAGGTGCAGATGTCATCTACGGATCACGTTGGCACGATTACAACAAAATTGTGATTTTATGCCTCAAGTGGTAATCCAGTAATAGTCGTTTATTTATCAGTAAACTATTTCATTATTTTTCTTTTCTATTTTAAAATTATACAAATTGTTTTGTTCCATAATTACTAAGACTTAATTTATTTATTATTACTATTTCAGATTACATTTTCTTGGCAACGAGAAAGAAAAATGGTTATTTTTTATCGGAAAATTTTTAATTGATTCTGTATGAAAAATAATGAAATTTTGAATTATTAAGAAAAATATTTGTATAAATCAATTAAAAATTAGCCTATGTTCACCGGAAATAGTGTAGCTTTCCAACGGTGAAAGAATTTTTCAAATCCGTCAAGTAGTTTCGGAGCCTATTCAATTCAAACAAACAAACAATCAAATCTTTCCTCTTTATAATATTAGTATAGATGTCAACATATATAACTTGGCTATTGGTTTGGCCATTTTTTTAATTTGGCGAAAATGGTCGCCGGGATAATGAAATAGTACCGAATTTTCATATGAGCAAAATCTATATTGTAACGAACAAATGTGTCCGTGTGTAGTACTGGTGTTATTTTGCAAATGACAACATTTCAGGATAAAGTGACTTTTTGTAATTTTTGTTACTACAATTTTTCAATCTTCTAAACATCGCACATTTTAAATTTTTATTTCGTCATATAGGAAATGAAATCTACTTTTAAATGCAATTTGATTGAAGACTGTATCTCATTTGACTCATTTATTACAAGCTTATGTTTTTCAAGCATTTTTTTTTTTAATTTTACGTATCTCTATTAAGAAATGATATACAATTTACTCATAAATCTATAAATATTGTTCCTGATAATTTCCCATTATAAAATTAAAATTGCATGAGTAATAAAATAAAAGAATGGTTTAAAACGCAGATTAAATTACTAAAAATTAAAAGTTCAACATGTAATCAGACAACTTAAAATTTACACTGCCAAATAAGAAAAAAATACTTTGAAATTGCTTTGAATTTCTCTGAAAACTATTTCAATTTACTGATTGGCTGTGGTTTAAAAAAAAATCAGCTGCGAGTTATTTTTAAATATATCTCTACCGAGTGAAACTCGATTACGATAGATTAATCTATTTGTCCTTAGAAAAATATAAAGAGTTCAGGATTTGTTTTCGGCTAATATATTATAGCAAAATTAAAATTTCCTTTATAAGTAATAAAATAAAATAAATAAATACAAATTTAACAGACATGTAATTAAATTACGCGCTCGAAGCACTGAAATGACCAGAAACAAAATTGCTGCCGTAACGAAATCTTGGGCTAATAACTTCTGGCATGCGCCTGATACGGAAATGTGACTTTTGATAAAACTCCATAGCTTTATCTGATTCCATAATTAATATTTTTCATTTAACACTTTAACCTAACCACGTTAGCCTAATCATGTTTTTCCGCTATGCAATATTTTAATTCAAAGATTGATTTAATATAATATTGAGATTAATGTTAATTTTTTGAATTTTATAAGATAAAAAAATATATAAAGCACAATATAATTCAAAAATATGTAAAGTATCAAATACAAATCTTCATATCAATACTTTTCACAGTATTATTTTATGAACGAAACATGAATGAAAAAATCCGCAAGACACTTAACCCTTTGAGGGAAAAAGCACTTCAATTCTTAAAATGCTGAAATGATTGATTGACACCAGAATTTAAAAACAAATTTGTTTCAAAATATATAAAAGCATTTTTCCATGTATTTGAGAAAAATAAAATTGCTATTTCAAATTACTGGCGTGGGGTTTAAGGGTTAAAATGCTTTTTTGGAGTTAGTTAGCAATCTAAAACTCATATTACATGTAGAAAATTCATTAACGTTTTCAATTTAAACAAGTTGGAAATTGCACGTGAACGTAGCAAATGAGGTGCGTTCGTACGATAACGAAGTTTTAAAAATATTCAGATCTTGCTGATATAGTAGAGCATACTTCGGATACAGTATAATAGTCGAAATCTTTGTGTTTCTGTAAATATGCAGAAAGTAATTTTTATTACACCTCAGAAACGTATATCTTATTCATAAATTGTGAAATAGTTGAATATAATTAAAACACGCCCCAAACAATGTTTCCCCGTGTAGTATTATGTAGTGGAATACTTTTGTGTGGCCCTGTAATTTAATAATAAAAATTCTTTGCATCACGGTTTGTACAGAATGCATATTTTAGTATATAATTCATAGATTTGTGTCAATTCTATTATGTTCGAATGAGTGTAACATCATAAAAATGCATTTGAATCTTTTTTTCCGATTGACCGTAATGTAATGGAATACCTTTGATTGTCCCTGTAAACAATCTATGCATCCGACTTTCATAACATTTGAAATGACTCGATAAAATTACGCATTAATTATATGTTTTAAATTTCAAACGATTAAAATGCATTTGAAATTTTTTCCCCATTGACCGTAATGTAACGGAATCCTTTTGATTGTCCCTGTAATTGATCAATGCATCCGATTTTCATAACATTTGAAATGACTCGACAAAATTACGCAATAATTATATGTTTTAAGTTTCAAACGATTAAAATGCATTTGAAACTTTTTCCCCCATTGACCGTAATGTAACGGAATCCTTTTGATTGTCCCTGTATTTGATCTATTCATCCGATTTTCATAAAATTTGAAATGACTCGACAAAATTATGTTATAATTATGTATTTTAAATTTCAAACGATTCGGTTGGGTAGTTTTTGCGTTATGTGCGGACGGACAGACAGACAGACGGACGGACTGAGCGACAACAATAGGTGCTACGTATTTGCATAATTACGAACGCACCTAAAAATGGTTTTTATCTTTGCTATGTAACCCGGGAAGCCCGTATTCGATCTACTATAGTATATAAAATACAAACGGAAATTTCCGGTTTTCCGCTTATTCCTTCGGTTCTACTGAAGGGATTTTGATTAACCTTATACTGTTAGATAAGCATTATTTCAAGGAAGGTTTTCGTATATAGTACATCATTGTACGTAGGTTAGTTATAAAGTTATGACGGAAAGTTATTTTATTTTGTACGAAAGGGTTACCATTAGGCTATTGTTTTTCATTTGGCGACAACATATTAAGCTATCTTTGTTAAGGAATTGAAACATTAATGTTAATTGAAATGAAAAAAAAAAATTATTTTATTTCAAATAAAAATAAGAAAAAAATCAGTTAGAATTAATATAAGATAAAAATATTTAATTTAAATATGGGATCAATCTTTTAATGGCATAAAAGAAATATTCGTTGTCAAAGTCGTTCCATAAATCAATAATTGGCGGGCGATTTATCACTTTTTTTGCTTATACATTTGTCTCCAAAATAACAAAACATTTACCTGAAATTAAAATCAAATAACATATAAATGATGCCATTTTTTGTAATAACTTTTTGGTACTACTTGGTTATCCCGTTAACCAATTTCGCCAAATTATACGATTCACCAAACTGTTTGCCAAATTATACAAATAAACATAATTTTTATATTAAATAACGAAAAAACAAGTAAATTAATAAATCATTAATGAAAATACAAACAAAAAAATAGCAAAAAATATTTTGATGACTTAAAAAACAAGTGTAATGTGTTTAATATCAGGATAATGTGACATTTACGATCATCCATTATTGATATTTTATCTTATAATTTGGCGATTGTATTTTGGTCGACGGGATAATCAAATAGTAAAGAATTTTTTAAATATGTCAGAACTAAATAAAAAAAATACAAAAACTACAGATGTATTTTTAAAAAATATTTACATCATTGTATAGGTTTACAGCGTATTCATAATATAACAATACATCTATTTTTTTTTTTTTTTTTTTTTTTTTTTAACAAATTGAAATTTTTTTCTTTTTCAGTTGCAAAGATTGCTATTTGTAAATATGGTACTATTTGGTTATCCCTTCAACCAATTTCGCCAAATTATAGAAATCGCCAAACTTATAGCCAAATTATACATATTGACATAATTTTTATTTTAAATAATGAAAAATCAAATAATTAGGTGAATATTAATAAATATACAAATGAAAAGTCCAAATAAAAATCACTTGTTGACGTTGTAAACGCGTCTATCATATTTAATGTCAACTAGCAGGGGAGACCGAGCTTAGCTCGGTCAAAATTAACTTTGTGTTCAACTCGATATAGTATTTTCACTGTATCATTAACTCTGTATTATTACTGTAAAACATGTTTATAATAGTATTATTTAGAAAAACAATCAATAAGAAAACTATGTTTTTATGCGCATATTTATAAATTTTATTTTATTTTAAATTTTACAACGAAAGGACATCGATCTAAATCACTTTTTTAGCTCGACTCTGATTGGTTTAACCATGCATCTCGAATCCTCTTAAGAATGTATAAAAAAATTCTTTACATTCTGAAAGACAATATATTTTACTAGATATAGCCAAATTTGGAGGCATTCTTTCATTTGGCTCCAAATACGTGTTTTGGTTTTCGTAATTTTTATAGTCGATTTTTTGGCCATATGTCGCCAATATTTTGTCAAATATCACCAAGTTATTGGCTTTTGCCATATTCTCGTGACCCTGACCCGTATTACCCAAAATGAGCCACTAATCAAATTTGATCAAGCATGTGACGTAGCTCAATCGTCTTCAGGTAATCAAAAACAGTAGAATATAAAATTGAATCAAAATCGTTCAAGCCAGTTTTTAGGTAAAATTAGCTTGGCAGCATTCAGCAATGAAGCGAAATGACCCACTAATATAATTTTGTTTAACATGCGACTCAGCCCAATAGTCTTCTCGTCACAAAAAACGTTTTGTTTCAAAATTTAGGTAAAATTGATTGAGTCGTTATTGTATATAATTAGAATGACCCTAGCTCATTAAGACCCAAAATGACCCACTAATAGAATTTTCGCGAGCATGTGTCCAAGCCAAATGGTTTTCTCTTACTCAAAAACGATATAATACAAAGTATAGTCAAAATGGTGAGTACCATTTTCTATATAAAATTAGCATGACCCATCATGACCAACAAATGACCCTTATAATCGAAATCTCTTAAACGTGTGGCCTAGCTCTTTAGTTTTAGCATGCCGAAAAACATTAGATACAAAATTTAGATAAAATCGATTGAGCTGTTTTTTAGATATAGTTGGTTTGACCCTGACCCCTTATAATCCAAAATGACCCATTGATCGAATTTTCACAAAAATCTGCCCTAACCCAATGATTTTCTTGTGACCGAAAACGATAAAATACAAAATTTAATCAAATTTGCGCGAAACGTTGTCAAGATAAAATTAGAATGACCCAAAAGTAGCCCACCAATCGAAATTTCTCGAACATGTGACCTACCCCAATGATTTTCTCATGCCAAAAATATGTTGTATACAAAATTTCGTTAAAATCGACCCACCCATTCTTTAGATATAGCTTGACCTTGACCCATTAAGACCCACAAATGACCCTTATAATCGAAAGCTCTCGAATATGTGACTTAGTCCATTAGTTTTCTCGTTTCTAAAAATTGTTACATACAGAATTTCGTTAAAATTGATCCTGCCGTTCTTTAATTATACATAGCTTGACCCAGACCCTTTATGATCCAAAATGACCCATTAATCGAAATTTTTCGAACATGTAACCTAGTCCAATGATTTTATCGTGCCAAAAAAATGTTGCATACAAAATTTCATTAAAATCGATCCACCTGTTCTTTAGATATAGTTTGACCATGACCCATTATGACCCTTCATGACCCACAAATGACCCTCATAGTCGAAATCTCTCAAACACGTGATTTAGCCCATTAGTTTTCTCATGTCAAAAAACTGTCACATACAAAATTTCATTATAATCCATCACGCCGTTCTTTACATATAAATAGCTTGACCCAGACTCTTAATGACCCAAAATGACCCATTAATCGAAATTTTTCGAACATGTAACCTAGTCCAATGATTTTATCGTGCCAAAAAAATTTTGTATACAAAATTTCGTTAAAATCGATCCACCTGTTCTTTAGATATAGGTTGACCATGACCCATTATGACCCATCATGACCCACAAATGACCCTCATAGTCGAAATCTCTCAAACATGTGATTTAGCCCATTAGTTTTCTCATGTCAAAAAACTGTTACATACAAAATTTCGTTATAATCCATCACGCCGTTCTTTAAATATAAATAGCTTGACCCAGACTCTTAATGACCCAATATGACCCATTGAAATTTTTTCTCGAACATGTAACCTAGCCCAATGTTTTTCTCGTGCCCGAAAACCATAGAATGCAATTTTTAGTCAAAATTGCGTGAGAAAATCGCTAGATAAAAATAGCATGACCCACAATGACCCCTAGAATGACCCACTTACCGAATTTTCTCGAACATGTTACCTAATCCAATGGTCTTCTTGTAATCCAAAACGATACAATATAAAATTTGGTCAAAATCGTTAGAGCCGTTTTTTAGATAAAAATGGCTTGACCCATAATGACCCACTAATCGAAATTTTTCGAACATGTGACCCAGCCCAATAGTTTTCTCGTGCCAAAAAACGATTGGATACAAAATTGCCTTAAAATCCATCCAGCCGTTCTCTAGATATAAATAGCTTGATCCTGACCCATTGTGACCCAAAATGGCCCAGTAATCGAATTTTCCCGAACATGGGACCTAGCCCAATGGTCTTCTCGTGCCCGAAAATGGTAAAATCCAAATTTTTGCGAAAATCGTTAGAGCCGTTTTTGAGATACAATTTACCCACACACACACACACACACACACACACAATTTTTGCTCGCATTATAGTATAAGATGAATGTGATATTAACGCATTAATGAATTTAATGTTAATGGCATTTAACCTTATACTTTGGCGATAATTTTTAGGTCGACGGATTATTTTAACTAACATGGTAACCTGGATATTGCTCTTAATTTATTAATAAATTGTTTATTTCCTTTTATTTTCTTTAATAACTGAACTAGCAGGGGAGACCGAGCTTAGCTCGGTCAAAATTAACTTTGTGTTCAACTTGATATAGTATTTTCACTGTATCATTAACTCTGTATTATTACTGTAAAACATGTTTATAATAGTATTATTTAGAAAAACAATCAATAAGAAAACTATGTTTTTATGCGCATATTTATAAATTTTATTTTATTTTAAATTTTACAACGAAAGGACATCGATCTAAATCACTTTTTTAGCTCGACTCTGATTGGTTTAGCCATGCATCTTGAATCCTCTTAAGAATGTATAAAAAAATTCTTTACATTCTGAAAGACAATATATTTTGCTAGATATAGCCAAATTTGGAGGCATTCTTTCATTTGGCTCCAAATACGTGTTTTGGTTTTCGTAATTTTTATATAGTCGATTTTTTGGCCATATGTCGCCAATATTTTGTCAAATATCACCAAGTTATTGGCTTTTGCCATATTCTCGTGACCCTGACCCGTATTACCCAAAATGAACCACTAATCAAATTTGATCAAGCATGTGACATAGCTCAATCGTCTTCAGGTAATCAAAAACAGTAGAATATAAAATTGAATCAAAATCGTTCAAGCCATTTTTTAGGTAAAATTAGCTTGGCAGCATTCAGCAATGAAGCTAAATGACCCACTAATATAATTTTGTTTAACATGCGACTCAGCCCAATAGTCTTCTCGTGACAAAAAACGTTTTGTTTCAAAATTTAGGTAAAATTGATTGAGTCGTTATTGTATATAATTAGAATGACCCTAGCTCATTAAGACCCAAAATGACCCACTAATAGAATTTTCGCGAGCATGTGTCCAAGCCAAATGGTTTTCTCTTGCTCAAAAACGATATAATACAAAGTATAGTCAAAATGGTGAGTACCATTTTCTATATAAAATTAGCATGACCCATCATGACCAACAAATGACCCTTATAATCGAAATCTCTTAAACGTGTGGCCTAGCTCTTTAGTTTTAGCATGCCGAAAAACATTAGATACAAAATTTAGATAAAATCGATTGAGCTGTTTTTTAGATATAGTTGGTTTGACCCTGACCACTTATAATCCAAAATGACCCATTGATCGAATTTTCACAAAAATCTGTCCTAACCCAATGATTTTCTTGTGACCGAAAACGATAAAATACAAAATTTAATCAAAATTGCGCGAAACGTTGTCAAGATAAAATTAGAATGACCCAAAAGTGGCCCACCAATCGAAATTTCTCGAACATGTGACCTACCCCAATGATTTTCTCATGCCAAAAATATGTTGTATACAAAATTTCGTTAAAATCGACCCACCCATTCTTTAGATATAGCTTGACCTTGACCCATTAAGACCCACAAATGACCCTTATAATCGAAAGCTCTCGAATATGTGACTTAGTCCATTAGTTTTCTCGTTTCTAAAAATTGTTACATACAGAATTTCGTTAAAATTGATCCTGCCGTTCTTTAATTATACATAGCTTGACCCAGACCCTTTATGATCTAAAATGACCCATTAATCGAAATTTTTCGAACATGTAACCTAGTCCAATGATTTTATCGTGCCAAAAAAATGTTGCATACAAAATTTCATTAAAATTGATCCACCTGTTCTTTAGATATAGTTTGACCATGACCCATTATGACCCATCATGACCCACAAATGACCCTCATAGTCGAAATCTCTCAAACATGTGATTTAGCCCATTAGTTTTCTCATGTCAAAAAACTGTCACATACAAAATTTCGTTATAATCCATCACGCCGTTCTTTAAATATAAATAGCTTGACCCAGACTCTTAATGACCCAAAATGACCCATTAATCGAAATTTTTCGAACATGTAACCTAGTCCAATGATTTTATCGTGCCAAAAAAATTTTGTATACAAAATTTCGTTAAAATCGATCCACCTGTTCTTTAGATATAGGTTGACCATGACCCATTATGACCCATCATGACCCACAAATGACCCTCATAGTCGAAATCTCTCAAACATGTGATTTAGCCCATTAGTTTTCTCATGTCAAAAAACTGTCACATTCAAAATTTCGTTATAATCCATCACGCCGTTCTTTAAATATAAATAGCTTGACCCAGACTCTTAATGACCCAATATGACCCATTAAAATTTTTTCTCGAACATGTAACCTAGCCCAATGTTTTTCTCGTGCCCGAAAACCATAGAATGCAATTTTTAGTCAAAATTGCGTGAGAAAATCGCTAGATAAAAATAGCATGACCCACAATGACCCCAAGAATGACCCACTTACCGAATTTTCTCGAACATGTTACCTAACCCAATGGTCTTCTTGTAATCCAAAACGATACAATATAAAATTTGGTCAAAATCGTTAGAGCCGTTTTTTAGATAAAAATGGCTTGACCAATAATGACCCCAAAATGACCCACTAATCGAAATTTTTCGAACATGTGACCCAGCCCAATAGTTTTCTCGTGCCAAAAAACGATTGGATACAAAATTGCCTTAAAATCCATCCAGCCGTTCTCTAGATATAAATAGCTTGATCCTGACCCATTGTGACCCAAAATGACCCAGTGATCGAATTTTCCCGAACATGGGACCTAGCCCAATGGTCTTCTCGTGCCCGAAAATGGTAAAATCCAAATTTTTGCGAAAATCGTTAGAGCCGTTTTTGAGATAAAATTTACCCACACACACACACACACACACACAATTTTTGCTCGCATTATAGTATAAGATACAAATGTAAAGTTTATAACATAAAAATACATGTTTATAAATATTTAAAAAAGATGTTTTTGTAACACCTGGAAAAATTTGTCAAGGTGCTAAAACGGTGTTTTGCCTCCATTTCGGATTTTTTTTCGTCAATCGTGCGAATCAGAGTAGGATACAGAACTGTTCCCCTATTTTATTATATTTTTAATGAAATGTGTGAAAGTCGTGTAGCACAGAAGTCATATACGCACCACATTGGCACGATATTTTTCTGAGGCTAACATGGCAAAAACTTCGTTTTCAAATACCAGTTACATAAATATTTTTGGCACGGATGTTATACATGCATCATATAGGTGCGATATTTTTCTGACTTCAATATGGCAAAATCTTATTTTACAAATACCAGTTACCATATATATATTTTTTTAAAAAATATTTTCTATTATTTTAAAAAGTTAAATACAGATGTTGTAACCGTGATCGTAGCACGTTGTAACCAATATTCGTGCATTGAAAACTCTTTACAATTACTTCATTTTATGTAATTACGGTATTTATTCAGCAGAAATAACGAAATATAACATGCTGTTTTATAAATTTTGATGATCAATAGTACACTATCTACCAAAAAGTATTTGTACACTTTCAGTTTTTGACATTTTGTCAAATATTTAAAAATATACTGGTCGGATTCTTCTGGAACTTCAGAAATATAAAGATTATGTTTCACTTTATATTTATTTACATTCATTTGTTAAGCGGGTAATTAGGGGGCCGGCAAAAAAACAAAGAATAATAGAAATATTTGGGATCGCCCTGTACATGAAAATGCACGAAACGACTTATCGCTTTAGAATACAAATATATGAATACAGTAGAATATATACACTAATTTTTGTGAGAATAGCATGTATATTTATGGCGATAGAGCGATTTTTTTGAAAAATTCAAAAAATTTTGTTATTTTTTTGTTTATATCATGCTGGGTTTTTGACCAAATTTAACGCAAATTTCAGAAAAATTGGCAAAATGCAGTAGAAAAAATGTAGCGGAATTGGAATATAAATATATTAAATATTTTATGAAATATGAGTAGTTGTATAAAATAATTTTTATCTGCGCATGCGCGAACTAGAAAAACATTTTTTTTACATCATTTAATAGTCAATTCTATGGAGTGACTTATAAAAAAAATCCAATCAAATATCGTGAAAATTCAAAAAGATATCATTATTTTAGTGAGATGTTTTTACTCTGCTCTCTAAAAACGGCTGAATCTTAAGGGATTCTCCACAAATTGACATTTTTTAATAACTGACTTTAAAAAAAAAACTAGTATTGAATTAATACAATATCTAATACAATATTGCTGCTAATAAGTACTTGACAATTGTGATAGAAAAGAAAAAGAGCTTTATTCGCATTCATGGCCAAAACTAAGAGAGGGTTGGGGGAAAAGGGCATGTGCCCCGGGCGCTAGGATGAAAGTGTCCCAAATGTACATTTTGTTTGGCGATTTTTTCGATGTCTATGTTTAGCATGATATTGTCAAAATCGTCCCATTCAAAGCATTTCTCCTATACCAAAGCATAGAAGAATCTAATGATGATGGCATAAAGATCCCGCATAAAGCAGATTTTTTTTTTTTTTTCTTTTGATTCGGTTTCACGATTTTAAGGTATCATTTTTTTTAAACAAAGCAGACTACTTTACTTTATCAATATTACATATTTTAAGTTTTAAAATAAGTCGGCTATTAATAAATTAGAAAATTTTTCTTTGCAAATACTTTTGCAGATGCTTTGCAAAGAAGAAAAGGGAGGGGGGGGAGTTCACCAAAATTCATTGAAATATAAATATATTAAATATTTTCTAAAATGTTCTATGTCATGCAATATTTTCAACCAAATATAAAGCCACATTCAGAAAAATTCGCAAAATGTAGTAGAAAGAATAAGGTGCTATTGAAATATAAATATATTAAAAGTTTTCTAAAATATGAGTATTTGTATGAAATATTTTTTAATCAGCGTATGCGTGAACGATAAAATTTATCATTTTACATAATTTAATATTCAACTCTATGGAGCTACCCATAAAAAAATCCGATCGAATTTCGTGGAAATTCAGAAAGTTATTGTGGATAGGAGTGAACTGATTTTCAATTGGTCTCTGAAAGCAGTTGAATGACGTCAGGTTTTACGCAAATTGCCAAATCTCCATTTACGTTTTTTACTGGTGATTTACTTCTTTTCTTAGATAATTACCAGAACGAATCTATTTCAGGATAAAAATAATTATAAAAAATCGAAGCATTTATGTCAAATCTACCCATTGATACATAATTGATAATGGCTCTTATGCAAATGCCGATATCTGCGATCCTGAAATACGTCAAGTTCTCCACTGTTAAATGTGGTGTCGAAAACAACACTGACATCAATCGCATGCATGATGCCAAGAAGAACAGAGCTGTCTGATTTTGAGAAAGGTGTGATCATCGGGTACCACCGAAATGGCCGATCATTAATCGACATATCTAGCGAGCTTAGTTACCCCAAAACGACTGTGGCTTATGTGATTAGAAAATGGAAGCTGAATAGTGATTGTCAGAATGTGGCCAGAGTAGGCAGACCGACGAAACTGGGAGATAGAGACCGACGGGTTCTGTCTAGAGAAATTCGGAAGAACCGCAACCAACCAATGTTACACATACGCCAAGAATTTCAACAAGCTTCAGGATGTGTTGTTTCCATGAATACCATCCGTAAGGAAGCTCATCTGCTTAATTTTTATTGCGGTGCTGCCACCCATAAGCCTTTAATCACAAAGTCCAACCGCGCAGCTCGGTTAAGTTGGTGCAAAACACGCCAGCAATGGACTGTACAGCAATGGAAACAGGTTCTCTGGAGTGATGAATCAAGGTTCACCCTCTACCGTTCTGATGGTAGGGTCTGGGTCTGGCGTCTGCCTGGAGAACGCCTCCTACCAGAATGTATTGTGCCCACAGTTAAATTTGGCGGAGGGGGAATTATGTTCTGGGTTTGTTTTTCCTGGTTCGGACTAGGACCCTTGGTCCCAATTCATGGTAAGCTCAATGCCGATGCCTACTGTAATATACTGGACAACAGTGTACTTCCTACGTTGTGGCAATACTATGGATTGGACCCATGTTATTTCCAGGATGACAACGCAAGCTGCCATGTAGCGAGGTCCAGCATGGATTGGTATGCTGATAATGGAGTGCATCGACTCGAGTGGCCTGCCCAGAGCCCAGACCTGAACCCAATAGAGAACGTCTGGGACGAGTTGGATCGTCGAATTAAGGCGGGTGACACACGCCCAAAATCAGTAAAAGAGCTTACCTGCCTTGTGCAAACAGAGTGGAATAAAATACCATTAAATGTAATACAAGGACTAGTTGAGAGCATGCCCAGGAGAGTCGCAGCTGTAATTGCCTCTCGAGGAGGATCTACAAATTATTAAATGTGAACAGGGCCAAAACCAGTCTTTTTTTCCCGAGGCAAACGTGGATTTTGAAGGTACCCCTTTCCCCCTCTTTCGCAAAGCATATTTACAAAGAAAATTTCTCCAATTTATTAATAGCCGACTTATTTTAAAACTTAAAATATGTAATATAAAATAACGTATTCTGCTTTATTAAAATACTCCAATTTGATACTTTAAACCGAATCAAAAAATTCTACTTTCAACAGGATCTTTAAGGCCCTTGTCCCTGCCCGCGAAGACACTGCTGAGCTAATGCTATTCCTGGGGGGAGGCATTTTTCTAATAACTCTTTCGCATTTTGAAATTTTCAATTTTTTTTTTTTTTTTTTTTTTTTTGGCATTGGATAGCGGAAGTCCCTCTCAAATTCGCTCCTTGACTACTTTTTCGATTTGAGTCATAGATATTTTTTATAAAGTTAGTTTCACTTTCAGAACCGCTTTTGGAAGTGAAAGAAACATTATAAAAATATCTACGCCAAAATTGAAAAAGTAATCACGGAGCGATCTTGAAAAGGACTTCCGCTATCCAATGCAAAACATATTATTTAAAAATGTCCAAATGCAAAAGAGTTAGAAAAATGCATCCCGATAGGAATAGCATTAGCTCGTGAGCATCTTCGCGGGTAGGGGCAGGGACCTTAAGCCATCATCATTAGATTTTTTTATGCTTTAGCATAGCCAAGATATAATAATTTTAACAATATTATGCTAAACATAGCCATGAAAAAAAACGCAAAACGAAAGATACATTTGGAACACTTTCATCCTAGCGCCCGGAGCACATGCCCTTCTCCTCCCCCCCCCCCTCTCTTAGTTTTGGCCCTGAATGCGAATAAAGCTCTTTTTCTTTTCTATCACAATAGTCAAGTACTTATTAACAGCAATATCGTATTAGATATTGTATTAATTCAATACTAGTTTTTTTTTAAAGTCAGTTATTAAAAAATGTCAATTTGTGGAGAATCCCTTAAGATTCAGCCGTTTTTAGAGAGCAGAGTAAAAACATCTCACTAAAATAATGATATCTTTTTGAATTTTCACGATATTTGATTGGATTTTTTTTATAAGTCACTCCATAGAATTGACTATTAAATGATGTAAAAAAAAGTTTTTCTAGTTCGCGCATGCGCAGATAAAAATTATTTTATACAACTACTCATATTTCATAAAATATTTAATATATTTACATTCCAATTGCGCTACATTTTTTCTTCTGCATTTTGCCAATTTTTCTGAAATTTGCGTTAAATTTGGTCAAAAACCCAGCATGATATAAACAAAAAACATACCAGAATTTTTTGAATTTTTCAAAAAAATCGCTCTATCGCCATAAATATACATGCTATTCTCACAAAAATTAGTGTACATATTCTACTGTATTCATAATATTTGTATTCTAAAGCAATAAGTCGTTTCGTGCATTTTCATGTACAGGGCGATCCCAAATATTTCTATTATTCCTTGTTTTTTTGCCGGCCCCCTAATTACCCGCTTAACAAATGAATGTAAATAAATATAAAGTGAAACATAATCTTTATATTTCTGAAGTTCCAGAAGAATCCGACCAGTATATTTTTAAATATTTGACAAAATGTCAAAAACTGAAAGTGTACAAATACTTTTTGGTAGATAGTGTATTATGAAGTTACATCTATCTACTTTACACATAAAATGCAAATTTATATTTAGTTATAACAGTTGATAACCTGAGTCCTACTGAAAACATTTTCATAAAATCTGCACTGCCAAATATTTTTTTTTTTTTGGGGGGGGGGGGGGAGCCTTTAACATGTTTCACATCGTTTTATGTTACTTATGTACCGAATTATGGAAGAAAGTTTTAAAATTAGAAGAACTTAATTATGGAATACTATTCATTTTAAACATTCCTATTAGCTCCATTTTGTTGAAACGTGCATTGTAATTTAGATAATTTTCAGGGTTGTTTTTAGTATATTTCTTATTGCTCTACAATGCTCAGTTATGTTGAAGTAAATTTCTATAATCACCTAAAAATGACTATGAAAGATTATTCTTTATAAAAATTACTAATAGACGGATTTTAATGAAAATTATATAGATGTGTATAGATGAATATTATAGTTAGATGATTTTTCAAGAAATAGTCTCTGTAAATTGCATATGGTTCTGTCGTTCTATGATAAAACTTATTGTAAAAAATCAAAAGCTCGTCTATAAGAGAGGACCAGCGTAGCGGACGACGCCTGCTAGTGTTAATAATATCTATTTTAACACCATATTCATTGAAATTAAATTTTAAATTTTATTTCAAACCATGGAGTTTAAAAATAGAACAAATAACCGTGTCAAAAGTTTAAGCACAAAATCGGTTTTATGCAAATTTTACAATCTGACGTAAGCGGTTGCGCCCGCAAACAATTTCTGGGTGTATAAGAACCAGTCAGTTGTTGTTTTTTGAGTTACTTCAAAATGCCCAAGTCGAAAATTTTTTCAAAGGATGAGGTGATAAAAATCTGGAGTGTGAGAGCAAAATGTAAGTCTGTTTCTGAAATTGCACGTGCATTAAAAAGAACAAAACGAGGTATTCAACAAATTTTGGCTCGTGGTAATGATTTCAAACAAAAATTTCGTTCAGGAAAGCCGCGAGTGTCTAGTTTGCGCGAAGATAGCCGCGTCAAAAATTTGGCTTGAACTGATAATTACTCCCTTTCGCTAATAAAACTTGCAGTTGGAGGACAAATATCTAAAAAAAAAAAAAAATTGGTTGCCTGTAAAGTCGGTATACGGGCGAAAGTTTTACGTGACAACGACTTTGAGTTGTAAAATAATTTTAATGTGAATATTCATTCGTATAGTAGGAAGAAGGATGAAATAATAGTAACAATTTAAAACATTTATTTATACAAAGAATTATATTTAAAACATTGATTTATACAAAGAATCTCGCACTGAATTTCATATTAACAAAATTTTATTTTTACCTTTACACATACATACGTATTTATATACAAATATACATACAATAACTTGCAATACACTGTGTTTGTTAAACACATTTTACTTCATGTTTATTGATGTCAAATGTTGAATTTTGTAAACAGCATATTAAAGAATTTTTCAATGAGCAGAATATAACTAAAGTAAAATGGCTTTCACTAATCACATATCATTAGTTTTCCATAATATACCACCGAATTACGAAATAAACTACACTTATTTTCTTTGTACTTTATACTAATAACTAATACATAACGTATTTCGTCTTAGTTTGATACTATCTAAAATTCCTATTAAGCACCGCCCCTTCCTTGCAGCGAATTCACATTCACGTTCAGAAAATGGTCCCACAAGTGACCGGAAAAAGTTAAGAGAAAAGTGAGCGCGTATCGTGAGCGGAGCGTAACGTAACGTAACGCAGTTTCTTGAAGTGTCTCCCGGCAAACCAATTTACAAGACGTTGTCACGTCAAAAAAAAAACTGTTCGTAGTAGAGTTTTGGAATTCAAATGCATCATATACCGTAAAATGGCTCGATTGCTGTGTCTCAAACGACACCATAAAGAAGCTAGGTTGCAATGGGCCAAAGAGCCTATGTCATTTGGTGAAAAGTGGCTGAATGTGATATTCAGTCATGAAAAATATGGAACCTCGATTTCTCTGATAGGTTTAAGACTATTGGCATAATCTCCGCAAAGAACCTTGAAGTGTATTTAGCCGACAGCATTATGGTGGTTCTGTTATGTTATGGGGGCTATTTCTTTCAATGGTCAGACATCTCTAGCATTCATCAGTGGGCTTGAAAACTCTGAAAACTATCAAGAGACACTTGCCAATCATTTGCTTCCTGTTGCGGAGTTTTGGAGGGAGAAAAATGGTTATTTCAACATAATGCTTCGATCGATAAATCAAACTCGACTTCATCGTGGCTTAAGTCGAAAAAAGTGTCTGTTTTGAAATGGACGACAATTAGTCCTGATTTAAACCCTGTAGAAAATATATGGGGTATTCTCACTCATGCAGTTTATCCAAATGGAAAGTAGTATTCTTCAGTTAAAGATTTGAATGGTACCGCTGAGAACGCTTGGTTTAAACTCTAACCAGAAACAATACAGAACCGCATTTTATCAATAGAAGACCGTACATTTAAAGTAATTCAGCAGAAAGGAGCAATAATCAAATATTATTAATTTTTTTTATTCTTGTTCTGCGAAAGAATAAAAAACTACTGTGCTTAAACTTTTGACACACTCATTTTTGTTGTTTTGATAAATTTTATTATTTAAGATAAATTTATAGCATAAATCTTAACTATCTTTTTAAAACTGCAATTTGTAGCTTATGAGAAAAGGAAAGAAACTTTCACTCATTAATAAAATTTTATTTTGAAATTTTCTGTTGTTCTTAAACTTTTGACACGCACTATATAATTCAAATTTAACTAAAGTTTCTTCTTTTTTTTAACGAAATTCTTCTATCACGCGTTTTTTATGTTACCCACATGGAATAAATTTAAGTCATTTTTAAAGTATATACAGGGTAGTTATAATAAGTATCTCTATTTAAAGCGATCTGTATCTTGAATGAACAAATAGAATGAAACCTAAATCTGTGTATTTGCTATTTGATTAGGTGTGTGTGTGTGGGGGGAGGGGGGGAGAGAAAAATAAGAAGGAAAAAAAAGTTGTTGCAATAACCCCAGCAGGTGCACCACGGGTCCTGTCAGTATAAACGCCTTTCTAATGATTAAAAAAAATCGATAAATGATTATTTTTGCTAGTAATTTTTCTCACTACGTAGAAAAGCTTTAAAATTGAATTACGATCTAACAAAGTGAGAGGCATCTCGTGTAACATTATTATCTGAAATGATGCTTCTTGATTTTACTGATGATTACACCGGCGTTTCCACCAACAGGACTCGTAGTACCACCCGTCGGAGGTTATTGCTACCATTTTTGCAATGTTCCATTGTCTCTCCTCCCCCCCCCCCTTCTCGAACAGTAAGTCCACAGATTTTGGTTTGATTCGAGTGATTCTCTCAAGCTAACAGACTTCCCCAAAGAGAGATACTTAAATTATAACCGCTTAGTGTTTTACTTGCAAAGCCAATGAAAACAGGACGGGACTTGACAATCTGTATAGCATGAAAATATGATTGTAACAGAACCAAAGGTGACTTTCCTTTATCTCTTTTTAGCGGCCACCATCAAGATCCGTCCACAAGCATGCACCAATGCTGTTGGCGACTCAGGCACATGTATGTTTGTCTGGCAATGCATCAAGCAAGAGGGCGTTCAGCTGGGACCTTGTGTAGACCGTTTTCTAGTGGGTACTTGCTGTCGCCTGCCGGACGAAACGGACAACCTAGTTCCTGGAGCATCTGGCGTCGATCCCACTCCATTGAACAAAGTCAAACCTCCTTCCTCGACGTCTGTGACGACGACGACTCCGCGATCTACATCTGCGATACCAACAGCCGCGTTGATGACATCGCCCCCTCTGACGATCGGTACTTCGAGACCGGGCATTGTCGAAGCAGTCGGTCCGACCTTCAGACCGATCGTACCAGCCGTGGTAGGTCAGTCTGCAGGTGGACACGTTCATGCTACGGTGAATTCGACCTCGGCTCCTGTCCTGGAAGATGACTATTCAGGTAAGAGAATTCTTCATTTATGGAGGTTGGAGAGAAGCAATATTATGAATATATTTTGTAATATTTTGTGCTATAAAATCTAACTAACTTTTAAAGTGATGAAATCTTACGTGGGGAAATTCATTTAATCGCAACTGTGTAAAATGCGTAAGCCAGGGATCAAATCTATGGTTTCCGTGCCAATACTCTACCAACTGAACCATCTTGGACAAATCTACGTCACATAATTCACTCAAATGAGCTGTTGATAGTAACGTCCAACTTCAACTAACAACCTAATCCAACAACCATGCGTTAAGTTGCATTGATATAGCAGATTACATATTACTGACAACGGATTATTTGAGTGAAACATATTGGCCAAAGATATTATGGATGGCCGAGTTTGAAGAGCGTTAACGTGTGCAGCCAAAATGTTGCCAGGCTTGGACAACTTTTACTCAGTTAGAATTAATTTCCCCAATCAATTTTTACTAAAATATGCATTGTCTGAAAAAAAAAAGCCATTTTTAAATCTAGAAAACTGATAAAGAAAAGAAAAGGTTATGTATTTCAAAAACACTTAAAGGACAAAATGTGATATTTTAGTGGAAATTTTATAGCTATAACCTTCCGCTTTTTCTTTTTTAACATTCTAATAAAACAGAAAAATAATTTAGTAAATTTTGCAGTTAGAATTTTAATTATTTATTATTAATTTTAAATTTAAACTTCTCGCTATTTTAGATCCAGATTGGCGTCAAAATGCTTCATTTATCAGTTGTTTGTGGATCAAGTTTTCCCTGATAAAACTACGATGCAGGCATTGAGAAATATGACCGTCAAAGTTTTATTAGTGAGCTACATGGGCATCCTATTGTTTTATAGTCTTAAGGCTCAGTTTAGATTTGAATCCTTGGTGTACTAAATGTCATTGATTTGCCGTTACCCTTGATACCTTACTTACCTATTCATTCTCAGTTTTTACCTGTCAACTAAGTGTAAGGCGCGTAAACTTTTTTCGATACTCTAAGCGTTTTTTGCAATTCCAAATATTTAGCCTGGTACTCCAAACTTTGCAGTTATCCTGTTTGCGGTGTTCTCCACCAGGGTTCTTAATATTATAATTTCGGAACGTATGTTTCTAAATTTATTCTAATGTTCCCATTTCATTTTGGGTGCAGGTTACGTATGGGAGGAGTTTTTACGTTCCACGTTAGCACTCCTTAACCCCTTGGGGATGAACGCCTGGTATACGTGCCGCATGAAGCGCTCAGAATCCTTGATTATCCCCATCAGCAAAATTTGCTTTATTTAATTGGACCTTTTTTTTTGATTCAACAAGGCACAAATTTTTGCTTTTAAAAATAGGTGAAATAAGATTAAAAATTTCGTAAAAGGCTCCCGTCGCAAAGGGATTAAACATCGGATTGATTTGGCTTAGCTTGGCTAAGTAACATTTTTAGTTCAAAAGATGCCTGGCTTAAAATAAACGAAATTTCGCAACTATGAAATTATTTATCATAATTTCCATTCAGGCGTATAATTATTTTATAAAAATAAAGGCATGTCCGGAGATGAAAATCAACATTTATGCGCATTAACCACTTAACTGATCATTATGTTAGAAAAAAAAAAACTTTCAAATGATGCTTATTTTTTTATTTCAAAAATCACATTTCCATGTCATTTTTTAACTAAATACATGAAAAAAATAATTGCAGATCAAAAATAAAGATTATATATTCAAATATAAATTTATTTCCGCCTTAACCCACTCAGAACGAGTGTCTTTTTACAGAATTTTTTTAACAGACTTCAAAGAGGAGGTTATGATTTCAACCTGTATGTATTTCTTGTTCACGCATAACTTTCGTAAATATGAACAGATTTTGATAATTCTCTTTTTGTTTGAAAGCATAAGATACCCATATGGTCCCATTTTAATTTCATTAAATTCTGATGATTAATTTTTTTTATAAAAAACTATTAGAGCAAGAGCCCGTGACTGGCAGACCTTCGTTATTTTATAAAAGCCGAAACTTTCTCAGCGCAGTCTTCCAATAAAGATAGGAACGATGGGTAATTATGAAATTTGGATCATGGTGGCTTTGGCAGTGACCAGGGAGCAAAGGTGCAAAAAATACCAACTTACTTTCGTCATTTTATAAAGCGTAATTTTTTGATATTTCTTTTGGAATGATGTTAGAAATCACGTCCTCCATTGGCAGATACTTCCTGTGGTTCCAACCCCCGGCCGACAACCACTAAACTTCAATAATAGGAAATTCTACTTTCGTCATTTTATAAAAGCTGAATTTTATATATGTTACTTGGGTAACTACCAGAAGATATTTCCTCAGTTGGCCGACAGTTTTTGTGGTTCCAACCCCCGGCCGACAGACATATACGGCGGCTTCTCAATACACTAGAGTCTGCGCGAAACAGACATTATCCCCCTTTTCCCCTTGGCTCTGAAATTGGCACACAATTATTTGAGGTTGTTGCATGTAATTCTACGGTTGTTGACATTTTGAAAAAAGACCACAATGAAAGAAAAAAAATGTAATTTAACAAATTAGAACGACTATTTGGAAAATGATATTTTCAAAGACTAAAATTTGAAAGACTTAAAAAAATTCTATATGTAAACTAATAATAATAATAAGCATCATTTTTAGGATGATCATAACGAGTCATATACATTACGTACGCCATGCATTAAACATTAATATTCCTAAACCATAGATAAAAAAAAACAGTAGTTTATGGAATTAATCAGGCTGACTGCCTCCTATTACATATGATATGGATTAAACATTAATATTCCTGGACCCATCATATAAAAATTTTAAATGAAATTTCAGTTTTACAATTTTTTGAACTGCAAATTTTTAAACTTTTAAACATTACACATTTCAAATTTTTACACCGTTGCATAGAGAAAAAAATGCACTTTTAAATGAAATTCGTTTGAAATTTTTATGACAACTTGTTTTCAAATTATTATTATAATTTAGAGTTTTTATTACTTTTTTGTCATTGTGGCAACAGAAGTACAGTAAAACCCCGATAATTCGGATTAATTGGGACCGGAACCAATCCGGATTATCGAAAATCCGGATTATTCGAAGAATTAGAAAAAAAAAAATGAAATAAACTATAACATACTAACAGAAAATCACCTTTATGTTAAACTTATTGAATATTTGCAGACAGTAATAATGTTTACTTTGCTTAATTATTCCGAAAACATGTCAGAAGTTTTTTTATTTAGAATACGACGATGAAACAAGTTAATGTTATGGAAATTAGACAATCGCTTCTCAAACTTGAAAAAAAAATGAACAAACCGATCCGAATTATCCGGAGATCCGGATTATCGGGGTCCGAATTAGCGGGGTTCTACTGTATTCTATTTTTGGACATTAAACATGGACCAACCAGAAAACGAATAAAATTCGGAATTCAACCAATAAAAACATTTAGATATACTTCGGATTTCCAATTCTCTACGAGGATAACAACTATTTTCCAAATAACTAAAAATCAGTTATTTATTTACGAGTATTAACCCTCTCATGCATACGGGCCTCATATTAGGACAGATAATTATTGCATTATTAAGCAAAAAAACTTTTGAGCATTCATTTATAGAGATCCGATTTGTTGATAGATAATAGCTAGCATATAGTGCAATAATAAGATTATTTTATAATGGGTTTTCATTTATCTCAAAAAATGATTTTTAGTCAATAATGCAAAATAATGAAAAATAATTTATGCATGAGATTGTTAATGAACGTTAGCTTCGAATTCTCTCCAAGCTTGGAAACACGTATCGCCAAAATCCAAAATATGGAAAAATATCGCCAAATTTGACGACAAAAATTAAGAAATCATAAATATTGCCGATTTGGCTATAGTTTACTAATTTGGCGCAATTCTCATTCAAATTCAGCATTTGCAAAATTTCCTTTTATAGGGTTCGTAGCTTTTTATCTTAAAATTTCAGTAAAATATTAATAAGATAAAAATCAAGCATTAAAGAATTTTTATGAACTCATCTAATCGAGTCGTAAAAGAAGCTATATTTAACAAAAACAACGAATATGAAAGCTACTTCTTCCCCATTTATATGCTAAGCAAATGAAAAAATAAGTACTGTGAGAATATCCGTTTGCGTGTAAACAATTTTTTGAGAATTTTAGAAGTCAGTTTTTATTCAGACTAGGATGCAAATCATGTTTTACAGTGCCAAAATTAACATGGGAAATACTATAAAAAGCAAAATGCAGATGTACATAGTTTTAACTAAAAATATCCACACATATATTTTTTAAAATAGTGAAATGTATGGTATTTTCCTTCTTCGCTTTCTCTTCATCTTCAATGCAGCAACCTTAAATAACTGTCGCCAATTTCAGAGCCAAGGGGAAAAGGGGGAAAATGTATGTTTCGGGCTGTGCTATACAGAGACTCTAGTGTATTGAGAAGCCGCCGCATATGTCTGTCGGCCGGGGGTTGGAACCACCAAAACTGTCTGCCAACTGAGGAAATATCTTCTGGTAGTTACCCAAGTAACATATATAAAATTCAGCTTTTATAAAATGACGAAAGTAGAATTTCCTATTATTGAAGTTTAGTGGTTGTCGGCCGGGGGTTGGAACCACAGGAAGTGTCTGCCAATGGAGGACGTGATTTCTAACATCATTCCAAAGGAAATATCAAAAAATTACGCTTTATAAAATGACGAAAGTAAGTTGGTATTTTTTACACCGTTGCTCCCTGGTCACTGCCAAAGCCACCATGATCCAATTTTCATAATTACCCATTGTTCCTATCTTTGTTGGAAGACTGCGCTGAGAAAGTTTCAGCTTTTATAAAATGACGAAGGTCTGCCAGTCACGGGCTCTTAGACTATATGGATTTGATAAAAAAAAAAAAAAAAAAAAAAAAAAAAAAAATTATCGTAAATCATCTTTCATTGTTGCAACAGTTTTCAAATCATAAACATATTAAAACTATGCATTCACATGCGTAAGCGCCAATTGTAGGCAAGCTTTATTCTTTTTTTTTTTTTTAAGTCTGTTAGTATCTTTTATGAAAAAAGCATATATTACTAATCTTTCATCACTGGTTTTTCAAAACGAAGTTTTTCCCATTTTAAATCGAAAAAATACTCTGACTAAATAATGCAAATTTTACAATAAAAATTTACTGGTGAAAATAATAAATCATGACTCACCCATACGCGATACGGACAAATTGTGATTGGCAGGAAAAAGTTGCCCGTATGACGTACGGTCAAATCAGGGAAGCGATTACAGTTGAGAATATAACTTTTTAAGCGATGATTTATTTCAAAATCGCCTGAATACCATTGGCATAAGCTTTATTAATTTTATTTTTGAAATAGTTCCAAAAGAGGAAAAAAATTAATGTCTTCACTTAATGAACATCATTTAAGGGTGTATTCTGATCCAAACTGTTTATTTTCTGATTTATTTATAAATTCATTTTTGATCTCAAATGCACCAAACTGTCGAATTCTCACATTTAGAAACTACACAAGGTGTGGTGATTGTCGATTTTTCGATAAATGTAGAAAATGTTGCAAAAAAATGCTGTCAAAAATGGCGTTTTGGGCCAAATTTTCCGAAATGGGAGATCTGTGAACGAAAAAAAGGGTCACGTTGAGAAAATAATTGTTTATAAATCAAATTCTAATGGATTGAGCGAAGAATGAAATCACACGGCATCTTATACGTCTCTTCAAAAATCATCTCAGCAAGTTTCATATCTTTACCTTTAAAAATGAGTCTGAAAATGTATCGGAAAATTTTGAGCTGTTGAAGGTGTAAAAATATTTTTCCGAATACACCCTTAATATTAGAAAAAAAAGTCACATGAAACCAACAAAATAATTAATTTTATCTATTTATTTCTTTGCTGTACTTCGCTCGGCGTTTGTCACTATCGGTCACTCGTTCTTCTTATTCCTATCACTTTCATATGTAATATTCAGAACAACTTTGAAAGCAGATCCCTTTATCGATCTTGTATCAATAACTCTTATTCATGCTTCACTCTTATACCTTTCCTTTTCTTTTTTAACACTTTCTAACGTAGTTAAAAAGTGTTTAGGAATTCGGTTTGTCTGTCCGAGTTCTAATTCACTAAATGTACTCTGATTGCCGCGTAAGTCGATATATCTTACTGAGATTTATTATGGCGTGTTCTATATTGAAAATGAAGTGTATAGCATTCATAGTTTACTTACAGGGACTATCATAAGAATTCCGTATTACTGTGGGAAAAACCGTTCGCATTGGTATTTTTATGATGATTTACTATTTTTAACATACCGAAATTGATGTAATATCACCGTGATGCACAGCAAAGAAGCTTACTGTTGAATATTGCGTGCATAACACTTATCATTCATATGCCTGGACACAGTGTTCAGTTACAATTACTGACTGTGAGTAATAATTGCTGAAAGTATGTTTTCATTTGTGATATGCATTTATAAATTAAATGTTTCAGTATTACATGGTATGATGTGTATAAACTATACACAGTGTGTCTACTCTGAACGGTGGCCAATAGCAAATTTCTAAACCGTTAGTCATAGACATATAGTTCCAATTGCAAAAATGCTTTTAAAAAAGAAAGAATTGTTTTTAAGCGAATTAGATCAAAAAGAATTTTTAGTAAAATTTACAAAAGTCAAATTTTTATGATACCTCGGTTCTAAAAGTGATATTTAGTAAAAATTTTCCATTACTCTAACAAGCAATACAAAAAAGGTCCCATTCATCTAATATTAAAATTGACAGAGTTGTAAAACTTTAAATTTCATGATTTAAACCACTTTTCTGTAACTGAAACGGATGAATTGGACTAAGTAAGCTTCAAGGGAACATACACTAAGTCCTTAAAATATTATAAAGGGCGTCCATTTCCAATGCTGTCCAATGGCTAATTCCTAAATCATTTGTCACAGACATATTGTTCCAATTACAAAAATGTTTGAATGAGGTAAAGAAATATTTTTAAAGAAGGTGCTGCCAGAGTATAAGTTTTACGGTTGTGTTAAATTTTATTAATTAACTTCTATATTGGTTAAAATAATTGAAGACATGAGTTTCAAAATTTTCTTTATCGAGAAAGACAAATTTTGAGAAATCGCGAAAAACCTTTAAATGCGTCCATTGGTTTTCATTATAAATTTGAAGATTGTAGTGTTACATTAGTGCAGATTCCTATATATTGATAGACAAAACAAAAGCGATAAGGCGAGTTTTGAAATTCACATCCTCAATTTATTTTTACATATGTTTTAAGGAAATGAAGCTGTTTTTCATGATTTATTTTAAAAAGGTGTGTTATTTTGATAAGCTTTTCTTTTACTTAGAACATTCGTATGTATGTTTTCCTAGTTCAAAATTTGTATTCAAATTTTAACTATCTTCCAAATAACCGATCCAGGTTCAATTATCATACTTATTTATGTCTATAATGACAATTTAATATTAATACGATTTTAGATGCATACCATTTATTTATTTTATAGGACTATACCAAATTCTGTTAAGTAATCTAATAGAATTTTAAGTATGTATCATTTTGTAACGAAGTGTGATTGTTGCTTTTCATAATTTTACAAAATTTCTATTATTTTTTTACTCATATTTTTAGTACAAGTTGTATATTTTGCTTTAATATATAAACATCAACATAAATTTTAAAATAATATTGTAAAAATTGTTTTACTCTCAATGTTTAATGTTAAATTTTATATCTGACGTTTATTTTTGCTTCCAGTAAATTTGTAGCTGACCCTTATTTTCCAGCTCCCCCCCCCCCCCCAAAAAAATGCTTTAACTTTAAACAGCTATTACTCTGGTAGTTTCAATCGCAAAGGAATGGAACTTTTTTGTCTTACTTGTTAGTCTTGAGTATGATAAAATTTTACTAAATATCACTTCTAGGACCGGGGGACCGCATACAAATTTTCGTAATTTATTTTATTTTTTACTTAAATCACTTAAATACTTCTTTGCCTTTTTAAAAACATTTTTGCAATTCAAACTATATGTCTATGACTAACGGTTTAGAAATTAGCCATGGACCACCGTTGTATATAACATAAACCAGAGCTGTTCAAAATAATTAAAGTATGTTTCATTTTTTTTTTTTTTTGGACGAAAATTGCTGAAAGAAAATTTTAATCTGCGTTAAACGTTTTCTGACTGCACCTTATTTTAGCATACAAGTCAATAGACTATGCACAAGAATTCATAAAAATTAAATTCGTATACTAATTGTCGAAATTGAGTTTTCAAATGTTTTACGCGTTTTACAAATTGTTTATATATGGTCTTTCATGTTGTTAAACGGTGAATATTTGTTGCTGTAGCCTAAAATATATTGGGAAGTGCTTCATAATCTATCTTTGACGCATGATTTTTTTTTCTCCCCATTTTAGAGTGTGGTATAACAAGTCAACAACCGAAAGGCAAGGTCGTCGGTGGGACACATTCCTCATTTGGAGAATGGCCATGGCAAGTAAGTTTTTTTTAAACTGCAAAATCGTTTTTCATAGAATTTTAAAAATAACATCAGTGTCTTTGAATAATTTCAGATATAGGAAAATATTCGCAACTAGTAAATATGGTATTGGGTATATGCAAAAGTAAGTTCCGTTTTTTAGTTAAAATTACCTATCTATTTAGCATGTATATAAAAGGGGTACATTATTCAAAGTATACTTCACAAGAAATCACAACTTCCACCCATTTTTAAGGCAATTTACGGATTATTTGTTTGAAGAAATCGTCTTTTGAAGCGATTCATTCGTGAAGTCGATTTTTGTACTTTTACAAGATATGAATCGTATGTCTTGAAGGTTTGACTGCATCGCCCGGAATAAATAGTAATTCGAAGGAGCAAAGTCTGACAAATACGGGGGGTGAAATAGAGCTTCTCACTCCAGATGTTTTAAGTAGGTTTTAACGATGCTTGCAGTATGTAGTTTTGCGTTATCATGGTGCAAAACCGGTTTATTTTGTCTATTCTTCCATTCTGATTGATTTTTTTTTGAACGGCTTATTTCACATATTGTCATCGGTAGACATCGTCAATAAGTCTCAGTAGCTCATAAAATGCAACGTCGTCTTTCATATTCTTCCAAATACAGAAGATAGTGCTATCAGAATGATTATTTTGCTTTGACTGTGATGGGACCAGCTTCACAGAGCTGAACTCGAGCATTTTATGTTTAACCTCTTCGGAACAAGCGTTCTTTTTATGGAATTTTTAATCAAAAATCACCGGTTTTTTAAACAAATTTTTGCCTAATTGAAATGCGCGGATTAAATAAGGCAATATTTACAATAAAATTTTACCGGTGAGAATAATCGAGGATTATGAGCATCTCGTGGCATGCATATACTGGTCGCTCGTTCCCAAAAGGTTAAGGTTTTCGTAGTAAAACTATTTTCAGCTGTAGTCACGAGTCGATGCATAAAACATTTTTCTTTTTTTGTTATTGTCTTTTAAGAAGCATTTCACAAATAATTTTTCAATATTCCCTCTATCTTTTAATTAATTCATGTGAAATCCAGTGTCCAAATTCTTGAACCATTCACATTCTAAATATATATCTATAAACAACGGATTGATCAATGTTCAGTGCTTCTGACAATTATTGTTGTGTTTGTGTATTGTCTTCATCCAATGATGCGTGCAATTTTTCCATCTTCATATTATTTTTTTAACCTTTGTTTGCAAACTTTAACATCTAATAAATCTTCTTTAAATCGCCTGAACCACTTTCTATCAGAAAAGCATGTTTATCGTAAGTTTCTACAAGTGAACGATGACTTTCAGTAGCACTTATCTTTAAATTATAAAAGTATAACTAAACTTTCTACAAATGTCGATTATTTGGCACAAAACTATCCATTTAAATCGGATAAAAATGTATATTGTTTACATTTTAATCAAATTTAATATACTGCGTTTTGAAGGTTATGAAAAGACTTTCCTAAACATTTATTGTCAGGTTCACGTAATTCTTATAAGAACACTTGCATCTTATATTAAAAATAAGAAACATACTTTTGTATATACTCAATATATAATTGTGTAAACAGAAAATAGTAAAGCTGAAATGTTTCACAAAATAAAAAATAGTATGCTGTGTTGAAATAAGAGGATGTAAAAATATTTTATTAGTTATTTGCTCATTCTAAATACTTTTTTGAGTTTAACAATATACCGGAAATCCTTAATATTTTGTACTATTAGCTTGTGTTATACGATTGTTAAGGTGTATAACAGTTAAACAAATAATGTAGACTTGGATGCCTCCAAAGGTGTCAACGCGCAGTCGTGCAGTTTTTAACAGCGGAAAATCTGATTGCTAGTGAAATCTATTGTCGAATGGAAAATGTGTACACTATATGGCCAGAGGCGACCGGTCACTTGCTTTTTTAGGCATTTGGTTAATATCTAGAAAAATACAAGAAGAATTATCCTGAAACTCGAAGTGTGTAAACATAATAGTACAGGTCATACATTTCCGTGAAGATTTTTTTCCCCGAAACTCCATAGGGGAGGACCGTCAACAAATTGAAAAAAAAAATCTTTTGGATAACCCTGTCAAAACTAATCTGGCAAAGGCGTTCAAACAGTAATTATGATTGAATGGCAAATTGTAATAAATTGTTTTTATTTTCATGTGGATAGCATGTATACTCGCAGAGAGATTTAAGGTTTTTATGAAAACAGTCGAAAATTTTTTCCAAGTTTTTTTGTTTATAATTGGCTGAGTTCTTAATATAAAATAATGTTCTTTTTTCGAAAATGACAAACAACATTGTACACAATACACTGTACTCAGAATTAAAAAAATAATAAAAATTGTATGAAAAAATGAGAAGATTTACTAAATTTTTTACTGCGCATACATGAACGCTTTCAAAATTTCATTTGCATATTGTGTTATGTATGGAGCAACTTTTGTGAAAGTCTGAAAAACATAGTTTGGAAATTCTGAAAGTAATCGTCTATAGAATAAGCTCAAAATCCGTTATTCCAAAAATGGAGTAAAAAGATGAGGGACTGCATCCATATATCCATTGATTAGTGTTAATTTAGAATACACAATATGGCACGTACTACAATTGGATATAAACCCTCATTTTTTGCTTCATTTTGGGAAAAAGGGATTTTGAGCTTATTCTATCGACGATCACTTTCAGAATTTTAAAGCTGTGTTTTTGAGACTCACAAAAGTTGCTCGATACATTTAGTTCACACAATATGCAAATGAAATTTCGGTAGCATTCACGCATGCGTAGTAAAAAATTTAGTAAAGCTGCTCATTTTTCATACATTTTTTAAATTCTGATTACAAGTTATTGTGTACGATGTTGACTGTCACATTTTCGGAAATGAACATTTTATATTAACAACTCTGCAAATTATAAGCCAAAAACTTTGAAAAATTTGGGACTGTTTTTATAAAAACCTTAATTCATTTATATGAGTATACATGATGCTATCCACGCAAAAATAACCTTAGTTTACTATGATAAGCCACTTAATCATAATCTACAGTTTGAACGCTTTTGTTACATTAGTTTTGACAGTGTTATTCAGAAGATATTTGTTCTTTTTCAATTTGTTGACGGTCCCCTATGGAGTTTCGGCAAAAAAACCTTCACAGTAATATATGACCTGTACTAAATTATACTTGCACATCTGGAGTTTAAGGAAAAATCTTCGTGTATTTTTCTAGATATTTAGCAAAATGTCTAAAATTGCAAGTGGCCAGTCACCTTTGTACACACAGTGTATGTCACGCAGATCGGTACTCCGATGGTGAATGGACTTTCGTAGTGGAAGAAACAGTATTGACGACAAGTTACAACCTGTTAAAGTGCAAGGAACTTTTTGTAGCATCATACCAAAATTATTTTTTCACATGCAACTTTTAACACGGGTGCCATGATGTAGATCATGCAGCTGTAAAAAATGTCTATTGAAAAAGATTTCGGCGAAACCGATACAAGTAGGCAGTTAAAGCATAGCATTCCATTGAAAACTTCTTAATTTTTTCGTACTATTGTTCTTCTTAATTAATTCAGGGGATGATTGGATTCAGGGGGAGGGGGTATTCTCTTGGCAGTCTCGCAATTTCACCATCCTGGAAGATTTGAGATTTTATTCTGTTGACTCTTCACTTAATTTTCCAGCCACAGGCTGCTACTAGAATACTCATGACCTATCGATTAATTGTTAATGATTACTCTTATTCTTATGTGTTTACTCGTTAAGGATAAAAATATTTTTTCCTTCTCATTTTTCAGGTCTCTGTGCGCAGATCTTCCTTCTTTGGATTTGCCAGCACCCATCGATGTGGAGGAGCCATTTTGAATGCCAACTGGGTTGCAACGGCTGGACATTGTGTCGATGAGTAAGTGGCCTTTTTCTTGGGATGCATTCAAAAGTTTTTTCAGTCTTAACACATTTGTAAGTTAATTAAATGCTTACTTGGTGTATGCCGCTGACTGATGATTATAACAAATTTTCTATTCCCCCTTTTTCTTTTTTATCATAAAGAGCTTGATTTATGGCGTATCAAAATCTTATTTTAAATTTGAAAATTGCAGATTGTTAGAATAAACTTATTGTATAGATATCGTTGAATGTACACTTAGTGGGCGGGGGGCAGGGGGTGTAAATAAACACCATGTTAAACTTAAACAAAGGATATTAATTTATTTACATGCATAACATATTAATTTGCGAAAACCAGTGCGTATTGATTACAATTAATTATTGTTGGTGTTCTTTAATTCGAAATTTAAGAACACGTTTCAATGAGGACTGTACGCTAAATGCTATCAAAACTAGTCTGCTTAAAGTTTACACATTCTGGCGCTTTTAACGTTGTTATTAAATGCAAATTACACCTATCAATATTTAATTACACCTTGTTAGCAATTATAATTAATGTAATAAAGTATTTTTATGTAAATTTGCATCTTGTATATAAAATTACCATCACAGAATTTTCTTCTTCTAGCCTTCTGAATTCCAACATACGCATTCGGGTGGGTGAATATGACTTTTCCACGGCTGCAGAGCCTTTGCCTCATCAAGAGCGTGGGGTAGAACGGAAAGTGGTGCACCCAAGGTACAACTTCTTCACATACGAAAATGACTTGGCCCTCTTGCATCTGGACTCACCCCTACGATTGCAACCGCATGTGCGCCCCATTTGTTTGCCACCCGACACGGCCACTGAAGAAGCCCTTGTAGGAGTAAACGCCACAGTGACTGGATGGGGGAGGCTGAGTGAAGGTAAAAGTTTTATGTAATTCGAAAAAAAAAGTAACAGTAATGATATAACAGATGTAAATTTTCAAAGTGGATGAAAAAGTCCGGGCCAGGATTCGAAACAGGGATGTATCAGCTGAAGCCGCCAATGGTCTTCCAACTGAGCCTTCCCGGACACGAACACTGAAGGACTATTTCACCCAAATAACCTTAACGATCATATAATCTGGTCTGATACTATGGATCAGATCAATAGAATAAACCGAAGGTCAATATAAGGAAACTGCAAAAAACGCTGCAAGCGAAATTATATTAGATTATAACACGATTTTTCAATCGGTAAATCAGTTATAACAGCGTTATAATTGATATCGTAAGGTGTTATAATTATTGCAGCGTTTTCTGCATTTTCCATATATTGATTTTTATATATATCATATGTACCATATTTTTATATATACTATATATTTTTTTTTATCATCAAATTTCCAAATAGAAATTGTTGTTTAGTTTAATCGCCGATATTGTTACAAAATTGGTCAAAATTTACTATTAAAAAAATCTAGTAAGAGTATTCATTGATTCTATGTACGCTATAATGTAAGATGTACGTGAGAGTGAGACTCGTCGGAAAGGGGTTCATGAGGCTAACGAAAAAAACAGGCTGACGCCGTTCATTCCACTTATCTTTTTTTACAAACTGCTGAAATCACGTGATGCTCAAATGGACCAATTTTTGGTCCATTTGGTTTACGAAAAGAGCATCAGATCATTCTAGCAGTCTGTAAAAAAGTATTTATGGGATGTCTTTTCCGTTAGCCTCGGGAGTTAATGTACAGTTTATGAAGATTTGACTTCTAACTCTGACAATAAACTTCCTTATTGGTGAATATTATACTTAGGAAAAACCCAAAACTGTAATCTGAGAGCTGACAACACGAAAATCTAAGCTATCGAGCATCTCATAAAATGTTAAATAGTTTAATACAATTAAAATGCGCACCAAACAATGTTCTCCAATGGAATACTTTTGTGTGGCATCAATAACAAATGTTCTTTGCACCACAGATTATGCAAAATGTATATTATAATATGTACTTGATAGATGCATATCAATTTATTATGTTCGAATGAGTGTAACACCATTAAAATGCATTTGAAACATTTTCCCCCATTGACCGTAATGTAACGGAATACTTTTGATTGTCCCTGTAATTGATCTATGCACCCGATTTTCATAAAATTTGAAATGACTCGACAAAATTATGTATTAATTATATATTTTAAATTTCAAACGATTCGGTTAGGTAGTTTTTTGCGTTATATGCGGACGGACGGACTGAACAACTATAGGTACTACGTATTTACGTAATTACGAACGCACCTAAAAATGCTGGCGATTTTCGCCGCTTGAAAATTTTACGTATAATAGAACTTTTATATAGCTGGTAGTAGAGATGGAAATGCTTGGAAAAAAACCGGAAAAATTGGGGGAAAAAACCGGTTTTTTTCTGAAGGCTTATTTTTCAATTTTTCCGAACTGGAAAAATTGAAATTTCATCTATGAAATATAGAGAAAATTTTGTAATAGCTTCATTCTCATACTTTTTATTTTATTTATTTTTATGTTGAGTGTCCCACATGAAAACTTTAATGTGGGTAATCTGATCTCTGAGCAGAAATCGGTTTGAGAAGACTTAAAAGGATCCTTCACATTTTTTTCTTGTTTGAAATACAAGGCACTTCGCAAAATTTCTCTTGAAAATAGACATTTCAGAAAAAAGTTTAATCTACAAATTGAATCTTTTGCAAATGCAGTGATTGAAGAAAAAAAAATCTCATGCCATATAGCAGCTGAATCTTATCAAGTTGTATATATGCATAAATAACCTTATTAAAAATGTCTAAATAGGACTCTAAAAATAGTAATAATTTCTTATTCACAAATTCGGAATATATTTTGTATAAGTATATATACAAGAAATTCACATTTTCACAAAAACAGGATTACATGAAAAAAATCTAGATACATAATTAAATGCAACTTCTCTTTTTAAAAATTAATTCATGTGCAAAATTATTTCAATAATATGCCGATTAATAGAAATGGTAAAATTAAAAATTTAACATAAAATTTGAAGCATGCATTTATTACTTTTTTCTATCTTTTCAAGAAGTAAGTATTGAATTCGTGAAAATTTTGACTTCCAGTTTTTGGTGTATTTAAACGTTTTAGAAGGGAACACGATTTGATAGTTTTTGGAAAATATTTGTCACTTTGTGAGTCTGTATGGGACAAAAATTTTATGGGCACTCGACCTCAAGAACTGATGCACATAATTTCACAAAACTTTAGATTAATTACACCTTGATATAAACTCGAGATGTTTAGTTATTGGTGTATATTACCCAACTGATGGCGCTGCTGTGCTGCATTATTCATAATTTTCACAATAGTTCTATCTCAAAAATTAATGTATTTTCATAAAACTTCAGATTAAGTTAATCTTTGATATAACTTTGTGCACATTACTTTTTGGTGAAAATCGCTCAACAGATGACGCTGCTATGCTGCATTATTAATGATTATCGCAATAGCTCTATCTCAAAGACGATTTTTTATCAAACTACAAATTCAGACAGTTCCTGATATATATTAATGTTGCTTAGTTTTTGGTGTAAATTGCCCTATAGGTGGCACTACTATGTTGCATTTTTCAAGATTTCGTTATAGCTGATTAATTGAATGTTTTTTCAAGGTATTGAATCTAAAATTGACCTCCATTTTACCTCTATAATGTACAGTAATGTTGCAAAAACATGGGCAGTTTGCATTAGAAAAGTACAACTGTGATGAAAAAAAAAAACATATTTTATTACAAATAACTATGTTCCAAACTATACATTCCCTCTTGATTAAACTTTAAATTTTTGTAGTTTTTTAAAGCACACTAGAAGTTTATCTCTGTATGTAACTGCTTTTGTTAATTCCTCAAGTAGCGAACATTTTCTATTTGTAGTGTTCTGTTTTCATAACTTTTGAGTTCCATTCTTAGAAATATGAAATTATCATATGGAAACCTTATTGAATATGGTTTCTTACTCAAGAATAGAATACCAGATTTCAGGATAAAAGAAAAAATTACGTTTAATTAAACTTTAAAATATATTTTTCTGGTTTCAGTGAGTAAAAATCTAACAGTCAATAAATCCCATGTTATTTTTTAGTTGCAGACCTGAGTAAGCAAAACTAAAACTTAGTTTTATTTGAATTTATATTATAAAACTAAATCAAAACTTTGAGTTGAGATTGGAAAGCTATACCAAAACTAAACATATTTTTTAAAGTAAATAAAATTATAATTGTAAGAAAAAAGTGTAATAATGTAAAAATACACATTTTTTTTAAACAAACAATGGAATTTTTTGAATACTGATATTGATAATAATGACAAAACTGCAACAATTTCTTTAAACTAGTATCATTTACTTAAAAAGTACACTTATGTAAATGGAATGCATAATTTATCCTTCCAAACTGCAGACATATTGGCTCAGGTTCTTACATTAGGTCAATTGGTAGTTAAACATGTAACTGAAAAATCATTTCAACAGAGATATGACATAACAAACAATAGTTTTTTAAAAATTCTTAGGCTGTGGGGAAAAAAACTGAACTTTTAAAAGCAGGCTTTGCTACCTTCTTTTTATTTTGTAATATAAAGTGAAAATAATTTTCATTTAATAGAAATAAATGGGAAAAAATGTTTATTAGTTAATATTCTCTAAGAAAATATAATTTATTTGGGAGAAACAGTCATGAAAAATCTATTTTTCCAATTTTTCCGTTTTTTTTCCGAAAAAAACCGGTAAAAAACCAGTTTTTTTCCGCCACTTATATTTTTCCGAAAAATTTACATCTCTAGCTGGTAGTAATGTATTTGTCATTTGCGTAGGTGGCTCTCTCCCGTCCAAACTCCAACATGTCCAGGTACCCATCATCAGCAATGAAAAGTGCCAGAAGATGTTTCAAACGGCTGGACGACAAGAAAACATTCCAGATATTTTCCTATGCGCAGGATATGAAGCAGGAGGGAGGGACTCTTGCCAAGTGAGTTAACTGATATTAATGGTTAAAAAATTGAATGTTGTATGAATAGATTATTAATTTGAGCCCAACATTTTGAAAGCGGGGCAGGTATACTTTGTGAAAAAATTAAATCTTAATCTTGTTGCAAATTAGGTTAAATTTTGTTTTGAATAGATTCTCAATGAATATATTTTAATATTAGTATAAATTTCTTAAAAGTAATTTGTTGAGTCTTTAAAAAGTGTTGAATTTAAAAGTGAAGAATGTCCTTTTTTGAATAGAATTATTTTTCATGTTGCATAATATTAACAAACCCAATCAGAAATTGTCATCATGCTTATGTCCAGAGCACAGTTAAAATCTTTCACTTTTGATAATTTTCACATTTTCTCTTAATTCGAAAATTTTGTTAATATTAGACTAGAAATCAATATATATATATTTTAATGTACAACAAATATGCATTTCCAAATTCTCAATTGTTCAATTAAAACGTCAAGTATTCCGAATCGTACATTTTAAGTAACGCATACATAAGTCTGTCGCGGGCCATTTATGTTACCCATGCCATAGGTTCACTGTCCTTGTTTTAGATGCTTGAAAAACCACCGACGAAAGTATAGGTAAGAGTAAGAAAGTGTAAGGCAGGGTGTAGTTTTTATTTCAATATCTTGCAATAGATTATTTTTTTTAAAACACGATTATTCAATCGGTAAATCAATTATAACAGAGTAATTTATTCCATTTTTCAATATTGGGTGAAAAAGCCTGGCCCGGACTTTTTTCACCCAATATTGAACAAGTTAGAAATTGCACGTGAAGCGTAGCAAGTGAGGTGCGTTCGTACGATAACGAAGTTTTAAAAATATCACTCTCATATATCAATCTCATAAAATTGTAAATAGTTAATTACAATTAAAATGCGCACCAAACAATGTTCTCTCTATACTCATTATGTAATGGAATACTTTTGTTTGGCCTTGTAAATCAATAACAAATTTTCTTTGCACAACAGATTATGCAAAATCTATATTAGAATATGTACTTTATGATGCATATCAATATTATTATGTTCGAATGAGTGTAATATTATTAAAATGCATTTGAAACTTTTTTTTTCCATTGACCGTAATGTAGCGGAGTACTTTTGACTGTCCCTGTATTTGATCTATGCATCCTATTTTCAAAAAAAAAAAAATTAAATGACTTGACAAAATTATGTAATAAGTATGTAATTTAAATTTCGAACGATTAAAATGCATTTGAAACACTTTTCCCCATTGACCGTAATGTAACGGAATACTTTTGATCGTCCCTGTAATTGATCTATCCATCCGATTCTCATAAAATTTGAAATGACTCGACAAAATTATGTAATAATTATATATTTTAAATTTCAAAAGATTCGGTTGGGTAGTTTTTGCGTTGTTATATGCGAACGGACAGACAGACGGACGTGACTGAACGACAACTGTAGGTGCTACGTATTTACATAATTACGAACGCACCTAAAAATGGAATAAATTACCCTGTTATATCTTGCAAGGCTGCCAAGTCTCCGACTTTTTGAAAACCATTATTTTCATACAGAAAATTTTCTTTTATTTAATTGGAATATTTGGGCGATAAAAAAGAACGTTTTCTCCAAGATTAACAAAGATGGTGCACAAAAGTCGGAGACTTGGCAACTCTGATCTTGGAATGAAAATTGGTTTGAAGGTCTATTATGCCGTTAATATTGGCAAAATAGACCTTCTATTTAATAAATGAATCCTATTCAAATACACACACACACGCGTATAATTAAAAAAAAAAAAAAAAAAAAAAAATGGCGGCGCTGGAGCTGTGGCAACAACATGGTGATACCAAAAAATTGTCTTGCAGCGTATCATAGAATAGTCTTCAAATATTAACTATATATTATCAGCACAGTTCTCTACAGAGAAGTATGCAAGATTATTATGATTGATAAAACCTTTTTATTTTTAAACAAGATAAAGCCAAATTTTTATATGGAAAATCATACCTATTTTTTGCAGGTTAGCTAATTATTACATATATTAGTATTTTTTAACGATCTTCTCTACATCTTTTAAAAACTTTGATAAAAAAAAAAATCAGCTTAAGGTTCATTTGGGGTTAACCTATGTTTAAAATTGTGGACGACTATATTTTTGTTATCAACATATTATCGGAGATCTAGCGCCGTCAATTAGATTTTTAATTATTATTATTGAATTTTAATGGTTGCAATTCCCATACTTCAAATCAATTTCCATTTTTTAGCTCACAGGCTATCACAGCCTGAGAGCTTATGTGCCCGCCCGTTCTGTGCGTATGTACGTACGTACGTAATGACTAGAAATTTTGGATATAGGTTTATTATAAGGCTCTTCCCTGATTAGTTTTGAGGGTTCATTCGATAAGTTTAAGAAGGAGAACAAGAGCTAAAGCCCCTCCCCTTTAATTTATATAAATGGGTTTTTCATGCAGAATTATCAGATTTAGTCGAAATCTTAGGTATGGGATCATTCTGATGAGGTGCTTCCGTGATTTGTATTATGTTTTCCTTGGATAAGTTTAAAGAGGGGGGGGGGATGGGGGTAACCTTCACCCCTCTTAATTTAAGTTAATGGGTTTTTTACACAAAATTTACGGATTTGCTTCAAATTTTGGATATAGGTTTATTCTGAAAAGGAGTTTTCCTGATTTGTTTTTGGAATTCATTGGATAAGTATAAAGGGAGGGATAAGGGGAACTACCCCTCATAATTTAGGTAAAAGGTTTTTCATGCAGAATTAGCCGGTTTGTTTCAATTTTTGGAAACAGGTTCATAGTGGTAAGAAGCTTCGCTCATTAGTTGTGGTATTTATTTTGTTGAGTGTAAAGGTGTGTGTGTGTGGGGGGAGGGGGGCTACGGGCGATTACCTCTCAATTAAGCTAGCTAAATATTTTTATGCAGAGTAATAAGATTTGCTTTAAATTTTGGATGTATGTTCTTTCTGATAAATTGAGTTTTTGAACAATTTTGAAGATTAAATTGTTAAGTATAAATGCAGGAACGGATAACAATGCTTCTTAAATTACATAAATGAGCTTTTATGCCGAACTATTCGATTTCCTTTGAATTTTGAATACATGTTTATTATATGACAAGGCGTATCCCTGATTACTTTTGGGGATTAAGTATAAAGAAAGGAAATGGGGAGAGGCTATTTCCTCCCTTAATTTGTTTTTTCAAAGGGCATTATTATATAAGGCTGTAATATACAGTTCGTGTGCATAGCCTGTGAGCTCTATGCCATCAGTTTAACTGGGCAATATTCTTTTTATTTGGATAGATTTATTGAAAAAAGTTACGTAAATCGGTTGTTTTTCAGGCGTCTTAAGTGTCATTACCCTTGAAATATTTAAAGATAATTATTTGCAAAGTATCGTTCAATGAATAAATTTGAAATAGAGAACAAAAAATAATGTTTCCTATTTATATATTTCTTTTTAGGGTGATTCCGGGGGTCCTCTTCAGACTAAAGGAGAAGATGGCCGCTGGTTCCTTGCTGGCATCATCTCTTGGGGGATCGGCTGTGCCGAACCTAACATGCCAGGCGTCTGCACTCGAATCACCAAATTTAAAGACTGGATCCTGGAGAATATCAGCTGAGGACAGGCCCACTGGATATCCAATAAATTGATATTTTATAGCTTCAGTTTCTTAAAATTATATCAAGTCCAAATTTCATGCAACTTATGATCTTTTGTGTAATGTGGCTTCTGTATGCTGCATACAAATTCTTCAGCATGAAAAATTGGCGGATATTTTTTATATTGAGGAGATTATCTGTGATGATATCCATACATAAAACTTTTGGAAGAACTTTCTCTGTGAGAAACTTTCCAAGGGCTAAGATTACTGCCTTCATAATTAAACGCCATTTACTGTGATGCTCAAATTTTATAATGACATTTTTAACGCAAAGGTCTTCTCTCTTGGCGAGCATAAATAAAGTTCAATAATCTCATCGTAGCCAAATGCTAAGACAGAAAGAATACTATGTAAAATATTTTACTTCGTGGATCATTGACCAGTGAGAAGAGATGTGCCTTATATTTGTGATACTGAGAATGTCTATCATATGAATGTAATTTCAAAGAGATTTTACCATATTTGTGGGAAATGTGCGGATGCAAAGCTGGAATTTGGATGATTTAAAGTGTAAAATAATTTAGTTTTTAAAATCATACATTTTTATTGGCTGGACACCATTTTCGAATCATTTGTGGTTATTTAGGTGGCATAATTTGCAGTTCTTCAGTAAATAGACAATTTCTCGAGTGCTATTTTTACTGAAGACTAGAGTGCTTGTAAATATGCAAAATAGAGCTGGACTCTCCGTATATACAAAATATAGAAGTCTCTTGTTCTTGGCTGTCCAATGAAGAATGCTTAGTATGTGCAATGTTTTCCTCGGTGTGAATCAAGATAAGTTTCTAACTTATATTCAAGGTTTTTATAAAATGAATTTTATATTAAAAATCTGTTTATTATGATCTTATAACTATATACTTTTTAAATATAAAATTAAAATGTATATATTTATGCGCTTTGAATAAGACATAAATTGTGTTAATCAAAGAAATTCAGATATATTTCGTAATTAAGAGTGATTGTAATTTTTTATTTAAATATAATTTTTAAAAATAATTACGAGAAAGAATTCATTCTTTTCAAAAGGTTACTGTCATTTATCTTGCAAAGACATTGCAACTTAAATTATGTCATGTTCTCGTGTTCATGCAAGTTAATGTATAATTGCAAAATAAAAATGCTGAAAGATTTTAGCTACATGATTTCTTAACAGTTATACTATATATATATAGACTTTATTAATCTAGCTAATGCATGTAAGTAATAATTTAAGAAATTTTATTAATAGAAATTTTGGAACATTTTCCAATTTGACTTTTGTATATTATATTATTTATAATAAATAGACAGATGTAAAAATCGTTTAAGAAATTTAAATTACATTTTTAAATTCATAGAAAACTTACTTCACATATTTAAAATAAAATACACATATTAAAAAAAAAAAAACCAGATGTGTAGTTTTCCATTTATAAAAATTCGTTTAACATTTGTAAATTCCTTTAAATAAAAACAGAGACTTATCTATGGTTAAATGTGAATGGCTGCACTAAATTGTTTATGACAAAGCCTATAAATATTGACATCTACGGCAAGGGGGAAAAAAAAGCTGAACATTTCATTCTGGTCAATGAAACATTACACTGAACCAGTTGGTGTGGAACTGGTTTGCTATTTATGTTTTAATGTGTGATTTTTGTAAAGTTTTATATGGATGTTTTATTAAGTGTAAATAAAAAATTATGATGTCTGTGTGAAACATTTTCTAATCATTACTATATTTAAATGTAATTACTTTAAGGCACAATCAGGGCCTGTTTACCGATTACGCCCGTGAAGTCCATGCTTACCCACTGAAACACAAAAGCCCCCCCCCCCCCCAAATTACTTTTCATTGTTAATTTTAAAAAAAATCTTAAGAAACTGGTCTTTTTTTCTTACTGTATTATAATTAGCAAATCATGAAACATATTTTGAAATTTAAATATTCTCAACTGTAGTTCTACATTAGTAAAAGACAAAGTTGATTATGTATAATCATGTCTTTCATGTGGATATAGGTAGTCAGTTTTAATTTAATATTAATAGTGCCATATATACTCGAAGTTTTTATTATGAAATTTAAAATTATTTTAGTAAACAGAAATTGGATTTAAAAAAAAGTTAATAAGGCTGTATGACGTCGGGCTTTCCTCACTTCTAAGTCTTAAGCAGGCCCTGGACATGATTACATTAATTTTTACTCAATTCAAAAATGTGAAACTTCATGACACTTTCACGATGTCATTTTTAAACAAAGTTATGCTCAGTGTTGAATTCAGGGGGTAGCCAGGGGGGGGGGACATTCCCCCTCCCCGGAGCAATGAAATGTTCCCTTAGAAAACTTGAGATTTTGGGTTTTCAATGGTCAAAAATTGCAATCCCCCCCCCCCCCGGAACTCCATAATGTCCCCCTCCCGGAGCCAGAGAAGTGCCTCCCGAAGAACAGTGTCTGAATTCAACACTGGTTATGCCGTTGGATGTCTATTGGGTGTACAAACACCGTAAAACAAGTTCTGATTTTCCTGACTATCTTCATAAGACTTCCATGAATTCCTTATTAATACACATGCGGTATTTTTTCATGTATGCTGCTTCCTCGTATAACATACTTGTCCAGTTTGCTAATATGATATTTAGGAGGGAAAAAAAAAACTGTCAGCTTGGCCTATAGACGCAGGTAGATTTCGAGGTTAAGGCTTCTGACCCTGCCGACGGAGACACTCGCGAGCTAATGCTAATTCTATGGGGAGGGATTTTTCTAACATCTCGTTTGTATTTAGACATTTTTAATTTTATATGGGAATAAATGAAGTGTCCAACAATAAAATATAATAAACTCAAGGGTTCAATAAACGTGATATCTCAAGTGAGATTCGTGTGATGATGCGTGGAAAGAGCGAACTGTTCTAAAGACTTCAGCCAAGGCGAGTCAGGTCGATTTTTAATGCAAAGCTCATGGAAGCTTGTTTATGCTAACTACTGTTCGGTTCCATTGTTATATTTGAATGTTACGTACAAATTTTGTCTATTAAACCTTTTTTTAATATTTTGAAGAATATTAGTTTTCCTTAGATAATAAGTTATTCATTTAGAATTCTTTCTTTCCCTCATTCTTTCAAGAAATCCATGATCTATATTTTAATTACATTCAGATTGTTGTCAAAAAGCCAAATGTTAAAAAAAAAAAATAAAAATGGTTAGTATCCTCAGTGACTAGTGCTTTTTTTCACTAGACATTCAAAAAGACCCCGAATGATAAAGTCAAGTCTATAAGGGCGTTATTTTCATATATCGCTCATTTTTTTTCTCTTGCTGCATAGGATTGCTGAGCACGATCTACAAACGGGCTAGTTTTTACTTTTTCGATTTTAGTTTCAGATCTGTCTTAAAAAATTACTTTAAATATCAGAACCGGTTCTTAAATTTATATTATAATATATATATATATATATATATATATATATATATATATATATATATATATATATACACAATTTTATTAAAACCATTCAATTAATTTTTAAAAAATGAAGAAACAAATAAACAGTTTTTTACAGACCAATGCGCAAAATGCTACAAAAAGAAATGTAAAAAATGTATATAACAAAACCAAAAGAAATTCCATATCCCCAAAATACATGGAAGTCTTCATCAGGGAGGCCCCCCCATGTAGGGGTAAATAAAGAGAAGTTTCTGAAAGGATGTAGGCTCATAAGCTAAATTACATCCTTAGCCCCCAACTTCTCAGATTTCAGAAATCAAACTCAAACCTTCAAAAATATTATAAATATATACAAAAATTTTTTTAAAAATACCAAAGGACAAGACCAAAAATTACACAAACAAAAAAGAAAATTACCTACAAAACTAAATGTAAAAAATAAAATTGTAAAATACAAACCCCCAGGAATACAAAACCCTCTTCAGCTAGTGGGGCCATTCACTAGCGCTTCAATCTCGCCCTAAATTGAAATCAAGCATCCGTAAGTAAAGAAACACTGAGACTCAGAAACTTTCAGTTAACATATAAGATGGATAACAGTTAACCATTAAAATCTTTTTTAAACCACTCATAGCCAATTCTAGATCTGTTTTGTTATTGCAAATCCTGCGGATCCTATTAACTTGTGAATACATAATATTTTTTAAAACTTTATTGCTAATACATGAAAACCAGTAAGTGAGGCTATTAACTTCAAAATTAAAATCTTTCCTTTTATCATAAAGTCCAATCAACCATTTTTCCTTGTTTTTCTTAATTTTAAGATCTAAGAAAGTAATTTGTTCACCATCATCGGTTCGGTTCAGGACGAGCTCTTTAGGGTAAATGTTAAGGCTTATTTCCTCAAAATTATTGCAGTTAAATACTATAAGATCGTCTACATATCTAAAGAAGGAAATATTATTTAAATTTTTTTCGTAAAAATATAAAAATAGATTAGAGAACGCACTTGAAAAACTTGTTCCCATTGGCACCCCCTTATTTTGTTTAAAATAATTAATTCCATTAAATAAAACATTTTCAAATAGGCAAAGCTTAATTAAATCAATCCAAAACTTCTTATCTACTTTTAAAATATATTCAAATTCAACATAAATATTTTCAAATACCCCCACAATCAAATTGTGAGGAATGCTGCCAAACAGATTCTCAAAGTCAAAAGTGTTTACAGAAGTAATTTTCCTTGAGTTATCATTCAAAAAATCTAAAACTTTAAGGTTATTGCCAATGATTGTATTGCAATCAAAAGTTTCTATTTCCTTTAAAATTAAATTCAGCAAACCAAACAAAATTTTACCCGCTTTGCAATTATAACTATTAGTACCACAGGTAACGAAGCGAAATTTTACTGGTTTCTTATGAAATTTAACTGTCGCAAAAAGGTAAGGAAATACAAAGTAATTCCTACTAATTCCAAATTTTTTATCAAAATCCAAAATACGTTTTTTTATTTTAGAGGGGTTTTCAGTTAACGTTTTATAAGATTCATTACAGGTATATTCCTTCAAAAGAAGATTCCTATAGAAAACTTTACAAATTTTCTATAAATGCTGTAAAAATATATATATATATATATATATATATATATATATATATATATATATATATATATATAACCAAGACCGAAGAAGTAAAAACTAGACAGATTCTAGATCGTCCTCAGCTACCGTATGCAAAAAATATTAAAATTTGAGCAAGATATTTGAAAATAACACCCTCATAGACTTAACATTATCATCCAGGTTTTTTTTAATGATTCGAGTGTCATCTTAAAACTATTCTCATTTCCCTGCTCAACAATATAATTTGACACATTTTTAAATATAAAGGCATAAAATTGTCAGGGCTGACCATTGGAGTGATTTGGAATCCAAATGATTTTTCCACTTTTGGATATCTATATACGCAAGGTGGAACCCGTCGAAATTCTACGAAAGAAAATCTTTAAGAAAAAACTGTTTTTTTAATTTATAATAAATCTACAAAATTAGTGAAAAATGCATCTTATATTGGTCAATCTAACTCTCAAACAAATGTTATTTTAAGCTAAAATTATTAAAATACTATAAAACTCAATTATCCAAATTATTAAACGAAATATAACCAAAATTCATGGGATTTTATAATAAACGATATTTTTGAAAGAGTATATACGCATTTTAATTTGTATTTTCCCCCCTCAATTTTAAGAGAAAATAGTGATTTTGTTGCCACATTTACAAAATTATTACTAAAAACTATTTAAAAAACATTAATATCTCAAAAATAAATTGAGATACAGCTTTCTAACAAATTGCATTTGAAAGTGCATTTTTTTTCTCTGTACGGCGGTGTACAAATTTAAAATTTACGGTGTTTAGAAGTGTAAAGTTGACAGTAGCCAAAAATTGAAAAACCGAAATTGCAGGGGAAAGTGTTGCCATTCACAAAATGACGTATGCGTTACGCACAGATACGTTTGACCTCTATAATATAGATATTAGGTTTGAAGTGATTTTTGAGTCACTTGGCAACCATCCTATTTATTCTTTCTTGGCGTTGGAAATTTGTTTCAAAATGTCAAATTTGTATTTTCTGAACGATTTTTTGTTTATTAAAAAAAGGAAAAATGCCTTTAGATTGTACAGCTTCCAATATATATACACACACACAGGCAACTCTCGTTAATTCGAACTCGTCGGGACCACAAGAAATGTTCGAATTATGTGAAAACGAATTATGGGATATATGAAAGCATGTTTAATATGGTACTATTACGAAGAAATTAATTTTATAGTGTTTTTTTAATTTATTTAATGTGTTATCATTAGAATATGACTTAATATTAAATTAGAATGTATAAATACATAAAGTAATTAAAAGATTAGTAACAAGCACAATGGAAGAAAGATTTGAAGCGTTACTGATGGACAGACGGGGCACTAAGAAAGTGGATATCAAATGCATTGGATTATATATACTAGCAGGGGTGACCGAGCTCAGCTCGGTCAAAATTAACTTTGTGTTCAACTCGATATAGTATTATTACTGTAAAACATGTTATTAATAATAGTATTATTTACAAAAACAATCAATAAGAAAACTATGTTTGTATGCACATGTTCATAAATTTTAATTTATTTTAAAATTTACAACGAAAGGACATCAATCCAAATCACTTTTTTAGCTCGACTCTGATTAGTTAAACTATGCATCTCGAATACTATTAAGAATGTATAAGAAACTTCTTCACATTCTGAAAGACTGTATTTTTTGCCAGATATATCCAAATTTGGACACATTCTTTCATTTGATGCCAAATACGTGTTTTGGTTTCGTAATCTTAATAGCGGATTTTTCGGCCAAATTTAGCCAGTATTTTGTCAAATATCGCCAATTTATTGGATTTTGCCATAGTCTCGTGATACTGACCCTTATTACCCAAATGATCCACTAATCAAATGTGATCAAACATATGACTTAGTTCAATGGTCTTCAGGTAATCAAAAACAGTAGAGTATAAAATGAATCAAAATCGTTTAAGCCATTTCTTAAGTAAAATTAGCTTGACAGCATTCAGCAATGAAGCGATATCACCCACTAATATAATTTTGTTTAAAATGCAACTCAGCCCAATAGTCTTCTCGTGACAAAAGACGTTTTGTTGCAAAATTTAGGTAAAATTGAGTCGTTGTTATACATAATTAGAATGACCCGAACCCATTAAGACCTAAAATGACCCACTAATTGAATTGTTACGAGCATGTGTCCTAGCTCAATGGTTTTCTCTTGCCCGAAAACGATATAATAGAAAGTATACTCAAAATGGCGAGAACAATTTTCTAGATAAAATTAGCATGACCCACAATTGACCCTTATATCGAAATCTCTCGAAAATGTGACCTAGCTCATTAATTTTTGCGAGTCGAAAAACGTTAGATACAAAATTTAGATGAAATCGATTGAGCCAATTTTTAGGTATAAATAGTTTGACTTTGACCCATTATGACCGAAAATGACTCATTAATCGAATTTTCTCAAACATCTGACCTAACCCAATGATTTTCTTGCGGCCGAAAACGATAGAATATAAAATTTAGTCAAGATTGCGCGAGATTATTGTCTTGATAAAATTAGAATAACCCAAAAGTGACACACTGATCAAAATTTCTCGAACATGTGACCTAGCCCAATGATTTTCTCGTGCCAAAAATATGCTGTATACAAAATTTCGTTGAAATCGATTTGCCCGTTCTTTAGATGTAGCTTGACCATGACCCACAAATGACCCTTATAGTCGAAATCTCTCTAACATGTGACTTAGCCCATTAGTTTTCTCATGTATAAATATTATTACACACAAAATTTCGTTAATATTTAAACTCGACCCTGCCGTTCTTTAAATATAAATAGCTTGACACAGACCCCTTATGACCCAAAATGACCCATTAATCAAAATTTCTCGAACATGTGACCTAACCCAATGATTTTCTCGTGCCAAAAAAATGTTGTATACAAAATTTCGTTAAAATTGATCCACATGTTCTTTATATAGAGCTTGATATGACCCATTATGACCCATCATGACCCATAAATGACTCTTATAATCGAAATCTCCCAAACTTGTGAGATAGCCCATTAGTTTTTTCGTGTCAAAAAACTGTTACATTCAAAATTTCATTAAAATCGATCCAACCGTTCTTTAAATATAAATAGCTAGACCCAGAGCTTTTATGACCCAAAATGACCCAGTAATCGAAATTTGTCGAACATGAAACCTAGCCCAATAGTTTTCTCGTGCCAAAAAAATGTTGTATACAAAATTTCGTTAAAATCGATCCACCTGTTCCTTAGGTATAGCTTGACCATGACCCATTATGACCCATCATGACCCACAAATGACTCTTATAATCGAAATCCCTCAATCGTGTGACTTAGCCCATTAGCTTTCTCGTGTTAAAAAACTATTACAGGCAAAATTTCGATGAAATTGATTCTGTCGTTCTTTAAATATAAATAGCTTGACCTAAACACTTAATGACCCAATACGACCCATTAAAATTTTTTCTCGAACATGTAACCTAGCCCAATGTTTTTCTCGTGCCCAAAAACCATAGAATGCAATTTTTTTTCAAAACTGCGTGAGAAAATCTCTAAATAAAAATAGCATGACCCACTAACCGAATTTTCTCGAATATGTTACCTAACCCAATGGTCTTCTTGTAATCCAAAACTATAAAATATATAGTTTGGTCAAAATCGTTAGAGCCGTTTTTTTAGATAAAAATGGCTTGACCCATAATGACCCAAAAATGACCCACTAATCGAAATTTTTCGAACATGTGACCCAGCCCAATAGTTTTCTCGTGCAAAAAAACGATTGGATACAAAATTTCCTTGAAATCGATCCAGCCGTTCGCTAGATATAAATAGCTTGATCCTGAACCATTATGACCCAAAATGACCCAATCGAATTTTGTCGGACATGTGACCTAGCCCAATGGTCTTTTCGTGCCCGAAAATGGTAAAATCCAAATTTTTGCGAAAATCGTTAGAGCCGTTTTTGAGATAAAATTTACACACACACACACAATTTTTGCTCGCATTATAGTATAAGATATTCGTTCAGAACAATTTTCACAAAAATCAAAAAAATTATTCAAATGATCTGAAATCCGTGAGAAAAAAAAAAGGAAAAATCTGAATTCTCGTTAGCTCGAATTAAACAAAGTCAAGAGTAAATGAGTTCGAATTAAGGAAAATTTGTAACATTATTCTGCCTTTGAAAATTTCGGGACTTCATGTTTAGTTCGAATTAAGTGAAGATTCGAATTATCCGATTTCGAATTAACGGGAGTCGACTATATATATATATAATATACAGGGTGATTCAGCTCGTCGGTGACAAACTTTAAGGATCGATAGAGCACACCTAGACGAACATTTTTGAATAGGGAATGTAGGGTCCCTGACGCGATGGTAAGGCGCTAGGCGCTTTCGAAAATTTGGGTGCCGAAATTCGAAACGTCATAAAAACTAGGGAAATGGTTAGATTTTCTTGCTTGTTGCGTCGAAATGATTCTGTTTGTTTAGACTTTCTTCAGTACCAATTTGATAAGCGTATCTCTTAAAACATGGATAGGGGGCGCTGCAGACTTTGGAGAGCTAGACAACAACTTTAAGCCCGTTATTTTGATAATTTAACACATGCTCGCCAAAGTTTATACTCTAACTTAAAGTTTGAACCCAAAAGTAGAGCCCTGCAAAAAGCGTAAGAGCCGGAATAAAATGTCAAAGTACAGGGTGGTCGAAACTTGAAGGCTCCTAAGAGATAAACAAACAGATTTCTTGACTTATGGCATGCATTTTCATGATTCTGTTTGCTGGGGCTCTCTGAAACTCAGTTGAACGGTACAAAAAGAAACATCGATAGGGGGCGCTTTGGGCAAAAAACATAATTCGTTGACATTTCGGACGCTAACTGGAAACGGGGCGCTACGATCAGTTAGTAATAATGAAAACACATTTTCTACCTCTGCTCAACACTTCTGAATAAATTTAGACCAAAAACATCAATGATACTGGAAATTTATTTACAAAAAATAACACTACAGAAGATGCTCGAAATTTCGACCTTGGGCCATGATGCAGGCTTCGCACCTCCGTCGCATTGAGGAGTGTGTGTTTCCAACAATGCCAGGAGTATCTCTGATCTGCCCTGCAGCTGCCACAATGCGCGCCACAAGTTCTTCAGCACTGCTGACAGGTGTATGGTATACCTCGGCCTTCAAGTAACCCCAAAGGAAGAAATCCAAGCAGGTGAGGTCTGGTGATCGGGCAGGCCAGTGAACTGGACCCCCACGCCCGATCCACCGCTGGCCATACCTTGCGTTTAGATGGAGACCATGGATCAGAAATACAACTGGATAACGGATCCCTTTGTTCTCTTCCGAAATACTTGAAGCTGGAATGAGCAAGGTTTTATCGCCAAAAGGGTGACATTTTTTGGCGGTGATCCCTTTGGCGGTGTACTGTGAAGCTCTATCAACGCAGACGAAATATAAGATACTGGTGGGTGCGGAATTCCAATGACAGATTTTGGAGGGAGAATAACCGGTTTGGCGCACATTGCTACCCACCATCACGTGCTGGTGGGTAGGTAATATTGGATTCAAGAAAGGTTGCCATTTCTTAGTCCAGGTATTAGACGTCAATGATGGAGACGCACGTCGTTCGTGTAATGGGCCGGAGCTCCATCGTGCTGGAACCACATCTGGCGACGCGAACCTTCGGGTACGTGCGCCTCCTCCAGAAGCTGCGGCAGTACTTGATCCAGGAAAATCAGGTAATTTCCACCTGTCAGCCGTTCAGGTAACAAATAAGGGCCAATGAGGCAATCCCCCAGAATGCCGGCCCACACATTTACTGAGAAACGCTCCTGGGCTGCTCGGCTTCTGGTTTCATGTGGATTTTCATCACACCACACATGACTGTTGTGGGCGTTCCACATTCCCTCCCGGCTGAAGGTGGACTCGTCCGTAAACAAAATGCTGTTTACAAAACGGGGATCCCTGGATCTCATCGCCAAGTACCATCTTGAGAATTCCACTCGAGGGCCAAAATCCTGCTCTCTGAGCAACTGCACCCGCTGGATGTGGTAGGGGTGCAGATTCCGGGAACGTAAGATGCGCCACGCAGTTGCTTGCGAAATGCCAACATGTCTGGCAATATCTCTCGTGCTAAGACCTGGGTTGTCCTCAACCAGGTTAAGCACAGCCTCTTCGTTGTCGGGGGTGCTCACTGATCGCTCCCGTTCAGGCCTGCCTCCGTCGAAAGATCCCGTTGTGGACAACCTCTGGTGTACTCGAGCGAAGAAGGCATGGCAGGGGATTTGCCTGTTGGGGTAACGCTCGGCGTACAACCGCTGAGCGGCTCGTCCATTACAACCAGCAGCGCCATACGCCAAATGCATGTCAGCCAATTCAGAGTTTGTGTACCATTCCATCCTACTACCGATCTGCAGACAAGTAACCCGAAGCTTAAGTAGGTACCGCACGTTCAAAAGACGTGTCTGCGCATACAACTACGTCATCTCGCGTTGTCGTCTACGCATTACGTATCTTTTGCATATCGATATGGTACGATATCTTTTGCATAAATCAGCAAAAAGCACCTTATGTAAATTTTATTGCGCGCATTGTGCATGATTGAAACCAGCTATGTTTGTTAAAAAAAACAAACTGACTGCAGTTTTAATAGCTTCTTATGATAAGTAAATTACTCTCTTGTTTTGTTTCTAACTGATCGTAGCGCCCCGTTTCCAGTTAGCGTCCGAAATGTCAACGAATTATGTTTTTTGCCCAAAGCGCCCCCTATCGATGTTTCTTTTTGTACCGTTCAACTGAGTTTCAGAGAGCCCCAGCAAACAGAATCATGAAAATGCATGCCATAAGTCAAGAAATCTGTTTGTTTATCTCTTAGGAGCCTTCGAGTTTCGACCACCCTGTACTTTGACATTTTATTCCGGCTCTTACGCTTTTTGCAGGGCTCTACTTTTGGGTTCAAACTTTAAGTTAGAGTATAAACTTTGGCGAGCATGTGTTAAATTATCAAAATAACGGGCTTAAAGTTGTTGTCTAGCTCTCCAAAGTCTGCAGCGCCCCCTATCCATGTTTTAAGAGATACGCTTATCAAATTGGTACTGAAGAAAGTCTAAACAAACAGAATCATTTCGACGCAACAAGCAAGAAAATCTAACCATTTCCCTAGTTTTTATGACGTTTCGAATTTTGGCACCCAAATTTTCGAAAGCGCCTAGCGCCTTACCATCGAGTCAGGGACCCTACATTCCCTATTCAAAAATGTTCGTCTAGGTGTGCTCTATCGATCCTTAAAGTTTGTCACCGACGAGCTGAATCACCCTGTATACCTATACCTGTCAATTTCATGAGCTTCTGAACAAAAATTTAAAAATTTTAGCCCTTTTGGATTTGAGAATAGCCTTCAGTCAGCATATAGAAATCTCACTATTGTTTGATCCTCATAGCGGGTTTGTTAATCAGAAAAAACTGAAAAGGGTTATTGGGTTGTTTGGTTTGACATCAAGGTTGGCAAGTTTTTGACGTATGATTGTTTTTAGCATGGTTTTTACTCTCATGTCAAAAACTTCTTTGTCAAAAACCCATATTTTGTAATTTGTTTTTACATTATAATTATCATTTTATCTTTAGTATTAAGTTGTTTTACATGAAATATTCAATATCAAAATAATTGCATTAAATACTAGTATGTATACATGAAGGGCGGATCTGGAGAGTCCTCAAGGGGAGGGGGGCGACTTTTGAAATTTGGAAACTCCAATCTGTTGCACGGATCGTGGCGCATCTTTTTCAATGCGGGTCGTGTTACGTCCACTTTTTTGCTGTGGGTCGGGTTTGGGTCCGGTTGGCTTCTACTTTTTGCTGCTCGTCGGGTTAATTTCTAGTTTTTGCTGTGGGTCGTGTTTGGATCCGGTTGACTTCTATTCTTTGCTGCGGTTCGAGTTAATTTCTGCTTTTTAGCACTTTCCAACAAAGTTCAAAAGTGCTTATGCATTCGGTTTGTCTGGCCGTCTGTCCGCGCTCTAACTCCCGTAAATATACTCGGATTGCTATGAAATTTTTATACGTTATTGATGTTTACCCCAGCACGACACCTATTGAAAATGAAGTATCTACCATGATTAGTTTATCTACAGAGAGAATCAAAAGTTTTCCATTACATTACGGCCTATGGGGAAAAATCGTTAATATACTTGGATTGCCATGAATTTTTAGGACGTTATTGACGTTTACCCTAGCACGAACACTATTAAAAATGAAGTTTCTACCATGGTTAGTTTATCTACAGGGCGAATCACAAGTTTTCCATTACATTACGGCCCATGGGGAAAAATTGTTTATACACTCGGATTGCCATGAAATTTTAGGACGTTATTGACGTTTACCCTAACGCAAGTCCTATCGAAAATGAAGTTTGTACCATGATTAGTTTATCTACAGGGCGAATCAAAGTTTCCCATTACATCACGGCCTATGGGGAAAAATCGTTAATATATTCGGATTGCCATGAAATTTTAGGACGTTATTGACGTTTACTCTAGCACGAACCCTATTGAAAATGAAGTTTCTATACTATGATTAGTTTATCTACAGGGCGAATCAAAAGTTTCCCATTACATTACGGCCTATATGGAAAAATCGTTTCAAAGGAATTTTAAAGATGTTATACCCTGTCAAACATATTAAAATATGCATTCTATAAATTATAAGATGAAAATGTAGCTATTATTCATTTACATGGCCACACAAAAGAATTCCATTAGATAATGGTAAAAGGGGGAATTGTGTGTGACATATTTTAAATATATTAAGCTGTTTCATGTATAATAAAATTGATATGTCACTGAAGCTTAATATAAATTATACGCTACTGTCTTGCATAATATGAAGTACATAGCATTTACAGGACCATACAAAAGATTTCAAATAGTATATTCTTTCCAAAGTACCGTATATGTGTCCGATGATGGCTGATGGAGGGATGAAATGCATTTTAATTATGATATGCGCGTTTATATTTCGCTAAATATATGCACATTATATGGTGTTTATAAATATTATAGTTTGATATACAGGGCTACCCAGAAGAGCTCACCAACGTTACTGAATATGAGCGTAAATTATTTAAACGTGGTTCTTAAATAAGCTACGCATTTTTACGCTGAGCTTCATTCAATTTACTGAGAAATGTTTGCAGAATATAGATAAAAGGATACACAGGGCCACGCAAAGAATTCGGTACATGGACGCCTATGAATGATAATTTATGAGAATGTGATTTCAGTTGTTTTAAAAGTGTTTTAGTTTACAATAAATTTTAGCCTAATGCTGACGTGTAATAAAGGTACAATGTAAACTACAGGGCTGAACAAAAGTATTCAAGTATGTTTCCATCTAATAGTATGAAATGCTGAAAAAGAAATCTCAAGCTACTGGGTATTTTCGTGCTAAACTAAATTTTCCCATTATATCAACTGACATATGAAATACAGAGCTGTTCAAAAGTACTGGAATACATATTTGTGTATATTTGGCTATACACTATTATTTCCCTAAATAACTAAGTTTTGTTAAAGATTTCATTAAGTGTTGGAAAGTGCTTCATAATCTATGCTTAACACATGATTTTTCTTACTTGTTTTCTTTGGGTTCGGTCGAACACTACATTTTGTTTTGTCGGGTTGGCTTTTACATTTTAGATGCGCTTAGCGCATTTGGGGCAGTTCGACATATTTCTGGTTTGGATCAGTTTAGGATCGGGTTTCTACTCTTCGGTCTGAAGGGTTCAGTCTGACCCGATTTTGATATGGTTGAATCCTTTGATAAAATTTTCATTCTTTTTCGCAATCTTTTGGCGAAATTTGCGTCTGTTTCACAATCATTTGAAGAAATTCGCGTTTTCTCTGCGATCATATCACAAAATTTTATGACCGGTCCAGACCGTGACGGGCTCGAGCTTCGCCCTAAGTCATTTCACGTGAGGATGCATAATGTCACTTTGTAAACCCTTTATTAGCCCAAGGGGGTGATTGCTTATTTGCCCCCTCCCCCCCGCCTGTTAGATCCACCACAGCATACGGGCTGTGTCGATCCCACACCAAGCGTTTAGTCTTATACCGGACGGAGCCTGGCTTGAAAATCTTAGTCCGTGTAGACTACAGATGAGCTCGGCCTCGTTTTCCGGGATCAGGCATCCCCCGAGCCCGAAAGATGTTTTGTCACCAGAGCCCGATACTAAAACTATATAAAATAAAAATTATATTAAAAAATTATTTTAAAAGTAATATCTCATTTTTAGCGTAAATCAAAATCAACGCAAATTAAAAAATAATTAATACTTATCTTGAAAGTCCGATGCTTTTGTAGGAAAAGAGGAAATATTGTTAGATTGCATTCTATCGGAATAACATGGTAATTATTATATTTACTTACGGAGAAAAGTGATTTCAAAAATGTACTGAGTCGTCTGCATGATCAGAGTTCATGGTGACAAACAGATATAATAAACACTAACTAGTTGCATATGAAAAACGACCGACTCGTGCACAATAGAACATTAAATAATTTGCAAATCTCCAGCAAATTCTCGTCTTCTAAAAGCAGTAGAAAATATTATCTTCGCCTAATATAAATAGATAATAAATTAATAAGTAACTAAATAAACGATCTGATTAAAAAATATCTCCTGCTAACAGAAAGCCAACTAAAAGCAAATTCATTGTTGTACTTGCTTTGATTGGCGCCATTAGATCGTCGCCGGAAATTCCGTAGACGTAAATCTGCAATTATAAAAAATTTTCATTTGAAACAGCAATGAAATACACTAAAATAAATAAACACAATTTCAATTCCCTGTCATTTTGATCAAAATAGCATAATGATTTGAAAAGGAATAAGTAAGCAATTTTAAGTGGAAAAAAGTACTTTCAATCTTTCCTACACATGGATAAATAAGGTTTTCCCGTTTCAGAAAAAAATGAGCACGAGCCCGTCTCATTTCTAGTGTATCCTCTCGGAAGATGGAAATCCACCAGGACCGACCACAAAAAAAAAAAAAAAAAAAAAAAAAAAAAAAACAGTGAGGCTCGGTTCAGTTCTGCAGAAAAAATAAGACCCGACCCATTATTGAAAGTTTGAAGACCTGACCCAGTCCCAGTATAATAAATTAAAGCTGACCCTACCCGGGTAGCGCTGATCTTGAGTTTAGGTCCTAATCACTTTTCCGTCTAAGTCTACTGTCGTTTTGAAGACCCTTTATTGGACTCAAGGGGTGGAAGATCGCCACATCGCACCCCCCCCCTCCCTTAAATCTGCCATTGCGGTTGGATCAGTAATGTTTATCATACTATCTAAATCAGAGACGACCGACCGTTTAGCTTTTATACCTGAATAACCCTTTATATACGATCTAGAAGAAAAGAAGTCTGGTCTGACCCGAATCTGCAAAAAAAAGAAAGGACACGGCCCGATTCTAAATGAGAGACCTGACCCAACTGGCATCTCATGATTTAAACTGGCGCAACCCGGGCTAGACCGTGAAGAGCTCGAGCATCGCCGCAAGTCATTTACCCCAAGGATGTCTAATGTCACTTTGTAATCCCTTTATTAACCCAAGAGAAAGGAGGGTGCAATTGCCCCTCCTCCTTAGATCCACCATTGCATACCGAGCGTTTAGCTTTTATACTGGACGGAGCCTGGACTTGGAAATTTTGATCAATGTATACCTCTAGAAAGAATGAAGTCCACGCCAGGTCCGAACTGAAAAAAAAAACAGCGTGGGTCGGGCCGGTCAAGCTCTGCAGAAAAATGTAAGACCCGCCCCGCCCCGATTTTGAAAGTGTAAAGACCAATCCCAGCCCAGTAAATTAAAGTTGGCGCGACCCGGGTCGGGTCGCGCCGGTCTCGAATTTAGGCCCAATCGCTTTTCCGTGCGGGCATCTAAAGTCGTTTTGCAAACCCTTTGTTGGACTCAAGGGGGGGGGCGATCGCCCCCCCCCTTAGATCCGCCATTGGTATACATGGTGTATCTAAACTCTTTGGCAAAACTTTAAGGGGTGATAGTACGCATCAAGACAAACAATATTAAACAGGAAACTAACAGTCCCAAACGTCTTCCGAAGGAGATAGGCGCCATTAAAGTTTAGGGTCCAAAATTTCAAATGAACAAAAAATGGAAAAATTGGTCGATTCGTTTGCGGTTTTCAATAAAATAATTCGTTATGTTAGTATTTTCTTGAAAATGATTTAAAAAGATAATTTTCCGAAAATGCATATAGAGGGCGCAACTGCTTTGGAATAACGAACAACTGTTTTTTGTCGTTATTTCTTGCATCTCGTTGAATGTTTTCGCAAGCTTAGACTTACATTTTGAGCTCAAAATCTGAATAGTTGGGAGTGGTTAAGTAGCACAAATTGAACGGTGTTCAGAGGGGGGGGGGGGGTAGAAGACTCAAATTTCAAATGATTATTAAAAAAAAAAAAAAAAAACGGAAAAATTGGTCGATTTGTTTACGGTTTTCGCTAAAATTGCTCTTTAAACCAGCGTTTTCTTAAAAATAAATTTTAAAGATAAATTTCAAAAAATTCGGTTAGAGGGCGCCTTAAACTTTAGAGTAACCAACAACTATTTTTAACCGTTATTTTTCGTATCTAATCAAATCCTTGCAAAAGCTCAAACTTTGAGCTCAAATTTTGAATTGTTGGGAGGGGTTAAAAAGCGCAAATTGACCTGTGTTCCGGATTTGAACCCTCCTCCCCCCCCCCCTTAAACACAGTTCAGTTTGCGCTACTTAATCAGTCCCAACGATTCAGATTTTGAACTCAAAATGTAAGTTTAAGTCTAAGCATTTGAATGCGTGGTTTGAGATTTAAAAAATAACGGTTAAAAATAATTGTGCGTTACTCTAAAATCCAAGGTGCCCTCTATCAACATTTTTTAAAATTTATTTTCAAGATAATATTGATTTAAAGAATATTTTTAGCGAAAAGTGCAAACGAATTGACCAATATTTCCGTTTTTTATAATCATTTGAAATTTGAACCTCCCATCCCCCCCTCTGAATGCGCTACTTAACCACTCCCAACTATTCAGATTTTAAGCTCAAAATTCAAGTCTAAGCTTCCGAAAACATTTAAAGAGATGCAAAAAATAACGGCAAACTAGTTGGATGTGCCAATCCTTAAAGTTTCTTCTATCTCATACGTACATTTTAATATTTTAAAAAAATAGTTACTCATTTTAATGTTTTAATAATTTTAATTCAATACCATACGAACTTTGGTTTTCATCTTAAATTTCTGCTTCAATCAATTGATCGGAGTAAAAACGAATTTCCGTCTCTACACGAGGCGATGAACAATAGAATGATAGGCAGATTTTTTTTTTAATTCAGGGAGGACCTATTTGCCTTACCAAAAAATAATTATATAAAAAAAATTTAGTTCAGTTCTAGGACTAACTTCATACACTTTTAGGTGGTGCAATATTGAAATTGGCATAAAATTGGCTATTGCAGCGTCCCCTTCCGGCGAATTTTTTTCAAATTCAGAGAGGTTCAACTAGCCATAGCCATACACTTACACAAAAAATTTGGTTCAATTCGATACATAACTTCATATACTTTTGGCCGGTACAATATTGAAAATGGCACAAAAATCGCGATTGCAGCGCCCCCTTCGGCGGAATATTTCAAAACTGAAGGAGGATCTGCTTGCCACAGCCAGAAACATTCACAAAAAATTTGGTTCATTTCTATGCATAACTTCATACACTTTTTGATGGTAGAATGGCGACATACACATAGACAGACAGACAGACATTTTGTAAAAACAGGTTTTTTTTCCCCTCTGCCCCCTAAAACGTGTAAATCCGCCGAAAAACGGAAGTCGAAAAAAATTTCGATCACAATACTTTCTTCTATTGAAGGTAGAAGAAAGTAAAAATATTTGTTCGTTATTCCAAAGTCTAAAGCATTCTCTATCTGCATTTTTTAAAATTTATCTTTATAATTCATTTTCAAGAAAATACTGACATAAAGAATAGTTTTAGTGAAAACCGCAAACGAATCGACCAATTTTTCCGCTTGTTATAATTTTTTGAAATTTTGGGTCCTAAACTTTAATGGCGTCTATCTCCTGCGGAAGACGTTGGGACCAATAATTTCCTATTTAATATTGTTTGTCTTTATGTGTACTATCATGCCTTAAAGTTTTGCTCAAGAGTTTAAATACACCCTGTATATCTCTGTTAGAAGATCTCTACAATAATCTTATTTGGCATAGTCTAAAAAATAAGATTTTTTGAAGAAATTTTACAACCCATTAAAGAATGTGTATGATTTCAGCACAATTTATTGCACTATTTAAAACAAAATAGCTTTCTCAGAAATAAGTTTTTAAGTGCTTAATCCAATTTTTTCATTGATTACTTTTTTTTTCTATATAGCAAAACTTAATTTATATAAGTACATTATGTATACACAATGAATTAAAATATGTTTTAATAGTTGAGAATTGCATACATCTTTTGGCAGGAAGGAATAAGACAATTTTTTTTTAATTAAATTTTATAGAAATTAAACTTTGCAATCAATATTAAACTTTATCCATGTCAAAACTATTTTTTACAATATTTTTGTTAAATAATTTATTTTAGTGTTATTATTTCTAGTTTTGGCATTATTTTCTTAAAATAAATAATTAAATAATCATTCAACACAAAAATAATATTTTTCATGATGAAACATAAATCTCCTAACAACTATTAATTAAAAAAGTTAACTCCATTAAAAAATGAAGCGTTTAAGAATCACTCTAAATTTAATAATAATTTTAGACTTAAATTTTGAGCTCAAAATCTGAATATTTGGGAGTGGTTAAGTAGCACAAACTGAACTGTGTTCAGTTTGTGCGGTTTCAAATGATTATAAAAAACGGAAAAATTGGTCGATTGATTTGCGGTTTTCACTAAAACTATTCTTTATGTCGGTATTTTATTGAAAATAAATCGCAAATCTAAATTTCAAAAAATGGCGATAGAAGGCGCTTAAGACTTTAGAGTAACGAAAAACTATTTTTTACCGTTATTATTTGCATCTCGTTAATTTTTTTTTTAGAAGCTTAGACGTAAACTTAAATTTTGCGCAGAAAATCTGAGTCGTTGGGAGTGGTTAAGTAACGCAAACTGAACTGTATACAATGGGGGTGGGGAGGTACAAATTTCAAGTGATCATAAAAAACGGAAAAAATGGTTGATTCGTTTACGGGTTTCGCCAAAACTATTCTTTAGGCCAGTATTTCATTGAAAATAAATTTTAAAGATAAATTTCGAAAAATTCCGTTAGAGGGCGCCTTAAACTTTAAAGTAACCAATAACTATTTTTAGCTGGTATTTTTTGTATCTAATAAATACTTGTAAAAGCTTATACTTAAATTTTGAGCTCAAAATCTGAATCGTTGTGAGTAATTATGTAGCACAAAATTGAAATGTGTTCGAGGGGTGGGGAGAGTAACATTTCAATTCTTGAACACAGTTCAGTTTGCCCTTCTTATCCTCTCCCAACTATTCAGAATTTGAGCTCAAAATTTAAGTCTAAGCTTTTGCAAGCATTTAATTAGATTGAGTCGATAGATTAAATTAGATATCTGTGTTCTCTGGGGGAAATATGTATAGTAAAAATAAAGTTACTTGCCAGAGTTCTGTTTATCGTTCGACGCATCCGGGCCTTTCATGAAATCGCCGGCAGCACTCGCAAACACATCCTTTTCGTCTTTTTCATAGCCACAGCATTAAGGTCTAGACGAACAGCACTAGTTTTTATTACACTAAAAGAGCAATCAATCAATCATTGTTTTCGAACTGAACAAGGGTGAAACCTCGTTAAATGGTTTTTGAGGGACTGACCCTACCAATTTGACAAAGGAAGGGGAACTTTTATCTACTCCATCTTCGGTCGTAAACCTGTCAACTGATATTCCTCTCTTGAAGTTCAGATTCAGTGCACTAGAAGTGCAATTTATACATCAAAGCGCCGAAACGAAAGATCAAAGATAGCGCAAGAAGTTAGTGCGAAAAACTGTGTGTGTGCCCGCAGCCTTACATTTCAGATCGTCATGGGCAACTGACTAACTAAACTATAATTATCGGTGCCAACCTGTAGGAGTTACCAAACTCTTATTTGTTTGATTGGAGCATAAGGTTACCGTTGGTTTCTTCTAGTCTTCCTTATTACTGGGTTCCTTAAAATTATTTATGCGGAGGGATGAAAATCATCCCTCCCACTGTAAACCCCGTGAGAGCCACTGCCCCCCCTTGTCTGTAAACTCGCGTAAGTTTCTTTTACTGTATGTTGTAAATTTTCTTGGCATTGAATGTCGCTTACAATGATGTTTGTTGTTGCAGTTCAGGGACTCTTATCGTAAACTTTTATTACCAAGAAGGTTAGAAGACTCCTTAATTTAGGTCACCCAGATGTCCGTATTGTAGTGGATATCTATAGAGTAAAATTGTTCCATTAATTTAATTATATCCTTCTGTGATGGATGCAAGAGAAAAATGTGTCCATCACATCCGGTATGAAAAAATCGCGAATTTCGCCCATGAGGAAAAAACCCACGAGGCCCATGAGGAAAAAATAGGAAATTTCGCTGATCAGGGACGAAAAAATCGCAAGTTTTGTTGTAAGATAAAAAAAAATCGCAAATTTAGTGATTATGTGTGGAAAAATTGAAAATTTCGTTGTTCGGCTGCGAAACAATCGTGAATTTTGTAAATTAATCAAGAGAAAAAAATCGCGAATTTCATTTTGCCGCGTAAAAAAATGCAGACTTCGTCAAAGTTAGTTAAAAATCGCGAATTTCATTGATTGGGCGCGGAAAAATGCTTATTTCGTCAATTAAAGGGGAAAAAGCTCAAATTTCGTCGATCAGACACGAAAATTGCAAGTGAGTTTTATTGATCGGATTCCGAAAAATCGAAATTTCGTTGGCTGGACACGGAAATATCGTGAATTTTGTCGATCTCACACGGAAAAGTTGCTAATTTCGTCGATCAAGCTCAAATAACATCGCGAATTTCTTTTATCGGGTGTAGAAAAATTGCGAATTTTGTCGATTGAGCGAAGAAAAATCGTGAATTTTGTCGATCGGCATTGCAAAAATCGTGAATTTTGTCGATCGGCATTGCAAAAATCGTGAATTTCGTCGATCGGGTTCGTAAAAATAACGAAATCCTCAGTCGTCTCTTTTAAAATCACAAATTTCGCCAATTATGTTCGTAAAAATCCCAAACTTCGTCGATCAGTTTTGTAATAACATCGCGAATTTAAGTCAATCAGCTTTGTAAAAATTTTGAATTTCGTCACTCAGTTTCGTAAAATTCACAAATTTCGGCAACTGGGTTAGTAAAAATTGCAAATTCCGCTGATCAGACGCGGAGAGACGGTGAATTTTCTTGATTGACTTCACAAAAATCGCGAATTTTCTTGATAAGGCGCGGAAAAATCGTAAATATTCCCGATCGGCTTCATCGAAATCACGAATTTCGTCGATCAGCTTTGTAGAAATCGCGAATTTCGCCAATTGGCTTTGCAAAAATCTTGAATTTCGTTGATTGGCTTCGTAAAAATCGCGAATTACGTCGATTGCCTTGCAAAAATCGTGAATTCCGTTGATTGGCTTCGTAAAAATAGCGAATTTTGCTGGTCGGTTTTGTAAAAATCGCTAATTTTATTGATCAGGCGCGGTAAAAAATATAAATATTCTCAATGGGTTTCGTAAAAATTGCGAATTTTGTCGCTCATGCGAAGAAATAATCGCGAATTGTGTCAATCAGAAGCGAAAAAATCGATAATTTCGTCGATCAGGTGCAGAAAAATAGCACATTTCGTAGATCAACCATGGAAAAATCGCGAATTTTATCGATCATGTGAGAAAAAATCGCAACTTTCATCAATCGATTTTGTAAAAATCGCGAATTTCGTCGATCGGCTTAGTAAAAATTGCGATTTTTGACGATCGGTTTCGTAATAATCGCAAATTTTGTTGATCAGGCGCGTATAAGATCGTGAATTTTGTCGATCAGTTTCATTAAAAGCACAAATTTCGTTGATCGGGAGCAGAAAAATAGGGAATTTCATTGATCAGGCACTTGAAATCTTGTTGCTTGGCACTTGAAATCTTCTTCTTTCTCCTTCGTTCATAAAGTTCACATTTTTTTTTCAGCACCAACCACTTATGTTTTTTTTTAACTTTTTTAATAAAACATAATTTACTCTCTTGAATAAAGTCAAGAAATATTATTACATGATGAAAATAATCCTTGCTATTTCTGTTATGTACTAATGTAAAAACTATTACTATATCCTTACCAACTGAATTGGATATTTTGACTGGGTAAACGAATTTAAAGGGGTAACCCCCACTCTATTCGAAAACCATATTTTTTATCCGATTACAGGTCACAGATCACCTCCTCAAAACCGAATTCTCTCCATGTTATTGATGTGGCCCTCGATCATCCAGACATATTCGTAAGTGGCCCTTCTCTTGAAAAGGTTGTGCACCCCTACTTTTAAAGAACACCGTATACCCTCTGTTTTTCAAGAAACCTATAGTATATTCACCTGTAGGGTGTACCCTCTGCCTTGAGTCCTCTGTTTTTTTTTTCCAGAACATTGCAATGCTTTGAAATAAAAAAGTTTATCAGCAGTTAATAGATTCATTTTTACAAAATTCAATCGTTATAAAATATGCTATCCAAAATAAAGATTAAGTTCTTTTCCATACTGTATTTCACCCCCAAAGCAGAACATGCTTAAAAGTGTGACATAAATCGCAGAACAACAAGCTTCTTGGCAGAACATTTTTCAAGTAATCAGTTAAGAAATTCATCATTCAATCAAAGGAAAAATCAAGAAAATCACAGGAATTTCGAAAAATTAAGGCAGACGGTTTCGGGGAAAAAAAAAAATCATATCTAAAAATATTTTGAGAATTTCGACAAATGGTCACCGAAAAAAATCTATTACATCAATCGTGCGAAGAAAAATCACCAATTTCGTCAAAGGATCGCAAAAAATCCCCACAAATTTCATCAAAGGATCGTGAAAAAACAGCAAATTCAGGTAAGGGATTATTGAAAAAGCGGCAAATATTGCTAAAAGATCGAGATAAAATGGGAAATTTCATCAAAAGATCGAGAAAAAAGCCCACTAAATTTACCTTCACAAGTTTGTGAAGGAAACACAAATTCATCAAAAGATCATGTAAAAACAGCAAATTTTGTCAAAACATTTGGTAAAAACGGCAAATTCTGTGAAAAAATGTGAATAATAATTAAAAAAAAACATAATTAGTGCCGGGAATAGATTCCACTCCCCTCTGTTGCAATGTTTCAGAAAATTTGCTGTTAATTTCAGAATTATTTTTTTTAAAAATTCTGAATCACATCTGGAAAGTTATCGCTCAAAGCCAGGAAAAAAATCTCAAAATTCTTTAATCGTTCATTTAAAAAGTTTGTGAAAATCATCAATTAGTCGTATGAAAAACTTGTGCAATTTCCGAAAAACATTTTTGAAATTTTGTTGCAGAACATTACAAAGTATTTTGCTTCGGGGTATTTCACATATTTTCTGGAATTTTCTGTGAAATAAGAAACAAAAATACTTTTATTTATGCAAATTATTACAACCATACATTTGTTGTACCATCAAACATGTCCCAAGATACAATTGCCAAATGGTTTAAATAAAATCAAAATGATGGTAAATGAAGAAACACCATGATTATTTTCTCACAACCAGAACATTTTAAAATCTTCTCTTTTATAAAAAAAATAAATTGCAGTCCAGTTGACATCTTGTAAAAGTAAAAAGTTAAAAAATGAAATTTGAATGGGTGAAAACATTTACTTTGGACTAATGAGATTTTCTTTTTCTCGCCAAAAGATTAATTCAATGCTTCTGTTGTTGTCTATTACTATGATGAGATCAGTTGGTTATAGGTGACTATTAGCAATAAACAAAAGATCACTATTGCCAGTAGTTTATAAGAAATTATCAATGTCCCGAGGTACAACACTTTCTCCTAATTGTTAAACTTTACAAATTCTATGTATTTAAAAAAATGCAACCAAGCAAAACAAAATGGCAACTTAGAAAAACAAGTTTGGTGCACTGGCATTTAACTGGCTGATTCTAATTTGAAGAAATTAAAAAACTATAAAATAGAAAGGAATATTTCCTTATTATAGGACCTTGACATAACACAGTCTTAAAAAGAAATATATATATAATAATAATGAGATTTTACATCCAGAGTTGGCATGATTTAAATCAGCTAATTTTTAAAAACAAATCATTTGATCTTTTTTTTTTTTTTTTTTTTTTTTTTTTTTTAAATGTTGGAAATTAGTTAGCAGAGAAATAAGAAGTAGATATAAATAAGTAGCAGTCTGGTATTTTCAGGATTGCTGTCAGAAAGAATGTGGCAGCTGCAGATTAAGTCCAGGTGTCCCTTTTCAATTCTTTGTTCTTTTGTTATAAATTTTAGACGATGAGGCGAAACACAGAAACACTTTATAAATCATATTATGTTTGTCAATCTTGGACACTAAATGATTTGAATCTTTTTCTTTCACAAGATAATAATCAAACAAATACATTAATGTTCATCAAAAAATCGAATACTATGTGCAAGGAACAAGTTTTAAAACTTGCCATATAACACTGTCAAATTTCAATCAAAGCTTACGAATCTTTTAAAAGTATTCCAAAACCAAAATAACTCTAGTTTGTTTACTGTAGTTACAGATCGCAGACAAATGGTGCATGTGTAATAATACATTGTTGTTGTTTTAATTTAAAACCTAAAATCTTAAAACATTTACCTTTTATATAATGTTTTACAAATTAATTTCAACTTTGATCTTATTAATAATATTGTCAGGTTCCTAAAAGACATCTGCCCTGAATTAGAAAGGAATAACATTTCCTTATCTGAATATTTTATGTATTGTGAGTTGTGTATCCGTGAAGCTCGAAATACCTTTCTTTCTTTTCTATAATAACGAATGACAGATGTTGACACAGGTGTGCAGATGACGCACTCGTTGATGAATGAAAGTGATGGCCGCGGGGCGTGCCTCAGCTGTCATCTAGCTATTGGAGTGATGTGTAAACAGGAGATGTCATGACTCAAGGTTGGTATGCGGAATTGAACCAATGGAGGAACTCTAAGAGGCCCTGCTGGGGGAAGGAAGATCTCTGACAAGGTCAACTCTGGACGGAGAGGTTGGAGACAGTTCTCGCTTGGCGTTGAGACCGATAGGTCGCTCAGGATTTGTGGTCCTGTTGGATAGTGTATATTTTGAGCGTGGGACAAGGCGTCCCGGTGGATAGTGTTATAGGCCGAGAAGTGAGGCCTAGTACCCTTGTGTATTGAGATTCTGCAGTAATCTCTGATAAAGCGTATCCAACGTGCGTTGAGTGTGAGGAAGAAAGTGTAAGCTGAACGGTACACAACCAACGTTTAGTGTAGTTAATTTAATGTTGAACCGGATCATCTATATCCGAGTTGTAATTGTAGATAGTTGTAAATATTGTTTCTTGTGTACATATCTATATCTTAAATAAACTGTTAGTTCAGTTCATTAATAGCGTCAGTGTTATTTTACCCAATCCTCACAGCAGGTGACCGATATCACCCATTAATATCGGTGGTGGCAGCTTAAACTACCTAGGACATTCTTCTAAGTTTGGTGGACTGAGAGGAGCGTCCGACAAATTGTTGGCAGCGTCGGGATAGAATCGCCTGAAACCAGTGACCAGCGAGCCGTGTTGCAGTCTGTTAATGCCAGAGTATCCAGTGGAATTCTTGTGTGGTCGTGCCATATCGTCGAGTATGTGCTAAAGCATCGTGCCGGATCGTCGATTGTATGCTAAAGTGTCGTGCCGTATCGTCGAATGTGTGTAAAGTGTCGTGCCGTAGCGTCGAATGGATGTAAAGTGTTGTGCCGTATCGTCGAGTATGTGCTAAAGTATCGTGCCATATCATCTAGTGTGGACTAAAGTGTTGTGCGTATCTTTATTAGAAAGAACTAAACTGAACTGTTGTGCCATATTACCGCTACATCGTGGAGCTATCTGTGAATAGAAGAGTACCCCACCAAATAAAGTATAAGGTAAGGTGTTTTGATCATTCATTTCTTCTGACATCTCGAACCAAATTGTATTGTTGTATAATTAATAGTAATTTAAGTAAATTGTCTACGTAATTTATGTGCAATGAAATAATTGTGTTCAGATAGGTGTAAAGAATTAGTAACCATATTGCTATTGTTTTAAAGAAAGGTCATAATAATTTGAGATGATAATGATATGCTATTTATAATGATATTAGTGAACTAAATTAATGCATTAAATCTAAATTATTGTTAAAGTAATTGTTAAATGAAGCAATACTGTTTAAATTTTAAGAGTTGCATTATCAAAATTCTAAGCAAATGAAAATTTTAATTGGCCAATACTAGTGAGAAAAAAAAAAAAAGGCTCAAAAGAGAGCCATAGTGAAAAAAAAAGGCTCAAAAGAGAGCCATAGTGGAAAAAAAAGGCTCAAAAGAGAGCCATAGTGGGAAAAAAAAAAGGCTCAAAAGAGAGCCATAGTGAGTAAAAATAAAAGTGAAGATTTTCAGTATATTTCTTTTAAGTGTAAGAACCAGTATTGAGTTCGGAAATATTTTATGAGGATAATTGTAGAAATTTATGTATGCATGTGTTTCAATTTTTCTTTATGTGGATTTTTTGATTGACATCAATACTTCTATTCAATTTCAACGTATCAGTATTATTATATAAGTTGTATGTTGTTATCTAAGTGTATATATTGGAATCTATATTGCATAGCAGTCAAATCGAATTATTGTTTTACTTTTTTGTTTTATTGGAAGTAAATTGTGTGATATCAATGGTTGAGGAAAATTAGAGTATTCAGTAGGTTAATTAGAAATGAAATGTATTGATTATCTGAAGGGTATTAATTAGTTTAATAAGTGGAGAAATATCTGTACTAAGTTAGAAATTTCGGAAATACTAATTTGGTAGGTTTAACTATTCTTGTGGAGTGGTTATAACAATCGGTGAAGGTATGGCTTTCTTATTGAAACTAAAAAAGGTTGATCTTCAGGTGATAGCTGAAGAATTGGGTGTTGAATTCACGGAAGATGATACCAGAATTCAGCTTAAGAAAAAGATAATGGACAGTGATGAGTATGACGAGGGGGTTATTAAGGAATTATCTGAAGCTATTGTTGCAGAACGATTAGAACAAGAAGAATTAGAACGCGAAAAGTTAGAAAAACAGGAAAGGTTAGAGCGTGAAGAAAAACAGGAAAAATTAGAACGCGAAAAGTTAGAACTCGAAAATTTAGAAAAACAGGAAAGGTTAGAAATGGAGAAATTGAGGATGGGACATGAATTAGAAATGGAAAGACTCAGAGTTCAAGGTTCAGCAAATAACTCTAATGGATCTAGGGAATCTAGTAATGAAAGTAACATCGAAAGATTGATCAAAAGTGTTAAAACTCTATCTATCAAAGTACCAGAAGGGACTGAGGGATGGAATTTATTTTTTAACAGCTTAGAAAGGGCATTCAAAACTAAAAATGTACCGGAAAACCAGCAGGCCGAAATTCTACTAAATATGTTAGGAGATAAGACGGATAATTTGTTAATTTATACCACTAAGGAACAAATGGAGAATTATGAGGAATTAAAGGAGTTAGTCCTAAGGGAACATGAGCCAACCCCGAAGGCATGTTTAGAAAATTTCCGGAAAGCTGGGAGAAATCCGAACGAAACCCATGTATTATTTGTATCGCGTTTAATAGCTACGTGGGAAAATTATTGTAAAATTAGAGGTGCGGACACTTATGAAAAGGTCAACCAGTTAATAGTTACTGATAAGCTAATGAGTACGCTAGATGAGGATACGGCAGCATATATTAGTTTAACTCACCAGGGTAAATGGTTAGAAGCTCCTAAAATTGCTAAAGAGTGTGATAATTATTTTGATGCTAAACATAAGTCTTATGCGGTTACGCATAAAAGCTTTAAAGGTAAAGATAAGTACGTAAACAATGAAAAAATGAGACCGAGGGAAGATAATAAATTTAGTGGTAGTTGGAGGCAAAATGGTAGTAATGAGTGTAATTCTTTTCCGGATAGGAAAACAGAGTTTAAGAAGACGAATGATGCTTCAGGGCCTAAATGTTTTTAGGTGTGGTTTGAGAGGTCATTACCAACGTTTTTGTAATAAAGTGGGTAATGAGGGAACTAATAATGGCAATAAAGGGCGAGACCAGAAAGCAGGTGTTCATAAGATTATGGTGAAAGAAAATCAAGAGTTACCTAATGGGGCTATTGTGGCTAGAATATCGGCAAAGGCCGAGCAGAAAACTAATGTTATTGGTGAGAAATTAAATAAACTTGAGAAAATTGAAGTTAGTGTTAATGGGCAAAAAGCAAAGGGATTGGTTGATTCTGGATGTGAGATTAGTGTTGTTCATAAAGATTTAGTACCGGAAGAGAAATTAAAGGGAGCGGGTAGTATTTATTTACAAGGGTTATTTGGTGAAGCTGTTAAATCACCGTTAGTTAAACTACCGCTAGCTATTCCGCAATTCGGGCAAACTAATATTATTCATCAGGAAGTACTTTGCGCAGTAACTGATAATATTAATGAGCAAGTAATTTTACATCCCGAGGTGATTAATGAGTTGTCAGGTGTCAATCTTGAGGAGCCATTGATAGAGTCCACAGAATTAAAAAGTTCCGAAATTATTATTGATAACTCGAATGAAAAGGAAGATGTAAGTAACGATAGCTGTAATGTTTACGTAATAGACGCGAGATCGCAAAATGTACAAAGGCAGGATCCAGAAAAAACTGAAACGGAGGAAAATAATGAATCTATTGTTAGTAACTCAGATATGTTTAAGAAATCCCAGTTGGAATGTAAAGAATTAGAGAAAGCTTGGGAATTAGCTAAAAAGGAAAAAGGGGATTATTATATTGTAAACGGATTATTGTATCATAAAGAGAAATTGTTAGGCGAAACTATAGCGCAATTAGTAGTACCCAAGGTAAGAAGGGAAGAAATCTTAAAATTAGCGCATTCATCGGTATTTGGAGGGCATCATGCAGCCAAGAAAACGTTGCAGAGAATAAGGTATTCTTTTTATTGGGAGGGAATGGCAAAAGAAGCTAAACAGTTTTGTGAATCATGTTCAGAGTGCCAATTGCCTAGAGGGGTTAAAGTAAATGATAGAGCTCCTATTTCCCCAGTGTCGCGGCCGGAACTTCCATTTCAGGTTGTTAATGTTGATTTAATTGGGCCTATTGATCCTAAAAGTTCACAAGGGCATCGGTATATACTGACTTTAATTGATCAGCATACCAGATGGGCGGATGCGATCCCTCTAAAAAGTTTAACTGCTAAAACCGCGTGTGAGGCGTTACTTCAAATATTTATGAGAACAGGAATTCCTAATGTAATTGCCTGCGACAATGGAACCAATTTTACTGCCGACTTAACGAAAGAATTTGAGAAAAGGTTAGGTGCTAGTCCAAGATTTTCGACTCCACAGTATCCACAGTCCAACGGACTTGTGGAACGATTTAATCAGACTCTTAAACGTATGCTACATCATACGATTAGGGAAGAAGGAAAAAAATGGCATGAACAAATACCATTTATATTATGGGCGTATAGGGAAGTCCCAAATTCTACGACGGGAATCGCCCCTTTCCAGTTATTATATGGTAGAGCGCCGGAGGGTCCGTTATCGATTCTTAAGTCGTCATGGGCAGGTGAAAATAAGGGAGCGCAGTTAGATACTACGCCGATTCATGAGTACTTGGATAAACTTAAGAACCGCTTAGAAAGAGCCGCAAATGAGGCAAAATTGTCGTCGGAGGTTCAACAAAATAGAATGGCGTATCATTATAATTTAAGGTCAAAAGAAAAAACGTTTGAGATAGGCGATAAAGTAATACTGTTAATCCCCGATTCGACTAATAAGTTATATTCTAGGTGGCAAGGGCCGGCAACTATTGTAGAAAAACGAAACCAGCATTCGTTTATTGTTGAGTTAGCCGACGGGAGTAGGAAGCATGTGCACCAAAATAAGATAAGAGAATTTATCGCTAAATGTAATATAGTTAATATTGTTTTCGAAGGTGATGAGGAATTTGGAGAAGTTGGGGAAATTCCTATTTTGAACCGGGATCAAGAGATAGAACGGGATATTGAGAGGTTTGAAATAAAAGGGCTATCTAATAGTCAAGTCAAAGATTTAAAGTCCATTGTGAGGGAAAATAAAGAAGTGTTTATGGGTCCTGTACGACCAGCGGAAGTAGGGGAACATCGTATTGATCTGAAACCGGGTGTAGAAAGGAAAAAACCAAAGTTATATAGCGTGCCGGTAGCTTATAAAGAGGAAGTGGATAGGCAGATTCAGGAGTTATTAGAATTAAATCTAATCGAACCGTCGAATGCTGAAATTAGCCATCCAATTGTTTGCGTTGCGAAAAAAGATGCAACTGTCAGAATGTGTATTGATTACAGAGCTTTAAATTCTGTAACGCAGGTTCCCACCTTCCCGATGAAAGATTCCCAAGAAATTATGTATACCGCAGGGGCGGCTAAATATTTATCTTCAATAGATTTATTGAGGGGTTATTGGCAAATTAAAATGGCTGAGGATTGTAAACCTTTGACAGCTTTTACGACGCATAACGGAACTTATCAGTGGCGTACAATGCCTTTTGGATTATCAGGGGCTGCTGCTACGTTTCAAAAAGACATGAATGAGGTTCTCCAAGGTCATCGGAGGTATGCAGAAGCATATATTGATGATGTCATCATTTTCTCCGATACCTGGGAAGAGCATTGTGAGCATGTCAGAGCTGTCATTGAAGAGTTGAAAAATAGAAATTTTACGATTAGACTAGACAAATGTAAATTTGGAGAGAAATTGACTAAGTTTTTAGGTCATGTTATTGGGGGTGGAACTCATGCACCTGATGAGGAGAAAATCGGAGCAATAAGGGACTTAAAGAGACCAAAGACTAAAAAGAAAGTTAGATCAGTTTTGGGATTAATGGGATTCTACCGATCTTATATTCCAAATTATGCTGAGATAGCTATACCTTTAACCGAATTAACCAAAGGAAATGTCAAAAATACTGTACCATGGGATGAAAGGGCAGAAAAAGCATTTAATACTCTTAAAGATGAGTTGTGTAAAGTGACGAGTTTGGCTACACCTATCGTAGGCCGGGAATATCAGCTTCAAGCCGATGCTTCCGACCTTGCAGTAGGATGTTGTCTTACTCAAAAAGATGAAAAAGGTCAGTTTAAACCTATAGCTTTTGCCAGCCAGAAATTGTCAGGGGCTCAGCGTGCTTGGCCGAGTATAGAGAAAGAGGCTTGGAGTGTGCTCTTCGGGTTGCGGAAGTTTGAAAAGTGGACTTATGGATCTCAAATTGAGGTCATTACCGATCATAATCCATTAAAATTTCTCACGGAAACAACCCCAAGGTCGCCCAAACTCACTAGGTGGGCTCTAGCCTTGCAACGCTGGAACCTGAGCATTTCTCATCGTCCCGGAGTTCAACATTTGAATGCTGATGCAATTTCGAGGCTACAGAGAAAGAGCTGGGAAGAACAACCAGTTACTAGCCCATCAGTATCAATGTCAAAATAGTAGACAACCTTAAAGGATGTCATCACATGTCTAATTTTTTTTTTTTTGTGTGTGTAAAGATTTTTTTTTAGTTTTGTGTTTATAATAGTAAATTAGCATGTGTATTGTTTATGCAATAGTAGTATTAGTATAAGGTTCAGTAGAGATGTCAGTAGAGAATGTTCAGACACCTGAAAATGCCTATGTAATATTTAGAATGAAGAAATCTGCAAAGTGACTATTGAACTCTTCCGTAATATTATTATATGTTTGGGGAAAATTAGCCCCTAAGAGACATATTTTCCGCTAAGGTGGGGGGTGTCAGGTTCCTAGAAGACATCTGCCCTGAATTAGAAAGGAATAACATTTCCTTATCTGAATATTTTATGTATTGTGAGTTGTGTATCCGTGAAGCTCGAAATACCTTTCTTTCTTTTCTATAATAACGAATGACAGATGTTGACACAGGTGTGCAGATGACGCACTCGTTGATGAATGAAAGTGATGGCCGCGGGGCGTGCCTCAGCTGTCATCTAGCTATTGGAGTGATGTGTAAACAGGAGATGTCATGACTCAAGGTTGGTATGCGGAATTGAACCAATGGAGGAACTCTAAGAGGCCCTGCTGGGGGAAGGAAGATCTCTGACAAGGTCAACTCTGGACGGAGAGGTTGGAGACAGTTCTCGCTTGGCGTTGAGACCGATAGGTCGCTCAGGATTTGTGGTCCTGTTGGATAGTGTATATTTTGAGCGTGGGACAAGGCGTCCCGGTGGATAGTGTTATAGGCCGAGAAGTGAGGCCTAGTACCCTTGTGTATTGAGATTCTGCAGTAATCTCTGATAAAGCGTATCCAACGTGCGTTGAGTGTGAGGAAGAAAGTGTAAGCTGAACGGTACACAACCAACGTTTAGTGTAGTTAATTTAATGTTGAACCGGATCATCTATATCCGAGTTGTAATTGTAGATAGTTGTAAATATTGTTTCTTGTGTACATATCTATATCTTAAATAAACTGTTAGTTCAGTTCATTAACAGCGTCAGTGTTATTTTACCCAATTCTCACAGCAGGTGACCGATATCACCCATTAATATCGGTGGTGGCAGCTTAAACTACCTAGGACATTCTTCTAAGTTTGGTGGACTGAGAGGAGCGTCCGACAAATATGCTATAATTTTTTTTAATTTAGACATAGTTTTCCTTTTGAAAATTATAATTTACATGCTGAGCGCCACCTACAAGCAGAAACCGAGCCTGTGTGATAATTTGATAGACATAATATAGTTCCAACCTTTTTTTTTTTTAAACAAATGTGCAACATTACTTTGAACATTACATTTTAAAAACTAGAGATCAATGTAAAATATAATCACGCAAAGTTTAAATAGTTGTCTTTATTGGTAAACAAACTCATTGATTTAAAAAATCGGCCCACAGTCTACTTCTTTCAAAGTGGCAGAAAGCAAAGAGTGAAATATTGTTTGTAGCAATTCCCAACTCATTTTACTAGCAGCATATGCAAACTTAAAGTTTTGTAAAGAAAGACAGTTTTCTTCTTTTGGACTGGTTATTCAAGCCTTCGTAATAAGTGGACAAAGCTTCTAAATTAGCATTTTTGTTCAAACAATTAAATCCCTGATTTATTTCTATTTGCTTAAAAAATATTGAATTAATTGCGATTTTTATCCCTTAATAAATAACTTGCATTAAATGAATATTTAATTTGTTTTTTAAATTTTACCATTTTCTATTCATTTACAACATATTTAAGTTTATTTCTTATTTAGTGTGCACAATTCAATTACAAAATAATAGAACAGCTTTAGATTAAAGCATAGATGTTTAATTTTTAGTACCAATCAGTAATCAGAATATAGTATTTTCTTAACTATATAATTACTAGAAGGTAGCCCGTCAAAATGACGTGTTTCCATTTTTAAAAGGATGATAAAACATTACAACAACTTTGGTCAATCATAGCCACTTTAGGCTTAAACAATTTTGAAAAATACAAAAATTGAACATGAGGGAAAAATCTAAAAAAAAAAAAAAATTCAGTAGAAATCTGCATTTAAAATTATAACAAAACTATCTGGTGGATGGGGAGGGATTGTAATGAACAAATGGTAAATGCATAAATTTTAAAAGAATAAAGTAAGGTAAAATATCAATTATAAAAGAATACATTGTGAAACTACAGCCAAAAAATATTTTAAAATACTGAGAGAAAATAATAAAAATATCCAAAATGTATAAAATTTTTTCTCATTTTGGCCATTTCCGGACGAATATGAGAGGGTGGCCAAATTATTAATTGAATGGGTAAAATAATGGCATAGAATATGCAGCTAATGAATTTCACTCACAAAATTACAGTAATTAATTCACAAAAAACCTGCAAATTAACATGCATTAATAATGCAAAACATGCACTAATAATGCTATTTTAAAACATTCGTGAATTAACTATTTTATACCATTAGCTAATACTTAAAAGAAAATACTTTATAAGATCGAAAACAAATGTCAACAATAAAGAGTAAACAATCGTGATTCGTTATGTGACAATAAAGTCATTCATGGCTGTAGAAAATAAATAAATAAAAAAAAAAAAATAAAGCAACACGAATATAAAAATTCTAACAATATTATATTTAAAACGCATATTCGCTTTTCTTAAATAAAAAGTTTTAATTAAACACTGTTAAAAATTTGACTGTTTAGCTGCATCGTCATTACACAGCTTTTATAGAAAATGATTACTTTACCGTATTACACTGTTAAAAATTTGACCCATTTGTTGCAGCATCACTCTACAGCTTTTATAGAATATCTCTTTTATGACCAATGAGAATGCTCCATATCACAGTAAAGTAATCGCTTTATATAAAAGCAGTGGAGTGATGCTCCAGCAAATGGGTCAAATTTTTAACAGTTGCTGCAGCATAACTCCAACGTTTTTATAGAAATGGGGGGGGGGGGGGAATCTGAAAATTCAATTTTAGCGGTTGAGTTATTCTCTACAATACTGCAAATTTGACCAAGCAGTCTGACTTGAATGTTACATAGGTAAATTTTCATAAAAATTGGATAAATTGCTAGTAATTGATCAATTGTTGAAGATTTTAATAGCAGCAGAAATTGTTATAAAATTTTAAACAAAAGTACATATTCCCCATTCACTTTATCATTAACTCATAACAATAAATGTGAGGGAATGACGAGTGAGGGAATGATGAAATTAAGATGTTTTTACTAATTGTCATGAAAAATGCAAAATTATGGAAAAAAACGAATTGATTCCTTAAAGAAGAACACATAATATATAATGTATGATAAAATTAAAAATTTTGAAAATTGCTAAAAATTTAGCATTTTGTGTGAGGGAATGACTGCTAATAAAAATACTCCCCGATTTTCTGATTGAAAAAAATTTCTAGAAAATTAACAAAAACTTATACCACCAATTTATGTTGCTGGACTGACAAGTACTCAAATTAGCTTCCTCTCTGTGAAGAATGCTAGACTGCTGCTCATCTTTAGTGATAGGATATTTGCGATAATAGCAAGGTGTGAGGGAATGATGGTCTAACATGGGGAGACATATAATTGATTGAGTAGACTACATAATTATAGTAAAAAATAATATTTTTATTATTTTTTGTAAGGTACCAATTAAGAACTTTATTTTGCTTAGGGTGTTTTTAATTATTTTTATTTCTGAATGGAAAAAATCAGGCAGTAAAGTATGGTAGTATGGGTAGGGGAGAGGTGAGGGAATGATATTTGCATGATATATCTTACGTTTTTAAATGTTAAATTTGTTTATTTTTAAATTTTACACCCTGCTCCTAATAACAAACTTTAGACCTTCTAATAAAAGTATAAATAAATAAAAATAAAATGAAATTTAGAGCATTTTTATGGCTGGGAAACACTTTTTGCACTATTGCAGAGAATAACCCGGTTAACTAATATGTTTACTACTGTGTTTTCCTGCTTTCAGTCCTTCATGTTCGCATAACTTTGGCTGCAAAAAAACACAATGCTAAACCTACAAGTTAATCATTCATATCGGATTTTCAGGTGTTTTCCATCAAGTTATGACTTGACAGATTGATTGTGTTTTAATATTCAAATTGAGTTTTAACTAATTCTGGAATTTCAGCCGTGAACTTGATGAGATGTGTATATATAATGTTTATATATAATAATAATATAAAAAAAAAATGAAATTTCTATCCATATTCAGATTCGACGAAAAATGGGAATCGTCTGCTGCCTCCGGATCTATTTACCTGTTACTGAAAAGCAAAATGGTCTTGACAGATGCTCCATATCACAGTAAAAGTAACTGCTTTATATAAAAGCAGAGGAGTGATGCTGCTGCAAATGGGTCAAATTTTTAACAGTTGCTGCAGCATCACTCCAACGCTTTTATAGAAAACGGTTACTTTGTGTGTGTTACTTACAGTGTATTCTATAAAAGCTGGGGAGTGATGATGCAGCAAAAGGGTCAAATTTTTAACAGTGTACTGCTAAAAATTAACCCATTCACTGCAGCATCACTCCACAGCTTTTATAGAATGTCTCTTTTATGACCAATGAGAATGCTCCATAACACAGCAAAGTAATCGTTTTCTATAAAAGCGGTGGAGTGATGTTGCAGCAAATGAGTCAAATTTTTAACAGTGTGAATGTTGTGTTTGAAATAGGGAAAAGATTTCAAAGCACAGTAAAATGTAGTGACGTCATTTACAGCTCAAACTGTAAATCTGACAAATGAGAAAATGCTCCATTACGACTCTGGAACGTTTGCATGGGACAAAAAATTGATAGCCTTTAAAATTGGAGATAACTTTTCACAATGGAATTTGTCATTGGTCACAATAAGTGTTTTTTCTCGTGGATGGGTTGACCCCAGAATCGTTATACACAGAGGGATTTTATATATATCATTTCTTATATTATTTTTATAAATTATAAATAAATATTTATTCTTTTTTAGTTAATTATCATAAAAATCTGCTCCTATATTGTAAAAACACAATAATTAAAAATAGAATTCTAAAAAAATCAAATTTTAATTTTTAAAAAATCTGATTTTTTTTATGTTTAAAAAAAAAATCATGATTTTTTTTTTCCAATCCTGTTTACACCAAATATTAAAGCAAAGAAGAAAATAAAAAAGCAACCAATGAAAATTTTCAAAACTTATATATGGTTTTATACATTTTGTATGTTACATTCAGGGCTTGAAATTCAATTTTTCGAAGGAGGGGAGTCTCCCTACCAACATTTATAAATGGAGGGGAGTTTGGCTGTTTGGGAGGGAGAAAAAATGTTTAAAATCTGCCATTATTTTATGTGCTATTTAAAGAATTACCAGAATACAAACATAAAAAAATATCACTGAAGCAATTTTTATCAACAATTCAGAATAATTTTGCTAAATGTGTAAAAAAAACTTTTATACTGTTTAGTTTTTACTGGTGGTAAATTCCCTCCTGGTGCTAATTATTTTTGTCACAGATCTAATTATTATTTTAATAATAATTAATAAAACTTCTAATTAATTTAATAAATTTATATTTATAATTAATGTTTAATAATTATAATTAATAATGTTATTTTTCTGTATTTTAAATGTGCAAGATACAAATTTAATCATAAAATAATACTTATTTGAGTGTAGAAGATAAGAAGTATCACTATTGTTTGCATTTCTTTATAAAAAGGAGCAAATCAAATTCATCGAAAGAGATTTTCTTTAAAAATGAATACTTTGTTGAGTAAAGGGAAACTTTTTGTTTAATATATGGCTGCTTTCAGGAATTGCGCTCACTCAGAAAGATTTGGAGCTGTCAGAAACTGATTTTAGAGTAGCAAAGAAAAAAAAATATATATTGAAGGAGGAAAATTAGTTTGTTGAACAGAAAAATGAACTCCCCGTTATATTATTTTTTTTGGGGGGGGGGGGGGAGGAAGGAGGGAGAGGTTCCCTTTGACGAAAGTTGCATTTTTTCGCTATCTTTTGGTGAAATCTGTCTTTTTGTACTATCTTTTCACGAAATCTGCCGTTTTTTCGGGATTTTTTGACGAAATCTGCCGGTTTTTTGTGAATTTTCTGAGAAAAATTGCCGTTTTTTTGGCGATCTTTGGATGAAATCTGATGTTTTATCGCGATTTTTTAACGAAAATTGCCGTTTTTCGCGATATTTTCGGGAAATTTGTTGTTTTTAGTGAATCTTTTGTCAAAATTTGTCGTTTTTTGCGATTTTTGGACGAAATTTGATGTTTTTTTGTGAATTATCTGAGGAAATTTGCCGTTTTACAGAATTCTGTGACGAAATTAGGCATTCTTTCGTGAATCTTTTGACGGAAATTAGTTGTTTTTTCGCGATCTTTTAACAATATTTGCCGTTTTTTAGCAAACTTTTACGAAATCATGCGTCTTTCTTTCTTTCTAACCGATGGCCAGGTCCCTACCTGCCGAGTTAATAATCTCAGCTTAACGGGTTAGATACCTGGTATCGGGGCGGACGACCGCCTAATTGCTGTGACGCGGCAATAAATGATGTACTGCACATGGCAACCGAAATCATGCGTGTGAAACGTGTAAGAGCTGTTTCTTTTGTGTGTCATCTCCGATCTTTTGAGTAATTTACATGCAATAGCGCGTCTGCGGCATCACCGTTTCATTAATTTTGGAATTGAATGCGTTCTTTTTTTTTGTGGGGGAGGAGGGGGAGAGGAAATTCCGAACAGAATCACCTCTATTTCGCCGCGGAAAATACAACGAAACTCGTCAAATCATTGCAGGAAAAAAAATTGCAAAATTTGTCAATCAGTCGAGGAAAAAATCGTGTTTTTCAATGATTTTTCGCTGTAAGAAAACTCGCAAAATGTGTCAATTACTTGCACGAAAATATCATGAAATTCACAAAACGGTCGTGGGAGTTGAGCATAGTTTCAAAATGCAAAATTTTTTGGGCGGGAGTCTCCCTTCCACGTTATTCTTTTGGGCGGGATTTCAAAATTTTGGGCGCGAATCCCGCCATCCCGCCCTGAAATTCAAGCCCTGTACATTTTAAATATGTTGTCTTAGATTGCACAAATTAAATAAGCTGTTTCTCAATGCAATTTATATAAATGGATAAATAGCATTGACTGAAGAAAAAAAGGGCCACTGGGCAGGAATTCTTCAGAAAGATAACACTATTCTATAAAAAAAGTACTTTTTTCTTCAAAAAGGGAACACTATTTTAAAAAAAGGTAGTAAATTTTTTTCTAAAAAAGAACACCATTTTAAATACTTTGATCTGATTTCTTTAGAATCCCCTAGAATTAGAAATATTTTCCTGAAATCAATTGAACTGCCACACGGCACATAGGAAGTGTTAAAAAAGGCCGTCGAACACTGCGCCCTGCTAAAATGGCTTAGAGTCATCACTAGACATAAATATAGACAAACCGTTTGTACATTTGGATACACAATGCATAGTTATTTTAGAAAGATATAACAATTTGATGTTGTATTTAAATTGCAAATAATTGTTGCCAGACAATGAAAATTTCACTTTTCTTGCTAAATCCAGCCTCACATCTTCTCTTTTGTGCCAAAGCTAGAACAAAGTATACCTATAAAAAACTTTCTGATAAGTTATAACTCAACTTTTATGAGAAAAAATGTGAAAATTATCTTGTTATATCATTAAAAGGTACTACTAGGTTATCCCATCGACCAAAAAATTATCGCCAAACAATAAGATTAAATGGCAATAATGGATGATCGTGAATGTCACATTCAATGACATTAAATTCAATTCATGTGTTTAAAATCTCATTAAGTGATTTTTATTTCAACTTTTTATTTGTATTTTTATCAATATTCTACTAATTATTTGTTTTTTCGTTATTTAAAATAAAAATTATGTCAATATGTATAATTTGGTTATTAGTTTGGCGAGTTTTATAATTTGGTGAAATTGGTCGACAGGTAAACAGAATAGTACCCATTAAAAATACCTTAAATTTTTCAATATATAAATGCTTAATATAAATATCCATATGTGCATGAATTCACACTATGAATAACTGATTCAAAATCAAATAATAAGATTTTTACAGAATTAAATAAAATTATAATTCAAATGTTAGATTAGCAAATATAATTTATTTTTTTTTTTTTAACATACTTTATCAAGAGATGGATTTTCTTTTTCACAATTAAAATTCATAGTTCTTGCTTTGTTACCAAGTGGTAAAGGTGGCTTTGAATCTGTCAAATGAAATAACCTTCTTAGTACATCGAATGCAGCCATTTCTTCAGCAAAAGTTAATGTTTCTCCAACGCCTCTCCCAAGGAATTGTTTATCAGAATACAATCCTACATGAAAAACAGCTTCCATGCAATGACGACCAGACTCAAATAGTAATCTTGACTCGGTAGGTACACGGCCTTGATTTTTCAAAATATTGTTTAACACTTGTAATGGATTATTTGGTTCCCAAATATCAAAAATGTCTTTCCCAATAAGTTGAGGGCAAACAAAATCTAATATAAAGTTTTCAGCTCTTTCAACAGAATCATCTGAAGTTATTGCACCAACAAAGGCTTTAAAAGTTGTTGCTAATGTGCCTCTATTAGGGGGATACTCAGCACAGAAAATCAACTCTTTTGTTCCTAAATTATAAGACACATGAGACAAGACATCATCTGACATCAAATAATCATGCACTGTACGAATTCCTTCTTCTGGAAGATACTGAAAAGCAGCTCTTAAATAGCGTAAGAGAAACTTACTCATTACATCTTCACCAAGAGCTGAAAAACTAGAATTGGACTTTAAATTAAGCTCAGCATCTTGCACAGCCATATCCTTTCTCTTTTGTTCCTCCATCCGTATGTATGAGTCGTCGATAAAAACGCATCGTAAAGTCTCATCTGAAACATTTTCGTGCAATCTTTTGTTAAAAGCATATATTTCAGCATCATAGTTCCAGTCAAACCACTCACTTCTTTTCCGCATCTTATCGGGGCCAATGATATGTCGCCTAGCCTTCATAACTTTTTGAATAGTAGCATAATCAAAACGTAAACCTCTCACTTGATTTAAATTATAAACCGAATTATATAAGACAGAATGCTTATTTAACGCGAAAATATTGCGAGTAGTTGATACTCTACACAATATTTTTAAAGCATTATATAGAGACATTTTAATTCGAATGAAAATGTACAAACTATAGTTTAAAAAAAACTTATGTTGGTTGGTTGGTTGGTTGGCAAGTACTGAGACGTATGCTACTACCCGTTAGAAAACTTATGTTAAAAGTTTATAAACAAATTAAATATAGCAGTTAACGTGATTCACATCACATGCATGTGAAATTTTAATATAAAATCACTCATGTTATGTTGTAGTGATTTTAGAAATGATTTCAATATTAATAGAGCAAAAATCCTAAAAATAAACAAATAAATATTGAAAATTCCTAATGTATGAAAATTTAAAAAGAATTAGATTTAAAAATTTATTTTAATTTTTTTTCTGTAAATTTTTATTTGAAAACTTAATATATCTGAGAAGCAATTGATATCTATTTTAAAATGTAAAATACACACAATATTTTTTACAAAAGTTTACAAAGTTTAAATAAAATATAAACGTAAAAAACAGATGTAATTGGAGCATTTGTTTTTGTAAGATATTTTTTAATTTGTTGGCAATGGGCGTTTCTGTTTGAATGAATTGGAATCAACCAATCAGACGATAGTTGATCTAAATTGTGTTATTTTCAAAACTCGTAACTTCTTTGGTGGTTGTTTGTTTATGCGAACTAGTTCAATTTAAGAATTAATTGATTTATTTATTCATAAATTCATCTGAAAACAATATGGATAGTGAACAAAAAACGCCAAGTGCAGAAACTTTACGTCAGATGCCCTATACTGAACTAAAAAGATTGGCAAGACAGCGTGGAATAAAGGCGAATTTGAAGGCAAGTGAATAAAATTAAATAAAAAGTTATGTAACTGAAATTCATAAAACTTATCGTTTAAAGTTAAAACTTAAAAGGACTAAAAATTTTGAACGTGTTTTTCTTTTTTGCTAAATGGGGCTGTCTTAATTTAAGTAGTATTAAATGGAAAATTATTGTTATATGTTGCCCAATCTTTGATTGTCATATATGCACTACATTAGCGCGATTGCAAGTAAATGATGATTTTATGCCTCACATGGTAACCCGTCTATTGTTTATTTATTAATAAAGTGTTTATTTACTTTATTTTCCTTTTTAAAATTATATATAAATTGTTTTGTTCTTTAGTTAATACATAAACTTCTTTATTTATTATTATTTCCTTCTTAAAATAATTTAAAAACACATATATAACTAGTATTTGAAAATGTAGTTTTCGTTAAATTCTTATCAGAAAAAATTGTGCCAATGCGGTGTATATATGACATCTGTGCCCCTGTTTTTTTTTAATATTTTCGATATTGTCACAAGTTTGATAATATATTTTCAAAGTACAATTTATTTTTATTTTAAAAGTGAAATAACTTTTATAATTGTTTTATTATCGATTGCCTTATTCTGTAGATAAAGTAATTTTGACCTGTTAATGAATCTTAAGACTGTGGTATAACAATGACACAGCAGCACGATCACTCCATGTCAATCAGCATCAATTTTTAAACCTTTTGAAACTGTTTTAAGTTACAAATATATTCAGATTAATTAGATAAAGAGAATCATATTTAAATAAAAGAGAATGGTTTTACAATATTCATTTACTGTTTGTAAAATATCACTTTAAAAAGAAAATACCTAACCATTAGATGATTTTCACAGAAGTTACTAAAATACAAATGAAAATTTCTGAACATTGTCTAGTAAAAATCTGTTTTTTGATTTTTCACTTAAAACGATGTTTCTAAACAAAATAGAAAAACATTGTTTTGATAATAGACGTCAAGATGACAATTTTTGTCCAGGAAATCACAATAGTAATTCACAATCTGCTTATTCACTCTGTCATTAATACACTGTATTTCATCTTACTCCAGGTCAAACTCAGATATTGATTTGTTCCTTTTTAACACTAATGACAAAATCAAAATTTACTTTGCCTCTGTGAAATATGATATGATATGATGAGAAGTGCTGGAAATTCCTATCATTCATATCTAAGCAACTGTGAGCTAAACATTCCTTTATTCAGAATGCAGTTGATGGGATTTATATACAGTAGGGATGCACCACCTGTGGCCCGCGAAATTTGGCAATTTGCAACTAGAAAAAAAGGCAATTTTTGTGCTAAAGTCAAAGAAAAAATAAGTACAGGCCTCGGAGCGAGTCGCTAAACTCGCTTTTCTCGCTATTTTTTTGCATTTGTCTCTTTTAGTCTATATTTTTCAGATTTAGTCTCTTTTTTCACTTTTTTTTAAAAATGTTTCTTACCCCAGGCATGAAAGAATTCCTCCTAAAGGAGGAATTCCACCTTTTTTAAAACAATTTTGGTCATTCTCTGGATTGGTGCAAAAATGCAAAGAAAATTTTGGAAGGATAATTAGGGGGGGGGGTGTCTAAAATTTAATAATTAGGCATTTTATCTTCTTAAACCCTTGGAGTTTGTTCTTGAATTGTTGCTCAAAAAAGGCATAAACTGAAAAGTGAGCTACTATATATAAGCATCTGAAACTATTGTAAATGAATTTGTTTTTAATGTCTTTCAAGAATGATATCTTTTTTAGACTTTGAAAATTCAAAGTAAAAGGAAGTTTCTTTTTGGAAAGGAATATTTTGTACTATTTATACAACACTTTTGGGTAATTTCTGTGATACCTTTTTTGAGATGTATTTCTGAAGCAAAGATCAGTTAAGCAGGGAGAATTTAATGGCTGAACTATTCAGATTAATATTTGTTTTGGAAAATTAATGCCTGTACCTCACATAAGTTGATCAGATATATTTGGTTTTTCTCCTTTAGCATTATTAAAACTTTCTAAGTTAAAAAAGCAATTGTACGTGCAGTTACATTTAATTTTATTCTCTGTTAAAATTACACTGAAAATATAAGAATTTGACGCCATTGTATAGCTAGGAAAATTTTTCCACCTTTTTTCTTGGTTCCCACTTTCATGCCTGTTACCCATTGATCGATCGCAGGAAAAAGATCGTAACTCTCCTCATTTGATAGCGGGAAAAACATCGCGAAATTCAACAATTTGTCGTGAGGAAATATCGGAAAACTTGTCAGTTTGTCGCAGGAAAATCTCGAAATTTGTTAATTGTTCGCGGATAAAAATCGCAAAATTTTTGAGTCGGAAACCGGCGGAAAATCATGGATTATGTTAATCTGTCTTAGGATGAAAATCATGAAATTCCACGGAACTATAGTGAAACTTAGTCGCGGAAAAGAGTATACCAAATTTCCCGGGAGCAGAATCGGCGCACATTACCAGTTGTTACTTATCTTGTTAAAAGACTAAATCCAGAATTTTTTGCTCCAAAGTTGAGTTGTTCATTTTTTATGGCCCCCTAAAGGTCATCATGTCGTGAAAAAAAAATAAGTGTTTTTTTAAGACATGGATATTACCATGACTCATAGCTCTTTGTGCATACAACTTGCCATCAAATTCTTTTTATATCTAGAATGTAAGAGGGTTGAGCTTTATATAATAGATGAAAAACCCGTGGCAAGTTTTTGCCGCAAGGTCACAGAAGGTCACAAAAAGATTCATTTTTGCTGTTTTTTTCCATTTTTAAGACCCTATAACAGATTGCGCGTTCCACTTGCCATGAAAAATGAGGTGGCATTTGAAAGCCATGTATTAGCACTTTTAAAAATTGTACATATAATTGAGGCAAGTTGGATGCGCTTTTAGATACAGAGTGCCAAAGTCTGAAAAATGTCATTTTTGACCAATATTCAAACTGTCATAATTACTTGCGGCAACAACATTTTGAAAAAATTCTTTTGCCATTGTTTTATTCTATTATTGTCCTTTTCAAAAAAGTAAACTCTATTGAGGCAAGTTGCTTTAAAAAAATTAAATGATTTTTTAAAATATGGCCTTTTTTCAATAGTCATGGCTATTTTATTATTTGAAACAACTTGACTGGATAACAATATTTTATACATTTGTTTGTCTATATAAGTTGATGTTCTAATATATTGTGAGATATATATGATGTTGATGGCATTTATTTAATTTTAACCCTTTCAAGTCCAATTTTTTTTTTCAATTTTAGAAAAAATTACTTTTACTTTAATAATATTGATACTAGCTATCCTAATAGATTAATTAGAGTTTAACGAATATTTCATTCTCTGAAACATAACAAATGTTGTTGTTTTCTGCACTATTAAATTCGTATTCATGCAACAATAGGCTAAGGAAGAGTTTTCGGAGAGGGTTTAAAAATATTATATTGCAACAAGTTAGTGACGTTACAATTTTCTAACACTTTTAGCGCTTTATTACAGATAATTCTTTCAAGGAAGTAACTTTTATTTTAAATTTAGAGGGAAATACATTTAAAATAAAATAATCGCAAACAATGCAAAGAAAATTAAGCAAATATTTATTTATATTACTAAATGCCTTAACATTAATGAAATCATATAATAAATGCACAGACACATAGTAACCTTGTTACAAGTAATTAATAACAAAAATATTTCTTAAAAATAATAACACTCAAAAAGACGTGTATTATTAATAGTACACCAGCTTCGAAAGGGTTAAAACAAAAATATTTGACATTTACAAATTACAAGTAATTAAAATACAAATATAAATACAATCAGCCAACACTGTTAATGTATTTACATTGATTTATCAGAGAAAAGAAAATCAAAAACATAACTGTATCTTGTAACATATATGAAGATGCCTTTTAACAGTTATAGGATTCTTTTTTCAACTTTATACAATTGTCTGGTGCCAATTATTTTACTGTTACATGCTTAACGTGTTCGTGGCTGCTGTACTATGAATAATATGTGGTTTTTATTGAGTATTATTTTATCTTAACTATTACTTTTCTTATTATCTGCATGCAGTAAAAGTAGTAAATTTCTATGTATTTTTTATAATGAATTTGTTTTGGAATTTAGTAATATGTAATAATAATTTTAAAAAAAAATTAAGTATATATTTTCATGTGAATATGAATCGTATGTAAAATAACTACTTTTAATAGATTTCAGAGGAGGACATATTCATTAGTAATCTATTCATGTATTTCAGTTAATATATCTGGATAGCTATTAATGTAAAAGAAAATTTATTTTTCGCATAAGTGAAAAAAAAAAAAAAAAAAAAAAAAATCCCATAAGGGTTAAAAGACGTCTTGATGAGATATCTTAAAAGAAATGGTTATATTTTTGATTTTCTTTTCTCATACTGATAAATCAATGTAAAAATATTAACAGTGATGGCTGATTGTATTTATATTTGTATTTTAATTACAAGTTGTAATTTGTAAATGTCAAATGTTTTCGTTTTAACCCTTTCGGAGCTGGTGTACTATTAATAATACATGTCTTTTGAGTATTATTATTTTTAAGAAATACTTTTATTATTAATTACATGTAACAATGTTAGTATGTGTCTGCATTTATTATATGACTTCATTAATATTAAGGCATTTAGTAATAATAATAAATATTTGCTTAGTTTTCTTTGCATTGTTTGTGATTATTTTATTTTAAATGTATTTGCCTCTTAATTTAAAATAAAAATTACTTTCCTGAAAGAATTATTTGTAATAAAGCGCTAAAAGTATTAGAAAATTGTAATGTCACTAACTTGTTGCAATATAATATTTTTAAACCCTTTCTGAAAACTCTTCCTTAGCCTATTGTTGCACGAATATGAATTTAATAGTGCAGAAAACAACAACATTCATTATGTTTCAGACAATGAAATATTCGTTAAACTCTAATTAATCTATTAGGATAGCTAGTGTCAATATTATTAAAGTAAAAGTAATTTTTTCTAAAATTGAAAAAAATTGCACTCGAAAGGGTTAAAATTAAATAAATGCCATCATCATCATATATATCTCACAATATATTAGAACATCAATTTATATAGACAAACAAATGTATAAAATATTGCTATCCAGTTAAGTTGTTTCTAATAATAAAATAGCTGTGACTATTGAAAGAAGGCCATATTTTAAAAAAATCATTTAATTTTTTTAAAGCAACTTGCCTCAATGGAGTTTACTTTTTTGAAAAGGACAATAATAGAACAAAACAATGGCAAAAGAATTTTTTCAAAATGTTGTTGCCGCAAGTAATTATGACAGTTTGAATATTGGTAAAAAATGACATTTTTCAGACTTTGGCACTCTGTAACTAAAAGCGCATCCAACTTGCCTCAATTATATATACAATTTTTAAAAGTGCTAATACATGGCTTTCAAATGCCACCTCTTTTTTCATGGCAAGTGGAACGCGCAAGCTGCTATAGGGTCTTAAAAATGAAAAAAAACAGCAAAAATGAATCTTTTTGTGACCTTCTGTGCCCTTGCGGCAAAAACTTGCCACGTTTTTTTCATCTGTTATATAAAGTTCAACCCTCTTACATTCCAGATATAAAAAGAATTTGGTGGCAAGTTGTATGCGCAAAGAGCTATGAGTCATGGTAATATCCATGTCTTAAAAAAACACTTATTTTTTTTTCACGACATGATGACCTTTAGGGGGCCATAAAAAATGAACAACTCAACTTTGGAGCAAAAAATTCTGGATTTAGTCTTTTAACAAGATAAGTAACAACTGGTAATTTTTTGGAGAAAATCTGAGATGTCATGAATCACCCCATAATGCTAGGTGTGACACTTTCTCAGATTCTTGCTCTTAACATATGCATTCTACTTTAAGCATAATCTTTTGCTTTAACATTTGTAATTTAAAGCTTGGCATCTGATTTCAGAACAGTCTCATTCTTACAAATTTGCTTATCATTAGGGACACAAACTCTAAATGATCAAATTTACTTCATTAAAGGTTATTTCAGAAAATATGTCCAACCTTCTGAGTTCTGAGAGAGAGAGAGAGAGAGATTAAGAATATTATTGATTTTGGATACGAGAAGTATCAATTGATAGTAAAAGTGAAGTACATTCTTCATATTTTAATGGAAATATTTTCCCATCTTGACTTACTGAAAATCAATTTGATGTACATTAGAATAAAGGATATAATGCAATTTCATAATTTTTTTGTGCTAAATTAAGTTTTTCAAATTTAAAAATACATTTAAAAGCACATTTAAGAGTAATAATTATTAATGAGCTCCTATTTTTTAAATTATATATAATCAAAATTTATTTTCTTTATAGGAAAAAAAATTTTACTATTCGGCCGGCCGAATATTCGGTATTCGGCCTAAAATTTGGCCGAATATTCGGTATTCGGCTATTCGGCCAAATCACTATTCGTCCCATCCCTAGTCATAAGTACATTGTATTTTATCTCACTCTAGGTCAAACTTATGTTTTCGTTTCTTGCATTAACAATAAATAAGATATAACTATATTTTCAACTCACATGCTTTGATTTCTGTAAAATATGATATGATGGGAAGGATTGAAAATGCCACCATTCATAAGAAAAGAACTATGAGCTAGAGATTCATTCCTTTATTCATAATTAAGTTGAAAGTATACATATTTTATATTGAAAAAAATCTGCCTTGAGTTATTTAAAAGAACAGTTATGAGACTGTACAGTTTTTCTTCTACCATTTTTTTATTATTCCTCTTTGATTTTAAAATGTTTATTTCAATTCGTAGAAGAAATCTTGAAATTTAAAATTTTATTAATTAAAAAAGTCTCATAATTGTGCTTCTTAAATAAATAGGTCAGAAATTTTTCAATACTAAATGTTCTTATAAAAAGCTCTTGTTTATCAAAATATAAGTCTCTCTTATTAAATATTGTGTAGAATTGTTTTAAAAAGTAACATTTTAATAACTTTAAACTTTGAAATATAAAAGTATTTGGAAAGCCGAATATTCGGTATTCGGCCGAATAGTTACTATTCGGTTGGCCGAATATTCGGTATTCGGCCCAACAATTAGTATTTGGCTTGCCGAATATTCGGTATTCGGTTCAGCTGTCGGCCGAATATTCGGCATTCGGTATTCGGCCAAAATCACTATTCGGTGCATCCCTACTATTTTTCAACTGTTAAAAATTTAACAAAAATTAAAAAATTTTGGTCCTAAATCCAAAAATTCAGACATAAAAAGTATCGCGAAAAACACGCGAATTACGTCAAAAGATCGCGAAAAAATGACAAATTTCCTCAAAAAAAAAAATCATTCAAAACATCATGAAAAAACCGGCAAGTTTCTTCAAAACATCGTGAAATGGCAAATTTCTTCCAAAGGTCACGAAAAAACGGCAGTTTTCGTCAAACAATCACGAAAAATAGGCAAATTTTCTCAATAAATTGCGAAAAACGGCAAATTTCTTTAAAAAAAAAAAAAAACTCGAAAAAAAGGCAAATTTCTTCAAAAGATCACGAAAAAAAGTCAGTTTTCGTCAAAAAATCACGAAAAAAAAAAAAAACAAATTTCTTCAAAAGATCATGAAAAAAAGTTAATTTCTTCAAAAGAATGCGAAAAAACGGCAGTTTCGTAAAATGATCAAGAAACAACAGTAAATTTCTCCGAAAAATCGCGAAAAAACGGCAAATTTCATAAAAAAAAATCACGGAAAAACGTAACATTTCTTCCTAAAGTTAGCAAAAAAAGACAAACGTCTTCAAAAAATCTCGAAAATACGGCAGTTTTCGTTAAAAAATCACGAAAAAACTGCAAATTTCTTCAAGAGATCGCAAAAAAACAGCAAATTTCTTCAAGAGATCGTGAAAAAACGGCAAATTCCTTCAAGAGCTCGCAATAAAAACGGCTAATTTCTTCAAGAGATCGCAAGAAAACGCCAGTTTTCGTCAATAGATCGCAAAAAAATGCAAATTTCGTCAAAGAGAAGCCCCCCCCCCCTCTTTAAGACAATGTATGAGGCGTTAAAAATTCTGAGAACAAAGGCAACTTTTTTTAAAAGTATATATTTCTTTTATGTCTATTACAAATACTTGAACGTTTGAGTGCAAATGATGTAATGCGAGGGATTGGTCTGCAGACTGCAGAAAAAAATTCTGCTGCATGGCCAAATTTGTCTCTCTTTTGCAGAGGAAAAAATTCTGAATTTCGTCACGTTATCGTGGAAAAATGGTTACGAAATTAGTATATCGTTCGCGGGCAAGAATCGCAAAACTTTTCTGTCGGATACTGAAAAGAAAGTGAATTTGGTCAATCTGTGGCAAGATAAAAACTCGAAATTCAATAATCATTCGAGGGGTAAAAATCATAAACTTCGTCGTTCGGTCGCGGGAAGAATATCACGATTTTGCCATTTTCGCGAGAAAAAAAAAAGTGTATAATCCGTTAATCAGTGGCAAAATCATTGCAAAATTTGTCAGTCGGTCTTGTGAAAAACAATTGAGAAGTTCGTCAGAGGATTGCAGGAAGGAATCTCAAAATTCTTATTTCGGTCGTTACATATACAGGGATCACTTTTTCGACAAATGGCAAAATTTCACGTTTTTTAATTTTTAAGAATCTGCGATTTTCATAAAATGACCACTGGCAAAACTGCGATTCAAATTAATTAATCACCGGAAAAAAGACGATTTTCACAACCACGATTTTCATAAACAATCACGAAATCAAACCGCGATTTTCACCAGACGATCCCGAAATAAAATCGTTGTTATTTCCAAACAATCCCGAAATAAACTTGTGATTTCCGCCATACGATTGCGGGAAAAAAAAAAAAAAAAAAACTCTTAAGATTTACGTCAAACGATCCCGAAATAAGACCGAGCTTTCGTCAAATGATCGTAAAATCGAAAAGGATATTCATAGATGCCAACTTGTACGATATGGCCAGTAGTACAATGTACAGAAGAGTACAATCTATGGATTTTGTTTGAAGTGTACGGTTATACTAATGAACAATACGATTTTGCGCACAGAAAAAATAATCGCAGAGAAATGCAAATTTCATGAAAGGATCGGCGAAAAAAATTGCGATTTCTTTACGCAATCGGTAGTCAAAATTTGCGATTTTTTTTTCTGCAATCATTTACCAAAATACAGTAAATGATAATTTTTGGGGCCATTGTTTTAGAGATTTGCTTTTTTTCTGCGTTTATATAACAAAATTAGTCATATTTTCCGCGATCATTTGCCGAAATTCGCAATTTTTTGGCGATCGATATGCGAAATTCAAAATTCTTTCGCGTTTACTTGCCGAAATTCATCTTTTCCATGATCGGAGAAAAAAAATTGCGAATTTTGACAATTGATCATTTTTTAAAATTCGTGATTTTTTTTTCTTTGCAATCGCGATTTTTTTCTGTGCGATTTTGCAAATGATCACAGGAAAAAAAAAAATCAAGAATTTTGTTAAATAAACACAGAAAAATAGTAAATTTCTGCAAACAATGGCAAAAAATTGTGAATTTTGGCAAATGAAAGCCCCCCCCCCCCAAAAAAAAAAAAAAAAAATTACTGATAAAAAATTGCAAATGTGAGCGAACAAAAATCGTGTACTTGTAAGCAATAGTGTGGAAAAATCACAATTTTCATATTAACTTGTGGCAATTGGTAGTGGGGGGGGGGGGGTAATCGTTAATTTCGTCAAATGGTCGTGGAAGGAAATGTAGTATACCAGTTAAATGTGTCCTAAAATATCCAAAAAAGTTTGTGTGAAATATTACTTGGCACCAGTACAACCCCTGATTTTACTTTTTTCACCAACATTATTTGATAAATTTCGCCATTCTTTTCCTGAAATAATTTGACAAACTTCACTGTTTTATACTGTAACTGATTTTCACACATTTTAATGCAACCCATTGACAGGCATCCTTGATTTTTTTTTATGGCTTTATTCTACAAAATTTGTTATTTTTCTGGCGACTAGTTGGTAACTTTCACTATTTATTTCCGTTACCTTCGACAAAATTAGCAATTATTTGTATGATCGCTCTTGGAATTTCGCAATCATTTAGTGAATTTTGTGATTCATCCCTCTCTTTAAGACCCATTTGATGAATTTTACGATGTTTAACCATTTGATCCATTTGACTAATATCGTGATTTTTTTTTTCAAGGCCATCTAATAATTTTAGTGATTTTTTTTTTTTTCTTAAGAACATTTGACTAATTTCGAGAATTTTTTTCCCGAGATCATGCGACAAATTTTGTGATTTGTTTTTTGAGACAATTTGATGAATTTCCCTATATTTCCTGGAATTTCATGATTTTGTCCCCGTGGTCATTTGGTGAATTTCTGATTTTCTTTCATGATGAATTGTTGCGATTTGAGATTTTTTCTGCAACCAATCAACAATATTTGCAATTATTTCAAAACCGACTGAAATGCAGTGAAAATGTATTCCGCAGATTGTGTTAAATCTTATAGTACTTGTCTGTATACCAAAAACATTTAAGTGAAGAGAAAAAAAATGTTTTTTATTTGGTCTCCTTTTAGTTTCTTTTTTTAAATTTTGGTCTCTTTTTCTTACAATTTAGTCTCTTTTCTCTCTTTTTTAAGAGTGACTCAGCGGTCCTAGGCCTGTAAGTAAATTTTGCGGGAATCGTAAAACTGGGAAAATATAAAATTTTGTCAGTCACTTAAGAATCGAAAATTTTGTAGTTCGTGCACGGAAAAATCATGAAATTCATTGATCAAGTGCAGAAAAATCGCACATTTTGTTCATCAGGTGTGAAAAAATTGTGAATTTTGCCTATGAGGCTCAGAAAAAATAGCAAATTTAGTCGATCAGATATGGAAAAATTGCACGTTTTGTCGATCAGTCACGTAAAAATCGCAAATTTCGTTGGTCGGGAAGAAAAAAATCATCAGATTAGTTGACGATGCACGAAAAAATAGCAAACTCATCAGTTGCAGAAAAACCGCATGTTTTTTTTTTGTTTATCGTGTGAAGAAAACGCTAATTTTGTTGATCAGGCACGAAAAAATCACGAATTTGGTCAATCAGGGAACGAAAAATCGCAAAGTTCGTTGATAAGGCATGGAAAAATTGCAAATTTTGTGATGATGTGCGGAAAAATTAAAAATTTCGTTGATTGGCTGCAAAACAATCGTGAGATTTGTAAGTTTATCAAGAGAAAAAGATCTCAAATTTCATCTTGTCGCATAAAGAAATGAAAATTTTGTCAAAATTAGTTAAAAATCGCGAATTTCATTGATTGGGAGGGGAAAAGCTGCAGATTTTGTCTGTTAAAAGCAGAAAAGTGCACATTTCGTCGGTCGGGCACTGAAAATCGTGAGTTTTATTGATCAGGTTCGAAAAATTACAAATTTCATTAGTCATCCATGAGAATATCGCGAATTTTGTCGATCTCAAGCGGAAAAAAATTGCAAATTTCGTCGATCCGACTCAAATAAAATCGCGAATTTCGTTTAACTGGTGCTGAAAAATCAGGAATTTTGTTGATCAAGTGAAGAAAAATCGTAAATTTCGTCAATCGCCTTGCAAAAATCTCAAATTTCATCGATCAGGTTCGTAAAAATTGCAAATTCAATCAATCGGCTTTCTAAAAATCGCGAATTAGGTCGATAAGGTTTGTAAAAATCACAAAATTCGTCGATCTGGTATGAAAGAATCACGAATTTTATCAGTCATGCGAGAAAAATTCCAAATTTCGTCGATCAGCTTTGTAAAAATTGCGAATTTTGTCGATCATGTGAAGAAAAATTACAAATTTCGCCGACCAGCATTGTAAAAATCACAAAATTTATTGATCGGCTTCGTAAAAATAACAAATTTCGTCCATTGACATCGTAAAACTGCAAATTTCATTGTTCAGCTTTGTAAAAATCGAAAATTTCGTTTATAGCCGCGAAAAAAGTGCAAATTTTATTGTTCATGTAAAGAAAAAGCACAAATTTTGTCGATCGGTTAATTAAAAATCATTAATTTTGTTGATCAAGAGCAGAAAAAATGTAAATTTTGTTGATCAGGTGTGGAAAAATTGAGAATTTTCACAATAGGCTTTGTTAAAATCGCGAATTTTATTGATCAGTCACAGAAAAATCGCAAATTTTATCGATCATGCAAAGAAAAATCTAATTTCGCCCTTCCACTTCGTAAAAATCGCAAATTTTGTTGATTAGCTTCATGAAAGTCTATAATTTCGTCGATCTTTTTCATAAAAATAAAGAATTTTGTAGATCAGCTTCGTAAAATTTTTTAATTTTGTCAATCAATTTTGTAAAAATCGCAAATTTTCTCAATTGATTTCATAAGAATCGCAAATTTTGTTGATCAGGCACAGGAATATCAAATTTTCTCGACCAGTTTCGTAAAAATTGCAAATTTTTTCGTTTACTTTTGTAAAAAGCCCAAATTTGGTCAATCAGGCTTGGAAAGTTGCAAATTTTGTTGATCGGACGTTGAAAAATCGGGAATCTCAGTGATGACTGATGAGGTACAGAAAAATCTTGTTGATGGGCTCCTTCATTCATAAAGTTCACATTTTTTCGGCATTAGCCTCTTATCTTTGTTTTTTAGCACTTTTAATAAAACAAAATTTACTCTCCTGAATAAAGTCAAGGAATAGTATTATATCTTGAGAATAAACCTTGCTATATCTGTTATACATATAAACGTAAAAACTGCTGAGATATATCCTCACCAACTGAACTGCATATTTTTAACTGGTTAAGCGAACCTAAGGGGGTATACCCCTCACCCACTCTGAAAACGTATTTATGAACATTATTTTATTAACATTATATCTGATTATATGTCACAGATCATAGCAATTGTTAAAATTGTAAATATCATGATTTATGAAGAAGTTAAATACATGTCACAAATGTTAAAATCTATTGTTGCTTTAGATGGAAGTAAAAAACATGACTGTTCTATTGCAGCTGCTCATAAAATTTGCTTACCTTTACTTAATGATGGAATAATTTTTAAGTTATCACAATGTATTATTTAAAAATACTCTAAAAAGTGATATTAAAATATCGTAGAATTTTTTGTATTTTTTTTTTTAAACTTTAAAATAGAAATTCAATCATAAACAATGATAAACTTGTACAGATTACTATCATGATAGTCAGATTACTATTATGAAAATATCTGTTTAAGTGACAGAAAATTGTTATCTAAACAAAATATATTTATATAATCCTTTTGAAACTTTTTGTTACTTTGAATAACATTCATAAACTTTATTTCATTTTTTTAACTAAATTTTTTATATATTAAATACCTGTGTGAATTATGAATTATTGCAGGTTAAAATTCTTATTAGTATTATTTCTTAGTTTCTGCCAGTTTTTGCCACTTACTGGCAGAAACTAATTTCTGCCATGCTGGTTTTAACCACCCCGGCAGAAACTTGCCAGCCCTGGTGGAGATACAAAAATTGTCCGTTAAACAGAGATGTCTGCTATTCAAGAGTGTCCGTTTTGGAGGTTTTACTGTAATTTGTTTTTAAATGTCACGTTATTGATCATTATACAGTTCTGAGCGGTGATGGAGATTGCACTTTTTGATCATTAAAAAACATAAAATCGTAAAATCTTTCGAGGGGATATAGACATTTGAATGCTCTGGGAGATGTTCCTCCCTGGCTACCCCCTGAATTAAACACTGAACTTAAAGGAGAAATTTCCTCAGCCCACCCTCCACATTTGTCTGCGTGATTACAAAATTTGGGATACATTACCCTGATAAATTTAGAGGCTTTTTACTTTTTTTTTTTTCATTTTTGTCCTGTTAAAAAATATTTTTTGATCCTATTATTGCCGAAAATAGCGTCTGCTATTTGGAATCCCAGCAGCAAAACTTTTTTCTGCAGTCTGCAACATGAGTAAAAACTTAAACAGTCTGTAGACCAATTCCTTGCATATATGCACTCAAACCTCCCAAGTATTTGTGATAGACATAAAAGAAAAAAAAAAGAAATTGCCTTTGTTCTGAGAACTTTTAACACCTTATGCATTGTCCGAAAGAGGGGGTGTGCGGGGAATCTCCCCTTTGACAAAAATTGCAGGTTTTCACAATCTTTTAACAAAATTAGTTTTTTTTTTTTTTTTTTTTTTTTTTTTTTTTTTTGCATTTTTTTGACAATTTGACATTTTCTCAATCTTTTGACAAAAACTGCTGTTTTTTTTTTTTTTTTTTTTTTTTATTCAGTCTTTTTACTAAATTTGTTTTTTTTTTTTTTTTTTTTTTTTTTTTTTCATGCTTTTATGAAGAAATTTACCGTTTTATCATGATCTTTTGACGAAAGCTGCCATTTTTTTCATGACCTTAAATGAAAACTGCCGTTTTATCGTGATCTCTTGAAGAAGTTTACGTTTTTTTTTTTTTTTTTTGAAGAAATTTGCAGTTTTTTCCATTATTTTTTATCGAAAATTGCTGTTATTTCGCGATCTTTTTAAGAAATGTTCCATTTTCCATGCTTTTTTAAAGAAATTTGCCGTCTTTTCGCGATTTTTTTAAAGAAATTCAATGTTGTTTTTTACAAAAACTGTTTTTACGAGATTTTTTGAAGAAATTTGTCGTTTTTTCATGATTTTTTGAAGAAATTTTTTGTTTTTTCATGAATTTTTGAGGAAATTCTCTGGGTTTTTTTCGATTATTTTTGAAGAAATTTGCCGTTTTATACAACTTTTGAAAGAAATTTGCCACTTTTTCGTGATTTTCTGATGAAATTTGTCGTTCTTTCACAATTTATTGAGAAAATTTGCCGTTTTCGTGATTTTTATGACCAAAACTGTTTTTTTCCGTGATCTTTTGAAGGAATTTACCTTTTTAGCTATGTATTGAAGAAACGTGCCTTTTTGCGATCTTTTGAAGAAAATTGCCGTTTTTTGTGGGTTTTTTTTTTCTTTTTTCTTTTTTTTTTTTTTTTTTTTTGTTTTTTGCCATTTTTGGACAAAATTCGTCTGTTTTCCACGATCTATAACAAAAATGATTTCTTTTCAAAGATTATTTGTCGATATTCGCAATACATTTTATGTTCGAATTTTTGGATTTAAGACTGAATTTTTTTAATTTTTGCTAAATTTTTAACAGTTGAAAAATAGTCTGCAGATCTTTCAAAGAGTATGCTACGTGCGTCGCAACGTTGCGCAGATTCTGCTCCCGGGTTTGGAATGTCCGTTATTCAGAGGTTAAACATACAAAAATTTAGGTTTTGGGAGTGGGGATTCGAAACTGTCCGTTAAATAGAGGTGCCCGCTATTCAGAAGTGTCTGTTATGGAGGTTTTACTGTATTGTGTTACATGCTAAAATTTAGTCATTTTCAATGATATCACATTTAACATAAGGCAGAATCCGTATCGATTCAGGCAGGGAGGTTACCTTCATAGTCTCAGAAGTTCTTTGATTGAACATATGTTAAAATTCAGGAAAAAATAAAATTCCCGTAATTTTTGGTTTCCCCCAAAAAAATTTCTGGACCGAGATACAGGGTGCCAAAGATGGCATCCTGAACACCTTTTCCCGTTTGCGATTTTCGAAAAAAAGTTTAAAGTGCTCTATCTCTGAAACGATGCAAGATATTTCGTTGCAGTTTATTTTATTTAAAGATAATATTTTTCTGCTTAAAAAGATATACTCTATTTTAAAATATGTATTTAATTATTTTTACAACAGCCTTCTAAAAAAAATTTTTTTTTAATCAAAAATAATTTTTTTCTTAAAAATGCCAATCTCAAAAATTTTGATTTTTTTATTGTTAGTCAATACCATTGAGTACTACCTTCACTGTAAAGGAGAACTTCCACTTTTGAGTTTAACAAGTTTTAGAATCATTTCAAGAATTTAGAGAACTTTACAGGAACTGCATGTCAAAAGTTCCAGTAAAAGTCTCTCAATTTTTGTTTATTTGTATCATATGTAGCCTATTATATATCCTAAACAAGTTAGAAATCACACGTCAAACATGGTAAATGAGGTGCGTTCATACTATGACTAGTTTTATAAATATTTAGGTTTTGGTGCAATAAGTATTACACTCTTGTGAAAACTGGCATGAATACAAAATTTATTATGTTCCTATATATTAAATTCAGTAATACAGAAGTAATATGAATCCATCTTAAAAAGAATGTAACCACCAGGGCAACCTAGAATCATTACCTATCATGGGATATGTTTGAATTAATTATGCGTGATAGGATTTAACATGATGAATAAAATATTTATGAGTGTCTTTTTTTCAAAGTTTTAATTTGACTTTCATAACATTTGACAATCTTTTTCACAACTTTTTTTTTTTTTTTTTTTTTGAAGGTAACATTTTTCTGTTTGAAATGATATATTCAATTTTAAAAATGTATTCATATTTTCTGATGCAGCCTTTTGATTTTTTTTTTTAATTAAAAGAAATCAAAAATGCCAATCCTAAATTTATTTATTTATTTTTTTGCTGTTGATTAATACCATTGAGTACTTACTGCCTTCCTTATTTCAGAAAACTTCCACTTTTGATTTTGACAAGTTATCGAAACACATGTAAAATTTTTCCATATATTTTACCAGCTCCTGTATGACAATCACATACTGGTCTCAGGAAATCAAAATCTTAGTCTTGTTTGACATAGGATTTTATTTTTTAATAAGTATAAGAAACTGGCAGCTTTAAAAATAGCTTACAAAAGAAAAAAAAACATACACTAAAGTTTACAAAACATATTACTTCCAGTGTACTCTGCTTAGAACTGATTAGAAATTCATAGACTTTATAATTTGTTGAACAGTATCTGTATCTTCCTTTGATATTTAGTGATGCCTTCCTGTTTAACTAATAGGGTCTGGGGCTTCCATAATCCTTAAAACATTGTGAATAGGAAGTGAACACTGGTGGTGCTGTTGCTGTCTTGCAGGTGGAAATCTATATCCAACAGCCGATCCATGTGGGAGCATAAAGTTAACGACAATTTCATAAACAACTGATATCATTTACCTTTGCAATCCACCACTCACAATATATACACAAGCCACAAAAATTCCTTTTCATAAATTGTGAATCTGAATATTTTGCAGTTGTTTCAGAGATCTTGGTTGGACAAATGAAATTTCTTCTTGCTTGCTGTTCAAAGTTTGTGCAATATAGGTACTAGGATATTAATAGATGAATATACCCATCACTATGATATTAATAGATGGTTGTTCATCCTATTAAATTCTATCATACATAATTAAATATCCCATGATAGGTAATGATTCTAGGTTGCCCTGGTGATTACGTTCTTTTTAAGGTGGATTCATATTACTTCCGTATTACTGAATTTAATATATATAAACATAATAAATTTTGTATTTATGCCAGTTTTCACAAGAGTGCACCTTATTGCACCAAGATCTAAATATTTATAAAACTAGTCATAGTATGAATGCACTTCATTTACCATGTTTGACGTGTGATTTCTAACTTGTTTAGGATATGTAATAGGCTACATATGATACAAATAAACAAAAATTGAGAGACTTTTACTGGAACTTTTGACATGCAGTTCCTGTAAAATTCTCTAAATTCTTGAAATGATTCTAAAACTTGTTAAACTCAAAAGTGGAAGTTCTCCTTTACAGTGAAGGTAGTACTCAATGGTATTGACTAACAGTAAAAAAATCAAAATTTTTAAGATTGGCATTTTTGAGAAAAAAATTATTTTTGATTAATTTTTTTTTTTTTTTTAGAAGGCTGTTGTAAAAATAATTAAATACATATTTTAAAATAGAGTATATCTTTTTAAGCAGAAAAATATTATCTTTAAAATAAAATAAACTGCAACGAGATATCTTGCATCGTTTCAGAGATAGAGCACTTTAAACTTTTTTTCAAAAATCGCAAACGGGAAAAGGTGCTTGGGATGCCATTTTTAGCACCCTGTATCTCGGTCCAGAAATTTTTTTGGGGAAAACTAAAAATTACGGGAATTTTATTTTTTCCTGAATTTTAACATATGTTCAATCAAAGAACTTCTGAGACTATGAAGGTGAGATTTTTTCTTTGGCTGCCTGAATTGACATGGACTATGCCATAAGCAAAATTAACATGATACAAATCTCCAAAATATCTTCATCAGTGCTTTAGTTGAAAACAATTATTTGTGGGAACTCACCTTTTCAGTGAGTAGATGATGACTCTACCGAATTTTTGCTAAATCAAAAGCCAATTTAAAATATTTAGCCAAAAGCTGTCTTTTTAAAAATCAACAGTTATAATTATTCTAGTCAAGTTTTTATAGTATTGCCATTGCAGTTTGTTGTTATCTAATAAGGATAGAGCAGCTGAGAGCTGACGTCACTCAGGAGGGCAGAACATTCGTCCCCTGAATCAGGGTTGGCAAGTTTTTGACACCTGACGGATTTTACCATGGTTTTTACCATCATGTCAAAAACCTCTTTGTCAAAAATGTCGAAAACTGTCAAAAATTTATTTTTTAGTAGTTTGTCTTTATATTATAACAATATTTATTTTTTAATTTTATCTTTAGTATTAAGTCAATTTACGTGAGATATTTAGTACCAAAAAGATTCTTAAATATATTTTATTCATAAAAACAAAACAAAATCTGCATTTAAAAGAAAAGCGTATAAGAATGTAATAATAATTTAAGAATAATTTTAAAGGTAAAAGAATTTTACTTATACAGTCATATGCGATATGCATGTTACAAAAATGTGCAATGTGTTATTCCTTTTAATTGACTTTAAATAATGCATGAATAACTTTAAATAAAACGTAACCAGGACATAAATAGTCTGACTTTATGGTATCTTTAGTAAATTTCAATTTAAAAAATATTTCATGACTATTCAGATAAAAATTTATATATAAAATATAGGTGCTGGAATGGTCTATAAGACTCATACATATTAGCAATAAAGTTAAAAAATAAAAACTAGAATATACAAGTATAAATATACAAATTATTATTATATTTTGATTTTTCTTAAATATTGTTTTGTTATTAATAAAATTTTTTAAATCCAGAAACTCGCAATTGAAATGAGTCTTAGAGGTTTGTATCAAAATTTTATTAAGATAAAAATTTTAAGATTTTGTTTATTGAACTGAAAATAAAAATCACCGTTTAGTTGCATTTATGAAGTGCATAAGACAAGCATTTCGAAATAATATATATAATAATCAAATTTATTCAATGACCAGTTCTTGACATCTATTTTCATAACATATAACATTTTTGCATCCCTAAAATGATTTAAATGTTTTGTTAGAAATATATATTGAATGTTATTTAATAACTATAATAACCTTTTATTATCATTTAATATTAATGTCATTGCAGTTAGTAGAATCTATATTAATGGAGATTATGACAATTAATTTTCTTTCTTTTTACTCATGTATTTTTAAATTTTTCCCATTTAGGAAATCCTTCTTTTAAATAAATTTAACAAATGTAATTGAAAATAACAATAATAACAAGAACAACAAGGAAAAATTAACTTACAAATGAATTGCATGCTGCACTTGCATTATAAATTGGACGAAAATTGAAAATGATGGGTTTTTGACGGATTAAACCGGTAAAAACACGGTTTTTACCACTGTCATGTCGAAAACCAATTTTTGACGTCAAAAACCCAACCCTGCCCTGAATACTAGGCCTGCACGCTGACAAAAAAAATCGGTGGCTGTCAAAGACTGACGAAGAATTACGTCCATGAATCACGTAAAAAACGTTAATTACGTTCATAAATTGTATAAAAAACGCGAATTACGCCCATAAATTTCTCAAAAAACGCAAATTTTGTCAGTTAAAAGCTTAAAAAATGCAAATTAATTCCATGAATCGCGTAACAAAAGCAAATTACTTCCATGAATCGCGTAACAAATGCAAATTAAAATTATGTTCGTGAATCGCTCAAAAAACAAGAATTTGGTCAACACATCGCTCAGAAAACGCAAATTATGTCCATCAATCGCATAAAAAAGCGAATTACATCCATAGATCGCATACAAAACACAAATTACATCCATGAATCAAGCAAAAATTCGAATTACACCCAACATTAAATTAATTTGCAGAAAGTTTTGGATTTTATACAAGTCTGGTTGTGAGCAAACATTCAGTATCAGCTTGTAGTTACATATTGAGTAATTTTAGTTAAATATGTTTATGTTATATTTTTTATGAAATAAACAGATTGAGATGTTGTTTCTTAATTTAAAAAATATATATATTTGTCTTGACTGTATTATTTCTGTTTGTTGCAAGATTTTAGGAACAATTTGTTGGTGCCTATTCAGTATTCGACCAAATAGTTACTATTTGGCTTACTGAATATTTGATTTGCCACTAGGCCGAATATTTAGCCAAAATCAGTATTTTCTCATCTCTAGCAAACATTTCTTTTGTGTGTGCATTTTACTAATATATATTTCATTTTAGGCTGAGAAACTTATTGCTGCTCTTATCTCAATGGACTCTGATGACACTGATAGTTTTTCTACTCCAGCAGCCAAAATGGTGAATTCTTCACAAAAAGTATGTTTGTATTTAATGCATTTACTAAATTATTACACTATTTATTTAATTGAAGATTATTATTATTATTGTAAGATGAGTATTCAATTATCCTGTATCATGTTTTCTCGTGTATATTAAGGGCAATATATATACAGATTTGAGCATGGGGATGTTTTCTATAATAGGGAAATGTATAAGTCATATTAATGGTTGACCCAACAGAAATACCCTTAAGGAACAATCATTACAGAGTTATCACTGGTTTTTTAACAATTTAGTGTTGATTAATATTGCATTTAAAAAGTAAATTTTGAAGATCTTGAAATTTGATCTTGGTTTTGAAGTAAATCAATTTCAGAAATATACTTGTTTTAATCATTTTTTGCAACACATCAGGGTCTGTAAAAAACCAGTTGTAAATCATACCAAAAAAATCGATTTTATTTCGTTTAATCTGGGGTTTTTAAAATAAGTTTTCCTGTTACATGTACATGCATATTTATCAATAAAAATAAATATTTTTGATTATATGAGTAATATAACTTGGTTTAAAAGTAATTCTTGTTAGGGATGCACCGAATATTTGGTATCGATCTAAAAATTGCCTACTTCATTTCTACTTTTAATAAATCCCTAGTTTTTGTTTTCTGGGCACTACTAGGTTATCCCATCGACCAAAAAATTATCACCAAATTTTGAGATTAAATGCCAATAATGGATGATCGTAAAGTCACATTCAATGACATTAAATCCGATGCACATGTTTAAAATGTCATTAAGTGATTTTTATATCGACTTTTTATTTGTATTTTTATTAATATTCTACAGGGTTGAGTTTTTGACGTCAAAAACTGGTTTTTGACATGACAGTGGTAAAAACTGTGTTTTTACCGGTTTATTCCGTCAAAAACCTATCATTTTTTATTTTTCTCCGATTTATAATGTAAGTGCAGCATACAATTCATTTCTAAATTGATTTTTCCTTGTTGTTCTTGTCATTATTATTATTTTCAATTACATTTGTTAAATTTATTTAAAAGGAAGATTTCCTAAATGGGAATTTTTTTTAAATAAAAGATTAAAATTAAAGAACAATGCTTGTCATAAACTCCATTAATATATATTCTGCTAACTGAAATGAACATTAATATTAAATGATGATAAAAGGTTATTATAATTATTAAATAACATTCAATATACATTTTAAATAAAATATTTAAATCATTTTAGAGATGCAAAAATGCTGTTATATGGTATAACAGTAGATTTCAAGGACTGGTCATTGAATAAATTTGAATATTATTAGATATAGTATTTCAAAATGCTTATCTGGTACATTTCATAAATGCAATTAAACGGTGATTTTTTATTTTCAGTTCAATAAGTAGAATCTTAAAATTTTGATACAAACTTCTAAGACCCAATTTCAATTAAAACTTCTTAGAATTAAAATTTAACAAATAGCAAAACTATTTAAGAAAAATCAGAATATAATAACAATTTATTTACTATTTATATACTATAGTTTTTATTTAACTTTAGTGTAAATATATATGAATTTAGACCATTTCAGCACCTATATTTTTAGTAGGGATGCACCGAATATTCGGTATCTATTCGGTATTCGGCCATGTTACCGAATATTCGGTTAGGCCGAATATTAAACTATTCGGTTGAGCCGAATATTCGGTATGGCCGAATATCAAAGTATTCGGCCGAATCCAATACTTAATAAAACCTTTTAAAAACTTTTCACTATTTCTACTTTTAACTGTTAATTTTTTAATTTATATTTAAAATAATTAGAAACAAAATCCTTTTTAAATAAAATAGAATGTTTTTACATTATTTATTTGCTGTTTGTAAAGTATAACTTAAGAAAATTAACCATGAGAAGGATTAAAATGGGGATTTATTAGGATTCGACTTAGGAATAAATTATGTGCTGATACAAGTTTCTAAATTTTGCTTAGTAAATAATCTGTTTCTTGCTTTTCCCCAAATAAAAGTCCTTTAAAAGAAAAAAAACTTTTGAGATTAGTAATAAATATCAAGGCAGACAATTTTTGTTCATGAAACCATAATCAACTTATTGAGTCATAAGTACATTGTATTTCATCTCACTCTAGGTCAAAACTTGTGTGTTCGTTTATTACATTAACAATAAATAAGATAACATATTTTCAACTCACATGCTTTGATTTCTGTAAAATATGATATGATGGGAAGGGTGGAAAATACCACCATTCATAAGAAAAGAACTATGAGCCAAACATACCTTTTTCAGAATTAAGTTGAAAGTATTTGTACTTTATATTGAAAAACATCTGCCTTGAGTTATTTAAAAAGGACAATTATCAGACTGTAAAATTTTTCTTCAGCCATTTTTTGATTTTAAAATGTTTGTTTTGATTCATAAGAAAATTTTATTAATTAAAGTTTCATAGTTGCGCTTCTTAAATAACTCAAGGCAGATTTTTTTCAATACTAAATGCTCGTATAAAAAGCTCTTGTTTATCAAAATGTAAGTTTCTTTTTTTAAATATTATGTAAAACTGTTTTAAAAAGTAACATTTTAATTTTTAATACCTTTAAATTTTGTAATATAAAAAGTATTTGGAAAGCCGAATATTCGGTATTCGGCCCAACAATTACTATTCAGCTAGCCGAATATTCAGTATTCGGTTCACCTGTCGGCCGAATATTCGGCATTCGGTATTCGGCCAAAATCACTATTCGGTGCATCCCTAATTTTTAGATATAAATTTTTACCTGGATAATCATGAAATATTTTTTTTTATTGAAAATTTATTAAAGCTACCATAAAGTCGAACTATTTATGTCCTGTTTATATTTTATTTAAAATTATTTAGGTATTATGGATTGATCAAGTGGATTGAAAGAATAACATATTGCATGACTGTATGAGTAAAAATCTTTAATCTTTAAAATTATTATTACATTTACTGAGACTCTTAAATGATTTATTTATTTTTTAGTGAAGTTTCTTTGTTGTTTTTTTGGATGAATAAATATACTTTAGAGTCTTTTTGATGCTGAATAATATTATTTCACGTTAAATAATAAAGATACTAAAGATAGAATGGAAAAAATAATTATTATTATAATGTAAAAGCACACTGCTAAAAAATAGGTTTTTGACAGTTTTCGACATTTTTGACAAAGAGGTTTTTGACATGACGGTAAAAACCATGGTAAAATCCGGTAAAAACCGTCATGCGTCAAAAACGTGCCAACCCTGATATTCTACTAATTATTTGTTTTTTCGTTATTTAAAATAAAAATTATGTCAATATGTATAATTTGGCTATTAGTTTGGCGATTTGTACAATTTGGCGAAATTGGTCGACGGGATAATGGAGTAGTACCATTTTCTGATTATGCTGATTGCATCAAATTTTTAAATCTTAAATCATATAATATATATTTATTCTTCAAGTAGGGGAAAAGGATAATATAGAAAACACATTTTTCTGCTAAATTCATTATTGTGAAATTGATAAGATATGCATAAAAAATTGATTATAATGTTTAAAATTCCTCATTTTCAGAAGAAAATTGAAAAATTTGATGAAGATAGTATGACTCCATTGGTTACTCCACGAAGAGGAACATATTGCATTGGATCACCAATTGTGAGTTTTCAATTAATTTTCTCTGTTAGATAAAACATTTATGCAGTTTCCTCCAGGTTTAAAAAAGGGCAGGGCGCTAGAGATGAGACGGGCTCCGCCCGAGCCCGAAAGCCCGGGCCCGGGCTCATTTTTTCTAAAGCCGGAAAATTTTATTTACTCATGTGTAGAAAAGATTGGAATAACTTTTTCCACTTAAAATTGCTTACTTATTCCTTTTCAAGTCATTTGATTTCTTTTTTGTCAAAATGACGAGAGAACTGAATGCTTGTTTATTTATTTTAGTATTTCATTGCAGTTTCAAATGAAAATTTGTGATAGTTACAGATTTATGTCTGCGGAACTTCCTCCAACGATCTATTTATATGGCGCCAATCATAACAAACACAACAATAAATTTAATCTTTGTTGGCTTTTCGTTTGCAGAACATATTTTTTAATGGGATCGTTTATTTATTTATTATTTAGTTACATAACACGAAGATAGTATTTTCTTCTGTTTTTGGTAGACAAGTATTAGCTGGAGGTTTTCAAATTTATTTAATACTCGATTGTGCATGAAACATAGTCATTTTTCTTATGAAAATAACTTTAGTGATTATTATACGCATTTGCCATCATGAATATGAATTCTGCTAATGCTGAGGACGCTGTTCCTTCTCGAAGTCACTTTTCTCTGTAAGTAAATTTTATTACCATGTTATTCCAACAGAAAACAATCGATCAGTGTTTCCTCTTTTTCTATAAAAACATAGGACCTTTAAAATAACAATGTCACTTTTTTTAATTTACGTTGATTTTCAGGTATCTGTCAATCATGGAAGATTGTTATGAGAAAAGAATCCATTATAGGGTCATTCCATGTCAAATCAACCAATGGTCTGAACCTTGACATCTCAGAAATTTAAAATTTTTGGTGCAGTGATAGTACCAGTCGAGTGTATTAGAAAAATCAAAATTTTTTATTTTTTGGATTTTTATTTTTTGAGTTATGAATTTTCAAAAATTGAAAAATTGCTGAAAATTGACTCCACTTTGACACCTTTAAACAGCTGTAGACAAAAAACTATTTGACTTAGAAAGCTCAAATTGGTGTCATTCTCTTCTGCTTTTAATGATCTTTAAAATGATATGTAACATGATTAATTTATTTAAAATTTTAATTTTTTATAAAAAAATTTAAAATTTAAATTTTAAAATTTTAAAAACACCCCTTTTAATTTTTTTGAAAAAAATATATGTTTTAAAGACATTAATTGACTACGTGTATGCCAACTTTCATAATGGGATGACCATGGGTTCCTATGCAAATTAATATTTTTGTATCATCATGTATGCTAAATTTGCTATACTTGATTTCCCATGTTAAAAAAAAGTAACTGTTAAGTTCATTAAAGTTTGAATATTACTATTAATCCATAAAGTAGTTTTTGTAATACAAATAAACATGAATATTAAATATAATTAAATATAATATCAGGTAATAACAATTGGTAAAAACTTGTTTATTTAATAATAATAGAGTAGGATACCATTAAACAATAAACCATTACGGTAAAAATAAAGATATGCAAAAGAAAAATAACTTACAGATTCTGTATAAAATTATCTCTCCATAATCAATTTCAAGCTATCCTAAATCAAAATCAGGTACTAGTCTCAGTTCACCACATATTACATGAATGTTGTATTACCAATCTTCCATGAAATTTAAAGTTTCAAATGTAGTCATTGGGGGGGGGGGGGGGGGGGGGGAAATTAACACCTGGAATCCAATTGTGCATAATTCATGAATCTTCATTGCACATATGACTTCACTAATATTAAATATTCATTTCCACAATTAATATTTCATATTTTATGTTGTTAAAAATTAGAATTTGTTTATAATTAAAAATTAAATATATAAATATACAAAAAATATAAAGGACTTTTAAGATAGGAACTTTTCCAAAGAACGTGAAGACAATTTCATTTCTTCGTTACTGAGAGTATAAACTCTCCCAGTTGCAGTAACAGGCTGAACTTTTTGCAGAAAGGTATCCCCTGATACGTCTAGTATATCATTTAGTTGTGGATAAAAAAATGAAGCTGCTGGTCCCTTTGGATGTAGAAAGCTTATTTTATATTCATTTGTCATATTATTTTTTGCAAGAATGCATGCAAGCCACCAACAATCATCATAAACTACAGTGACAAATCCAGATTCAATTTTTGTTAAATCAGTTGGTGTAATGTAATCTAGTACTGTCACATATTCAGTAAATTGGCGCTCACTGTAGTAATACTGCTTCACAAGAAGTTGGTTTTCAGAAATCGGACAAAAAGAATGAAGTTTTTGAGTACCCACAATGGTTTTTGATTCACGGAATCGAGGCATCAATATTTTTTTAACTTCTTCATAATCAGCAGTGGTGCAATACTCAAAGTCTATACCTGGAATGTGTTCAACAGCAAAATCATACAATTCTTTTGGCGTCAAAATTTGGTTTGCATATGGCCTTTGTAAGCTTGCTTTAGAAGCAAGCCTTTTAACAGTACCACCAAGTCCATCACAAGCACTTTTTCCATGTGAAGTGGCAAAGAATTGCCACTCTGCCTCAGTTCCAAAATCTGTTTTGTGGAGACATAAATTGTGGAAATTTTTTCTATTTTTATACTGAGCTGAGCTGCCATCAGAAAAGTAAATGATTTTTTCAAGATTGAAAGGTAATGTTTCTTTTAAGATTGAAATTAATTTTCTTTGGAAAACATAAAAGGCAACTGTATTGTGCTCCAAGCAATCTGATATGAAAACATATTTTAAATGCTCAAGTTTTCCATCACATTTGTAATAGACGATAAAAGGGTGCAGAGTGGCTTGGGTACTTGTCCAGTGGTATGACTGAACTTCATCCTGTAACATAAACGAATAGTTTTCTGAAAAATCACAATTAATAACTATTTGGCCTTCACTTAAATTTTCTTTAGAATTTTTATAGTACTCTTTCTGTTGATTTGATATAAAGGAGTGGGTTTTAAGTTTTAAGAGAGTTTCTATGAAATCTTCAATAAAATCTTCACTGCTTTTAATCATTGTTTCCATCGTACATCTATCAACTGTAACCCATTGTTTGTAAGTGATTTCATCAATCAACTCATCTTCGAATTTTTTCGTTAGAGCTTCTTTCAATTGCATGACACCGGGACACTCATTGCATTCATTCATGTAGCAATTTGGGGTAGGTGGATTGCACATAATTTTGGCTAGACACCCATGATATGATTGTAATGGTGCGTCATCCCCGTCCAGCACAGCATTTTGAAGTCCTGCACCATTTATCATTAGTTTGATATTTTGATGAAGAGTGCAAACACATACTACGTGGGTTCCACTTCTGCCAGCTAAGATGCAATTCTTCGGTCTTAGCTCACAAAACTTAGAAAATCCAATACGGCAAGAAGAATATTTTTCCTTGAATAATTGGTATATTTCACTTAGATTTCCCATAAGTAAACGTTTTTGTACTTGAATTAGTCTTGTCCCTAACGGTAACAAAGTCTTTCTTTCCTGGCATCATTCGGCTAACGTCATCTTCATTGTAGGAATTTATAACCAATTGAGCAGTATTCTCATTTAAAGTTTTCCCTGGCTTTGGATTTGGGGTTGATAGAATACCTTTTTCACTCACTAATTTTTTTACTGAGCGGGCCATGTAGTTGCTGACTTTGAACTCATCTTCAATTTTTTTGCAGCTCCAACTAGAAGGCAAGACAGATAAGATTGTTAACTTTTCACTACGTTTTGAAGCCTGGGAAAATTTATCCTTTAACTGCTGCAACATTTCAGATTCTACTTTATTTTCCTCTTTTATTACTTCACATTCAGTATCTTTAGAAGGTATTAATTGCTTTTCAAGACTTGTTTTTATTTTTTCCAATTTTTTTTTTTTTTTTTTTGTACTTGAATTTTCTTTTTCTTTAAAGGTGACTCACCAATAAGTTCTAACGATTTGTTTAAGTAATTTATTGATGTTTCTGAATCAATGAACGTATCATCTTTGCTAGTGCTTGAAAATACATCCTGATCTGTCTGATCAAATTGTTTCTTATACTCACTAGAAAGTTTCTTTCTACATCTATCACATATTTTCATGCCCATTTCTATGTCTAAATTTAACAAGCACATCCATTCTGTTACATTCCTTGTATTTTTACATGATTTAGGATGTTTCTCTTCATTGAAAGGGTTACAACATTTGACAGAAAACACAGGCCAATTTTTAATGTTTTGATTATCTGCCATTTTTTACTACTTAAAAGTATGACTTAGAACTAGAAACAATTTATAAATGTATTTGTGGAAGATTTTCTACCATTGTAAAACTTGCATAAAATTGATATATCCACAAAACTTTCAAGTTAATAAGGTCTTAATATTAAAAATATATGTACACAGATTATCCATAATAAACTAAAAAAACATATCTATACAACACGTTATTTAAAAATAACTAATTTCAAATAATTCACTTTGAGAGAATTGTGAACTGATCACATTGAGAAACAGAATGAAGTCTGCAGCCAAAAATCAAGTGATAACAAGTATAATTGGCTATTCATGTTGAGAGTTGTTCTTTTCATGTTAAAACGTGCTATTCTGTTGAGACTTGTTTTTTCATGTTAAAACTTGTTATTCTGTTGAGACTTGTTCTTTTCATGTTAAAACTTGTTATTCTGTTGAGACTTGTTCTAAAGTATCACCTGATATATTTAATAGATTTAATATTCATATTTTTTTGTATTACAAGAACTACTTAATAATTAATAGTAATATTCAAACCTTAATCAATGAATTTACAGTTACTTTTTTAACATTGGAAAACAAATATAGCAAATTTAGCATACATGATGATACAAAAATATTAATTTGCATAGGAACCCATGGTCATCCCATTATGAAAGTTGGCATACACATAGTCAATTAATGTCTTTAAAACATATATTTTTTTCAAAAAAATTAAAAGGGGTGTTTTTAAAATTTTTAAATTTAAATTTTAAATTTTTTTATAAAAAATTAAAATTTTAAATAAATTAATCATGTTACATATCATTTTAAAGATCATTAAAAGCAGAAGAGAATGACACCAATTTGAGCTTTCTAAGTCAAATAGTTTTTTGTCTACAGCTGTTTAAGGGGGTCCAGGGCCCAAAAATCTTCAAATTTTTGATTTTTTTTTTATTTTATTAAAAAATTCTCTGGTTATTTCTGCATAAAATGCCGTTTGAATTATGTTTCTATCTTAATTAGAACCGAAGATATAGTAGTTTTTGTTAAGTACTGTTTTGCAAATTCAGCTGATTCACTGTGATGGATGTGGTTTATCGCCATAGCGCCTGCGCGGTTGCTATGGAGCTTCTTTGGTTTCGTAAACAAATAATCCGTAAAATGTAAACAAGCATTTTAAAATTAAATTTATTTATTTTGTGAATCAAATTTTAAATTATTTATCTTGATTCATTCATTGATTCATTCATTCACATAAACTTCTACTTCTACTTCTATGAGATGTAAAGGAGGGAGAAATGTAAACAATATTTTCTGTTCCGCGGTTCCGCATGCTTTTCATTTTTCATGTGTTGTTTGGACGGAAATTAATTGGAATATTGTCAAGATTTTTAAATGATTTATATTGGATGTTAAGAAATATACTTGTAGCATAAGATAATAAGTAAAAATAGTTTATTATAAAGACTGAATCAACGCCAAAAAAGGAAGCAAATTGCTAATGTTAACTTCCTCATGGTAACTTTTATTACGCTGACTCTGGTGACTTGCATCTTATCGTGTTTGTTTTTTAAATTATTTTAAAATGCAGATGTTTTAATTTTATAAATATGTCAATATATTCCTAGAAATTATAGGAGAATTATTGTAAATATGGAATGAATATAAGACTTTGATAACTGAAATTATGCCTGAAATAATGACATTGTTTATGTGTTGATTACAGAAGCAAACTTTCATATGTTTTCATAAAATTGAACATTTTTATTCATTTCTTAGAAAATTTAAAACAATATTTATAGCAATGGGTAGAAAACGAAAATCTACTGCTCAGAAATCTGAAGCTATGCAAAAAAAGAGAAATAAATCAGTTTGTTTTAATGCAGAACCTGCAATGACTGTAGTAAAGCGGTTAGATGAGAGAAAAATGCCATCGCCTACAAAAAAAACTATATTGAAGCCCAAGAAGAAAATTATATCATTATAAAACAAACTGTTTTACAATCTATTATATCAAATGTTAGTTGTAAAGAATGCTCAGAATCATCTTTAGAAGTTGAATTTAGTAAACCTAATGGGTTTGCACAAAACATTAAAGTTATTTGTAACAATTGTAGATTTAGATTTACAAATAGCACCTCAAATAAAGTATCAGATAAAGAAAATGCTTTCGATATTAATCGAAGAGCTGTAGTTGCAATAACAGAAGTCGGTAAAGGTCATGCAGCATTGGAAAAGTTTTCATACAATATGAATTTGAATTGCATGGATTCGAAAGTTTTTACACGACATTTAAAACTGGTTCATTCTTCATGTGTAAAGAGTACATGTGAGCTCTTAGAAAATGTTCGCACTAAAGTAAAACAATCTCACTTTGTTTCGAGTGAAGCTGTTGCAGATATTGCAGTGAGTTACGATGCAAGCTGGCATAAGAGAGGACATACTTCAAACTATTCGGTTGGTTGCATAATAGACGTTCTAACTGGATTTGTGATAGATTACGAAGTGTTATCAAAAATCTGCTATAACTGCACACAAACTGCAAATGCTCTTGGAAAAGATTCTGCAGAATTTATGGCATGGTACGAAGGTCATGCTCCATATTGTGATAAAAACTATGAAGGAACATCTGGTGGAATGGAAAGCGAAATGGCAGTGAGATTGTGGCGTCGTTCAGAGAATCTTGGTTTTCGTTATACAGAAATCGTTTCAGATGGAGATGCAAAAGCATTTCATGATCTTCAAGCTTTAAAAGTTTACGGCGAGGAAACTATTCTAACAAAAACAGAGTGCATCAATCATGTTGGAAAAAGAATGGGGACTGCATTACGGAAACTTGTAGAGACGGAAAAATCGAGAGGTGTTACACTCGGAGGAAAAAAACATGGAAGCCTTTCAGAAGCAACAATTAAAAAAGTTACTCGATACTATAGAAATGCAATAATACGTAATAGGGGAAATATTTCCGATATGAAAAAAGATATATATGCAATTTTGCAGCACTGTAGCTCAACCGATAAAAAACCAAAACACTCAAAGTGTCCTCTAGCAGAAGATTCATGGTGTTTCTATAATCATGCAATTTTTCTAAATCAAAAGCCTCCTGCTCATAAAATTTCTATTAGAACACCTCTACGAGAAGATGTTGTAGCTAAAATGATGCCGATTTTCCAAAGATTAGCTTCAGACGCTTTATTAGAAAAGTGTACAAAAGGTCAAACACAAAACCGTAATGAATCTTTGCACAATGTGATTTGGGGACGTTGCCCCAAAGTTTCTAATGCATCAAAAATGCGAGTAGATATTGCTGCAGCTAGAGGCATATCTGATTTTAATCATGGTGTTAGGGTATCATCTGTAAACGCACTGCAAACATTCTTTCTATCACCTGCTAATACTTCGTTAATTGCACTGAAGCGCATAAGAACTCGACATGTGAGAAAAGCATTATTTAAATCTACAGAAGCATTTAAAAACTACAGAAAAAAAGTAGAACTTGCTAAAATTAAAATAAATCAAAAATACAAAGTAAAACAAGGTGTTAGTTATGCACCTGGATACTTCTAGCAGGTATATGCACTTTTTGTAAACATTGTTTATTATTCATGTTTTTTTTTTTCTTTTTCTTTTTTTTTTCTGTATTTTAAGGGTTAAAATTGATATAACAACTAAAAACTAATAATTATAGAGAATTTAAAGCATAAACATAATATTTTCAAATATTGTAGTACTTTGTCTATGCAAATTGTGAAAGAATATGGAAAAACTTTGTTTATTCTTCACTGACGGCTTGTCATCTCCAAAAAGTATTACGTCCACAGAGGCTTTCAAATGCTTTAAAAATAAATGTAAATTTGCTAAAATTCTATTAAATCAAAAGTGTAAAGTGAGATAATAAATCAGTCATGCATCTGAAAGCTTCTGAGAGGTATTTGAACATTTTATAAACAGTAATTCTTTCTTTTCACCTTTAAACGCATTTTTCTCCATGATGTGTTTTTTGACGATTTGTCATCTTCAAATTGATATAACTCAAAAACCAATGAAGATAGAGATTTGAAATTTCAAACGTGATATTTTCAAACAGTTTACTTTAATTTGTCTTCGGCAAATTTTAAAAAAATGAATATTTTTTAAAATATGAAAATTTAAAAAAAAATTACATTAAAAAAATGTTAATTTTCACTATAAATTTTTTTTTTTTTTTTTTAAATAATTATTTTTTTAAACGCCGAAGACAAATTAAAAGAAATATAATTCTGTTTAATTAGGTGAAAAATTTTTGAAATTCCATCAGTAATATTTTGAGTTATATCAATTTTAAACTACCCCACTTTTTTAAAAAAAATTTTAAAATTAAAATTTTTTTTAAATTTTAGAAAATTTTTATGATGTGTTTTGGTGTACTCAGTACATTCCTGATTTCCAAAAGAAATTTCAAATTCCTACCTTCAATAGCAAAAAAAAAAATTTTTTGGGGCCCCGGACCCCCTTAAAGGTGTCAAAGTGGAGTCAATTTTCAGCAATTTTTCAATTTTTGAAAGTCAATAACTCAAAAAATAAAAATCCAAAAAATAAAAAAATTTGATTTTTCTTATCCCCTTGATAAGTACAACAAATAAAAAAAAAACTAGGAAAATCTGAATCCTGAAGGTTCAAAAGTGCTATTTTTTTGGTTGATTTGATATGGAATGACCCTATAATGAAATATGTACATTTTTTACAGAAACTTGAAAAACGTTGTTCGATTCGCTAGCTTACAAATAGTAATTTCTGCAAATTTCATGCATTTATTCATTAAACAAAAACGTTTCCATCAAATTTGCTTGTTAAAGGAGGAAAGAATATAAGAAAAAATATTTTACATATGAAGTATATTTTTATTTTATACGAATTTTGATAAGAATGTTTTTAAATTTTCATTTAAAAATCATATCTATGTAAGAAGTTTTTAAAAATGAGATATTACTTTTGAAACAATTTTTAAATACAATACAATTTTATTCTGTATATTTTTGGTATCGGCTCGGGCTCGGGCTCTGGTGACCAAAAAAATTTTCGGGCTCGGGCGGGCTCGGACTCAAAATAGTCGGGCTCGGGCGGGCCCGGGCCCCGAAAAACGAGCCCGAACTCATCTCTACAGGGCGCTACTGTTGTGGAAAAGGCACTTTTATAGAGTTGAATCTAGAATCGTACTTTTTTTTTATGTGGCCGTTCAATTCATTTTTTTTTTCTCTTGTAGCAAGAAGAAAAAAAAATTACAAAATACAGTAGAGCGCCACTAATCTGCTAAATTAAAACCCACCAGAGTCCAAAATCCACACAGGCTTGCAGATGTAAACATTTTTCTTCTATGGCAAAAAGAACAAAGTTAAAGTAATGATCCCAGCAGCAGAATTTTTTTCTGCAGTCTGCAACACAAGTAAAAACTTAAAAAACAGTCTGCAGACCAATCCTTCACATTATATTATATGCACTCAAACCTCCTAAGTATTTGTGATAGACATAAAAGGAAAGTACTTTAACCTTCCTACCCTGTTAGAATTTTGCTCAAAACATTTTGATAAAAACATTTCACACCAGAATTATTATTTAAAAAATTTTAATATATTTAATTATTTTCTTTCTCTGAATCTATTTTTTAACTTTCTTTATGAAAAAAGTTCTGGTTCGAATCATATGAAACAAATTATAGTTATGAGTCGATTAGACCCATTCAGGGTAGGAAGCAGGGGTGATTCTCTTCCGAAATTTCCGAAAATTTGAAATTGGTTTATCAGTTCTGCATAGTTGCCAACTTGTACGGTTTTGCGCGCGGTAAAAACAATTGCGTAGAAATGCAAATTTCGCGATAAGATCGCCGAAATAGCATACATTTCGTCAATATTTCGTGGAAAAAACGACGATTTCGTCAATGTTTTTGTAAACGAACTATGTTAAAAAATCCATGAAAAACGTGAATTTCCAGTGTGCATCGCGGAAAAAACGTCAATTTCACCAAATATCGCAGATAAAACGCTGATTTCTTCTGAAGACGGCGGGAAAACGCCGATTTCGTCTAAAGATTGTGGATATAACGCCGATTTCGTTAAAAGATCGCGGGAAAAAACGCCGTTTTCGATAAAAGATCGCTTAAAAATATTTTGTCAAAAGAATATTTGAAAAAAATACGCCGATTTCATCAAAAGATCACGGAAAAAACGCCGATTTTGTCGAAAGATCGCGGGAATAAAACGCCGTTTTCAAGAAAAAAAATCGCGTAAAAAAGCAAATTTTGTCTGAAGATCGTCGAAAAAACGCCGATTTGTCTTTAAAAAAAATGGGAAAACGCCGATTTCGTCAAAAGATCACGGGAATAAAATGCCGTTTTCGAGAAAAAATCGCATAAAAAGCAAATTTTGTCTAAAGATCGTCGAAAAAAACGCCGATTTCACTTTTAAAAAAACATGGAAAAAATGCCAATTTTGTCAAAATATCTCAGAAAAACCGCCGATTTTGGCAAAAGATCGCAATAAATCGTCGATTTTTCTAAAATATTGCTGATTTTGTCTGAAGATAGCGGAAAAATGCCGATTTTGTCCGAAGATCGCTGGAGGGGGGGGACTCACGACAAAAATTTGGGGAAAAATCCCAAAATTAGATCAAAAGATTGAAAAAAAGTGGGGGGGAGGCAAATTTTGTTAAAACATTGTAAAAAAAGGCAAATTTTGTTTAAAAAAATCATGAAAAAACATCAAATTTGTTAAATGATCACAAAAAACGGGAAATTTTGTAAAAAGATCATGAAAAAACGAAAGTTTTGTTATAAGATCATGGGAGGTAGAGCAAACTTCATCAAAAAATCGCGAAAAAAAGACAAATTCCATCAAACGGTTGTGAAAACACAAATTTCAAAATAGCGGCACAAGGAAAAAAAAAAAAAGCACATAACTTTGTGCCGGGGATGGAATTGCTTGCCCCTTTTCTAAAGATAAAAATAAGCACTTGCCAGTCGCCACTCGGCGACTAAATGTGAAAAACTGGCGACTAAAAATGTGGAAAGTACCTGCCAAATGCAGGATTCTCCAAAAGGTTTTTTGTAAAAAGAATTGTGGAAAAAAACGTCCGCAAATTTTGACAAGATCGTGGAAAAACATGAATTTCATATAAGTATCGCAAAAAGAATGCAAATATCGTCGAAGAATCGCAAAAAAATGGTAAATATCTTCATAAAATGGAAAAAAAAAAAAACTGCGTATTTTGTCAAAAAATCAACAAAAACAAACGAGGTTTTTGTCAACAACGTAAAAATGAACGGAGAAAAAAATGAATTTAATCAAAGAAACATGCAAAAAAGTGAATACCATCAAAAAATCGCGATACCAAATGCGATTCTTGTCAAAAAACGCAAATTTTATATATATATATATATATATAAAAGCAAATACCGTCAAAAAATCAAGATAACACTCGAATACCGTCGAAAATAACGATAACGAATGCGAATTGGCGGCAAAAAATCACGATAACGAACGCAAATATCGTCAAAAATCGCATTAACAAACATGAATGCCGTCAAAAAATTGCATTCACAAACTTGAATATCGGCAAAAAATCACGATACCAAACGCATTTTTCATTTTAAAAAAAACGTAAAAACAAACGCAAAAAACCGCAAATTTTATCAAAAAAACCACAAAAAGCAAATACTGTCAAGAAATCGCAATAAAAAAGAATACTGTCAAAAAATCGCGATAGCGAATGCAAATTAGCCCCAAAAAATCACGATAACGAATGCGAATTACCCGCAAAAAATCACGATAACAAACGTGAATACCCTCCGAAAAGTCGCGATAACAATCGCCAATACCGTAAAAAAAAAATCGTGATAACGAACACGATTTCCGCTAAAGAGTTTCGAAAACGAACACAAATTTTATCAAGATATCGCAAAAAAGAAAAAAACGCACATTATGTTAAAAGATTGTGGAAAAACATATAATGTTAATTTCATGAGAGCCCCCCCCCCCTCTTTTTTTTATTTTTTAGAAAATTTGCTATGATTTTTTTTTTTTTTTTTTAATCAAACCTGCTAGTTTGTGGAAAAACATTTTTTTTTGGGGGGGTGGTTACATCTTAATTCTAAATAAATAATTACAAAAAAGAGGGTTGGGGTTTATTTATGTCGTTAGCTATGCAAGTACCTAAGCATAGTTGGACTTGTGTAGCTAACTACATATGCATGTTACATATAACTTTGCTGTTAATTTAAAATAGATTTGAAATTAGTATCTCAAGTTTTTTCCAAACAATATAAATTAAAATATTTTTAACTAGTTCATATATTACTTATTTAGTCTATTCTCATGCTGGTATATATCTTGTAATTAAATATTCAGTAACTCAAATGTACTTATTGGTTACTAAAGAAATTATTCTCACTAGGCCTGGGCCTTAAATCGATTTAAAGCTTACATCGAAAATCGCGATTTAGTCAGTTTCTTAAATCGATACATCAGAAATCGTGATTTAGCCATCGCCTTACATCGCAATTTAGTCAGTCTTAAATCGTGATTTAGCCATTGGTTTTAAATCGATTTCAAATAATGATTCAGAGTTAACATCAGAAAATTGAGTTATCCACTTTGTTGTATATACTGCTTGCATGTCAAACTAGTGTTAAATCGATTTAAGCAAACTTTGCAAGCCTCAATGCTTTCCGATTTAGGAAAAAGGTGATGTAAGAAAAATATGATTTAGGGAAAACAAAGCAAGTTGGTTTTAAATCGATTTAGAGGATCCGATTTAAACACACATCACAAACCTAAGGGTTTTCGATTTAAGAAAAAGGTGATTTAAGAAAAAGACTATTTAGAAAAAACATTGAAAGCTGGTGTTAAATTGATATAGTAAGATTTGATTTAAAATTAGCAGCGGTCACTTGCCATGTGGATATTAAAAATGTAAAAGTGGCAATTAAAAAATTTCCTTCGTTTGCCACCCTTGTCGTCATTTGCCAAGTGGCGGTTTAAAAAATCCATTTTCGGTCGTCCAGTGAAATGCTGTTTTTTTTCATAGAAATATGGATCTCTACATTGATTACATCTAATTAGAAAAGTGTTTTCTTCTTTTTCCTACTGGATGCAAAAAGATTTCAATGACATAACTGTATTCTCAATATTTTGGTTTTTTGCAGAGTTCTTTTACTGTGTTCAGTTTGATTATTTTTTCGAGAAATGCAGTTTCATTTTGCAAAAATATATTCATCGGCATTGATTCCACACACATTTCAAGTAATTTGTTGGCTATCGATCACCATCCTAGTCGTCACTCGCCAAGTGGCGATTTAATAGATCTATTTTCAATCGCCAAGTGAAATGCAGTTTTTTTCATGGAAATATGCATCTCTACATTAATTACATCTAATTAGAAAAGTGGTTATTTCTTTTTCCTACTGGATGCAAACAGATTTCAATGACATGGCTGTATTTTCAATATTTCGTTTTCTTTGCCGCATTCTTTTATCTATTTCAGTTGGATGTCTTTTTCAAGAAATACAGTTTTATTTTGCAAAATATATTCATCAGATTTGATTCCATATGCATTTCAAGTAATTTATTGGTCATCGATCGCCAAGTGAAATACAGTTTTTTTTTCATCAAAATATGCATATCTACATTGATTACGTCTAATTAGAGAACTGGTTAATTCTTTTTTCTATTGGATGCAAGCAGATCTCGATGACGTTTTTGTATTTTCAATATTGCGGGGTTTTTTTGCCATGTGCTTTTAGTATATTCAGTTTGATTATTTTTTCAAGAAATATAGCTTTATTCTGGAAAATATATTTATCAGCTTTGATTCTACGTGCATTTCAAATAACTTATTACTTTTTTCACACTGGATGCAAATGGATTTCAAGGGCATTTCAGTACCTTCAATTTTCGATTTCAGTTGAATGTTCAGCTCTTTGATTATTTTTTTCCCAAGGTAATACTATTTAATGATGCGAAATACACTCACCAGTATAGATGCCAACTATATTACGTTGGTAGTATAAATTTGACGCCTCCTAAATTCCCGCGCCGGGGCAACCGCTCCCTTCGCCCCCCCCCCCTTCTGCACGGGCATGGCACTACTTTCTCAGAAATATATGCTGTATTTCAGCCCCCTCTCAAATGATAAGTCTACATACGCTACTGCTAGCATAGATGTCAACTGCATGTGATATGTGTAGTGTATTACTAACACATTTATTAAGGGGGTCCCTCCCCCGGAAATTCTATGTTTTTAATGGTGAAAATGTGCAATCTCTCTCTCTCTCTCTATCTCTCTCCCCCCCACCCCCCCTCCTCCTCGGAGCCACAGAAATACCTCCCGGAGAAAAGTGTCTGAATTCAACATTGCGTTTATTTATTAATTAAAATCCAAAAAACAATTTTTTTTTTTTTATTAATTCGCTATTTATGCCTTGGGGGGGGGGGGGGGGAAGAGCAAGTTTAAAGTTAAAATTCAAATTTGCAGGTCTGAGCCTTAAATCGTCTTAACGCTTACATCGGAAATCTGATTTAACTATTGGTCTTGAATGGATACATCGAACGTCGCGATGTAGAGAAACGATGTAGCCTTGATTTAACGCTTACATCGGAAATCCGATTTAACTATTGGTTTTCAATAGATACATTGGACGTCGCGATTTAGCCAGTTCTTAAATCGCGATGTAGCGAAACGATGTAGCCTTGCCTCAATGCTTTCCGATTTAGGAAAAAGGGATGTAAGAAAAATACGATTTAGGGAAAAGAGAGCATGTAAAGTACATGAAAAGTACATGTAAAAAGTACATGATGATTAAAATTTTGAGTCTATAGCTGGTGAAAAATTAAACATGTTAGCTTCATATGTACAAATAGGATGAGGGAGTGCTGAAACGCTTATTTTAGATACAATTTAGTAATTCTGCAAAACTGTGAAAGGATCTCAAAACTAAATTAGATTTTTGAATAGAATTTCATTTGGATTTTCGGAAGAGAAATTCATTGAGTGACCTTGGAATCTTTTTTTTTTGGGGGGGGGGGGGTCAAAATATTTTAGGGGGCTGAGCCGCCCATAGCGTCCCCTATGTGTTAAATCGACGTTGCAGGATTTGATTTAATACAATAAAAATTAGCGGCCGACACTTGCCATGCGGTAATTAAAGATATAAAACTAGCGATATTTTTTTTTTTTTTTCGATCGCCAAGTGAAATGCAGATTTTTTCATGGAAATACGCATCTCTACATTGATTACATTTGATTAGAAAAGTGGTTATTTCTTTTCCCTACTGGATGCAAACAGATTTCAATAATTTAGCTGTATTTTCAATCCTGGGAGCAGAATCGGCGCAACGCTGCAACAAACTATTTTTTAACTTTTAAAAATTTAGCAAAAATTAAAAAAATTTTGTCCTAAATCCAAAATTTCGGACATAAAATGCATTGCGAATTTCGATAGTCCTCGAGAAAAAATCAGTTTCGTCATATATCACGGAAAACACGCGAATTTCGTTCAAAGATCGTGAAAAAACGGTAAATTTCGTCAAAAAATCACGAAAAAAGGCAAATTTCTTCAAAAGATCACGAAAAAACTGCAGTTTTTGTCAAAAAATCAAGAAAAAAATGACAAATTTTATGAATAAATTACAAAAAAAAAAGCTAATTTCGACAAAAAATCACGAAAAAAAAAAACGGCGAATTTCTTCAAAAAATCGTGAAAAACTTCAAAGTTCTTCAAAAAATTACAAGAAAACGGAAATTTTCCTTAAAAAAAATCACGAAAAAATGGCAAATTTCTTCAGGAGATCGTGAAAAAACGGCAAATTGCTTCAGGTGATCGCGAAAAAACGGCAAATTTCTTCAGGAGATCGCGAAAAAACGGCAAATTTCTTCAAGAGATCGCGAAAAAAAAAAAAAAAACAGCAGGTTTCAACAAAGGGGACTCCCCCGTCCCCTCCTTTGGACAATGTATGAGGTGTTAAAAATTCTGAGAACAAAGACAACTTCTTTTAAAAGTATACTTTTCTTTTGTCTATCACAAATACTTAGGAGGTTTGAGTGCATATAATATAATGTGAGGGATTGTTCTTCAGACTGTTTTTTTAAGTTTTTACTTGTGTTGCAGACTGCAGAAAAAATTTCTGCTGCTGGGTTTTCAATATTTTTGTTTTTTGTCATGTTCTTTTAGTGTGGTCAGTTGTAATTTTTTTTACAAGAAATAAAAGTTTTAATTTGGAAAATATATTAATTCATCAGGTTTGATTTCACATGCATTTCAAGTAAATTTATTGGACATCGATTGCCACCTTAGTCATCACTCACCAAGTAGCGATTAAAAAATCTATTTTCAATCGCCAAGTGAAATGCAGTTTTTTTCATGGAAACAAGCATCTTTACATTGATTACATCTAATTAAAAAAGTGGTTATTTCTTTTTCCTACTGGATGCAAACAGATTTCAAAGACATAGCTGTATTTTCAATATTTCGGTGTTTTTCCGAGTTCTTTTATCGTGTTCAGTTGGATTATTTTTTTAAGAAATACAGTTTTATTTTGGCAAAATATATTTATCAGGCCTCGGAGCGAGTCGCTAAACTCGCTTTTCTCGCTATTTTTTTTTGCATTTGTCTCTTTTAGTCTATATTTTTCAGATTTAGTCTCTTTTTTCACTTTTTTTTTTTTTTTTTTTTTTTTTTTATGTTCCTTACCCATCGATCGATCGCAGGAAAAAGATCGTAACTTTCCTCATTTGATAGCAAGGAAAACATCGCGAAATTCAACAATTTGTTGTGAGGAAATATCGGAAAACTTGTCAGTTTGTCGCAGGAAAATCTCAAAATTTATTAACTGTTCGCGGGTAAAAATCGCAAAATTTTTCAGTCGGAAACCGGCGGAAAATCGTGGATTATGTAAATCTGTCTTAGGATGAAACCATGAAATTCCGTGGAACTATAGTGAAACTTAGTTGCGGGAAAAAGTATACCAAATTTTCCGGGAGCAGAATCGGCGCAACGCTGCAACGCACGTCGCAGACTCTTTTAGAAGGTCCACAAGCTAATTTTGAACTGTTCAAAATTTAGCAAAAATTTCGGTCCTAAATCCAAAAAATCGGACATAAAAGTGTATCGCGAATTTCGACAAACAGTTTTCAAAAAGAAATCTATTTCCTCGTATATCGGGAATAACACGCGAATTATTCAAAAGATCGTGAAAAAACGACAAATTTTCTCAAAAAAAAAAAAAACATTCAAAACATCGTGAATAAACCGGCAAGATTCTTCAAAACATCGCAAAAAAAGGCAAATTTCTTCAAAAGATCACGAAAAAAACGGCAGTTTTCGTCAAAAAATCACGAAAAAATGGCTAATTTTCTCAATAAATTGCGAAAAACGGCAAATTTCGTTAAAAAAAACTGTAAAAAATGGCAAATTTCTTCAAAAGATCACGAAAAAAACATCATTTTTCTTCAATGAATCACGAAAAAAACATCATTTTTCTTCAATGAATCACGAAAAAAGGCAAATTTCTTCAAAAGAATGCAAAAAAAAACGGCAGTTTCGTAAAATGATCACGAAACAACAGCGAATTTCTCCGAAAAATCGCAAAAAATTACGGAAAAACGGAACATTTCTTCCTAAAGTTAGCAAAAAAAGGCAAGCGTCTTCAAAAAATCACGAAAAAACGGCCAATTTCTTCAAGAGATCGTGAAAAAAACGGCAAATTTCTATAAGATATCGCGAAAAAACGGCAAATTTCTTCAAGAGATCGCAAGAAAACAGCAGTTTTCGTCAATAGATCGCGAAAAAAATGCAAATTTCGCAAAATGCAAAAAAACGCAAATTTTGTTAAAGAAGCCCCCCCCCCCCCCTCCTCTTTAGGATAATGTATGAGACATTAAAAATTCTGAGAACAAGGGCAACTTCTTTTTTAATGTATATTTTTCTTTTATGTCTATCACAAATACTTGAAGGTTTGAGTGCAAATAATGTAATGCGAGGGATTGGACTGCAGACTGTTTAAATTTTTATATGTGTTGCAGACTGCAAAAAAAAATTCTGCTGCATGGCCAAATTTGTCTCTCTTTTGCAGGGGAAAAAAATTCTAAATTTCGTCACTCTATCGTGGAAATCCATTGCGAAATTAGTATATCGTTTGCGGGCAAGAATCACAAAACTTTTCTAAATCATAAACTGCGTCATTCGGTCGCAGGAAGAATATCCCGATTTTATCGTTTTCACGAGAAAAAAAACGTATAATCCGTCAATCCGTGGCAAAATTTGTCAGTCGATCTTGTGAAAAACAATTGAGAAATTCGTCAGAGGATTGCAGGAAGGAATTTCAAAATTCTTATTTCGGTCGTTACATATTCAGGGATCACTTTTTCGACAAACGGCAGAATTTCTTGTTTTTTAATGTTTAAGAATCTGCGATTTGAATTAATTGATCACAGGATCTATTTTCATTAAACAATCACAAAATCAAGCTGCAATTTTCACCAGATGATCCTGAAATAAAATCGTTATTTCCAAACAATCCCGAAATAAACTTGTGATTTCTGTCATGCAATTGCGGGGGGAAAAAAAAAAACTCTCGAGATTTACGTCAAACGAGCCCGAAATAAGACCGAGCTTTCATCAAATGATCGTAAAATCGAAAAGGATATTCATAGATGCCATAGAGTACGGTATGGCCAGTAGTAAAATGCACAGGAGAGTACAATGTACGGATTTTGTTCGAAGTGTACTGTACGGTTATACTAATGAACAATACGATTGTACGATTTTGCATGCAGAAAAAATAATCGCAGAGAAATGCAAATTTTGTGAAAGGATCGCCAAAAAAATTTGCGATTTCTTTACGCGATCGGTAGTCAAAATTTGGGATATTTTTTCTGTGATCATTTATCAAAATACAGTAAATGATAATTTTTTGGGCCATTGTTTTAGAAATTTGCTTTTTACTGCGTTTATATGACAAAATTCGTCATTTTCCACAATCATTTGCCGAAATTTGCGATTTTTCGGCGATCAATTGGCTGAAATTAAAAATTCTTTCGCGTTTATTTGCCGAAATTCATCTTTTCCATGTTCGCAGAAAAAAATCGCGAATTTTGACAGTTGATCATTTTTCAAAATTCGTGATTTTTTTTTCTTTGCAATCACGATTTTTTTCCGTGCGATTTTGCAAATGATCGCAAGAAAAAAAAATCACAAATTTTGTTAAATAAACACAGAAAAATAGTAAATTTCTGCAAACAATGGCAAAAAAAAATTGTGAATTTTGGCAAATAAAAGTCCCCTTCCAAAAAAAATTGCAAATGTCAGTGAACAATCGTGGAAGAAAAATCGTGTACTTCCGTAAGCAATAGTGTGGAAAAAATCACAATTTTCATATTAATATGTGGCAATTGGTAGTGCGGGGGGGGGGGGGGGGGGGAATCGTTAATTTTGTCAAATGGTCTTGGACGGAAATGTAGTATGCTAGTTAAATGTGCCCTAAAATATCCAAAAAAGTTTGTGTGAAATATTACTTGGCACCAGTACAACCCCTGATTTTACTTTTTTCACCAACACCATTTGATAAATTTCGCCATTCTTTTACTGAGATAATTTGACAAACTTCACTGTTTTATACTGTAACTGATTTTCGAACATTTTAATTCGAACCCATTGACAGGCATCCTTGATTTTTTTTTTTTTTTTTTTTTGGCTTTATTCTATGAAATTCGTTATTTTTCTGGCGACTAGTTGATAAATTTCACTATTTATTTCCGTGACCTTCGACAAAATTAGCAATTATTTGTATGATAGCTCTTGGAATTTCGCAATCATTTAATGAATTTTGTGATTCATCCCTCTCTTAGAGACCCATTTGATGAATTTTAAGATGTTTAACACAAGATCCATTTGACTAATATCGTGATTTTTTTTCAAGGCCTTCTGATAATTTTCGTGATTGTTTTTATCCTAAGAACATTTGACTAATTTCGAGATTTTTTTTCCCGAGATCATGCGACAAATTTTATGATTTGTTTTTTGAGACAATTTGATGAATTTCATTATATTTCCTGGAATTTCATGATTTTGTCCCCTTGGTCATTTGGTGAATTTCTGATTTTCTTTCATGATGAATTGTTGCGATTTGAGATATTTTTCTGCAACCAATCAACAATATTTGCAATTATTTCAAAACCGACTGAAAAGCATTGAAAATGTATTCCGCATATTGTGTTAAATCTTAGTACTTGTCTGTATACCAAAAACATTTAAGTGAAGAGAAAAAAATGTTTTTTATTTGGTCTCCTTTTAGTCTCTTTTTTTAAATTTTGGTCTCTTTTAGTCTCTTTTTCTTGTGATTTAGTCTCTTTTCTCTCTTTTTTAAGAGTCACTCAGCGGTCTTAGGCCTGCGATCTCCACTCTAGTCATCACTCGCCAAGTGGCGACTTAAAATAATAATAATTATTGATTGCCAAGTGAAATACAGTTTTTTTCATCAAAATATGCATATCTACATTGATTACACCTAATTAGAGAACTGGTTAATTCGTTTTTCTATTGGATGAAAGCAGATTTCGATGACATTTTTGTATTTTCAATATTGCGGGGTTTTTTTGCCATGTGTTTTTAGTATATTCAGTTTGATTTTTTTTTCAAGAAATATAGCTTTATTCTGGAAAATATATTCATCAGCTTTGATCCCACATGCATTTCAAATAATTTATTTCTTTTTTCACACTGGATGCAAATGAATTTCAAGGACATTTCAATATCTTCAATATTCAATTTCTGTTGCATGCTCAGCTCTTGGATTATTTTTCCCCCAAGATATACTATTTAATGATGTGAAATAACTGTATACTATATAGCACAAGAAAGGATAAAGGGGGGGGGGGTAATAAATACTGTATTTTGTCTCTATAAATAAAAAAAAGAATACTGCCCAGTTAAACTGATGGCATTGAGCTCACAGGCTACAAATACTAATTGTACATTAAAGCTTTATATTTTCAAGGGTTAATTCCGTTCGAAAAAAAAAAATTAAGAAGGGGAAACAGCTCTCCCCTTTCCTCTTTTTTTATACTTAATCATTGAACCTCCTATACTATCAAAGACATGCTTTATCATATAAAAAATCTATATCCAAAATTTAGAGCAAATTAGATAATTCTTAATAAAAACCCATTTAGCATTTATATAATTTAAAAGGAGTTATCCCCTTCTTTTATACTTAACCATTAAACTTCCAAAACGATTCAGAGATTTGAACGAAATCTGAAAATTCTGCTTGAAAAACCTATTTACATAAATTAAGAGGGGGGGGGAGGCATTAGAACCCCTGTTGCCCCTATTTATACTTATTCAATGAACACCTAATAGCAGTCACGGAATCGCCTCATCAGAATGATCCTAATCTAAATTTTGAACGAAAACTTAATTCTGCATGAAAATCCCATTTATATCAACTAACGGGGGGGGGGGGGGGGCATTAGAACCCCTGTTCCCCCTATTTATACTTATTCAATGAACACCTAATAACAGCCACGGAATCGCCTCATCAGAATGATCCTAATCTAAATTTTGAACGAAAACTTAATTCTGCATGAAAATCCCATTTATATCAACTAACGGGGGGGGGGGGGGGGATTAGAACCCCTGTTCCCCCTATTTATACTTATTCAATGAACACCTAATAACAGTCACGGAATCGCCTCATCAGAATGATCCTAATCTAAATTTTGAAAACTTAATTCTGCATGAAAATCCCATTTATATCAACTAACGGGGGGCATGAGCCCCCCGTTCCCCCTCTTATACATATCGAATGAACTCCAAAAACTAATCAGGGAAGCGCCTTATCAGGATATACCTATATACAAAATTTCAAGTGGATCCGATATTTTTATCATGAGTTATCGCGTTACGCACATACGCACATACATACAGAACGGACGGGCACATAAGCTCTCAGGCTATGATAGCCTGTGAGCTAAAAACTGGTTTTCATAGTCTAAAGGTAAAATTGCTAAATCGCAATTTAGCCCTAAATCGTGATTTATTATGGGTAATAAATCGATTTAAGAAATTCCTACATCGGCCCAGTGCTAATTCTCACTAGCCAGTAATTGGCTACTAAAAAAAGACAACCTACCGGCCAGTGGCCACTAAGCAAAATTCCTTATTTTCATCTTTACCCCTTTCCCTCACTTTTATTGTAAAGTTTCAGAAAATTTGCTGTGAATAGTGAATTTCTTTTTTAGTTACCTCTGTGATCCTATCAGATTTTTCTCAAAATCGAGAAAAATTGAGTCAGTCATTTCTGAAAAAAAAATCAGTCAAATTTCACCATGGGATCACAGGAAATACACGAATTCTTACAGAGAATCATGAAAAGATACGAATTTCATTCAGGAATCACCGTAAAAAAATATTAATTTTGAAGAGTTGCGAAAAACAAGAAACTTCAAGGGAAAAAAAAATCACTAAAACTGGCAAATTTTGTCAAAAGATTGCAATTTTTCTGCAGCCCTTTGATAAAATTCACATTTTTTGAGACATTTTGATGAAATTTGTGCTTTTTGTCTCTATACTTTGATAAAATTTGCGTTTCTTCAATGGACCTTTGAAAAATAGCATTTTTTCTGTGGTCATTTAACAAAATTTGCATTTTTTTTTGTGGATCTTTGACAAAATTTGTATTTGATGTGCAATGCTCTGACAAAAGTTGCATTTTAATGGCTCCTTGACGAAATTCAAAGTTTTTTCCGATTCTTCAAACTTCCAAAAATTCACACTTTTGTCTGCTACATTTTGATAAAATTAATACTTTCCTGGCGATCCTTTGCCGAAATTACAGTTTTCCTCGTGATTTTTGAACGAAATATGCTTTTTCCCGTGATTCCTTGATGAAATTAATGTTTTGTGCAGTGTTCTCGCTGTCGCTCGCCAATGCGCCAAATTGCGACTAAATTCTTCATTTGGCGAGTAAACAAGCGATTAGATTCGCCAAATTGCTAGTGCTCAATTTTTGCTTTTTCTTTCTTTTCTTTTTCGTTTTTTATACATATGCATATATATATATATTTAATATATACATATTTTTTATATTTGTCGCGTATATTTGAAATTAAATTAATAACAATCGCTGTCACAGTTAATAAACATTTAGGTTATTTTCGAACACATTGAAAAAAGGGGTACATTAAAGGATTAAATATATATATATATATATATATATATATATATATGTGTGTAATTTTTTTTTTTTTTTTTTTTTTTTTTTTTTTTTTGTATTATGCGGCGAATATATTTGGCTAATACTTTTTTCATTTGGCGAATGACTTTTATATTGAATTAGCCAAATTACTAACGTTGGTCAAATGTCAGCGAGAACACTGGTTTTGTGTGTGTGTGAATGATTGATGAAAATTTTTGGCGACCATTTGTTGAAATTCTCGATTATGTCTCAATTTTCTGATTCATGATCTTAAAAAACAACAACGCAACAGCAGTAAGGGCGTTTTTCAAATGATGGGAGAGAATCAATTGTATATGTTTTTGCAAAATTTCCCTGGATAGTTAAAATTTTCCTAGATCACCTGATCGGACATCTTCTGCACCCCTGCTTGCCATTAAATAATTCCTTGTTGAATGGAGATTTCATTATATTTTAAATAAATCTCTTGTCCACAAGTGGGCAATCACTTTTTTTATATTGTGTTTTATTGAAATTTTTTTTGTCAACTTTGAAAATATGAAATGTTATTTTACAGGCTCTGGCACATAATGGATCTCCACATTCTTCAATGGCTAATGAATCATCTATACTTGATGTGTCAGAAGGCAAGCGATCAGGAAGGAAACTTCGCAGCTGCCAACAGAATGAAGTGTTAGACTCTCCGCAGACTAATGATCTTTCTGTACTAGACATGTCTAATGTGACTGTAGGAAGAGGATCTGAACGAAAACTTCGCAATCGAAAGCAGAATGACACTTCGCCTTCATCTGTAGTGAATGAATTATCTGCCTTGGATGTATCAAACATGACTGCAAGTGTAGCTAATGAGTCATCTGTACTTGATATATCTAATGTAACTGTTGGCCGAGGATCAGAAAGAAAGCCTCGCAATCGTAAAGTTAGTTTTCTTAGTCCAGTAATGACCCCTCACACTCCTAAGAATTCCAATCTGAAAATGAGACCCAAGACTCCTATTGTATCACGAACACCCCTTGATGCAACAATATCTCCTTTTCCGCTGAAAGATTTGAAAGTTAATTTAGGTGAACGGGTAAATGAATCTTTGCATTTGACTCCTATGCCTGAGAAGTTTTCTAATGAGTCCAGTAGTAGTAAGTGTTGTTTCTATGTAGTAATATATTGCATGCAAGCACACCTCAATATTTATCTTTTATTGCAATAAAATGGAACTTGTTGAATTTTGAAGAAAGAAAATATTTATAAAGGAACTGTTTTATTAATTTTCACTAAACCTATAAAAATATTTGAAAAAGTATCTTACTTTTGTTAGTTTAACTCTCAAACAAGTATTGTTTTAAGCTAAAAATAACAAAATAATCTATACATATAAAATAAAGTCTAAATTTCGTATTAATCACAGCACAAAAAAATCTGCCGAACCTAAAATCTTGAAAATTGAGGTAAAAATACTTCTGATAACATCGAGTGCCGCTAAGAAGGGATTTTCGAAAATTCCACCCCTAAGGGGGTTAAAAAAAGGAACAAACTTTTAAAAAATTCCTTAAAAATCGGCTTTTGTAGTTATTTTTCAACTGATAACATATTTTAGTATATTTTTTATGCTGAATCGAATGGTACCAAGCAGATTCTTTTAAGTTCAGTAGTTTGCGAGATACTTCGCATTTTCCTGATTTGGCGGTGTCTTCGGTGCAAAAACCTGAAAATTTCAATCCTTATCTATATATATATATAAGAAAGTCTGGATTTCGTATTAATCACAGCACAAAAAAAACTATTGAACCTATAATTTTGAAAGAGAGTTCTATAATCAGGTTAACATGATTATGTACGCTATATTTAATTATCTCAATATAAATAAAACGCAAAGTGAAATTTCATTGCGGCCGTTTATAACTACAAGTTCTACAAGATAGATTTTAATGGATATTACATTGTTAGTTGGATAATTTTTCAGAAATTTTGTATCAAATGAAATATAGCATTCTACGTCATTTAATTGAATTTTTAGGAAATGTTTTTTATCAGATGAAGCCAATTACGAAAGTTTGGCTTTATTTTAAAAGTTCCGCTGAATGAATTTTTATGTGATTAAAATTGTTGACATGTTGAGCGCTACGTCATTCATTTGTGACTAACATTGAACTTTCCGTTCAGATGACTGATTTTTCTCCAATGACAGACAGTCTAAAGTACGATATAAAACTAAAAATTACTATGATATAAAAATTACGTTTGATTCAAAGTTTCTTAAAAAAAAAGAAAGAAAGAAAAAAGAAAAAAAAAAAGAAAAACTGACCAGCGTAGCGGGATAAGACTGCTAGTCTCTCTATAAAACAAAGTTGTCCAAATTATTAAAATTAAACATTAATTGTATATGTAATCAGTAAATAGGGCTTGGAATTTTAGGGCGGGATTTCCAACCAAAGAATATCGAGGCTCCTGCCCAAAAAATTTCATAATTTTCCGGACATCCTTGCATTTTGAAACTATGCTCAACTTCCACGATTGTCCTACGAATTTCATGATTATTTTCACACAGACGATTGACATATTTCGCAACATTTCTACCGCGAAAGATCATTGAAATTCGATTTTTTTTCCTGCGGCCAATCTACCAATTTTGTAATTTCCCCCCTGCAATCTATTAACATGCCAAATAAAGGACAATTCTGTTCTGAATTTCGTCAAAATTAAAGGAATTCAGTTCAGAAAATTGTAAAAATTTGGTCATTATAGGTTTCAAAATGAAAATATATAATGGAAAAATATTGTAAATTTTGACGAGAGATAACATATGATATCAAAAAACGGCGGGAGGGTGTTCCAAAATTAAAAAAAAAAAAATTATAACATTACATTTGCACAGCCCCTTAATGTTAATAATAAATGAAAAATGAACATACAAGAAATATCTATAAATTGTACTTTTGAAAATATGTCAATCAATGCCATCAACAATAATTGTGCATGTGCTTTCGGTTTCATTTGTTACATCACAGGGAATGACAATATAAAATGAATTATAATTAATATGTTCAATTAATAAATGAAAAATGAACATACAAGAAATATCTATAAAGTATACTTTCTTCTTGAAAATATTTAAATCAATGCCATCAGCAATAATCGTATATGTGCTTTCAGTTTCAATTGTTATATCACAGGGAAACAAGTCACAATAATCAGCCACAGGTGTGGAGTCCACAAACAATTGTATCAGAAATATCTGTTCCCTGATTGAGTTTTTGTATTCTTGACAAACTCTGATGATCAAAGCGGTACATCAGAACAGGACTGTTTATGTGTATTCCAGTGTGTGTGCGATGCTGGTACAAAACCACAGATAGCATGCAAGTATCGATATCAGCACTATATTTGCAAAAGTAACCAACTTTGCCACTGATATTCTGTAGATTCGAAACCCCAGTAGTAAAATGAAATACCGTTTGAAAAGATATATTGAAAGGATTGAAATTTTAAATATTGTTAATGCGGCCTAAAGAAATATTGATATATAACAATATCACGGTATATCACCCAACCCTAATGCTGACTGTTCAACATATGGAAATATACACATAATCTGCACTGTATCACACCTATTCTCCTTCTTTTTTTCCAAAATATTTAAAAACTGCCCACTTATAATGTTTTGAATTCAAAATAATGGATACCAAGATATTATAAGCAATGGATATCTAGATATGATACAAACCAACACTGTTTTGGCACCATTTATTAGCAATTGATATAAATAAAAGAACTTAAGAAAAAAATGTAGGATAAAATGGTATTCAATACCTATTTTTAAGACTTCAGTTATATAATTTTAGAATTTGTTCAAGATAGAAATAAAATGAATATTATAATTTAAATTAAGTTTTTATTAATTTTTAAGACCTTAACATTTATCTGCTTATTAAAAAAAAATAAAAATTGTTTGCATTATAAGTAAAAAGAGTATTTTTTGTTCCAAATATAACTGAATTATGAGATTGTATTTGTATGACTATTTTTTCACATTCTATTATTAAATTGCAATTTTATTTTCATTCCAAAGCTATGCTCGAATGTTACAACGTTAAAACTTGAAATTTTATCTGCATTGATATATTTATATACAGTAATGGTGTGATATATTTCTTGCATTTTAACTACAGTTTGTAATAAGCATAAATTTCATTTATAATGCAATTAATTTCAAGTGGATTTAAGCTAATTTTTAAGAATTGATGAAATTGAATTAAAATTTTATGAAAGAAATAGTAAAAATAATAATTTTGATTTTATTTATACCCAATCAAAATTCAAAGTTACATAACTAGAACTTTGGTTATATAATTTTAAAATTTTGTTCAATATAAATAAAATGAGTTTTAGTATTTAAGTTTAGTTTTATTAGTTTAAGAGCTTAACATTTATCTGCTTAAGTTTTAAAAATTTTTATTTTCATTATAAGTAAAAAGTGTTGTTTTTTTTCTTTTTCAGAGTAATTTAATTTTGAGAGTGTGTTTGTATAACTGAAAATAATTCTCCCACATCCTATTCAGGGTTGGCATTTTTGTTGGTAAAAAGGTATTTTTGCCAGGACAGTGGCAAAAACTGGAAAAAACCGGCAAAAATGGAAAAAACCTATTTGTCTTTAATGTGTGATAAAATCTGCATGCTAATAAGGATATGGTGGTATAAACAGTTAAATTTAACAGTATACTATTTAATATTTTAATTTAATTTGCTAATTAATTAATATTAAATATTTTAAATCTTTAAAAAATAGGTGGGATTCAGTCTTACTTAGGAATTTAAGAACAAAATAAAAAATTACATACCTTTTTTTTTTTTTTTTATCTTAAGTCAGGGATATGTTTAGGAAAATTTTAGGTTCTTTAAAGGACCCTTCATAAAATAATTTATCTTAAAACAGGACCCTTCATAAAATTATTTCTCTCTCAAATAGACATTTCACCTTCAAATTGAACTTTTCACAAATTTAATCATTTAAAAATAAAATCTGGCCTGTTAATAAACAATTGAACTCGCCAAAAAATATATTATTTAGCTTCTTTATATGTGAAGGGTAGAACATGAAAACACTGATAATTTAAAATTCACAAAACTATGTCTAAAATTTTCACAAAGTGAAGAAAAACTTCCCAATTTAACAAAAGCAGGACCCTGTGAGAAAAATCTAGACAGACCCCTGTAAAGTAAAGTATTTTATCAGTCATTAATATATATATATATATATAATTACCATAAGATTTTATAAAATTTTGTTATTTTTGTTTTATGTCATGAGACTTAAGAAATGTAAATATCTAAGTCTTTGGTACTATTTTATAACTATTTATCTGATAAAACTAGTTTGTTAGGGATAAAATAAGTAAATTAAATTGAAAATTATATATTCAGGGTTCGTACAGACTCCTTGGATTCTTTAGAAACTACTTAGAAATGAAAACGTTCCCAAGTAGTACTTAGAACTACTTAGATAAACAAAATACACCTTAGAAACTCCTTAAATTGTATTGTGGTTTTGCACGCGGGTAGTATTGCTCCCCCCCCCCCCCCCCCCCCAAAAAAAAAATCATGATTGTAAAACGCACGGTAAATCCTTTATGCACGTGAAAGAATTGCCGAAAAAGCACACATTTCGTCAATATTTCATCGAAAACGACGATTTTGTCGAATGTTTTTCTCAATGAACTTAGTCAAAAAATCGCTGAAAAATGTGAATTTCTTGTATGAATCGCGGTTAAAACGGCAATTTCATCAAAGATCGCAGATAAAACGCTAATTTTGTCTGAAAACCACAGGAAAACATCGATTTCTTCTAAAGATTGCTGATATAATGCCGATTTCGTTAAAAGATCGCAGGAATAAACGCCGCTTTCGATAAAAAAAAATACTTGCATATTTTGTCGAAAGATCATTGAAAAAAAAAAAAAAACGGCAATTTCATCAAAAGATCATTGGAAAAAAAAAAAAAAAAAAAACGCAATTTCATTAAAAGATCACGGAAAAAATGCCGATTTCGTCAAAAGTTTGCAAGGATAAAACTCCGTTTACGACAAAATATCGTGTAAAAATTCAAATTTTGTCTAAAAATAGTTGATTTTATAAAAAAGAATCACGGGAAAACATCGATTTCGTCAAAAGATCGCAGAAAAACTGTCAATTTTTGCTGAAATATCGCAGATAAATCGCTGATTTTGTCTGAAGATTGCAGAAAAGCGCCGATTTCGTCTGAAGATCACGAATACCCCCCCTTTCGCGGGGGGTAACTCACGGAATCCCTATGGAATTGGGGCTTTGCTAGTGCATGCCACATAAATAACAACAAAAGTGGCAAGTCCTTAAAATTTTTGGACTTCTTGGATTTTTTCTTCCCAACTCTGTATGAACCCTGATATTGAAAAAACTGTTGTCTTATTAGGAAACTAGATTTTTTTTCTGTCCCTTTTATACTCCAAGAAAGGAACAAAATTGTTAAATTATTTAGATACTTTCAGTAAGTAGCCTGTTGTTACTTTATCTTTTTGTACTATATTCTCCCTCCTCCCACTATAGCAGAAGCAGATGCTTGTCATGTATGACTAAATTTTTTGAAAAATGAAGAGTTAAAATCACATTTTTCAAAACTAAAAAAGAGATTTGAACAAGCGATTTTGCCATGTCATCTGGTAGCGTATTTGTTACATCGAAAGTACAGAGGTGAACTTCTAAATTATGAACAAAAAGAAAGCTGTAAAGCATGGTTATCTAAAATTAGTCCTGATTTTATATCTTATATTATTAATTTTGAGCTAAAAGAAAAACCCTTTCCTAGCTCATATTTTGCAGAAGAAGTGATTAATAGTGTCAGTGCCTGTAATTGGTGGAGAAGTATTGAATAAGCTTTTGCGATTTCAAAAAACTTCTGTTCTTTAGTAGCACACCTTCAACTATGTCCAGTAGGGTACGCTGAAAAAAAACTTTTTTTTATTTTTAATGATGGCTGGTGCGGAAAAGTGGCCACTGGTGGCTCTCAGTTCACACAAAAAATTTGAGATTTTTTTGGACTTTTCCTTACCCTGTCGCAAATGGCTTGAAGTTTTGCAAAAGTACTGATTTTTGAACTTTTTTACCTAAAAAGTTAAAAATGTTAAATTTATTTTGGTTGTATTTACTTGAAAAGACATATTTAACATACTAAATGCTTAAATAAGTTTGGATAATGCATTATTTAATTGCTATGTGTATTTTTAATTAGCCGATTTTCATAGCTTTTTCACGTATAACAGGCAAAAATTGCATTGGTTTGAATCGCTCGTTCATTTTTCTCTTATTTATGTCCCTTGGCCTTTATATATTTTTTTTCTATGCATCAAAAGTCATATATTTGGGCAACGGACAGCAGTGTAACTCAAAAACAAATCTGGAAGGTGAGAAAGGGGTGAAGCAGGACTCTAATTGTCCGCAATGCCTCATCGTAATGTTGAAGGAGTGAAGGCGGAAATAGAAGAGAGGAGAAAATGCGATAAGAAATTGTTATTATTTTACCATGCTCAAAACCTGCTACATGTCTGCTACATTTTTCAGTGTGCACGTGAAAAATTTTCCTAGTGAGATTTAGTACTTTTTGGATTGTTTGACATGCCATTACAGTGTTTTGTGCGTTATATTATTACGAGCTTAGAAATGGATTGCATGAAGGTCCATGGCAATGTAAAAGACACACGACTGCATGAAAAGTATCCTTTTTTGGGGCACCATGCTTATTGAAAGACTTGAAATCGCCAACTTATTCTGATAATATGTGCCACAATTAATGGTTGAGGAGCGATATGGGAGAAAATCGAGAAATTCAATATCAGTCAGTAGATGATGTTATTTAAATTGGTAGGTGAATAAGTTACCGAAATCTGGATAAAAGCTTCAATACCTCTCCCAATGATCAATTTACAGAACTATTAAAAGAATTGTAGATCATTGAGGAAATTCTGTAATGGTATGGGCTTGAAAGTCAAGACAACCTGCGAAGAATTCGTATGAAATACAGAAGCCTCTCTGTTTCACATTGCAGCTTGGAAGACTTAAATAACTGTAGCTTTGACATCCGCATCGAGAGGTGGACTTCTTGGAAGATCAAAAAATGTTTATCGGAAATATTGATTTAAAAACACGCAAAACTCTTGAAAAGAAAATATCGCAAAAAATGAATTTTAACGAGAGATAGAGGTCTTTTAAGAAGTCTACCTATTGTTGCGATATTTTACGCCCAATGTCGCAGCTACGATTGTTCAAGCCATTACACTTATAAGATGCAATGTGAAACAGAGAGGCTTCTGAATTTCATACGAATTCTTCGCTGGTTGTCTTCACTTTCAAGCCCATACGATTACAGGATTTCTTCAATGACCTACATTTCTTTAATACTTTTTAATCTTTCTGTAAATTGATCGTTGGGAAACTACTGGTATGGAAGCTTTTATGCAGATATCGGTAACTTTTTCACCTACCATTTTAATAACATCATCTACTGGCTGATATTGAATTTCCTGATTTTTTTCCCATATTGCTTCTCAACCAGTAGTTGTGGTGCATGTTATCAGTATAAGTTGGCAATTTCAAATCTTTCAATAAGCATGGTGCCCCAAAAAGGATACTTTTCATGCTGTCATGTGTCTTTTACATTGCCATGGACCTTCATACTAGCCATTTCTAAGCTCGTCGTAATAAAATGCACAAAACGCTGTAATGGCACGTCAAACAATCCAAAAAGTACTGAATCTAACTAGGAAAAGGTTTCACTTCCACACTGAACACATGTCGCAGGTTTTGAGCATGGTAAAATAATAATTTCTTATTTCTTATCGCATTTTCAAATCTCTTCTATTTCCTCCTTAACACCTTCAACATTAAGATGAGGCATTGCGGACGCTTAGTGTGCTGCTTTTTCACCTTTGCGTCACCCGTTTATCATCTTCCAGATTTGTTTTTGAGTTATACTGCTGACCGTTACTCAAATATATGACCTTTATGCATAGAAAAAAATATAAAGACCAAGGGACATAAATAAGAGAGAAATTAACGAACGATTCAAACTATTACAATTTTTGCCTGTTATACGTGAAAAAGCTATGAAAATCGGCTAATTAATAATACACATAGCAATTAAAAAATGCATTATCAGAACTTATTTAAGCATTTGGTACATTAAATATGCCTTTTCAAGTATATACAACCAAAATAAATTTAATTTAGCATTTTTAACTTTTTAGCTAAAAAAGTTCAAAAATCAGCATTTTTGCAAAACTTCAAGCCATCTTTAGCAGGGTAAGAAAAAGTCTAAAAAATCTCAAATTTTTTGTGTGAACTGAGTGCCATTAGTGGCCACTTTTCCGTACCCGCCATTATTAAAAATAAAAAAAAAAAGTTTCTTTAGGCCAACCCTGATGTCCAGCAAGTAGTGCTGCTATTGAAAGACTTTTTTCAAATTTTTCATTTGTGCAAACTAAGATTCGAAATAAGCTATCAACAGATACTCTTTCAAAACTTGTTTACTGCTATGCCATGCTAATACAGCAAAATTTAGGTTGTGAGGAAGATATTGCTGAAAATTTTGAAATTTAATAATTTTGTGCTTTAAATATAATTTTATATTAAATTAATTTAAGATTACTATAACTGTTTCTTCGAATTTCTAACATATATAAACTATAAACATAAATGCTTTACTCAGTCTCAACAGTTCTATTATGTGAATTATTAATAATTGTATAAACATGAATAAATGAAGTTTCTATTTATTTATATAAAATTGGTATTTTTTTTTCATTTATAATCTTGTTATAAAAGTTAGTATTCTTTCATAAAGTGCATAATTATACTTATTTACCTTAAAAGTTAAAATAAATTTAGAATAATATTGATTTTTTAATTAAGTATGCTGTTTATTTTTTCTTTTGTGAAATATTTTTTCTTTTTCTGGGGAAAAAATTAAATAGACAGCCTATTTTTGCCACCTTTTTGACAAAAACCTATTTTTGCCAGGACAGTTTTTACCAGGTTTTTTCCGCAATTTTTTTTCACCTTCAGCAAAAACTCGCCAACCCTGATCCTGTTATTAAATTACATTTTTATTTTCTCTCTGAAGTTATGTTCTAATGTTCCTATATTAAAAATTGAAATTTTATCTGCATTGATATTAGTATGTGTATGATATATATTCCTTGCATTTTAATTACATTTTTTAAGAAATAAGAAATTTATTCATAATGCAATTAAATTTCAAGTTGACATAAGCTAATCTCTTTGTTGAAGAACTTATTCATAAATTGAAGAATGATTTAAAAATTATCCTCATCATTTGTATTTGTAGAAGATATTTGTCTTTTAGGTAGCTTTCATTACAAAAAGTAAAAAACTACCTGCTGCTGTTGTCCGGAAGAAAGCACTTCTGTAAAATTTCGGTGTACAGTAAACTCCCGCTACAACAATATCCGATACAACAACTCCCTGTACTACAATTATGTTTCCTGGTCCCGGTGAATTTACATGTAAACTAATGTTAACCTCCCCTCAATATTACAATATTCTCCAGAACAATAAACAACTGTAAAACGATTTTTCTTTTAAAATTTCAATGTTATTTTCTCTTTTTATAACGATATTTTGATTTTTGAATACTGAGAAAAAATCTTTATCATTCACCATTTTTGTCATTTTTTCATTCTATTTTGTTAACAGAAGACTCACTGTTGATTTTCAATATATCTCTTTAATGTAAGATTGGCTATTTTTCAGATTTAGATGGTGGGGACCATGTAAAACCCTTCTTGGAAATGGAAAAAACATAACCCTTGTCACGGAACATGTGCCATGTGGCACATGTGCATTAGGGTGGGCCGAAAAAAACTTTTTTTCGATTTTCGATAATGGCGGGTGTGGAAAAGTGGCCACTGGTGGCACTCAGTTCACACAAAAAATTTGAGATTTTTTGGACAATTCCTTACCCTGCCGCAAATGGCTTGAAGTTTTGCCAAAATGCTGATTTTTGAACTTTTTTCGTAAAAACTTTTAAAATATTAAATGAAATTTATTTTGGCAGTATATATTTGGAAAGGCATATTTGACGTATATAATGTTTAAATAAGTTCTGATAATGCATTATTTAATTGCTATGAGTATTTTAAATTAGCCGATTTTTATAGGCGAGTAAAACTCGGCATGCAGCTGCATCCATGCGAGGAGTTCTCGGTTGTTTCGCGTTGTTACGGAACACGAAACAAGTTAAAATCAAGTACATTTTTAAAGAACATAGCACTAAACTAATGCATAATTAGAGGTTATTTAAACATTTGGCACATTAAATACATCTTTTCAACTAAATACAACCAAAAAAAAACTTAATTTAATATTTAAAATTTTTTTGCTAAAAAAGTTCAAAAATCAGCATTTTGGCAAAACTTCAAGCCATTTGCGGCAGGGTAAGGAATTGTCCAAAAAATCTCAAATTTTTTGTGTGAACTGAGTGCCACCAGTGGCCACTTTTCCGCATCCGCCATTATCGAAAATCGAAAAAAAGTTTTTTTCGGCCCACCCTAATGTGCATTGTGGTTTGTCATCTTCTCATTGCTAGAGGAAGGGGTAAAGTGAGGTATTTATAAGTGACATTCTAAAAAAGGAGAGTTCGAAGCTTTTAAAAGGTGTGTAGAATTGGACGATTTTAGAGTCTTAATGATTTTGAGTTCTAAATGAAAAATTGGATTTTTGATTTTCTTTCTTTCTTCTGTGTATTATCCTTTAAGATGGCAGAGGAAAACAACTACCCTTTCGGGATAAAATTAATATTATCAGCGATATTGATGAGGTAATGAAACCTGTTGAAGCAGTTAAAAAATACGGATTATCAAAATCTACAATTAAAATGTTCCCAAAGAAGAAGAAACATATAGAAGACATTATAGGTTCAAATACAATTAATGCACAGCAAAAACTACTGAAAGTTGCCACAAATGAAAACATTGATGCTGCTGTTTTTAATTGGTACCAAGAGGTGAAGGCAACAAATGTTCCAATAAATGGAGCCTTGTTATGTGCACAAGCACGTTAAATATATAGCAATGCTAAGGCATGCAAATTTTAAAAGTCGTAACGGTTGGCTAATGCGTTTCAGGATCGTTACAGAATAGTTTTCCAGGAAGTTCACAGAAAGGAAAAGTCTGCCCTGATTAATGACTCATTTGAATAGTGGCAAAACAAGATGAAAAATATCTTAGAAAAAGTATGCTCCAGAAGAAGTTTCTAACACAGATGAACCTGGGCTGTTTTTCTAACTCTTACCCGATTGGACACAGGCGTTCAAAAGTGAAAAGTGTTATGGACGGAAGAAATCGAAACAAAACTTACTGTTCTGCTGTGTACAAAAAGCACAGGCACAAATAATATCCAACGTGCTTTAAGAACCTGAAGTCTTTCCGTGGAATATAAAGCCATTAAAAAGTCTTGGATAAAATCTTTTTTTTTTTTTTTTTTTCTGACTGGTTGCAAAAATTATAGAAAGAAATGAAGAAGAAATAGAAAAAAATAATTTTGTTATTAGATAATTGCTGCGCTTATGCCTCATTTCCAAAATTGCAAAATGTATAAAAATTATTTTTTCTTTCCTGCGAACTGTTCTTCAATTTTAGACTCTATATGGGTATAATTGGGTGTTTTAAGGGATATTACAGAAAACGGCTGGCAGAATTGATACTTATATATTTTGATAATAAAATAGAAGACCCGTTTAAAGCTGTAAATGTGAATAAAGCATGTGAGAATATTGCGGGAAATTCGTGGGAAGTAATAGAGAAAAACAATTGTAATTATTGGAAAAAAAAGGTCAATTTTTGTCATGAAGATAAAAAATCACATTGCTATAAAAATTTCATTGAATGATTTGAACATCCGAAAATCTTTATCCTAACTTGATAAAAGAAGTGGCAAAAAATCTGGAATTAGCGTGGAAGACTATTAAACAGCAGATAATGACCTTATGGCTTTCACAGGAGATGCTGAGGAAGACATTCCCTCTTTGAAACTACCAACAAGATAGAAAACAACAGGATGGATGGTGATAGAAGAGAATAATGATAATGATACAGGACTCCATCAAAATCTGTAATGTCATCCAAGGAAGCTCTTCAATCTGTGAAACCTTTACAGACATCTGTTTCAAGCCTTTAGTCGACAAATAAAGATCATTTTCGTGTACTAGCCTCAATGCATACCTTTTTTGTTGACTTAATTGTTAAAAGATGAATAAACATACCAAAATATTGGATTATTTCAATAAAAATAGTTTTCAGGTATGTGAATATTTTTTTTGCCCATTTTCTAAATTTATTTAAATTTATTTTGCATTATTGAACTATTACTATTAACACTCTGCCAACTATTTTCTTCTGAATGTAAATATTTAAGTAATATATACCTTAAAGTAAAAATAAATCATTATTAAATGCTCATAATATGTAGCCCTGCGATATAACAATAACCCCTCTACAACATTTTATTTATATGATCCCTAAAATATTGTTGTAACAAGGTTTTACTGTATTTTCACCAATCATGAGCCCCAGACCCCAAAACCATCCTTCGTTCAAATGTTCATATAATGCTCTTTGTCATTCTGTAACTAATGTATTTATGAATTTGGTATTGATTTGGATGTAACTTGGTGTGTACATAGTACATACTAATGTCTCAATAGAGTTCATTGGCTATTTTCATCTGCATCTTGTTTCAAAATGGCGACCATTTAAAATTTTCAAGAAAAATTTTTAATTTATAATCATGAAAAAAAAAAAAAGTTGACCTTGATACTCAGTAGGGTTGGCAAGTTTCTACCGCAGTGGAAAAAACCTGCCAGAAGAAATAGGTTTCTTCCAAGTGGAAGAAATGGAAGAAACTGTTTTTCTTTAAAAAATTACCAAATATTTTCAATTTTGTAAGATAGAACAAATATCTTCCTCCTATAATCTTACATAAATTCATTTCACTGGACCAAAACAAATTTAATTAAGTATATATATGCTAAATTACATCAGTTTTTTAGCCAAGATAACACACAACACCTATCTGGAGATCTTCAACTATTGGCTAAATGAAAAGAAATTGTATCCAAAATACACAAAATCAATTAAATGTTATCCATTTCAATTTAATTATCTTATTTTTTAATTATTTAAATTTCTGAAATTACTAGTAAATAGTAGAGATTCTTTACTAATGGCAGAATGAAACCCATTTAAATAAAAACTTTTAATGTAAATCAATTCTATTAAATGTAAGTAATGTATGAAAATTATTGTATTAAATAGAGATAGACCAAAAATACAGTTTCATTTTCAGCCCAAAATCAGAGTTTTGCCATAAACACGGGTGAAAATTCAGCTGGACCAAAACACTCAGTATTCCAAAAATCTTGTTTCTTCCTTCAGAAATTTTCAAAATTAGTCATTGATTTGAACTGCATCTGCTCAAATGAATGTACTGTAATAAACTTCATTATTTATAATTATCAGTCATGAATTATCAATTATATCATAGAAAATTTTTAGTTTAAACTGCATTAGTGTTTCAAATATTCTTTGAGAAAGTTCTAAAATGACAAATGATCATTTACAAAAATCTTTATAGAAGAAAAATCAAGGTGTGTATACCTAACATGAAAATATTTTTTAATTAAATGAAATTCGTATAATTAGAAAATCTTTCTGTGTCATGGATGAATTTATTCTGTACTATTGTATATGAAAATAAAGTTTTTGGATAATTAACTGTTGTGCATAATTAATAAATATTATATATATAATTAATGTACAATTATGTATATTTATGTTTGTATTAATTACTTTAAAACATACAATTTAATTAAAATTTTTTGGGGGTGTTATCGTTTTCGACCAAAAAATAGGAAAGTCGCTTAGTTTCAATTTTGGTCTTAAAAAACTATTTCGGTCTATCCATAGTAATAAAAAAATCGTTAAAATCCTTAATTTTCTCAATCCAGTGCAACATAGTATATCAAAAACGTTTTTTTAGCAGTAGGATGCTGCAATAAATTTCTCAACTTAAGGGTATATTTCGATTCAAACTGTGTATTTTCTGATTTATTTTTTAAATCACTTTTGCTCTGAAACACATCAGACTCACGGATTCTCTTATTTAGAAACTTCGCAAAGTGCCGTGTCTGTCAATTTTTTGATAAATGCAGAAAATATTACAAAAAATGCAGTGAAAACGGGCCTTTTGATCCGAATTTTTTGAAGCAGGAGATCTGAGAATGAAAAAAAGGGTCATACTGAGAAAGTAATTGTTTATAAATCAAATTTTAATGAATTGAGCGCAAAATGACATCACTTGGCACCTTATACGTCTCTTCAAAAATCCCCTCAGCAAGTTTCAATGTTTCAACTTTAAAAAATGCGTCTGAAATGGTATCGGAAAATTTCGAGCTGTTGAAGGTGGAAATGTATTTTTTCGAATACACCCTTAAATTGGATAAAAGTAAAAAAAAAAGATTTTTTTTTTTCCCAAGTCCTACACTCCAGGATAGTTTAAAGGCATTTTGAAATGCTCATAGATATTTTTTAGAACACTAATCTTTGAAAATCAGCATTGAGATATTCATGCTAGATGTTAGTATAAATAATTACAAATTTATTTATTTACTGTGTTGCACAGTTTAAAATAATGCATTTTTATATGAAAATAATGTATTTTTATATAAAAAAAAATTGTAGGTAGTTTTTCCTTTCTTTTTATATAAATAGAGCAATTAATACAAAAAAAAAAAAAAAAAATCTTTATAGTTCTAGTGTAGTAAAAATCCATCACCTGAAAGTGTCTGCAAAACCTAAAGTTTGTTATTAAAAAAATAACTTATCTTTGCAAAAATAATATTTTTAATAATAATGAAATTTTCCAATTTAGATTTCATGTAATTTTACTTTAATTCTTTTACATAGTTAATATACTCTAACTTTGAGCATTAGTTTTTGTTTCTGGTGGTTTCTTCCAATTCTTCTTTTTTTTTTTTTTTTTTTTTCCAGTTTCTTCCACTGTTCTGGAAGGAACCCAACCCTGATACTCAGAGTCTGGAGCAAGGGCGGCGCCAGAGGGGGGGCTGGGGGGGCATATGCCCCCCGTCGGGCATACCTGGCCCCCCCATCGGGGCCAAAATTTAATGTCGCCGGGGAAAATATTTTGACGTTTGAATTTCAGCCCGGTCAAGTTAAATCGAAATATGGAGCTTTTTTTTTTTTTTTTTTTTTTTTTTTCAAAGTTGGATCGACTAAACTAATTCTTTTGGATATGAGTCGGTTTCTGACTAAAATTTGAGTTCAGATAAACCCGATTTTTTTTTTTTTTTTTTTTTTTTTTTAATCATAATTTCTTAAATTGAAAATCTACATGGATTACTACACAGGATGATACACGAATGACTCTGTATGTGCTTATATTTCAACAAAAAAAGATTTCGGTTCGGTTAAGAGAACGCAAACGAAAATTACGTTGTCGGGGTTGTCTTGGATGACAAGTAGAATACTGCATCGGGTCGTGCAAACTGAATCTGACCCGACTCGCAGTCTGAACCGGATCGGGTTGAGCCCAATCTTTTGTCGTTCTGAGTCGGATTCCAGTTTGGTTAACTTTAATAGTTTCAGGTTCGGGTTGGATGATGGCACTTAATGGTTCTTGATTCGAGATGAATCCAACTCTCATAAGAATTTACAAAATTTATTTTACGATGAAAAACTATATATATGAATGTTAATGAATTTATCTATACTGATTTTTAACTTAAAAGTTAAAACTGATACTGAAGATACAATTTTTTACATAACTGCATCACAATATGGAAATATTTTTTCGTCAGTTATGGTTGTCGTCTGGTTGAGGTTGAAATATTTTGGGTTCAGGCGTTCAGGTCAAAATGTGACGATGTCAAGCTCGGAGGTTCTGGTAGAGTTCTGCATTCACCTCGGGAAACTAAACCCAACTCGACAGGCAGTTTGAGTCAGATCTGGCTAAAGTTAATATTTTTTCGGATTGACTTCTATTTTTCGAGTCGGATTGATTTTAACTGTTTTAGTATATAGGCTCGATTCTACCTGATTTCTCAAAAGTATCCCCGAAACATATTTTTAAATGAAAAATTATATTATACGGGTGTCAATTATTGATTTTTCTACATAAAAAATCAGGGTTGTTATGTTTAAAACATTTCGTTTAAAACAGCTGTTTAAAACACGTTTAAAACATTACATTTAAAACAATGTTTAAAACATGATTATTGCTAATAATGTCACAAATTAAAATTTATGAAATAAAATTGTATTAAAAATTTCTAATTAGCTGTATATACTAAAAGTCATTCAAATTTTATTAAAATTATAAATTGGTTATTTAATTTTAATCAAGTATTTAAAGTAAATTTATTTCCTCTAAAATTGGAAATACATAATTTATTTTTTTAAATACAGTCGAAGATCTATAATCCGCACACCCATAATTCACTGTTTCCTCATTGTTTTCTCATTTTTTTTAAATTTTTCTAAAAAAAAACGTTTTTGGATCACTAATTTGTAAATTTTTTAACTGTTTATTTCATTGTTTACATTCGTAAAATAATGTGAATTATAGAAAACAGTAAATTATGGGTGTGCGGATTATAGATCTTTGACTGTATCTCAATTATGATTTTTTATATAATATCAAAGTTCTATAATATTAATAATCTAATTTTCAAAATTAACAGTATTTCAGTGTTAAATTATTTATAAAGACTATCTAGAAACATGCATTTCTGTTTCTCTATCTCATTTTCGTACTATATGCTATCTTTAATTTCCATGGATTTTCTGTCTAAAAATCAAGAATTCAGTAGTCATCTCTTTATGTTGCTCCAGTATTATGTAATACCATGATTGCATAATATCTGGATTGCACAATGTCGGTTATTGCTGCTTTTTTTAAAATGATCAGAAGTTGAGAACAATTAAGTGTTCACTTTAACTAGTAGCAGGATAGCTTTTTTTAAGTGCGTTCGTAATTATGTAAATATGTAGCACCTATAGTGTTCGTTCAGTCTGTCTGTCTGTCCACATATAACAACGCAAAAACTACCCAACTGAATCTTTTGAAATTTAAAATATATAATTATTACATAATTTTGTCGAGTCATTTCAAATTTTATGAGAATCAGATGGATAGATCAATTACAGGGACGATCAAAAGTATTCCGTTACATTACGGTCAATGGGGAAAAATGTTGCAAATGCATTTTAATCGTTTGAAATTTAAATTACATACTTATTACATCATTTGATCAAGTCATTTCCATTTTTTTGAAAATAGGATGCATAGATCAAATACAGGTACAATCAGAAGTACTCCGTTACATTACAGTCAATGGAAAAAAAAATTCAAATGCATTTTAATATTATACTCATTCGAACATAATAATGTTGATATGCATCATAAAGTACATATTATAATATAGATTTTGCATAACCTGTTGTGCAAAGAACTTTTATTATTGATTTACAAGACCACACAAGAGTATTCCATTACATAATGAGAATAGGGAGAACATTGTTTGTTGCGCATTTTAATTGTAATTAACGATTTACAATTTTATGAGAGTGATATTTTTAAAACTTCATTATCATACGAACGCACCTCATTTGCTACGCTTCACATGCAATTTCCAACTTTTTTTTTTTTTTTTTTTTTTGTAGATTTCCCTTATCTTTTTTTTTTTTTTTTTTACTTTGTTTCTTAATGTATTGTGCTACCCCATTAATAAAAAATAGTCAAAAACTTTTTTTGATACATAATCTGACTCCCTGTTATTTTTGTTATCAAAATATATACACAAACTATAACAAAATTAGAGATTGAAAGTTAATAGCATGCATATCCTTTATAGATTTACTTTTTTTAAAAGGTGGTATCCTTTATATACTCTTGTTCAGGAAACTAGGTAAGAGATCTATTTCTCCTTTTTTCTGAATAAATTCAGCAGATGTTTCACAGAGAGCATAATAATGAGTAAAAAAACTGGGCTAAATGCCTTCTTAATATACTATAAGTAATTCTTTCTTCCATCAATAGATAATACTGCAATACTATATACATATTTGTTAAGTAGTTAAAAAATATTTTTTATTGTTTTCTTTGATGAGACTGAAAAAGGCATGAAAAATGCTGCCAAATTATGTCCTGAATTAATTCTAGTAATTATAAACTTTAAAGCTAAGTCAGCTCCATTCTCTGATTATATGTTTAATGCAGTTACCAATCATAAATTTGCCATTGGAGAATCAAATAAAGTGGAAGTAACACCTTTATCGTGGTGGTTGAGCCTTGAAAAACACATTGATAAAAATGCCATGAATATCATAAAACAGTTACATACAGCTGTATGTTCCACTGCTGGATTAGAAAGAGTTTTTTGTGCTTTTGTTTTTGTGCAAAGCAAAACCAGAAATCGTTTGGGTGTTAATAAGGCTGCCAAACTTGTTACCATTTTTAAAGAACTTAACAATTAAATGTTTTAGTTTTGAATAAAAATAAAATTGCTAATTAATGTTTGGTATTTAATATATAATTTTTTCTTCCTTACTGCGGTTTGAAAATATTTTCATTCTTTATATTTAATAATTTTTCTTCACTTTAATCGAAATTGCGCTGTTGAATGAGAAAAAAACGTTTTAAACGTTTAAAACATGTTTTAAACAAAAAAAAACATGTTTTTTGTTTTTTTCTAAAAAAAACATGTTTTTTTCCAACCCTGTAAAAAATATAATTTATACTAGTGGTATTATTGTAGGCTACTTTTCTATTATTGCTTTACAAGATGGAAGTTTGTTTTTCATTTCGAGATGGGATTGGGTTTGGATAGAACACTGTTGGTTTTAGGTCAGAGTTTGTTAAGTTCGGGTCATCTAATTTTTAAAAACTGGTTCAGGTTGAAATGGATATAGAATTAGCTAGTTCAAGTCGAGTATAACCCAATCTGTGCAGGACTCTATATGCTCGAAAAATAATTCGTGGATTCAACTTCTTTTTCCCTTGATTATAATCCGTAAAAACAACAAAAAAAATTGCACTTTAACTTTTCCATTTCTACTCCCCCCCCCCCCCCCCCTTAAAAAATACAGTAAAAAACACCAATTACCTAAAATACTCGCACCTAAAGCAGCATGTTCACCAAATTACACGCATGTTCTGGCAGCTGTGTTGCTTAGTACTTTTTCGTATTTAGAAAAGTAATTTATAAATTCATTTTATCCAAAAGTACGCAAAAATGAGAAACCGAAGATCAAAAATTTCAAAATATATCCAGTCAGAAGAAAGAAATTGCTTAAAATAATAGAAAACCTCTTCAAATCATAGGGATATTTCAGCATTGTCGAGACGGACTTGGCGAGAAATTGTGGCCCATGCTGACCACAGAGCTAGACCTTCTGCATAACTCGCGGTTCTGATCAGAGATATATTTTTAATTGCAGGTCGCTTTTCGCTGTTATGAAAATAATGCACTTTAAGATTCCCAACTATTTCACAAGTTTTCACTTCATTTATGTTTCTCTTCGGAATATTGTATTTAAGCTCTTTGTTTCAGATTTGAACAAAATTTGGAATATCACGCTTTCTTCATTCGATCGATATACATTCTAAAACAAAATGGAAATTGAAGATGTTTTTGACATTGTTTTTATTGTTACAGCTATATCTAAAAAATCTGCTTTGATTAAAATCAGAGATATATTTTTAATTGCAGGTCGCTTTTCGCTGTTATGAAAATAATGCACTTTAAGATTCCCAACCAGGGTTGGTATAAAAATCGGTTTTTTTGAAAAAAACCAAAAAACCGGGTTTTTTTGGTTTAAACCAGGTTTTTTTGGTTTAAACCGGGTTTTTTTCAAATCATTATTTAAATAGCATTTGCAAGAAAAATAACTTGAGTTTTAGAAAGTCATGAGGATTTTTTGTAATTAATAGTTAATTAATGTTAAACATTCACATTAGTATTTATTTTTTTTATAATTAAATAACTAAAGCATAAAAATTTATAATTAAATTATCTTATAAGTTTAGGTTTCTATAGGGAAATATTCATTGTGTGAAAAAAAAAAAACTATGAATTTATTAGTATACTTATATAAACCTTTTAGATAATAATTTAAGAAATAATTATATGCAGGTTGATAATGAAGAACATAGTAAAGGGCAAACAAACATATTTTACTAAATTAACAGAAATAAGCTGAAATAGAAAACCTTTTCTTGTGCATAATTTAGAAATTATTTACAGTATTAACATCAACAAATGATTATTAATCTCTTACTACATATATTTACTTAAAAAATATCAATATGCATTTTATTAATGCTAAAAAAATACATGTGTATTGACTTACTTGATACATCAACAAATGTAATGCTTACACAAATTGAGACATAAGCTTAGAAAAAATATTATTATTATTATTATTATTATTTTTTTTAAATACAAACTTTATTTTTTCTGTTTCTTTGTTCTTCAAAAGGTGAAGATTTAGCATTAAATTTTATCTGTGCAAGCATCGAGTTACATGGATATTTTTGTTTTGTAAAATTTAATGTATCCTTTTTTTCTTGTTCACATAGTTCACTTTGACTGTATTGTGGTTCAAGCATGTATACCTAAAAGGGCATGGGTGTTAGGGCTATTTTATACCTGCACTAAAAAACTATGAGACTTCTTTATTTACATTTTTTTTCTCTTAATATTTTTTGAAGACCTGTCCAATTATAAACTGCATTAGTAATGGAACTTATTACTTTAGACATTATCCAGGGCAACTGCAATAGAATTTAACAGTTTAAACATATCTTCAACATTTCTTTTAAAATAAAAATTAGATACAAGCTTTTGAATTTTTTTATCAATAATATTCCTATTTTCTACACAAATTTTAAGTAAAGTGGGGCAATTTTTAAGGTAAACATCTAAAGCATCTGAAAATGAATCAAACTTAGTATTATAAGGAAGAGCTAATTTGACAGCATTTACATTGCATGCAATTTTTAAATTTGGCTCTTAAACATGTTTTTGATGTATTTCTTTTCCCTCAAATGAAAACCAAATTATATTTTCCATTTTTCTTAGACATTCTTTTATTTCAATATATATAAGTAGCTTTCTTAAAATAAAATACAATACAAAGTAACTAGAAACAGAAAAAAATAATGTAAAAACTGCAAATCCAATCTAAGAAAAACCAAAGCTTACTAAATCCAATAGCTATGGAACAGAGAAAATTCATAGTCAATCATTCATTAACATACAGAACAAGAGTAACCGATGGAAAGAATGACTTATGATTATGTCATTATTGATGCTTTGATACATGATGCAATCCTTAGTAAATCATAATCAAGCTATCTAAGCAGTAAAATTGCATTTTTGGCTGGCATATGCCATTTTTGCATTTTTAAAAAAATAAAAGGTTTAAAAAAGAATTAAAACTCACTACCTTTTTTAATCCTCCACAGTTCACAGTAGAAAAATATTTTGCCATGTCAATTTATAGTTAGTAAGAAAAATTAGATTGCTTAAAGATGTTTGTCTCTTTAAAAATTTAATTTGTCTTTAGCTTTGCTTGTAGGTCCTCCATAACTTTGATTTTGCACATTTTAATAATGTGTAAAATAAATGAAAACATAAGGGAAAAGGAAAAAAACCAAATTAAAAAAAACCAGCATGGTTTTTTAAAAAAAAACCACTTGGTTTAAACCATGGTTTAAACCACGGTTTAAACCAGCGTGGTTTAAACCAAACAACCCTGTATCCCAACTATTTCACAAGTTTTCACTTCATTTATGTTTCTCTTCGGAATATTGTATTTAAGCTCTTTGTTTCAGATTTGAACAAAATTTGGAATATCACGCTTTCTTCATTCGATCGATATACATTCTAAAACAAAATGGAAATTGAAGATGTTTTTGACATTATTTTTATTGTTACAGCTATATCTAAAAAATCTGCTTTGATTAAAATTATCAAAAAAATAAAACGTGATATTTATAAAGTTATAAGTTACACATTTCAAAAACTGTAGTTCAACTAATTAATTTCACACCATGCAAATACATTGAATTCAAATAAAATAAATTAATATTTAGTACAGTAACGTTGGTGTTGAACGTGTTCAGATAGAATGGAAAAGGATATCGAAGTATGTTGTTTCTTTATACATTTATTCTTATTTAGATTTGAATTTACCATGTTTAAGACGCAGAGAACAGCTGCGATTCAGTAAAAGGAAATGCATACCTGTCTGTTTTGACTAGTTTTCAAATTCTGTTCTGAAACTTAATATAAAACAAACTTTTCGAGTAATGGAATGATAAAGAGGTTGATGAGTATGTTGTTTAGCATCAGCAAACGTATTCTTGCTGATTGGTTGTAGAAATAATATTTATATTTTTTATTGTTGCTATGGGAATTACAAGAAAAACGCCTGTTGTGATAGACTGGAAGGATGTTTCAGAGTTACCTAGATGCAGTGCTCCATTATCGACAATTGTCCATTGACCACAGATAATAGGAGTTAATTATTTTCCTGATTTAGTACTTTTATTTTAAAATATGGAAATAAGGTTTTTTTTTTTTTAATTCTTCTGTTTATTGCTTTTTTTTTTTTTTTTTTTTTTTTTTTTACAAAATTTTATGATTAATCAGAAACCGTAAAAACAATGCTACAATTGAACTTTTAAAGAAAAACTTTGACAATGAAAAAATAGAGTTTACGACTTTGCAAATTTTGCATTAAAATTATTATTTCTACTATTTATAAATATTTTATGAGTTCCTTCTTTTTACGAAAGTACAAACTTTAATATTTTCGTACTGTATATAAAAAGTTTCAAGACTTTCATACGAGTAAGTCCAAATGATTTCTTATTTCTTTGTGTTTATATGTGATTTGATATTTTTACCCGAGTGTTTTAATTTTAAAACTGCTTTATACGCAGAATTCGTACTTTAATTTAATTTGTCTTAATTATGAAAGTTTTCATTTGTATTTTTCCATTCAGTAATACACACAGTAGAACGCCGATTATCCGGACCGGTCGGTATCGGGGATAATCCAGTTAATGAAAAATCCGGATAATTGGGAAACTTTATAAACGCATGGGGCAATGTTTTTAGGCAACTTCCCTTCACATTTTTTTCCAGGTTTTGAACTGGCAATTGTGGTAATGCACATTTAAGCATATTGAAAATAGCGTGTTTAGAAGTTTTTTTTTTTTTTTTTTTTTTTTTTTTTATTAAAATTTCATTTTCTGCAAAATTGTACATAGAAATTATATACATACACTGAACAGTATATACATTTTACAAAATCTTCGTGATAGGGAAAAGAAATTCTTGATAGTCTTCTGGTTCACAGAGGCAGTGGCGTAGTTATGTTTTTTGGCGCCCGGGGCCAGCAAGAAATTTTGCGCCCCCACCCCAATACAGATATATAACAATTTCTCTTAATTTGGCGCCCCTAGGCCTCGGCGCCCGGGGCGGATGCCCCCCCCCCTTGCCCCCCCTTAGCTACGCCACTGCACAGAGGCCATTCTTTTGTCTGGGTGAGACTCTCGTGCGTTAGAAAGGAAACTTCTAAGGTTCTAGAAAAAAACAGTTTTATGCATTTCTGTCTTTGTATTTGTTAGTGATTTTATTATTGCAGGATTAGAAATTAGTTATTTAATAGTTAAATTCCATGCCTTCTTGTCAAATTTACCTTGCCCTGCCTGAAGAAGTTTGAGTTTAAAATTTTTGGAAAAAATGGCAAAAAAAAAAAAAAAAAAAAGTATGGTCCTTGATCGATCCGGTTAATTGGACAATACGCTTGATCGGAGTCCAGATAATCCCTACTGTACTTTAAATTTCATATTCATTATTTCAAAAAACACTGCAATCGAAAATTAGTATTCCCAAATCAGACCTAAAAAATCTTGCGTAGCTGGGAAGTCTTATTATACCCCTTGGAGACGAGCGACACGTATACTTGCCGCAAAAAGACTTAAGAATAATTGTTTATCAGTGTCATGCTTTTTCTCTCTCTTCCTCTTTTTATACTGCATTAGATCTGGAAATACTGTTATTCACAGACGTCTGTCAAAAAAGCCTTTCCAAGCATATTTCACTCTTTATTAGAAAACGGAAAAAAATGAATAAAAAAAGGGAAAAAAAGTCCGGTTCAGCCAAAAGTTATAGAAAAATGTGCTATAATAACTGTTTTAAGAATAATAAATTTCAGGGCCGGCAGAACTTTCAAAAAATAAAATTTAGTCCGAGTCTTCAGATAAAATTAAGTTCGATTCGAGTTTAAGGAAAGAAAATTTCACCGAGCTCCTTCTTCTGGATAAGCCGCGATAGATGTTTGCATTGGCCAGGCTCGGGCCTGTTTTCTTTTACGATACTCGGGCCGATCCATGCCTGGTTTTCACTCTTTTCATGGCTTAACTAACTTTTTCGATATTGAGCTGGAACTACGCGGGAAGAAATTTTCAGTCCCGGTTTCGATCCGTATGAAAATCACTTTCTCGGAACGACCTGGTCCGAGTAAAAGTCGGTAAAATTTGACCCGTTCCAAATATTTTTAGGAAAAATATATATATTTTTATAAGTTTAACTCACCATTATTCTACAATTAAAATTTAAAATGTATTATTTATAAAGAATACTAGATTTTTAGAATAAAATTTAAATACAGAAAAATCTGTGAAATAGAACCTGCCTATGACGCATTGCTGCCTTAGGGGGACTCTTCACTCACTTCAAAATACCTGCTCCATAATGTTAAACCAATGGGCAGGTTGTTTTCGAATTTCTCGTTTTATTTTAATATTTTTAAACGTTTTTTGAATGGGATAACTGAGCTCAATCTTCAATATGACTATTTTTTACTTTTTCGATTTTGGTTGCAAATATTAAAGAGTAGAATATAGCAGGGGTGCAGATTATGTTTTTACTCTCTACATTTCCCTCAATCCTAATGAAAATTTCCCCAAAATTTTTATGTTATGGAATTTTTACAACCGTTTTGATAAGGACTTTTTTTCTCAAAATTTCTCAACTTATACACAAGTATATACAAAATACGTATTATTCCTAGATTGATTTTGTGAAAGTCGCTAAGCAGATAGATCTTTTTATTTGTCAGGAAAAAAAATATCTCAGAGAAATATCTGATTCTTTATTAAAATTGAAATCAATTGTATGTTTTTCTGCAAAATTTCCCCAGATGGCTAAAATTTCCCCCGATCCTAGATCGCCGGATCGGACATATTCTGCACCCCTGGAATATAGTAATATAAAAAGCACTTTCAGTTCTAAAGCTGGTTCCGAAAGTTAAAGTATCTTTTTTTAACAAACTATAACGCATTTTTTTCATTCCTATGGATTTCTGTCTTAGAAGATTTTATGTGTGGCATTTTTTTCTGATTTTAAAGTCTCCAATACACGAAATAAGGATTAACAATAACTAAACCATTTACATGCAAATAGATATTCATTAAAAAATAAATAAATATTGCAAACTAGAGCACTTCTAAAAAATGAGTTTTTTTTAATTAGAACTCCCCGTGCAAAACAGTTTATAACTATATCGAATTAAAATTTCATGTTTTGTAGAAATATAGAGTCGGGTCGGGCCAAGATTTTAACTTTTATTTATTCATTTTTGGCCGGCCTAATATATATGTGTATATATATTGTACTTGCTAGACCGTATAACCAGGTCGATTTTTTAAATTTTCTCGCCGATCGGACCATTAATTTATTTTTCAGGAACTGGGTCGGGCTCGGCCCTGAAATTTTTGTCCATGCAGTTTTTTAGACCCCAGTCCAGCGCGTTGACCTTTAATATATATTATGAACTTGGCCCCCTTGTCGGGGATACTGTGCCCATTGTATTAACCCACTTAACATTGTATTTTTTGTTTTATATGATTAAAGAAAACTGAGGTTTGATCTTATCTGGCATTTTGGTAGGGGATTTTCATTTAAAAAACAAATGTATTTCATTTAAATGATTAATTTGCAAATTTATTGAAAAAAATCTTTGTCTTGTACCATTTACGTCACTTTTTTTTTTTTTGCTTTAGTATTTTTTTTACATGTTTTAGTCACTTTTATGATACGCTTTAGTCACTTTTTTGACATACTTTAGTCACTTTTAGTCACTTTTTTTGGAATTTTAGTCACTTTTCTCACTTTTTTGGAAGCATTATTACAGTTGCATGCCTGATACTTGAGTAATGTATATATTTTAAATTAGGATCCTCTTCCTCCTGGTACTGGCCAGAAGGACTTTTAAAAATCAATTTACCTGTGACAATGTGCGTATCTATCAACCAATTTTGAGGAGAGTTTACATGTGTCCAGGAATTACAAAGATTTTGACCAAGCTCAGTGGTTAATTTCACCCAACATGTTGTTTTAAAATTTCAAGCAGTTCATGATATCCCAGAATGCAGCGACCTTATAAAAATCACTTTAAATAAAACCAGTTTGAATAAAGCTGACTAATTTCTAAAAATTCCCATTAATATTCAGTATTGACAAAAAATAGTATTAAATTTTATGTAATTGAGATCTGTAATTTGAGCTTTGTACATTTGAATAATATAACTTGATTTAAAATAAGTACATAAATAAGGAATATGAAAGCTACCTCTTTCTCCCAGCTCCTCCCAGAAAGACTTTTTAAACATACTGTTCTACAATATAAACTCTTCAATAATAAAAGTTTCATTTGTATGAAGTCTTATGTGAATTAAACACAGTTCAACATTCCATCATTTTTTAGGGGGGGGGGGTATATACTATATACATTCATATTTGTAGATTTTTATCCTTTAATATAATTAAGAAATATTTATTTCAGTGTTTTCTTACTTTAAAAGGGATATTTATCTATTTTATTTAAATATACACTAATTTTAGAATTATCCTCAGTTTCTTTCACATTGAGATGAAAAGGGGGTATCAAAATATGCTCTTTTAAATTTATCATTGAGGAAAAGCAATGGTTATGCTTGCTTTAATTTATATGAATCCAATGTTTATAAAATGTATAAAAAACTTCATTAAAATAATTTTGAAAGTGTGATTATATGGCTTTCTCTAAAAAAGCTTGATTTTATCTCCACTTTCCCCTATTTAGTATTCAATTTGTAAATGAATAAAATTTTCATTTTGACCTGTGACTGGTATAAAACTCAAGTCTGAACAAGTTTTGGACTCGAACTGAACCTGTCTCATATCTAATTCAAGCTATTTTCCTTTTAATTTATTGTATGTTTGAATATGGATGTTATTTGTAAATAAAAAAATATGGGATTTTAAATTTTCTTATTAATGCTTTTGTTTTGCAGAATCTACATCATTTATGAATACTCCTGAAGTGTCTGCTAAGAAAGAAAAAGATGCACCAAGTAATGTTGATACTATAATTGTTGTAAAATTCATTTTATTAAAAATTTTATGAATATCGTACTAAAAAATTATATTAAGTATTTAATAATATTAAAATGTTAATTTAAAAATAATTATTGAATTTAACTTGAAGCTGCCCTTGGTAAGTTCAGGCTATAAATCATCAGCGCCACTACGAATGTGCTATAGCATGTAAATTGCGCATAAAAAATCAGCAGTCGGATGAAAAAAAAAAAACATTTATTTTACAGGATGCGTAATTTTGTTAAAAGTTTGCATAAAACTGGCAAATTTCATCAAAAGAATTGCAGAAAAAAAGCTAATCTAGTCACAGAGTCCCGAAAAAACGGCAGATTTCCTCAAAAGATTCCGGAAAAAAAGACAAAATTTGTCCGAAAATTGTGATAAAATTGCAAATTTTGTCACAAAATTTGAGAAAAATGGCAACTTTCGCCAAAAAACAGCAAATTTTGTCAAAAAATCTTGAAAAAAAAAAAAAAAAAAACCAGCAGTTTTCATTATAAGATCACGAAAAAACACAGATTTCATCAAAGTGGCACAGGGAAAAAAAAAAGTTAATTGCCAGGAAGGAGTGATATATATATATTTTCTTTGTTACAAAAACTGACTTTGATGCTTATATATATATTTTTTTTTTTGCTTTTCCAAGTTTTTCTGAGTAAATGAGACTCCTGAAAGCACCTATTCATTAAACAAAATACCCCTTTACTCAACAAAAATATTCTTTTTCCAGCAAAAATGTCTTTTTCAATAAATCAGTCTTGCCCCTTTTTAAAAGAAATACAAACAATAGTAATACCTGTTATCTTCTAGACTAAAATAAACATTATTTTATAATTATGTTTATATCTTGCACCTTTATTTTTAAAAAAGTAAAGTAAATATCTCTTGATAGTTTTTAAAAAATAATATTCGTTTTAATTATTTATTTATTATTACTTAAACAATAATTATTGCCTTTCATTTTTCTTCTGCAAATGAATAAGTTCAATTTTTGCATCTAAACTATGACTTATTATTAGTCGGGATCCACTTTTTAAAAAACGGATCCAGAATTTGAGAAGTCATGGGACCCAGCGACCCAGGATTTTTCATATCAACATTCTGTCATTTTTGAGGGTGGGTTACAAACTATATATGTACATATTTGTGCATTTTTATCTTTCAATACACTTAAGATATATTTATTTCAGTATATTCTTACTTTAAATATGATATTTATCTATTTTATTTGTATGCACTAATTTTAGAACTACTCTCGGTTTATCCCACATTGGGATGAAAAAAGGGTATCAAAATGTGCTCTTTTAAATTTATCATTTGATAAACAATCTATTAAGATTGAATGGTTATGCTTGCTTTAATTTATATGAATGCAACATTTATAAAATGTATCAAAAACTTCATTGAAATAATTGTAAAAGTATGATTTTATGGCCTTCTCTAAAAAAGCTTCATTTTACCCCCACTTTTCGTTACTTGAATCTATTCAATTTGTAAATAAATAAAACTTTCACTTTGACCCGTGACTGGTGTAAAACTCAAATCTGAATGAGTTTTGGACTTGGGCAGAACCTGTCACTTTCTAATAAAACCGTTTTTCATTTTAAATTTTTGTATGGTGTTATTTGTAAATATGGAAAAATTGTGGGATTTTAAATTTTCTTATTTATGATTTTGTTTTTCAGAATCCACAACATTTATCAGTACTGCTGAAGTGTCTGCTAAGAAACAAAAAGATACTCCAAGTAATATTTTTTGCTATAATTGTTGTAAAATTCATTTTATTAAATTTTTTTATAAATATAGTATGAAAAACTTATATTTAATAACATTAAAATGTTAATATAATAATTTATATTGAATTTAATTAGAAGCTGCCCTTGATAAGTTCGAGCTATAAATCATGTTATTGCAAACCTGACAAATTCTCCCACATTTTCCTTTTTTTTTTTTTTTATGAAAATTTTACTTTACATAATTGCAGCAAGCATTTCTTTATTGTTATAATACTTGTTAATAGATTAAAAAAAAAAAAAAAAAAAAAAAAAAAAATCAATTTAAGTTTTAAAAATACTTTTTTTTAAAAATATATTCAATATTCTGTTAAAAAACTTCATTAAAATAATTTTAATGATAATTGATTTTAGGGTCTTCTCTAAAAAAGCTTGATTTTACCCCCACTTTCCTTTACTTAAATCTATTCAATCTGTAAATTAATAAAACTTTCATTTTGACCCGTAATTGGTATAAAACTCAAGTCTGAACGAGTTTTGGACTCAGACTGAACCTGTGTCATTTCTAATACAACCTCTTTCCCTTTTAATTTGTTAAATGAAGTTATTTGTAAATACAGTGAAACCTCCAAATAAGGGAACCTCTATTTAAGGGACAAAACTTCCGGTCCCAGTCCCTTGGTATACAACATGTAATGTATTTACCTCTGAATAAGGGACACTTGAAAACGAGATTAAAGAATCTGGTTCTTCCATTTCAGATACTGAAATAGTTTGTGATGAAAATGAAAATGCAGATTTTTGTGAACTTATCACACAGATAGACAGTCATGTTGATACAGAGACTACGATGCAATAAACGAGCATTTATTTACCCACAATTCTGATTCGATATCATTGTGTTTATCCCCATGGAAAGTAATGCTGAAAATTGTGACGATGATTCTGAAAGTAGAGAATAAAAGAATATTATTGTGAAATAAAGAACTTTACAGATGCTTTTAGGCTGTTCTCAAATCGAAAATGGCAACTTTTAAGACATAAGTTTTAATTTACTGTTATTCAGAAATGCCTGAAACTATAAGGCATTGTTGTTCAAAAAATATGTAATTGACCAGTTTTTTCTATTTCTTTGCAAATGCAATAGATCTTTTAAAAAATATTGTAAAGTGAGCACTTTGAACCAAATTCCCACTCGAAAGAAGAACAACTATTCAAGAAAGGGTAAAAAACTCCTTTCTTATGTCATCAAAATTGCCTCTAGCTCAATAGATAATTTGTTTATCAAAAAAATTGAAAACATAGCTCAATTCCATCTCACTTCCATAGTCATATGTTCCAATTTTATACCTTTCCATTTAAAAATAAATTTGTAAATGTGTCAAAATGTTTTCCATTTCCTGAGTAAAGCAGTCGAGAGATTTGTTGCTGTAAAATATGCAAAACAGTTGAATACTTTTTTTTTTTTTTTTTTTTTTTTTTTTTTTTGTAAATATTGCTAGTAATGAAAAACTAAATTTATAAATATGCTAAATGAACACTTGAAAGGTTTGTACTTAGAAATTGAAATTTGCAAAACAATCCCTTTTGATTGATAATTTCAAGTAAAATTCTTTTAAATGTTTTCATACTTTTTTGTGTACACAGTTTGCATAAAAATACAAATCAATAATTCTACAAATCATTTAACAATTTAGTAATTAATCAAAAATTTTAATTAATTAATTCTCTTTTCTTCCTTTAGCCTAATTAACATAATTTATACACTTCGGGTACATTTGAATTTCACCTTTAATGCTTTGTAAATTTGATATCTTTCTGAACGATTAATTAAAAATAATATAAAAACTCCAAATAAGGGACACCTCTATTTAAGGGACAAAAGTTCCGGTCCCATAGGTGTCCCTTATTTGGAGATTTCACTATATACAAAAATTGTGCTATTTTAAATTTTCTTATTAATGATTTTGTTTTGCAGAATCCACATCATTTATCAATTCTGCTGAAGTGTCAGCTAAGAAACAAAAAGACACTCCAAGTATAAGTAATGTTTTTTGCTATAATTGTTGTAAAATTCTTTTTATTAAAAATTTTATGTAGTACTAAAAATTTATTATATAAAATATTTAATAATATTAAAACCTTAATATAATAAAATTTATATTGAATTTAACTAGAAGCTGCCCTTAATAAGTTTGAGCTATAATTTATGTTGTTGCAAACCTAACAAATTCTCTCAAGTTTTTTTAATGAAAATATTACTTTACATAATTGCAGCAAGATTTCTTTATTTTTATAATACTTGTTAATAGATTTATAAAAAAAATAATAAATTAAGATTTAAAAATATATTTAATGCTCTGTTCTGAGTAAAAATTGGAATTTTAAATTATGCGATATTTAAATTAGAAAAAAAAAAAAAAAAATTAGAATATTTTGTTGTTGTTGTTTAATCCCTCAGGGCCAGTGAGCAGCTTTCTATTTCTGTATAGCTGTCTTACTCTTAATTTTTTTTTAAATTTAAAATTATATTGAAAGAATTTAATTTTAAAATGAATCATAATAATATTTAATTTGATTAAAAGAAAGTGCTCTTGTCTGTTCTAATAATTTCAAGATTTTCCTGACATTTTCTCATTGTATTTTTATTTTTTCAGAGCTAACAAGATCTTTTATTAATAAAAGTGAAAGCAAGAAAAAAAGATTGGCAACTCCAAGTAATTTCTTCTATTTTATTTATTTATTTGTATCTGATGTAGTGATTATTTTGTTGCATAAGTATTGTTCAAATTATAATAGTATAAATTTGTTTTGGGATTCATAAAAATTTGATTTTCTACTTTCGCCCCCCCCCCCCCCCCTGTAGATGATTTCATATTTATATGCAGTCTTAAAAAAGTAGAGATTCCCCATTTTAAAAATAATTTTGAGACATGAAAAGCATGTAAAAGATAAGAAAATACTAAACCTTCAGTTTTTTTTTTTTGTTTTTGTTTTTTTTTTTTGTTTTTTTTTTTCTCTCAAACTTTAGAAATTTGTTTCTGAACTGTTTTTCAGAACAGCTAGTAAATTAGGAGTTAATTTATATTATGAGCATTTAAAAATTACATAAAGTTGTTTAAAGTCTCTTTCCAGAGTGTTCTTATTATTATTATTATTATTATTATTATTATTATTATTATTTTTTTAAGAAAGAAATATTATTTTAGGATTCACAAACTTTACAAATGACTACTGCTTGCTCACACTTAAATTTAAATTTTGTCTTACCTCCCCCCGCCCTTCCCTACATCTATTTATGAACAGGGTTTTGCTAAGTGACTATAGAGATTAGCATGAAAATTGTAAAAAAAATCTATCTTTACAATCTTTGCAATTTCAGTTGTAGTTAAAACTTAGTAGGGAAAAAAAGAAATGTTGTTGTATGGCCGTTGATTGAAATTCCTTGTTCAGAGGTTTAGGCCCAGCAGCAAAATTTTTTTCTGCAGTCTGCAACACAAGTAAAAACTTAAAAAACAGTCTGCAGACCAATCCCTCGCATTACATTATGTATACTGAAACCTCCTGCTAAGTATTTTTCTGCCTGGGGATCGTTGTTCAAGTAATGCAAAAGAAATTAAACTATGGCAATGCTAATAAGATGTTAATGTTTGATTATACATTGCTCAAAAGACAACTCCCCAAACAAAAAACTGACAGAGATCACAAGTGGCTAGCATGGAAGCTAAAAATCCTAACAATCTTGAGTTTAAGAAATCAAATCTTAAGAATTAAATATTAATTAATTTATTATTAAAATCGGATAGAATCTGTTCAAATGAAATGGACCTGAAAAAAATAAAAGGGAAAAAACACACTCACCCCACTGTTGAAAAAATGACAAGACATGTTGTATCAACTTAAACAAAATTTATTATTATCTTTCATGAGGATTTTGCCTGACCTAATCATAAGATAAAATTTAATAGGCATTATTAAAATTTTTTTAGTTACAGGATAAGAGTGTAGATGAATGATAGTTCCAGATGAATAGTCCAGAGTTCATAAATACGCATCACACACACAATTCACTTGTATGAAGAAAAGTTCCTTAACTTATAGTGAGTATTGGAACAGCAGGATTATTTTTATGGCACTGGTGCAAACCAAAGAAGATGGCTAGGTTACCTCTGGTTGAGCTGGAGATACATTTATGGTTATAATTCTGGAGATTTTCACTGGAACGGAGATATTTAATTGAAGAGGCTGGCTTTTTCAGGAGTAACATCATTTATTGTTACCATCTGGACCTCCAAAAATGGAGAATGAATTCATCAGCTGCTTTCAGTGGCTACTGTTGTTGAAATAATTATATGTACTGGTGAATTATCAAAGAATAGAAGCTGGAGAAAAATGAAAGTTTATTTCTATGATGAACTGCGAGATTTATCGATTTATTATTATCTTTTTAAAGATGTGATTTCATTCTCATGAGAGAATCGAACAACGCTACCGAGCTTCTTGCCGGGAAAATTCCAAATTAAAAAAAGACAGGCAGACAGGGCTGAGAGCCCTGCCCTCAAAATAAACGTCTTCCCTCTCTCCCAGCAACCGAAAAACTCCCTAAAAAAATCAGCAATTTTTAACTGCCAGCCCAGAGGCGCACCCTAACCAGCCAATCAATGACACGAATTTTGCCCTCAATCATAGTTATGAAATGTTCGAAGGCAAAAGTCTTACCTCCAAAACAGGGAAATTTAACCAACAGTGAACCAAAGTTGTAGTTTTCTAGAACGACCTAGAACAAATCATGACTCATGTGTTTCGCAAAATGGTCGCTAGTGTGACGTCATGAAGTTGTTTTTTAGGAGGAAGAAGCAAAAAACCAAGATGACTACTCGCAAAACAAGAAAACAATTGTGCACGCCATTTGAACATGCTAGACAAAAGGAAACTTTATAAAATGATTAACTTCAAAAGTTACGGTCCAAAACGAAAAAAAATCATATGGATTTAAATTTAAGATGAAACTCGATTATTATAACTAATATTAAAATAATTTTAAAAAATATTATTTTTGGTAAATTGCTAAAAGAAATTATCGGAAGTTATTATATATTTTTAATTTAGTGATTTCAAAGCGATACAGTGTTTACATTGATTAAATAATAAATAAAGATTATCTTTAATGAATTTATTGACACTTATTACTGAGATTACTGTAATTTAAGATGTATTTTAAAAGAACATTTTGGACTTTTGAATAATTTAATAATTACGTTTTTAAAATAGCCATCTGTTATTTATTTTTAAAAAATGATAATTAGAATTTCTGTAAATAATATTTAAGTTAAAAATTAAAGTTAAATTTTAATTAAAACAATTTATATGGGGAAAGAAAATTTAAGTGCATTATAGAAAGTTCTGAATTGTACATATAATTAAGTTTTAATGAAATTTAGAAATTTCTAAAAAAAAATGCCTAACACATCCCAAGTATTTGTGATAGATATAAAAGAAAAGTGTACTTTATAAAGAAGTTGCCTTTGTTCTCAGAATTTTTAACACCTCATACATTGTCTGAAAGGGGGTGGGTTTCCCCTTTGACAAAAATTGTGGGTTTTTCATGATTATTTGATGCAATGTCATTTTTTGCGATATTTGCATTTTTTTTCACACTTTTTTGAGAAAGTTTGATGTTTTTCCTGATCTTTTGACAAAAACTGCTGATCTTTTTTAATAAATTTGCCTTTTTTTTTTTTTTTTTTTTTTTTTTGCAATCTTTTAAAGAAACAGGCATGAAAGTGGGAAATGAGAAAAAAGGAGGAATTTTTTTTCCATTGGAGCCAAACTCTTATATTTTAAGTGTTATTTTAATAGCTATTTGTACAACAAAATTAAATGTAACTGCACATATGATTGCTATTTTTTTTTTTTTACTTACATTAACATTATAAATGATATAAATCCAAATATATAAAATAAACTTATATGACGTACAGACATTAATTTTCCAAAACAAATGGTATTCTTAATGGTTTAGCTGTTAACCTCTCCCTCCTTCTTTTCTTTTCAAAAAATCTCCTTGCTTAATTGATCTTTCGTTCAGAAAGACATCTTGAAAATGGTATCACAGAATTTATTCCACACTGTTGTATATGTAGTACAAGATATTCTATTAAAAAAATAAACTGCCTTCCACTGTAAATTTTCAAAGTAAAAAAAAAAAAAAAAAAAAAAAAAACTTCTTTTATTTCATGTCTCTTTTGCACAAGAAGGATTTTAAAAGATAAAGCGTCTAATTACTGAATTTTCTGAGAACGTCTAAAATTGCTTTAAAAAAGGTGGAATTCCTCCTTCAGGAGGAACCCTTTCATGCCTGAAGTTTAACAAGATCTTTTGATGAAAACTTTTTTTTTTTTTTTTTTTTTTTTTGCGATATTTTTACAAAAATTGCAATTTTTTCGCAATTTCAAAGAAATTTGCCGTTTTTTCATGATTTTTTGAAGAAATTTGCCTTTTTTGATAAAATTTGACATTTTGAGATCTTTTTGCAAAAACTGTCGTTTTCTCGTGATCTTTTCACAAAGACCCATCTTTTCATAAATTTGCCATTTTTTCATGATATTTTGAAATTTGCCCTTTTTCTGTGATTTTTTGACGGAAATTGCCGTTTTTGCAGTCTTTTGAAGAAATTTGCTATTTCTTCGTGATTTTTTGACGAAATTTGCTGGTTTTTTTTTCCCCACAATTGCCTTTTTTCTGTCATTTTTTGACGAAAACTGTCGCTTTTTTCGTGATTTTTTAAAAAAAGATTTGCCTTTTTTCATGATACTTTGAAGTTTGCCCTTTTTCCGTGATTTTTTGACGGAAACTACCGTTTTTGCAGTCTTTTGAAGAAATTTGCCGTTTCTTCGTGATTTTTTGATGAAATTTGCTTTTTTTTTTTCACAATTGCCTTTTTTCCCGTCATTTTTTAACAAAAACTAGTTTTTTTTTTTTTTTTAATTTTTTTTCGTGATTTGTTGAAGAAATTTGCCGTTTTGTAATGTTTTGAAAAAATTTGCCTTTTCGATTTTTTGAAGAAATTTCCCATTTTTTGCATTTTTGAAGAAATTTGTCTTTTTTCTTGATTTTTTTAAAAAAGAAATTTGCCATTTTTTCAAGATCCTTGGGCAAAATTCACATGTTTTCCGCTATTTATGACGAAATTAATTTCTTTTTAAAGACTATTTGTCAAAAATCACGATACATTTTATGCCCAAATTTTTGGATTTAGGACAGAAATTTAATTTTTGCTAACTTTTAACAGTTGAAAAATAGTCTGCAAATCTTCCCAAGAGTCTGCGACGTGTGTCGCAGCGTTGCACCGATTCTGCTCCTGGGATTTAATGTAATATTATTTCTATGAAAAAGATTCGGTAACACTGAAACATAATCAGTATTCGAAGTTTACCATTGTTCAGAGTGATTGTTGTAGGAGGTTTCTCTGTATATGTAAATTTATAAGAGTTAAAATAAGATATATTGACATTTTAATTTGTGCTAATTTTGTGATAACACAAAAAGATTGTTGTAATTAAAAATATATATGTATGTATTCATTTTACTTTATTTACAGATTTCAAAAAAATTCATGAAAAAGCTTTTGAGAAGATGGAATCTATTGAGGATTATCAAAAAAGGATATTTAACTCGGCGAAGAAGATGGGTGGCCTCAATTTGAAGGTAAAAATAAATTTTGTTCACAATTGTCAAATTTTCCCTGTTTCTTTTTCATTTTCTTTTATTGTAAGAGCATAAAAAATAATGTTAAGCTTTAACTTTTACAATATCTATTTTTTTTTTTTTTTTTTTTTTTTTTTTTAAAGAAAAAAAAAACTTAAGATTTGAAAATGTTTGTTTATAAAGAACTCTCTAGTAGATGCACTAAATTGGATCTTGTTGTGTCTTTTATTGCTAATGTTCTTTTATTATCTTCTGTATCCTTCACTGTAAATGGGAATCTTGTATTTCACACAGTTATTGTGAATGTTGAAGTGTATTGTCAATAAAAGTTTAATTAAAAATGTTTTTGTAATGTCTTGGTAAAGTAATTCTCTAATTTACATCATGTTTAGAATCACATAGCTATATTTGTGGTGTATAGCATATGAATCAGCGATATAAATGTATACAGTAGACGCTCAAATTTTTAAATATCTTTTTTACAAATTATTCATTTTTATAAACTGATGTACTAGTCCATATGAACATCTTTGAACTAATATTAAATCTACTCCATTTTATGAACTTAATCTTTCTGCATCTTTCCAGTTACTCCTGTATTTTATCAAAAAGTAGGTGGGGGAAGAGAGGGAGAGATTAGTGACTAATAACTGGCAAGGATGGTGCTTACAGATTTCAAGTGAGAAGAAACAATCAAAGAAACCGGAAGAAGCAATATTGATGTTTCCTCAGATGAATTATTGATGTAAGATTTTCGAATAAGAGATTCCTAGGTTCCGACAGGCCTAACTTTCAGAGATTTTTTAGATGTAGTTAAAAACATAGGCTGCACCAAGGAAGTTTCAGGCGATGAAATCATTGGGCAAGTATTAGGCAATTGCAATGGAGAATAATTGTTTGCAAAAAAAGGGCAAGAACCAGTGGCATAATCCCCCCCCCCCCAAAAAAAAAAAAAAATAAAACAAATAATATAATCAGCCAACAGTATAAGTGTATGTTAATTTTTTTTTAAGTGTCCAAATTTGAAGTTTAAATGATGAAATCATAAGGAAAATATTAGACAGTTACAGTGGAAAATAATCGGTTGTGAAAGAGGGGCATAACCACTGGTGTAGTCAATGGGGTTCAGGGGGCTACACCAATTTCCTCTGAAAATTGCAGATAAAATGCCTATTTTGTGAAAACAATGTGAAACAAAACCATAGATTTCATCAAAAGATTGCAAATAAAAACATCAATTTCATCAAAAGATAGCTGAAAAAGCATAAATTTTGTCTTCTGTGATAAATTCATGAAAAAAAATCTTTTCCATTTAAAAAACACCAATTTCATGAAAAGATCCCAGAACAAATGCCAATTTTGTCAAACTATTGCTGAAAAAACTGAATTTTTAAAAAAAATTATGGATAAAACTCAGATATTGTGAAAAAGATCATGGAAAAAACACCGATTTCATGAAGAGATTGCAGAAAAATGCAAAAACAGATTTTTTACAAATTTTATTGTATGGCAATTGATATTAAGACCATGTAATGTGTGGCAGGATTCTGTTATAGATAATTACTATTTTAACAAATTTTGCTTTTCATATAAGATAAATAAGTATGTTTGTAAAAATGGAACCTGCTTATAATGGAATTCTGTCTTAAACAGAAATATTCTATAATACTTTTGAAAAGAATACTATACAGGGCGAGTCATAAATAGCGAAACAATAAGCTATCTCTTGAAATATTGACCCTAGGCACATACTTCCAACTACATAGTTTCATAAAAAAAGGTGGAAAATTTGATGAGATGTTGCAACTCCATTGGAGGGTGGGGGTAGGGTCTATTTGAGAAAATGCAAAAATTAATTTTTATACAGCCCCCGTAGAATAAAATTTCCAGTTAAGAAAATTTTCATTATCTATCCCTGAGTTTAAAAAAAAAAAAAAATCTTTGTCTACAAATTTCACTGAAATATTTAAACCCAAACTCCTCAAAAATTCATGACTTACATCACTTTTCCTTGCCTCTAAATGGTGATTTCTTGACTCAATTTCAACACTAGATAGGAAACATTCACAAATTGTACTTTAATAAAAATCTATTTACTTGAACTCGATTTTCTTTGAACATAAAATTGCAGCGTATAGATTTTATGCTAAATTTGTATGAAAATATGCTGGTGGAATCTGCACTAGAGGTCTGCAAGGGTTGAACTATCTAGGTCAGGTACAGAACTGATCCATAGAGGAAAAAAGTTTGGCCCAACCTGGAAAAATAAAATCATAACGTGGCCCGGCCTGGAAAAAAGCTTAAATTATAGCCTGGCTCAGCTGTGAATTTCTGCATGTTTTTTTTATTTCAATTTGGTTTAAAACTGTTTCATGTAAAGGAGTTTTGACCAAAAATACTTATATCTTTTTTTTTTTTTTTTTTTTTTTTTCAGATTTATACTTTTTATTAAATAAGTGCCAAAGCCTGTGATATTTATTTTATCAATGAATCTCTATTTATACGTAAATGTTTCACTTATACTTTAATATCATTAATGCATATTTCATGTATTGGAGACTTTAAAGAATACTATACAGTGAAATCTTTTAAGATGGAATCACATTAGAAAGAAAAAAATACATTGTAGACAACTTCCTAACTTAGGAGGTGTGAATGTGGTTTATTTTTTTCTCTGGTGTTATTATATTCATTTTGCATCAATAGATCAGCACATTTTCTGCTTAAGACAGGATTCCATATACAGGCAGATTGCTTTCACTGGTTTTCACGCATTTAATTTTTTCGCTTTTGAATATACTATTATTCAATTTTAAAAAAAGGCAATTTCAAAAAAAAAATTTCGTATAAATTTTGAGTGAGTGAAATTTTACTTATTTTATGCGTATTAGAAGATCAGTCAGGGACAGTGATTTTAATAAAGGTTGTGTAGAGACCAGGATTGAAAATTTAGTCCCGTGCAGACCTAAGAAGAAGGATGCAGTCACGGTATGGTACTTCACGGTATGGAATCTTTACAAAAAGTAATGTCCTGGTCCTGACCCGGCCTGAGTGCAGAATACAGACTTTATTAACAGCCTCTCTATGACAACAAAAAGCCTGAAGTTGTGAGAGCTAAAATTATGAAAAAGCTCTTAACCCACATGCTAGGAAAAGCATCAATTTAAATAACTGACAGAAATTTAAACAGTACATACAGGAGATGGAAATGAGAAAAATTAAACTGAATTGGAAGTTTACTACAAATAAAAGCTACAAATAAAAGTTACTTTCCACTTTTATTTTTTTAAGAAGCACTTGAACATTTTGTTAGTAGCTGAACTTTGTTAAAACTTTAAATGCATTTTTCTGCATTATGCCCCCCCCCCCCCTTTCGTCCACCATTACCATTTCTCATCTAAGTTAAATCTTTAAAGAAAGAAAGTGCAAACTTGGAACATGTCTTTTTTTATTGTTCTACAGTAATTTTGTTTTTGCAAATTTGAAAAAATATTTACTTTTAAAAATAGGATTTTTTAAAAATAAGTTACAATTTTTTAAAATAAATATTTGTAATAGTTTCAAAATTAATATTATAAAAAACCCTGGAACAGAACTAAAATTAGACTTTCCTCCTTAATTAAAAAAAGGGGGAAAAAAAGCGAAATCCAACGAATAATGTTTCAAATTATAACGATTTTAAATTATCCCATTTAAAACAATGCTGACAATTAGAAATTTTTATAAATTTTATGAGAAATTTTAGGATGTGATTTTGTTAGCAAATTATACAACTAACCATTACAATAAAAATAAATAAATAAATAAATCAAAATTCTAACTCGATATTTTTTTTACATGTTTCCTAAAACTGGTAAAGTAACATTGTTTCTTAAATTGAGCGCATTTCAATTTGTGTCTAATACTTTAAAACCTAATGAATTAGTTAAACGGCTACAACTCTGTGAGTTTTGAAGATATGAAGATGCAATTTTTTGTGTCAAATTCAGGACTGGATTAGGAAAGGTTTTATAATTCGATTTTTATCCAAGAGAAGCCAAAAAAAAAAAAAAAAAAAAAAAAAAATTTTTTTTTAAGACACCGTCCTCCCAAGGAGTTTCAACTTATCTTATAAAAAATGTCACCTTTTTTATAAAACTTTGCAATTGGAAATATGTGCCTAGCAGTAATATTTAAGGAGATAGCCTATTGTTTATGACCCTCCCTGTATAATTACACCTGCTAACACGGAAACCTGCATATAACAGAATTTCCTACCAGCGTTTGCAATTTCACCTGGTCAGGTTTTACTATATATATATAACTTGAAGAAAATATTTTGGACCCTTTCCCAAAAGAAATCTTGACTACGCCATTGGCCAGAGCATGAGCAAACCATCTCCAGGCCTGTTGTTAATAAAGCTACTGAATGGCTCTTAGAATTCTATCGTTATTTCAAATCATATGAAAATATTGAAATGCTTTCAGACGTCAATATCCTTGAATTATATGTTTATAGCAATGTTTCAGCGAAATAAACAAAAATAACTGAGATTTTTTTAACACATTAATAAAGGTGAGTTATTTCATGATAGCAGCTTTCGCCCGCTTTGCTGGTCGGTTTCTCTAAATGAATCTTGAATGAAACGAAATATAGCTAACAAAGATCAAATTATAAATGAAAACATTTTCTTAGCAACTATTCAAATGTACAGAATTGTTGTCAAATTCATAAAACCTTATATTATCGAGTTTAGTAGATGTTGGCAGTGTAAAGATATAAAATCATTGATGTACTGTGTTTAAAATTTTTTTCAATCCCTATTTTCTAGCCATTCCCATACATAATTGTTTTACATTTCCATTCTGGATCGCTTCACAAACCCTTATTTTCAGTGTATCCAACTTTAGGATTCCACTTGATGAAAACATGCTCCTCCCAATTTTTGATTTGCCCTCATTTTTATAATTCATATTTTGTGTTAAGGGTGGTTTTCAAATGTATTGCCCTATTAGGTGAAACAAAATTTGAAAAAATAATTTGGTTTAAATGTAAAAGTTTACTCAGGTATGAGTTGCTTATAGTTTACAATATTCTAAAAAGTAGATTATTTGCGAGTTTTTTTATTTATATTTCAGAAATTTCAAGAAATGTCTTGCCCAGTCACTATTCTTCTTATAAGTGTGACCTCTATAAAACATTATGATTTTTTTGTATTAATAATTTATTAAAAAATTGTTTAAGGTTCTTACATACGTATTAATAAATCAAAAATGTATTAGTATTTATTTATTTCATAAATTTAAAGCATTTTAATAGTTGTTTATGCCATGAGTGTTACTTTGCTTTTTAAATAAAGGGTATAACTTCTGATTAAAAACAAATGAAATTAAAAATTAATTATTTTCATTGCAGTTATAATAAAGAATTAGAAAGTTCTAATAGACAAAACAATTAATTTAGGTGAAGTAACAAATGCATTATTAAAATTCTAATTCTTAGTTACAGTAATGTTTATGAAAAGTGGTAACACTCATGACAAGCGATAAGACTCATCTTGCAGCAAATAGTTTTTTTGTAACAATATATATAAAAAAAGATTTTTAAAAGTTTAAACTATGATTTGTGTAAAATAGATAGTCCTTAGAAAATTATTTATTAAGAATTAAAATTTGAATCTTAAATAGCACTTACAAAACACGTGTGCAGACATGAAAATCCTGTTACAATTTTTAAATAATTATAAATATATATAATATGACAAAATATATCCCTGAATCATGAATCTATTATAATCATAACTTAAATCTTACACGATTTATAGTTTTAGAATTACTTAACTTCTTTTCTCATCAGTGTTACTTTTTCCAAGTAACACTCATGTAAGGTAACACTCATGTACGGTAACACTCATGACATTTATTAAGGCATTCTTCACTAAAATAAATTCTAACTGTTTTATTGAAATTTTAGTTGGGCCTATTGATTCCTGAACAAAAAATACAGCATTCCCTAACTTAACATTTTTATACGTTAAAAAATAGTAATAAATAAATGGGTAACACTCCTGTATAAAAATAAAAATACTCATCATGTTGAAATGAACATGCTGATAAATAGCTATTATAGAACAAAATTATCGCGTTCTAAATAAGCGCACTGTAAAAAAGAAACAACATCGTTTTCTCTCTACCGTTGCCAACTGCAATATACAAATATTTTGAAAACAAATAATATTAACTTCCTTAAAGTAACACTCATGTTCTGCATATGCGGACACAAAATACATTTAAATTTTTAACTCTTAGATACTAATTTTAAATATATAAACTATCTATTTGTTTAATTAACACAGGATATTTTACTTTTAATCCATATATAAAAATTTTTAAATGTTTGGAAGCATAAAAAAAGATTGAAATTTTGCGAGTTTTTTATTCAGGACAAGTAAATTCCCATTACTTGCTAACTAAAGTACAAAAAAAAGATCACTATTTCACAACTCTGAAAAAATCTAATGAATGCATTGAATTAAGCACAAAAAGATGTGCTACTACCTGATTTTAGAATATCAAAAAATAAATTTATTAATATGAAATTTAGATTTGAACATCAGGACATCAAACTGGCAGTTCATGTGAAATTCACCCTTAAAAACTATTTTAAGATTTCAAACGTACTACCTTTTTATTTTTATTAATTTTGTTTGTGCCCCTCCCCCTCTGCCCTTCAGAAATATGATATGGCATTCCTTTTTATCTTTTTATCATGTGTTATAAATTATTTTAAAGTTTAACAGATCACTCTGTTAGATTTCCAGATTTTAACAAAATTTTGTTATGTTAGTTCCACATTCCATCACCTGGGAATATACTTTATTCTTAACAAAAATTTATCTGCACGAAACTTTGATAAACAACTTATCAGTAAATATATCGCTTGAAGCGCCAGCGATCTTAAGCAAGAAATTTAAGATACTTGATGAAATTAGAACTCAAAAATAGTGGTAACTGAACTTTTGACATTTTGAGTGCTTTAAGTTTTTAATAGGACAATTTTTAGTGCAATAAAAAATAATGTAAAAAAGGGAATTTTATTGGATTACAATGATAGCTTATAAGAATTTGGTGAAATATAGGAAACATTGCCAAGTTGGCATCACTTTTGGTGTGTAATTTGGTTGCCAGATTTGGCAGTATATCACCAAGTTGATGACAGAACCGGGTCCCTCTTGATGGTAACTCCCATGCAGTTTTGCGGTACAAATGGAGACTTTCCCTGGCCCATCAGTATGTATGCCAATTTTCATTGACTCATTCCTAAATCATTTTGCCCATTTCCATATTGTTACTTTTTTTCATATATAGGATTAACCTACAATTTTGAAACAAAATTTTCTGATGTTGAAAGAATGTTAAAAATTGCACTGAAAAATGTTTAAAAATCACTAATTCATAAAAAAATCTCAGCTATCAAAATTTACTCTTGTAGGATAAAACATTGTAATTGGAAGTATTTTATGAATAAAAAAAAAAATAAATAATGCTGAGGCCAAAAAATCTCGAAAAATCGCATTGAAAATCTCTAAAAATCTAAAATTGTAGCAGACAAAATCTAGTAGAGTGGACTAAAAGTTTGAAGCAAAATTCCTTTTACTACTATAAAAAAGTAACAGCAAAATGTAAAAAAAAAACACTAAAAATTGCATAGAAAAAATTCAAAAATCGCTGTATGAATTCTGATTAGACTTTATTGAAAAAAAGAACAAATTTACTATACTTAGTTAAAACAATGAAACCATATTCCTTTCACTAATGTAGAAAAATCGCCTCAAAACTTAAAAAAGTTGCTAAAAATCATACAAAAAATTACATTATAAAATTTAAACAAAAATTCGAAAATTGAAATTTGAGGTGCAAAACTTCACATACAGAGGTACCTACCTACCTCCGAAATTTTATAGTTCTACATGCAGTGGTCACTTCAGAACAGTGTAAACATACTCACAAACTTCTTTCCTTATTATTATATATATATATTTTTTTTCGTTTTTCATGTTCTCTTACATGTACAAATATTCAGTTTTACTAACACATTATAAGAATTTTCTCGAGTTCATAAAATCAAGTGTCTACTGTATATTATTTTGATGAGTGGCAAATTTCGGGCAAGGGATATCTCAGAAATCAAGATTACACTTGCAATGGTCTTCATTTAAAACAGTCATAGTTATGCACTTGATATTGTTAAGTTGTCTATGATTTTAAAATTACTCAATTTTGTTAGTAATATGCTTTTTTGTTTGACTGTAATAATTTATTATTACATATATTATAATAAATTATTTTTGGTACAGGCTAACAGAGTTCTAAAGGCTAAGAGCAAAATACCTGCTTTTGGAGGAATTCCCTTTATTCCATCTGTTTCAAAATCTGTTTCTACGAAATGGGATGCTTCTACCTTGACCAAGAGCAAGCAAATAGAAGGTAAGAACTTCATTAATTGTCTTTTTAACAAGCAGTTAAAATATTATTAAACCCTTTAACCCCTTCAGGCAGGGTTGGCGAGTTTCTTCCACAGTGGAAAAACTGGCCGGAAGAAATAGGTTTCCTGCAAGTTAAAGAAATGGAAGAAACTTTTTCTTCAAGAATTTACCATGTTCATGTACTTTCAATTTTGTAAGATATAATAAATATCTTCTACCTATAATATTATATAAATTAATTCCATTGGACCAAAACAAATTAAATTAAATATACATGCTAAATTAATAATTACACCAGTTTTTTAGCTAAGATCACACACAATGCCTGTCTTAAGATCTTCAAGTATTGGCTAAATAAATCAAAAAATAAAATCACCCAAAATACACAAAATTAAATTTTATTAATTTTAATTTAACCAACATCTTTTTTAATTACTTAAATTTCTGAAACTAGTAGTAAATAGTGGAAATTCTTTACTAGTGGTAGAATGAAACCCATTTAAATAAAAGCTTTTAATTTACATCAATTTTATTAATGTAAGTAATATACAATAATTACTGTATTAAATTGAGGTTGATCAAAAATATGGTTTCATTTTTGGCCCAAAATCACAGTTTTGCCAAAAATGTGGCTGAAAATTCAGCATGACTGAAACTTTCAGTATTCCAAAAATCTTGTTTCTTCCTTTGGAAATTTTCAGCATTAGTCATTGAATTGAACTGTATCGGCTCTAATGACTGTATTGCAATGAACTTCGTTGTTTACAATTATCAGTCATGAATTTTCAATCATCTTATAGAAAACTTTTAGTTTAAAGTGCATTAGTGTTTATAATATTCTTTGGGAAAGTCTAAAATAACAAATGATCATTTACAAAAATCATTATAGAAGAAAAACCAAGATGTTTATACTTAAAACTATAACATTTTTTAATTAAATGAAATTCGTATAATTAGAAAATCTTTGTCATTAATGAATTAATTATGTTTTATTGTATATAAAAATAAAGTTTTTAAATAATTAACTATTGTGCATAATTAATAAATACTGTGCATGTAATTAATTTACAATTATGTATATATATCTATGTATTAATTACTTTAAAATATACAATTTAATTACTTAATATATATATATATTTTCATTTTTGACTGAAGCTAGGAAGGTCACCAAAATTTGGTTATGCCTTAGAAACCTGTATCGGTCGATCCTAGTATTTTAAAAAAATCATTAAAATTCTAATTTTTCTTAGTACAATACAGCATAGTATAGCAAAAAAGCTTTTTAGCAGTAGGATGCTTCAATCAGTTTCTCAACTTAAATTTGATAAATGCAAAAAATGAAAATTTCTTTTTTTCTTTTCTTTTCTTTTCTTTTCTTTTTTTTTTTTTTTTTTTTTTCTTTCCCCTAAGTCCTGTTTTTTCAATATAGTTTAAAAGCATTTTAACATACCCATAGATATTTTTAGAACAGTAATCTTTTAAAATCAGCATTGAGATATTCATGCTAGATGTTAGTATAAATAATCACAAATTTATTTATTTACTTTACTGCACAGTTTAAAAGAAGGCATTTTTAAATGAAAAATAAACAATGTGTAGTTTTTTTTTCTCTTTTTACATAAATAGTGTAATTAATTTTTTAAAAAACATTCCTCTAAGTTCTAGAGTAATAAAAATCCATCACCTGAAAATGACTGCTAACCTGAAGTTTGTTATTAAATTACTTATCTTTGCAAAAATATTTTTAATAATTATATTTTCCAATTTAGATTTCATGTAATTATACTTTAATTCTTTTATATAGCTAATATACTTTAGCTTTGAGCATTTGTTTTGGTTTCTGGTGGTTTCATCCATTTCTTTCAGTTTTTTCCATTTCTCCAGTTTTTTTTTTTTTCAGTTTCTTCCACTGTTCTGGAAGAAACCCAACCATACGAATGCACCATACGGACGCACTTGGAAAAATCCGAAAAAATTACTGAATGTTCTTTTCATTAGGATATATACATTTATAAAAGTAACTTCATCTTGACCTTGATAGAATCTCCATTTAACAAAAAAAAAAAAAAAAAAATGCTGAAAATTTTGTTACTTGGTGATTTTTTATCGGTTTGCAATGGAATACAATTTCAAAAAACACTTTTTTATGTCATATACACTTTAAGGAAAAAACAAGTTTCATGTTGAACTTGTTTTAATAAATTTAATTTAAATAACTTTTTTGTCAGTTTTAATTTTTTTTAACTATAATTTTGTCATATCAATATTTGGATGCATTTATATTGAAATTTAATTACCAAAAATTACGATTTAAAATGAAATTCAAAGTTTAGATTAATTGAAATTGTTACAAGCTCAAAATTAAGTCCAAATGAGCATTATCGACTTAATTTTGTTGCTATGGAAACGACTTTGGCTTTTATTTTTGAACACTCTTAAATGTATATTTTAAAAAAAAGAATGCTACTTTTCCACCAAATGGTGCATTTCTGTTTTTTTTTTTTTTTTTTTTTTTTTTAAGTGTCTGTGATTGTCAACAATCAGTTGGAAAATAAAAAATTTCGTAAAATGATCCAAAATTAAACAGCTATTTTCGCAGAACGATCACAAAATAAAACAACGATTTTGATCGAATGATTGTGAAATTAAACAGCTGTTTTCGCCAAATGATCGCAAAATAAAACAATGATTTTCATTGTACCATCAGGAAATAAAACAGCTATTTTTGCCTAACGATCGCTAAATAAAACACAGATTTCGATGAAATATCACAAAATAAAGTGGCAATTTTCACCAAACAATTGCAGAATATAACAGCAATTTTCGACAAACAATTATGAAAAAAGAACAATTTTTGTTGAATGATATCCAAATTAAGCATCTATTTTGGCAAAATTGCAGAATAAAACTATAGCAAATTTCCTTGATTGGGCACGAAAAAATCATGAATTTTGTCGATCAGGTGCAGAAAAATCCTGAATTTTGTCAATTATAGTTTCAATTGAATCATAGAAAATCGGAGTTTGCTGCCAAGACAAAAAGAAATTGTTTGCTCAGATGACAATCATTGCAGAGCGAAGAAATTTCGATATGAAAACTGTCTTTTCCTATCATATAGGGCTTCTTCTATGAATTTTAGCAACACATGATGGTCCAATGCAAAAAAACTAAAAAATCAAATTGATGGATGTTATGACAAAATTATGATTGCTAGAAGAATGCAAATGATGATGTTGTTAATACAAAAGATGGAATGTGCTTTGTTCAAAGTTTCCACAGGACTTACAATCATTTGGACAACTAGCCAAAAATCTGTTTTCTAAAGTAATACAAAATTATGCATCCTCTCAAAGAACAGATGTACATGCAGCAGGGTTGCCGGCTTTCAGCCAGGCCAAAAAAAGCTGGCCGGCTTTTTTTGGTTTTAGCCACTTAAGAAAAGCTGGCTTTTATTTTTTTAAAAGTTAATTTGCAGCTAATCTATATTAAATTTGGAGTAATTTATTTTACATTTACAGTCCCTGGCCAAATTATTAGACGCACTCCCTTTTCCTTGTGTCGAATCATATTACTAGCTTCATAGAAATATTAATGTGTGAATAACTGCAATTAATTATGTACATCATTTGTAGGATTATAATGAATAAAAAACATGCCTATGACTTTAAAACTCTTTCTTTTTACAAATTAAATAAAAAATGGCTGAAATTGCAAAATTTATAACTTGAAGCTAAAAAAATGTCAATATTTTTTGGAGCCTCTTTTGGCGGCTATCAGTGCCTCTATTCTTCGCAGCATGCTGTTAGTACAAAATTGAAGAGTTTCTTGTATGCGTGGGTGACGATTCCAGATATGGATAAGATTTTCTATGAGCTGGGTTTGGTTTGTTATGACTTCTTAGTCAATTCTCCAGACCAATATAAAGAGGTTTTCAAAATCAGTTTATTCTGAAGCTAAAATGATGGTTTCCAAATGAAGAACCATTTCTATTTTTGCAAGTTAAAGCTTTTTGTTACATAGCATGATCCGTCAAGGTCTATTTTCAATAAAAAAAAAATATCCCTGTGCTGAACTGCTCCCAGTAATTCATCAGACATGAATACCATTGAAAATGTTTGGGAGCTAATGAAGAAAAAACTGGACAAAGAGCTGATAACGAGCAAAACATAGCTCATAGAAAAATTTATCCTTTGTCTGGAAACATCACTCACACATGCAAGATACATTTCAATTTTGTATTAACAGCATGCCATGAAGAATAAAGGCACTGATTGCCGCCAAAGGAGACTGCAAAACATATTGACATTTTTTTAAATTTCATTTTTAAGTTTAACAATTTTAGCAGTTGTTAATTTAATTTACAAAAATAAATAATTTTAAAGTCATTGGTATGCTTTTAATTTATTATAATCCTACAGATGATGTATATAATCAATTGTAACTATTGACATAGTTAAATCTCTATGAAACTTGTAATATGATTCGACACAAGAAGATATGAGTGTGTCTAATAATTTGGCCAGGGACTGTATTAATAGAATATTTATGGAAAGATTGTCACCGATACAGAATAAACAATGTTGAAAGAGAAATTAGAAAGAATTCAGTATTTGAGGAGAGTTTAGTATATAAGTATAAAAAATAAAAAGAGCAATTAAAAGAAAAAAGTTCTCCAACTTAAATTTTGGAAATCTGTTTGCTATTTAAGAGATTACATGTATGCACACTTGTATGAATATATTCATGCATACATTTACTCTATGAATGAATATATTCATTCATATGCTAATTCATAATACTGTTTTTATTACATGACTTTATGTATGACTTTAAATGTTTATAGGGAATAAAATAAGACATATTAATAGCTCTTAAAATTAGTTAATAAAATATTCTAACCATTATAATATAAGTAACCATTGACCTCTAATTTTATAAAGCAGTAAAAATGGAAAAAGTGGAATAAAGGTCTATGTAAATAAATTTAAAAAAAAAAAAAAAAAAAAAAAAAAAGCACTTGGTATGGCCATTTTATAATTTAGCTGACATATTTGTCAAAAAATCGCTAAAAATGTGCACATTTCATCAAAAAAAATCGCTAAAAATGCACACATTTCGTCAAAAGATCACAAAAAATGCACACATTTTGTCAAAAGATCGCGAAAAATGCACACATTTCATCCAAAAATTACAAAAAACGTGCAAATTTTGTCAAAATCGCAAAAAACGCGCTAAATTCATCAAAAAATCTTTTAAAAGGCACACATTTCATCAAAAGATCGTGAAAAACGCACACATTTTGTCAAAAAAAAAAAATCTCTAAAAACATGCACATTTTGTCAAAAGATTGCAAAAAGCGTGCAAATTATGTCAAAAAATGATGAAAAACATGCAAATTTCGTCGAAACAAATCTCAAAAAATGGTCACACTTTGTCAAAAGATCGCGAAAAAATTTACACATTTCGTCAAAAAATCGCAAAAACATGCAAATTTCGTTAAACAAAAAAAAAAAAAAAAAAAAAAAAAAGAAAGAAAGAAAAAGCTTAAAACACGCTTATTTTGTCAAAAATTTACGAAAATGCACACATTTCGTCTAAAGATCGCGAAAAAAAGCACACATTTTGTTAAAAGATCCTGCAAAATGCACTCATCATCAAAAATTGCGAAAAATGAAAATTTTGTCTAAATTTCACAAAAACGCATACATTTTGTCAAGAGATCTCAAAAATTCGCAATCCAGGGATCATTCTAGAAATTAAAAAAGGGCAGGGCGCATATTACAGAAAAAGGGCAATTTTGTCAAAAAGGGCACATTATTTCATAAAAAGGGCATATTTACAATAAATGCATTTTGTATTGAAATACCCATTAATATTACTTTTATATCATGTTTAAAATAGTATGCTTTCAACTCATTAGTAATATATTTAGAAATTCTATACATTTTACAATAATTAATAAATGAATTTTGATGAAAATCCGTGCTTTAGTCCTTGAGATATAGCTATCATAGAAATTTGGGAAAATGCTTCATAGTGGCGCCATCTGTTCGCCAATTTACACCAAAACTTAATCAGTCTCTATTTATTTGAAGCTCTAACAGAATATGAAGTTTGATGAAATTCTGTGCATTAGTTCTGGAGATATGACTATCGCGGACATCGGAAAAAATGCGGCACAGTGGCGCCATCTGTTCGGCAATTTACACCAAAACTTAATCTGAGTCTATTTATTTCAAGGTTTAACATAATTTTAAGTTTAATGAAATGTCATGCATTAGTTCTTGAGATATAACTATCGGAGATATTGAAGCATAGCAGCGCCACCTGTTCAGCGATTTACAACAAAACGTAATTGGCATCTATGCATGTCAAGGTTTAGCTGAATATGAAGTTTGATGAAATTCCGATATTATCAATCAATTATAAATTCCGTTCTTGCGGTACGATTATCGCGGAAATCGGGAAAAATGCGGCACAATAGCGCCATCTGTTCGGCAATGTACACCAAAACTTAATCAGGCTCTGTTTATTTCAAGGTCTAACATAGTATTAAGTTAGATGAAATTCCATGCGTTAGTTCTTGAGATATAACTAAAGGAGATAATGCGCCATAGCAGCGCTACCTGTTCGGCGATTTACACCAAAACATAATCGGCATTTATCTATGTTAAGGTTTAGCAGAATATGAAGTTTGATGAAATTCCGTACATTAGTTCTGGAGGTACGGTTATCGCGGAAATCGGGGGAAATGCGGCTTAGCGTTACCTGTTGAGCGATTTACACCAAAAAATAATCAACATCAATGTATATCAAAGTATCACTAAATCTGAAGTTTTATTGAATTCCATATATCAATTCAAGAAAATGTGTCACAGACAGATATTTTCTAAAAATACTCAAATATTTTCCAAGACTCTCTAAAACATATACATCCATCGAAAACTAAAATTCGAATTTTTTCACGAATTTAATACTTTCTTCTAAAAATAATAGAAACTTAAACGAAGAAAAGGGAGGAATATGACGTTTGCTCTCTTCATTAAGGAGTCATTTTATCCCAATGTTGATCTTGAAAAATAATTATGAGACTGATATGGCCCGAGAAATTCAGACCCGCACTGTATCTGCAAAAAATGGATAAATGTCGACCAATGCCCGGTCCTAATCAAATAATAATAAATCGACCGGCGGGTCGGGCAGCGTCGTGCGAAAAGAAAGCTGTGTCCGGGGCAAAGTTTCAATTTGGCGTCCCCCACTTCTTCTTTTTGTGACAGGTGTTACAAAATTGAAAAGTGTGGAGACACAAATTCTATTGAATACACATAATGTATACATATTATGTACATGTATGTACACATAATTTATCTTACAACTTTAAAATGCTTAATTTTAACAACAAAAAAATATAAGATAAAATTTTCTAGCAAAGGGTATCTAGAAAACAGATGCGAAATAAATGCATCTACTACAGTATAACAACCAGCGCCGTGCAAAATGGGGGGGGGGGGCGGACGCCCCGGGCGCTGAAATTTAGAGGGCGCCAAATTTATATTACCAACGTCATTTTTGGCCTGTCACAAGAAAAAGTTGAGGGAAGAGAGCGTCAAATTAAAATTTTGCCCCGGGCACAATTTTCTCTTCGCAAGCCCCTGATAACAGCTTGTGTGTGTGTAATTCCTTATGAAAGAGAATATGCAATTATGAGAATGTATGTTTTTGTCACACACACACAAAAAAGAAAAAGAAAAAAAAAAAAAAAAAAAAAAACTCCGCAATTTGTACATTTTTCCCTTTTTTTTTTTTTTTTTTTGCAAGAAAAGAAGAAACAAATTTAGGTTGGTAGAATAAATTTGACGTCCCCCACATTCCGCGCCCGGGGCGACCTGGCCCTGCGTACGGGCCCGAATTTGGTTTGACAAAATTAGGATCAATTTTCAAATGGATCAGGCCGGCAGAGTTGGAATAATATTTTTAACGGGCGGATTGCCCCAAAAATAAGATTTGTCAGCCGGCAGACGAAAAAATTATTTGGACCGGGCGGTCCGATTAAAAAATTTAAATTAAACGGAGGATAAAATATGAACTATTTTAAACGGATTTGACGTTCGTGAGAATAAGCACAAATTTCTGTACAAGCTGATGCTAGTTTGAAAACATCATTATAAAACAAAGACATAAGATGTCTAACCTAGAGATCGGACGGCACATCGTGTCTGATCTCGCGTTTAATTTATTCAACAAACATGGGCCGGGCCGGAATCAGGCTGTCAGTTATTCACACGATAGTGTAGCTGGTCAATATATTTTGTAAAAATAATCATTGCAATAATAAATATCTGTCAACGGAATATTATTTGCGGGGAAACTGCCATTCGATTTTCGTAGTTTCCAAATGAGAACACGTGATAAATTTTGCATTTCCGAACAAAATTTAATTCAGAAGTACGCCAAAAAAGTAACTCTTTTGCTCTTTTTCTTTTTTTTTTTATTGCAAACTATTTATTTTTATTTATGAATTTGTATCTGAATGTTGAAAAATTCTGAGTTTAATTTAATCATTAAAGATATTAAATTGCGTTTAAGAAAAAACAGGTTTTACCATAGAAATTGAGTTGGGCCTGACAGAACCTATTTACTTTTGACTTTGCAGGAGACAAGTCAGGCTTGTTCTCATTGATTTTGTCCGAGCTGGCTGGGCCCAGGGCTGTACGGGCCCATGTAACTTTCGTTGCCGCATGTTATGCATAGTCATTTAAGGGCAAGGTCGAATTGAAAACTGAGAAAATATAAGTGGGTCGGGCCGGTCAGAAGTTTTTTCTTTTACATAGTGTCGAACCTACAAGAATTTGATCCGTGCAGATATCTTACTTCCAAAGATTAGTTAACTTTGTTTTCTTTTCACACATTCTGTTTGTAAATTGCGAGTCATACTATTAAATTTTTCTTACTCTGCAGATTCTTTTTACGTGAGATGCGCCACGTTGAAGAGAAGTGTTTGTTTATTGATGCGTAATATGAGTAATCGTTGAATACTTGAGAATGAGAATGCAGTTTACGTATTATTTTATTCTGCGATGGTTTAAGTTAAAAGCACTTAAAAGGAGTTTAACATTTGAGCTGCGTTATACTTTCGGAGGATTTTTTGTTATTGTTTACTCAGCTCTGCATATAATCGTTGTATTTATTTAACGTAAATAATGTTTTAAATAAGCTATATAATGTAAGTCATTAGAACGATAGGGTGGTAAAAATTGAAATAAATGAATGCAAGGTGGAAATACTTGTATTATCTAAAAATCTTTAATCTCGTACTTTAATAAATATACAGAAGATCGATTTTAAGTAAATTGTTTTTGCTTTCGTATACTAACGCGCAATCACTAAAATTAAGCTTACGGATATGTGTATTCTTAAAATTAAATATTTAGTTTACATTTCAACGGATTTTATTTTGCATATATTTCTATTTTTTGCGGGGGGGAGGGGAGGAGGGCGCATTAAATAGCTAAGGTTGATCTCTACAAACGCTGCTTTTTATTTCTTCGATTCTGTTTGGATATTTATACATATATTAAATCTCTTTTATCGGATCAACGTTATATTAGCGAGCGGTTGTTTCCGCGTAGGTGCAGTAGCCAAGGATATACAAAACTTCCAAATAAATACATGAAAATAAAAAAGTAATAAACTTTTGCTTGTTTTTACATATTTTCTAAAATAATGAAATGGATTTAAAACCTAAGAGGGAAGGAAGAATTCCCTTGCTCTCCTTCATAAGAAAAAGGAAGAAAACAGGTAGTGAACAAACCGCCCCTATCACCCCCTCTCCTCCTTTCGCACGGCGCTGCGAAAGGAGGAGAGGGGGTGATAGGGGTGGTCGCCACGGGCTCGGAAGTTTAGGGGGCGCCAATTTATACTACCAACGTCACTTTTGGCTTGCCACAAGAAAATGTTAGAGGAGGGGACGCCAAAATGAAACTTTGCCCCGGGTGCAGTTTTCTCTTCGCACGTCCCTGTGAACACGCATTTGCTGAACATTCGGCATTGAGTTGTCTTGCAATTGCCTCGATGTATTATCGGGCGGGGTGGGGGTGGGAGAACTAAAAATTAAGGAAATGAAAACATCAAATTTTATTCAAAATATAAATTTCTTTAGACTATATCAATCATAAAATTGTAGGGCTCTGAAAAAAAAAATTGTAGTTACTAAAGCCGAGTAATGTTTGTATCAATATAATAACATTTATAATTTAATAAACTATACTATGTGAAAAGTATTAAAACTTATGATATGAAATTTACGTTATCGATTTTTCCCATAAAAAATTCTGTTATTTTAGCACATTTCTTTCCTTATTTAATATATATTCACGTTCATTTTCTTTTTCCCACGATCTCTGATCTTTCTGTTTTCTTTTTAAAACTCATTCCCTAAGCAACTTATTTCTTTTTTTTAGAAAAACAGATTAATTTGAGTACAAAACAAAACTGTTTCTCGTTTTTTTAAAGACTTGGTGTAAAAGGTATCACTGAGTCAAGTGTCAGACCAAATGGTCATAATACTATTTCACAAGAGCAGGTGAAAAGTGAACAGGTGAAATGTTCAAGAGAACAAAGAGAGTGGGAGAAAAAGAGGGGATAATTACTTCCGATGTAGCGTACTAGCGTTCAAAAAAGGAAATATAGATAAGAATTTTTTGAATTGCAATACAAACAAGGCAGGAATGAATCCCAAAATAATAAGAAGGGCGGACTTCTTCCATGAAAAAGGGCAAGGAGGGCGGCATTTTATCTGAAAGGGGCACAAGGGCGGCCCGCCCTTCCGAACCTTTCTAGAATGATCCCTGCGCAATCTTCCGCAAGAGATCGTGAAAGACATGCAAATTTTGCCAAGAAATCGGAAAAAAAAAAAAAAAAAAAAAAAAAAAAAAAAGAGAGAAAGAGAGAGAATTAATTTTTGAAAATTCCTCCCCCACCTTATTTTCTCTCAACTCTGGTTACTGATAACTTTTATTGAAACTTGGCATCTCTGTCATTATATTTCACTTGGTTATAGAGCTATGAGAAAAGTAATTAGGCAAATCCTTTTTTTCCCCCTCCCTACTGAACAGATTTTGGTTGAAGTTTCGCTATTTTAAAATATAAAGGTATGTAAAATGTGATTTACAAATTGCAAAGCTGATATACTATGTGAACAAAGCCCCAGATAAAAGCTAGTTTAAAAATATAAGACAATCTTTATATGTATATGTATGGGTGTTTTTTTTAAATGCTATTCTGAATTTTGATTAAAATATTTCTTACCTACATTTATTTTTTTCTTATTTTAGAAAAAAGAAAATCTAATAAGAGTAAGTCTGAAAATCTTAACACAAGAAGCAAGAAAAAATTTGATTTGAAAGCCAGTTTATCAAGAAAGCTTGGGTATAAACCCTATTCTGGTCCTTTGAAGCCCCTCACCCCAAGTAATCTGAATACTTCCAGTCTTTGTGATCACAAAAACAAAGTTACTCCTGCAAAGGAACCTGTTAACAAAGTTGTTACTTCCAACAGGTAAGATTATAAATTTCTAATTAGATTTTTTTTCTAACACTTGAAAATATGATTGTTATGTTGTGAAGATAATCAATTATATCGATTTCTTTACATCATTATTATTCCATTTGTTTCTTCTCTTATGTGTAACTCTATGTTTCCTTCAATTAATGTTCAAATTGCATTAATTTTGTACCATACTTTCTCCTTGGTTCAAATTATCAATTGTTTACTATATCGATATTGCTCGCATTTTAGTTTTCATTTTTTTTTAACTTCTCACATAACTCCATGTATTTATTTTATACTCTCCCAGTTTTAAATTATTTTCAGCAGTTGCAACAAAAAATATTAACTACAACTTCAAGTTAATTGCATTTCATTTTCCCGCTTCTTTCTCATTGGTTCAGTCATGTTTATCACTGGGGAAAAATCATCGCTTCCTTAACTATACTCGCCTTGTTATAAATATTCTTGGCACTTTTTGATTAGCCCTACTTGGCGTGCTGTGCATTGGATATTACAGCAACTTCTCGTTGGTTTTTAGTTTGTGAGTATCACGTTTTTTTTAGTATGCAGATTGGAAATGTCGCAGTGAAGTGTGCGGTAAGCTTTTTTCTTTTTGTGATTTTTGCATTGACTCTTAAGCCTATTTCTACATGTGCACAATGGATACTAAAGCGAAAGATCTGTCTCCTGTAACAGATGAGTATTCTTATATGTATATTAATATAATACAACTATCCTTAGTATTACAAAGTGCCAAACGTTAGTCATAATGTTTACCACACATGTATACACCAGAATAATATACAACACATTGTGGTATAATTACAATACATGATTTTTAATATTACAACACCGACTCAAACACAAAGTGTATGAAAGTTATTCCTTAATTTAATGCAATTATAGAATATTAATCTTTAATTATATATCTAATATTAAATTTATCTTTTTTTTGTAAAAAAAAGAAATTTATGCATAAGATGGACATACATAAATATAATACTCCTTAATATTTAAGAATGCAATTTTTTTTTCCCAACAAAATATTTAGGACTTTTTTGTAAAAAATTAGGTAAGTTCGAATCAAGACACAATCCAAAACATTTAAAATTAACATGATCTGCAGCCCCAAAAATTTCAACCCATCCCAAACTATAATTGAGAAAATTTATTCCAAATGCCAAGTTTTCAAGTCCAACTTGAATAAAATCAAGTTATTCATTTTGATGCATTTCTTTGGCAGGATTCTTGTGTATATTGCAAAATTGTCTAGTTCAGTATTCTAACAGAAAAATGTTAATTGTAATTTAGAATTTAAAAAATAGATAATCAAAAATGTAATCATAATCAACTGGCATAAATAGAGGTATAATCATAATCAGTTTTTAGAAATTGAAAATAATTGCAATCGATTACTGTTCTCCATGATTGACTCGAAGTCTGGTCAAGATGTAATCACACAGGAATGGAAAAAAGTTCCATTACAAGCAGTCTTCCGTTTAAAGAAGTGCAATTATAATACACTGTCTCAACAGGATCTATCGTTCGTTTTGTGGTATCCTGAAATTGTTCCGTATCAGACTGGAGATTCTGTTATATCAATATTCCATTTTCTAAAGTTATACTTGTTTCATCAAAGACCGGTAAAAACCTCGTTTCAAACAAGTGTTTTCTAAATTTAATTGTATTTCAATTGATATTAAAATCATGTAACATGTCCACTTAAAGCAAGATTTTGTTGTAGATAATTATTATCTTGACAAATTTTGTTGTTCGTATAATTTAAATAATTATATTTATGTAAATACACACAATTTGTAAAAAAATAATCAGCCTATAATGGAACTCTGTCATAAATGGAAATGTTCCGCAATCCTTTAAAAAAGAATACTATACAATTACACCTGCTAATACAAAAACCTGTGTAAACCGGAATTTACACCCTTATTTCCACACACAAAGAAAGAAAAAAAAAAAAAAAAAAAAAAAACTGTGCCACTGCGAAGGGTGTAAAAATCTAGGTGTCAGCAAGCTGTCTATTAGCACTAAAATTTAATTTTTTTTTTTCTTTGCTGATATGTTAAGAGCATTCTAGCAAGAATTTTACTTGAAATATTAGGCAAAAAATAGAATAAATTTAGTTGTGAGAGACTGCCTGTGACACATAGATTTTTACATCCCTGGGCTGGCATGTATATGCAGGGTTCATACAGACTCCTTGGCAGGGGTGATTCTCGTATGAAATTTCCGAAAATTCAAGGCATCCAATTCCGAAAATTTGAAATTGGGTTATCATTTCCGCATAGTTGCCAACTTGTATGGTTTTGCTTGCGGAAAAAACAATCGCAGAGAAATGCAAATTCCGTGAAAGGATTGCCAAAAAAGCACACATTTCGTCAATATTTCATGAAAAAACGACGATTTCGTCAATGTTTTTGTCAACGAACTTTGTCAAAAGGTCTCTGAAAATCGCGAATTTCCTGTTCGAATCGCGGAAAAACGACAATTTCACCAAATATCGCAGATAAAACGCTGATTTCGACTAAGAACGCGGGAAAATGTCGATTTCGTCTAAAGATTGCAAGAAAACGTCGATTTCTTTTAAAGATTGCGGATATAACGCCGATTTCAATAAAAGATCGCTTAAAAATATTTTGTCAAAAGAATATTGGGGGAAAAACAAGACCGATTTCATCAAAAGATCACAGGGAAAAAAAAAAAAAAAAAAAAAAAAAAAAAAACTCCGATTTTGTAAAAAGATCGCTTTAAAAGATTAAAAAATATTTTGAAAGCCGATTTTGTCAAAAAATCTCGAAGGTAAAATGCCGTTTTCGAGAAAAGATTGCATAAAAATGCAAATTTTGTCTAAAGATCGTAAAAAAAACCCGCCGATTTCATAATAAAAAAACACGGAACAACGCCGATTTCGACAAAAGATGATCGCAATAAATTGCCGATTTTGCTAAAATATCGCAGATAAATAGCTCATTTCGTCTGAAGATCGCGGGTAATCGCTGTGGGGAGAGGGTAACTTACGGAATAAAACGCTGATTTCGTCTGAAGACCGCGGGAAAACGTCGATTTCATCTAAAGATTGCGGATATAACGCAGATTTCGATAAAAGATCGTGGGGAAAAAACACCGTTTTCGATAAAAGATTGCTTAAAAATATTTTGTCAAAAGAACCTTTGAAAAAAGGGCCGATTTCATCAAAAGATCACGGAAAAAACGCCGATTTTGTCAAAAGATCGCGGGGATAAAACGCAGTTTTGAGAAAAGATCGCATAAAAATGCAAATTTTGTCTAAAAATCATCCAAAAAACGCCGATTTAATAATTAAAAAACTCAGAACAACGCCGATTTCGACAATAGATAGCAATAATTTGCCTATTTTGCTAAAATATCTCAGATAAATCGCTCATTTCATCTAAAGATCGCCAGAAAATGCCGATTTCATCTGTAGATCGCGGGGCGAGGGGAGGGGGTAACTCGCGGAATTCCCTTCCCCCCTCCCTCGCCAATTTCCGAAAATGCGATGTGAATTTCCGAAAAAAAATTTTCACTCAGAATCACACCTGCTCCTTGGACTCCTTAGAAACTACTTAGAAATGAAAACGTTCACAAGTAGTACTTAGAACTATTTAGATTAGATAAACAAAATACTCCTTAGGAACTCCTTAAATTGTATTGCGGTTTTGCACACAATTGATATTGCTCTCAGAAAAATCTTTTATCCTGGATTATTGTAAATCTTTTGATCTATATCTTATTTATGTATGTGTATATAATTTAATTAAAATATTCAAGAATAGATAATGGGGACTAGTATCATACAAGAAAATTAATAATGGTGCTTTTTTTTTTTTTTTTCACTTTTCTATGTATGCATAGGGTAACATCCCCAGTAATTGGCATGCACCAATGATTGGCACATCCTACAAACATGTCCTAAAATAAGGTTTATATCCAGTCTTTTAAAAATGCATGACCATATACCAGTTATATACTCATTTACTTTAAAGATTATAACTTTGATTTATACTAGATGACAATAGTGCCTAGGAAAGAGAAACAATTATGGTTTGTATCAAATTAGCCATTTTGTTGCAAATACTTCTTCTCTGGCTTAAGAAAGGCATGCTTTTCAATTCATTATTATCTGATTTATAATATGTTTTAAATTTAAATTGACAACAGTTTTGTTTAGTTGAAAAGGGTTACTTTAATTGTGTAAAAGTATTTTTGACACAAATATTTGGATTTCTGAATTAATGACAGATGCTAATTAATGGTGCTTCAATTTTGCAAGTTCCAAGTAATTGGCACCTATTCCAATTACAAGGGAATTGCAAGATTTGAGATTAAACCACTTATTTTGGCAACACTTTTAAAGTAATAGATTAATTTTGTTTATCAGTTGTTTTTATTTGAAAATAAGAATATTATCAGTAATTGGAATCCATTAAACTTCATATGACAATTACTGGGGACAGCATGACAATTACTGGGTATTAATATAAATGTATTGTTTTAAAGTGTTCACATTTCAGACTAATATGGGGATTTCTTACTCTCAAAAACCTGAAATATGGCATCTTCATCTACAGTAAATTGATTTAAAGCGATTAAACCCTATGCAAAATATAAAGTTTTTTTATGCATGTGCCAATTATTATTATTATTATACCGCAGACCAGGCCCCTGCCTGCCGGGCAATATGCCTAACTTAACGAGTTTTTTTACCTGGCTGCAGGGCAGCCGCTTGATTGTCACAAGCTGAGATCTACCTGAATGTGGCTGTATCGCTATTATTTTTATAATATTAGTTACTATTCTGGCCTGTTCTAGGTTACTTTTAATTATCTGTTTGGGTTCATTCGTACGGTGTTGGAATTGGAAGGGATTAAAAAGAAAGGGGGTAACTCTAATTCTTTCACAGAACTCATACGAGCTGCCTATACGACAACCAATACTCAAGTTTGATCTCATAATTTAGAGCCTTGATCGGATGACGAGATCTTCACCTGACAAGGCACCCCCAGAGGTATAATTCACAGGTAAGTTGGAAGACTTTGCATCCATGACGGATTTTACATGCACCAAGTACTGTTAGCATACATGGCGGATTTTTAGCTAGTGGTGAGCCTCAAACCCACGATCTTTACGTCTACAAGCATGACGCTATGCCATCTGGGCCACCGCTGCCCATATATTCCTATTTGTCTCATATTCATTTTCTCATATCTTGGTAGTTGATGTCACATATATTGGTTGTTGTAGTCACAATCGGGAGTACCAGTTGCTATTTTCTCTAATAGTTGTAACTAGTTGATATTTTCTCCTTGTTCACTGGTAAGATATTGTTTTCTTGGTGTGCCATAGGGTAAGCCTGTTGGTCGGCCTTTAGTTCGTCTATTATTTTAAGAAATGTCTGTTTTCACATAAAGTAGCACTTAAACTTTTATTTGTTGGCTTTTGCTTATTTCTGTGATATTAAGCTTGAGGGCTATCAGTTCATCCATTTAATTTGTTATGATGGCTGTTATCACTTCGTTTGTATTCATGAATGGGCTCGTGGGCCATCAGTTCATCTCTAGAAGACTACCACTTTACTAAAGTGTAAATAGCTCGATTTTTATGGTGCATTTGAATGCCAGTTATTTATATTATTATATATATATATTTTTTTTTGTGCACACAGTGCTTTTTTTATTTGGTGCAGAAAAAGTACAGTTCTTTTAATGCCCTTTTTTGGGGTTCAGAAAAAGTAAAGTTCTTTTAATGCCGTTTTTTGTTTTGTTGCAGAGATAGTAAACTTCTTTTAATGCTCTCTTATTATTACTATTTATTTTTTTTTTTTTTTGTTGTTGTTGTTTTCAGTTGAAGTAATGGTCTTCTAATGTTCTCTACTTTTCGGGGATTGGGAGATTGAGTTACACAGGGTTCTATTTATTGCTTTTTAATTTTTTGTAATGCTCTGCGTTAGGTTGCTAATTTTTCTCACGTAATGATGTGTGGATGGAGAGAGAAGCTTGATTAGTTTTGCCACAATTTAGTGCGAAATTAGGTCTATGTTATTTATAAGCCATCTGATCACTGCTTTGCCTTTTGCTTGTAGGTGTTTATTTTGAGCTAGCTGCCAAAGTTGCTCGTTGTTTGGTGTTATGTTGATCAGGTGGAGTGTTTGTGTGAGTGGGCATGCTGTGAGGTAATGTTTGCATGTACCTATTAACCCACACTCACATTGTGGTGTTTCTACCAAAGCAAATCTATGTAGATATGCTGGAAAGGCGCCATGACCTGTGTAATTTCGAGAAAGTAGCTTGCAGCTTACTAATCTGTGTTTATCGACTTTAGGGAAGTATTTGTGTGTCATCCTGCCCTTGTCCCCGTAGTCCCACTCGAACTGCCATTGTTTTATTGTTAGCTCTTTAAGTATCCTCTTTAGTGTTGTTATTGGTTTCTCTATATGATAAAAGATTGCATTGTAAGGGTTTAATGCTGCGTGTTTTGCCAATGCATCAGCATTCTTGTTTCTTTCGATACCAATGTGAGCCTTGATCCGGCTGATTTTAAACTTATTATTTGAATTTTTTATTGTTTGTTTTATTGTATCTATTATTTCATTTACATTAAATGGTTTATTTAATGCTTGTATGGCTGACATGCAGTCCGAGCATATGCTGTAATTTCGACCTGTGGTATTACCCCAATCTGCTGCTTTCAGTATGGCCAGTAGTTCGGCTTGGAGAACACTGTTGAACTTTCTTAGTGGCATTGACCGTAGCGCCCAATTTCAATTTAGAACCATCTGTGTATATTGCTAAGTCTCTTACATTGTATCCTAATCGTGGTTCTACAGTTTCTGTTGGATGTTTGCTCCAAATATTGATCTTTTTTGGCATAATCTGTGTGATGAATAGTAACGTTGTGTATGTTTATTGTTTTGCGTTGTTTCGTGACTGTGCCATAAGCTACTTCGTATTGTACTTGAAGGTGAATTGAAATCAAGCCTGAGTAGAGATGTAAATTTTCCGGAAAAATATAAGTGGCAGAAAAAAACTGGTTTTTTACCGGTTTTTTTTTTCGGAAAAAAAACAGAAAAATTGATTTTTCATGACTGTTTCTCCTAAATAAATTATATTTTCTTAGAGAATATTAAATAATAAACATTTTTCCCATTTATTTGTATTAAATAAAAATTATTTTAACTTCATATTTACAAAATAAAAAGAAAATAGCAAAGCCTGCTTTTAAAAGTTTAGTTTTTTTTTTTTTTTTTTTTTTTTTTTTTCCCACAGTCTAAGAATTTTTAAATCACTGTTGTTTGTTATATCATATCTCTATTGAAATGATTTTTCAATTACATGTTTAACTACCAATTGACCTAATGTAAGAACCTGAGCCAATATGTCTGCAGTTTGGAATGAAATAAATTATGCATTCCATTTACACAAGTATAGTTTTTAAGTAAATGATACTAGTTTAAAGAAATTGTTGCAGTTTTGTCATTATTATCAATATCAGTATTAAAAAAATTCCATTGTTTGTTTAAAAAAATGTATATTTTTACATTATTACACTTTTTTCTTACAATTATAATTGTATTTCCTTTAAAAAATATGTTTAGTTTTGGTATAGCTTTCCAATCTGAACTCAAAGTTTTGATTTAGTTTTATAATCTAAATTCAAACAAAACTAAGTTTTAGTTTGGCTTACTCAGGTCTGCAACTGAAAAATAGCATAGGATTTATTGACTGTTAGATTTTTACTCACTGAAACCAGAAAAATATATATTTTTTTAAAGTTTAATTAAACATAATATTTTTCTTTTTATCCTGAAATCTGGTATTCTATTCTTGAGTAAGAAACCATATTCAATAATGTTTCCATATGGTATTTTCATATTTCTAAGAATGGAACTCAAAAGTTGTGAAAACAGAATACTACAAATAAAAAATGCTCGCTATTTGAGGAATTAACAAAAGCAGTTACATACAGCGAAACTTCTAGTGTGCTTTAAAAAACTACAAAAATTCAAAGTTTAATCCAGAGGGAATGTATAATTTGGAACATAGTTACTTGTAATAAAATATGGTTTTTTTTTTCATCGTAGTTGTACTTTTCTAATGCAAACTGCCCATGTTTTTGCAACATTACTGTACATTATGGAGGTAAAATGGAGGTCAATTTTAGATTCAATACCTTGAAAAAACATTCAATTAATCAGCTATAATGAAATATTGAAAAATGCAGCATAGTAGTGCCACCTATAGGGCAATTTACATTAAAAACTAAACAACATTAATATATATCAAGAACTGTCTGAAGCTGTAGTTTGATAAAAAATTGTCCTTTAGTCCTTGAGATAGAGCTATTGCGATAATCATGAGTAATGCAGCACAGCAGTGTCATCTGTTGAGCGATTTACACCAAAAAAGTAATGTGCATAAAGTTATATCAAAGATTAACTTAATCTGAAGTTTTATGAAAATACATACATTAATTCTTGAGATAGAACTATTGTGGAAATTATGAATAATGCGGCATAGCAGCGCCATCAGTTGGGCGATATACGCTAATAACTAAACATCTCGAGTTTATATCAAGGTGTAATTGAATCTAAAGTTTTGTGAAATTATATGCATCAGTTCTTGAGATCGAGTGCCCATAAAAATTTTTGTCCCATACAGACTCACAGAGTGACAGATATTTTCCAAAAACTATCAAATTGTGTTTAGGACCTTCTAAAAATTTAAATACATCAAAAACTGGAAGTCAAAATTTTCACGAATTCAATACTTACTTCTTGAAAAGATAGAAAAAAGTAATAAATGCATGCTTCAAATTTTATGTTAAATTTTTAATTTTACTATTTCTATTAATCGGCATATTATTGAAATAATTTTGCACATGAATTAATTTTTAAAAAGAGAAGTTGCATTTAATTATATATCTAGATTTTTTTCATGTAATCCTGTTTTTGTGAAATTGTGAATTTCTTGTATATATACTTATACAAAATGTTTTCAGAATTTGTGAATAAGAAATGTTTACTATTTTTTGAGTCCTATTTAGACATTTTTAATAAGGTTATTTATGCATTTATACAACTTGATAAGATTCAGCTGCTATATGGCATGAGATTTTTTTTTCTTCAATCACTACATTTGCGAAAGATACAATTTTTAGATTAAACTTTTTTCTGAAATGTCTATTTTCAAGAGAAATTTTGCAAAGGGTCTTGTGTTTCAAACAAGAAAAAAAAAGAAGGAGCCTTTCAAGTCTTCTCAAACAGATTTCTGCTCAGAGATCAGATTACCCACATTAAAGTTTTAGTGTGGGACACTCAACATAAAAATAAATAAAATAAAAAGTATGAGAATGTAGCTATTACAAAATTTTCACTATGTTATTTCATAAATGAAATTTCAATTTTTCCAGTTCGGAAAAATTGAAAAATAAGCCTTCGGAAAAAAATCGAAAAAAACTGGGTTTTTTCCCAATTTTTCCGGGGGTTTTCCGAGCATTCCCATCTCTAAGCCTGAGAGAACCTGAAGTGCCGCCGTTGAGGCTGTCCTGTAAGCCCTGACTATGGCCAATGCAAAGTGTCTTTGGCAGCTAGATAAAACCTCCTTGCTGCGCCTGTTCAAATTGTGTCCCCATAATGAAGCAGCGTAGGTCAGTATTTTCTCCACTACTGTCCTGTATCAAATTTTAATTATGTTGGGTTGTAGACCCCATCCCTTAGAGACCATTCGCCCCATCATCCAAAATGATTTTCTAACTTTCTTTGTTTGTTGTTGGCATTGCAGGAACCAGTTAAGATTCTTGTGTATCATTACCCCTAAATATTTAATTTGTTCTTTGGCCTCTTAACTTTTTACCATTGAATTCTATGCCCTCTATCTTATATGAGTTTTCAGTTGGGAGATTTCTTGTGTGACCTCTCTTTAAGTATAATACTTCTGTTTTGTCCCAATTTATTGTTAAACAATTGTTATCCATTCGTTAAATTCTTTTATTATTTTATTTGCTAGTCTTACAAGTTCTTCTTTTGTTTTTGCTCTTAAAATTAGCATAAAGTCGTCCACCTGGAAGCAGAATCGGCACAACGCTGCGACACACGTTGCAGACTCTTGGGAAGGTCTGCATTTCAACTATTAAAAATTTGCAAAAATTATAAATTTCGGTTCTAAATCCAAAAATTCAGACATAAAATGTATCGCGCATTTCGACAAATATAGTCTTCGAAAAGATATCCATTTCGCCCAAAAACTGCGTAAAAAACGGCAAATTTCGTCAAAAAATCACGTTAAAAAACCCCCAGCAAATTTCTTCAAAATATCGCGAAAAAACTGAAAATTTCTTCAAAACATCGCAAAAAAACCCCGGCAAATTTCTTCAAAAGATCACGAAAAAACGGCAGTTTGTCAAACTCACAGAAAACGGCAAATTTTTCCAATAAATTGTGAGAAAACGGCAAATTTCTTCAAAAAATCGCAAAGCCTTAAATTTTCTTCAAAAGTTCACGAAAAACGGCAGTTTTTGTCAAAAAAATCACGAAAAACAGTGTATTTCATTAAAAGATCGTGAAAAAACGGCAAATTTTTTCAAAAGATCGCGAAAAAACGGCAGTTTTAATGATAAGATCACGAGAAAACGGCAGATTTCGTAAAAAAGATCACGAAATAACGTCGAATTTCTTCAAAAAATCGCCAAAAAACGGCAAATTTCATAAAAAAAATCACGAAAAAACGGAGCATTTCATCAAAAGATCGCGAAAAAACAGTAAATTTCTAAGATCACGAAAAAGCGGCAAATTTCTTCAAAAGATCCTGAAAAAACGGCAAATTTCATCTAGAGATCTAGGATTTGCTGGGTTCGAACCCAATTGCATCCGTCGGCCAAACAGTGCGCCGAGTTTTCCATGATTTTCTTCTAACCTTGGGTAATCTTGCATAAATACACTTAGAAAGACCTCCATGGAAGGCTCTCCTCCAAGGGTCTATATACCCCGGCAATTAATCATTAAATATTAATAATTATTAAATATTATAATTTTGTATTTATTTCTTGTTCTTCTATCTAATTATTATTAATAGAACCACCATAACAAGTTTCATCATATTTTAAATGGTTTATACTGCATGTTGCCAAAATTGAGTTTTCTTGAACCAAATTTCAAAATTTTAATTCTTTTTCTGTTATTCCCTTAACATTCTAAATATCAATACAACAATTTTTTTTAATTTTTTTGTAATTTTTTCCACCCTATTAAAATATATGCACCTGTATTTTTTTTTCCATGTTTGCCCCTTTTTTCTCACTCCAAAGAATGTTCTTGGTCAAAGTTTACAAAAAGGTATGAAAGTTGCTGTCTTTATATATAAGCTATTCACCAATCGAGTTGAAATAACGGATACACGTGTTACAACAACGGATGCACATGTAAGCTTACTTGAAACATATAATCGGTTTTCTTAACATATATCCCTATTATTTACTGTTGACATTTTTACCTGTTGACCTTTTTTCCGCGCACCATAAAAGACACCCAGTCTGACTTATTTTCATTTTCTTCTTTAGTTTGGTTTTCATTTGTGATTCGTTGTTCATTTGCTTGCAATCTCATTTTGAAATTCATTATCCATTTCAGATTGGCTTTGAGTTTTGGAATTCGAAGCCTCATGTAGAAATTCACTTTCTTTTGAAGAATCCAAGTTATACTGTTGAAGAAGTTGGTCTTCGCTCTCGGTCTTGTCTATAGGGAAAGAAAAATCTTTTATTTCTTCAGATTTTTTATTGAAGTTCAACATTACAGTATACAACAATGTAATACAACAGTATTACAGCTTACAACAATGTAATACAACAGTATTACAGCTTATGCTGATTGTTTCTTCATTTGACGGACTGCTTTCATGTACATATATTTGTTCTGATTTCACATCATCCACTTTTTTCGTTTTATGTACTGAAGCATCGAAAGGATTTTTAGGGACTCCAATTTCCTGCACAGAAACTCTATTCCCATTATGATTGTTTTTTTCATGCTGAGATTTATAGTCATTATTAATACTACTTTACAAATACAACAGCGTTAGAATTCCTAAAAAAAATTCACTGGTCCCAAGGACCAGTGAGCATGAGAATTTACTGGTCTGCTACATAAAATTCTATTAAACAATTTTAACAGAGTGCCCCCCCCCCCCCCCTCCTTGGAAAATAAACCAATCTTACTTTGCATTTATCCAAAAATTTCAACATAATAGAATGTAAAATTATAATGCTAAAAATTAAATAAACGTAATGAACGTCATGAAAAATTATCAAATTATTAATTAGATATTTTATTTGCCATTACTTATTTCAACTGACTGTAAGCTTTAATGCAATTTTATTTCGATTTTCCTCCAGATTGTAGCCAGAGTGGTAAAATTGTAGCTAGTGTCAGTGATGCAGCTGGACTTGAAAAATTCTGGGTCCCTTTTCTACAAAAGCGGATCCCCACTAATAATGAGTCATATTTTTTGACATAAAAATTGAACTTGTTCATTTGCACAAGAAAAATAAAATGATATAATTGTTTTAATAATAAGAATAATAATTGAAACCAATATTAATTTAAGAGAAATTTTCTGTACTTTTTAAAGAATAAATGTGCAAGATACAAATTTAATTATAAAATAATGTTTATTTAAGTGTAGAAGATAACAAGTATCACTATTGTTTGCATTTCTTTTAAAATAGGGCAAGACAGGTTTATTGAAAAGACATTTTTGCTGAAAAAAGGGATATTTTTGTTGAGTAAATGGGTACTTTGCTTAATGAAATGGTGCTTTCAGGAGCCACATTCACTCAGAAAGATTTGGAGCAATAAAAAACCAATTGGGAAGCAGGAAAATCAGTTTTTGGAGCAGCAACAACAATTTTGAAGCAGAAAAATTAGTTTTTAAAACAGAAAAATTCTCTTCCGGCATTCACTTATTTTTTTTTTTTTTTTATTTTTTTATTTATTTATTTATTTTTTTTTTTGTGCTTTTTTGTTGAAATTTCCCTTTTTTCGCGTTATTTTGACGAAATTATTTGTTTTTTCGGGATTTATTGACGAAATATACCGTTTTTCGCGATATTTTTTAACAAAATTTACCGTTTTTTCGCGATCTTTTGAAGAAATCTGCCATTTTTTCGCGAATTTTTTGACGATATTTGCCGAAAATTAGTCGTTATTTAGCGCTTTTTTATCAAAATTTGTCGTTTTTTCGCATTTTTTTGGGGGAAATTTGTTGTTTTTCGCGATTTTTTTTCACAAATTTTTTGTTTTATCGCGATTTTCGGACAAAATTTGTCGTTTCTTCACGATTTTTGAAGAAATCTGTCTTTTTGCATTTTTTTAAAAAGAAATCTCTCTTTTTTTCGCAATTTTTTGAAGAAATCTTGCTTTTTTCGCGGTTTTTTTGACAAAATTTGTCGTTTTATCGCGAAATTTTCCGCTTTATCGCTATTTTGGGCGAAATTTGCCGTTTTTTCGCGATCATTTGAAGAAATGTGCCTTTTTTTTTTCGGGTTTTGGAATGAAATTAGCCATTTTTTCGAGAATTGTTTAACAAAATTTGACAGAAATTAGTCGTTATTTCGCGATTTTTTAACGAAATTTGCCGTTTTTTCGCGATTTTTTAACGAAATTACGCTTCCCATCGCCGATTTCTTTCGTGATTTACGCGCTATAGCGCGTCCGCGGCATCGCTGATAATAATAAAAAAAGATCTTATGTACTATCGGTTGCGGCTTTCTCAGGTCCTGAAAAACGGCACTGGTCCTGCGGACCACTAAATTTTTCAAATTAGTGGTCCGATTGAATTATCAGTGGTCTCGGACCAGTGGACCACCAGGGATTTCGAACGCTGTACAACATTGAGCATTATATCGCTTTGGTTTCATATTTTATAAACAGGTAAAAATATAACAGTTTTTTTATCCGCAAAAAAAAACAAAGTAAAAAGGAACACGTTTATCAGAATCAATATTTTTTTTAAATCACCTTTGCTTTTATAATTATTTTTTCTTGACCACATAGGGTTACCAATATTTTTTCTGGCGAAAACTCGTCAGATATTGTTGCCCAGTTATATAACATAGCAGGTGTAGCTACTATTACAGAAATTAGGACTCCAGCTTATTTTTTCATAACCTTTATTTGGCGCCTGAATAATTTTTTTTTTTTTTTTTTTTTTTTTTTTTTTTTTTTTTCAAAATTACTTATTCCAAGTTCTTTTAATACTATTTGAGACTAGCATAAAACGGAAATACAAATTGCATTTTTCTTTTACAATATTAGAATAGAATGCTATTTTGAAATAAAATTTACAGATGTAAGCTTAGATTGACTCGACGACTAAAGCCGTTGTATAAATTCTCTGACGATGCGGCGACGGGTTAAATGTGAAAAAATGCGAATATTTTGTTCATTTTGACAGTAGAATATGTTATAACTGGAATGTTTATTGTTATTTTTAAAGATCTATTGCAATTTCTTTTCTTTCGTCAACCATTATTAGTTTAAAAATTGCCTTTTTTTGTTTACTGTCCTTGCTATACATGTCTTTTCCGGCTAGAATATCCAGGTCAGAGCACGGCCCCGGCCACATATAAGCTATCTTGGCCCAGCGTGGACCGATTTTAAAATTAAAACTTTGGCTCGAGCCGGACCTACCAGATCTATATTTTCACAGTTCACGGGCCGGCCTGAATAAAAATCTTTGAAAACAGGCTCAGCTTGTGTAAAAAACAATTAAACCAGGCCCGATCCAGCCCAATTTGATTTCTACAAAAAATTCTGATTTTTCTTAACGTACAATTAAGATTCTTCTAAAGAAGGCTGATAAAAAGAATCGAAAATAATTATTTTCTTGCACATTTCTGAATTTGCTTTTGTTCGGAAACTCATAAAATTGGCAGATGTTCTTATTTAGAAAAAGATTTTTATCGAATGGTGCTTTCCTTTTTTTTGGAATGAAAGCAAAAGATATTTCAGAAAATGCTGTCAAATATTGGTTTTTGATTCGATTTTCAAAACGTCATAGGAAGTAAAGAAGAAAAATCTCTCGTTATGTGACTATAATCCCCTGTAATTGGATAAGTAATTTATTTATTGAAAAATGGAAAACGCTATTCAATTCCAAATCGTTTCGATCCAATCACTTCAGGCCTGTCAATGTTATGCCTTTTCTTTTAAAAATGAGTCAGAAAATGTTTCAGAAAGTTTTTTGTTATTCAACAGGGAATTTGAGAACCACCTCAAGGTATATTTCAGATGATTCCCTTACCAGAAGTTTGTTATCATTATTACTTTTTTTGCAAAGCCCGACACATGCCAAGAACAACCAAGTCCAGTTCCGGCCCGACTCAATTATGCAGAAAAAAAAAAAATAATCCTTACCTCGGCCTAGCCCGAGTCCAGGGGCACCATTTGGAGGAGGGCAGGGGGACCCCAAAAGAAAACAGACATTTTTGATCACAGCCTCTATTACAAGAAAAAATCTTTCAGAAGAAAATGTGTGAGATTAATGAAGATGCTATTATATGACTATGAACAAGATAATAAACAATCTAGAAAGCCATTTTGGGGGACCTAGCGATGTGAGGAGAATCTCCCAACCCCCATAGGGTATTTGATGTTGCACAGTGTTCTCCTTTCATACTCCTGACGAAAAAATAGCTTGAAAATTTCCCTCCCAAGATAAAAAAAACTTTCTAAAGTTTTCATCGGTCCTTTGTGACTTCATATTCAAAACTTTTACTGTTTTTGCATATTTGATTCGATAATTTTTCTGGTTTGAGGATTAAAAGGGGGGGGGGGTAATAAACTGACGCTTGATTGCTCCACCACTGCCATCAAAGAAAACTTTGCCCCCCCCCCCCCCCCCCCCAAAAAAAAAAAAAAAAAAATTGAAATGTGCTCCTGCTTGAGTCTGCAAAAAAAGCTAAGCTCAGGCTCAAACATGATTAACTATCCTATGACATTCTCTGTATATTGGACAGGAATAGAGATAGTAAGGTCTAATAAGTGTATGATGTTTTCATAGAACAGAGAGATACAATGACAATATAGTCTGGTTGATTTCTTTTAATAATTTAGCTTGTTTGCTAAGCCATAGTTGCCGAAAGAATAAAAAGTTCATATATTTCTTACAATTATAAAAAAAGAAAGTCTTTCAAAAATCTAGATTTTCCCAACTCTAAGCTCAAATTTCCCAATTTCACACATATTGGGGGGAGGGTCCCCCCCTACCCCCCCCCATGGCGCGACGCCCCTGACCCTAACTCTTCAACCCCCTGATTGTTGACAGTCATCATTACAAATGTATTCATATTGTTTAGCATTTTATTTAATTAAAAATTTTAAATTTTGGTTTTTGATAAGTTTATTGTTTAAAAAAGAAACCCTTATGATTAAAATTATTTGTTTATTTTTAGAATGCAAAGTCGTTCTGTCCTTAAAGGAGTTCGAACCAACAAGAGATTTGAATTGCAAATGAAGAATCGATTGCTTCAGTAATAAGTGATTGTTGGGGGCTTCCTGTTTGGTTCTCTGTCAAGCTATTATTATATTTTTAACATGTTTATTATGTATTTTGCATTTACATCAAAACATTTTCTGTAACAGCATTATGGAGATTATTTTTAGTCTTAATGGTATAAACTTTATCTACTGTATAAAGTGAATAATATGAGAAGGAAAACTTTATAGAAAATAAAAGAAAATCAATGTAAAAAAATTCCATTGATTGTTATATTGTTTTTTCTTTAAGCAAGATTTCCATCATTGTTTCTCTTAAATTGAAAATTTGTATTATTATATGTACTGTATTTTATGGTTGCATGACATTTTTGTCTGAAATGTGTTTGCCAACACGATTTTTAAAATTTAATCTTTGTCTTGTTTAACTGCAAAATTTCTGTCAATAAATAAAGCTAACTATTTTTTGCTAAAATAGTAGTAGCTTGTTAGCCTACAGTTGTGCACCCCTGCTGTATTTAATTTAACCTTGGTTGTGTGTATATATATGTATGTATAATATATAGATTATATCATTTGTCTATTTGGTTTACATGCTAGGGAGTGTTTGAATGCATAAAAAATGGTGTTTTGAAAGTGTTATTACCATCTTCTTTATAGTAAAATTAACAGCTCTTTAAATAGAAAAAATCTTATAAAATATTGATTTATTTAATCTTGCAAAATTTTTCATTCAAAAACACAATATAATGTATAAATATGTACATTTAAAAAATAGAAATAAGGTTTCCACTTGGAACTTTTAAGGTTAAAATGGCTGAAATCTCAAATGCTATTTTACTTGCTTAATTTTTGAGAACTAATATTTTATACTCTATGCACATTTACTCTGGTGTTTGTGGATACTTAGTTGTAATTTTAATTTTTATAAAATTAATAATTGACATCTTAGTTCTTCCAAAGTCTAAATGTACTAGTAATTAGAAAGATAATGTAAACACACAAAGGACATTGTTATTATCTTCATTTAAAAAGTAAATAAAAGTTACCAACTGAATAATTTGATAAATCTGCCTTTACAAGTTGATGCCTGGTTTTCTTAAGTTTTTAGCAAAGTCTGTCATTAATTTTTATTTGTTATCACAAATTTTTATCAAAGTATTATTTTATTAGTTTAATTATAAAAGTTATTAATTAATAGCCACTTCAACTAAACCAAGTAGCATATCAAATTACCATATCAACTATTGTATCATATCAACTTGACCCTGTATTTATCAGTTTCAGTCAATGCTACTGAAAATTTATTTATGATGGAGTATGATGTTAAGTAATACCTGTAACTGTTCAGTTTTATTAAATTAGGAGAATAATGTATCTTTGCCTTGTTTATTTTAATAGTTAGTGAAATTTGCAACAATGCCAAAAACAAATTTTAAATTAATTAGGTGTAAATGTTAAAGCATACTTTTCTCCATCTTACTATGTTAATACTACATTTTCAAGGTTCCCATAAGTCTAGGGATAATCTGAAAACATATTAAAATAAGGAAGTTCGAAAATTTAGGCGAAAAATAAGGGAAACTTGTAAATCTGTGAAGTAATCAGCAAAAAGTCAGGGAGTTTTTCATGTACTACTTTCCATCAGAATCTTGGTTGTTGTAAGTGAAAAAAATTTTGAATTAATTTATCATCAAATTTAAAATTTTGTATAAAATTTGTGCAAACTATGTAATAATAGTATAGTTTGAAAAATAATTAAAAATCAAAAAATTCATACAGCACTTTGTGAAGAGATTTACAACAATATATAAGTCAAATTGTAATTGAGAAAAATCAGGGAAGTTTTTGAAAACAGTCGGAGAAAATCTGAATTTTTTTTATCAGAATTGTATAGGAGCCCTAATTTCAGAATTTCCTTAGATATAAAAAAGTATCTCATTACTGTACATTATTTTAAAAATCTATTAGGTTTTCCTTCATGGACATTGGCGTTGTTTCAAAATGTGAATGTTATTATACTATTATCTGCCCTGCAGTCATTGAATGCAGATAATGATAATAAGTGATAGAAGAAGTGGAGAAAAAATAATTTACATAAACTGTTATGATAATTTTATTTTATTATAAATTGTAAAACTTCTGGTAATATAACATGTAATTTTATAGTTATTTTTTCTTTATAATTTCCATGTAGTTTTCATAGATTTTTATGTGTTAACATTTGGTTTATATCGCGCATTTTGCAAGCCTTTTGTCATAATTCATGTTTGCTTTGTTAAACTGTTATTAATCTTATAGAACTTTTTGGTATATCATTTCATTGTGACTGTATTGATGTATGATAAATAAATGTACATATTGACTTTTATTCTTTTGTATATTTCTTTTTAATTTCAGTTAGCTCATTCAAGAGTTAAGGTCATGTTCATCTGATTTATAAAGTTGTAAAATAGTTTTATAATGGCAAGGTTTTTTTATTTAAAATTTTTAAGTATTATTACAACTATAATATATTTAAACAAAAAATTCTGAGAAGAATAAGAATGACCTTTAAAATATATCTGATTTATTAGAATAAACTATCTAATTAAATAGAAACATATAAAATCATTTAAATAACAGTTAGCATAATATAAGAAGTTATAAGACACGTATATTTGAAAGATATTCTGCTTTTTTGTTTATTGATTTTACTTTAAACAAAATTTCATCAGTGTTTTCTTCAGATTTTCTTGAAAAATTGTGGTAGTATAATGCTTTATATTCATTCTATTTTATATGTATGTATATACATATCATATATAGATTCCATTTGTTTGTTTGATTTATATGTTAGCAATATTGATTGTTTGAACACACAAAATGAGAAATAATTTGTATAAAAGTGTTATCATAACTTTTATACTATTATAAATATCAGCTTTTGATAATTGGATTTCACTTTATGTAGTTATTTTTTCTTTATAGTTTCATGTAATTTTTAATATGCTTTTATATTAGTAATTGTTTAATGTTGTCTATTTTATAAGCTTTTTGTCATCAGTGACATATGCATTGCAAAATAACTAATCTTATTAAACTGTATGGTATATCATTTTATTATGACTGTATAAATGTGTGATAAATAAATGTACATATTTATTTCTATTTATTAGTATATTTCTTTTTAATTTCAGTTATGCTGAGGGTTCTCGCTGTCGCTCGCCATTGCGCCAAATTGCGACTTAAATTCTTCATTTGGCGAGTAAACAAGCGATTGGATTCGCCAAATGGCTAGTGCTCAATTTTTGTCTTTCATTTTTCATTCATATGTATATATATATATATATACAGGGTGTCCGAAAAGTCTGGAAACGGCCGAATAACTCGAGAGATACATATGAGATTGAAAAACGTAAATATATGTGTTAAATATTTTTAAATAAGCTACTCTGTGATACCAAATTTGACCTTCGAAACCGACCCCCTGGGGGTCAGAGGGGGTCCAACTTTGAAATCTTAAATTATAACCCCCATTTTTTATTGCAGATTCGGATTCTACAGACAAAAATACGTAACTTTTGTATTTGATGTTTAATTCAAATCTTCGTTTATCACGGTGTAATCAAGCATATTAAATCGATACATATTCCCGCTTTTCCAACGGGATTTTCCCTAATCAAAACTGATTGGGTGGAATTTTTGACGTCAAATTCCTCGTCTTTTGTAGGAATAGCGTTTCCTGAAAATTACCTGTGGCGATTATTTCAATAGTGCTACACTGTTAAAAATTTGACCTATTTGCTGCAGCGTCACTCCACAGCTATTATAGAATATCTCTTTTGTGACCAATGAGAATGCTCCATAACACAGTAAAGTAATCGTTTTCTATAAAAGCAGTGGAGTGACGATGCAGCAAAAGGGTCAAATTTTTTACAGTGTACTTTACTGTGTTATGGAACATTCTCATTGGTCATGAAAGAGATATTTCTATAAAAGCTGTGGTGTGATGCTACAGCAAATGGATCAAATTTTTAACTGTGTAGCACTACCGAAATAATCGGCACGGGTGATTTTCAGAAAACGCTATTATTGCAAAAGACGAATTTGATGTCATAAATTCTCCCCAATTAGTTTCGATTAGGGAAAATCCCGTTGAAAAGCCGAAATATGTATCGATTTAATATGCTCAATTACACCGTGATAAACGAGGATTCGAAATAAACATCAAATACAAAAGTTACGTATTTTTGTCTGTAGAATCCGAATCTGCAATAAAAAATGGGGGTTATAATTTAAGATTTCAAAGTTGGACCCCCTCTGACCCCCAGGGGGTCGGTTACGAAGGTCAAATTTGGTATCACTGAGTAGCTTATCTAAAAATATTTAACACGTATACTTACGTTTTTCAATCTCATATGTATTTTTTGAGTTATTCGACCGTTTCCAGACTTTTCGGACACCCTGTATATATATTTAATATATTTGTAGCTGATAGTTGAAATTAAATTAATAACAATCGTTGTCACAGTTATAAAAGTTTAGATTATTTTAGAACATATTGAAAAAAAGGGAAGCACATTAAAAGATTAAAGTTTTTTTTTTCTACATGGTGAATTAATTTTGCTAATCCTTTTTTGATTTGGCGAACGTTTTTTATTTTTAATTAGCCAAATTACTAACGTTGGTCAAATGTCAGCGAGAATACTGGTTATGCTAATCATCTGTATAATAAAAGTCTTAAGTCGTGATTATCATCAACAGTTTCAGGTTACCCCCATTAACTTTTTAGATTCTATATGACCAATTTTGTACTTTTAAATTAAAAGGCTCAGGTGATAAGCTGCCAAATATTGTGCAGATTACTATTAAGCGCAAAGCGTTTGGCTGTTATTAAGAGTTTCCCAGGATAACCACTTTGCTTTTCATATTCAAAGCGGCCAGTTTCAATCAAAATTATTATTTTTTTTTGGATAAAACTGCCCATGCTCCCAAATGGTTCCCTTTTCCCCAAAATGTCCCCTTTTATGCATTTTGGTCCCTTTTCAGTGACTGAAAAAAAAGATCACTGCAAAATAAAAATAATCTCTAAAAATTGTTAAAAGCTCAGAAATTGTAGAAAATAAAATTGCTACTAAGCATTTAAGCATTGTAATTTGATTTCTCACAAATATTAGAAAATCCCCAGGGCTCTCAAAAATGCCCTTTTAGAAAAAGGAATTTAATAGAAAACGATCCTTTTCCCATTTAAAAAAAAAATAACTTAAATATTTTAATACAAATGTCTCTTAAAAACATAAACTATGGCAATTTTTGCTCTCTGATACCAAGACTAGAATCTGAAATTAAAAATGACTGTTTTCATGCAAAGATGTTACTGACAATCGTGACTTCAAGTTTTCAGCTAAAATGATCAAATTAAAATAACAATTCTTTTAAAATCGATGAATACAGATATGAGAAATGCATAGGTACATTTTGTGAAGGTGAAAACGATGTTGGGTTTAGGTTTCACATGGGAAAAAATTATTGTGACAAAATAAGAAGAATTAATTTTCCTGTTTACATTCTGGAATATCATACATAAGAGCCTAAATTGATCGTTTCATCTTAATAACTGATCTTTATTATATTTTACTCATTACACAAGGTTGTCACAAACTTGGAAAACACAGAAATATCAGGGAGATTCAAACTAAACTGGAAAATTATTCAAACAAATGTTAATTTCCAATATCATTGTGGTAATCCATAAAGAAAAAAAAAAAAATATCAGCCTCAATTCATTTCTGAACCAGATGATGAAAATTTAATTTTATACAAAAAATCAAAATCAAAAATGTCTCTACATAAGAAACAATATAATGTGTGTGTACTTATGTAGAAGTGTCTTACAGTGTTTTACTATCCTTTAAAATTTGAAGGTAAACTGAATTGTTATTAATGTGTAAAGAAAAATATTCTAATTTTGAAGCCTTTACACAATCAGTGTTGCTAATATAGCGAAGCCATGAGATATCTGTTTTTGTTTCAAATCCTTTGTTTATTGTAAAACGGAACTATTTCTTCCTGAGCTGGTTGTATGATAATATTTCATATGAATTGTGAATTTTACAGATTTTTGCTAGTGATAGGATATAAAAAACAAATTTTGCCATTTTAAACAGATTGTCAGTACATGGAAATCATGGCTTTTAAAGGAAAACATTGTTGAAACAATTTTAAAATGTTATTAACAAGTTCTTGTTGTAAACTTTTGGTATCGATCTCAACATAAAAGAATAAATAAATAAATAATAATAATAATAATCTGAACTTATCTCTAGGGTGAAAATGAATAATTGCATGTTCCTTGTGCAAATCTATAGTTGATGAAATTTAATATGCGAGTCATTCTCAAATGATAGGAATTATTTCACTAAATTGTCTTATCTGCAAAATGAGAAAAATACATCACATACTAGCATTGATTGTAAAAACAAACATGTTTTATACTTTTGTTATTTTGGAATTAAATCCATCAGTTTGCCATTTTCATTAACTATCGTTTCACTTTCTGAAGAAATGGTTTATATCTGTTAAAATTAATAGATTCTATGCTGTAACGACGAGTTAGTAAAAAATAATTAAATTTTTTGCAGGTAATCGGCGAATGGGCAAGTCTTAAATAATCACCTATGGGTCTAGGTTGAAGAAAGGGATAAAAGTGGACAACGGTCATTTTCCTGTGATTGACGAAAAAAAACTCAATAAAGATGTTCTTGTAATTGTTCTGTACCCATTCTCTCTTGGAATAGAATTCTATTCAATATGGGAGCAATCAATTCAACATTTTATTCCCTTTTTTAAAAGAGTTCAGCTTTAGAATGCTTCTAGATCTCTCTTCTAAAAGTCCTACAATGGACTTTACCCACAAATGGTAATAGCCAAGCTTCTGCAGGTACATATCTTTCGAAAAAGAAAAGCAGCGTTAGATGGTTTTCAGGAGAAACAGCGCTTAGGAGAAGCAGTGTTAAAATATTCTGCACGCATATTGGTGTTTTTCTTTCCTTCCTTGCCTACTTTGACATCACATGGGTAAAGTCCATTCAAAGAAGTGTTATATTTTAGCAGTCTAATAAGTTGTTTATCTTTGTAAATGATGTTTGAATTGATTTTTGAAAGGATTTTTTCTTTTTAAGCAGTAAATTGGTGTGAATATGTTTCAAAATAGTTTAAGCTTCTTCGGTTTTAGATAATTATGCAGTTTTAAAATTTGAATTTTCTAAAAATGTCTGATTAAAAACGTAAAACAAATAATGACTGAAAAGTTATAATTTTTTTTATCATTGATCGCAAATTATTTTTCAACATATTACCAGAAATGTGGTTCTACTTAAATAGAAAAATTATTTTTTTTTTTTCAAACTCTCACTTAAGAGTTAGAGGGTTGACTTATACACAAGTATATATGGTAACTATTTTTCTTTCCCCTCAGAGCATACTTCTTTGATAGCAGGTTTACTTTGTCCCATTATTATTATTATTTAGCCACAATGTTTTCTACAATTTTAAAATGCATGTGTCATGAAATCTATGCATATATAAAATAGTTTGTCCTGACTGACTGATAATCAACGCACAGCCCAAACTACTGAATGTAGAAACATGAAAATTGGGAATAATATACTTATGATGTAAATGTGCGCTAAAAATAACATATAATATTCAAGCAATGTTCATCGTTATTACCAGCTAAAACACTGGTTATATTTCTGCTGCATATGTTCTTATAGAGCAAAATTTAAAATAAAAGCTTTTGTTGATTGTTTGCAGACATCACATTATGGAACTGTACTGTTTTTGAATATGTATAGGAGTCTAATCTTCATCTGAAGTTGTAAGATTTGAATGCTTTGAAGAATATCAGAGTTTCATTGATTTATACAAATACGTACCGTGAATTTCATTGGATGATGCCGCAAATCTAATAAAAGGTACATTGCAAGAGACGATCAACTGTGCAAAGAAGTTCCCAGAAGAACAAAGAGAAACAAAACTAAGAAGGGCATTATTAAAAAAAAAAAAAAAAAAAAAAAAAAAAAAAAAAGTAAGACATTTTAATTATTTTTCTTGGTGCTGTCCCAGAAAGGGGAGTCTGATTTATGTCACAGGTGCAATTCACCATACCTTCTAAATGTCCAGAGTGGTATATTGTCACAAAATCTGGATGCTTAATTTGAATTAACTTTAAAAGAGGAAGAAAGTCTACATGATATGTATGTTTTCACAGCCCATATATATTTGAATGCTTGGCCTCTGCCCCTCAAGCTTTGTTTCTCCTATAAAGACCTATTGTTGCTAAAATTCCTACTTGAATACTTATCAATGCATTCAGCAATTTCTATGTCATCGTCACCTAAATTTGCTAATCGCCTGTAGTATTTGTCAGAAGGACTTGATGGATTAGCTTCTTTGATATCCATGTAAGTTTACCAACCAAAATACACATTAGAGGTCTGCACGGGCCGAAATTTCCCGGCCCGAACGAAAGAAATATTGGCCCGGCCCGAAAGTTAAAAATTCGGCCCGAGCCTGGCCTGGCCCGAACAAAAAAAAAAAAAAAAAATGGCCCGGCCCGAGCTCGGCCCGGTCCGGAAAAAAGTTTAAAATTCGGCCCGAACCCAGCCCGGCTCGAGTGAATTTCTACAGAACATTGATCTTTAATCTTATGGAAGAGTTCTGACATAAAAAATTACATTAGTCTTTTTTTTTTCCATGTTTATAATCTCCATTTATGCAGAAGTGCTGTAGGCTGCGATATTTATGCTTTTAAATGAATCTTTGTTTGTTGTATGTAAATGTATTAGTTATCACTAGTATTATTAATCCATACTCCCTGTAATGGAGACAAAAAATCAAAAAAGCGGTATATGGTATAAATTTCCAAAGACGAAATCACTTTGGAATGAAAAAAAATGCATTCCCTTCTTAACAGGTGTAAATGTTTAATATATTTTTTTCTCCCGCATTGTTGTATTCATTTTGCATGAATGAACATTTTAAAAGAAACTTCAGTTTAAAAAAAAATTCCTTCAGAATCATTTTTTTGTGTGTGTGTGTGTTTAATTCTATTTTAAAATGCCTAATAATCTACGATTCTTTAAAAGGAATAAATTCTAATGTTTAATTGTAGAATAATGACGGCTTAAAAGTATATGCTTTTTTTGCAGAAATTTTTGGACAAAACCAAATATTACTGATTTATAAAAAGTCGATAAAAGGATTTTCATATAGGTAGATTCAATAGGAACTGATTATTTTGGTCCATGAAAACTAGGAAGAATGGAGTCAGTCTCGGCTTCGTACGGGAAAAAAAGTTAGGCCCGGCCCGATACTTCAGCAAAAAAATTAAGGCCCGAGCCCAGAAACGGCCCGAAAAGATTAGTGACTAGGCCCGGCCCGGCCCGAAAGGATTAGTGACTAGGCCCGACCTGAGTCTTCAGAAGTAAGGCCCGGCCCGAATGCCATTATTGAAAATCGGCCTGCGGGCCGGGCTCGGGCTTCGGGTTGAGGCCCGGCCCGTGCAGACCTTTAATACACATGGTCATTGCTTTACAGAATGAAACTAATTCTGAAAAACATGCTCAAAATTACTCCAAGCGAGTTAGTACTGCTCTTTATTAATTCAGGAATAAAAAGTAGGAAGATTTTGTTACAGCCAAGTCAATGATATTGTTTCAATTATTAAAATTTTCAGTTGGATATCTTACAGTTGATTTTGACTTGTGGGATTGAAGAAAAAAATATTAACAGGCTAAAAAGATTATAAACCCCCTACAAGTAATAAATACCATGATGAAAGTGTGGTTACACTTATTCAGGAATAATTTCAATTGATAACTCATGATGAAACACAACTGCAATTTTTACTACAAGTTGTTGAAGATCACCGTAAAATGTACTCAAATAGCAAGGAAAAAAAAACTGTCTTAGCTTATACAAAGGCAATAAAATTTTAACATAAAAAAAACAAATACACATTTATCATTTGTATAGTTAATATTCTTAATTTTTTCTAATTTTAGAAATTTTGAGTTCATTGAGCTACCTTTAAATGCTGAAATTTGTTCTCAAACTTTTTTCCTAGTGTTTTTGTATCAAAAGGAACAAAATAAAGGGACTTGTAAAAGTAATAATATAAAAAAATCAACTTTTAAGTTGCCTTGATTTTGCCATATGTCAGCAGCAGGTTTAGGTAGAACTGGGGAATTCAAGATAACAAACCTACTCATTAAAATAGTTAAACATAGGTACTTTATAGAGCTATTTTATCTATTATGTCATCAACATTGATTTTGATCAGGATAATGTAAGATTATATAAATAAGACAGCAATTGTGGATGTTTCATTAGATATTAAAATGTACATTAAAATTCTTGTTTTGTGCACCACTGAGCAATGTGTTGTATTTTAATAAATACATTCTTATTAGTTAAATTTTATGGTGCATTTTACTGTCCTGTATATATTTATAGATATAAAAGGTTTTTTTTTTCTTTTTCCTTTACTAGATGTATTTTGTTTGATTCAAGATTCTTTTACAAAAAATCGACCAGCGTAGCGGGCAAAGCTTGCTAGTATATTTATATATTGTATGTGCGGTCTGCAGAAGAGCCATAAGAAATTTACTTTCTACCCATTTCTTTTCATAATGTGCGTGTGTATTTATTAATTTCATAAAAGTAGTACCTCATTTAGATAATTCAAATCATTTTTTAAATTAAACATGTCCAAATGGTCAATTTTTGTTGTACCGTACAAAATATATGTAAAAATTCCTTCATCGGGCATATTGCACTGTGAATAGATGTACAAGTTTTCTTTTTTTAGTAAATAATAAAAACAGAGTTGTGTTTTTCTGAAATAATATTATAACCATAAAAGAAATGAGATTTTTTAATATGTAAAAAGATGTCAAAATATCTAAAAATATTTCACATAATTATTCTGGTCTTGGTATATCAATGTTAGTAACTTTTAAACCTGAACGCTTCAAAAGTTAATTTTTGTTCAGTTATAGTATTTAAATTTTTGCATCTGCTATTTCTATTTTTAGACTACAACATTACTTTCATAATGGAAAAAAAAAAAAAAAAAAAAAAAAAAAAATGTTAATAAGAAATCTGAAATTGTTCCCCTGTGGGACATATCCCCCATATTGAGAACCATTGCACTATTGTGGAATATTTGAGTTGGAACAGATGTCCAAACAAATGTTGTTGTAAACTTTTATTTACATTTTGAAGTTGAAAGAAGACAACTTAAAGATCCTTCTTAGAGGCCAACATGCATCCAGAGAACAGCAACTTGTGGCTACCATTTAGATCCTTGTATACAGTGACTGTGCACTTCTTGTAGGTGCTCTGAAAAAAAAAAAGGGGGAATTCATTATGCTTATTTTAATTTTGAAGGCTAGTTTTATTTATAGTAAAATCAGAGCTATCAGAAATTAAATTTTATGTTTAAGTGCAATGGTGCAGCAAAAAACCTGTTTTGAAAAAATAAGATCATTTGCATATTTTTCAATTCAATTTGACATATATATATATAACCATTATACATTACTGCTATTCAACATCTACAATGAATATAGAATAACCTAAATTTAAAACAAACTTAAATAAGACAGGATGAGATAGGATCAAATATGAATATTATTGAAATAATGGTACTTGGTTCATTTTCAAGGGTAATACCAAGTAGACATTAGAATTACGATTTATTTCTGATAAGAAATCAGCGTATATATATATATATATATATATATATATAAATTTATCTTACTAAGAGCCATTTTCTCTTTATTTTAAAAGTAAAGTAACTAATGCTGATTCCATAATTTTCAAATTATATTTATTGTGATTTCAATTTTCTCGATTCACAATAAAAAAAAAACTATTTCAAATAAAAACAGGAAAAGTTCTATTTTTATAGAGAAGAGCCATTTAATTTTGAAATCTGTTAAAATAGTTCAGTTTAAAAATAATTATAGGATCAAAAACTATGCACAGAAATTTCACAATATTTCTCAGATGTATACTTTACTTGATTGTGACATACAAGTGTGCACTATTTTTTTTAAAATATGCCTAATTTTAAAATTTTTATTCAAGATTTCATATTTAATGAATAGATTTAATTCGTAGTTTAAAATAGCTAGTTTTAACCTACTACTGTCAGATTTTAAAAAACTCAAAATAATATTTACAAATGCTTCCCTAAATGTAGAATATATTTACATGTGATTTTCAAAAAAGAAAGAAAACTTGAAAATAATTTAACTGTTACTTACAAAAAACATTAATAGTAAAAATTATGTCATACTTAAAATGATATAATTAAAACCATTTTCTTACAACCTTTTTAAAAACTCTAATTTTGACTCAAATACCTATTTACGTGTCACTATTGAAATAGAAAGAAAACATTAAAATGATTACGTGTGAAAAGCATAATAGTGAAAATTATGTCATATTTAAAATGATTATCTTATAGCATTTAAAAGAAAACGTCATAAAAGTGTGTTTCCTATTTAACAATTTTATACAAACTTATTTTCAGATGTTTTATATTTAATCAAGAAATATATGACGCCAGCTGTTCATGAAAGCAATGGTACTAACCTTGGTAACTGAAAGTATTTAATTAAGTTCAGTTTTATACATTATGCATCACAAGTGATGCCTTTTTCACCAAAGGATGATTCTCATGAACATTATTCCAATTAACCCTTCACTGCACAATTTTATCTATTTTTAGAGAAAAAAAAATTGAAATCTATATATCGGTTTGATAATGGAAAAAATTAGTAAAAACAAACAAACAAAAAATAAATAAATAAATAAATTTCAGATTTTAACTTAAGATTTGATTTTCCATGGTGTGTATCCTATATACACAATTAGGGATTTTAAATATTGTATTGCTATAGTTTTCAATTATAAATGGGCTTAGATTAATTAATTTTATCTGTTTTACACTCTGCAACTTTCTATATTTTTAAGTATTTAGTAAAAGTAAATTTTCCTTAATAAACTGACTTTTTTTTTTTTTTTTTTTTTTTTTTTTTTTTTTTTTTTTGTCAGATGCAAATATCTGACATGTGCAAAATAAGTGTTATTCCATTCTTTGGACTGTTCTTGATCAATTATTAGTGATTATACTGGCCACATTCATAATACATAATGAGAATTATAGTATTTTTAGTATGTGCCAGATGTGGCACATCATACAGTGGAGGGTTAAGAACCTTAAATATTAAAATTATTGCCTAATTGTTATTGTGGGTCCAAAATTTGTTATGAGTTAATGCTATGGAATTTAAGTTATAAGTGTAATCCCAATAACGGTTATTCAAAAAGATTCTCCATTTAAAGTTTGATAGAGCACACGAGATCTGCACAGGCCGGGCTCAAGGTAGTTTCATTCGAGGCACGCGATCCAGGCCGGGATTGATCTTCACTCCTTTCGGGTCATACTCTTTTCTGAAGGATCAGGCTAGGCCTAGTCACTAATTTTTTCGGGCCTTACTTATTCTTCCCGAAACGAGCTGTGTCTAGTTTCATTCTTTTTAATCTTTATGGGTCAAAATTTTCCATCCCAATTTTGATTGCCCATAAGAAAATCATTGTCTCAAAGTGGTTTGGGCCGTACAAAAATGTATAAAATTTGGTCTGACCCCCCACCCCCAATCGAACTTTTTCTACAATTAAATATTAAAAGTTATTCGTTTTATAGAATAATAGATTTATAGGCTTATTAAAATATAATAAAACGTGTGAAGAAGAACTTGCCTATGATGGAATTTTGTCTTAAACTAAAAAATGTGTTGATCCATGCAAATATTCATACATTCATTATATACACTATATTGCCATTGATTATGGGACACTTGCGATTTTAGACATTTGACTAAATATCTAGAAAAATACATGAGGAATCATCTCGAAACTCTTAGTGTATAAATATAATAGTATAAGTCATACATCCCCGTGAAGATTTTTTACCGAAACTCCAAAGGGGGCCGTCAACAAATTAAAAAAGAATGAATATCTTTTGAATAACTCTGTCAAAACTAATGTAGCAAAAGGGCTCAAACTCTAGATTATAATTGAATGCCTTATTGTAATAAGCCTTGTTCATTTTTATGCAAATAGCATGCATACTCGCAGAGTAATTAAGGTTTTTATAAAAATGATCCCAAATTTTTCCAAGTTTTTTCCTTATAATTTTCAGAGTTCTTAATATAAAATATTATTTTTTTCAGAACATATGACAAACAACATTGCACACAGTACAGTGTAATCAGAATTAAAAAATAATGAAAATTGTATAAAAAATGAGTTGGTTTACTAAATAATTTTTTACTGCGCATGCGTCAACGATATCAAAATTTCATTTGCATATTATGTTAGTTAAATGTATAGAGCAACTTTTGTGAAAGTCACATAATCATAACTTGAAAATTCTGACAATAATCGTCAATTGAATAAGTCGAAAATCCGTTATTCTCAAAATGAAGCAAAAACAAGAGGGGTTGTAACCATATATTCATTGATTAGTATCAATATAGAATACACAATATGGGATGTACTACTGCATTTGGATAAAATCCCTCATTTTTTTGCTTCATTTTGGAAACAACGGATTTTGTCCTTTTTCTATAGACGATTTCTTTCAGAATTTTCAAGCTATGATTTTGAGACTTTTACAAAAGTTGCTCTATACATTTAGCTAACATAATATGCAAATGAAATTTTGATATCTTTGACGCATGCGCAGTAAAAAATTATATAGTAAACCTACTCATTTTTCATACAATTTTTATTATTTTTTAATTCTGATTACAGGGTACTGTGTGAAATGTTGTTTGTCATATTTTCTGAAAAAAATATTATTTTACATTAAGAACTCTGAAAATTATAATGGAAAAACTTGGAAAAATTTGGGACCATTTTTATAAAAACCTCACTTACTCTGCGAGTGTGCATGCTATTTGCATAAAAATGAACACAGTGTATTACAATAAGGCATTCAATCATAATCTAGAGTTTGAGCGCTTTTGCTACATTAGTTTTGACAGGGTTATTCAAAAGATAATCATTCTTTTTTAATTTGTTGACGGTCCCCTATAACGTTTCGGTAAAAAATCTTCACGGAGATTTATGACGTATACTATTATATTTATACACTAAGAGTTTCGAGATGATTCCTCATGTATTTTTCTAGATATTTAGTAAAATGTCTAAAATCGCAAGTGTCCCATAATCAATGGCAATATAGTGTATATACACACATAACATACAAATACATAAGAAAAGAATATATAATACATTTACACCTGTTAAGAAAGGAACTTATCGGTAAAGCATTTATTTTTTTTTTCATATGCAATTCCGTCTTAGAAGACTTTACTCTATAACATTTTTCGATTTTTAAGTCTCGAATGCATAACATATGGTTAAATGTTAATAATAATAACTGAAACATTTACATACAAGAAATAGAGATTCATTAAAAAATAAAACAAATAAATCCCTGACTACTTCTATAAAAAAAGAAGATTATAAACAAGGGGAAAAAAATAAATAAGTAAAAGCTAAGCAATTTTAGTCAGAGCACCTCGTACGAGACAAATCTTTAACCGAATCATCATCAAAATCAATGTTTTGAAGAAATTCACTCAAGTCAAGCTCGAGCCAAGATTTTAAGTTTATCCTGTCTCCGGCCAAAATTTTAGCTATCATACTTGGCCGAACTTTTATACAGGGCCAGATCAGGCCAATATTTTCTTTGTATGGGACGAGCTTTTAACTTCGGGTCGAATTTTCTATGTGCCGGACGAGCTTGGAAATTTCGGCCCTTGCTGACATCTAGAGCACACTATAACGTCATATACGCTAATGGCGCCTGGTGCATGTAAAATCCGTCATGGGTGCAAAGTCCTCCAAGTTACCTGTGAATTATACCTCTGGAGGTGCCTTGCCAGGTGAAGGTCTCGTCATCTGATCAAAGTTCTAAATTACGAGACCAACTTGAGTAGCTATTTTCAGTACAACAACAGGATGTAATAATAAGCAACCGAAAAAACAAAGTATGCACAAGTGAAAAATAAGTATTGCAGATAAGAGGACGTGCGTAGCGAATATAACAGGTTAATTGCCGCTACGCGGCGATTAGGCGGTCATCCGCCCCGATACCAGGTATCTAACCCGTTAAACTGAGGTAACTCGGCAGGTCATCGGTTAGAAAGAAAGAGCACACTAACAAACTTTTTTGTGTGTGCAAGAAACTATAGGGTCATAATCCATGTGTTCCATCACAAATACAGGGTACCTCATTCCAATCTAAATCCGGATTTTTGATCATAACTTTAATGTTATTAAATATATTAACAAAATTTTCAGTAGTCTTAACTTCGTTTTGTGAAATTTAATAGTATAAGGAAAAAGAGTAAAAAAAAATGCATCACCGTCACATTCAAATTGCACTAAAAAGATATATACTTTTTTTAAAAATGTATTTAACTTTATGTACTGTTCGTTTGACACTATTCGTTATGTACAATACTTTTCATTTCAAGCAGTTTCTCTGATGTTGCATTTTTCATAAAGCAACACAAGTCTTTTGAAATGCCTTCATTATTGTAAAAGTTAAGTTCGTTTTAGGGTTTCGTTCTTGCGACGATATTTTATTCGTCTCTGTAATCTGTCTGTCATAAAGTCCGCACACAAAAACGGTACAGGTCAAAGACTTCAAACTTTGTAGAAACCAGCTGAATACATCATGTCACACGACAAATCATTAAATTTTGAAAAAAGTATATTATTTTAATTAAATAAATTTTTTCAGTGTCATCCGTTCATTTTTGCGATTTAAATTCTAAAAGAGAACCTTAATTTCAACGTTTTTCATGCAGACGTCGTAGTTTGGAAGTATAGCATCTCGCTAGTAAGCTAAAATTTCTAGTTCAAACCTCGATGATGGAGCTTAAAATTTTCATATTAAGATGGATTTAATAAGGAGAAATTTCGTATTTTTGCCAATTTAAAGGTTTATGTAATTAGTGTTTCGTTCATCAGACATTCATAATATTTTTTGGAATTCAATTTTCTTTCTATTTTAAAAACATTTGCGATTTATTAATGATTTAGCATTTTAAATATAGTTTTGGACATTTTTTTCGCTTTTAGAAATTAAAATTTATTTATATCTTCCCTAAATTTCGGATTTTCAAAAAATTTAGAAATTTGGATTTTATTTAAATAGTTTGATTTGAAATTTTTTAATTTCATTAAAACAAATAACTTCCTTTTAAAATTGTTTTTTAATTAAAATTATTGGTGCTACCATCTATGGGGGAATTTAATAATTATAAAGTAACAACTTGGATTTATTAATTAAAGGAGGAGTTGTTTTGAAAGAAATATTAAACGAAACACTCTGTGCGATTACACTTACCCACATGTTTTTATTAGAAATATAAAGGACCTTGAAAGTGATTACTTACAATTCCATCTCGGAATTCGCAGTCCTCAACATTCTCATAGTCTACTTGCTTCTTCTCGCAGTTGGTCTGGCCGACAATAATGTCCATAAAATAGTTGGTGGTACCTCTATCGACCTGGAAGGAGTTGGAGATTATAACAGGTTATATGAACATATCCTGCAATCTGATGGAAACACAATTAAGCATTGAGAAAAAGGACATTTTAAAATCTGATTAAACTGATTTTTTCAATTTATTATGAAACTTTATGTTTGAGATTCACTACATGGCCAAAGCTGACCACTAGCGATTTTAAATTTGTTTTGTTAAATATCTATAAAAATACACGAGGCATTATCCTGAAACTCCAGGTGTGTAAACAGAATAGTATAGGTAATATATTTCCGTGAAGGTTTTTCCCGAAATCCCATAGGGGCCGTCAACAAATAGAAAAAGAACGAAAATCTTTTGGATAACCCTATCAAAACTAATGTAACAAAAGCATTCAAATTGCAGATTACGATTAAATAGCTTATTGTAATAAACTGTGTTCATTTTTTTTTTTTTTTTTTTTTTTTTTTTTTTTTTTTTTTTAAGGATAGCATGTACACTCGTAAAAAAATTAAGATTTTTATAAAAACAGTCCCAAAATTTTCCAATTTTTTTGTTTAGAATTTGCAGGGTTCTTAATATAAAAAAAAATTTTCTTTTCAAAAAATATAAAAACAACGCTGTACACAATACCCTGCAATAAGAATTAAAAAACAATAAGAGTTGTTTGAAAAATGAGCATGTTAACTAAATAATGCATCACTGTACATGCGTAAACACAATCAAAATACAATTTGCAGAATATGTTGGCTAAATATGTAGAGCAACCTCTGACAAAATCTCAAAAATATAGTTTGAAAATTATCATCGAATAAATAAGTTCAAAATCCATTGTTTCCAAAAGAAAGCAAAAAGATGAGGGGCTTTATCCAAATATAGACGTGCAATATTGTGTATGATATATTGACATTAATCAATGGATCAACATTTGACATTAATCAATAGATCAATATTTTTACTTTCTTCTATCTTTACAAGAAGAAAGTATTGGATTCATGAAAATTTTCGACTTCCGGTTTTCGACGGATTTATACGTTTTAGAAGGTTCTGAACACGTTTTGACTATTTTTAGAAAATGTCTGTCTGTGAGTCTGTCCGTCTATCTGTATGTGACAAAAAATTTGTGGGCGCTCTATCTCAAGAACTAATGCTCGAAATTTAATAAAATTTTATATTCAGTTAGACCTTGATATGAATTAGTGCCTATTGGTTTTTGGTGAAAATTGGCCAGCAAATGGCGCTGCTATACTACGTTTTTCATGATTTTCAAGATTGCTATATCTCAAGAACTAATGCACAGAATTTCACGAAACTTCAGATTCTGTGACCCCTTGATATACATAGACGCTGATTAAGTTTTGGTGTAAATTGGTCCGCAGGTGGCGCTGCTATGCCACGTTTTTCATGATTTTCATGATAGCTATGGCTCAAGAACTAATGCACAGAATTTCCCCAAACTTCAGATTCCGCGATACCTTGAGATACATAGCCATTGATAAGGTTTTGGTGTGAACTGCCCTATAGGTGGCGCTGCTATGCTACATTTTGCACGATTTTTGAGATAGCTATATCTCAAGAACTAATGCAGAAAACTTCATCAAATTTTAGATTCTGTTGCACTAGAATATATAACATAAGTAGACGCTGATTACATTTTGGTATTAACCTTGCAACAGGTGGTGCAGCTATGCCGCATTTTGCACGATTTTTCCGATAGCTATATCTCAACAACCAACGCACAGAATTTCATCAAACTTCAGATTTTGTTACAAAATCACATATAACATAATTACACGATGATTATGTTTTGTTATAAATCTTTCAACTCATGGTGCTGCTGTGCTATATTTTACGCGGTTTTTTTTAAACTAGCTATATCTCAAGAACTAATGCACAGAATTTCACCAAACTTCAGATTATTTTACACCATAACATAATTAGACGCTTTTTTACGTTTTGGCATAAATTGTCGAAGATATGGTGTTGCTGTGCTACGTTTTGCAAATTTTTTGTTATAACTATATCTCAAGAACTAATGGACGAAATTCCATCAAATTTCAGATTCTGTTAGGTCTTGACATAAATAGATGCTTATTAGGTTTTAGTATAAATTACCCAACATGAGGCACTACTAAGCTCATTTTCTCAGAATATTAATTAAATTTTGCGTTTTAGGCTTTTCGGATACCAGAATCTCATTAGGCTAGGTCAAATGTTCGAGGAAATTCGATAGTGGGTAACTTTGGGGTCACCATGTTTTTTTTTTTTTTTTTTTTTTTTTTTTTTTTTTTTAAATATTAAAATGTACTTGTGAGATAGAAGAAAGTTTTGGGATTGACACATCCAACTAGCTTTTTTTTAATATTAAGTACTTTGCAAATTATAAGCAAAAAAAATTAGGCAAAATTTGGGACTGTTTTTATAAAAACCTTAATTTTTCTATAAGTATGCATGCTATCCTCATAAAAATGAGCACATTTTATTACAAAAAGTTACTTATTTATAATCTGCAGTTTGAACGCTTTTACTACATTAGTTTTGACAGGGTTATCCAAAAACTTTTCGTCATTCTTCAGTTTGTTGACGGTCCCATATAGGGTTTATGGGGGGAAAAAATCAGGTATATATATATGAGCTGTACAATTCTGTTTACACACCTGGAGTTTCAGGATAATGCCTCGTATATTTTTTTAGATATTTAACAAAACGTCTAAAATTGGAAGCGACCGGTCACCTTTTGCCATATAGTGTATGATGACCCAATACTTTCAATTCTGAAATACCGGAAATACTCAGTTTAAAACAAAATTATTTTTTATTCGTTAAATCTAACAAATGTCATTAGACTAGTTGAATTTATTCATATTATTTCGTTTGTTATGAGTCGGTACCTGTCGAATTCGACGAATGACGATATTTAAAAGAACTGTTAAACTGAAGTTATAAAAAATATTTGCAATAAACTAATAAATAAAACACTTTTATATTGACTTGCCTAAAAAAATAATTTTTACAAACTTTTTATTTTAACTTAAACTTTTAAAATTATTATAAATACAAAACATTATTCTTATAAGTAACCACCAATATGTAATTCAGATAATACATTATTAAATTATCAATTGATGCTTATATCTGTGGCATTATGGAAAGAAAAATCAAGGAAAACTGCGTTACTATAACAGAATTATAATTTTTGTTTTCAATGAAATCTGAAAATGACATCTGCTCACCATCGCAAAATTTACATGCGTTCTTTTCACATTAATCATTTAAAAAATATTTTGATGTGCAATAGGTTATTAATAAATGTATTTCACGTTTACCAGCTACCAATTATGCACGCAATACACATTTAATTTTTACGTTGACATCATTTTCATCCACTGAAGTCCTCTGCGATGGGCATCTCAAACACAATATCAGCAGGATGAAAAAAATAAATAATGAAATGTAATAGCTTTGTGAGTAAAAATAAATTATTTTAAATTGTAACGTCGTCTGTAGTTCAACAGTTTTAAAAGTCATTATTAATTGTATTACGAAAATGAAATCCGTAATGAAATGGTAATTTCCTTTGTTTTCATTTTTCCCTTTAACAATGAAAGTAATCCGAATGTCATCAATCAGAAGAAATTAAAAAAATAATAATAATAAAGTTAAATAAAAAATATAAAAATGGAATTATTTTAAAAAGTAACGATTCTACAAATAAAATGCTTTAATTAAAAAAAAGAATCATCAAAATCTGTTCAGTAGAAATCTCAGGCCTAATGACTAAAAAACAGCCTGATCTTTTAAAAATATAGATGATTTTGAATGAAATGCTCCATTCAATAAAATTTTATAAAATGATATGGGGCGAACTTTTATTTTATCTTAATCGCGGAAAATACTTAAAAGCTTTCGTTCAGGGATCTCAGAAGTGTAGAGTTTGTTTTTCACCATCGAAACTCAAGAACGGATGAATTTCTAAAAGAAAGACCTCGCAGGTGGAATTTAAAAGAGTTCATTAAAAATTTTGAAGATAATTGCATTTTGTTTCGAAACAGTTATCTCTATTTTTATTCTATGCACACCTAATTTCTAAAAGTTATTGTTAAATGAAGGTTAGTTTATGCACCATGTTGCATACATTCTAAAAATGGCATTTTCAAAAAAAAAAAAAAAAAAAAAATCTACTTTTTGTATGTCGCATAGTTTGAATCAAAATTAAGATGCTGAGTAAATATAACGTTATCAACTTTTTGATAATGTTTGACCCCCTCCCCTCCCCTTTCGGTATCATACGTTATCATTGTGTTTGCCGTACAATCATTTCATACCTTTGGTTATACGGCAAACACAATGATAAATCTACGAATAAGCTACTTGTGGTATTAATTTTTGACCTATACACCACTTCATTTCCTGCTGTCTTGGATCATTAAATTCCCTTATTACTACTCTTAAATAAAATAAAGGTTTTTTCTTGTGCTCGATACCTTAGGTTTTTGTGCTGTCGGCTCTTGGACTATTATGTTTTTATCTTACATTTTAAAGTTAATATTTCTTTTAACAATAGTAGCCAAAAATAAAAAGAAAATCGATGTAAGATTAAAAGAAATTTAATTAAAAAGAACAAAAATTAATATTAAAAGAACAAAATCACTCAAATAATAAATAAGCGCTTTAAATCAAATACTCATGAATATGAGAGAAGCTTTTCCTTAATATACACTATATGGCCATTAATGACCGGTCACTTTAAATTTTAGATTTTTTTTTTTCGAATATTTAAAAATATATACTTGTCGGATTCTACTCGAACTTCAGGAATATAAAGATAATGTTTGACCCCCTATTTATCAACGTGCATTTCATGTGGAGGACAATTAGGAGGTCGGCAAAAAATAAAAGAAAAGGATCATCCTGTACATTAATCTCTTCGGTTCTTGGCTCCCCATTCGGGACCTCTGTTCTTTTACTTATAAAAACTTTTTTTTTTTTTTACATTATTCCTGAATAGTTGAATGTTTTTTGTGTTGAAAGCAAATAATTACCTCCGCTAAACCCCTCAAAAAATAGATGTTATTTTCATCTGAGTTTCCAAAATGCCTAAAAATGTCCAAAAGAGAGTTTGATTTAAAAAAAAAATTACAAATTTTCATTTAACTTAAATCTTTTTCAGTAATTTTTTTGAGAATTTGTGGATTATTTACTTGTTTAAAGCTCTTAAATTTATAATTGCGTTAATTTAGGTTAACGGTTATTAAGTTGATGTTTTAAAGGGATTTGTAGTTTTAGATCGATATTTTTAACCTAAATTAACTAAGCAACTAAAAGAGCAATTTGAGAAAAGATATTTTTTCTGTTATTTACAATGTCATTTTGTTTGATAAAAATATCAATGAATAAGTATTTGATTATTGTTTTAGCTTCGGAATTGAAGAAGTTAAAATGCACGAAATAATCTATCGCTGCAGATAACAAATCTGTAAATACTGTACAATATGTTCACTAATTTTTGTAAAAAATAGCTTGTATATTCATGGAGATATGGTGATTTTTTTTAAATTAAAAAAATTCTTGCATATTTTTAGTTTATATTATGCAAGGTTTTCAATTAAATTTAAGGTCTGTTTCAGAAAAGTCAGCAAAATGTAGTAGAAACAATAGAGTGCTAGTGGAAATATAAATGTATTAAATATTTTATGAAATGTGAGTAGTTGTATGAAATAAATTTATCTGCACATGTGCGAAAGATAACAACGATCTTTCTATATAATTTCATAATCAACTAAATGGAACAAGTCATTAAAAAAAAAAAAGAAAAAAAAGTCCAGTCAAATATTGTCAAAATTCAGAAAGGTATCGGCAATAGAAGTAAGCTGATTTTTAGTACTCTCTAAAAGCAGTTAAATGATAAGGGATTTTTCATAAATTATCATTTTGGAACAAATAATTCGATTTTGATGCTTTTTCATATATTTTTAAATATTTGACAAAATGTCTAAAATTGAAAGTGTTTTGTCATTAATGGCTATATAATGTAGTTAGTGATACAACTCTATAGTTATTCTTAAGCGAAAATAATGACCAGCTTTATAAAACGTTTCAACAAACTACATTAAAACCAGAAAATATGCATAACTTGGGCGTTCTGCGATCATTATTAAAAATGGAAGAATGGAAAAAAAAGTGTTGATAACAGAAAATTGTATAATGATTTAATGACATTTAGCGAAGATAAGGGTTAATATATATAAACGTCAGTACAGCAGGAACACAGCAACAGTGAATATCAGCCTGCTCATAATAACAGAGAAGTTCAGCTTTTTCCTGCGAACCTAGCCCGATGACTTCTGTTAGATTCAGCATAAAAAAATAAGTATTTCAGCAAATTCGATGTTGAGAAATTAAAATGTAAGTGTAGAAGTATGAGTTGTTGACTGATTGTCAGGGCGGGCAGATTTCTCTTGCTACAAAATGTGATTTTATAATACGGCTGAAAAAGCCGCGATGTTCCCTTTAACTGTACATAATTTTATTTAATCGATATGATAGTCAAGACTTTGGTATTAAATATTATTAATTTTTCAAGTATGCAGCATCAATATTATTTGCAGTGCTGTCTCCATACTTTACATAAACACGTGTGCAATAAGCTTGGCAGTAGATGGAGTTACTGACTTCGCATTATCAACGAATTATCATTAGGTATAGTGGGCGTTTTCCCTCATTTTGAGTTTAAAATATTGAATTTAAACATGAAACTAACTTTGCAATGTAACACTAGCAATTTTCTTTATGTGCTTTTAGTTAAAACTTTTTCGTGATTTCCGCCATTACTGATATTATTTTCATGTACCCCAGCAAGCCCGCCATGTACTCATGGGGAACCACTGGTATAAAGCTACGATTATCAAATTAATAAAGCAATGAAGGGTTGAGAAATATACATACGTTTGCAAAATGCACTAAAGCGAAAAAATACTAATAGTTGACGGGAATATCTGCTTTTAAGCATGGACTTTATTATGGAATGGTTCACATCTCGAATTCAAGTATATACACTATATAGCCAAAGGTGACCGGCCACTTGCGATTTTTGTTATTATTTTTAAAAAATGCACGAGGAATTATTCTGAAAATCCAGATTTGTAAAAAATAGTTTAGGTCATATATTACCATGAAGATTTTTTCTTGAAATTCCACAGGGGACCGTCAAAAAATTGAAAAATAACGAAGGTCTTTTGCATAACCCTGTCAAAATTAATACAGCAAAAGCATCCAAAAAAAAGCATCCAGCATTACGTGGCTTATTGCAATAAACTGTGTTCATTTTTATGAGGATATCATATATACTCGTACAGGAATTAATGTTTTTATAAAAACATACCCTTTTTTCCAAGTTTTTAGCTTATAATTTGCAGAGTTCTTAATATAAAAAAAATTTCTTTCAGAAAGTATGACAAATAATATTGTACATAATACTCTGTAATCCAAATTAAAAAAATATAAAAATTGTATGAAAGATGAGCAGGTTTACTAAATAATTTTTCATTGCGCATGCGTGAACGCTATCAAAATTTTATTTGCATATTATGTTAGCTAAATATATAGAGCAACTTTTGTGAAAGTCTCAAAAACATAGCTTGAAAATTCTGAAAATGATCGTCCATAGAATAATCTCACAATCCGTTCTTCCCAAAATGAAGCAAAAAGATGAGGGGCTGTATCCATATATCCATTGATTAGTGTCAATATAGCATATACAGAATTGCATGTATTATTATATTTGGATACAACCCCTCATCTTTTTGCTTTATTTTGGGAATAACGGATTTTGAGCTAATTTTATCGACGATTATTTTCAAAATTTTTAAGCTATGTTTTTGAGACTTTTACAAAAGATGCTCTATGCATTTAATTAACACATTATACAAATTACATTTTGAATGCAGTAACGCATGCGCAGTGAAACACTATTTAGTAAATCTGATAATCATTTTTCCTAAAATTTTTATTATTTTTTAATTCTGATTACAGAGTATTACGTATAGTATTATTTGTCATTTTTTCTGAACAGAAAATTTTCTATAGTAAGAACTCTGCAAATTATCAACCAGCAAAAAACTTGAAAAACATTGGAATTGTTTTCATAAAAACCTTAATTTCTCTACGAGTATGCATGATATCCTCATAAAAATGAAACAGTTTATTACAATAAGCCACTTAATCATAACCTGCAGTTTAGACGCTTTTGCTACATTAGTTTTGACAGGATTATGCAAAAGATCTTCATTATTTTTGAATTTGTTGACGATTCCTTATGGAATTTTGAGAAAAAATCTTCACGAAAATATATGACCTGTACTATTTAGTTTAAACATTTGGAGTTTCAAAATAATTCCTGATATATTTTTCTAGATATTCAACAAAACATCTACAATGGCAAGTGGCCAGTCATCTTTAACCATATAGTGTATTTCTCTGTCGTGTTTAGAAATCACTGTTTTCGGACACACTGATACCTATAATCAGAAACAAAAAACAAACATTTACCTGTTTCCTTGCCTTTACGACCTTGGCGAGCTTATGGTGGTATTTTCCAGCAAAACGTTTGGATAACATTTTGCTGGCGTAATTTGCAGCCTCTACCACGTCCTCATCATCTACACTTGCATCTTCATTGCCACCCAGAAATCCAGCTGTGGCGTAAGCGCACAGAAGGCAAAAGCCAAGCAAGAAGAAAACTTTCCACATTTTACAAGCCAAGAGTAGATCAACTCGGAGTAAAAATGGAAGGTGGTAGACTGCGTTTATAAATATTGCTTTTATCGGCATACATATTATCGACAGATGGTGGTTTCCACGTCCGATAATCACACCATAATGTGCGTTTCTCAAGACACTTTTATCCGTTGTTTTTATATAAATTTTATTCTTGAACAAAGTACAGCTGAGATTTATTACCGTTACACATTTCATAATTAACCTCCTAACCTCCGCGAACTGATATATCCGTTCACTAAGCTACATTTTCGCCAGCAATAAAAGTGTTATTTAAATAAATATAATAGTACAAATATAATGCACTTTTAAAACATTCTGTTATGATTAATACTTTTGAGGCTTATATTCCTATATGCTACTAACGGACCCGACAGACGTTGTCCTGCCACCGACTCCAAAAAATCAAATAAATGTACATAAATATAATAATACGCATGATAAATACTACGATCTTAATTTAATTTCTTATTACAATTATGTAAAGAAATTATTTTTCACTTTGCAGTAGTTTTTGAAGTCGGTTCAATTTTTGATAGAAAAGTTTATTTTTCTCTCTTTAGTTAAAAGTTAAAGATTTTCTGAAGTCGGTTAATTAAAATTATAATACGGAAAAAAATATTGTAAATCATACACGTAAGTCAGGAGCGAGGTTCGAACACACGATCTCTTTCTTCGAGAACCAGAGCTTAAATCTGGCGCCTTAGACCGCTCGGCCATTCCGTCCGCACTCAATTACGGCAACTTATTCAACACTTTTGCTTATCGAAAAATCACTAACTATTAGTTTTTGCCTAATTACTAAAAATTACTGAATCAATTTCAATGAAATGTGAATCTAAACCATTCTCGAATCTACTAAAATACACACAAAAAATTTCATTAAAATCGGTCCATTCGTTTAGGAGGAGTTTAGTGACATACGCACGCACAGAAGATTTATATATATAAATATATGTAATTGAATTTTTATGTGATATTGAAAAAAATAATTTTTTTAAAGATTTTTAAAAAATTACAGAAAAAATATCTTTACAATTTTGCCATTTTTTTCGGCGGTCAGGGAGTTAATTAAAATTTCTTGTATAGGCTCTTAATATTATTTCCTTGTTAATGAGTGCGTCAATATAACATATATTTCGCGCTGTAATTTTCATAATTATCTCGAATTTCGCCGAAATTCATGTTGTTAAATTGGTGATTTATCATCGGATAATTTTATTCATTATACATAAATTTTCAGAGGATTGTATAAGAATTATCGGCAGATGGTGGTTACCCCGTCCGATAATAACACCATAATGTGTTGTTTCCCAAGACACTTTTATCCATTGTTTTTATTATATAAATTTTGTTCTTGACCAAAGTGCAGTTGAAATTTTATTACCGCTACACGTTCATAATTAAAATTTTGTGTGCTTACTTGTGTGTGGAATATTTATAAATTAAGATTATTTGCTTGTTAACAAGTGCTTCAGTATAACATATTTTTCGCAGAAATTCATATAGTTAAATTAACGATTTATCATCGGAAAATTTTATGCATTATAAATAAATTTTTAGAGGGTTGTATAAGAATTATCGACAGATGGGGGGTTTTTCTCGTCCTATAACACCACCATGATGTGTTGTTTCTCAGGACATTTTTATCTGCTGTTTATATATAAATGTTATGCTTGATTAAAGTGCAGTTGAATATTATCACCTTTACACATTTCAAAATAAAAATTTTGTGTGCTTACTTAAAAAATATTTATAAATTAAAATTATTTGATTATTACTGAGTGTGTCAGTATAACATATTTTTTGCTCTGTAATTTTCATAATTATCCTGAATTTCGTCGAAATTCATGTTGTGAAACTGACAATTTGTCATCGAAAATTTTATTCATTATACATATATTTTTAGAGGGTTGTATAAAAATTATCAACAGATAGTGGTTTCCCCGTCCAATAATAACACCATAATGTGCTGTTTCTCAAGAGACTTTTATCCGTTGTTTTTATATAAATTTTATTCTTGACCAAAGTGCAGTTGAAATTTTATTACCGTTCATCATTTCATAATTAACTACAATTTTGTGTGTTTACTTGAGGAATATTTATAAATAAAGATTATTTCCTTCTTAATGAGTGCTTCAGTATAACATATTTTTTGCTCTGTAATTTTCATAACTATTCTGAATTTTGCCGAAATTTAAGTTATTAAATTGACGATTTACTAGCGGAAAATTTTATTCATTATACATATATTTTTAGAGGGCTGTATAAAAATTATCGACAAATCGTGGTTTCTTCGTCCGATAATAACACCATAATGTGCTGTTTCTCAAGACACTTTTATCCGCTGTTTTTATTTAAATTGTATTCTTGACCAAAGCGAAGTTGAAATTTTATTACCATTACACATTTCACAATTAACTAAAATTTTATGTGCTTACTTGAGGAATATTTATAAATTAAGATTATTTCCTTGTTAAAGTGTGCAACAGTATAGCATATTTTTCGCTCTGTAATATCCATAATTATCCTGAATTTTGTTGAAATTCATGTTGTTAAATTGGCTATGTATCATCGGAAAATTTTATTCATTATACGTAATTTTTTAAAGGGTTGTATAAGAATTTTAAAATCATTTATCATGAAGAAGTTAATTTCGTTTTAAACGTCTTTTAATAACTTTTATAACCTCTTTCAAATTCTGCGAAAATTTTGCATACTATTTAAAAAAAAAAAAAAAAAAAAAAAAAAATGTTTTATGTATGTTATTTATTGAGCTGAGAAAAGCGATTTTGTGGCGACTTCAGTGATTTCATTTTGAGCCTCTACAACTTTTCGGCGAAATTTGCATTTTTCCGCGATCTTTTGACAAAATTTGCAAAACATTCCTGCGACCAAACGCAAGTTTATGGATTTTTCTCACGATATATTGGTCAAATTCGATACTTAGAATAAGCCGACAGCAAAATTTTGCGAATCCAAAACAGGCAGGGCGCATTTGCAGCTTAAAACAACGGGCAGAGCGCTACGCACTCTCGAAAATGCTTAAGAGGAACATTATATCTCTTTTTTTATCATTTTAGATTTTTGCTATTTTGGTACTTTTTAGTTTTGAAATTTACGATTTGCAACGATTCCTCACCTTTTGGTTAAAAATGAAGATTATTATCTTATTCAGCACTACAAAATATATATAGAAATCAATTATCAAAAGCTAACGAAAACGACGAATCAAAACTTTTCAGTTTAGTGTAAGTTGATGAATTCTGTTTTTCAAACACGTTATGTATTTCCTAAAACGAAAAAAAATATTCTTCAACAGTAATGCGAGATCATAAATAAAATTCTTTTGGGTCTCTGTGTATGCATTTACAATTTTACGGCTCGAGTTTCTCCTGTTTATGAGTTATTCAACTAAAAGTTTGGTAATTATCCTGTGAAGCACCAAGTGTGTTATTGATGTTTATTATGGTACATTCGGTATTGATATTGAAGTGTCTATTATTTATAGCTCATTTACAGAGGCAAACAAAAGAATTTCGTTACATTACACTCTATGGGGAAAAATCGCTTGTGGTGTATTTAATTATGTTACACTGTTTGAAATATATTGAAATGGATGTTGATCCCTAAGGTGCACTGGACGATGCTTGATGTAGCATATGGTGTGAATAACATTCATCGTTCATTTACAGTGATACACAAAATAATTAGGTTACAGTACTGTCTATGAATAATAATTGCTAGAAGTATATTTTTGCTTGTGATACGAACTTAAAAATTGTAACCGGTTTTTGCATATTAATCTGTTTGATCAATTCTTTGTATTCGATACAAGGCTGCACTGCAAATAAGATCTTAAGAACATTTCCGTTTAATGACGGAAATTATTGAAGGAGAACTTTCAGTTGTACCCGTTTCCTAACTGATATAAATTTTATCACACTAAGTGTTAGAGATAGAAATCTATAGATCATATACAGGGCTGTACGAAAACATCCAGATTTTTTTTTTTTTATTACTCATGGTAGATTCTGAAGTTAGATTTTCAAGGAAGTTTTCGAAAATTTTTAAGTAGACATCATCTTTCGTTTTATTTCCAGCCAAGTTTTTTTAGTGTATTTTGGAAGTGTTGCGCAGTGTTTCATAATTTATGCTCGACTAATGATTTTTCGTTCTTATTTAACATTACCTGAACGTTTACCACTTACCTATTTTAAAAATTTTACAGTACCAAAATTTTTTCAATTTAAATTACTATATCGTAAAATGCTTCTTACATTATCTTAAGGGAACTCGATAACGTCAGTACGCTTTTTTAAATTAAGTATTTTAAGATACATTTCCGGGATAAAATTAAAGAACTCAATAAATAAAAATGATTCTATCAAGAAATTGTGCAATTTCTCTGGAAAAATGCGAAATTTTTTTGAAAATTTAAGTAAATTTTAAAATGTATATTTTTGTTCAATTTTAAACATTTTGAGCAATTTTTTTAAACTACTCGTAGAAATGGGCTGTATAATTTTAAGTATCGGATTTATCATATAAATTAATTAGTTTGAGAGAGAGAAAATCCAATACTACTTACACTGTAAAAAAACAGACGATTTTAAGGAAATACTACTGGTAAGCTAAACGCTAGCACAATTTACTGTTTTTTAACGGAAAAATTCCTGTAAATTCGAAGAAAAAAAGCCAAATTTTCTGGAATTTATGGAAATTTTTCCGTTAAGATACAGTAAATTATACTGGCGTCCAGATTACCAGTAGTACTTCCTTAAAATCGTCCGTTTTTTTACACTGTAGTTTTGTAAAATAGACCATAATTAACAATTTCTCCCTGCCTCCCCCCCCCCAAAAAAAAAAAAAAAATCGAGTCAATTGCACAATATACTTTTATCACTAACATGCCTATTCGTCGAAAAAACACAAACTTAGAAAAATCCCTTTTAAATGGGTGGATTGGAGCATTTAAAGGGACAGCGATATAATAAAATCGCTTTAAACCGTGTTTATAATACTCGGATCTTTACAAAACTTCATCAGACTATACTAGTGATAATAAAGTATAATTTAAGCAAAAATTGAGAAAATCGATATTTTTCACATTTTTTTTGTTGAATGAAAGGGTACCGACACAGAGTCCTCTTGAGGTTCAAACTTTAAAGAATATATGCGTATCGGACTAGATGTTTCCAAATTATTAATTATTTGTGGATAGAAATTAATAATTGAGATTTTTCAGTTGCAAATATAATAGTAGGTGAAATAATATGTGTGTACAATAGTGTGTAACATACTCTATATTCGGATACAACCGTTCATCCTTTTCTTTCCTTTTAAGAATAACGGATTTCGAGTTTATTCTATCGACCATCACTTTCAGAATTTCCAAGTTATGTTTTTGAAACCTGCACAAAAGTTGCTCTATATATTTAGCCAATAAAATATGCACATTATATTTTAATTGCATTCGCGCATGTACAGTGAAACATTATATAGTAAACCTGCTTATTTTTCATCCCATATGTATTTTTTTTTTTTCTGATAGAAGAGTTTTGTGTAAAATGTTATTTGTCATTTTTCCTAAAAAGAACAATTTTTTATATTAAGAACTCTGCAAATTATAAGCAAAAAAACTTTCTTTTTATAAAAATCTTAATTTCTCTACGAGTATACATGCTATACTCATGAAAATGAACACAGTTTATTAAAACAAGCCTCCTAATTATGTGCTACAGTTTCTACGCTTTTGAGACATTAGTTTTAACAGGATAATTCTGAAGCCTTTAGTTTTTCTTCAAACTTTTACGATCCCATATAAGGTTTTGGGAAAAATCTTCGCGGAAATATATAACGTTTATTATGCTGTTTACACACTTTAAGTGTCAGGACAATCCCTCATGTACTTTTTCTAGATATTTAACAAAATGTGTAAAATCATGGGTGACCGGTCATCATGGCTCTTATAGCACTCTACGTTACATATAGCCATGGAATTATCAGGACAAGCGAAAAGTCGTCAAACTTGGGAGACGTTTGGCTAGAAAGAATTATGCAAATATTTAAATGAAAAAAATGCTTGAAATGGAGCATTTGCAAGCAAAATTTAAGTTGGAAATTTGAAAAATCTTCAAAATTAATGAATTTTAAAAAGTTTAATAGGTTGTTACTCGGAAAAAATAATAAGAACGCGCATTTTTTTTTTTGCAAATATAATTTTGCCTTTTTGGTAATATTATAAAATTGTTTAAAGTGGCCTAAAACTGTTGCACAGTAAGATTGTTTAGTTTCTCTTTTTCTTCATTATGCCAAAGGCACATAACAATTTGAATTTGAAAAAGGGAAGTGTTATGGAAAATGTGGAATGAATGAACATGAAATCGCAAGGAATATAAGAAGATCTTAAACAGCAATTTATAATTTGTTGAAGAATCCAAAAGATTATGGCAAAAAGAAGTATACAGGTAAGCCTGTTTCACTGACTATGCGCGCTAAAAGGGTGGAGTTGCGTGTGGAGCTACCGTTAATAAAAAAAACGAGTTCTTCTCAAATTAAAACGTTACACTAGTCACTGAAAAAGACACGGATGATAATGTAAACTCTATGGGGGCGTTATTTTCAGATATCTTGGTCAAATTTTAATATTTGCACGTGTTTTTTTTTTTTTTTTTTTTTTTGCATAGGATGGCTAAGGACGATCTACAACTGGGCTAGTTTTTACTTTTTCGATTTTGGTTGCGATTTTTTTCCCAATAGTTTCAATTTCAAACCGGTTCTGAAAGTTAAAGTATTTAAAAAAAAATCTGAAACAAAAATCGAAAAGTAAAAACTAGCCCGATTGTAGATCGTCCTCAACTATCCTATGTGAAAAAAATCATGTAAAAATATTAAAATTTGACTAAGATATTTGAAAATAACGACCCCATAGACTTAACATTATCATACGGGTCTTTTAAGTGACTAATGTGGCGCCTTAAAACAGGAATGAATCTACCATGAGGAGCTAAACAAAACATAAGGTTCTGCAAAAGAATACCAGTGTTAAATATGTTAAACTAAACGTTAACCGTTCGTTAGATATGTTAAACTAAAACGTTAACTGTCCACCACTTACAAAACTACTTAAGAAGCCTAGATTAAAATTTGCTTAGAAACACATTTTTTTTGGATTTCGCTGGAACGGTTTAGTATTTTCGAATCAAAAAGTTTATTTTGATATTTTCCATTATTTTTAAGACTTGCAAAAAGATAAACCTCTGTTTTCGAAACGCCAAGTTTTGCAGCCAATTGAAAACATCAATGTGTACCATTCGAGGTCGCATGAATTCAAAATCATATACAGATATGTTAGCTGAAAAATCATTCCCCTTGTCACAGGTAGTAAGTCATTGTTTTGAAAAAAAACAATGAAATTTTTAATGTCTCGTGCATCATGCCCTTGGTTCGCGGCCACTTCTATCCAAGTTTTGGATTGGCCGCCAAAAAGCCCTGATTTAAACTCCATAGAGAATCTGTGAGGCATTTTAGCTAAGGAGGTATGTAAGTATAGCGCACATTGGCAAATATACACAATTTGACATCATTTATCTAATCAGCGTTGAAAAAAAAATTCTAAACAAATTTTAACTGGACTTTCTGAGTCGATGACTGCTTGATTAATAAGTGTCGATGTAAAAAAAGGGTGATTTTATAAAACATTAATTTATTTCCAGAAATATTTCATTATGACCTTATAATTTTTCCCGTGTTTCACATCATGTATTTCTATGCATCTGTATTTTATAAATTTTATTGTAATTTAATTTCATATTAATAGGTCTCTAATGTTTGCTAATTACGAGTAGTAAGTAAAGTTTGATTGATGAATATTTTAACACATATTACTCATTTTTCCAGGTGTCCTTATAATTTTTGAAATATGGAGGAAGTTGTCATAAAATTTGTTGCTAAATTAGCTATATTGGGAAAATACCTTGAAATAATTGAATTAGAACAAATTAATACAAACAAATGTTGTTTTAAGTTTTTATTGAACTCTTAAAAGATCGAAGATAGATAGGTGGTTTACAGATCCTTCTTGGAGGTCAAGATGCATCCAGAGGCTACCAGCCTGTGGTTATCCTTAAGATCTCTGTATACAACGACACTGCACTTCTTGTAGGTGCTCTGAAAAAAAAAAAAAAGAATTATGCTTTATCTGTTTTTTTTTGAAGATTTAGTAGTACTCAAATTTATAGTACAAAGTCGTTAAGGATGAAATTCATATTTAATAATATTGCTAACTTTAACAGCTTATTATTTGTCATTGGCTTAACTCTTAACTGCAGTGACAAAAATTGTCACATAACTACTGTGAGCGGTCTGTCAGACCGCTTAATCTAAAGATGACTAAAATGTTACATTAACTCTCTGACTGTTATTTATGTATTAAACTTTGTATGCAAGAATTTTTATAAATAAAATTCATCTATTCAAAAGTATCTAGAGTTAAAGGCTTCAAACGAAGCAAAATTTGACCAGTATCTATAGTTAAACCAAAAATTACAAGTTAAACTTTGAAACTTGAAAAACTCAGCGGTCTCTCAGACCACTAATAGCAGTTAAGGGTTAATATTTTAATGTTCTGTTTTTTTTTTTTTTTTTTTTTATTATTAAGTTACACTTTTTGCTTGTTTAAATAAATCATTGCTCTAAAAATATTATAAACTTTTTTTTTTTTTTTAATGAATCTTGTTAGAAATGGAACGATCAGAAATTTACACTATAATGACGTATAACTTCTTTCATGGAACTATAGCAAAGCAGGCCGCCCGAAACATTAATACAGTTATACCTAGACTTATGTCAGCAATTAGTTTAAAGACTGTCGAATTTAGTCGAAAAGGACATAAATAGAGGAAGACTCAGGTAACCAAAGCAAAAATGGATAAGTCATAAAAATTGTCCAAAATCTACTGAACTTATTCTATTGTATTTAGGGTTTATGTTACATTACGTTTAACATTAACAAAAAAAATGCGTTTGCAACACAAGAATTTGAAATAAACATACAAGTTGTTAATTTACAACTTATTGTTCTTCTAGCTGTCCTGTTCGAGTCTTTCAGGATGCAAAAAAGTCTTGCAGTAAAACTTGAACAGATATATTTATAAAACTTTTAGAAGCTCTTTGTAACAGCAAAGGGAGTTTTCTAAGCTTTTTCTAGGGATTTTTTTTTTTTTTTAAATTTTTGTTGCTAACACGGGAAAGTTTCCCGCCATTGAAACAAAAGTCTTCAAAAGCATTCAATATGAGTCTTAATCGTTTGAGTCCCAAACAGTGCGATCGCAATGTTCAGCTTTTATATCGAGAAAACACAGCACAATACGAGTATTTGGATCACTGATGGTACGCCGATTGAGACTTATCGACATAAAATAGAAGAAACGTTATCGTGCCTCTTGAGATTTATCGACATTATATAAAAGAAGGTTACCAAGCTGCTTCGGACTTTTTGGCATAAAATAAAAGAAGCGCAATCGCACTGCTTGGGGTTTTTTGACAGTGTTTTAACAAAGTCCTCTGAGGTTCAAACAGTTAATAAGGAAAAAAGTCCAGGCCAGATGACGTAAATGCGGGGCAACATAAGTCGAGGGGACGTAAGTGGGGGTATTACTGTAGTGTATTTTGCTATGATGTTACTACGCAGCAGACACTATCAAATTGATTCGCTAAATTTTGTACAGGTTACTTTGATGTTAGAAATGAGCCACTCGGTCACCCAGAATCAATGGTCAATAATGACGATAATACTTGTTACCTTTGAGTCTGACTCATCTCAGAGTGTTTACGAATTATCGTTGAAGCTTGGGTAAAATAATTCGCTAAGTTTGAATAAAAAATTCCTTATATTTGTAAATATCACCAAACTTTGCATTTTTTTTTTTAATTTTATCTTTGACGGCTTGATAGTTTGAGAGCTTTTAGAAATTGTATTTCGTGCATGAGTGCTCTAAGTAAATAAAAAAAAAAAAAAAAAAAAAAAAAAAACCTTTGGGTGCAGGAAAACATTATGGTGAACTTACGAATCAACCTTTAAAATCGGTTTTCAGATGTTTTCCCCCAAGATATGACTTGAGTAACCGATTGCGTTTTAATATATGAATCGAATTTTAACTAAATCTGGAATTTCAGCCGTAGCTCGATGAGATGATTGTCTGTGCTGCCAGCTCCCGGTCTAAATCCTTATATAAAATAGTGGCCAAAATTGTGGAAACATTCTTGGAAAAATGTTTATTTAATGTTTGATGACTCGTAACGCTAAATTTTTACCATATGTAATTCCATAAAAATTATGTACCATTGCAAAGATAAGAAAATTACGCAGTATAATTTGTTTAACAACAATTACTTTATAAAATTTTGTAGTCAAATAATCAGAAAAAAAGCAGTAAAGCCTGGTTAGGTTGCTGCGAAGCATTTTGCTTTCTCTTCAATGCAGCGAATGCATATGAACATTTGCATTCGCGTGGAGCGACAGACAGATTTTGTTTTGTTTGGCAGTGTGTCAATCAAAACTTTCAAATTAATTTAAATTAATTAATTAAATTCAACTTTAATTAATTAATTTTAATTGGCAAATTCTTTCTAGAATTTATTCAATGATTGTTTAAATGTTTTAATATAGTCTAAAAAATTCACGAAAAATACCTCAGAAGATTTTTTTGGTTGAATCCTATAATATAAAATATTATTATTCGTATTATTCGGAATATATAAAGGATTAAATAAAAGAAATACTGAAAAAAAAAATCCGTAATTTTTATAGAAAGAAAATGTATTTTTTTTTCAGAAAAAACTGTTTTAAAGAAAAACATTTCCTTTCAGTTAAAAAAATTTGATTTTGTAATTTTTACGAAAAAACTATATGCATAATTTTAAGTAATCTTTCAATTAACTTTCAGCAGTGACATTATGCTTGACATTATTAATTATTCAATAACTGATTTAGCACAATGTTAGCTAAGCATAGAACCAACCAAGTGAAAAATGTCCAAGCCGGGGTACGAGGTTCGATCCCCGATTTGGACATTTCTCATTTTGTTGGTTCTACGCTTAACTCAGGGGGTGTACTGGAGGGTGCACGCCGTATACCTTCTGGATTTTTTCAAGGAACACCTCATATCGCCTATTTCTTAAGAAAGCTATAGTATATACACTCAAGGGTATACCCTCTGCCTTGAGCGTATACCTGCTGCGTAGACAGTATATCTGTTTATTTTACGACTACATCCCTGGCTAGCATTGTGATAAATCACTTATTAAATAATCAAAAATCCATATTTTTTTTCAGAAAAAACTGAAAAATTACAGATTTTCAGTAAAATAAACGGCTTTGAATTGGCACCATAATTGAAAGTTTTTCTGCCAATTTAAGATTTTTTTAAACAGCAATGTTTAGAGTGGGTTACTTACGATTCCGTCTTGGAATTCGCATTCCTGAACCTTCTCGTACTCGACTTGTTTCTTCTCGCAGTTGGTCATGCCGACAACGAGGTCGATCTTGTAGTTCATGCCGGCAACGACCTACAAGGAATTGAAGATTATAAATGCACATTATACTAACATACGCTATTATCTGAAACTATAACAAAGAATCTGGAAAATTAAACATACTACTAATAAAAAATATGTAAAATATAACACCCCCCCCCCCCCATTAAAAATATTATAATTTAACAAATTACAACGGTTATTTGGAAAATAATATTTTCAAAGACTATATTTTAGATTTATAAATGATTTCTATGTTTTATAAAACAATAATAACATCATTTTTATGATGATCACAGCGTAGCTGACGTAATAGCAGAGTCCTATTAATATGCCTGAACATTTAGAGTTGCGTTACTATTTCTGGGCCAGTTATAAACAAATATTAAATGAAATTTCAGTTTAAAAATTTTCGGTAATGTAAATTTCTAAACATTGCACATTTTTAATTTTGCACCGTCATATACAAATTGAGTTATTAATTTTTTTGTAGTTTTTAATATTTTTTTTGCTATCATGGCAACAGAAGTATTTCATTTCTAGACATTAAGCATGGATCAATTAGAAAACGAATAAAATAAAAAAACAGAAGTATTCCATTTTTGGACATTAAATATAGAACAATCAGAAAACGAATAAAATGAAATAAGTTGCGGAATTCAACCAATGAAAACATTCAGATATACTTTAGATTTCCCAACTCTCTACCGAGGACAAAACTATTTTCCAAATAGTAATAAAAATATGCAAGTTGCTATCGAAGCAGGAGGCCTAAGCCTGAAAACATAGGATTAAAAAAAAAAAGAAAAAAATCCCCTGCTTGCTCGGCTTTACAGACGGAGATAGATTTGAAAGTTAAGTACTAATTTTACGAATAAAAATTAAATCAAGATTAGAGTTAAATCCAGTTTCTTCACTAAGAATAAGCATTAGAGACAGGGCTGGCAAGTTTCTGCCAGGGTGGTTAAAACCAGACAGGCACGACAGAAACTAGTTTCTGCCAGTAAGCGGCAAAACTGGCAGAAACTAAGAAATTATACTGATAAGAATTTTAGCCTGCAATAATTAATAATTTACGCATTACTTAATATATAAAGAATTTAGTTAAAAAATTAAAATAAAGATTATGAATGTTATTCAAAGTAGAAAAAAGTTTCAAAAGGATCACATAAATATACTTTATTTATAGAATAATTATACTTTATTTATAGAATAATTATGTTATTTGAAAACAGAAATTTTCATAATTTTATTTTATATAAATCATATTTATTTACAATTTTAACTGCTATGTCCTTAATATAATGTTCATGATTTTCAGTTAAATGCAAACAATATGGCTGATTCTTTGTGACAAATTCAAAACTATCTAATTCTAATACAAATTTATTTATTTTTTAATTAAAACTATTCACAATATTTTATTTGTTATTTATCCTTAATAAAATGTATATAAACAATTTAATACTACTGAAAAAGTCTCAGATTATGTCACGAAATGAGTTTATATACCAGTTGTTGCCAGTTTCTGCCGGTTAAAACCGGTTATAACCATTTTCTGCCACTGGCACGGCAGAAACCATTTTCTGCCGGCAAAAACCCAGCCCTGATTAGAGACCTAAGCCTTTTGTGAAAATTCTAATATGCTTGCACACACACATGCTTGTATTTGGAATAGATTTAAATATAGCGAAAACAAATTCAGAAAATCTCAAAATGTTAAAATATGCCAATATTTCCAAAGTTGGATTTTCATTATGTTTCATTACGTTTTTTGAAACTCACATGATTTTATATATTCCTTTAATACGATATTTAATATTTGGTCATTTTATATATCATGTAATTGTCGCGCTTACATGCATTTTGCACGAAATAATTTTATTATTTTAAAGCTTTTATATATTTTTAATATCTGCGTGTAAATAACTTGACGCATTGTTTACCTATTTTCTGCTTTAAACACTATGATTTGTGATTATTTAATTCTTCTTTAAAATTTTTCTTTCTGGTTTCAATAATATCAATTTGAAACTGGCGACAAAAAGCAAATCTAATAATCCCTTTCTTCCCCCACCCCCCACAAAAATGGATTTTTTCATTGATGGAATTAATGTCAAATATGAAAAAAACAGACGATTTTTGGTTTAAAAAATAAACGGGTTCCTGATAACCAAAATAGGAATAAATTATTTTTTTTTTCAAATTTTCCTGAGAAACTTAATGTAATTGCAGTATTATCTTCATTATCGACTGAAATAAACGATAATTTCAATTTCAGTTTGAAGCTGACTAAAAAGAAGAAATCCAATAATCAATATATTTTTCATTTTTCTCATTTTTTCCACAATAATGGAGTCATTTAGTTGCCATCATTACAGAAATACCATTTGCATTGAAAAAAAATTAATAATTTGAAAACTAATAATTCTAATACTATTTTTGAACGCAGGATCAATATGGATTTTGGATATTAATTTCGCCGCTAAAATTTCCATATTTTAGGAAGCATAGCTGTGAAACATAATCAGTTTTTAATCCGTCGTTCCACAAAATCGTTTCATAAGTTCGTTTCATTAGGATTTTATATACAAGGTAGATATAGTGCCACCACAGATACTAGTGTGTTATTCAATATTGAAAAAAAAAAATGGTTTAACATTTCATTGCACGATTTTTTTTCCATTTTTATGGAAAAAAAATGAAAACTATATGTCGGTCTAATAATAGGAAAAATAGTAAAAAAAAAAAAAAAAAAAAAAAAAATTAAATTTAAATTTTCAGCTAAAATTTGATATATTACGTAAACCCTACATACACAATCACAGTTTTTAAATATTGTATTGCTATATTTTACAACTAAATGCGCTTAAATTAATTAATTTTATCTGCTTACTACAATGTAACTTTTTTAATATTAATGTTTTTAAGTATTCAGTCATAAGTATTCAATAAGTATTTAATAATTATGTAATAAGTACGTAATATTTTTAATTATTAAGTAAATAATAAAAGAAAATTTGGCGTTAAAAGCATAAATGATTTTTTTTTCTTTCCGAAGGATAAATTCTAATTTTGTATCAAATATAACCATCTTACATGGACAAAATAAAAGTTATTCCATTTTTTGGATTGTTCTTGACCAGTCTCGGTGATCTTGTTGGCCAAATTCACATCACATAAAGAGAATTATTGTATTTTTAGTATGTGCCAGATGTGGTACACGGTGTAGTGGAGAGATATAATGCACTATGCCCCCCTTAGCAAAAAAAAAAAAAAAAAAAAAATATATATATATATATATATATATATATATATATATATATATATATATAGATTCAGCTATCTTTACTTAGTAAGCTTTTGTTCAAGAAGAATGGAATTTTCAATATTTTATTTAATACAGCATGAAAAAAGATTTTCTAAATGTACTCATAACTCATAGAACCCTATGACCGTATATGTTTTTAACTTTTGCAACTTTTTAAGAAAACATAAATAGATTTTCATACGATGGAGAACAATATTTGAAACTTTTTCGAAACTGAATCTATCTATCTATATAACAACAGAAAAATGTGCCTATGCTTAATCCTTACGTCACTTTGTGAATGGTTACGTCATACATTCCAATTTTATTACATTATATATATATATATAAGAATTCGTAAGCATTGCACATTTTTATTTTTTTACACTGTCAAAGAGAGAAAATAAATGTTTATTTAAATGCAATTTGTTTGAAAACTATGTAGCAATTTATTTGAAAACTCTATTGCAATTTGTTAGAAAATTTATTGGATTTGTTTGGAAGTATATCATAATTTTTTAGAAAACAACATCGTAATTTGTTTGAAAATTACATTGAAAGTTGGTTGATAATTGTATCGCAATTTGCTTGAAAACTGTATCGCCATTTGCTTATTACTTTCCTCTATCATTACAAGAAGAAAGTATTGGATTCGTGAAAATTTTCGAATTCCACTTTTCGACGGATTTACACGTTTTAAGGTGTCAGAGAGTACAAAAACATGTTTTTATAAAATGTCTGTCTGTCATTCTGTATGTGAAAAAAAATGTGTGCGCTCTATCTCAAGAACTAATGCACAGAATTTCACACAGCATTAGATTCAGTTAAAATTTGATATAAACTGAAGCTGATTAGTTTTTGGTGCATATCGCCCAACAGGTGGCACTGCTATGTTGCATTTTCCACGATTACCACAACAGCTGTATCTCAAAAACTAATGGACATATTTTTATAAAACTTTTAATTTTATAAACTGCTTACATTTTCTGTTAGTTCTTGCACCTTGTGTATTTAGCACCTTGATATATAATAGGGTACTGATTACTTTTTGGTGTAAATCGCCTGACAGGAAGCGCTATTATATGGCAATATTAATGATTATCGCACTAGTTTTATCTCAGGAACTAAAGCACAAATTTTCATCAAACTTCAGATTTAGTTAATCTCCGATATAAATTAGTATTGTTTAATTTTTGCTGTAAATCGCTCAACAGGTGGCGCTTCTATCCAGATTTTTTTAGGAAATCTGCAATTATTCTATAGCAAAAACTACCGCACGGATTTTCACCAAACTTCAGATTCAGTAAGAACTTGACATAAATTGTTGCAGATTAGATTTTAGTGTAAATAACCTAACCGGTGACGCTGCTATGCTCCATACATGTTAATACTGGAAGTATTAACAGGTATGAGATAGAAGAAAGTTTTAGGATTGCCACATCTACTTTTTTTTATTGTTTTAAAAATAACTTTAAAGTCTGCAATTTTTCAAATGCATTTTTTTGTGTATGGAGGATTGCGAAGTATAAATTTGAGTTACACTGATTGTTTTTGTCTCCAACAGACTTTTCGGAAATCTCTATGTTTAAAAATGAGGGACTCTGAAAATTTTCTGTCTAATACAGATTTCACTGTAATTACTATCAGTCAACTATAAGAATAAATATAACACCTTGTATAAATGTTTTGTGCTCAGAACGAAAGAAATTTTTTTTATTACTCTTAAAAAGCGTACCAATTTAGAGACAGACAGGGAAAAAAAAGAAAAAAAAAACTCATCACTTTTTCAGTAACTCCTGAAAAAGTAATGTAGTTATTTATACTTGTTTTTATTTATTTAATGATTTCAGTTTAAATTAGAAACTAACTATTAACTGTAATCCAATTTAATTTTTAAAAAAAGAGAAAATATTAGAAATATATACTATTAAAAAATGAATTTGAAATTTGTTGATCATATTACTTCCGACAGCATTAAAATGGAAGCGCATAAGTTAAAAAAAAAAATGTAATAAGAGTAGAATTTTAAACGCTAATTTTACTTTATTTTATTTATTTATTTATTTATTTTTAAGAAATGAATTTAAAGTTACTCTCTTTTTTCACCAAATTCATTTATGTAACGTTCATATAGCAATAAAAAATAAACTAGCTGGTTGTGAATCCGAAATCTTTATTCTATCTCATACATAATAATACGTCCTGAAAAATGAAGCATAGCAACACCATTGGTTAAGTGATTTACACAAAAATCGATTCAGTAACAACTTACATCAAGGTCAATTTCTAATTGAATCTGTAGTTTGATGAAAATCCGTGCGTTTGTTTTTGACATAGAACCATTGCTGAAATCGTAAAAAAAATCTGGTTAGAAGTGCCACTTGTTAAGCAATTTATTCAAAAAAAAAAAAAAAAAAAAAAAAAACATGAATAATGCTGCATAGCACTGCCACTTGTTGTGTGTTTTAAACTAAAATCAGCATCATATTATATCACGGTAAAACGGAGTGTAAAGTTTTATGAAAATCCGTCCATTAGTTTTTGAATAGCTGTTGTAGAAATTGTGAAAAAGACAGCATAATAACGCTACCTGCTGGGCGATTAACAGCAAAAAGTAATCAGTGCCAATTTACATCAGGGATTAGCCGAATCTAAAGTTTTATTGAATTTCGTTCATTAGTTCTTGAGATAGAGCTCCCACCAAATTTGTGTCACATACATATATATACAGACATTTTATAAAAACATTTTTTCGAATTATTTAACTCCTGAAACGGATAAATCCGTCAAAAACCGTAATTAGAAATATTTCACGAATCCACTACTTTCTTCTTGTAAAGATAGAAGAAAATAAAAACCAAGTTTAAAAAGTTAATGTAAGAAAAAAAATAAAAAATAAAAAATCTTTAAAAAATAGATTTTTTTTAAAGATTTGTATGAATAAAAGATAAATTAATTCCATTACTGAACAAAAAAATGTATGCTAAAAATGGTTTTTTACACCATCGTCGAATCACTCTTACATAAGTTGGATAAAATTATTTAGCCCCCCCCCCCCCAAAAAAAAATACTTACATTACATTACTAAGAATTTAATTGAAATATTTGATGCAATTTAAATTTTAAGAAATTTAAATTCTAAATAGAAAATTTATTTAGAATTTACTTAATTTTTATGCTTAAAGAAAAAATGAAATAACAAAGATAAATGGCATCAAAATAATTTGATAAATAAATCTATAGGATTTATTTTGTTTTATTTATTTCACTCAGAGACACTTCCAGGTTTCTTGTTTCAAACAGGCAGTAATTACAAAAAATGTGAGCCATTTCATTCATTTTAAAATAATTCAATTTCATTATGTAACGTTTCAATTTCCATGAAAGATGGGACAAATTAAATTTGCGATAGATTTGCTTTTTCATTTCAGCTTTCAAATTTTTACAATTAAGAAAAAAAAATATATCGAGATTGCGATAAAGCAAAAATTTAAAAAAAAATAAGAAAATATAATTTAACAAATTACAATAACCATTTGGAAAATGATATTTTGAAAGACTAAAATCTGAGACTTATAAATTCTATATTTAAAAAAATTTATAATAAATATAATTTTTATGATATGGATCAATCATAAACGAATAAAATTTGGAGATACAAGGATTCAGATATCTCTAGATTGAGAGCAACAAACTTTTTTCCAAATGGCTAAGAAAAAAAAAAAAAAAAAAAAAAAAACATAATTAGAGCATTAATAGTGCACGAATAGCTTCTTTACGTGCATATACGTGATTCTAAGCGATATGGCTGTGAATTTTTTTGCCACATTTGATATTGCTCTAAGCTACTTTTTCTTATTCTCAAAAGTTAAAAAAAAAAAAAAAAATTGGCGGGTTTGGTTTGGTTTGTGGTTACATCACAAATAAGGTTTAACAATGGCTTTCAATCCAATCTGCAGAGTACTTCAATTACAGCATTCAAAAGGTTAAAAAAAAAAAAAAAAAAAAAAAAAAAAAACGCTGGGAGAAATGTTTAAATTTGGATATGAATGGCATAGTACGGAATGTTGATAAATTTCAGATTACGACTATAGATGCACTGTAAAGAATAATAATAATAAAAAAGTTCATCAACTCAATATATAGATATTCTAGCAGTCAAACTATACTATGTGTAATAAATGTAATGCATACCACAATATGGTAAATGCTTCAGAAATTTTCATGTGGCAAAATGTAGTTGATTTGTATTTTTCGCTATGTACCATCTCACGTAAAAATAAAATTGTAATATTGCCTTTTTTTTTTTTTTGTTCTCTTAATTAATCATTTTACTGTAAAAAAAGAAAAAAAAAATCGGTAAAGCTATTAAAATTTTCTTGGAAACTCGGATTTCTAAAATTTTTTATGCAATGGTAACAGCAAAAATTAAAATAATCAGGGATATAGTCGTAAAAATAACAGAAAATATACGCTCTAAGCAGAGTATATTCTCAAGGCAGAGAGTATCAACTAGAGTGTGCATACCACAGTTTTCTTTAGAAAAAGAGGGTAAACAGTGTTCCTTTAAAAAATCCAGAGGTTATTCGACGTATACCTCCATATACCGTCCACTACATCCTTGCACGTAACCAATTCTACTATATGAATTTTTGCTGTTAACGTTACATTAGTAGGATATATATAGGCAACCATTACATATATAGTTCTAGAAATCCCAGTTTTCTAGAAAAAGTTCGGTAAATTTTACAGATTTTTTTACAATGTAATAATAAAATAACATTTTATTTCATTTGTGTCAAGTATAAGAAAAATAAGTCCTTAATGGGTTGATAGTGAAAGCAAAAATATATTAACAGAATTGTCAGTTTCGCAAACTTTCAAAACAGTTATATATATTCCTCTGACATGTTTGAAAATCACTGTTTTAAAATTCGCGTTGCTCTCTATCCCCAGAAATAAAAACTAGTCGTTGGGGACCACCGTAACATTTACCCATCATGGATATGCATGCTATAAAATATAAAAATAAAACTATTTATAAAATGCATCGCAATTCAAAAATAAATACTATATTTAGTAATATTCTGTTACGGAATTGCGGGTACTATTTTATTATCCCCGTCTACCTATTTCGGAAAATTACATAAATCGCCAAACTACTAGTAAATTATACAAATTGGCATAATTTCTTATACAAATTGTATATAATTATACAAATTGGCATAATGAAAAAATAAATAAATTAGTTAAAGATTAATGAAAATACAAATAAAACGTTAAATTAAAAATCGGTTATGTAACAACAAACGCATGTAACATATTTAATGTCAAATGCATGTGACATTTACGATAAACCATTATTACCATTTAATCTTATAGTTTGGTGATAGTTTTTTGGTCGACGTAATAATCAAGTAGTAAAAGAAACATAATTATAACTCCAAAAATGATAAACCTATTAACTAAGTTTTTACTGATTCGGATGTCTCATTTCCAATTAAAATATATATTTGAATCGAAATTTGGATGATATAGAAGGTCATGAAAAATCGAAGAGTATGGAAAATAGGATTATAAAAATCTCAACAAAAATTATTTGATCGATTTCTTTCTATATACAAAATTTATTGTCTTTTACAGCCACTACTTAAAATAAAAAGTTCCAAAATTTTTATATACCTTTTATCAGAACGAATATTTTGAGAGTCCGAAAAAAAGTAGTTCCGCATGATACGGATGTTCAATAGACTTCTTTCGTTTATTACATACTAAGTACATACTAAATTTTAAGTCTCTTTCTCAATTTGTTCTGGAGATACAGACATACAGTTTACAGACAGACAGACAGACAGCAATTTTTTTTTCAAAAAATGTTTTTCGGAATCTCCAGTGTCTGAAATGTGTAAATTCGTCAAATCTTTTTTGATTTTCAAAATAATTGCAAGACTTATCCTATGCTTCGTATGACAAGCAAGTAAAAAATGCAGCTTTACCTGTTTCTTAGCCTTTATGATCTTGGCAAGTTTGTGGAGGTAATTTCCACGAAACTGTTGGGACAATTGGTGACTGGCGTGACCTGCAGCCGTCAACACATCGTCGTCATCAACATTTGCATCCTGATAGCCACCAGGACGGATAGTTGAGGCGTAAACACACAACAGACAAAAGCCAAGCAAGAACACTACTTTCCACATTATACAAGTTTGAAGTAAATCGGGAAATGCGAAAGAAAAAGGAAATAGATCTGCTTTTATAGATTATTTTATAATCTAGATACACTTGTAGACAGCTGGTTGCTTTACCGATAGATAACAAAAGCATGACGTATTTTCGAGATCTTTTTTATTCATAGCTCTTGTGTAAATGAAGTGCATAAAAGGGATGCTTGGATTTATCAGCAAGATATTGGCTGATTCATCGTGCAGTAAAGAGTAAAAACCTGCTGATACCGAATCGCTACAAACCGGAAAAGAATTCAGTTTTAATAGGTGTAATATGGTACTCTTTCCGTCGGAAGGATGAATTTTTTTATTTTTTTAACCGAATTTCGTTGTAGACAGGTCTCATGTTTGCAGTTTTTTATGCAATATGAATTCAATCGTCCAGATTAAAATATGTCCCTCTCCCCCACAGAAAAAAAAATGTCTAGAATTCCGCTTTTTTAGACTTTAGTGTTGCCCAAGGAAAATAAAAATGTTTAGAAATATAAATAGTACAAAACACATTACTTTTCAGCACACGATGTTTTTTTAAATATAAAATGACATCATTTGCATCCGGTTAAGAATTTCACATTTATGACCCAGTCTTGTACAACATCTACTTAAAGTATGCTTATGACAACATTATCGCAGAATATTATACACTGTTAAAACTAATGGTGACACATTGCACCTTTTAGGGGTGAAAGGCTTGTCTCACTGGTGGCACCTCTAAAGGAGCCAGAATGACACCTTTAATTAGGGTGAAAAGATGGCACCCTTAATCCAGAGTGTCCAATAATAAAAAGTTAAAATATATACAAATCGACTTTTCGCCGTCGAAGGATTCGAACTCACAACGTCTGATTACAAGCTCAGGGTTCTAACCACTCGGCTATCGAGCTCACCTTCAGTGACTCATAGCCATAGATTTTACTTGCCGTCACAGAAAACAGAAAGACACACGTAACAGCGCATGCGCATGGTTCCAGTCACCCGATGAGGTGCCACATTGCTGCCAATACGACGTGTATGGCACCTTATTTAGCTCCAATCACTCAGTAAGAGACCTGTCGGCACTGCAACGACATATCCAAGCCCCTATGGCACCCTAGGGTTCCAAATGCCCCGGGTTCCAATGGACCCTAGGGCCTTTTCACCTCCGGGTCCCAAATGGCACCGATTTGTCACCTTCACTTTTAACAGTGTAGAAGTACAGCAAAATGCGATGTCGTTATTCAAAAAACTTGACAAAGGAAAAAACACAGCTATTTAATGTTTCATATGATTTTATTTGTTTATAACATTATTATAGATATTTAAATCAAATATAGTTTATAATAGCTCCATGTTTTATCAGAAATCATTCATATATACTTTTTCAAAATAGCACGCATTTAAATTATATTCTTTTCAATTGTAATGGGAAAATGACAGCAAAAAGATGTATTAATCTACTATTTCCCAAATTTTTTTCATTTTTTTTCTTTGAGAAATGGAGTAGTTCTGTTGCCAAGATTAAAGAAATTGGATTAAGAGCTACAAATAAATAAATAATATGTAGAAAATTAATTGAGAAACAGTTTTCAAACAAATTATATTTTAAAGTAATTTTTTCTCCGATACGACGGTATGAAAATTAAAAATATCGATGATTAGAAGTTAAAAAAAAAAAAAAAATGCAGAAAAGATTATCCGCATTTAACCATAAAACGACGCACCTGCTTTGTATTATGACTGGTGTATATAGCGTAAATATTACTTTTTTGAGAAGTAAATTTAATTACACGGCGAAAGAAATTGTATATCAGGATCTAAAAAGAAGTCAGAAATATGGGATAAAATAGAGACTCAAGTATAAGTATTTAATTCATTACAATGAGGTGTAAATTCCCCAAGAAAGATTTATTACCTTAGAATGAGAAAGGAGGAAAATGTGAAAATGAAAATGTTATTAATCAAAGTAAAATATTTTTTTTATCTCTTATGAATAAATTATAGATAATATTTTCGCCTTTTTTTTTTTAATTCCAAAATATTGAATACCATAGTTATCTTATTTATTCATCGTGTACTGCAAAATCAAATATTTTAATTTATTTTATAGGAAATTGTAAATGACATTAAAGAATTACAAATTTGAGAAATCGCATATAGAATTTTTTTCTTTTGTGACATAGCTTTAGACAACGGAGAAACTTCAGTCCAATAGGATTGATGAAGTAAACTAAAAACAAAGATCTGATTGTCTGACATAATTTACTCTTAATTGCTGCTATCAGTCTCACAGGCCGCTGTTTTTCACGATTTCACTTGTTCATAATTAAACTTATAACTTTCAGTTTAACTATGTGTTTAAACCAGTGAAATTTTCTTTAATTTTATCCAATTTTACTATCATCACAACCCTCTGAACAAGTGAATAAGAATTATAATAATCCTGTACATAAATATTGATATAGAAACAGTATCCCATAAGTTAATCAACTGTTTTATTTATATTTAAACCTAACAATCTCAGAGATCGCTCACAGTAGCTATACAATAGTGGCAGTAATTAATGACTAACACATAACTAATTTCTTCGCCCCCTCCTCCCCTCCATTTTCATTAAGTATAAAATCTCAAGCTTTTTTCTAAAAATCAAAATTTAAGGTATTCAAAGAATTTTAATTAAATTCTTAGTAATAAAAGAAAAAAAATCTTTGAAAATTTGCTGTTAAAAATTTTTATTCAACTGTCGTATTCTCTCGGCTGAGTAAATAAAAGAAATTCTTAAATGAAATTTTTTAGTGAGGAAAATAGATTAACCGTCCTTTATTTATGCATATATATATATATTTTAAATGAAATATTTTAATGAGATTTCTTTTTTATTAAATCATTTGATTAAACTTGGTTTTTAATCATTATTAAATGGCAGGTTAAAAACTTGATTTCGCATAAAATAGTAAAAAAAATAAATTATTTTTTTAGAAAAATTGAAAGCCAATTTTTAGGGTTTCGTTCAATTGATGAAACTCTATTGGTCTGTGTTCTGTCTGTCCATCTGACACTGAGTCTATACGCAACACTGTATATGTCAGAGATTTCAAATTTTGTGTACTTACAGCTGAATGCCTCATGTCACACGACAAATCAAAAAGTTTTGAAAAAGTCTATTATTTTAATTCAATAATTTTTTTAATATCATCCGTTCACTTTTGCGATTTAAATTTTAAAAGAGAACTTTAATTTTAACTCTATTCGTGTAGACATCCTAGCTTGGAGTTGGCCCCGCCAGTGGCTGAAAGGTTCTGACCTCACAACTGGTAGATGACAGGTGCTGGGTTCGAACCCAATCGTGGCCGTCGGCCTAACCGTCCGGAGTTTTCGTAGTTTTCTTCGAACCTTGCGTAAATACGGGTTAGGTTCTCTTAGAAAGACCCCCACGAATTGCACCCCCCCCTTGGGCCTATATCCCTCGAGTAGATAATCGGCCGACACAAAATAAACCAAACCAAAACTAGCTTGGAGTTAAAACATCTAGCTAGTAAACCGAAGTTTTTTTAGTTCTAACCCCGATGCTGGAACTGGGTTGACATTATCGTATTAAGATGGATTTAACAAGAAGAAATTTTGTATTTTTGGCCATTTAAAGGGTTTATTAGGGTTTCATTCATTAGACTTTCATGATGTTTTTTGGAATTCAATTTTCTTTCTATTTTAAAAACTTTTCCGATTTATTAAATTTCGTTTAAACAATTTTTTTTAGAAATTTTAAATTTTATTTATGTTTTCGCTAATTTTTTTTCGGATTTTCAAAAGATTTTGAATTTTGGATTTTATTTAAATAATATGATTTAAAATTTTTTTATTTGATTAAAATAAATAACTTCCTTTTGCAATTAATTTAAAAAATAATTTTGTTAGTGCTACCATCTATGTAAGAATTTAATAATTATAAATTAACAATTTGGATTTATTAATTGAAGAATTAGTTGTTTTGAAAGAAATATTAAATGAACTCTCTGTGCAATCTGCGATTGCACTTACCCACTTGTTTGTTATTACAAGATGAGTACGAGCCATAGAATTTTCAAGGAACATGACATCATTATTTCAAGTTACAAATGTTTGTATAATAGTTTTCCTTCAGATTAGAAAACTTTCTGGAATTAATCGTAGAATTTCTAATTGTTTTATGAGGTGAAATAATGTGAAAGATTCTATTCAAAGTTTGTGATAGCACATCCTGTGCTGCTAATTTTGCAGTGCTATTGTTATTTTATTTTTTTAATTTCGTGTTTCAATTTTTAACCAAATGAGGATACTCTTAATGGGTTTTTGTGATAAAAATGTATTTTAAATGTATATCAGGGCCATAACTAAGGGGACGCTATGGGTGGCTCAGCCCCCTCCCCCTAAAATATTTTGAGCCCCTCATGGAAAAGATTCCAAGGTCACTAAACGAATTTCTGTTCCGAAAATTCAAATGAAACTCTGTTCAAAAATCTAATTTAGTTTTGAAATCCTTTTACAGTTTTGCAGAATTACTAAATTGTATCTAAAATAAGTAATTCAACACTCCCTCATTCTATTTGTACACACGAAGCTAACATGATGTTTAATTTTGCATTAGCTATACACTCAAAATTTTCATCATCATATACTTTTTTAGAATAAAATGAAGTTACTACAACAGTTTAATAAGAAACATAATACCTACAGTGCAAATATGCGCTAATTTATCTTTCTGTGTCAGAGAAAGAGAAAAAAAAATTATGAGCCCCCTCCCCCCTACAATCTCTTGAGTCCCTTCTATAGATCACTTCTAGCTACGGAGCTGATGTATATAACTTAGAATTTCGCGTATTTACCTGTTAGCAAAACGTTCATCTTATTTTTGGCGACTTTGTGTTTTGCCAAAGTTGGCACAGTGGCATATTCAAAGTTAAAAGGATTAAGGGTGTTAGTTCTAAAAACAAAAAGAGCAACATTGTGACATAAGTTTTAATTTATTTTTGTTCGGAAGTAGATGAAACTAGCAGCTGTTGTTGTTCATAAACTATGTTTTATCGCAAATCATTTATTTATATTTTTACAAAATAGCTCGTATTTCAATTAGAATATTTTTTCGGTTGCTATGAGAAAATGTCAACAATAAATAAATAAATAAATAAATAAATAAATAATAATAAAAATAAATAAATAAATAAAATAAAATAAAATGGAGTACTTCATTTGCTACCATTAACGAAATGGGATTAAAAACTAGAAAAAAAAAAATAATAGCTCAAAAATGAATTAAGATACCGTTTTCAAATAAATTTCAGTTAAATTTTTTGTTGTTGTTTTTTTTTTCTTTTTACAAATGTGTAAAAATCGAAAATGCGCGATGCTTAGAAGTTTAAAATTTTGCAATATTATTAGTATTTGAAGGGCTACTTCAGTCAAATGAAAAGACCTTCGCTAATGCTAATCCCATGGAAGAATTTATAAAGATATCTCGATTGCTTTTCAATATTTTTAAATGGACTTTTTTTTTTCATTGGGCAGCCAAGATTGATCTGAATGTAGGCCGTTTTTTACTTTTTCGATTTTGGATGCAGATATTTTTTATGAAGGTTCTTTCATATTCGAAACCGGTTCCGAAAATAAAAATGTGCTCATAAAAAATATCTGTAAACAAAATCACTACTAAAAACTGCCTGCATACGGATCGATCTCAGCTATCCAATTGAAAAAAAAAAAAAAAAAAAAAAAAAAAAAAAAAAAAACATTAAAAAATAGGTACTACTTGGTTATCCCGTCGACCAAAAAACTATCGCCAAACTGTAAGATTAAATGCCAATAATGGATGATCATGTATGTAACATTCAATGACATTAAATACGACACACGTGTTTAAAACGTCATTGATTTTTATTTCAATTTTTTGTTTGTATTTTTATTAATATTCTACTAATTATTTGTTTATTCGTTAATTAAAAAAGTATGTTAATGAGTATAATTTAGCTATTAGTTTGACGATTTGTATGGCGAAATTGGTTGACGGGATAACCAAGTAGTACCAAAAAATATTCAATTGCAACCGAGATATTTTTATTAATTTTTTCCATTTAATCCCATTTCCTTAATGGTGGCAAATAGAGTATTGAATTTTATTTCATCTTTTTGTTGCTATTTTCTCATAACACCTGAAAAGATATTCTAAATAAAACGCCTGCTATTTCGTAAAAATATAAATAAATGATTTCTGATAAAACATAGAGCCACTATAAACTACATTTAATTTTCAGTATCCAAATTAATGTTACAAACATGTATAAACTTATAAATCATTATAAAGTCTTTCTTTCTTTCTTTTCTTTTTTTTTTTCTTTTTTTTTTTTTTTTTGTCAATATTACGACATTATACGAATTGAATATTTCCAACTGAGCGAAAAATTGCCCAGGCCGGGAATCGAACCCAGATATTTGGCTTTCAAGGCCAATGCTTTACGTGTTAAGCTAATTGGGCGATAGCCCGCTGGGATTCCCGGCCTGGGCAATTTTTCGCACAGTTGGAAATATTCAATAAGTATGATAAATTTACCAATCAGTTTGATAGTATTACGACATTGTTTTCTGAATTCTACATTTCAATTTTTTGTTAAGAAAATGATTTCCATTTAAAAAAAAAAAAATAATTCTTATAATTATAGGATCAGTATAAGCGAACGGGTCTTTTCACTTGAATAAAGTAGCCTCTCAAACGTACTACCATACATTTGCTTCATTTTACGGCTGCCTTGCGTGATGTAGTGTTATTCTTAAGGACGTGACTTTTAGGGTGTATTTCAATTCAAACTGCTTATTTTCCGATTTTTTTTAAATTCATTTTTGCTCTCAAATGCATCCAACTGGCAAATTGTCTTATTTAGAAAGTACACAAGGTGCCGTGATTGTCTATTTTTTGATAAATGCAGAAAATATTACAAAAAAAAAAAAAAAAAAAAAAAAAAAAAAAATCAAAAAGGGCATTTTGAAGAGATTTTTCCGAGATTTGGGAACGAAAAAAAAAAGGATGATACTGAGAAGATGATTGTCTATAAATAAAATTCCAATAAATTGAGCGTAAAAAGACACCACACGGCACCTTATACGTCTCTTCAAAAATCCCCTGTGCAAATTGCATGTTTCTACTTTTTAAATGTGTCTGAAATTGTATCGGAAAATTTCCAGCTGTTGAAGGTGGAAAAGCATTTTTTCGAATACACCTTTGCTGTTTGTTGTTGCTTGCAAGAAATAACATATCGTATGTGTTCAAAAATTTACCTGTTTCTTTGCCTTTATGATCTTGGCGAGCTTGTGGTGGTATTTTCCGGCAAACTGTTTGGACAACTGGCGACTGGCGTGACCTGCAGCCGTCACCACGTCTTCGTCATCAATATTTGCATCTTGGTAGCCACCCAGAAGTCCAGCTGTGGCGTAAGCGCACAGAAGGCAAAAGCCAAGCAAAAAGACAACTTTCCACATTTTGCAAGTCAGGAGTAGATTGACAAAGTGTAAAAATGCGACGACGAAAGCTGCTTTTTATTCTGGTCGACAGGTGGTGGTTTTCCCAATGATAACAACAGCATGATGTGTTTATTCCCAAGCCACTTTTTGCTTTATTTTTAATATTTATTCCTGATTAAAATACGATTCTAGTTTTATTACTGTTTCATATTTTTGAAATTAACTGAATTTTCGTATGTTACTTGGGGAATATTATAAATTCTGAATATCTGTTTGTACATGAACCTGTCAACATAATACTTTTTTTAGTGAATTTTTCTTAAAAATCATGAATCCTGACGAAATTCATGTTGTTAAAGCAAAATATTTCTCATCTAAACATTTTTTCCCCTCATGCACAAATTTTCATGGGATTGTTTAAAAGTTTTTACATAATTCATCATTTATGAGCTTATTTTGTATTAAGCAAGTTTTTAAATTCTTCAGTTTCAGCGAAAATTTAATATGCCTATTATTTAAAAAGAAAATATTTTCAGTTTCAATGTATAAATTTTATTTGTTGTTTGTCAGATTTGTCTCGCTGACAATTCTTGTTGTAATTTCGTTAAACGGCTCGAATCTCAATGATACTTGAGTATGTTATAAAAGTAAATTATAATCTGTTCACTGAAAAAAAAAAAGTTTCTATTACATTTTCTTGTATTTTACAGTTTTTTACTCGTACTTGTCTAATATAATGCAATCTGATTATGGTTTTGATAAGAGTGATTGAGACTGTTTCGATAAGAAATAAGATTGCTTATTTAACAGAAATGAACATTATGTGACTTAAGATACTTACTGATAAAGTTCGAAAGTGTGACATAATGTATAAGACGACATAATGACATAATGTATAAGTTTGGGCTTCTTATTTGTTTTTTAACCATTTGAAAAATGGTTATTTATTTCGATCTAGAGATATCTGAATTCTTGTGATGTCCGCTACTTATTCGTCTTCTGAGTGGTCCTTTATTTAATGTCCAGAAATGAAATACAGGCGACTCTCATTAAATCGAAATCGGATAATTCGAATCTTCGCTTATTCGAATTAAATATGAAGTCCCGAAATTTTCAATGGCAGAATAACGTTAAAAATTTTCATTAATTCGAACTCGTTTTCTCTTGACTTCGTTTAATTCGAACTAACGAGAATTCCGATTTTTCATCTTTCTTACGGATTTCAGATCATTTGAATAACTTTCTTTCTTTGATTTTTGTGAGAATTTTTCCGAACAAGTATACTCATAACCCAGTGCATTTGAAATCCACTTTCTTAGTGCCCCGTCTGTACATCAGTGACGTTTTAAATTTTTCTCCTATTGTGCTTGTTTCTAATCTTTTAATTATTTTATGTATACATTCTAATTTAATATTAAGTCATATTCTAATGATAACAGACGAAATAAATTAAAAAAACACTATAACATTAATTCCTTTCTAATAGTTCCATATTAAGCATGTTTTCATTTCATATTTTCCATAATTCGAACTTTTCTTGTGGTCCCGACAAGTTCGAATTAACGATAGCCGACTGTACTTCTATTCCCAGGATGATAAAATATGCATTAAAAATTACAAGAAAATTAATAACTCAAAAAGAAATTGAGATACAGCTTTTAAACAAATTGAATTTAAAAGTACATTTTTTTATATGACGGTGTAAACATTGAAAATATGCGATGTTTAGAAGTTTCAAAATTTGCAATACCGAAAATTATAAAACTGGAATACCATTTAAAATTTGTTTATGATTGGTCCAAGAATATTAATTTTTAATGAATGACGTACGTAATATATGACTCTGTTGTTATGTAAGCAATGTTTTCATGATCATAAAAATGATGTTTATTATTATTATTTTAAATATAGAATTTATTTATAAGTCTGAAATTTTAGTCTTTTGAAAATTTCATTTTCCAGATGGTCGCTGTAATTTGTTAAATCACATTATTTTCTTTTTCTTTTTCTTTCTTTCTTTCTTTTTTTTTTTCTTTTTTTTCTTTTTTACTTACCCATCATACATAGTATAGGGTAAGTCTTGCAATCGTTTTGAAAATCGAAAAAATTTTTTTGACGGATTTACACGTTTTAGATAGTGGAGATTCCGAAAAACATATTTTTAGAAAAAAAAAATTGCCGTCCGTCTGTCTGTCTGTCTGTAACCGCTCTATCTCCCGAACAAATTGAGATAGAGACTTGAAATTTTGTATGTACTCAGTATGTAAGAATGGGACGAACCCTATTTAATAACAGCAACCTCGATTATCCGGAACTATTTTTTTCGGACTCTCGAAAAATTCGTTCTGATGAAAGGTATATAAAAGTTTTCGAATTTTTTTGTTCTAAGGAATGGACGTAAAAGACGATAAAATAACACACATTTTGCATATAGAACGAAGTCGATCGAATTATTAGTTACCGAGATATTTGTAATCTTGTTTTCCACATTCTTCGATTTTTCATGACCCTGTATTTCATTCAAATTTCAATTCAGAAGTATATTTTAATTGGAAATGAGACGCTTAATCCGACGCAGTTAATTGTTAGTTAATAGAATTATTATTTTTGGAGTTATAGGAATGTTTCTTTTACGCAGTTCGGTATTACTTGAGTAGTTTGGCGTTTTATATAATTTGTCGAAATTGGTACATCAGCAGTTCTTTAATAGAGCATTACTATGTATATTAACAATACTTAAATTTTGTTTATGAATTGCAATGCATTGTATAAATAGTTTCACATGTTTTATTTTCATATACATATCCATGATGGGTAAGTATTACGGTGGCCCCCAACGACTAGTTTTTATCCGAGGTACGACAGTTTAAAAGTCCGAAAAAATTTTGTGCCACTAGAGCCTAGCGAAAGTATGCCGTAGATAATATTGTTAGTAACATTTAAAACTTGTTTAAATTTTTTTTTCGCATTTAAAAATTTTTCTCTTATATAGAAATAACTATTAATCCTAGATATTCCCTTATGACGATGTTTTGTGATTTTCATGAAAACCTCTTTAAAACTTTATGTTCCAAATTATGAATTCATGAAAATTTCATCTTCTAAACCATTTTTCATGAATTTTTGGAACTACATTAGAGGTTTTACATAATCATTGTCAGAAAAAATGTCTCTTTTTTTCTTAGTTGTCAAAATATTTCTAAAATCAACGCTTAATTTAATATTTTATGTTTTAAAAACTGCCTTACTGGATGTAACATTTTAACACTTCATATGAAATTAAGCGTAGCTTTCAGAAATACTTTGAAAACTAAGAAAACTAGTCAGACGTGGCAATCACAAACTTTCTTCTGTCTTATGCATGTTAATACTTCCTGAGAAATAGCGGTGCCACAGGTTAGGCGTTTCAAACCAAAATCTAATCAGCAACAACTTATGCCAAATTGTAGCTGAATCTGAAGTTTCATGAAAATCCGTGAATTACTTCCTGATTTACACCAAAAACTAAACATCACTAATCTATATCATGGACTCACTAATTCTGAAATTTTAGAAAAATTTGTGCATTATTTCTTCAGATAGAGCTATTTGGATAATCACGAATAATGCACCATGGCAGAGCCACCTGTTGAGCAATTTGCACAAAATCATAATCAGCACCATGTTACAACAAGTACTAATTAAATCTAAAGTTTTAGGAAAATCCATGCGCTAGTTCTTGAGATATAGCTATTGTGGAAATTGTAAGTAATGCAACATAGCAGCGCCACCTGTTGAGTGTACAAATTATATCTCTTAAATTTGATATTGATTATTCTGGTATCGATTGAAAATATGGGATAGTTTAAAATTGATAATTAGTTGCTATTTTCTTAAGGCATTAAAATTATAACTATTATTAGATGTTTTCTGAGTAGCATATGCTAACTTTTTTTTACCTTTAACGTAACAACAAGTCGGAAATTGCACGTCAGATGTAGCAAATGAGCTACGTTCGTACTATAACGAAATTTATAAAATGTACTTCGGATACAATACAGTATTCGAAATCTTTTGTATATCCCTGTAAATACTAAATGCTTTCTATTATACAGAAATCATTTTTTTAGTAAACCTCAGCAACGTATATAAGTTTTATTAAATGTGAAATTCAGTCGCAGTGGCGTAGCAAGCGGGGGGCGGAGGGGGCGGTCCGCCCCGGGTATCACGCTGTAAGGGGTGACATTCAATTTCTTTTTGAATATATATATATATATACATAATCTTATAAGATTTTGGAAAATAATTCTGAAATAAAATGGAAATTCTAGCGCAACAGAGTTAATTTTCTTTTCTTTGGAAATGTAAAATTTTTCTAAATAATATAAGCACCAGAGGACAAAAACCAACCTATCCAAGGAATAGGTAGCGAAAGCAAACTTTAAAAGAAAGACTTATCTTCTACATATAGACACCTCATTGACTTACGCGGATTATGGTTTGTGTAATGAGTCGCTCCTGTATGTTTTTTATGCAGGGAGGACAAAAGATAAATAAGGAACGGTATGGTCATTTCTTTCAGTAATACAGAAATGTGATTGAAAATATATGAAGGATGTGGAGGGGGGGGGGGTGACACCCTGGTAAGTGAGGGTGACACCATTTACATCCTCTTCGGGTGTCACCCATTCTAGCTACGCCCCTATCAGTCGTCTCTCGTTAATTCGAAATCGCATAAATCGAACCTTCGCTTAATTCGAACTAAACAAGAAGTCCGGAAACACTCAGTGGCAGAATAATGTTGAAAATTTTCATTTATTCGAGCTTATTTTCTCTTGAATTCGCTTAACTGGAAATAACCAGAATTCTGATGTTTCATTTTCCCTTGCGTTCTCACGGACAGTACCTTAAAATAATTTTCTTTCATTTTTGTCTGAATTGTTCTGAACTAGTATACATCCCATGCATTTGATATCCACTTTCTTAGTGCCCCGTCTGTGCATCCCCTCCACCCTTTTTTCCATTGTGCTTCTATCTAATCTCTTAATTACTTTATATGTTTATACCTTTTAATTTAATATTAAGTCATATTTTAATGATAACAGCCGAAATAAATAAATAATAAAATAATGTAAAATTAATTTCTTTGTAATAGTATTTCTTTAAACATATTTTTCTATCACTCTTTTCCTAATTCGAACATTTTTTGTGGTCCCGAAGAGTTCGAATTAACGAGAACTGACTGTAGTTTTAAAACACACCCCCAAACAAAATGTTTCCTTCTATACTATTATATAATGGAATACTTTTGTGTGGCTCTATATATAAATAAAAGATATTTTTGCATCACACATTGTACTGAATGCATATTTTAATACATATTTCATGGATGCATGTGAATTGTATTATGTTCGAAAGAGTGTAACATCATTTAAATGCACTTGAAACTATTTTTTCCGATTGACCGTAATATAAAAGAATGCTTTTGATTATCTCTGTGATTAAACTATACATCCCATTTTCATAAAATTTTAAATGACTCCACAAAATTGTGTAATAATTACATATTTTAATTTTTAAGCGATTCGGTTGGTTGTTATTTGTTCGGTTATCTGCGGACAGACGGACAGACGGATGGACAGAATGACGACTATTAGGTGCTACGTATTTATATAATTACAAACACACCTAAAAATTGAATTATATAATGTAAGATTTGAGATATAACTTATTTTTTTTACCTTACAAAAAAGGGAGAAGTTCGTTATCTGTCTATCGCGTCATAATTTTTGGGAAGATAGAAAAATAAGCGAATAGCTTATTTTATCGCATCGCAGATCATTTGCACCTGGAACATTTCTCGTTGTTTTTCTCAGCCTTATCCATTTGTAGAGATAGGCGCATATTTTAACACTTCGTTCTTCAAGCTTTCATGTGATGTTATTGAAAGTTTTCGCATACTTTTAACTGTATAAGAAAGGAAAGGAAAAGGATGAAAAATTATGAATCATTCATAGATCAAGATTGTGTAACGAAACTTTATTTTTTTTTATACATTGAAAAAAAAAGCTAAATAAACAGTTTGGATGTACCAATCCTAAAACTTTTTTCTATCCCATAAGTACATGTTAATATTTTAAAAAATAGTTACACATGTTAATGCTTTAATATTTTTAATTCAATACTGTACCAACTTTGATTTCAATCTTTAATTTCTACTTCAGTCAATTAATCGGAATAAAAACGAGTTTTCGTCTCTGCACGAATCGACAATAGAATTATAGGTAGATTTTTTTCAAATTCAGGGAGGACCTTGTCATACCCAAAAATAATACCCAAAAATATTAGTTCAGTTTTATGCATAACTTCATACATTTTTGATGGTAAGCGAGGGCGGCGCCAGAGGGGGGACCGGGGGGGGGGAATACCTGCCCCCCCCCCATCGGGGTCAAAATTCGATGTCGTCGGGGAAAATATTTTGACTTTTAATTTTTTTTTTTTCCCCGGATTAAACTCAAATTGACTAAACTAATTCTTTTGGGTACGAGGCGGTTTCTGACTGAATTTTGATTCTTGCAGATTGAGTTTAGACAAACCCGATCTTTCTTTTTTTAAAAAAAAGCAAATTTTTTAAAATAAAAATTTATATAGATGACTACATAGGATGATAGGATGATACATGAATGAATCTGTACATGTATATTTTTTAACAAAAAAGATAAAATTTATAGTAAAGTTTTGTCGGGGCTGTCTTGGATGACAAGTAGAATGCTGCATCGGGTCGGGTAAACTGAACCTGACACGACTCGCAATCTGGATCGGATCGGGTTGGTTGAGTCTAATCTTTTGTCTTTGTGGGTCAGATTCTAGTTGGTTGACTTTAGTTATTTCAAGTTCGGGTTGAATGTTGACACGTATGGTCCTTGATTCAAGATCGATCTCTCAAAAGAATCTGAAAAATTTATTTTAAGTTGGAAAATTATATATTGAATGTTAATGAGTCTATATATGCTGATTTTTTACTTAAAAGTTAAAACTGATACTGGAGATATAGTTGTATACATATTTTTACAAAATTGCATTACAGTAATGGATATATTTTTTCATTAGTTATGGTTAAGGTCTTGTTGAGGTTGAAATCAGGGTTGAAAAAAAACCAGGTTTTTTCGAAAAAAACCAAAAAACCCGTTTTTTTGGTTTAAACCAGGTTTTTTTGGTTTAAACAGGGTTTTTTTAAAACATCCTTTCTTATTACATATACATGCATATTTACAGATAAAAACAGACATTATTGGTTTATAAGCAGTGTAACTTCATTTAAAATAATTTAAGTTTAATAATTGTACCGAATTTATGCTGAAAATTGAAAAAAATTCATTTTTCAATTTAAACAGTTTTAGCAAACAGTCTTATGTTGAAAGTTTTAACTGTTCTAGACAGTGAACCATTGATACCCTGTAAATCTTTATAAATAATAATTTGATCACTAATAATAAACATTTGGATGTAGTTTGATAAATATTCTTTTTCACAATTAGTCAAATAATAAATTACAAATACTTCTTAGGATTTTTTCTTTCTGAGTGACAATTTGAAGTTAACATTTTTAGTCGTTAGATTCAGCAGATAGCAGAGAGAAAAAAATATACATTTTTAAAATGCTATAACTAGCAACCAGTCTTTGCTTTTAATTCTTCGAGATAATCTCCCAAAAGAAAAATTTCTTTTACAGCTTGTGCAAAATCTTAAAAGATCATTGTGTTACATTATTAATTTCATTAAATAATCTGCATTATTAAAAAAAATTAAAATATTTTATACTAAATATTGAATTTGTTTTATCTTTGATCAATTCACATGTTTGAAGTTTTTTCTTTAGAGCAACAGATATGTTCACCAATGTGTACTGATTTTAATCCTATGCATAAAAAAAATGACGTGAATCCAATATATCTAATGCTTATTGCTGAAATAAAGTGTTAAAAGTAGAAATTATTTATATCCAATATGAAACTTGTAAATTATAAAGAAAGAAAGAAAATGTCATTTGATTTCTTCTAAAAAACGATAGAATTTATTTATATCTATTACTTGAAACTCGTAAATTAAAAAGAACAAATAAAGTGTCATTAGATTTCTTCTAAAAAATGAATTGCTTTTTTTTTATAGAAAAAACCAATTGGTTTAATCCTATGCATAAAAAAAGACTTAAACCCACTATATGTAATACTTATTACTGAAATAAAGTGTTAAATGTAAAAATTATTTACGTCCAATAATCTGAAACACGTAAATTATAAAGAAAAAAAAAAAGAAAATGTTATTAGATTTCTTCTAAAAAAACCAATTGGTTTTTTTTGAGAAAAAAACCATTTGGTTTAAACCGTGGTTTAAACCATGGTTAAAACCAATTGGTTTAAACCGTGCCAACCCTGGTTGAAATATTTCGGGTTCAGATCGAAATATGGAGATGCCGGGCTCAGATCGCGTTTCGGGCAGAGTCCTGCATCACTTTGGGAAATTAAACTCAACTCGACTGCAATTTGTGGCGGATTTGGCTAAAATTAATATTTTTTTGGGGAGGTTTGGATTGACTTCTATTTTTCGAGTCGGGTTAGTTTTAATTATTTTAGCGTATGGATTCGATTCTATCTCCTTTCTCAAAAGTATCGCCGAAATATATTTTAAAATGCAAAATTATATTATTTGAATGTCAATGAGTGCATATATAGATACATTAATTTTTCTACATATTAATATAACCGATATTAAAGGTATTATTGTAGACTATTTTTCCATTATTGCTTTATAAAATGGGATTTTCTTTTTCAATTTTCTCTTGCATTTCGAGTTGGGATTGGGTTCGAATTGAATACTTTTAGGTCAAAGTTTGTCGATATACTTTTTTAAATATATATATGTTATATACTTTTTTAAAACTGGTTCAGGTTGAATGGATGTAGCATTAACTAGTTCAGGTCGTGTGTAACCCAATCCGCAGAGGACTCTATGCTCGCAAAATAATCCGTGAATTGAACTACTTTTTCCATTGATTATATTCCGTTCAAACCGAAAAATTTGCTTTAAATTTTGCTATTTCTACACCCCCCTCCCCCGCAAAAATAGAGATAAAATACCAATTACCTGAAATATTCACACCTAAAGCAACATATTCGTCAAATTATATGGGTGTTGTGGCAGCTATGCTTCTTAGTAATTTTTTCGTATTAGAAACGGAATTTATAAATCCGTTTTGTCTAAATATACGTAAAAAACAGAAATCTGAGATCAAAATTTTAGAAAAATGTCCAGTCAGAAGGCAGAAATTGCTTAAAATAATCAAATCTTCAAAATCACAGGAATATTTCGGCATTGTTGCGACAGACTCAAAGCAAGAAATTTCGGCCCACGCAGACTTGCTACCTGTGGTTAGATCTCCTGTATAACTCGTGGTTCGGATTGCTGATATATTTTTAATTGTGGGTTGCTTTTCGCTGATATTAAAATAACGCACTTTTAGCTTTCTAACTATTTTGCAAGTTTTCACTTCATTTACATTTATCTTTTGTTTTTAATTTGGTTATTTTGTATTTAAGTTTTTGTTTCAGATTTAAATTTTGCACCTTATCAAAATTTTAAACATCGAACTTTCTGCATTCGACCAATATATATTCTAAAACAAAATGGAAATTGAAGATGTTTTCCCCATTGTTTTTATTGTTACTAATTATAGCTAAAAAAAACTAATTTAATTTACACACTTTCTCGAAAATATAAAAAAAATCATCAATCTAATGCTAAAATTACCTGAAATCCTCCAATATCTAAAGTTACATATTTGTTGAATGAAAAGACTGTTCAGTTTACTGAGCAGCAACACTGTGCACAAAATTTTTCTCTTCGAAACTGATTTATTACGTATCTCTATTTTCTCTCAAAATAATGAAAAGTTCGTGAACTTAATCTCAAATTTTTTGAAATCCTACAATCAAAACACCAAAATTTCTCTAAATAATAGAAAAATCCGTTCCAATAACATGTGAGTTCCGGCAACTTATTGTCTGTATATTTTATTTTTGGCGAAAGGTTTTTTGAGAGTGTATGGAATAATAATTGCACTTTCTCAAAAGTGACAAAAATAGAAAATAATGAAAAAAAAAAAAAATAAAACGCGGAATTTATAAAGTAATATAAGGTACATATTTCAAAAATTGTAGTTCGACTAATTAATTTCACTCCGGTAAATTCATTCAATTCAAACAAAGAAAACTAATATTTAGCATAGAAAGGTGTTCAGATGGAAAGAAAAAGGATATGGAGAAATTTCAATTTTATACAAGTTTTGTTCTCACTTAGATTTCAATCTACGATGTTTAAACCACAGAGAAGAATAAGTGATGGAAAATTATGGATTCCATATGATTTCGAAGCTTTTTAAAACTGTATAAATTAAGACCAATTTATGAAAAAATTCGTTATATGGAGATAGATATTTCGCTATATAGAGACTGTTTTTAATGTAATCATGCGAAAAGGGGACCGTTTCTACTAAAAATTCGTTATATAGAGAAATTCTATGTATGGAGTTTCGTTATAGAGAGACTTGACTGTATTTAGCATAGAAACGTGTTCATATGAAACGAAAAAAGATATGAAGAAATTTCGAGTTTTGTTCTTAGTAAATATGCTGTTTCTTCATACTTGTATTCTTACTTAGATTTCAGTCTGGGATGTTTAAATCGCAGATGTTATCTGCGATTTAAACATCCAGACTACTAAAAGGAACTTAAGGACTACTTAAACTAAACTTAAGGACTACTTAAACACTAAAAGGAAATACATGCCTGTCTGTTTTGACTAGTTTTCAAATTCGGATGTGCAAGTTAATATAAAACAAACTTTTCGACAATTGGAATAAAAAGTTTGATGAATAATGTTGTTTAGCTTCATCAGACATATTATTGCTGATTGGTTGTAAAAATAACGTTTATATATCTCAATGTTGCTATGGAAATTACCCTCCACCCCCCTTCCCCCCCCCAAAAAAAACAACAAAAAAAACCCCACTTTTAGTGTGATAGACCGGAAGGATATTACATAGATGCAGTACTCTATTTCCATCAATTGTCCATTGACCACAGATATAAGGAGTTAATTTTTTTCCTGATCTAGTATTTTTATTTTAGTATATAGAAATAAGATTTTTAAAATTATTATTCATCTGTTTAATGCATTTTTTTTTACAAAATTCATATAATTAATCAGACAGTAAAACAATGCTGGAATGAAATTTTAAAGAAAAAATTTGACTATGAAAAAATGGAATTATGACTTTGCAAATTTTGCATTATAATTACCAGTTCTACTAGTTATAAATATTTTATGAGTTCCTTCTTTTTACGAAGTTATCAACTTTAATTTGTCTCTGCTGTATATAAAAAGTTTCAAGACTTTTATAAGAGTAAGTACATATGATTCCTTATTTATTTTCGTTTATATGTGATTTGATATTTTTACCCGAGTGTTTTAATTATAAAACTGCTTTATACGCAGAATTCGTACTTTTGTTGATAATAATAATTTAACTAATGTTTATGGAAGTTTTTCACTTATATTTTTGCATTCAGCAATACATACAGCAGAGCTTCGATTATCCGGACCGGTCTAGACCAAAATCGGTCCGGTTAATGAAAAATACAAAAAAAAGTTGCCAATAAAATACAAAAAAAAAAAAAAAAAAAAAAAAAAAATACAAAAGAAAAAAATACAAAAAAAAAAAAAAAAAAAAGTTGTCCAACTTTTAAAAACGAACATGGCAATGTTTTTAGATAACTTCCCTCCACATATTTTTTTCAGGTTTAAGATTGACAGCAGTGATAATGCATATTTTAGCACATTGATAACGACGTATTTAGAAGTTTTTTTTTTTTAATAAAATTTAAAATTTTATTTTCTGCAGAATTGGTACAAAGTTATATATAGAAGCACATTCAAGATTTCCGATATAACTATGTCTAAAAATTTAACGCACAAAATTTAATCCAATTTCATAGTTTTTTTAGACTTTCAAATAAATTAATGCTGATAAAATTTGTTATGCATCACTCAACAGTCGTTTTGTTATGCTTTGTTTTTAATAATTACCGTGACATGCATCCAAAGCTTTTTTTTTTTTTTTTTTTTTTTTTTTTTAAGTCAAAATGATCATATTTACAAATCAAATTAAAATGAAATAAGTACCACGTAAAAGGTTACCTTTCTAAATAATTGTCTGCTTTATGATGTATTTATTTGATTGTTAAAAATCTAAAGTTTACAGGTGTGCCAATAGACCGTTTTATCAAATTTCATCATATTCAGTTAGTATGGATGACATTTTTGGTGTATATCGCCCTACAGATGTTTTTTATGCTGTGTTTTTTTTTTTTCTCGAAATTTTTTTTTCTCTCTGCACCTATTCAATATAGAATTGCCCAAAACATTTTATGCTTAAAAAAAAAAAAAAAAAAAAAAAAGCAGCAATATTGTGTTTGTTTTGGCTTCGAACACTCAAAAATTTGAATACAGTAAAACCTGTGAAATAAAACCTGCCTATGACGCTAAAAAGTACTTTCAGTTTCAAAACCGTTTCCGAAAGTGAAGGTATCTTTAATTTTTTTTTTTTTTTTTTTTTTTTTTTTTTTTTTTTTTTATATTCCAATTAAATCGAGAACTTCGAAAATAATCTGTGTTTAACATGACAGAGCGGGTGTTTTCAAATGAGTGAAGCGTCACCTTAAACGCAAAATATGTTGATTCAAAATGAATATAATACATGAGAAAAGAATATAATACATCAACACCTTCTACGAGGCAAATTGATTATAACTCTCTCTCTCTCTCTCTCTCTCTTTTTTGTTCCTATGCGATTCCGCTTTAGAAGATTTTACTGTGTGGTATTTTTCTGATTTTTTAGTCTCTAATACATGAAATAAGGAACGATAACTGAATGGTAATTGAAACATTCACATGCAAATAGATATTAATTCAAAATAAATAAATATTGCCGCCTAGAACATTTCTTAAAAAAAAAAAAAATAAATAAAATAAAATAAAATGAAATACATAAATAAAAATAAAAAAGACTGTTTTTTATCAGAAATCCTCGTGCTAAACACTTTATAACCATATAGAAGTAAAAATTCACGTTTTGTAGAAATAGAGTCCGGCAAACCGATATTTTAATCTTTTTTTTTTCCGTCAGGCTATATTTTATATGTATGTATTTGTATTTCCCAGGCTGTATAATCAGGCTGACTTTTTAAATTTTATGTCAATCGGACTATTAATCTATTTAGTACAAACCGGATCGGGCCTGAGCCTAAAATTTTTGCCCACGCATTTTTTTAGGCCCATGGACCAGTGCGCGAGGACCTCTAATATATATTAAGAACTTGGCCCTCCTGTCGGGGATACAGTGCCCCCCCGTCGGGCAAATTCTGGCGCCGCCCTTGTCGGTAAAATAATGAAAATGGCACAAACTTCGCTTTACCAGCACGCTCTTCCGGTGGATTTTTTTCAAAATCAGGGAGGACCAACCAGCTATAGCCATAGATTTACATAAAAAATTTGATTCAATTTGAGGCATAACTTCATACACTTTTAGGCGGTACAATAATGAAAATGCCACAAAAGTCGCTATTGAAGCACCCCCTTTCGGCGGATTTTTTTTTTCAAATTCAGGGTGGACCAACAAAAAACAAAAAACAAAAAAAAAAAAAAAAAAAAAAAAAAAAAAAAAAAAAAAGAATTTTTTTTTTTGTTGTTGTTTAAACTTGTGTATAACATTATTTTATGATCCTGAAAACGATCACATAAGCAATACGAAACATAGATTTTAATTATATTTTAAATATATTTGTGAAATTACTGTTTTGTTGAGTGTACCATTTAGCATATTTTATTTAATTTGAATACATTATTTATTTTATGTCCCTGTAATTTTGTGTTTTGTGTCCCTGTGTTTTTAACTCCTCACAATGATATATTTCCAACGATACCACTTTCGCCAAAAAACGACAGAAATTTTTTTGCGGTTCCCCAGCAATTGTACAGTAGCTGCGTGACATAAAATGCCAGATATCTCGCAAACGGCTCATTTCCGACGGGTAGTTCCATTGAGCTTTTAACTGCTTATGATAAGATCTTTCCAACGATACTACTTTTGTTAAAATTGGTGACTTACACTTCTTGCAGTTCTCTAGTAAGTATCTACAATTCTCTGCGAGTATAAACAAAGTGTATGCTCGTATTGGAAATTCGTCCAAGCTGTTGTAACCGAGATGGGACAATTTTGCAGTATTCACCTGGACAAATTCGCTTAGACAATCACATTATCAAATGAACATTAATTTGTTAGCAAAAGCGGACTAACCCACGCTTTTGTCAGAAAGCTTCATGACCATGGGTACAAAAATCTAAGTACCAGCAGGCAATCCCTCATCACAAAATTTATTTATTTATTCTTTTTTCATCCGATATTTTGCGTAAAATTCTTGTCAGAATACTATTAAATTTTCAGCGAAAAAACTTTTGAATTTTAGCGGTGAAGGACTACTCGCTTGCGCCTAGATTTTTGCACCCCTTTTCATGACCTTTAGAGTTTTAGTACATGTATGACACCACTTCAATTACCACTGGTATGACACCACTAAATTGCTCATCAGTGAAATCGTAGAGGTTATAAAATTTATCTTCTAATTTTTACCCTCTAGACATTATTTTTATAGTAAATAATATAACAACTAGGTCATGGTGAGCTAACTCTGGATATGACTTCATTGTGTTTACTGTTCTGAAAAAGAAAATTAGTTAGAACAAATTAATCCAAATAAATGTTGTTTAAAGTTTTTATTTAGTATTTAAGAGTTCAAAGGAGGACAGCTTAAAGATCATTCTTAGAGACCAAAACACATCCAGAGGCTGCCAATCGATGATTACCCATGAGATCTCTGTGTACAATGACAGCGCACTTCTTGTAGGTGCTCTGAAAAAGAAAAAAAATTAGGAAATTATGTTTTTTATTGTTTCATTTGAATTCTTGAAATATTATGATTTATAGTAGTTTGAGAATTATCAGAAATTGGATTTTATACCCGATTGCTCTAGAACAGTAAAAAGCATTAACATCTATAAATTTTAATTTATTTTACTTATAATCATTCATATAAAATAGGATTAAAATGTTTTTATAAAAAAATTTTAACATCATCTTCATATTTGCATTTACAGACATTTTACATACATAGAGGGATTTATGAATCATAAGTAGCCAATATAACATATATTGTAGGTGTAACAGAATTTCATAGACCTCTTAATATCATATATTCAAGATTAAAAAATATATATAAAATAAAATAATCAACATTATGGAACTTGTAATGAAACACTCCCAGCATATATCATATATTATCTATACTAACAAAAGAAACAAGTTTGTCTATGTGTGTTTCTGCATAGTAGTTAAGATAATGTACCATAGGCTAAAGGCTGAAAAATTGAGCTTTATGCAGGGATGATCTTAATGCAGTCGAAGCTCGGATTTTTCATTTTTTGTTAATTAATTGAGATATTTAAAAACCACGATGATCATACTCATAGCAAAATCGCTTGATAAGTCCCAACAATGTCACCAAAACCAACATTCCGCAGAAAATCTAGAATCGAAAAACGCAATTTTTTTCGTGTCTTTGTTGTTTAGCGCTCATTGGTAAAGCAAGCAATAATTGATAAAACAAGAAATACAAGATTAACCATTTAAGCGTTATATTATGTTGAGAAAATACATGAAAATTAACATTAAAAAAAAAAAAAATCTTTTAAACTTCTTTTTTCGCGTTCTTCTCCTCCTGCTTTTCAAAACCGACAACCACTTTAACGAAAAATATCAGACTGTATGTATGTAGCTTTATATTTCTAACAGTGCAATCCGTTTAACAAAAGGCCAAAATAAATCTTTCGATTAAAAAAAAAAAAAAAACGAAAGTCCATTTTAGTAATCTTTTTGAAAACTTTGAAATTTTACATACATTTTAATGAATAAAATACGAAAAAACTAGTCGTTGGAGGCCACCGTAATACTTACCCATCATGGATATGCATAGCACAATATATGAAAACATAACACATGTAAACAATTTATAAAATGCATTACAATTCCAAAACAAAATACAAACGTATATTTAAGTATTTTTAACACACAATCATGCTCTATTAATGAATTTCTGATGACCCAATTTCGATAAATTGTATGAAACGCCAAACTATCCAAGTAGCACTGAATTGCGTAATAGAAACATCCTTATAACTCCAAAAATAATAATCATATTCACTAACGGTTTCTTGCATCGAATTAAGTATCTCATTTCCAATTAAAAGATATCTTTGAATTGAAATTTGAATGAAATACAGGGTCATGAAAAATCAAAGAATGTGGAAAATAGGATTAGAAATATCTCCACAACTAATTATCCGATTGACTTCGTTTTTAATGCAAATGTGTTATTTTATTGCCTTTTACGTCCACTCCTTAAAATAAAAGAATTCGAAAATTTTTATATACCTTTCATCAGAACGAATTTTTCGAGGGTCCGAAAAAAATAGTTCCGGATAATCGAGGTTACTGATATTAAATAGGCTTCGTGCCATTCTTACATACTAAGCACATACCAAATTTCAAATCTCTATCTCAATTTTTTCGGGAGATAGAGCGGTTACAGACAGACAGACAGACACACAGACGGACGGACGGCAAAATTTTTTTTCTAAAAATATGTTTTTCGGAATCTCCAGTGTCCAAAACGTGTAAATCCGTCAAAAAAAATTTTCGATTTTCAAAACGATTGCAAGACTTACCCTATACTACGTATGATGGGTAAGTAATAAAAAGACACCCATTTCTAGATAATACATTCTTTTCAATAACGATATCTTTGTTACTTACAAATCATATGTAGTATAGGGTAAGTCTTGCAATCGTTTTGAAAATCGAAAAACATATTTTTAGAAAAAGATTTTTGCCGTCCGTCCGTCTGTGTGTCTGTCTGTCTGTAACCGCTCTATCTCCCGAACAAATTGAGATAGAGATTTGAAATTTTGTATGTACTCAGTATGTAAGAATGGAACGAAGCCTATTTAATATCAGTAACCTCGATTATCCGGAACTATTTTTTTCGGACTCTCGAAAAATTTGTTCTGATGAAAAGTATATAAAAATTTTCGAATTTTTTTATTTTAATGTATGAACGTAAAAGGCAATAACATAACACAAATTTTGCATAAAGAACAAAGTCGATCGGATTATTAGTTGTCGATATATTTCTAATCATGTTTTCCACATTCTTCGATTTTTCATAACCCTGTATTTCATTCAAATTTCAATTCAAAGATATATTTTAATTGGAAATGAGACGCTTAATTCGACGCCGTAAATTGTTAGTTATTATTATTATTATTATTGGAGTTATAAGGATCTTTCCTTTACGCAATTCAGTACTACTTGAGTTGTTTGGCGCTTTATATAATTTGTCGAAATTGGTTCATCAGTAATTCATTAATAGAGCATTACTATGAGTTAAAAGTACTTAAAAATACGTTTAAATTTGGTTTTGGAATTGCAATGCATTTTATAAATAGTTTACACATGTTTTAATTTCATATATTATATTATGCATATCCATGATGGGTAAGTATTACGGTGGCACCCAATGACTAGTTTTAAAAAAAGATTAAATTTATTACTGGAAGTCACATTTGGAATTCCTTTTGAGAGTTTTTACTTCTCCGCTTCTCCGCTGTAAGATGTTTGCCAAGCAATTTTGTTTGTTTGCATTTGCTGTGAAATCTAGTTCTTCAACGCAAAAATACATTATTTTTAGGAGTGGGCGATGTAGAGATTTCTTAAATCGATTTATCATCCATCTAACATCGTGATTTAGTGTTAAATCGCGATTTTCACTAATTTTACCCTTTATAATACGAAACCTATCATTTAATTTTTAGTAACAAAATACGGGCTTTATGCCCCCCCCCCCCCGCACTCGTATTAATTTAGCATTTAATTGTTCAAATAACTAAAAAATATATATTTTACACACACACAAAAAAGACTGAATGCTTTTTTTTAATTAGTGATCTATTTTAATATTTTTTATAAACTCATCCTTAAAGAAATAAAATAAAAAAGGATTTTTTCACTGTGTCTGACTTGTTTTGGATGCTACAATCTAAATTACTTGAGTAGAGGGGGCTCAAATAGCACTTCATTGCTAATAACATGCATGCACTTATTTTTACGGACACTGAGTTAAAAACTTATTGAAGTAAGTTAAAAACTTATTGAAGTAAGAAGCAGATTCACTGATAAATTTTGCTGTTCATTTACCATCAGAAGAATAGTAGTTTGAAAAAAGAGGGGGGAGGGAGACATTTGAGAAAAAAGGTGCATTTTTTTTTTTTTTTTTTTTTTTTTTTTTTTTTTTTTAACTTTTAGATTATAATAAAATGTGATTAATATAAATGTTGACATTCATATAGTGAATGGAGAAAGATTGAAAGGCCACATTACCAAAGTTGCTGATTTTTTTTAGATCGTTGGCCCCTGTAAGATTAGTAATAAAACATAATCTTAAATATATAGATATCTTTATAATGACAAAAAAAGTAGAAAACCGCAAATCTACAGATAAATCCATTGAATGCTCCCTCATTCTGCTGTAAAAAAAAAAACAAATTACCTGAAACATTACAGAACCCTCTTAAAATATTTTTAATTAAATAATTAATTAAAACAATTCTAATGTGACACAAACATATGAAAAATAAATTTTCATCAAAATAATGCATAAAAATATAAACTAAGAATGAATTAATTTAGATTTTAACCTTAAGGCTTTTTTTTATTTTTCTCAGACATAAATAGTGAATCAGTTACAAATAAAACACTATAAAATGTTATTTGGATTTTAATTGATAAATAAACGTGTTCTTAATGCACTACACACATCAAATACAGTTGGCATCTATACTGGTGAGTGTATTTTGCTTCATTAAACAGTATATCTTGGGGGGAAAAAATAATCCAAGAGCCTGACCATGCAACAGAAATTGAATATTGAAGATACTGAAATGTCCTTGAAATCCATTTGCATCCAGTGTGAAAAAAGGAATAAGTTATTTGAAATGCATGTGATATCAAAGCTGATGACTATATTTTCCAGAATAAAGCTATATTTCTTGAAAAAATAATCAAACTGAATATACTAAAAGCAAATGGCAAAAAACCACCGCAATATTGAAAATACAAAAACGTCATCGAAATCTGCTTGCATCCAATAGAAAAAAGAATTAACCAGTTCTCTAATTAGACGTAATCAATGTAGATAAGCATATTTTGATGAAAAAAATTGTATTTCACTTGGCGATCAATAATTTTATTTTAAGTCGCCACTTGGCGAGTGATGACTAGAGTGGCGATAGATGAACGAACGAAATCGAGTTACTTGAAATGCATATGGAATCAAATCTGATGAATATATTTTGCAAAATAAAACTGTATTTCTTGAAGAAAAAAAAATCCAACTGAAATAGATAAAAGAATGCGGCAAAGAAAACGAAATATTGAAAATACAGCCATGTCATTGAAATCTGTTTGCATCCAGTAGGAAAAAGAAATAACCACTTTTCTAATTAGATGTAATTAATGTAGAGATGCATATTTCCATGAAAAAAACTTCATTTCACTTGGCGATTGAAAATAGATTTTTTAATCGCCACTTGGTGAGTGACGACTAAGGTGGCGATCGATGTCCAATAAATTTACTTGTGAAATCTAACCTGATGAATTAATATATTTTCCAAAATAAAACTTTTATTTGGAAAAATAATTCCAACTGAATACACTAAAAGAACATGACAAAAAACCAAAATACAGTAGACTCCCTCAAATCCGCAAACCAGAAATCCGCAACTCTCTAAAATCCGCACATATTTTATGGATGTAAACAATGAAATTTTCATTTCAGATATTGGGACAAAATTTATTTTTTTTAGTTTTGCATCAATTCTATACATTTTTTATTTTGTTATTTTCTTAATAATACTTTATTCATGTTTTTTCATGAAGGAAGAATAATTTTTTTGGAAAAAATTCAAGATGTTGCTGATATCACTGGTAATCACAATCTTACCAATTATATTTATGCATTAATCAAAATTTTTTGGTTATTAAGCTTGGCTAAACTTGAAAAAAAAAATCCTTGTTTTATGATTTTGATGTGAATTAGTAATGTACTTTTATGAGGCAAGTTTTGTTGAATAATTTTGGAAAAATATATCTAATCTTTATAATGAATATTTAATCATACACTATTGATTATTAACTTGAACTTTGCTATTAGTACTTTTATCCTTTTAAAAAATCTAAACTTTTATTATTATAGTTTATTACTTATTTTAATATTTTGGTATATTGTATGCATTCATTATACTTTTGATTTCATTATTAATTACATTCAAATTATTTTTTTTAATGTAAACAAAGCAATGACCAGAAATCTGCAAAATTCTAAAATCCGCAAAACCTCTGGTCCCAAGCTATGCGGATTTGAGGGAGTCTACTGTATTGAAAATACAGCTAAATCATTGAAATCTGTTTGCATCCAGAAGGGAAAAGAAATAACCACTTTTCTAATCAAATGTAATCAATGTAGAGATGCGTATTTCCATGAAAAAAGCTGCATTTCACTTCGCGATCGAAAAAAAAAAAAAAATTATCGCCAGTTTTATATCTTTAATTGGCGCATGGCAAGTGTCAGCCGCTAATTTTTATCTGTATTAAATCAAATCCTGCTACATCTTTTTGACACAAAGGGGGCGCTATGGGCGGGTAAGCCCCCCCCCCCTCCCCTGAAAAAGATCCCCCCATTTTTTTAATACCGAAAATGAAAATGAAATTCTGTTCAAAAATCTAATTTAATTTTGAGACCCTTTCACAGTTTTGCAGAATTACTAACAAGGAAGGTCTCCATACGGGCATACTCAGAAAAATCTGAAAAAAATTACAGAATGTTCTTCTCATATAGTTATATATGTTTATAAAAAAAATTTCGGCGGAACCTCCTTATAATGTCCGTAAAAAAATAATAAAAATTTTGTTTATTTGGCGATTTATCTCCGGTTAGCGAAAAAACGAAATTTTGAAAAATACGCTTTTATGCTTCGAACACTTTTTAAAGAAAAAACTTTCTGTGTTCAATTTATTTAAATAAGATTAGTTTAAGTAATTTTAGTTTTGCATTTTTACTTTACTTTAAGTGTAATTTTGTCATATACGTTTATATGTACTTATAACAAAATGAAATTAATATATTTTATCATTTAAAACACAATTTAAATTGATTAAAATTGTTCCAAATTGAAAAATACACTGTTAAAAATCTGCTGCATTTTGTTGCAACGCACTCCCTTGCTTGTATAGAAAACGGTTACTTGGCCGTGAAATGGAGCTTTCTCATTGGTTGTAATAGAGATATTATATACAAGCGGTGGAGTGCGTTGCAGCAAAATGCAGCAGATTTTTAACAGTGTTGCACAAGCTACAACACCGCTAAAAATCTGTATCATTTTCTGCAGCGTCACTCCACCGCTTTTATAGAAAACAGCCAATTCACCGTGCTATGGAGCATCCTCATTGGTCAGAAGAGAGATATTCTATAAAAGTAGTGGAGTGACATTGCAGTAAATGCTGCAGATTTTTAACAGCGAAGTCAGTTAAAATCAATTTTCAAATTCGTTAAAATCGTCTGCTTTTGGCGAGGAAATGCACTGCTCGCCAAAGCCCGCGTCTCTTTTAGCATTTCACGCCAATTATTCCAAACTATTTTATTTTTTTACATATCTAATAATGTAATTCCGCCGTTAATTTTCACTGATCCTTTATTACCTACATGAGTAGTTTAATTCGTATTTTTTTCAAAAAATTCTGAGTATGACCCCAATGGAGACCTTCCTTGTAAGTTGTATCTAAAATAAGCGTTTCAGCACTCCCTCATCCTATTTGTACATAGGAAGCTAACAGGATGTTTAATTTTTCACCAGTTATAGACTCAAAATTTTCATCATCATGTACTTTATTTAGCATAAAATTAAGTTATTACAACAGTTTAATGAGAAACATAGTATCTACAATGTGAATATGCACTCATTTATCTTTCTGTGTCAGAGAAAGATAAAAAACAAATAAGCTCCCCTCTACATTTTCTTGACCCCCCCCCCCCCTATTATTCACTTCTAGCTACGGTCCTGTCCTCACCCTGTTAAATCGATATAACACATACTTGCTCTGTTTTCCCTAAATCGTCTTTCTCTTACATCGCCTTTTTCCTAAATCGGAAAGCATTGAGGGATTGAGGCTACATCGCGATTTAAGAACTGGCTAAATCGTGACGTCCGATGTATCTAGTGAAAACCAATAGTTAAATCGGATTTCCGATGTAAGCGTTAAATCAGGGCTATATTGTTTCGCGACGTCAGATGTATCTATTCAAGACCAATAGTTAAATCGGATTTCCGATGTATTAAAACGATTTAAGGCTCAGACCTGCAAATTTGAATTTTAACTTTAAAATTGCTCCCTCCCCCCCCCCCCCCGCAGGCATAAATAGTGAATTATTAATAAATAAAATACAATAAATTGTTTTTTGAATTTTAATTAATAAATGCAGTGTTGAATTCAGACATTTTTCTCCGTGAGGTATTACCGTGGCTCCAGGGAGGGGGGAGAAATTGCACATTTTGATCATTAAAAACACAAAATTTCCGGGGTCCCCCTTAATAAATGTGTCAGTAATACGCTACACACATCACATGCAGTTGACATTTATGCTAGCAGTAGATTATCTAGACTTATCATTTCAGAGGGGGCTGAGATACAGCATACATTTCTGAGAGGGTAGCACCATGCAAAAGGGCGGGAGAATGGGGGGGGGGGCAAGGGAGCGGTCGCCCTGGCGCGGGAATATAGGAGGCGCCAAATTTATACTACCACCGTAATACAGTTGGCATCTATACTGGTGAGTGTATTTTGCATCATTAAACAGTATTATCGTGGGAAAAAAAATAATCCAAGAGCTCAGCATACAACAGAAGTCGAAAATTGAAGGTACTGAAATGCCCTTGAAATCCATTTGCATCCAGTGTGAAAAAAGGAATAAGTTATTTGAAATGGATGTGGAATTAAACCTGATGAATATATTTTCCAGAATAAAGCTATATTTCTTGAAAAAATAATGAAACTGAATATACTAAAAGCACATGGCAAAAAACCACAGCAATATTGAAAATACAAAAACGTCATCGAAATCTGCTTGCATCCAATAGAAAAAAGAATTAACCAGTTCTCTAATTAGATGTAATCAATGTAGATATGCATATTTTAATGAAAAAAACTGTATTTCACTTGGCGATCAATAATTATTATTTTAAGTCGCCACTTGGCGAGTGATGACTAGAGTGGCGATCGATGAACGAACGAAATCGAGTTACTTGAAATGCATATGGAATCAAATCTGATGAATATATTTTGCAAAATAAAACTATATTTCTTGAAAAAAAATCCAACTGAAATAGATAAAAGAATGCGGCAAAGAAAACGAAATATTGAAAATACAGCCATGTCATTGAAATCTGTTTGCATCCAGTAGGAAAAAGAAATAACCACTTTTCTAATTAGATGTAATTAATGTAGAGATGCATATTTCCATGAAAAAAACTTCATTTCACTTGGCGATTGAAAATAGATCTATTAAATCGCCACTTGGCGAGTAACGACTAGGAGGGTGAACGATAGCCAACAAATTACTCGAAATGTGCGTGGAATCAATGCCGATGAATATATTTTTGCAAAATGAAACTGCATTTCTCGAAAAAATAATCAAACTGAACACAGTAAAAGAACTCTGCAAAAAACCAAAATATTGAAAATACAGCTATGTCATTGAAATCTGTTTGCATCCAGTAGGAAAAAGAAGTAAACACTTTTCTAATTAGATGTAATCAATGTAGAGATCCATACTTCTATGAAAAAAACTGCATTTCACTGGGCAGCCGAAAATGGATTTTTTTTAACCGCCACTTGGCAAATGACGACAAGGGTGGCAAACGAAGGAAATTTTTTAATTGATACTTTTACATTTTTAATATCCACATGGCAAGTGAATGCTGCTAATTTTAAATCAAATCCTACTATATCAATTTAACACCAGCTTTCAATGTTTTTCCTAAAGTCTTTTTCTTAAATCGAAAACACTGAAGTTTGTGATGTGTGTTTAAATCGGATGCTCTAAATCGATTTAACACCAACTTGCTCTGTTTTCCCTAAATCATATTTTTCTTACATCACCTTTTTCCTAAATCGGAAAGCATTGAGGCTTGCAAAGTTTGCTTAAATCGATTTAACACTAGTTTGACATGCAAGCAGTATATACACCAAAGTAGATAACTCAATTTTCTGATGTTAACTCTGAATCATTATTTGAAATCGATTTAAAACCAATGGCTAAATCACGATTTAAGACAATGGCTAAATCGCGATGTAAGGCGATGGCTAAATCGCGATGTATAGCAATGGCTAAATCGCGATTTCCGATGTATCGATTTAAGAAACTGACTAAATCGCGATTTCTGATGTAAGCTTTAAATCGATTTAAGAGATAAATCGATTTAAGGCCCAGGCCTAATTATTTTGAGTTTAAAAGAGGGAATTGAGGGTGGAGGATATATATATTATTTAGGTTTATACAAGAACTTTAATCAGAATTGGAAGTTTTTAAAATCAGATAGTAAATCAGCATCCAATGTAACAAGGGATCCTTATTTCTTTTGGATAGATTTCTATTCAGAAATATAAAATAACGCACAGTCGATGGTGTATGTTGAATAATATCTTGGAATTAAGTTACCAGACAGTGAAACTTCTTTATTCAAAATAGTTACCAATTTTCTTTATTACTAATCCTATTTTTTAAAAAAATCACGAAATGACAGTCAATAAATAAAGTGCTAAATGGTACACACAACAAAAGAGTAATTTCACAAATGCATTTAAAATATAATTAAAATCTATGTGTCGCATTGCTTCAGGATAAAATAATATTATACACAAGTCTAAATAAATAAGAAAAAAAAGTTTTTCATTTTTTTTCCTTTTTTGTTTTATTTTTTATTTTGTTTTGTATGTAAAATTATTTTATATTGAAGACGATTACAGGAGCAATATGAAATATTGATTTTAATTATATTTTAAATATGTTACTGAAATCACTGTTTTGTTCTGTGTGCCATTTAGCATATTATATTTAATTTGATTACATAATTTCAACCATTCAGTGAATTCCATAGAAAAGATTTTTTTTTCTTTTTTATTAGATAAATGGAAACTTAAGATCTGATTACTTACGATTCCGTCTTGGAATTCGCATTCTTCAATATTCTCGTAGTCGACTTTTTTCTTCTCGCAATTGGTCTTACCGACAACGAGGTCGATCATATAGTTCATACCGGCAACAACCTACAAGGAGTTGAAAATTATCAATTCACATTATATCAATTAGGAATATTAAATATGCTATTGATAGGAAAGAAAAATACATTATATATACACTATATGGCCAAAGGTAAACTGCCACTTGCGATTTTAGACATTTTGTTAAATACCTAGAAAAATACATGAGGGATTATCCTGAAATACTATGTATGTAAACATAATAGTGGAGTACAAGTCATACGTTTCCGTGAAGATTTTTTCCCGAAACTTCAGAGAGGACCGAAAAAGAAAGAATGTCTTTTGGACAACCCTGTCAAAACAAATGTAGCAAAAGAGTTCAAACTATAGATTATGATAAGTGGCTTACTGTAATGAACTGTGTTCATTTTTATGCAGAAGGCAGAATACTCGTAGAGAAATTAAGGTTTATATTGAAACAATCCCAAGTTTTGCCACGTCTTTTGCGTATAATTTGAGTTCTTAATATCCAGTAACCTTTACGAACTCTTTTGTATAGCATTGTATATCAATATAGCATTAATAAAAACCATATAATATGCATACATTTAATGAAAACTTAAAAATGCATATCATAATTAAAAATGCTTATCATCCATCTATCAGCCATCATCGATAATATACAGTACTTCGGATAAAATGTACTATTTGAAATCTTTTCCGTGTCTCTGTAAATGCTATGCACTTCGTATTATGCGTGAAATAATTTATATTAATTCTCAGCGTCGTATATCAATTTTATTAAACATGGAATAGTTTAATATAATTAAAATATGTCGCAAACAATTCCTCTCTTTATCATTATGTATTTGAATTCTTTTGTGTAGTCCTCTAAATGAATAATTATTCTTTTCACTACATATTTTGCTTAATGCATATTTTAGTGCAATTCGTAGAAGCATATAAATTTGAATATGTTTGATAAAATTTAACATCTTTAAAATTCATTCTAAGCGAGTTTTTCTTATAGGTCGTAATAGAACGAAATAATTTTGACTGTCCCTCTAAATAAACTACTCATGCTAGAAACTTAATTTTCAATAGGGTTCGTGCTAGGGTAAACGTTAATAACTTCAAAAAATTTCATGGCAATGCAAGTATATTTACGAGAGTTAGAGCACGGCCAGACTTACATACAAACCGAAAGCATTAACCCTTGGCACTCCATTGTCTTCGCTGCGGACACATCATCTTTCCTTCCAAAATTTGTTTTTGGCACCAGTAATAAAGGAAAATAAAATTTTCCTTATTTAATTAGAGAATTTTTGGAATTGCCTACTTCAAGGAAAGCTCTTTTTTTAAAAGGAGGGACTAATCGAATAATATTTGCGTAAGAGGCAGCAGAGTCCGAAGGGTTAATACTTTTCAGCATTATTGAAAAGTGTTAATAAAAACGAAACAATGAGGATAAAACGCGTTTCTATTACTTAAAAAGTCATGCACAAGCTAATTTAAGGCTTTATTTATACAGCTTTCTGAAATAATCTGAAAAATTCATAAGTATTCAAAAATTGTTTTAACTACCTACTTTATTATTCTAATAATATTTTGAAAAACGAAAATAATTTTTCGAAAATGCAGTATTCATTCAAAATTTAAAGTTTACCGTTTTAATTTCTTTTAATAATATGCAAATTTATTGAAACATCAACCGTTGTTCTTTTTCATTTGTATTGTACTAAAATAAAGTTAAATGCAATTCCAAATACAAATGAAATGAATTACTCTAATTTTTCAGCTTGGAATGTATTTGATAAATAAATCTGCATACAAATAAATCTGCAATCAGCAGTTTTAATCTTTACTTATTTATTCACTTAAATTCGCCCACGTTTCTCGTTTAACAAAGCTCTGATTTATAAAAAGTATCAGCCATTACAATTCAAGATAATTCAATTTGATTGCATAACGTTTTAGTAATATTGAAGGTTACAAAGCGGATTTAAATTATAGAAGATCCAAAATTTTGTTTTAAATTCCAAATGCTTAAAATGAAACATAAATATAGCATGGAGCAATTAAACGTAAAATGAAACATAAAAATAGCTTAAAGGTTAACATTAGAATAGCAAATTACGTCAGACGTAGCAAATGAGGTGCGTTCATACTATAATGAAATTTTTAATATATACAGAAATTCGAATACAATACAGTATTCGAAATCTTTTGTGTGTCCCTGTAAATACTAAATGATTTCTATTATACAGGAAGTAACTTGTAGTAAACCTCAGCAACGTATATCGATTTCATAAAGTGTGAAATAGTTTAATGTGATTAAAACGCATTCCAAACAATGTTTCCCCCTAAATCATTGTGTAATGGAATAATTTTGTGTGGCCCGGTAAATAAATAACAAATATTCTTTGCACCACAGATTGTGCAGAATACATTTTTAGTATAAATTCATAGATGCATATAAATTTTATTATGTTCGAAAGAGTATAACATCATTAAAATTTACTTAAAACTATATTTCCCATTGACCATAATATAACAGAATACTTTTGATTGTTCCTCTAATTAGACTACACATGCGATTTTCGTAAAATTTGAAGTGACTCGACAAAATTATGAATTAATTACATATTTTACATTGCAGGCGATTCGGTTGTGTAGTTTTAGCTCTGTTATATGCGGACAGACAGACGGACTGAACGACAACTATAGGCGCTACGTATTTACATAATTATGAACGCATCTAAAAACGAAGAAATGATGATGCAAAGCGTTTCTATAACTTAAGAAGTTGCGCAGAAGCTAATTTTATGCTTTATTTATACAGCTATCTGAAGCAATAGGGAAAATTCATGAGTATTAAAATCTTTTTGAACCACCTATTTTAGTATTCAAGTTTTTGAATAACGAAAATAACTTTACGAAAAAACTGTATTCACTCAAAATTAAAATTTTTAGTTTTAATTTCCTTTATTAACATGCAAATTTACTAAAACATCAACCGTTTTTCTTTTTCAATTGTACTGAAATACAGTTAAATGCATTTCAAATTACAAACAAAATGAATTATTATTATTATTATTATTATTATTATTATTATTATTATTATTATTATTATTATTATTATTATTATTATTATTATTATTATTATTATTATTATTATTATTATTATTATTATTTTTGGCTTGGGATGTATTTGATAAATAAAGCTGCAGTTTTAATCTTCACTTGTTTATTCATTTAAATTTCGCCCACGTATCTAGTTTAATAAATCTCTGATTTATAAAAAATACGACCCATTCCATTCAAGATAATTCAATTTGATTACATAACGTTTCAGTTGTATTGAAAGTTACCGGCGGATTTAAATAATTGTAAATCGAAAATTTCGTTTTAACTTCCAAATGCTTAAATTAAAACATAGATAAAATATGGAATAATTAAACATAAAATGAAATGTACAAATAGCATAAAGGTTAACATTAGAGTAAACAAGAAAGAAAAATAAAGCATTAGCATACATTATAAAACACTTTGCAACATTTCCAGAAATCTTTAACAAAACTTAATTATTTAGCGAAATAATGCAGCGAATTACTGTCAATAGCCAAATACGTATTCCAATACTTTTGAACAGCCCTGTATTTGATCTGTTGGTTGATATATATATATATATATATGTATACTAAATAATGGGGAATTTTAGTTTAGCAAAAAATACCTAGCAGATTGAAATTTCTCTTTCAAAAATTTATACTAATAAATGGAAACATATACTTGAATACTTGAATGTTCAGTTCTGTAGTTTACCTAGTACCTTTATTACACGCCAGTATTTAGCTAAAATTTAATTTAAACTAAAACATTCTATGGCAGTTATAGTGCATTATATAGTCATTCTATGAAGTTATAGTGCGTTTTCAGCAGTATATACATGCGGTGTCTGCTACTGGAAACTGACTAAAAAAACATTCCTGTAATGCTGCTTACTAGAGATCTGCACTGGCTGGGTTCGGGCCGATTTTCATTAACGGCATTCGGGTCGGGCTCGGGCCTTAATTTTTTCCCCTGGAGTATCGGGCCGGGCCTAACATATTTTTTCCGTATGAAGCCGAGACTGATTTCCTTATCTTCACGGACCAAAATAATCAGTTCTTGTTGAATCATCCCGTATAAAAATCCTTTACTCGACGCGTCCAAGTCTGTTCATAAATCGGTAAAATTTGGCTTGGTCCAAAAATTTTTGCAAAAAAGGCATATACTTTAAGTCGTCATTATTCTACGCTTAAATATTAAAATTTATTCTTTTTAAAGAATCGTAGATTACTATGCGTTTCAAAACAGAATTAAACACATGAAAAAAAAATGATTATGACGGAATTTTCTTTTAAACTTAAAATTGCAAATTTCTTTTAAACTGTTAATCCATGCAAAATGAATACAGCAACACGCGAGAAAAAAAATATTAAACATTTACATCTGCTAAGAAGTGAACGTATTTTTTTTTTCTTTCCAATGCGTTTTCCGTCTTAGAAGATTTTACTTTTACCATATACCATTTTTTAGATTTTTATGTCTCCATTACGTGGAATATGGATTAATAATACTAATGATAACTGAAACATTTATATACAACAAACAAAGGTTCATTAAAAGCGTAAATATCGCCGCCTATGGCACGGTACTTTTGCATAAATGGAGATTATAAACATGGAAAAAAAAAGACGTGTGGCACTCGGGGACTGCCGCGGTAAAGCTATTGCATAGCATTTTTTATCAACTTATGCAATCATAATTATTTATTTACTTTTTATTTATGCAGTTTTTTTGTCTTTGATATTAAATCAAGTTATACTTTTTGAGCGTGATGACCGATAGCAAAAATTTTTTTTCTTTTATTGAATAAATGAGAAATTAATATCATTATACATGTAGGTTAATCAGGAATTTTTATCATTGAAACTATACGATTAAGGTAGCTGAAATAAAAAACATAAGTTTGAGACTTGATATTCTCAAAATATCTGAAAAATACCGCGTCAATGTCTGCCGAAGTCTACCGAAGGATAATGTGCCGAAGTCTGCCAAACTGAAGCGACGTTAGCCGGAGTGTTAGGTTTTTTCCTCGTTACGGAATTTCTAGATTCTTTCGCCGCTCTCAAAACCCGCGATAAAAGCTATGCAATACTTTAATAAATTACCAAACAAAATTTGGCCGCACTACGAAAATTAGAACGCGAGTTATAAGCATTATACATTTTCCGATCTTCACCGTGGGGGTCTCCTGTCACCAAAAAATAACATTGTCTCATTAAAAATTACCAAACGAAATTTGGCCGCGCTACGAAAATTAGATCGCGAGTTATAAGCATTTTAAATTTTGCGACCTTCACCATGGAGGGGGGGGGGTCTCCTGTCACCAAAAGTAACACTGTCTCATAATAAATTACCAAACAAAATTTGGCCCCGCTACGAAAATTAGATCGCGAGTTATAAGCATTTTAAATTTTTCGACCCTAACCATGGGGGATGTCCTGTCACTAAAATTAACATTGTCTCATTATTAATTACCAAACAAAATTTGGCCGCGCTACGAAAATTAGACCGCAAGTTATAAGCATTTTAAAATTTTCAACCCTCACCATGAGGGATCTCCTGTTACCAAAAATTAACACTGTCTCATGATAAATTACAAACAAAATTTGGCAGTGCTACGAAAATTGAACGCGAGTTATAAACATTTTAAATTTTTCGACCCTCACCGTGGGGGGTCTCCAGTCACCAAAAATTAACACTCTATCATAATAAAATACCGAACAAAATATGGCCGCTCTACGAAAGTTAGATCACGAGTTATAAGCATTTTAACTTTTTCGACCCTCACCGTGGGAGATCTCCTGTTACCAAAATTTAACACTGTTTCATAATAAATCATTAAACAAAATTTGGCCGTGCTACGAAAATTGATCGCGAGTTATAGGCATTTTAAATTTTTCGACCCTCACCGTGGGGGGGGGGGATCTCCTGACACCAAAAATTAACACTCTCTCATAATAAATTACCAAACAAAATTTGGCCGCGATACGAAAATTAGATCGCGAGTTATAAGCATTTTTAATTTTTCCACCCTCAAAGTGGGGGGTCTTCTGTCACCAAAAGTAACACTGTCTCATAATAAATTACCAAACAAAATTTGGCCGCGCTATAAAAATTAGATCGCGAGTTATAAGCATTTTAAATTTTTCGACCCTCACCGTGGGGGGTCTCCTGTCACCAAAAATAACACTGTCTCATAATAAATTACCAAACAAAATTTGGCCGCGCTACAAAAATTGATCGCGAGTTATAAACATTTTAAATTTTTCTACCCTCACCGTGGGTTGTCTCCTATCACCAAAAATTAACACTCTCTCATAATAAATTACCGAACAAAATATGGCTGCGCTACGAAAGTTAGATCACGAACTATATGCATTTCAACTTTTCCGACCCTCACCGTGGGGGGGGGGGGGTGTCTCCTGTCACCAAAATTTAACACTGTTTCATAAGAAAATATTAAACAAAATTTGGCCGCGCTACGAAAATTGATCGCGAGTTATAAGCATTTTAAATTTTTCGACCCTCACCGTTGGGGGTCTCCGGTCACCAGATATTAACACTCTCTCGTAATAAATTACCAAACAAAATTTGGCCGCGATACGAAAATTAGATCGCGAGTTATAAGCATTTTAAATTTTTCGACCCTCACCGTGGGGGGGTGTCCTGTCACCAAAATTTAGCACTGTTTCATAATAAATCATTAAACAAAATTTGGCCGCGCTACGAAAATTGATCGCGAGTTATAAGCATTTTAAATTTTTCAACCCTCACCATGGGGCGTCACATGTTATCAAAAATTAACACTCTCTCATAATAAATTACCAAACAAAATTTGGCCGCGCTTCGAAAATTGATCGCGAGTTATAAGCATTTTATATTTTTCGACCCTCACCGTGGGGGTCTCATGTCACCAAAAATTAACAATCTCTCATAATAAACTACCGAACAAAATTTGGCCGCGATACGAAAATTAGATTGCGAGTTATAAGCATTTTAAATTTTTCGACCCTCACCGTGGAAGGTGGCTCCTGTCACCAAAAATTAAAACTGTCTCATAATAAATTACGAAACAAAATATGGCCGCGCTACGAAAATTAGATCGCGAGTTATAAGCATTTTAAATTTTTCGACCCTCAAGGTGGGGGGTCACCAGTCACCAAAAGTAACACTGTCTCTTAATAAATTACCAAACAAAATTTGGCCGCGCTACGAAAATTGATCGCGAGTTATAAGCATTTTAAATTTTTCGATTCTCACGTGGGGGGTCTCCTGTCACCAAAAATTAACACTGTCTCATAATAAATTACCAAACAAAATTTGGCTGCGCTACGAAAATTAGATCGCGAGTTATAAGCATTTTAAATTTTTCGTCCCTCACCGTGGGGGGTCTCTTGTCACCAAAAATTAACACTGTCTCATAATAAATTACCAAACAAAATTTGGCCGCGCTACGAAAATTAGATCGCGAGTTATAAGCATTTTAAATTTTTCGATCCTCACCATTGGGCGGGTCTCCAATCACCAAAAGCTACATTATCCTACCTTGTTTTATCTTAAGACGATTTTTTTCTATACACATTCTATCAGGAATTTTTATCATTGAAACTATAGATTTATGGTAACTGAAATAAGAAACATAAATTTGAGATTTGATATCTTCTAAATATCTGAAAAATACCGCGTCAATGTCTGCCGAAGTCTACCGAAGTATACCATGCCGAAGTTTGCCGAGCTGAAACGACGTTAGCCGAGTGTTAGGTTTTTTCGTTACGGATGTGTTAGGATTTTTCGCGTTACGGAATTTTTGGATTCGGTCGCCGCGCTCAAAGCCCGCGATAAAAGCTATGCAATAGCTTAAAAAGGACTAAGATAAGTTTTTTTTGGTCTGAACTTTTCCGTAAGAATAAAGATCAACGTTCTGTAGAAATTCACTCGGGACGGGCCGGGTTCGGGCCAAATTTTTAACTTTTTCCCGGGCAGGGCCAAGCTTGGGACGGGCCGGGCTCGGACGAAATTTTAACTTTCGGTCCGGGCTCGGGCCTGGAAATTCTGATATGCATGCAGACCTCTACTACTTACATATCGGAGTTTGTGGTTAATTTTTTTCTAGGAAATTAAAGGATTTTTTTTACCTTTTATATTGTTATTAATTAAATAAAAATATTTTTCCTTTGAGCCGATCTTGTTTTGTGTAAATACAGGTATATCGATGATAAAATGTTACATCTATATGTGGAATGTAAATTGCTTAAATATATTTTAAATGCACAGTTTTGTTCTCGTAAAATTTACTGTGAGAAACAAACACACCAAGCAGAATATATGGATTTGTTCTTCAAGCTCTTATGTTTTGCGATCATAAAAACATTTAATTCTCTATTTATACATACCGAAGTATAAAGATAAAGCTATATACACAAAAACTGTTGTGCATACTTAAAAAATGCAGATAAACAAATTCCGCTCATCTCTATTTCGCTAAAAACAAACCAAACCTGATGCATGCACAAAAGGACGGCGGTTTTTTTTCTTCCGAAAACAGGCAGAATAAAAGAAATTGTCTTTGTTAGCATTGTATGTTTTGAACAATAAAAGCTCCCATAAAGTTTTCATAAGTCTCTATTTGCTGCTCGAATTTCAGCTTAAATTCCTCTAGTATATTTATAAAAATCACTTATTTAATTTTTACAGTGTTCTTAACGTCATAAGAAAAAAATAAGCTTTGCCTGTTTTTTGACTTTCATCATTTTGGTGAATTAGTGGTGATGCTTTCCAGCAAATTGTTTGGAAAATTAGAGACCAACTTCATTATCAACGTTTGTATCTTCCCATAGCTTCCAGCACGTGGAGTTGAGTCATAAAGCAAAAGCCAGGCAACAAAGAGTTAGACAACTTTTCACATTTAGCAAATCTGTGTTTGAGTGGATCGACTAAAGTGTAAGTATGACACAATGTGACAATTACTTTTAGTATGAGTATTGTTACAAATACACGGTTTTCGCGACAGATAACAACGACATGACGTTAGGCAAATTTTATCCGTTATTTAAATAAAGTGCGTCTTATAAAAAATATTTAAAATATTAGCGTGGTAACTTTTGATTTTAGCAGCATAAAAATCAATCGTCTTAAAGCAGCCTATCTCTGCCCCTTCCTTCCCATGTAATTCTAAAATCTGAAATCTCCTAAGGTGTTTGGAAATATCAATTATAGAATTTCTATCGATCTTTATCAAAAAAAAAAAAAAAAAAAAAAAAAAAAAGGTTGAAATTTTACCTGTCTTTTTGCTTTTATAATCTTGACAAGTTTGTAGTGGTACTTCCCAGCAAATGCTAGATCGCGATTGGCGTGATCTGCAGCCTTCACTACATCTTCGTCGTCAATATTTGCGTCTTGGTAGCCACCGGGAACGGCAGTTTGGGCGTACACGCAGAGCAGGCAAAAACCAAGCAAAAGCACTGCTTTCCACATTTTGTGAGTCCGGAGTAAATCGATTAATATAAGACGGTGATTGAAACCGCTTTTATAATACTGCATATAGACAGTTGGTTGTTTTCCCGGCTGATAACAACAGCATTGTGTGTTCACAGGACTTTTTTATTCGTTGTTTTTGTGTGAATGAATTGCGTAAAATTGATGCTTTAGTTTATTAGCACGAGACTGATTGATTCAAGGTCCATTAAAAACTGTAGAGACGGACGCAGAGGTCTGCATGAGTCGAAATTTCCGTATCCGGGCCCGGGCTGAAGGAAAGTTATTTTGGCTCAGCCCGTCCCGGTGTAAAACTCAAAAGTTCGGCCCGGTCCGTTTATATTTTTACATTTCTAGGCTCGGCCCGTCCCGGCCCATACAGAAATCGGCGAAAATAGACTCTGCCCGGTCTGTCCTGACACAATTTTTACTATTTCGCAAAAAGTGAGATTTGTGTCTTATAATTAAGATTCTTTTAAAGAATACTGCTTACATATTTATGGGATGGTTTTACAGTATATTTTACAGAAAATACACAATAGCAAAATTATTGATTACTTTGATCTTTAGCCTTTCAGCATTCAAATAAAGATTCATTAAAAAATTAATATGATTTAGGATAAGTAAAAAACATCATAACTTTTGAAGCTGTATAATAAAAAGTAAATTCATGAAAATATTTCTATATCATTTCATTAAAGATTTTCTCAAATCCAAAAGAACTACTTTCTTATACATTTCTGAACTCATTTCTTTTCGGAAACGCATAAGATTACAGGAATTTTTATTCAGAAACAGTGTAATCAAATTAACAATGGAAACAGCGTTATCCCTTTTTCTTTTTAGAAGCAATTTTAGAAAATACTGTCAAAGTAATTTTTTTGATTCGAATTTCCGGAAGCGACAGAATGGGAAGGGAGAAAAATTACAACCATGTGACAAGAATTTCTTATATCTCAACTAATGTACGTAAGTATCTTATTTACGAAAAATGATAAACACTATTCGATTCCAAATCCCTTTAATAGTCAGGCTTATCAATTTTACACTGTTGCAGTTAAAAATTAGTCAGAAAATGTGTCAAACTTTCGCGCTGTTGAGAAGAGAATTTAAGAACCACCAAGATATTTCCAAAAGTATAATAACAAAGTATATTTCGAAAGATTACGTTAACTTAAGTTCTGTATCGCTATTAATATTACTATTATTTATTGCTGTACCGCTATTAATACTAAATACAAATCATGTTGTCTGCCTTACACACTTTGAGAACAAGTAAGTCTAGTCCGGCCCGGCTCAACTATATGTAGAAAAACAATGGCAAGCTGATCTCGACCCGGCACGAGTGCTAAAACTAGTCGTTGGGGGGCCACCGTAATACTTACCCATCCATCATAATATAAAATATGAAAATAAAACGCGTGTCTATGGCTACTCCAAAATAAAAATTAAACGCATAAATAAATAATTTTAACATACAATAATGCTCCATTAATGAATTGCTGATGAGCCAATTTTGACTAATTATATAAAACGCCAAAATACTCGAGTAGTACCGGATTGCGTAAAAGAAACATCCTTATAACTCAAAAAATAATAATATTATTAACTAAAAATTTACTGTATTAGATTAAGCGTCTCATTTCCAATGAAAATATACCTGTGAAGTGAAATTTTAATGGAATACAGGGTCATGAAAAATCGAAGAATTTGGAAAACAGGATTACACATATCTCGACAACTAATAATCCGATCGACCTCGTTCTTTATGCAAAATTTGTGTTATTTTATTGCCTTTTACGTCCAGTCCTTAAAATAAAAAAATTCGAAAATTTTTACATACCTTTCATCAGAACGAATTTTTCGAGAGTCCGGAAAATATAGTTCCGGATAATCGAGGTTACTGATATTAAATAGGCTTCGTCCCATTCTTACATACTAAGAACATACAAAATTTCAAGTCTCTATCTCAATTTGTTCGGGAGATAGAGCGGTTACAGACAGACAGACAGACAGACAGATACACAGACGGACGGAGGCAAAAATTTTTTTCTAAAAATATGTTTTTCGGAATCTCCAGTATCTGAAACGTGTAAATCCGTCAAAAAAATTTTTTCGATTTTCAAAACGATTGCAAGACTTACCCTATTCTACGTATGATGGGTAAGTAAAAGTATTAAGCCCAGGTGAAACACAAAGTAACTGTACGATGCTGATGTATACACTGTACAAGTTAGATTTCTGTATTGATGATGTCAAACTAGCATCGGCTCATGACGCGCATTTATACTTATTCTCGTTAATCATTGAAAATAGTTCATATTTTATTGTTTTTGCTAAATTTTTTTATCGGCTAGGTTCAGCACGTTAGAAAATTTGGAACCATTTTACCGCAGCCTCTAAGACGGAGTCACTAGTTATCCGAAAAGAAATCCAATTTGGGCAAGTTTCCGTTTTAGTGGTATAAGTTTATTGTATTCCTTCTGTTGGCACCGTGAAAATTATTTTTGCCTAAATTCAGTTATAGGCACAGGTCGTTTTCTCAGTTTTTCTTTTTAGATGCGTTCGTAATTATGTAAATACGTAGTACCTATTGTCGTCGTTCAGTCTGTTCGCTTGTCCGCATATAACAGAGCTGAAACTACTCAACCGAATCATTTGAAATTTAAAATATATAATTATTGTATAATTTTGTACAGGCGTTTCAAATTGTATGAAAATCGGATGCATAGTTTAATTACCGGGACAATCAAAATTATCCCGTTACATTACGGCCAATGGAAAAAATCGTTTCAAGTGCATTTTAATTGTGTTACACTCTTTCGAACATAATAAAATTGATATGCGTTTATGATATGCAATGCATCTACTAAAATATACATTCTGTACAATATGTGGTGCAAAGAATATTTGTTATTATTTTACAGGACTACACAAAAGTATTCCATTACATAACGATATAGGGGGAAAATGGTTTGGGCTGCGTTTCAATAATATTAAACTATCTCACATTTTTTGAAATTGATATACGTTGCTGAGGTTTACTACAAGTCACTTTCTGTATAATGGAAAGCAGATAGTATTTACAGGGATACACAAAAGATTTCGGAACTCTTACTGTACTCGAAGAACTGCATACTATTACATCAAGATCTGAATATTTTAAAAACTTCCTTATAGTACGAACGCATCTCATTTTCTACGCTTGGCGTGCAATTTTGAACTTTTTTAAATTATAATATTAAATGGTTTTCCTGCAATCGATCTTTGATTCGAACGACCTTTTTTTCCGATCATTTCGAATTCATGCAAATCTCGAACAAAAAGAATAAATGGCTCAGTTTCCTGCTGCCTACGGCAGTGTATAGTTGAACTAGTTTCGTCTGCTTTGGTTTGTTTGTTCCAAACCAAAATGCACTTTATGATTATAAAAAATATCGGAGGCCTGTATATAAAATCACAGTAAAATGCTTATATTTAATTGACAAAACGCCACAGTTTTAACAATTTGTCTACCGTTTCCCACCAACCATAAATTTCAATTCTTCCTCCCTGAAAATTTTATATGTAACAATATCCGATTGCAATTACATTTTTATCGTGTTCGCGGAAGAGCACTTAAAACTGTCATCATGTAATCACAGAAGCATTGAGTTTGTTCTTTAGATTTTGAAACCGAAGAATGGATGATATCGTAAAAGAAAGACTTCGCAGGTGGAATCTGACAACCACCAAAAATACATAAATATAAACAGCATGCATAATCATTGATAAACATAATGAATAAACCATCATGTTTAAATGTGTCCATGTTTCAGAAATCAGAATATAGATGTAATAATAATTCGACGAAATAACTATGTTCCATAAACTCTAGGAATCCGCAGCAGCACGAGCAGAGTAGTCGCTCCGACAGTTGGCGAGCAGTGGAAGAATTTCATTGGGGGTATTTCCCCATTATAAAAACAAACACCATCAGTCTTCAAGTTCTTTATTTATGAACTCATAAAATAGGTAAGCTCTTCCCCGCAATCACCTTAGCACACATCGACACTACAACCTTTGTTATCCAGTCCACATCATCAGATATTCTAATTCAGCGGGGAATTGAAACGGGCGTCTTGATAGTTTAACCCTTTCCGGCAAAATGTGCCCGGTCTGGGATACCTATTTTTAATTCCAAACTTGCAAACGGCACCAGTAATATTTTAGTAAAATTCTTCTTTTATAATAAAAGCTTAAATTAAGGAATTCAAAATATCTAAAAAATTCGATTGTGAATTCCGGTGTCAGTCGATAATTTCTCATTTTACTACAGATTTTGCCCTTGCCGGAAAGGGTTAAAGGTCAATTGCATTCTGACGCTTCTAAAAAACCAAATGAGAAAGGAACATTTTCACGACAAACTAGCCCCCTTTTACTCCGCGTCAATCATTTTAAAAATCCAATTAGGATTAACTCGAGTCTCAACATCAAAAAATGATCAATTCTGATTGGTCTTAGCAGGCGTGGTCTCGGGTAGAGTCTATATTTTGCCTCGAAAATAATAAGCCCTTTAACATACGCGCATTAATACAGATCACGCGATGTTAAATAAAAAATAAAATTAAAATCCCGAGAATATTCCAGAAAGTAAAAAGGTTACGAAATACCTCCCGCCTTTTTGAGAAGCAAGCAATAAATTATTAATAAATAAAATAAAAAAAAAGAATTTTAGCTGTTACAAGTTAATACATTACGAAACTAAGATTGAAATATGTTCCACAAATTTAGAATTGAAGCTAAGAGAGAACAAAACGGCGCAATTTTTTTTTATTTTATTACAAATATACATACATATATATATATATATATGTATATGTTTCGAATTGGACAATTTTGTTTCGGAGCCATTTTACAACATGCACCATGCATTTTTCATTATGCGATAAGTTCAGATTTGAGTAATTTTCAAATGTTAATTGTGCGGAAACTATGATTCGTAGAAAAATTGTAATTTGCGGTATCATGAATAGCAACACAATGAGTTTATCTTGCTTCGATTTCCCCCTCCCCCAAGAAAAAGTTAATTTTTATTGTATGCATTATTGAGATGACTTATTCATATGATATGAGAACAAATTTAGTTTGCTGCAAACATTTATTTGTTTATAAAAGTTACATTTTTGCCTGTGTATGCACTTCGATATGGTTTGTTCGTACTCTCAGAATGTCCAGTCGATATTCTTCTTGATCCACGTTCAGAGTAGCATGTTAGGTGTGGTTTCCTCAAATCTGTGGCTGAGATCGCAAGCATCACGTACAGGTGAAAAAAAAATGCGCCAAAATAAATCTGTGATGAAATTTATGATTTCGCAAGCCACAAATCGCTAGGATTCATAAATTTCATACAATTAACATTTGAAATAAGGGAGGTTTCATGTGGATACCCTGTACGCGAAATCAGACACTGAAATTTGTTTTTAATGAAAATGTTGAGCGACAATAAAGAACGACACGTCTAAGTAATTGTCTACAAAACATGGAGATCGAAAAGCTCACTCTTATTGCAACATACCAGGTCAACTTTGGATACCGGGCTTGCTCATTCATTATAATGAAGTCACAAAGGGTTGTCAACGACATACAATGAGTGGTACAAAACGATGGGCTAGCTACTTTGTATTATTCACTGTAAAAGGACAGGACATGTTTACAAATAAATACTTCCGTCAACAAATCTATCACTACATTTTTATCTTTACGATCATTGTAGGATTCATCTTAGCGACGTAGATCAATCGTATCATAAACCTGCCAAATGCAGACCAATCAAATTGCTTTTACTCATGTGTACAGTAGGAGTCGTAAAGAATGGACAGGTGTTTTTTGCTTATCCACAATAATTTGACCCACAGTGACGTGAGCTGCTATTTCCTTATGTCGTTGATAGCAGTCTTAATAGTGGTCAACCACCATTTGTGACGTCATTACAATGAATGAGCAAGTCTGATATGCAGTGTTTCCCTGAAAATATGTTTAGAAAATACGGATACTTCGGTCCCATAGGATTTTTATAATAATAATAATAAATGAATAAATAAACGAAGATTTGACTAACCTACAGCCTTAAAGCCACATGGAATATAAAATGGTTTAAATTTTGAGTTTTTAACTATCGTCTTAAAAATAGAGCTAAAAGATTAAGGTGGTAAATGATTATGGTGCTCAAAGGTTACAAAATAAATATTTTAAGCACTGTACCGTGTATATATATATATATATATATATGTTGCAATTTTTCAAAATGTGTTTTTTTATGCTTTGATACGCTTTTCTAAAATTCCATTTTAGGTAAGCAGTCTAAACTTTCAAAACTCTACAACGAACTTGTTTCTTTAAAAATAACTAGCATTATAGGTCTGAGTGAAATTTCTTTTTAAAATAATGAAAAAATATGTTATTAAAAATCTTAGACGTTTCAATGTTCATAGTAAAATATTTTTAATTTTATTACTATCATATTATCTTTTTATTTCTATATTCAACAGCTTTTTATAAATGTGTACTTAACTGACATAGTGTTCCAAAAACATTCAAAAAATTTAATTAGTTCTTAAAAACTAACTTTTGATTTATATATGTGCTATAATGTGTATATTTACTGTAAAAAATCATTTCTATGTCTATTTTACTTTAAAATACACGATGTTAAATATTTCGCAAGAATGGGTTTATTTTATTTGTCGAAATGTTTCATGTGCCTTTAAGGCAATTTATCTCTACTTTTTACGCTCCTTTAAGCCTAAAATCTCAAACGATTTTCCAAGAATCAAAATTTGAGATTCTTAAATTATTTTAATTGAATTCTTAGTAATATACGAAAAAAAAAAATACCCGGAAAATTTTATTGATAAATGATTTATTCGACTTATATAAAGAATAAGATTATATAAAGACTTATATAAAGAATAAGATTTATTCGACTTATATAAATCGCACGACTGGATAAAAGAGGAACATTTCAATGAATTTTTTAATAGGAGAAGAAGATTAAATGCTCTTTATTTATGCTTTTCTTTGAAAATGACGCATTTTAATGAGTTTATTTTTTTTCTTAAAACATGTTTTAAACTCGATTTTAAGTTATTATTAAATGAATCGATAGAAAAAATCAATTTCGCATAAAAAAGTGAAATTGTAAAATAATTTTTCGGTAAAGCTGAAAGATAATTTTTTGATAATGTAAGGTATGTACAATTCTCAAAACGCGAAGTAGCATGACATCACTATTTCAGGTTAAAAATCCTTGCGAAAATTTTCTGAATAAATTGTTCAAAAACTCCAAAAAAGTTGGAAATTGCACGCCAAGCATAGCAAATGAGGTGCGTTCGTGCTATAACGAAATTTTAAAAATTCTCAGATATTGCTGTACTTCGGATTGGTTGGTTGGTTAGTTATATAGGGTTTTATGGCCCAAGGTCCCTTTGGATATATGCTGCGCCAAGACAAAGACAAAGTTAAAACATATGTTTTTGTTTATGAATAAGTATGACTTAAACATCCAGCATCAAAATGAGAACTAAAATTGAAAGTATAAAAGTTACTAGCAAGTCATGGATAAAAAAACAATGTAAGTGTAAACAATAATGATATATATAAATAAAACCGATTAAAACAGTCCACAGACCATAGTTAAAAAATCAAGTTATAATCAAAATCTGTAAACGTCAAAGTAATGATTGTTAAGATATAAACAATGTATAAGATAATACCCAAAAATACATAAAAACAGTTTGAAGCACACAGAATTTAAAAAAGGTGACATCTTTGAGGCTTATACTCCTCAGAAACAACATTTTCTTCATCATCACTTGAGTCGTATGATGCTGACTCCATAGTCTCTTCCACATATGTATTCAGTTGCTTTGGATCTTTGAGATTAATTGTAGACAGGATTGGCAAGTTTTTGACAGTGAGATGTGGTTTTATCCGGTTTAAACCGTCATGTCTAAAACCTCTTGTCAAAAACACCGTCAAAAACCTCAAATACTACTCTGATCTGTAAAATTTCACATTAAATATCTGTTGCACATATACAACATTAGATGCAATATTAAAAGTTTACTATTACTGTATTGTATATTATCATTTCTGGGGAAAAAAAACTCATAAATCTGAAAAATTTGGCCTTGTTTCCAAACTTGCTCAACTAGCAATGCTTCTGTTATCAAGCCCTGCTATAGCTCAGCGTCAATTGAGAGAGTATTTTCTAATTTTAGGCTTTATATACTCTAAACTCGGAAATCGTTTGGGTGTAAATAAATGTGCTATAGGATGCTGCAAGGTAAAATTAATCTAGATTATTAACTATACAAAATTATTTTCTTCTGATTGAACATTCTAAAGAACAAAAATGTTTTATTGCAATTAAAATAATAAATTTTTTTATAATTATTAAATTACGGTAATTAATGTTAAATAAAAAATTACTTTCATCATTAAGACTTATTCAATGTTTCCCTCCTGTTCTTAAAATGTTTATAGCGCATTACATGTTTTTGACAGTTTAAGCCAGTTTTTCACGGTTTAAACCAATTTTTGACGGTTTAAACCAGTTTTTGATGTTTGTCATGTCAAAAACTAGTTACTGGCGTCAGAAACCCAACCCTGGTTGTAGATGGGCTATGATACGATTTTCTCTCTTTGTCCTTCAGAGTTTGCCACCGTGAAGAACCCTGAATAGTTTTATTCTCTTTTGTTTTCTGGATAGGTTTTACTGTTAGACTAGTTTTGGGTTTCTGGGAATTTGATGCAGATGAAGCAGGTGTTTTTTCATTCTCAGGTTTGGTTAAATTTTTTACTTGACTTGATTTCTGCGATTGACTAGTCCAATATTCAATTTTTACAGGCTCTGATGAAGTTTTCCAAAGCACTAATTTTGGCAAAACTCTGGTAAACTTCGGATTGGTGTACTTGTACAATACTTCGGATACTTTATAAGTATCCGAAATATTTTGTGTCTCCTTGAAAGCATTATCTTTTTTTTTATTATACATGAAGTAACTTGTAGTAAACCTCAGCAACGTATAATAATTATTTCATTTCAATTTAATAAAATATGAAATAGTTTAATATAATTAAAGCGTGTTCCAAACAATGTTTCCCGCAATACCATTATGTAATGAAATACTTTTGTGTATCGTAATATTAATAATATATATTCCACAACTAAAAAGTAAGAATTTATGTTATAAATAAATGTTTTGCTTATAAGACATTGTTGTATTAATAAAAACATTTAAAATACATTAAAATTTTTATCTGCATGTTTTAACTCTTTTTAATTGAGACATCTTCAGAATGTAAATAGAAAATAAAATTACAAACATATTGAATGTGAAAAATTGGAATAAATAATTATTAAAATTAAATTAAATATATCACGCGCTTTTTTATTTGGATATTGTCCGTAGTATAGCTAAATAACTAGGTCTTCCCTCAGAGGAATTAGTCTGAGCGATATTGCTGAGAATGCACATTTAATAACTTACGATAAGTAAAGAAAATGAGATGTTACCTTTAATTGGCCATTCATTGTGATAAAATATGATGAAAATAAGCATATTGAATCATAGAATTTCAAAATCTTATATATAAAGTTGAATATACTATTTTTATAAAAGAAAAGCAAACCATGCATGGATATAAAATTGGAAATATGCAAAATGTTAAAAGTAATACAGAAAATAAAACACCAAATTTTTCTATAGTGGAAATATAACTCTTTGAAATGATGTCATAAGCATAAACAGAAGCTTCGCACCGATTTGAGAAACTATAAATGATATAAACTATCATGTTTGAAGAGAATGGAGTGTATTTTATATGGTGTGAAACCCGTCCGAATAGTTTATAATGTTGAATATCTGTTTTCCACGGATGCAATGAGGTTGTCGATAAGAGTTAAGGAATATCCTTTTTTAAAAATTTGTCCTAAACGAGCACTTACATCTTATAAGTTACGGTGATGTCAAAGTTATAGTTTCTGACCCCAAAAGTATCCTAGAAATTGCAACATTTTCAATAAATTGGGTTTAAAACTTTTTCTAGAAAAAAAAATTTAATTTGTGAAATTAAATTGTCGAGTGATTTAGAAATCGTTCATAACGAGAATATTATATCTTAAAAGTTGCCACAAAAAAAAAAAAAAAAAATTAAATTTTTAGTCATATCAACATCAAAGAATTCTCAATTTTAGAACTTTTTTTGCTCGTGCATTGGTGGTGATTATTGTTCCTACGCAAAATATAGTATATTTTGCAGCAAAGATGGTTACTAATATTTTTTGCCCACATTATTTTTTAAATCGGCTACGTACTCCCAATGATAACGAAAAACACACAAACGTTAATGCTTTATAGCATAGAAATACAGAATTAAAAGCTATTTATCTCCTATTATATACACATACATTATCTAATTAGTGCTAGCAGATGCATTTTTAAATATACATAGATCTATATAATGCTTCATTTTTCTTTTATTAGTATTTTTTAATATTTATTTTCCATTTATTTGTATTATTCAGTAAAAAACTCGCTTTCTTAAGCCCGAATTACGTCAAACTTTTTATAAAAGCGCCTATGTCCATATAACAGCGAAGTATTGTGAAGAGTATTAAATACAAGATAGTAAGACACTTAGCCAAACGTAGGTAATAAATCGCCAAATATTGTTCTTTTCGCCCTCTCTCGAAAAGAATTTTTCTCCGTACATTTAAAACACACGATTTTGAGTCATCTTATTTAAAATTTCATTAAATAAATAAGAGGAAGCAATAATAGCATAAGTCAAAACATTTTATTTCAGCATCAAGGAATTGTATCGTAGTTACACATGTGGAAAAAAGCTGCTTTTGGCCAAAAAACGTTGTCTTCACTAAATTTGAATCCGATTAAAAAAAGTACTGTGATTAATTAAAATGTTATATATAGGCAGAGCTGCGAAGTCTCCGGCATTTTAATACGGGATACCGGTATTTTAATACAGAAAATGCTTTATTAAATTGGAACATTCTGCAGATTTAAAAAATAACTTTTCCTATAAGAAAATTCTGCTCTGCAATAAGCGGGGGTTTGGCATCTCTGTATAGGAATATTTCGTAATCTACTTTTTAACCTTAAAAAAAGCAACGACCACTTTTCGGGTACAAAAAGTATTGCTAATTGTTCCATTTTGCATACAAAGTACTGATTGTAATATTGATACATCTATGGTGATAAATTTCCAATAATTTTTCAAATCCCATTTATTTCATTAAAAATATAAATCTTTTATTCATTTAGTTTAAAATAAATGGTTTTTAACTAATTTCATAATACTTTTGAAATATCACTTTTCATTGGCCATTTTTTTAAAGGATTTAGAAAATGGTTGTTGTTTTCAGTCAAATATAGACTTTGGTCTGTCCGCATTTTATTTTATTATTATTATTATTTATAAATGGTGGAGAAATATTCATATTTAATCCATAACGTACATAATATATGACTCTGTTATGACATAAGTCACCTTTTTATTATCATAAAAATTATGTTTTTACTGGTTTTTATTAACTCAATAGGAAAAATTTTGTGCTTTGAGCAATAGATGTCCGTATTTCATTTATTTATTTATTTTAACAAAATTCTTTGTATTTAGAAGAATTTTTATTTAAATAGGAAATCGAGTAGACGAGTACTATCAAATATTGAAAAACGACGAATCCAAAAGAGACGTCGTATGAAATATCATCTTTTAAAGCAAAAAAAACGAGGTCTGATTATCGAGCCTACTGATTACAAAATGTGCATTACATTAAAATATATATATATATATATATATACTGCAAATATTGGTTTTTTTTTCTTTTGTGCAGTTCTGGCTTCGAAAGGTGTGCTTTGTTGCAAAAAAATATAAGCGACTATGAAAACACACTTGGTAAACGTTCATGCTCAGTTTTACAAATAAATATGGCACATATATACCCTATACACACCGAAGTAACTAATTGGTGCCAAAATGGCGTTTAGTTGCCTAACATGCTGGTTATCATATGTTATAATAAATTGTTTGTTCTAAAAATATTATCATTTATTGATTGTCATTTCTTTTTTTTTGATAACAGAAAATGTTTCGTTTATTCCTTTCTTTTTCATTTTGAAATAAATAACGCGTTATTATAGCATGCTATATGTATCTGGTAATCAAAATGATGTTTTCGCCTAGTTGGCATAAAAAATCTCGCCAAACCCGGTGCTTATATCTCTAGTATATTATTATCTCAAGTATTTTATTTATGTATACTATAATCGTTTTTACATAGCACTTGCTTCTTCTTGTATATAAAAATAGGTAAGTGGCTCTTTTATGCAGTATAAATTGTATAAATCTTTAAAATATAGCCCCTGTTGCCTCTTTTTGGATCGAATTAAAAAAAATCAATGTCTAATTCCAGTATTGCTCCCAGGTATGCATACATATTCCAAATTTCAAAGTTTTATGCCAACAGGAAATGGATGAAAAATGGGAAAAGATGTCACATATGCACCAGGGTACATAATTGGCGTCAAAATGGCATTATTTTACCTGAGATGGTAACCCGGCTTTATTTATTTATTATTTGTTTATTTACTCATAAAATATTTATTTACTTTCATTTCCTTTTTTTAATTATATAAAATATTTCTTTTTTTAGTCATTAATTATTATTATAATTTTATTTACTGTAAGTTCTTTTTGAAAATAGAAAATAATTTAAAAATGTGTATGTAAGCGTTATTTGAAAACGGAGTTTTCGTCAAATGGGCTTTGAAAAAAATTGATCTGATGCGCTTGTGGTATCCGTGCCAAAAATTAGTGACCAGAATTGACTTCCATACACAAACAAAATATAAGTTAAAAGAAAACATGCAATGAAAATAAATATAAAGGGAAAATGATGTCATAAAAGAAACTTTTTATTTAAAAACGTAATTGTTTCTAATTTTCACACGCGAAATATGTATAACATTCTTTTAGCGATCAAAAAGTGCTGTTAAGAGATTATCACAAAATCTCAAAATCAAAGTTTTTATGACATTTTTTAATATAAATAAATAAGTTTTATTTTCCTGCATGATTAAATTTTAAAATATTTTATTGCATTCAATATTTCTGAGTGCGAAAATGATTACTATTTACTCCATGTACTGATTCGGTTATCTACGAAAATGTCCAGCCGGTGAAAATCACGCTCACCAAATTTCTGTAACGTAAGCACATAAATTGTGCTTTTTTATCAGTTTTTTAAATATAACTTTTAAACTATTTGAAATTAATTTTTAAAAGTAGGTGCATTCACCAGATTAACTTCATAGGTATCTATTGGTACAAACAGAATCAAAATCCGACAAGTACTTTTTGAGATTTGCTTGACGAAAGAATTTGTTTGAATTTTAATATCGTTACGTATCTCTGAGTATAAAGACTTCGCTTCGCTCAGACAATTATCTTATAAAATTGTCCAACCATTCAATCCATATACTTGGGAGGCAAAAAGATAGCGAACCGTTACAAATATGTGAACTTTTTAAATAAATTTCAATGGATTCTCTTATGAATAACTTTAAATAAAAATTAGAACTGTAAATTAATCTACTCTCGTTAAAAAATATGTTAATGTTCTCTTTTTGATTTAATCTGTAAAGAGCAGTTTTCTTCCTGTTAAGTTTTATATCTGTTATATGTTCTTTACGCCTGATTTTAAATCTCCATTGGTTCATACCTATAATAAAGTTTTTTATTAATCCCTCTCTAATAAATTATTAGAGAAGGAAGAATAAAAAACTTTAAGTAAACTTTAATAAAAAACTTTAACTTCGTTTTAAGCAAAGAAATTGGAAAATTGATTTTTTTCGACATTTATCATAAAAATGAAGGAGAGAGATGGCAGTGGGGGAAAGCAGGCTTTAGAAAATTTGCCCTTTCCAAAATAATTATATATTTGTTTTCCCCTCTAATCTACATCTTACACTTAGATCGATAAATATAGGGAGTCCGCATAATCTCTTTTTGACAACTTTTATCAGAAAGATCGTAGTGTCATCTAGCAGTAACGGGCGAGTTCTTCGTCTATGGAAAAAAGTCCCCATATGTATTCCGTATGTATTCCAATATTCCATAACAAAATTAAAACTTCAAGAATAAACAAATGCAAAAATATGAATAAAACAGAAATTTAGCAGACATGCAATTGAACTACGAGTTTATTTTTCCTTTTAGAGTGATACTTTGTCAATGTTAGTATGTAATCTATATACAGAGTGTCCGAAAAATCTGGAAACGGCCGAATAATTCGAGAAATACATATGAGATTGAAAAACGTAAATATACGTGTTAAATATTTATAAATAAGCTACTCAGTGATACCAAATTTGACCTTCGCAACCGAGCCCCTGGGGGTCAGAGGGGGTCCAACTTTGAAATCTTAAATTATAATCCCCATTTTTTATTGCAGATTCGGATTCTACGGACAAAAATACGTAACTTTTGTATTTGATGTTTATTTCAAATCCTCGTTTATCACGGTGTATTCGAGCATATTAAATCGATACATATTTCGGCTTTTCCAACGGGATTTTCCCTAATCGAAACTGATTGGGCAGAATTTTTGACGTCAAATTCCCCGTCTTTTGCAGAAATAGCGTTTCCTGAAAATCACCCGTGACGATTATTTCAATAGTGCTACACTGTTAAAAATCTGACCCATTTGCTACAGCGTCACTCCACAGCTATTATAGAATATCTCTTTTGTGACCAATGAGAGTACTCCATAACACAGTAATGTAATCGTTTTCTATAAAAGTGGTGGAGTGACGATGCAGCAAAAGTGTCACTTTTTTACAGTGTACTTTACTATGTTATGGAACATTCTCATTGGTCATGAAACAGATATTCTATAAAAGCTGTGGCGTGACGCTACAGCAAATGGGTCAAATTTTTAACTGTGTGTAGTACTATCGAAATAATCGGCACCGGTGATTTTCAGGAAACGCTATTCTTGCAAAAGTCGAGGAATTTGATGTCATAAATTCTCCCCAATTAGTTTCGATTAGGGAAAATCCCGTTGGAAAAGCCGAAAAATGTATTGATTTAATATGCTCAAATACACCGTGATAAACGAGGATTCGAAATAAACATCAAATACAAAAGTTGCGTATTTTTGTCCGTAAAATCCGAATCTGCAATAAAAAATGGGGATTATAATTTAAGATTTCAAAGTTGGACCCCTTCTGACCCCCAGGGGGTCGGTTACGAAGGTCAAATTTGGTATCACTGAGTAGCTTATTTAAAAATATTTAACACGTATATTTACGTTTTTCAATCTCATATGTATTTCTCGAGTTATTCGACCGTTTCCAGACTTTTCGGACACCCTGTATATCTAACATCTCTTAAAGTTTTCAATTTTAAGAAAAAATGCTTTTTACCTGTAATCCGGTATGGATCGCCTAACTTTTAATAACCGAAAGTTTACAAAACTTCTTGTGAAAATTCAATCAATGTCGAAATTTATTTTAAGCCAAAAAAAAAAAAAAAAAAAAAAAAAAAAAAAAAAAATTGGAAAATTGATTTTTTTTTTCGACATTTATCATAAAAATGCTGGAAAAAGAGGGGGAGTATAGGGAGAGCAGGCTTTTAGAAAATTTACTCTTCCGAAATAATCCTTTATGTGTTTTTCCCTCTAATCTACATCTTGCACTTTGATCGATAAATATAGGGAGTCTGCATGATCTATTTTTGACAACTTTTCTCAGAAAGATCGTAATGCCATCTAGCAGTATGGACGAGCTCTTCGCCACCTAGAATTTTCAATTTTAAGAAAAAATGAATATCATTTGTACCCCGGATCGCTTAACTTTTAACCCTTTAAGCGTTCTAACCGGGTTTTTTCTTCGCTTAACTTTTGGAATCAAAAGCTGATTTAGCACAAAATCGATTTTAAAGCTAATTTTTTGAAGTGAAATACATGAATAAATATGTAAGGTTAACAGATAAAAATTCTTATGCCAATACGTTTTATAATTACTATTTTATGAATTATTCAATATGAATGGAAAATTTTCCAGGACGCTTAAAGAGCAATAACCGAAAGTTTACGAAACTTCCTGAAAAAATACTACCAGTGTCTAAATTCATTTTAAACAAAAAAAAAAAATGGCAAATTGATTTTTTTAAATATTTATCATAAAAATGAAGGAGGGAGAAGGGAGTCGGGGAGAGCAGGCTTTAGAAAATTTACTGTTTCCAAAATAATTCTATGTTTGTTTTTCCTCTAATTCACATATTACACTTAGATCGATAAATATAATTGGACCACATAATCTATTTTTGACAACTTTTCTCAGAAAACATTCTTTCTCAAAAAGTATTAAAAGTAGAAAATCTATTAAAATAATAATAATAAAAAGACTTCTGTTTGTACTTAAGATTGCCTAACTTTTAATAACCGAATCTTTTCGAATCGTCCATGAGAAAATACTGCCAATGTCTAAATTCATTTTAAACAAAAAATTGGAAAATTGATTTTTTTTCGACATTTATCGTAAAGATGAAGGAGTTGATGGGGGTGGGGGAGAACAGGCTAAAATAATTCTATATTTGTTTTCCATTCTAAACTGCATATTACACTTAGATCGATAAAAATAGGGAGTCCGCATAATCTATTTTTGACAAGTTTTCTCAAAAAGATCGTAATGCCATCTAGCAGTAACGGACGAGTTCTTCGCCGCCGCCGTAGAAAAGTTCTCATTTCCACGCGAGAAAGCTACCGTGCCGGATCTTGTCCGGGAAGTTGCCGGAATTCGCCGTTCCTTTTGCGGAGTGCATCGTGGTCTACTTTAAAGAGTTGATATTCGAAAGGTTCAATAGTTCACGCCTTAGGTGAAGTTTCATTATAGTGGGAATCATTATACTGGCATTCTTATAATTTCTTTTTCTTTTTTTGATTTAAGTAATAATTTATGAAAACTAGAAAGAATATTATTACGTAACTATACGAAACTAATACGAGATAACTATATTATGCCTGCAGATGCTCTCAATATCAAAATATTTGCGAAATTGTGAATCGACAAAATTAATTTAATAATCAGTAATAATATCAGTAAAGTACAACAGTTTCGAGTTTACGTCTTACGGAGAGTTTGATTGTGATAAAAATGGTTACTTCAAAGTATTGGAATATGCAAGGCTCAATAATTCACGCTTTAAGTGAAGTTTCATTGTAGTTGAAATCATTATACTTGCATTTCTATAGTTTATTTTCTTTCTTTCTTTAAATAATATTTTGTGAAAATTAGAAAGAATATTATTACCTAATTACCCATAATTTGTACGAAATAACTATATTATACCTGCCTGAGTTCTCAGTACTAAAATATTTATGAAATTGTGACGGAAATCGAAACGAAATATATCAGTTAAGTGCAACAGTTTAGAGTTTACGCCGCCTTAAGGATGGTTTGATTGTGGTAAAAACTGTCACTTCAAAGTTTCATTTTCAAAGTTCAGCAGTTTCGAGTTTTAATTACAGAAAGAGTTTCATTATGCTGAAAAACATTGTACTGGAGTGCATGTAATTTCTTGATACAGGCGATATTTTTTATGAAAACGAATATTACCTATAAGAAGTATGAGATAATTAATTATACCAGCACCAATATTGTAGTTATATAAAATTGTGAAAAATCAGTAATTATAAAATTTTTATAATTACATTATACCAGCCAAAACGTTTGTGAATCTTCGAATTGAAAAAGAAATATACATATATGTATAACTTATTTAATAAATGTATAATCAGGGTGCAACATTTGCGAGTTTCATTGTCATGAAAATCGTCATAGTAACACGCTTATATTTTCTTTAATATATTCTTCTTCACTAATCGCTATTATGTAGATAAACTGGTATCAGAATTCATATTTCATGTTGATATCTTATATATAATGCTATGTCAAATATTTAAAATGTGTGTGACATTGTGATAAAAGTATATCAATTTAAAAGATAATTTTTTTACCTCATCTGCATTAATACTTTTTTTTAATGGAAGAAAAAAAACTTAATTATTTTATTATATTTTTATTTTGAAATCTAGCCTGTTTGATAACGACAATGAATAATGGAATAACACTGAAATAATTGACTAAAGTATAACTGTTTCTTTCAAGAAAAACAATGAATTACTACAATATTCAACCTTTTATAATAACAATAGTGTGAAGGTCTTTGGTCAATAATTATAGTCGATTTTATTTTAGGTAGTATAGAAAAAGCTATTAGGAGAACTTGATATTCTTCTTTTAATAATTTGAATGATATTTAATAATTTTTTATTCTTTTTTGAAATTACAAACTTGAAAATTTATCGTGTTCGACCATTATTGCTTCCAAGCAAGATAATATAGATATTGTGAATTTAATTACAAGACAACATTTTTTCAATATTTCTAACATTACTGTTCCTAACTCAAATAATGCAAGTAGAATGATACATAATATTTTAAATTTTTTTGGATTATATTATTGATTTCAAGTGATGCAATGGATTTTATCAAATTTCAGTGATTTCTCTTTGTAAAAAAAATTGTTTTGGGAATCAAACTGCGTTTAGTGCATATTGCTTGACTAACGAAATAATAAGACATTATCACGAGCAAACATTATTGTGAAATTTTTAGCAACCAGTTATTTTATGCCTGTTTGATAAATCCTGAAAATCTAGTGTAATTTATATGAAAAATCATATTTTAAATTTCAGTCATTAATATGAAATTGGAAACATCCAAAAGAAGGATAACTGAATCATTTGAAAGAATTACCGAATAAATAATGGAATTATTTTATTAAATTTATCTCTCTGGAAGTCAAGCAAAATACAAATATTTAAATACTGAACAATAGGAGAATAAAATTAAAGAAAATCTCTCATTGATTTATAAATATTTTATAAAAAAGTCCGATATTTTTGGGGAGCATTAATGTCTTTTAAGGTAAATAAAACATTTTCTTGGAAATTTATTTAAAAAAAAAATAACTGCATCCTCTACATTTTCTTTTAAATTCTTTTCTCTTTATTTGCAATAATTTACTTCATAAGTAAGGCAATATATCTTTACCCTATGTGATTGTAGAATAAAATACTTCTTCTGTTTTTTCTTTCTGTGACAGTAGAAACAGTGTTTAAAATGAGTAGAATTACTTTGAAAACAATGAATAATAAACAATATTTATGATAATGGCAATTTAAAAACTAACCATTTCACTTCATTCTTCATTCTTCCATTCCTCTCTGGAAAATTCCTCTTTCAAATCTTTACTTGAAAGAACAGTTTCGAAATATTTTCTCAGATTCTCTATTCATTCGCATATTTTTTGCCTAATTTAATTTACTGGTGATTGGGAATGATAATAATAATTACAAAATGTTAGAATTAAAAATTTAATTTTATTACTTACTCTAAAAAATCTTTCATTTAAACTTTCTTTGAAAAATCTGAGGAACTTATGACTATTTTCACAAATCCTCTTGTAAAGCCATATTTTTATCATTTCCACTAATGACTGAAATTGATGATGGTAACATTCAAGTATAAAAACTAAATATTTTAACCCATTCTTTTTTTTTGAAAACTTTATATCTCAACTCATCTATTAAAAATAATTTTTGCACACTTCTTACTCAATTTCATCTTTTCATCTAACCTGATTCCTGGGAAACATTGAAGAAAATTACAATATAAGACATACTATTCCACATCAAATTTTTATCTGAGATATATACAGATAAATGCTTCTTGTAGAAGATTACTAAATTTTGAACAATCTCCATAATTTACTCGCGTTGTCACAAGTCCTTATATGATTTAATTGTAGTGCATGAGGCATGCGTCTAACGACAAATCAACTAAACGTTTTCCCTTGGAACGTGTCAGTGACATTCAACGTCACCAGTCATCCAGAAGAGGACGATCTGTATGATGTCCCTCCTGAGATCATCATTCTCCTGTCATGCTGTTACGGACTAATATCCTTGGTGGCCGTTCTCGGAAACTTCTGTGTCCTTCTAATAGTGGGCACCAGTCGCCGAATGAGGACAGTGACCAACTTTTTCATCGCTAATTTGGCCGTGGCAGACATCATCATCGGACTATTCTCCATTCCTTTCCAATTCCAGGCGGCCCTACTCCAGAGGTGGGTTCTACCACCCTTCATGTGCGCTTTTTGCCCTTTTGTCCAAGTACTGTCTGTAAATGTGAGCATTATCACGCTGACTGCCATAGCTTTGGATCGGTTCAGAGCTGTCATGTACCCCTTAAAGGCAAGGACTAGTAAACTTAGTGCTAAATTGGCAATATTTGCTATATGGGTGTTCAGTGCGGTGGCTAGTGTACCTTATGCACTAGCCCTCAGAGTAACTCTGGTGTATGATCCTGCCACAGGATACGATAGCAAACCCTTCTGCAGTAATGTCCAGATTTCACCTGACCTATGGAAGTTGTACAACCACGCCCTTGTCACACTGCAGTACTTTCTTCCCCTGTTGTTAATCAGTGCTGTGTACATCGCGATAGCTGTCAAGCTGAGAGACGCCAAAACTCCCGGCAACAAGCAAGGGGACCGAGATGCCAACATACTCAAAAATCGGAAGAAGGTAAGAAGTTATAAATAATGTTCTAAATGTTATGCTGGGCAATCAAAGTATTCATTTATTGAAAAGCTTTTTCATGCTATATTGAGAAAACTGAAGTCTTTAACCCTTTCGTGTCTGGTGTACTATTAATAGTACATGTATTTTAATGAAGTATTGTTTTGTTTTACGAAATGCTTTTGCTACTATTTTCATGCAATCATGTTAGTATATGTCTATGCATTTACTATATGGCTTCATTTCTGTTGAGGCATTTAGTAATAATAATAATTATTATTATTTGATTCATTATCTTTGCGCTGTTTGTAATTCTTTTATTTTAAACATATGTTTTAGTCTTTAAATTTAAAATAAAAGTTACTTTCTTGAAAGAAAGAAGTGTACTAAAGCGCAAAAAGTATTAGAAAGTTGTAACATAAGTTAAATCTAATTGTAATACAACGTTTTTTAAACACCTCCGAAAATTCTTCCTTAGCCTATTGTCACATGAATATTAATTTAATAGTACGCAAAACAACAAAATCCCTTACCTTTCAGATAATGAAGCATTTGTTAAACACCAATTAATCTATTTGGATAGCTAGTATTAGTTTTATTAACGTAAAAGTAATTTTTTCTAAAAACTGAAAGAAAATTCGGATCCAAAATCTTTAAAACATTGTTAATATTGTTTACAATTTTATTCCGAAGTAAACCAGCAATAAATTGATGTGAATCGGTATAACAATAAAGTTATCAACATTTGACGTTAGTTGAAATCTAAAATTCCTTTTGAAGGGTTTAAAATTGCTCCTCTGTTTTATACCTATATATGTAAAAAAAAAAAAATAAAAAAAATGTAATAAATTTCATTTCAGAATGTAAGGTGCGTAAAACTAATTTCAGATGTGAAATAAATGGCTTATTGCTAAAAGAAGTAGACAGATTTTGTTAATTGATAGGTAGTTCATTCTTTTACTCGTTTTCTTTATAACAATCCCTTTAGGATAATTTTTCTTCAAGGTAGATAATTTTTCTTCAAAGTTTTAATTTTGTTGGTAAGTGGACACTTCAAATCATCTCTATATAAAATAAAATTTTATTAGCTCGATCACAATCTAAAAATCAGAAACATACTTATGGCAATGAAAAGAGAGTAACAACAACAACAACAACAACAACAATAATAATAATAAACTATATTTGCATTCGTAAACACTTATGCACTTTAATATGATTGTATTAAACCGTAATCTAATTTCGGAATGGAAGAATGGCACAGAATACCACTTACAGACAGAACCGCCCTTAGGGGTGTGCGACAGGTGCGGCCGCACAATGCCTCGCAGCTGGACACAAAAAAAAAAACATATATTTTTTAATAAAAAGAAGAAGGTATAATAGAAAGTCTTTAATATAAATTTATGATTTTAGTTAAGAAAAGATAGTGGTCTTGACATAAAATATAGCCTTTGTTGAAAAAAGGACTTTGAAAACCAATTTGCTACCATTACTTTTGAAATTGATTCAGTAGTTCCAGAAATTACTCCTAAAAAAACACAAACAAACGCTATTCCTTTATAAGAACTAAGGGATCGGATCCGGGCTCCCCGTGTCACAGTATATAGGTGAAAACCATTATATTTTATTGTTAGTATAGATCAGCTTATGTAAGAGTCGGAAAAAAAAGGGCTTCGCAAAATCCTTGCACCGGGTGTCTCTTTATCCCGTCATCCATAAGGACGGCTTTGCTTATAGGAAATCCTAAAGTAGTATGCTTGTTGCTCAGTAAATCAGAGAAAATGAAAATTAATAATGCAATGTGCAAACAAATCTTTTGATTATAGAAACTAACATAATTAAAACTTTTATAAATCGCACCTTTTATTTGGATTAACAATTTTTTTTATGTTGGAGATCATTGGTAATCAGTAAACTATGGTAATAGTCCCCTAGTAACAATCCCTTAAAAAAAGTGCGAGTTGGTTGATCTTTTATTGTGAGATATAGAGCCGTTTGAAAACTATTCAAATTCATTTATAGAATAACTTCCCAGTTCTAATGCTTGTAATTATCCATATAGTTACTGGTCTAAATTTTAAATGGATTCATTTTAAGGTAATATCCTAGATGTTTGGTGTAGTGTGCTTTATTCCTGGAAAACTTCATTTTTTGATCGCAGTATTGGAAAAATTCAAAAATTGAATAAAGTTAGATAAATATACCCATACAAGACAAAAAGACTGTTAATTAAATTTTATTAGTCGTTACGTATTAGAAATCACAAAACTTATTTATTTTACACAATACTCCCTATACCATTGCCATCAATGAGTGTCACAACGAAGAATTCTTCAACTTGATTTCGCCTTTTTATTTTACTTGATAACACCCCTCCACTGTAAGGAACCAGCCGGGGTAATAACGCCAAGAAATGGCGTTATTATCCCGATATACTTACTGCGCAGTTCATATTAAACTACAAACTATCTCACGAACATATCTAAAATCTCCTACAATATTCTGAAAGCACATGAAATGCACTACAAATTTAAATAGTAAAAAATATATTTCCTGATTGATATACAAGTATTCACATCGCAGAACTTACCTCGCAAATTTTAGATCAAGTGTTAAGTTTAGTTGCTTCTAAAAGCGATAAGTTCTACAAATGGAACAAATTAACTTTAAGCTGTTGTTTGTGTTTTATATGACTAAAAGCCCTTCTCCCATAGGTTCCATTTACTGGATTATTTATTAATTAAGCATAATATTAGCATTGACGTTATTACACCAGAACACCTTATATATTGTTGCTACATTACTATTTGTTTTCCTCTTTATTCTCAATTCAAAATGTTTCTTCATATATATATATATATATATATGTAATAAAATAAAAAAAAATTGCGCCATTTTTGTTTTCTCTTAGCTTCAATTCTAAATTTGTGGAACATATTTCAATCTTAGTTTCGTAATTTGTAACAGCTAAAATTCTTTTTCTTACTTTAGTTATTAACAAATAATTATTGCTTGCTTCTCAAAAAGGCGGGAGGTATTTCGTAAGTTTTTTACTTTCTGGAATATTCCTGGGATTTTAATTTTATTTTTTATTTTAACATCGCGTGACAGGTGTTACTACGCGTTGCTAAAGGGCTTGTTCTTCCGAGGAAAAAATATAGTTCTTGCCACGGACCGCCTGCTACGACCAATTAGAATTGATCACTTTTGTCCGTTTGAGGCTCGAGTTCATCCTAATTGGATTTTAAAATGATTGACGCGGAGTAGGAGGGCGCTAGTTTGTCGTGAAAATGTCCCATATTCATTTGGTTTTTTTGGAGGTTAGAATGCATCTTTCCTTTAAACTGCTCGGAAGCCATGTCATTTTTTCCGAGAATGTAGAACGCCGGAATGTTGCAGCTTAGTGAGCGAAGGCCGTAGTGATAGATGTGTGGAACGGTGATCTGTGGAGTAACTTAAATTCGTGCTCTAAATAATAAAGAACTAAAAAACTGATTTTCTTGCATTGTTATTGGAGAAACTCCTACGAGAACAAATCCATGGCCTATCCACTTACCAGAACGACTGCTCATCCTACTATTGAGTCTTAGTGAATAGTAGTATTCTACAACCAACATGGTATTCTACTAGAGCTTATACACTATTATAGAACATCGTCGTAGTTTTATTACATTTTAGCCGGCAGGATAAAAAATGAACCGGCGTACGACTTTTGAGAAAAGGAAATTATTGTGGCTTAATAACAACTGAACCTTTGTCTGAGAATTCTTCGCAACGCTGTGTGTACACGCGCCATTTTCGCCGACCTTGAAGATAATTGCTGGAACTTCTGCCTTTGTTTATTACTCATCTTGAACCGACATGAATCATCGAGTGGTACTATTGGTGTTGAGGGGAATGCGGTCGATAAAGAAAAAATTTTTCTCAAAAAAGGAAATCTGAGAATAACATCTTCCTGTCCATATAAATGAGAAACCTTTCAGCTGTGAAAAAAAGATCGTGTTATGACGTCTTGTTTGTAATTATGTGTGGTATCTACAGCTACAAACCTTTTAATTGTGAAATATGCCTCTATTTTTTTTATACATGGTATTTACGAAAAACGTGTGCTGATTATTTAATCCAAAGAACACCTGCACGACAAATTTCAACATCATTTGCTTTTATTTATTTATTACTGTATTTTCTAGGTAAAACTGCAGAAATATTATGATAAATTTTCATTTCATAATAAATGAACACTTCATCACGATTGCGAAACTACGGTTGATACCATCGGTAATATAAGCTAATTGAAATTTGCACCTGTCAGTCGTATCTACGAAGTGCTTTATTTTTGTTTATTTTAATAAATTTTAGGTATTTGAACAAGGCCACATCGAGGTGTCTGTAAGTTATTATTTATTATTTTATTTGTTTATTGATTAAGAAATTTTAATAATAATTTCTTTGTTTAAATTCTTGATTTTTTTTCTTTTATTACAGATATTAAAACAGATTATTACAGATATTTGTTCTTAATTTATAATTAATTGAAATTTTCTGCTCATAGAAATTTTATTTAGTTTTCAAGGTGTTTTAATACGAAAGATGGATTATTTTGTTCTTAAAAAATCTCTGTTGCTAAATTTATTTTCAATACGTAAAGAAAAGTATTTTTGTTCTTAAAATTATTTGTTATTTCCCATGTATGGAAAACCGATATTTATTATTTTATTACTTATTTATTTATTATTTATTTATTTCACATGAATTCAAACAGAATTGATTTATTTATTATTTATTATTTTTATTGTTATTTATTGAAGTATTTGAAGTATAGTAATTAAATTTTAGTAATTGAAGTATAGCATTTAAATATTTTCCATATGAATTATCCTTCTTTCATGTTATTAAGATCAGGATTAGTAAAGGAAGAAAAAATGTCAGAAATTAAACTTGATATGGTCCCTTTTGACTTTGAGTCAGGCATGGACATTTTTAAGTGGTTTAAACACTTTGATAATGAATGTTCTAGTGGAAAAAACAAAATCTTTCAAAATATTTAAAGGGGGAAGCGCTAAAAGCTTATATAAATGATTGTTTGGATTGTGCTACTTATGAGGAAATTGTCGAGATTTTAACTGAAAAATTCATTCAGGTTAGAGTTCCAAAATTTTCTGAATTTACTTCCTTAAAGTTAAATGATCTAAGTGATTTGGATTCTTATTTTAGAAAGAAAGTTGAGATTGGAAGGCAACTTCAGCTTGGGGAAAATTTAATTATACAGGGATTAACTGATGGATTTCAGCCGGAGTATCAAAATTGTTTGATGGTTAACCCTCCTTCCAATACTCGTGAATGGTTTCGCATTGCTAAACAATTAGCAGCGATTCCAAATCATACCTCTAATAACAGCAATAGAAATTTTCAACAAACTAGACCTATGCACAATCCCAATCCTCAGCCCAGACATTGGACTCGACCTACTCCAAACAATCCATCCCAAAATTTTAATCCTAGGTTTTTCACTCCTAGAATGCCTGCAACTCATTATCAAAACAACTACCCTAGTCGTCCGTGCAGAATATGTTTAAACAGAGGCATAGAAAATGCATATCATTGGGAGAGGAGTTGTATATTTAACACAAATTCCTTTCAATCTCAAATTCCTGCTCATATTCAACCCCCCCTACTAATAATGTCTGACAATTATTTATCCCTGGATATGTGGACAATAACAAAGTGTATTGTGTGGTTGACAGTGGATCAACTGTCTCAATTTTACCCCTCAAATTTGTTCGATATTTAAATGGTAATTTACATAATGTTACCCCTATTACTATCAGACAGGCACAAGGAACTCTTACAATTAATAAATCTTGTCGATTATGTATTAAATTTGGTAATATAAAGAGATATGTTAATTTTTTAGTAAGTAAGCTTGATTTGAACTATGCTATTTTAGGTTTACCTGATTGTGCCAAATTTAAATTGAAAATTGATTGTGCAAAAAGCCAGGTGTTACAAGACAATATTTCGTTAAACCAATATGTCAACATATCCAGTGATAACTTAGAATTGCTTCATTTTGATATTATAAAAAATGATACTACTGTGCAACCCGATTATGGAAATACCATAACTCCTCAATCCTTGCCGCGAACAAATAATGATGATTATAATCTATTGGGGAATCTGAATGCTATTCAAAATAAAAATGTAAGGGAACTTTTAAGGGATTATTTAGATATTTTTGCCAAAAATAAATATGATGTAGGGAGAATTAATATTGAACCTCAGCGTATTTTTCTTAAATCTGACCTACCAATATCTTTGAGGCCTTATCGTACATCCACTGCTGATGAAAAAGAAATATCTCAGCAAATCCAATCTTTATTAGCTGCTGGGTTAATTAAAGAAAGTTATAGCCCATATTCTTCCCCAGTTACGTTAGTAAATAAACGATATGAAGGCAAAAAAACCCGAATGTGTGTTGATTACCGAAAACTAAATTCTATTATGAAAAATGACGCTGAACCTTTGCCCCCAAATAGATGAAATTTTAGACAAATTAAGTGGTGCCCAATATTTTTCTACACTAGATTTAGCCTCAGGCTATTGGCACATACCTATTCACCCAGCCGATTCCGAAAAGTTAGCCTTTACTACTAATTGTGGGCTCTGGGAATGGAATGTCCTCCCCTTTGGTGTAAAGGTAGGCCCCACAATTTTCAATAGGACAATTAGAAGAATTCTTACAAAATATAAAATAGACTTTGCTTGTTATTATTTTGATGATATAATTATTTTTTCTAAATCAATAGATGAACATATACAGCATCTCATCCAAATTTTTGATTTATGCCGAATAGAATATATTAAATTAAAATTATTTAAATGTACTTTTGCTCAAAAACAAATCAATTTTCTAGGGTTTGAAATCCAAAATGGAACTTTAACTCCAGCTAATACTAATGTAGAAACAATTAAAAAACTAAAACCTCCTACTAATACTAAAGAATTACAAAGATTTCTTGGTTCTATAAATGTGTATCATAAATTTATTGACAAATATGCTAAAATTAGACACCCCCTAAATAAATTAATTAAGAAAGATACTATTTGGGAATGGAATTCTGAATGTCAAAACTCTTTTCAAAAATTAAAAGATGTCCTCATTGCTAAACCAATTTTAAAGATTTATGACCCAAAATTACCCCTACACATGTTTGTTGACGTTTCTCAGGTGGCAGTAGGTGCAGTTCTTAAACAACCCGACCATAATAACTTTTTACATCCGATTGCTTATTTTTCTAGAGGATTGAGAAGTTATGAGAAAAATTATTTCATTACCGAATTAGAGTGTCTTGCTATCATTGATACTTTAGATAAATTTTATCATTACTTTCACGGTGTACAATTTACCATCCATACTGATCATGCATCTCTTGTTTGGTTAAAAAATGTAAAACATTTAAGAGGTCGATTATTTAGGTGGTCATTGAAGTTAAGTATGTTCGATTACAAAATAAAGTACTTAAAGGGATCTACAAATGTCGAAGCCGACATGTTGTCCAGAAACCCTATTTCTCATTTTTGTAGACCCCTTACTTTCCTTCTTGACGTTAAAGAGATTATTGAGATGCAAGAAAGAGAAAATGTGTGTGGATCAAATTATATTAATGACAATGGACTGATTATAGTTAAAAGAAAAGGTTTTCGTAAAGTAGTAGTTCCCATGTCCCTAAGAAAAAAATTGCTTAGTGTTGCTCATGAACAGTTTGGCCACCCTGGTGTTCAAAAAATGCAAAATTTAATTTCTCCTAACTATTATTGGCCAGATATGACTCAAGATATTACCAACTTTCTTAAATACTGTGATATTTGCCAGAAAAATAAAAAACCTAGAAAGAAAAAATTTGGCTTATTACAAGCTATGCCCACTACAGATGAACCTTTTGACTGTCTGTCTGTTGATACTGTAGGAGAATTCAATTATTATAATTCTACATAAAAATATCTCCATATTATAATAGACCATGCAACAAGATATGTTTGGGCATTTCCTTCCAAAAGTGTCACTACAGAAACTTATACAAATTGTCTAAAACAAATTTTCAATATCAAAATCCCTCAACAATTATTCTGTTTTAGTAAGATTTCAAGTGTACAGTCCCCTCAAAAAATACTAAGTGACAGGAATGCTGCCTTTACTTCTTCAAGATTCAAAAAATTCCTGCGAAATCATAATATTAAACAACGTTTGACTACTGCCCATCATCCACAAACGAATGTGAAATGTGAAAGAGTAAATCAGACAATAGTAACTAGATTAATATGTAAAGTAAACTCCACTACCTCTAAAATTCCCTGGACTAAGCTTTTAACTGAGGTAATTAATGAATATAATAATACACCCCACTCTATAACTAAATTTTCACCTGCTTACTTGCTTTTTGGCCAATTACCCTATGACTCCCCCTTACAACAAAATTATTATTCCCCTGTTCATGAAGCACTTAAAATTGCTAAAGCAAGAACTGATGAATTTCATTTTAAAAATAAAAAATATTATGATAAAGATTATGTCGAACCAAAATTTAAAATAGGAGATCTAGTTATCTATGAAGAATTTCAGTACCCCAATACTAGAAAGTTATCACAAGTATTTAGTGGCCCTTATAAAATTCTTAACAAATTATCCGAAGTAAATTTTGAAATTGATAGGCAAAACCAGTTCAAAAGTTCAGAAATAGTACATGTATCTAAATTAAGGCCTTATTATTCCCCTGATAAATTTAAATTAAGTCATGAGCAACAATCCCCTATTCAACAACAACAAACTCAAGTAAAAACTGTAGCTTAGACTCTATCTCTAGTTTATTATCATTTTATATTTTTTTTTCTCTTAAACAGTAAATTTCTTTCCCTATTTTAATTCAGATAATATCCTGTAATTCTTACAGAATGACAATGATATCTCTTGACTGCAGCGAGAGTGTCACTTGTCTGGAAATTTTTATATTTGTTTGTTTATGCCGAGGTAGATGGACAAAGTGAAAATTTCTTATTCTGTATTGAATTACTCTAGTTATAACTTAGAATAATATAATAACAAGTAAATATTAAGTCAAATTTTTTTTATTTTTTTCAACTGAACCTATTTGTAATATTAAAATTAATCTATCAAGTATTAAATTAATTATTTGCCAAGTAACAAAATTTTATCACTTTTTTAATTTTTTTTCTTTGCTTCTACATTCCAGTCCTAGTATATGTCAATTAGAATTTAAATTTGTTTCTTTTTCTCTTTCCTTCTTGCATCTTGCAATGCTTTATCACACCGAGAAAATATTTATTGCGTAATTATTTTGTTTAATAAAAAAATCGTCTGCTTTTTATCCCAGTGCTTTTCCCTCTGCGTAGGGATAATATGTGTTTTTCCCTCTGCGCAGGGATATTATTGTTCTATTATGTTTACTTTATAGTTGAGTTTGTGAATCTCGACGATATGTGCATTGTGTTCCCTCAGCGGATTTTATTTGTGAAATGTGTTATTAAATTGTGTGAAAAGTGATTATACAGTCTACTGCTTTCTTCAAATATATCGACACAACATATTTGACATGAATATTTAACATGAATTGACATGAATAATCTTGTCTTTTATTTTTTATTATTTATTAATATTTCTTTTAAAAAAATCTTAGTAGTTTAAAAATCACTTGCATTCTCAAGCATGAAATATATTTTTTTTATCATATTATATTTTAAATTTTTTTTTGTACATATTCCTATTTAATCCTGTACTCGAATTACCAGATTAAGTAAATGATTTCATAATTGATTGTATTTTTATTCTATTTCACTTCTCTCTATATTTCATCCCAAAAATATGAGATGAGATAAACGAGATTAAGTATACAATTTAGAAATTAAAGAATGTCTTACTATTACTTATTGAAAAATTTACTTATACCCATTATGAGATTTACTTATACCTATTATGAGATTTACTTATACCCATTATGAGATTTACTTATACCTATTATGAGATTTACTTATACCCATTATGAGATTTACTTATACCTATTATGAGATTTACTTATACCCATTATGAGATTTACTTATACTTACTATGATATTTATTATTAGTGATATTTTTTCTTTATTATGTTTCTTTATTATATTGTTTGTTTATTACATTGTTAAAATTTATTATTACTGTATTAATATGTTATGAAATGTATTATTATCTAAAAATATGATTATAAAAAATATTTTCACAAAAGTTCCAAAAATGGAACTATTATAAGTGTTCTAGGACTTGCTTACAAAAACAAACTGAATTAATATCCTGATGTTAGATGATAGAAATTGGATGGTCTATAATGATATAATTATACCTCCTTGAAAGGAGGTAGTGAACTATTCAATTTCAAATGTGACTTTTTAGACGGACATTATGAACCAAATTTTTAAATTTGATTTCAGGAATTTCTATTAAATTTCTCCATTCTACCTGGGTTCATTATTGTCAAGGAAGATTCAACGTTATTGTTTTTCATTTTTATGTTATTACTATGGGTAATTGCTTATATTTTCAAATTATTTTATGATGTGTACTTTAAACAAGATTATATCTTGTAGTTGTACTGATGCCTATTTTATTGTATTTAAATTTAAAGTTATTCCACGCATCACCTTAGTGTTCTTAAATTTGAATTCAATATTTGTATAAAAAAGAGAAATTAATTTAAATTTTTTTTTATTTAGTATCTAATTATTATTACTTATATCAACAACTTCGTGAGCTAAGTCTGCATCATCTTCCTTTCTGTGAAATTGCAGGTCTCAGACCTACTTTTTCACCCGTCTTTCTGGGAGGGGGATTTGTAATAAAATAAAAAAAAATGCGCCATTTTTGTCCTCTTTTAGCTTCAATTCTAAATATGTGGAACATATTTCAATCTTAGTTTCGTAATTTGTAACAGCTAAAATTCTTTTTCTTACTTTAGTTATTAACAAATTATTGCTTGCTTCTCAAAAAGGCGGGAGGTATTTCGTAAGTTTTTTACTTTCTGGAATATTCCTGGGATTTTAATTTTATTTTTTATTTTAACATCGCGTGACAGGTGTTACTATGCGTTGCTAAAGGGCTTGTTCTTCCGAGGAAAAAATATAGTTCTTGCCACGGACCGCCTGCTACGACCAATTAGAATTGATCATTTTTGTCCGTTTGAGGCTCGAGTTCATCCTAATTGGATTTTAAAATGATTGACGCGGAGTAGGAGGGCGCTAGTTTGTCGTGAAAATGTCCCATATTCATTTGGTTTTTTAGGAGGTTAGAATGCATCTTTCCTTTAAACTGCTCGGAAGCCATGTCATTTTTTCCGAGAATGTAGAACGCCGGAATGTTGCAGCTTAGTGAGCGAAGGCCGTAGTGATAGATGTGTGGAACGGTGATCTGTGGAGAAACTTAAATTCGTGCTCTAAATAATAAAGAACTAAAAAACTGATTTTCTTGCATTGTTATTGGAGAAACTCCTACGAGAACAAATCCATGGCCTATCCACTTACCAGAACGACTGCTCATCCTACTATTGAGTCTTAGTGAATAGTAGTATTCTACAACCAACATGGTATTCTACTAGAGCTTATACACTATTATAGAACATCGTCGTCGTTTTATTACATATATACAGGGTGTCCGAAAAGTCTGGAAACGGCCGAATAACTCGAGAAATACATATGAGATTGAAAAACGTAAATATACGTGTTAAATATTTTTAAATAAGCTACTCTGTGATACCAAATTTGACCTTCGTAACCGACCCTCTGGGGGTCAGAGGGGGTCCAACTTTGAAATCTTAAATTATAACCCCCATTTTTTATTGCAGATTCGGATTCTACGGACAAAAATACGTAACTTTTGTATTTGATGTTTATTTCAAATCTTCGTTTATCACGGTATAATCGAGCATATTAAATCGATACATATTCCCGCTTTTCCAACGGGATTTTCCCTAATCGAAACTGATTGGGCGGAATTTTTGACGTCAAATTCCTCGTCTTTTGTAGGAATAGCGTTTCCTGAAAATTACCCGTGGCGATTATTTCAATAGTGCTACACTGTTAAAAATTTGACACATTTGCTGCAGCGTCACTCCACAGCTATTATAGAATATCTCTTTTGTATCTCTCTTCTCTATAAAAGCGGTGGAGTGACGATGCAGCAAAAGGGTCAATTTTTTACAGTGTACTTTACTGTGTTATGGAACATTCTCATTGGTCATGAAAGAGATATTCTATAAAAGCTGTGGAGTGACGCTACAGCAAATGGATCAACTTTTTAACTGTGCAGCACTACCGAAATAATCGGCACGGGTGATTTTCAGGAAACGCTATTATTGCAAAAGACGAGGAATTTCATGTCATAATTCTCCCCAATTAGTTTCGATTAGGGAAAATCCCGTTGGAAAAGCCGAAATATGTATCGATTTAATATGCTCAATTACACCGTGATAAACAAGGATTCGAAATAAACATCAAATACAAAAGTTACGTATTTTTGTCCGTAGAATCCGAATCTGCAATAAAAAATGGGGGTTATAATTTAAGATTTCAAAGTTGGACCCCCTCTGACCCCCAGGGGGTCGGTTACGAAGGTCAAATTTGGTATCACAGAGTAACTTATTTAAAAATATTTAACACGTATATTTACGTTTTTCAATCTCATATGTATTTTTCGAGTTATTCGACCGTTTCCAGACTTTTCGGACACCCTGTATATATATATATACACTATATTGCCATTGATTATGGGACACTTGCGATTTTAGACATTTTACTAAATATCTAGAAAAATACATGAGGAATCATCTCGAAACTCTTAGTGTATAAATATAATAGTATACGTCATACATCTCCGTGAAGATTTTTTATCGTAACTCCATAGGGGACCGTCAACATATTAAAAAAGAATGAATATCTTTTAAATAACCCTGTCAAAACTAATGTAGCAAAAGCGCTCAAACTCTAGATTATGATTGAATGCCTTATTGATATACACTGTGTTCATTTTTATGCAAATAGCATGCATACTCGCAGAGTAATTAAGGTTTTTATAAAAATGGCCCCAAATTTTTCTAAGTTTTTCCCTTATAATTTTCAGAGTTCTTAATATAAAATAATATTTTTTTCAAAAAATATGACAAACAACATTGCACACAGTACCGTGTAATCAGAATTAAAAAATAATAAGAATTGTATGAAAAATGAGTAGGTTTACTAAATAATTTTTTACTGCGCATGCGTCAAAGATATCAAAATTTCATTTGCATATTATGTTAGCTAAATGTATAGAGCAACTTTTGTAAAAGTCTCAAAATTATAGCTTGAAAATTCTGAAAGTAATCGTCTATAGAAAAAGGACAAAATCCGTTGTTTCCAAAATGAAGCAAAAAAATGAGGGATTTTATCCAAAAGTAGTCGTAACATCCCGTATTGTGTATTCTATATTGACACTAATCAATGAATATATGGATACAACCCCTCTTGTTTTTGCTTCATTTTGAGAAAACGGATTTTCAACTTATTCAATTGACGATTATTTTCAGAATTTTCAAGTTATGATTTTGTGACTTTCACAAAAGTTGCTCTATACATTTAGCTAATATAATATGCAAATGAAATTTTGATATCGTTGACGCATGCGCAGTAAAAAATTATTTAGTAAACCAACTCATTTTGTATACAATTTTCATTATTTTTTAAATCTGATTACACGGTGTTATGTGCAATGTTGTTTGTCATATTTTCTGAAAAAAATATTATTTTATATTAAGAACTCTGAAAATTATAAGGAAAAAACTTGGAAAAATTTGGGACCATTTTTATAAAAACCTTAATTACTCTGCGAGTATGCATGCTATTTGCATAAAAATGAACACAGTGTATTACAATAAGGCATTCAATCATAATCTAGGGTTTGAGCGCTATTGCTACATTAGTTTTGACAGGGTTATTCAAAAGATATTCATTTTTTTTTAATTTGTTGGCGGTCCCCTATGGAGTTTCGGTAAAAAATCTTCACGGAGATGTATGACGTATACTATTATATTTATACACTAAGAGTTTCGAGATGATTCCTCATGTATTTTTCTAGATATTTAGTAAAATGTCTAATATCGCAACTGTCCCATAATCAATGGCAATATAGTGTATATATATATACGATAGACAGTTATTTTTTCGAATGCATTAAAAAAGGGTAGAATAAGGGATTAAAAATACATTTTTCGGTGTTTCACACCAAATCTATTCCATCTATTTTGACATTTTTTTTTTTCATTTGGCTACTGTCTTTTATTGCCTTTTTCACACCAAATCTCTTTCACCTATTTTTCTATCATTTTTTTCATTTGGTTACTGTCTTTTATTTCTTTTTCGCAAAATCGGTAATGTTGCTCAAATTTCAGTGAGATCCCTGCCTACACCCCTCATGTGATATATCATTACAAAGTTCTCTGACCATTATTTCAAATTATACGGCCCCAGTACCTCTCCCCTTGCGGTGGGGCGCTCTTTTCAAATGTAGCCAACACCCCTCATGCGATATATTGTTGTAAAGCCCTGTGACCACTTATTCATGTTATGCACTTCTTGTGCCCTACCCCTTAATTTGCCCCTCTGGGGTGCAGTTATCGTATTCCATCAGGAGGTCTTCTAATAAGATTAAAGTTATCAAATGATGTATATGTCAATAAAAAAAGTTGATAGCATTTACTGTCCATTTAGTTTCTGTTTTTTCCTCCAGGTGTGCCTTTAACTTTTTCTTTTTGGACATTTTGCTGTTAATTGTCGAAAAACTCCAATTTTTGATACAAAAATTTCCTAATCTTTTTTATACTTACTGGCGCCTTTCAACTTTTTACAAACACGGAATATTTCAATTGACATGTATTTTACTAAAGTCCTTTATAAGCGTGTAAAAAAAATTATTTTTGTAGGACATCTTGATTGTAGAGTCTCGAAAACAATCGATGTTTGTATCGATTGTGTTTTTTACGATGACGATTTATTTTCGACTGGTAAATTTTTGAGAATTGCCCATCATTAGCCATATCCTAGCAGTAGTTTTAGATAGAAGCGTGAAATTCAAAACCATTAAAAAATTATTAAACATTTATTTCAACGATTTTAGAAATTCCCCCTGTCTAAAAGGATTCAGCAGAGAAAGACACAGTATTGACGTAAATCTCTGTAGGCTAAATTTTCATTCTGATTTCAAATCTGCCATCATTTTCTTGTATCAGGTTTGCTTTTTTAGTAAAATGAATTTTTACTTTTGTACGGTATTTACGCAAGTTTGATATAAAATGCTTTTTAGAGATGTGTACTTCATTGCAAAAAACTGGACATGATAAAAGAAAACGGATGAGAGATTTAAAATAAATCAGACTATTCAGATGTGACAATCCCAAAACATTTTTCTTTGTCATACATATTAATACTTCCAGAAAAATGCAGTATAGCGGCGCCACCAGTAAGATAATTTACACCAAAATCTAGTCAGCAAAACTTATGTCAACTTGCAATTAAATCTGAATGAGGAAAATACTTGCATTAGTTTCTGAGATAGAGCTGCTGCAGAAATCTTTGAAAAATTTCCAAAACAGCGCCGCATGTTTAGTGATGTGCACCAAAAACTTATCAGAATCAACTTTTATTAGATACTAACTGAATATGAAGTTTGATGAAATTCCATGCATTAGTTATTGAGATACAGCTATTGCAATATCGTGAAAGATGTAGTATATCAGAACCACCCGTAGGGCGATTTACACACGAAACTAAACAACACTGGTCTTTATCAGGGATTGACTGAATCTGAAGTTTGATAAAATTTGTGCATTACTTTTTGAGATAGAGCTATTGCGATAATCATGAATAATGCAGCACAGCAGTGCCACCTCTTGAGCGATTTGTACCAAAACTAAATCAGCACCAAATTGCATCAAGAACTAACAGAATCTAAATTTTTATGGAAATCCATGCATTAATTTTTAAGATAGAACTATTGTAGAAATCGTGAATAATGCAGAATAGCAGTGCAACCTGTTGAGTGATATACTTAATATAACTAATCAGCTCCAGTTTATATCAAGGTCTAACAAAATCTAAAGTTACATTAAATTTCATGCATTAGTTCTTGAGATAGAGCGACCACAAATTTTTTGTCTCACAAAGTGACAGAGCGACAGACTCACAAACAGATATAATTCTAAAAACTATCAAATATGTTCAGGATTTTCCAAAACGTACAAATCCACCGAAAACTGGAAGTCGTTTTCTTTTTCACGAATCAAATACTTTCTTCTTGTAATGGCAGAAGGAAGTAAGAATTGGTTCAAAAACATAGTTCGCGTATCCCAGTGGGTTTTTGGACGTCAAGAAACATCACGAGAAAAACATGAAATATTTTTCATTTTTTTTTAATACAAATTAGACACATATTTCCCTGTCATGTCATTTTTTTTTTTTTTTGGCAAAATAAACTTGCCAGTAATCATAACATGAGAAAGTCAACTTGATATTGCTTTATAATTTAAATTTTCATATAATTGTACAGAAAATCCAATTGCATAATTCAAAATATGCATATATCAAAAACTTATCGTGCTGGAAAAAAAATCTAAAATTAGATTTGGAATCAGCGCAAAAACTGAATAAGAAACAATCAGTTTCAATCAAATAATCTTTATGCAACTAAGTACAGCATTTAATGAAATTAATTGCATATTAGTAATTAAAAATTAATGTATCGTGTTCAGTCATAGTCATCATTTACTAAATTTAATTAAACAGCATTCCTATGCATTCCTAGCATTCCTTTTAACGATTATAAGAGCAGTTGATTTACTTTAATTTAGTATAAATGATACTAAGATGTAATTAAAATTATTTATAACAGCTTTTTATATCGATAAAATTAGTCGGTGATCAAATGATTATTTTCTCAAGATAATTAGAAATACTATTTATAGATAATCATCCTTATTTATGGACATTCACATTAATTAAATGCCTTACAGAATATCTAAAACTTAAATGTTTGGACGAACATGAATTCACGATTTTGCTAAAACGCATTTAAATTTGGATTTTTCAATGTATGGAAAACAGTTTCAAGTTATTAAGAATAGAAAAAAAGTTTTTTTCACTTTTTTGCTTGTAAAATACTTCTGACCAGCAGAATTATTTATTTCATTTAAAAAAAAATTGTTTTTATTTTTGCCTTTATCTCTCAGAAGTCTGGAATTGATTTCTACATCTTAATTACGGTTGGATTCCCACGGTATTTAGATACTCATTTTCTAAGACCGAACTATAAAATGAATAAATACATTCTAATATGTAAAATATTTCAGGCGTTACATTTATCTTCATTTATTTGTCAAATGTTCTTTATGCAATTAAGAGCAATATTTAAAATAAAATAATTTCATATTAGTAATTAAAAATTAATGTACCATGATTAATTGTAGTCAACATTTACTGAATTTTAATGGAACTGCGTTTAAAAACAACTTTATCGATAGCACGTCTTGTTGATTTATTTTAATTTAGTTCAAAAGACACTATGATGTAATTAAAAATTCTCGTTGAAGCTTTTTATATCCAAAAAGAAAAAGTGTGCAACACTTGATACATTTTATATTATTTCTATTTTTTATTATTTCTTGATACATTGTTGAGAAATGTTGTTAATATATAATTAGCTTTCTGTGTTGGGACTGTTATTAATAAAATATTAGTTAGTACAACTGAAATATTATACATATGTACACAGTGCGAGATTCTAAAAGACAGTCATGTTTTAGCATTGTTGGTTTTAGCTGCATTTTCATAGGCTGTTGTGATGTAGAATCACATATAGTATTCTTAAATTTTACATTTTTCTAAGTTACAGTTAAAAATAATCTTTAATTAATATCTATTTTATCTTAACATTTTATTTCGATCGCACAATAACTTTCCGTTAAAAAGTAAAGAAAGAAAACATATATAACATCTGCTGTATCATTAAAAACGGTTCTCAGATAAAGAGATTTCCTTTAGATGAAATTTCTCCTTCAGTAAAAATAATAAAAGAAAGAATAAAGAACCCCGTTGCTTGCGGTTAGCGAAAAATCGTTTCTCTCTGCGTAATGTTGAGCCTAACTTCTTTATTACATAAAAACTTTTCATGTACATGCTCTGTGTTTTGTCTATTGATAACATTCTCCCAAAACAGACATATAACGTACGATTTTGGCGCGAATTCTTTTTGGCGTATTTTTTTTAAGACTGCCCATTTCTGGGTGCCCTGCATTAAATTCAAAATCATCTTAATTGTTTAAAGCGTAACAGAAAATTTCATGGTTATGATATCATTCACTTTTCATATGCTCCTTTCGCCAATTCTGTGATGCCAATGTGTGAATTCTGAATGAGAAATTCAATTACCTCGCTCTCCCTTCACGGACTCAGACATGTAAAGAAGGTCTCTTAAAAAATGCTTACAGGCACCATCCCTAACTATTTTCTGTAAGAAATGATTTAATTTTTATAACTCCACTTCAAATAAACAAAGTTTTTAAAAAAGCATTTATTTTGTATAATGGATCACAGCCTTACATCTGTAGCGAATGATTTTTAAAAAGAATCTGGGCAACAATATACTTTAAAATACAGATCTACAGTACAGCTGTTATCAGTCACCCATCACAAAAGCTGTTGTCGTCTTGGCGCGTTAGGTTTGGCGCATTTCTAGAGATCTCGGAAATTTTCGAAAAATTGAACAATTTACAATACAAATGTGGTTTCTGTTTCATTTTTATAATGGCATATTAATTTTCTAAGATCAAATTATAAAATGAATAAATACTTTCTATTACGTAAGATATTTCAGGCGTTGCATTTATCGCCGTCAAATAATCTTTATGTAGTTAAGAGCAATATTTAAAATCAAATAAATTTCAAATTAGATTGTAAAAAAAAAATGAATTTACTATGATAAATCGTAGTCAACATTTACTGAATTTTAATGAAATTGCGTTTCGATGCAACTTTATCGGTTACACGTATTGCTGATTTGTTTTAATTTATTTTAAATAACACTAAGATGTAATTAAAATTCTTTATTGCAGCTTTTTATGTCTAATAATATTAGTTGCTGATTAAATGATTAATTTTTCAAGATAATTAGAGATACTATTAATAAATAATTACTTTTTTATGCACATTAACATTAATTAAATGCAGTTTAGTATAACTAAATCTTATATGTTTAGACGAACATGAATTCATTTTGCTAAAACACATTCAATTTTGGATTTTTCAGTTACTAGTTTCAAGTTATTATCAAGAATTTAAAAAAGTGATTTTCACTTCTTTGCTTTTGAAATTCTTCTGACCAATAAAATTATTTATTTTATTAAGAAACTTTTGTTTCTATTGTTGCTTTTACGGCGCAAAAGTCTGGAATTGATTTCTACATCTTAATTATGGTTGGATTCCCTCGGAATTTAGATAGTCATTTTCTAAGATCGAATTATAAAATGAATAAATACTGTCTAATACGTAAAATATTTTTATTACGTCATACAGTCCCATTCTCTGACGTTAAACTACATATCAATCTTTTTATGCAGAATAACTGGCAAAAAATTTGGGATTTGGAATACAACAATAAACTACATTATGTTAAACCAATAATTAAGACTTGGCCTTCTATTTACCCAAGAAAATCTGATGTTATTCTGACTCGTCTGAGAGTTGGACATTCAAGAAATACGCACAAGCATCTTTTATTGCGGCAGGATGCACCTATGTGTCCTCACTGTCATTTTGATTACCTGACTATTCATCATGTTTTAACTGATTGTCCTGGCCTCCGACATTTGTACAGAATGTATTTTAAATCATCAGCACCACTCTTGACAAACCTCATTGGGGAAACACCTCATGGAGCACTTTTTGACTTCTTGAAACGGACTGGCTTTTATTCACATCTTTAGGTTTTTGTGTGCTTTTGCCTTTCTTACTTGGCACCTGGTTGGAGATTCCATCCAGTCACTTTTGTTCTATTTTTTACCTGTATTTATTTCTACTTTTTTATTGTACTTTGATACTTCAACGTTAATTTGACTACACCTGGATGGGATACCCCATCCAGATAGCCTTTTCTTTTGCTTTTGTTTTTTCTTCTTTTATGATTTCAATCTTTTACCATTTAGCTTGGCGCAGCATGTCCTTGAAAGGATTTTGCGCCATTAAAATCAATACAACCAACCAACTGTAAAATATTTCAGGTGTTGCATTTATCGCCGTTTATTTGTCAAATAATCTTTATGTAATTAAGAGAAATATTTAAAATCAAATAAATTTCAAATTAGATAGTAATTAAAAATAAATGTACTATGATAAATCGTGGTCAACATTTACAGAATTTTAATGAAACTGCCTTTCGATGCAGCTTTACTTATTACACGTTTCGCTGATTAATTTTAATTTTTGTGTAATGACACTAAGATGTAATTAGAATTCTTTATTACAACTTTTTATATCTGATACGATTTGTCGGTGATCAAATGATTATTTTTTCAAGATAATTAGAAATACTATTAATGTATATATTTTTTATGTTTATGGACATTCATATTAATTAAATATCATTTGCTATATTTAAGTCTACAGTGGACTTTCAAAATCGCAAAAAATCATCAAATTATCGAATTTTCATTTTTAGCATAATAACATTATATGAACTCTCTGCTATTGAACACAAAAATAATTTTTGAATTTCGACTATTTTTACTGGAGTTAGGACCATTTTTGTCCAATTAGCTGATTGTGCCACGTCCCTTTGTTTACTTTTTTGCCGATTCACATCCGTAAAATTTAGCCTAGTTTTTAGTTTTACCACACAAAATGTTATTATTTTGCACTGAAATTATTAATTTTGTGATTTCGCAAAACAATACTTTAACTGTAACTTTTAACTGTTTCTTTAAGCGTTTGCTTGCAATGTATTTAGAGGAATTGCTTTTTGTCCCCAATCTTTTTAGCCTAAATTAAAAAAATATTAATATATTTAAAATATTAAAAATATTTAATATATTTAACAAAAATTTGTACAATAAGAGGTATTTATACCATGAATATTTCTAGTAAAATTTGAAAAAAATTCATTAGAAAATAAATATTGTTACTTTTGAGAATATTTTTTTTAATTCAGATACTTCACGTCCTTTGCATGAATTACTGTTGAAGCCACATATTTTATGTGAATTTACCATAAAAACATAAAACACTTACATATAAGCTAGAAATTATATTATATCCCTTAATAGATGAAACTGTGTCAGTAGGAAAATATTAAGCAATTATAATCAGTGTAATTACTAAAACCTGTTTTTCTCAGAATGAATATTTTCGTCGTTTTCATGATTTCAAAATGTTCCATGCGAAATTCTTTATGATCAATTTTTCTGATTTTTTGTTTAAAATGCTCTTTATGTATGTGTTAACAAATGTTACTAGAAATAAATTTTTTTAGACGCATGTAAATTTTTTAAATTTCAGTTATATGAAATTTTTAATGATTTTTTAACGGAAAATACAAAAGAATTAAGTTAAGATCATTTTTTAAAAATGTTTTACAAGTAATATGCTAAAAATGCTTAGTCACATTTGTTAACACATACATAGAGAGATTTAAACAAAAAATCAGAAAAATTAGGCATAAAGAATTGCGCATGGAGCATTTTGAAATATTGCCATTTTTTGTTAATAAAAAAAAAGAAAAATCTGTATCTCAAAAACTATTGAATATATTTTTTAAAAAAATTGTGAAATAAGAGATATATATATACTATTATGATTATTTCCAGAAATTTTTAAAAAAATTCATTGAAAATTAAAAAAAATTAGTTTTGAGAGTCCACTGTAGCCAAATATTACTAGAAATAAATTTTTTTAGACGCATGTAAATTTTTTAAATTTCAGTTATATGAAATTTTTAATGATTTTTTAACGGAAAATACAAAAGAATTAAGTTAAGATCATTTTTTTAAAATGTTTTACAAGTAATATGCTAAAAATGCTTAGTCACATTTGTTAACACATACATAGAGAGATTTAAACAAAAAATCAGAAAAATTGGGCATAAAGAATTGCGCATGGAGCATTTTGAAATATTGCCATTTTTTGTTAATAAAAAAAAAAGAAAAATCTGTATCTCAAAAACTATTGAATATATTTTTAAAAAAAAATGTGAAATAAGAGATATTTATATACTATTATGATTATTTCCAGAAATTTTTAAAAAAATTCATTGAAAATTAAAAAAAATTAGTTTTGAGAGTCCACTGTAGCCTTAAAACTTAAGTATTTGGAATTGGACGCACTGAATTCGGGATTTTGCTAAAACGCATTCATTTTCGGATTTTTCAACTGTATTGTAAACAATCTCAGGTTATTGTCAAAAATTAAAAAAAAAAAAGTTATTTTCTTGCTGAAAATAATTTAAATGCTGAAAAATACTCTAAAACTCTTCTGCCCATTAGAATTATTTATATCGTTAAGAAAATTTTGTTTTTATTCTTGCTTTTATCATGCCTGAAGTCTGAAATTGATTTCTACGTCTTAATTACGGTTGTATTTCCACGGTATTTAGATGCCCATTTTCTAAAATCGAATTATAAAATGAATAAATACTTTCTGATATGTAAAATATTTCAGGCTTTGTATTTATTGCTCTTTATTTGTCAAATAATCTTTATGTAATTAACTGCAGTGTTTAAAACCAAATAAATTTCATATGAGTAATTAAAAAGGAATGTACCATCATTAATCTTAGTCAACATTTACTGAATTTTAATCAAACTGCATTTCGATGCAACTTTATCGATTACACGTTTTTTTGATTTATTTTAATTTAATTTAAATGACATTAAGATGTAATTAAAATTCTTTATTGCAGCTTTTTATATCTGTCAAGATTTTTCGTTGATCAAATGATTATTTTCTCAAGATAATTAGAAATGTTATTAATACATAATTATTTTTATTTATACGCATTCACATTGATTAAATATCGTTTAGTATATCTAAAACCTCAATGTGTGGATGAACTTGAATTCAAGATTTTGCTAAAATCCATTCAATTTTTGATTTTTTCATTGTATGGAAAACAGTTTCAAATTATTATCAAGAATTAAAAAAAAGCTTTTTTCGGCTTTTTTGCTTGCAAAATTCTTCTGACCAATAGAATTATTTATTTTGTTAAGAAACTGTTATTTTCATTTTTGCCTTTATCACTCAGAAGTCTGGAATTGATTTCTACATCTTAATTTCGGTTGGATTTCCACGGTATTTCGATACTCATTTTCTAAGATCGAATTATAAAATGAATAATGATGTTCTAATATATAAAAATATATCAAATGTTCTAAAATGCATAAATACTTTCTAATCTGTAAAATATTTCAGGCGTTACATTTATCTTCGTTTATTTGTGAAATTATCTTTATATAATTAAGAGCAATATTTAAAACCAAATAAATTGCATATTAGTAATTAAAAATTAATGTACCATGATTAATCGTAATCAACATTTGCTGAATTTTAATGAAACCGCATTTCGATGCAACTTTATGGATTACACATTTTGTTGATTTATTTTAATTTAGTTTAAATAACACTATGGGGTAATTAAAAATTCTTGTTGAAGCTTTTTTATACCCGAAAAGAAAAATTGTGCAACACTTGATACATTTTATAAGATGATGAGAAATGTTGTTAATATATAATTAATTTTAACTTTCGGTGTTGGTACTGTCAGTGCCGGGCGAAAGGGGGAGGGGGGTGGTTGCGGTCGCACCGGGCGCGAAATCTTAGGAGGCACCAAACTTAATCTACCAACATCATTTTTGGCCCATTACAAGAAAAAGTTGAAAGAGGGGGGGGGGCAAATTCTAGCTTTGCCCCCAGGCAATTTTCTCTTCGTACGCCCCAGGGTACTGGTATTAATAAAATATTAGTTAGTACAACTGAAGTATTTAAACATCTGTACATAGTGCGAGATTCTAAAAGATAGTCACGTTTTAGCATTGTTGACTTTATCTGCATTCTCGTTGGCTGTTATTAGTCACCCATCACAGTTGTTGTCGTCTTGGTGCATTTCTAGAGATCTCGGAATTTTTTCGAAAATCGAACAATTTACAATACAAATGTGGTTTCTGTTTCATTTTTATAACGACAAACAAACATTGACTAAAGGTAAATGTTAATTAATTATTTTGATAAAATTAATATTAAATCATGCTTTTGCTTTTCATAAAAATTAACGCAATTTAATTATATGAAATGATAATTATATGATATTTATTTTAATGTAAAATATTACGATCGTTTCCATTTTTTCAATGCATAAATCATTGTTAAAAAAATAATAATTGCATAATGCTCTTTTTTTTCATTTCATATTGTGAAATCTGTGCTCCATATTAATGTTAACATATGATTTAAAATAAACAGTACTTTACTTGTAGAATATTAATATATTATTCATTTTTATGCAACAATACTTATAGGGTAGAAGTACTTGTAATGGACACCTTGAATAAAAAATTTTAAAATTGATTTTTATAATAGTTAAAATTATTATATTCCAGTTTTTTCAATATTGCATTAATCTATTAACAATATTTAAACTAGTTACACAAAACAGACTTTCGAACACTGAGATCTAAGTGAGAAATGCGCCAAATCTAAACACGCCAAGACGACAACAACTATGATGCGCGGCTGATAACAGCCAATGAGAACGCAGATAAAGCCAATAATGATAAAACGCGACTATCTTTTAGAAGCTCGCGTACAGCATAAAAAATAAATAAATAAATAAATTGATTTTACGGGAAAAAAAATTCCAGCCACGATGCCAATATTTAAACTAATCGGATGTTGAAATCGGATGATTCATGAACTCATTCAATATATTTTATGTAAAGATTAAAATCCAGCACTGTAAAACAAAAAGCGAATTTAAAAAAAAATTATATAAAATTACATAAAACATCTAATCAAAAATCAGTAACATTTGTCTTATTGATCTATTCTTCCATTATTCGGTTCGTAGCTGACAAAATCACTAAATTAAATCCAAGACACTGAAATATGTTTTTTTTTCCAGTAGATTTGTTATTCTTGAATTTCATGCGCCTACCTAAAGCTGCTTCTGAAATGGCGAAATGACGTAAAACTTCCGAACCCCTATTTAACTGCCTTTAAAAGTTGAACTACTAAAATTTCAGGAATCGTTGAAATATGTGTTTCAATATTTTTTTAGTAGTTTTTTATCCCTAATTTTCCACTTCAAACTAATATTGCTTCGCAAATATGTCGCAAACATCTAAAATTTTTTATCCTTCTTTTAACCTCTTTCAGAGGTTGATTTTCTTAAGCTACTAAAAAATGTGTTGTTTAGAAGTATTTGAATTAATTGGTTTAGTAGATTTGTTATACTGGCATTTCATATTCCTGTCTTAAACTGCTGCTGAGACGAGACGAAATGATCTAAAATTTTAGATTATCATTTAACTACATTCGTGGTAGAATTTCTAAAATTTTAAAAATCGCTGAAATACATGCCTGTCCCTGTAATCTAAGAATAAATCATTTTGACACCTACTTTCTCTGTAAAAGATAAGAGATAGGATTGATTTTTTTCTTCCAAGGTTAACTATTTTTTTAGTAATTTTATTATTCTGAATGAAACGCTCCTGTTTAAAACTGCTAATGAAAATGAACGAAATGACCTGAAACTTTCGACCCCCCCCCCCTATTTAATCACCTTAACAGCTGAATTTCTAAAATATCTGAAATACGAGCTTAACATTTTTAAAAATTAAATTTGTTTTCCACAATTTCTTACTCCTACCTAAAGTTGCTACTGAGATATGGCGAAATGTTCTAAAAAGTTTGACCTCTCCCCTGTAATGTACCCCCTTTTTATGTCCAATTTCCATGAAATTGAAATATTTTATCGGAGTTAAATATGGTATGCTTCGCATTGAAAATGAAGCGTGTGGCACTAAACGGTTCATTTACAAGGACATTCAAATGAATTCCGCTATAACACGATCTGAAAATCATTTGTTCTGTATTTGCTCTTTATTGCGTCCAAATCTGGAATGGATTTCCACGTGTAAATTATGATTGAATTTCCATGGCACTTAAATAATAATTTACCAAATAACACAGTAAAACAAATGGAAATCGTCAAACATTTCTGAAAATTAGAAAATTGAGCAAATGTTTATCTGTGTTTACAATAGGCACTTGAATCATTATCGTCTGCTTTTCAAAAGATCTTTATATAATTAAATTCGAAGCATAATTAAACAAACGCGTCTCAACTTGTTATCAAAACTAATGATCTTTAATTACAATTAATGTTTACGGAATTTTAATGAACTTTGCATTTCGGTATACATTTATCGATAATTGTGCCTTTTAATAATTTTCTTTTCTTTTCTTTAAATGATACTAAGTTAATTAAAATTTATGTTCCAAATTACATTACTTTGCATCTCCTCAGATTAATCGTTTATCATGTGATTGATCTTTCAAGACTATAAGAAAAGTTTAAAATGTAAGTGCAAATTTTGATTATCCGTGTAAACGTTTTATGCTGTTAATGCAAATGATTTTTGTACAGCATCACAACATATTTGCTTAAGGTATAGCTTGTTTTTTTCGAAGCCGAATTTGTGATTTTACTTACCCATCATACGAAGTATAAAGTAAGTCTTGCAATTGTTTTGAAAATCGAAATTTTTTTGACGGATTTACACGTTTAAAACACTAGAGATTCCAAAAAACATACTTTTAGAAAAAAAAAAAAAATTGCCGTCCGTCTGTCTGTCTGTAAACGCTCTATCTCCCGAACAAATTGAGATAGAGACTTGAAATTTTGTATGTACTTAGTATTTAAGAATGAGACGAAGCCTATTTAACATTGTTAACCTCGATTATCCGGAACTATTTTTCTCGGACTCTCGAAAAATTTGTTCTGATGAAAGGTATGTAAAAATTTTCGAATTTTTTTATTTTAAGGAGTGGACGTAAAAGGCAATAAAATAACATAAATTTTCCATAAAGAACAAAGTCAATCGGATTATTAGCTGCCGAGATATGTGTAATCCTGTTTTACACACTCTTCGATTTTCCAGGGCCCTGTATTTCATTCAAATTTCAATTGAAAGATATATTTTAATTGGAAATGAGACGCTTAATCCGACGCAGTAAACTGTTGGTTAATATGATTATTAATTTTGGAGAAATAAGGATGTTAGGCAATCCAGTACTACTTGAGTATTTTGGCATTTTATAATTTGTCGAAATTGGCTCATCAGCAATTCATTAATAGAGCATTACTATGTATATTAAAATTAGTTAAATATAAGTTTAAACTTTGTTCTGGAATTGCGATGCATTCTATAAGTAGTTTACACGTGTTTCATTTTCATATGTTATATTATGCATATCCATAATGGGTAAATAATACGGTGCCCCCCCCCCCCCCCCAACGACTAGTTTTAAATAACAATCGCATTATAGCGATACTTCCCCCCGTTGTATAATGTTTTCTGTAAAGTTTGAGGACGTCTCAGAAAAAGCCGAAGTTAATCATTAATTGCGTCCAAAAACACTAAACTAGGCATTCCAAAAATCACATTTTAGTTAACAGTTACATATAGAGTTACTGAAATAAAAACCTCAATAGAAATTAATATGAAAAAATATATATTTTTTCATTTTCGAAAATTAATCACTAACATTACTTACCCATCATGCGTAGTATAGGGTGAATCTTCCAATCGTTTTGAAAATAGAATTTTTTGACGGATTTATACGTTTTAGACATTGGAGATGCCGAAAAACATATTTGTAGAAAAAAAATTTCCGCCCGTGTGTCTGTCCGTGTGTCTGTAAACGCTCTATTTCTGGAACAAGCTGAAATAGAGACTTAAAATTTGGTGTTAGTTAGTAATAATGGAAAGAAGCCTATTGAATACCAGTAACCTCGATTATCCGGAACTATTTTTATCGGACTCTCATAATATTCGTTCTGATGAAAGTAATGTAAAATTTTTCGAATTATTTTATTTTAAGGAGTGAATGTAAAAGACAATAAAAAAACACACAGAATTAAGTTGATCAGATTATTAGTTGCCGAGGTATTTGTAACCCTATTTTGTACATTCTTCGATTTTTCATGACCCTGTATTTTATTCAAAATTTAATTCAAAGATATATTTTAATTGTAAAGGAGACGCTGATTCCGATGCAGTAAATTGTTAGTTAATATGATTATCATTTTACTTACCCATCATACGTAGTATAGGGTAAGTCTTGCAATCGTTTTGAAAATCGAAAAATTTTTTTTGACGGATATACACGTTTTAGATAGTGGAGATTCCGAGAAACATATTTTTAGAAAAAAAAAATTGCCGTCCGTCCGTCTGTCTGTCTGTCTGTCTGTAAACGCTCTATCTCCCGAACAAATTGAGATAGAGACTTGAAATTTTGTATGTAGTTAGTATGTAAGAATGGGACGAAGCCTATTTAATATCAGCAACCTCGATTATCCGGAACTATTTTTTTCGGACCCTCGAAAAATTCGTTCTAATGAAAGATATATAAAAATTTTCGAATTTTTTTATTTTAAGGAATGGACGTAAAAGGCAATAAAATAACACACATTTTGCATATAGGACGAAGTCAATCGGATTATCAGTTGCCGAGATATTTGTAATCCTGTTTTCCATATTCTTTGATTTTTCATGACCCTGTATTTCATTCAAATTTCAATTCGGAGGTATATTTTAATTGGAAATGAGACGCTTAATCTGACACATTAATTGTTAGTTAATAAAATTATTATTTTTGAAGTTATAAGGATGTTTCTTTTACGCAGTTCGGTTCTACTTGAGTAGTTTGGCGTTTTATATAATTTGTCGAAATTGGTACATCAGCAGTTCTTTAATAAAGCACTACTATGTATATTAACAACATTTAAATTTTGTTTATGAATTGCAATGCATTGTATAAATAGTTTTCACATATGTTATTTTCATATACATATCCATGATGGGTAAGTATTACGGTGGCCCCCAAAGACTAGTTTGAAGTTATGAGGATGTTTCTTTTACTGTATTAGGTACTATTTGATTATCCAGTCAATCAAAAAACTATCTCTAAACTACAAGATTAAATGTCAATAAAAAATTATCATAACTGTCACTATCAGTTTTGACATTAAACACGTTTCATTTGTTTATTACGTTATCAAGCATTTTTTATTCGTCGATTTATTTGTATTTGTATTAGTTATTTATTAATTAATTTATTTTTTTCGTTATTTAAAATAAAAAAATATGCTAATTTGTATAATTTATGAATAATTTGGCGATTTATATAATTTATCGACCAGATAATCAAATAGAACCCGTAATTCAGTAATAGAGTGTTACTATGCATTAAAAATATTTAAACATGCGTTTAAATTTTATTTTGGAATTGCAATGCATTTTATAAATAGTTAACATGTGTTTCTTTTTCATATTTATATATACATATTCATGATGGGTAAGTATTACGGTTGCAGTAAAAAAAATTAAAAGAGAGAATAGTTAAAATTAAAAACTTTCAAACATTTCCACAACTTTTGAGGCAAAATATTCATTATTTTTCTCAAATAATTCAGCATAAGTTATACAAATAATTCAGTGTAAATTGGAAAATAAAAGTTGTTTTTCAGAATTATTTAATGGAAAACATATGTTACTGAAAAGGGAGGATTTCTATTTTGCGCTTTTCAAAATGAAATTGTAATAAAAAAAGGAATGTATTACAAAATATGGATAGTTTGAAATTTTCGCATGTTCTTTTTCTCAAGGGATACTTGTATCAAATGAAAATTCGGATTCAATCTAAAAGTCGATACCGCTGCATCAGGTTATCCAATTTTTGAAATATGGAAGCTGATATGTCTCCTTGCATGATAATAAAAAGGAATGTGAATTCAATTGCATTCTGCCATTCTTCAATATACAGTATCCATATTTCTTAAACATTGGATTGAACTGGGAGTTATTGCTTAAAAGCAGCGAAAATGAAATATTTTAAAGCACGCACATGCATAACACACATCTTTTTCTCTTGCTCTACCGTTCTCATCTCTCTTTCTCTCGCTATATATGTTATATATTATATATTATGTATGTACCGGGTGTCCAGTAAATGACTGACCCATTTTGAATGTAAATAACAAAAAAACTGTTTGAGATAAAAATGCGCGGCTTGCTGTATTGTTATTAGAATATAAATAAATTTTAAAATATGCACTTTGTTAATGTAATATAATAATATTTAAAATAATATCTCAGTCTCAAGACTGAGGAGGGGAAATATAATACAGATGGTTCAATCACAAATATTATTTTAAATCACTTTCCAACCAACGTACTCTATTTCTGAAGCTGATTCGAGAGTCGATTGAACATATAGATTCAGATTCGACAACATATAGATTCAGATTCAGCCGAAAATCTCATATTTATGAAAATTAGAGTCATGTCTGTATTCAAACAGCCTGTTACCGCCAGCGCGATATTTTTTTCCGAAATTTGAACTATATTAACAAAGTACATGTTTAAAAATTTATTGATTTTCTAATAACAATACCGCAAACCGCGCATTATTATCTCAAACCGTTTATTTGTTATTTAAGTTCAAAATGGGTCAGTTATTTACTGGACACCCGGTATATAAACACATATATGTATAACATTCTTATACATAGGGGAAGGTGGGCACCTTGGGACGTTTTCAGTAAATAATTTTTCTAAATTTTATCAGCATATAATCTTATTATAGAACTAATTAGATATAAACTATAAACATTTCTGCATCAAATAAACCTCATAATAATCTAATATCTCACAAAGGCAAAGAGTGAAAATAAAACCCTTTAAAATGTCCCAACCTGCACCACCTGGTGAGCTACTAGTTTTAATCAAAACACTTTAAAAATACATGTAAAATTTTATATTAAAATGTTGAATAAAGCTTTATTTATAAAGCTTTAGTTCAACATGAAATAATTTAATAATTAAAAACTTTAATAATTTGAATTGTTACACGTTTTTATTCGCAGATCTTGTATTTGATACGAAAAAAATGATCTTCAAATTTTAATAAAACACATCTTTAACTTATTTTGTTTTTAGGAGTGACACTTTTAAAAGAATATCCGTTTTATGCACAAATAAGCTATCTTGCTTATCAAGATTTAAAAAAAGGGGGGCAATTTTTTATTTTGTCTTGTCAAAATAGATACCTTATACTTGCTGCTGTCCTCAACATTTTGAACATGCCCTATAAATTCAACAATGCTTTGTTTTCCTGGCCCACAACATAATGTTTCAAGCTGACCCATCTCGTTCATTAAATAATAAAAACATTTACACTGTTAAGCTTAGCATTACAGTGTATTTTCTATCATTAAAATAACAATAAATCCATCTTTTTTTTCATCCCAACATGCCCCCACTTGTATTATTTCATTTCGTTAATGAAATACATATTCTTCAAAACACACATTAATGTTACTCAACTTCATTCAAAACAAAAATAATAGTATTATTTGTTGCCAGCAAACACCAGCGATACAAAAATATATGAGATAATAGATGGTACTATCATATATTAGCACTTATGTATGCTAAGTTTTGACTGCAAAATAACGCCTGAAATTTGAGATGTCCGAAGGTGGGCCATGGCCCTATGTGCCCCACCTTCCCCTACCCCTACTCCTCCTACATCTAGGGTACTCATTTCTATTTTTTTTGTACTAATTGTAAATTAAAATAACATTAAAATTTATGTATTAATTACATAATTTGTATTAATTAAATTATTTCTAACTTTTTTATTAATTAAATTATTAATGTCCTACTGTTTAATAGTTGAACATTTTTAATTTTTCATCAAAATTTGTACAAATGCGAATCCGGAAATTCGCTCATTTCAGAAAAAGGATTTCACGACCATTCCGGTTAATCGAGAGTCTACTTTATATATAAACCATATGGATTGTCAATTGCATTCTAAAATGGTAAGGGTCTAGTTAAACGCTATTTCGATAAGGATAGTAATATGTGATATCTTTACATTTTACACAAATAAAAATTTAAATGAACTATTTAAAATTTTGCAATAATACCTTCATTGCTGAAGAAGTTAAGAACATATATCCGAAATAGAGGGACTTTTATTTACGTCAAAATCATTTTATAAAATGGATTTGTAGAAAAAAGAAGGAAAAAACCAGCAGGCGTTTTCATCCAGTTTTTCTAGTATTGTTCCCTTAAGGCGCATGTTAATAAAGTTAAATCCGAATCTATAATTTAAAATGCAAAAGAGGTTCATTACTTTCGCCGCTCTCTCGAGAAATCTGTCAACATTACAAAGAAAAAATAAATAAATCTAAATAACATTAAAATTTATGTTCATCATTCTCCTTTTTTTGTAATAATTAAATTATTAATGTCGTATTATTTTTCTGCAAAATTTGTACAAATGCGACTATTTGGAAAATTCACTCATTTGGGAAGAGGCATTTTACGATTATTCCGGTTAATCCAGAGTCTGCTTTATATATAAACCATATGAATTGTTAATTGCATTCTAAAATGGGAAGGGTCTAGTTCAACGCAATTTCGATAGGGTTAGTAACAACGTGATATCCTTACATTTCACACAAATAAAAATTTAAACAAGTTGGAAATTGCACTTCATGTGTAGCAAATGAAGGGCCTTCCTACTATAACGATGTTTTAAAAATATTCAGACCTAGGTGCAATAATATACAGTGCTTCGGATACAGTATAGTAGCCGAAATATTTTTTTTGTGTCCCTGTAAATACTATCTGATTTCTATTATACACGAAGTAACTTGTGGTAAACCTTAGCAACGTATATAAATTTCATAAAATGTGAAAAAATTAATATAATTAAAACGCGCTTAAAAGTCTTTCCTCTTATACCATTATGTAAAAGAATACTTTTTTGTGGCCTTGTAAATGAATAACAAACACTCTTTGCACCATTGTTTCTACAGAATGTATATTTTAGTATGTACTTCACAAATGTATATCAATTTCATCATGTTTATAAGGGTGTAACATCATTAAAATGCACTTGAAATTATTGGCCGTAATATAACGGAATAATTTTGACTGCACCTGTACTGAAACTATACATCTGATTTTCATAAAATTTGAAATTGTTCGACAAAATTTTGCAATAATTATATACTTTAAATTTCAAACGATTCGGTTGGGTATTTTTGCTCTGTTATATTCGGCCAGACGGATAGACTGAACGACGACTATAGGTGCTACACTTAAAAAAAAAAAAAATTCAAGAAGTTACTAAAAATTTTTTAGTAAATTTGTATTCCACAGAATTTTTTAGTAACCATTACAAGCTTTTTTTTTTGCAAATGAAACAAACATTTCTTTTGTAAACTGAACAAAAGAATTTTTTGTATAACTAACTTAAAACTTTTTAGTATGAGCCACCAAGCAAATTTTAGTAATAGCTCCAAAAATATTTTTAGTTAATTAAAAATTATATTTAGACTTCTGAAGCGGAAGATTTTCGGCAAAGCCGTAATAGATGGCAGCACCAAACACTTCTATATGCTCTATTTTGACATGTTTCTAAAGGGGAGGGAAAGTCCAGAGATCATTACCCATGGTAACTGCTACGACAGGGTTTTCCTAATCCTTTTATTTAACGCGTACTTACATTGCATACATTCGGTGCATATTTGGTGTCGTCCAGCATCGAACCCGGGTACTTTCAGCCTGGAGTTGTGCTATGATCACTAGGCTATCACGGCCACACCAAGTGAGTTTTAATAATAGCTATTAAAAATGTAAAACTATTACCTCAATTCGTTGCTAGCTTTTTTCTAGTAATTCTTACAGATTCCTTGCAACCGAGTAAGATTACAAAAAATTTTTTAGTAATTACAAGGATTACTAAAATTTTTTTAGTAGATCGACCCTTTTTTTTACAGTGTACATGTATGTATAATTACGAACTCACCTAAAATAATATTTAAAATTTTGTAATAATATCTTCATTACTGAAAAAGTTAAGAACAGATATCCGAAATAAAGGAATTTTTATTTAGGTGAAAAACATTTTATAAAATTAATTTGCAGAAAAAAAAACAGTAAACGTTCTCATCCAATTTTTCTAGTATTTGTTCCCTTAAGGCGCATACCAATAAAGCTAAACCCGGATCTAATTTATAATGCAAAAGCGGTTCATTACTTTCGCTGCTCACTAGAGAAATCTGTGAGCATTATAAAGTTAACAATTACACATACTGACAATGGCAACACCTAAGCAATAAAATTCGCTTTTCCCGCAGTTTTGTTCCTTTTAAAAGTTTCTAGATATAGTACAGTTTCAGCTTTTGAACTGCAGAATAGGAAAAAATATTTCCTTCGAATGAAATTTATTTGAAAATTGTAACACGATTTACTGATATGATTCTAAAATTAATTTTCAAGCATGATATTATTTTTTTTTTTTTTTTTTTTACTTTTTTCTACGAGAAAATAGTATGGATTTGGGGAAATTTTCGAAATCCAGTTTTTGACGGATTTACATGTTTTAGGGTTCAGAAATTTAAAAAAAAGTTTTTACAAAATGCCTGTTTGTGAGTCTGTCAGTCTGTCTGTCTTTTTGTTTCTTGTTTGTCCCTATGTGACATAAGTTTTGTGGGCACACTATCTTAAGAACGGAGTTTTATAAAACTTTAAATTTAAACACATTGTAAAACTGACTTGTAGAAAAAAGAAAGAAAAAAAATTAGCAGGCGTTGTCACCCAGCTTTTCCAGCATTGCACTCTTAAGGCGCATATCAAAATATTTAAATCCGGATCTAATTTAAAATGCAAAGGGGGTTCATTACATTCGTCGCTCTCTAGAGCAATTTCTCAGTATTATAAAGAAAAGTATGTTCTTGTTTAACGATTACTCATACTGACAATGGCAACACCTAATCAATAAATTTGCTTTAGCTGCAGTTATTATTATTATTATTATTATTATTATTATTATTATTATTTTAAGTTTCTTGACATAGTATAATTTCAAGTTATAAACTGCCGAATAGGAAAAAAATATTCTCTCTCTAAATCCTTTCAAATGAAATTTATTTCAAAACTGTAACGCTATTTACTAATACGACTTTAAAATTAATTTTCATCATGATTTTTTAAATTCTACTTTCTTCTATCTTTACAAGAAGAAAGTACTGCATTCGTGAAAAAATTCGAAATCCAGTTTTTCACGGATTAACACGTTTTAGGGGTCAGAGATAAAAAAAATGTTTTTACAAAATGCCTGTTTGTGAGTCTACCAGTCTGTCTGTCTATTTGTTTGTATGTGACATACATTTTATGTTTTTCTTTCTCAAGAACTAATGCACGAAATTTTATAAAACTTTGAATTCAAACATTTTATAAAATGGATTTGTAGAAAAAAGAAAGAAAGAAAAACGTTCTCATCCAACTTTCCTGATACTGTTCCCTTAAGGCGCATATCAATAAAGTTAAATCCGGATCTAATTAAAAAATGCAAAAGCGGTTCATTACTTTTGCCGCTCTCTGGAGAAATCTGTCAGTTTTACAAAGGAAAAAATATGTTTAATGATTACTCATACTGACAATGGCAGCCCCTAACCAATAAATTTCGCTTTAGCAGCAGTTTTCTTTTTCTTTTTTTTTTAGTTTCTAGATATAATTCAATTTCAACTTTTGAACTGCCGAATAGGAAAAAAAAAAATAATCCTTTCAAATGAAGTTTATTTGAAAACTGTGACACGATTTACTGATATGACTTTAAAAATAAATTTTCAAGCAGGATTTTTTAAAAATCTATATTTATCGCAAAAGATTAATTTGTTTGCACTTAATCAATTAAAAATATCACGTATATTGTTAGTGGGATGTCACGTTAGTAGATATATATCATATTATTCGTGATATATCACGTATATTGTTAGTTTACGTAGATGAAACATACATAGACAAAATTACAGTTTTTCCTATAAATAGTTTTTTAGTTATATTTAAAATATTGTATTCGCATTGTGATAAGTTTCGAAATGATTGTAAATTAATTTAATGTTAATCGTTGAAAAATTTAAACATGCATAACTCCTAAACCTATTAACTTCTAGCTTGTTATCCTAAGGTAAAATTTACTGAAAAGACCGAATGTAATGTCAAAAATATGTGTTTATGTTAGAAATTACTAATACCCAATAGGTATAAAAGCAAAAAACGTCGGATTCTTAATTACAGACTAATTTACACAGAATTAATCGCACAAATATTATAGGATTCGCAACTAATTTTGCATTGAGTGGATCTTTCAATACACTTCCCTTGTCTTTAACAATTAATTAAAAACCTATCTGGAAAAACTCGGCAAGGACCAAGGTAGCGTTGCAACTTTACGACCTCTTTCGGAAGCATGCTTAGAAAATGCCAAAATTAAACTTTGAGAAAGGGTTTTATTTTTACCATTCTGCAAAAAGAAAATATTATTACTAGTCATGAATTTAGTTTTATAAATTGCAAATAAAGTTTAAATATGCTGTACTTTTATTGCCAGTACCGAATTAAATTAATCATACAACATTAGGATAATATTTAAAAAAGAGTTATACAGGATAGCAAGATTTGATATTATTTAGTCATCATATCTCTTTTAACTTTAATGGTATACCTATTTACAACTTTTCTAGTATGTACAGATGTATCCAACACTATTCTATATAGTTTTTAACAAAATCTTATTATTCTTTTAGCAATGATTTTTTTAACAACTCAGTTTAGGAACTCTTATGTATTTTACGGAACCTCTTGAGCGAGAGTAATACTCGTGCTTGACTGTTTATTTATTTACTTTTTGGAAATAATGAGCATTTGAGAGTAGAAAGGCTCGTTAAACTAAACTGAAAAATAAGTTAAACTAAAGGTGATTAAAAATGAGTTTAACACTAGAATCGCTATCAGGGGTCATTTTGACGCATTCCAAATAGAAAATAATTTATTCGAATCAGAAATTTTCTTTACAAGATATGATACATATACACAGCAAAGAAAAAAAAACTGGTTAAATAAATATGTTAAATAGGTTCAAATAAAAATTCTGGTGTAAAATACTTTTTGTAAAACTTAAGTAAAATTGCCGACGGTTCTAGGGTTAAAGCACTGAATGTCTGAAAGGTGAAATACTTACTAGATTGAAGCACTATATTAATCATTTATATTAATCTCGATACAAAATGACGACGTTTTTAATTGGCGGGAACCTAATGAAAAATTCCTTTGACTGACTCTAAAGATATTACTAGTAATACTGTAATTAACTCTAACAATTTCACTTTAAATTACGACAATATCACTATCAAGGGGAATCGTGGATTCTAATACTGTTTTATTTGAGAATATGAAAGTGTTTCATAATCTTTACTTGACACATGATTTTTCTTTTTTGTTGAAAACATCAAGGTTTTTGTTCAAAAGTTATGAAGAAAAAAAAACTTTGCTGAATAGACCATGGACAATCTTATGCACATTTGTGTATATGGCGAATATATAAACTATATAATCTTTGAGCTAAAAGTACTTACTAGGGAACTGCAAGAAGTGTAAGTCATCGATTCTGACGAAAGTAGTGTCGTTGGAAAGATCTCATCGTGAGTAGTAAAAAATTCAATGGAACTACCCGTCGCAAATGATTCGTTTTCGAGATATCCGACAATTTATGTCACGTAGCTAGTGCACACTTAATGGGGGACCACAAAAAAGTTTAGTCTCGGTTTTAACGAAAGTGGTATCGTTCAAAAGATATCATCGTGAGGATTAAAAAACTTAATGGAATCACCCGTCGGAAATGAGACGTTTTCGAGATATCCGACAATTTGTGTGACATTGCTAATGCACACTGCTGGGAAACTGCATTAAGTGACATAAATTGTCAGATATCTCGAAAACGGCTCATTTCAGATGAGTAGTTCCATTGAGTTTTTTACTTCTCACAATGATATTTTTGCAATGACACCATTTTAATCAAAATTGAGAAAACAATTTTTTGCGGTCAACAATTAAGTGTGCTCTAGAGCAGTATGCACTAGCTACGTGATATAAATTATTGGATATCTCGAAAACGGCTCATTTTCGACGAGTAGTTCTATTGAGATTTTTCTCCCTCATGATATCTTTTTAACGATACCACTTTCTTTAAAATCGAGACTAAAATTTTTTGCGGTCCCCTATTAAGTATGCACTAGTTACGTGACATAAATTGTCGGATATCTCGAAAACGAATCATTTGCGACGGGTAGTTCCATTAAGTTTTTTACTACTCACGATGAAATCTTTCCAACGATACCACTTTTGTCAAAATCGGTGACTTACACTTCTTGCAGTTCCCTAGTTAGATACTATGTAAACATATTTCAACATGTTTCGAAGCTTGACAAAGAAAAAATAGCTTTAAAAGCCTATCATTTGACTTTCTTCATTACAAATCTAAAAAAAAACAAATAAAAAACTATTTCCTTTTATGTCTTTGATAGTAAGAATTTTCGTTTCATTCCATAACCTTTTGCAAAAAAAATTCATGAAAAATAAGATATACATGAAACAGAATACCTAAATATTCAAATTTTCTTGCACAGCTTCCGATAGGGACATCTTTATGAAATGAATACCAGAATTCATTTCAAAAAGCAAAAGTGCTTCGTTAAGATTGCGGTTCCACAGAGACTTTAATAAATAAAACTATACATTCCTTTTTTCACAACACAATTCAAAATGTATGAGGTCGAATATGTTACTGCTTCGATAGTTCTTCGAAACACAAATATCTCTGTAGAGTTCTTGAATATCAGAAGATACTGGTTGTATCATATATCCTATTTAAACAAAAAATGTATAATATATTTTTTAACCACTTTAGAGAAATACAGTGTTATATTATTTATTACTTTATTCATTTACTATTATGTAGAATACTTTGCGCTAATTTCTTACTTTTAAATTTATTTTTTAAACAAATATTAGAGAGCAATTACATCTTATAAGTAACTATCTTGCCAAATTTCATGTTTCCACCTTAAAACATTCCAGAAAAATCACATATAATTATTTGCATATTTTCACATCTTATTATATCACAATTATTTGCATATCGTTTTGTTAAATTTAGAGATTTTTTTAGCCTGTTCTTAAAGGACATTTATATCTTTAAAGTAACAATATTGTGCCCAATTTTTAATTTCTAATTTCTTCAGTGTCACAAAAATTGCAACTTGGAGAGTTTTATGCTGCTGCAAGCTTTATGTGGTAGTAATACCAGCATAAAATACTTGTGTTGGAGCAGTTATTGTTACCATAAAAGTGCAAAAATGACTTTTGAAATAAGTTTGGTATTTTCTGAGATTTCATAGGAATCATAATTTCGAGCATTTGTATAACACTTTTCGCTCGATTCACTCTTTCAGAGCTGGAATTTTTTAGAAACTGTTTTAATAGAGCATTTATATCTTATAAATATATACCACACCGTCTTTCCAGTTTCTATCTTTAACAATTGCCAAGTAATTGCAATTTAAAATGTGTTTAGAATAATTTTCGCCATTTTAATGACTTTTAAATTTAAAATTTTGTGGGGTTAAATGGATTTTTTATTATTATTATTATTTTATTATTATTATTTTTTTTTTTTTTACAGTGCATATGTTTATGGCGGTATTATCATCATAGATTTATAATAATTATTTCTGAAATTGTTTTGGTACTTCTTGAGTTTGGGTAGCAATCCAATTTTGAATTTTTTCAATTAATTTAGCCTTTAGCTCAGTTTAGTTTTTTAGATTTTGAATTTCCTTTCGACTAGTTTTAGAAAGGATTTACCTCTTTTAAATAATTATCGTAAGTGGGTAATGGGGACTAAACATCTCTTATTGTAAATAATGTTTTATTTTCATGCAGAAATATCCGATTTTCTTCATATTTTGTATATAAATTAATTCTGATAAGGTTCTTCCCTGATTAGTTTTTGAGTTCATTGGTTAAGCACAAAAAGAAGACAATGGGGAGATAATACCCCCCCCCCCTCTTAATACAGATAAATGAGTTTTTCCTTCATAAATGTCCCATTTGCTTCAATTTGGTATACTTGTTTAGCCTGATAAAGCGCTTCTTTCTTTAGATTTGGAGGTTGATTGGTTAGGTATAAATGGGGAAAAATTGGGGGAGCTAATCCCCCTTAAATTATTTTTTGAGAAATATTATTCTTAGAAAAAATAAGGATGAAATATACAATTTGTGTGAATGGTCTGTGAGCTCAATGTCATCAGTTTAACTGATCAATGTTCTTTTTTGTTGTTATTGTTGTTTCATTGTTTTAGAAAACGTATTGGTGACATTTTCAAAGAGATTTCTGGTTAATTATTACGTATTGCACATTAGTTCAGATGTCTTGTAACAAATGAATGCTTATTCCTTGTATATTTTATGTTTATTAGAATCGATTTTTTTTTTTTAAAGGCTCATATAAATAATATACAAAATGGAATTTTTTAGAACTCTTTTGATTCTGTTCCAAAAACCAAATGATTGAGCATTAGATTATAGCATATCAGAACAATTCAAATAAATTGTTCTTCTATTTCGTAACATTATACAATGGAATTACAAAAGTTTCGTTTTACCAAACTGTCTGTGAAAACAATGTGTGTGTTCTAGACCTTGTAATACTTGTATTTCACGTATATATGAATTTTATGTTTTTATATCTTTTATTCTGATACTTCATTCACATCGGAATATTTTGTTAAACCATTTTGTTTTAAATTCGCCTCAAGAACAAGCATTTTGTTAAATATGTGCATTTTTTATTTGATATATTTTCTATAAGTTTTCTTCTCATTGTATTTTTCCCTAAAAAGTTTTATTGAGTTTTCAGAGGCTATTTTGAAAAGAGAAAAAATTATAACAGATATATGATAAGATAAATAACTTGGATATTCCAATTTTTTTATTGTTGTTGGAAAATGTTATTAAAGAACCTACACTAATCACGTGGTGATACGAAGTTAAACCTATGAGAGCATTGTTTTTAAATTTATCGTTTGAATTTAAATATTTTTAAATGATTTTGTTTGTGAATAGGATAGATGACGTCAATCTTTTAAAGGCCTTCTTTTAACTTTTTCAATTTTGGATACAGATTTTATTTTTTTATGAGTTTATTTTGCATTTATGAATTTATTGCGAAAATGGAAGTAGCCTCATAGGGGAAAAATAGCAACTAAATTCCAGAGGACAAAAAAATGGCTTGTTTGAAGATGGACCTTAACTATCTTATACAAAAATAAAAATAAATGAAAAACAAAATTATATAAAACGAAATCGAAATTTGGAAATGCAAACGAAAAAATTTAAAAGAATGCTCTTATAGTTTTAAAATTAATGTGCGAATGTATTCATGTGATTGTGCAGGCTCATTTTAACACTGTAAAGTGATTTTTTTATGCATAGGATATATGAGGTAGAAGTTGCATGTTCGTATGTTTCAATCGTTTAAAAACAGAAAGTATTTACATACACAAAATATGAAACCAGAATCGAAAAAATAGAAAAAAGGCCGGTTAGAAGTTATTTCAAATAATCCTATGTGGAAAAAATAAATAAAATAAATGAAAATTTGGTAATGCAAATGAGAAATTTGTAATATATTTGCAATGAAATTTGAAAAATAATAAGTGTTTTTGTGTTATCTGAGGAAGGCTGTGTTTACAATTGAAACTACTAAGAATTAAAATAATTTAATATTTTTTAAAAATGTCATCTTTTAGGTAGTTTGCATATCGTGTAATTTTTAAGTTTAAAAAGTAGGAAAGTTAGTAATCCCACGGCTCAAACAGATCCACTTTACACTGAGGTGGCGTTTACTTCTCAAGACTTTGGAAGTGGAAATGAACCAACACAGGGCTACAGAAAAAGCCAGAAAAACCAGAAAAAAATTAGTAAAAAATATAGAACAAGAAATAATAGAAAGAATATTGCCCAGTTAAACTGATGGCATTGAGCTCACAGGCTACGCATACTAATTGTACATTACAGCCTTATATTTTCAAGGGCTTTTTAATATATTTCAGTTATATTCCGTTCGAAAAAAAAAATATTAAGGAGGGGGAATCAGCTCCCCCATTTCCCCTTTTTATACTTAATCATTGAACCCTCTATACTGATCAGGGACATGCTTTATCATATAAAAAATCCATATCCAAAACTTAGAGCAAATCGGAAAATTCTTAATAAAAACCCATTTATATAATTTAAGAAGAGTTATCCTTTTCTTTTATATACTTAACCATTAAACTTCCAAAACTATTCAGAGATTTGAACGAAATCTGACAATTCTGCGTCAAAAACCTATTTATATAAATTAAGGGGATGGGCATTAGAACCCCCATTTGCCCTGTTTATATTTATCCAATGAACACCTAATACCAATCACGGAAGCTCTTCATCAGAATGATCCTATGTGTAAATTTTGAACAAAAACTAATATTTCTGCATGAAAAACCCATTCATATCAATTAAGGGGAGGAGCATGAGCCCCCCGTTCCCCCTCTTATACATATCGAATGAACTCCAAAAACTAATCAGGGAAGCGTCTTTTCAGTATATACCTATGTACAAATTTTCAAGTGGATGGGATATTTTTATCATGAGTTATCGCGTTACGTACGAACGTACGCACATACATACAGAACGGGCGGGCACATAAGCTCTCAGGCTATGATAGCCTGTGAGCTAAAAAAGTTAATTATTTTGTAGACCATAGAAAAAACGGATCGAGGATCGAGCCCATTGGAAATCACTTCCACAGGCAGCTGTACCAAAACTCCCACGTGGATATGTACAACGAAAAATTGACTCAAAGGCTCAAAGGCGATTGGTATTGGAATACCTACGTGGGCGTGATGCCCACGTTTACTTCCATCTAACAAGAGACGATCTAAGCAGAGTTCATCATGATGATAAAAAGAGTCTAATGTTCATCTCGCAGGCAGCTGCGGTGGTGAAGAGCAGATGATGTGCTGTCGATAGATGGTCTTTCAGCAGTTGAGTTTTAGAGACACGCCAGGGCAGGGAGGGGGAAAGGGCTGACCAGTACAATAATATAAGTAATTTTAAATTTCAAATTTCAATTATTTTAAATCACAGTAGTGTGAATTTACCAAATGAAATATTGAAATCAGTGACAAGTATAAGGGTAACACAATGCAAATGATAGAAATAGAATACACAATGCAAACAGATAAACATAATGATGCAAGCAATTTCAATTAATAAAATAAATTTCTATGTACAAAATTAAACAAGTTAAAAAAGGATAACAAAACTTTATCTATCACATAAATTAATCAAGTATTTATATTATAAATCCCCAAGGTAACTAGGAACAAGTTAGGAAGGTAACTGAAGGAAACTCAAATATTACCCGGTGCCAAAAGCGAGGCAGGAAGACGTCATTTGCTAAATTAGTGGGAGGATGCCAAATAAAACAAAATGAAAATGAATTTTGGAATTTGGAAAGTCCACAATGATGCGTTTAAGGGGGTTCACGCCTCCTTCTTTTTGATGGAGGTGTAAATCCGTCATCTCTACTAAGGATGACCAGCGGTCTTTTCTTTCCCTGAGTGTCGTTGACACTGTAAGGTTGGATGGATCGCAACACATCATTGGGTATAAGAATGCGATCTCTATGAAAATTTATAGCAAGTTTTTTGATAACTTGAGCAATGGGCTTGATATTAAGATCAGCATGTATGACGTCATTCCGAACAAACGTAGTCGCCTTACAAATCCTACGCAAAACTGCATTTTGAAAGATTTGAATTTTCTGCATCTGAGTTTCACAGATCGATCGCCAAACAACTGACCCGTAAGTCATGGTTGATCTGATAAAGGACTTTTAAAGTAATAATTTATTTGAAATTGACAGACGGCTGTGATAAGCCAACAGAGATTTGAGGGAACCTTGGGCTTTGTTAGATTTTAGAAGTACATCCTGAATCTGTCTAGCCCAGTTTAATTTGGAATCTAGGTGAATGCCTAGGAATTTATAGTTGGTGACCCAGGGTATGCTGTCACCATTGAGAGAAAGATTAGTGTCTGGGGAGATAGCTTTCTTTGAAAAAATCATGGCGGCACTTTTTGCTGCATTGACTTTAATACGCCATTTCCTAAGCCAATTATCAAGTGCCAAAAGATAAGTTTGGAGTTTAAGTAACACAGTCTGAAGTGAAATGTTGGAAGTCAAGATGGCCGTGTCGTCTGCATATAATGCTAAAAGGACGTTGGGAATCCAGCGTGGAATATCGTTGATGTAAAGGTTGAACAACCAAGTGCTGATAAGGCTCCCCTGAGGGACACCAGCCTCGATGATGTTAGTAGTAGAAAGAGAATTATTGACTTTAACACAAAAGGACATACCACGAAGATAATTCCAGATAATAAAAATAAGTTGAGGAGGAACTCTGTATAAAATTAACTTAAAAATAAGTCCATAATGCCAGACTCGGTCAAAGGCCTTGGCAATGTCTATGAATAGAACTCCAGTATTATGATTACGATTAAAACCCTCATGAATGGTTACTCCGTTACTCTCCAAAACTGGTGTTGAGTCGAATGTTTGGGCCGAAACCCAAATTGCTCAGGTATAATAATCGAATTGGAGACAACGAACTCCTTCAGACGGCATATGAGTATGTATTCATAGACTTTGGACAGGCAAGAGAGAAGCGAGATAGGCCTGAAGCTGGAAGGGGCATGTCTGTCCAGACCCGCTTTTGGGATTCGGACAACCAGAGCCTTTTTCCAGCAGCCAGGAAACATACGGAGGTTAAGCATGCAATTAATTAAGATAGTGAGAAAGAAAATAAAGTTAAGGGGCAAATGAAGTAACATATTAGTAGAGATGCGATCGAGGCCTGGTCATTTGTTCTTTTTGAGATTCCCAATGTAAGCAATAACCTCAGAGGGCAATGCAGGCAAGGGCGGATCTGGAGAGTCCTCAAGGGGGGGGCGATTTTAGAAATTTGGAGACTCGACTTTAATGCGTGGGTCGGGGCTAATTTTTTTTACTGCGGGTCATGTTGCTTTTATTTTTTGCTGCGGGTCGGGTCTGGGTCCGGTTGACTTCTAGTTTTTGTTGTGGGTCGGGTCTGGGTTCGGTTGACTTCTAGTTTTTGCTGTGGGTCGGGTTTGGGTCCGGTTGACTTCTTTTCTTTTGCTGCTGGTCGGGTTAACTAATGTTTATGTTGTGGATCACATTAGCAGGATTAATAGGTGTTTTTATTCAGAAACTATGGCGTAATCCATTTTTTGATAAGCAGTTTAAGAAAATATTGTGAAAATTATCGTTTTGAATAGAGTTTCTGGAAGCGACAGCATGAGAAGGTAGAAAAATCCGCAATTATTTGACGTGCGAAGAGAAAACTGCGCTCGGGGCAAAGCAAAATGTGGCGCCCCCCCCCACCCCCTCCGACCGAACTTTTCCTTGTAACAGGCCAAAAATTAATTACGCTGGTAGCATAAATTTGGCGCCCCCTAAATTTCCACGCCCGGGCCGACCGCATCCTTCGCCCCCCCCCCTTTCGCACGGCACTGCATATTGTCTGTCCTACACATCTTGAGAACAATTAAGTCTATTTCCAGCCCGGCTCGTCTATATGTAGAAAAACAATGCAAGCTTAATCTCGGGCCGCTACGAGCCTGCTAAAAAAAAAAAAAATAAAAAATAAACCTGACTTACACACAGTATAATTCTCCGATGCTGATCTCTACACTGTAAAAGTTAGATATCTGTATTGATGTTGCCAAATTAGTTTCGACTGATGTCGCACATTTATACTTATTCTCATTAAACCCATATAATTGAAAATAGCTCATATTTTAACGTTCCTGCTTAAATCTTTACAAAAGGCCAGTGAGCCCGCTTTTCTTTTTTTTCTTTTTTATGGGCTCGGCCCGTATGGCCCTTCAATTTTTTTGATAGCTCGTCCCGTTTATTTTCTTTATTGGCCCGGCCTGTTGGAAAAATTATTCTAATTTTGCTGGCCCGTTAGAAAATACGAAACCATTTCGCCGACTCGGACAGGCACGGGCACATGCATATGTCTAGGCTGGGTCGGCCACGGACCGAAATTTAACTTTCATTCCGAGCCGAACCCCGACCAGGGAAATTTTGGTCAGTGCGGACTAGAGATAAATTTGGGCTATTATTCCACAGCCCGGTCCCGCCTGAGGCAGAAACATTTTGCGGCATCAAGAGCAAAACCCGATAAAGAAATTATACAGTAGAAAAAATTGCATAATACTTATAAAAAATATTACAAAAGTAATTATAATTTTAAAGCTATTTTTTGTATTAAAAAAAGGCTGTTAAACGAAAAATTTAATTTAATATTATCAAAAGAACAGTTTGATGTAAAATAAAAATATACTTTACGCATAAAAGGATTCTCATATGTTGTCTCTGTTTTAGTAAAAAAATATTATGGACAATGGACATGTTAATGAAGTGTGTTTTATGAATAAATGCATGGAACCTGTAGAAAATACTGTCTATTATCTGTCAAATCGAACAACATTTTTAAATTTTCTGTAAAAAATGCACATTTTTAACTATAACCATTTCATTCTTCATAACAAGCCTTCGTTATAGCATGACCCCAAAAATAATTTCAAATTAAAAATTTTATAAAGTTCAACACTTTTTTAGGAACAGAGGAAACACTACTCGATCGCAAGAATATGGTAAATACATTTACTTACCGCTACGGCATCAGTAGAGATCCCAAAAGCAATGGTAATTACTACAGTTATTTCCATATGAAAAGCGATTACGACTTGTATACGTTGCATACACTAGAAATTTAAATTATTCGGTAACCGCAAAATAAAATCAAAAGAAAATATTCTTTTCGCGTTACATGTCTAAATAATAATAATAGGTAATAAAAGATCCAATTGCAAAATAATCTCTGCCACAAACAAAAATCGAACTAAACACAAATTCATTATTCCCGCCTTTTTTCGTAGGCGCCAGATCGGCGGTCGACGGCAATGCTTGAACATAAATCTACAGATGTAGATATGACTAATTGTTTTTTTTTTTTTTTTTAATAGCATTCAAATACTAAAAAAAAAAAAAAAATTGTGCCTCTTTTTCATTTTTATCAAAATAGCAAGACATTGATTTGAAAAGGAATAAGAACTAATTTTTAAGAGGAAAAAAAGTTTTTTACATTTTTCTATTCATCGATAAATAAAATTTTCAGATTTCAGAAAAAATGAGTCCGAATCAGTAGACCAACAGGAAAACAGAGCACAATCTCGTATCGGACACGGGTTAAGTCTGAACCTGTGTCATCTCTAATGCAGACATCTAAGAAGAATGACTCCAGGCCAGACTCGATCTGGAAGAAAAATAAGTCAGATCCAATCCAAATCAGCAGAAAAATAATGATCATGATAGTATCAAATAAATGAAGGCCGAGTTCTGAATGCGGTAAGACCAGACACAGTCCGAACCTCGCGAACTTAAAAAGGCGCGGCCCGGGGGGGGGCGCTAAATTCTAGTTAGGATCTAACTCATTTCTTGCAAGGATGCATGTATTTTTGGGAAACGTTTATTGCCCAAGAAGTGAAGACGATCGCCCCTTCAGACCCCCCATTGGGCCCGACCCAAATCTGCAGAAAAATAATGATCACGATACTGCCCGGTTCTGAAAGCGAGAAGACCTGACCCAGCCCGAGCCTCGCGAAATTAAGAAGGCGTGGCCCGCCCCGGACTCGAGTTAGGCTTCAATTCATTTCCTGCGAGGATGCATGTCTTTTTAGGAAACTTTTATTAGCCCAAGGGGGGGGGGGAGAGATCGCCCTTTCACCTTGAAAAATGCCAAGGCGCATTTTCATTGAATCCGCCAATGGCGGATCTAAGGGGGGCGGTCGCCCTTGCGTCCCCCCCTTAGATCCGCCATTGCTTCTCCTCCCTTATGGTCTGGTTCGATCTTAAACCAAGCGTTTACTTCAAGGAAGAACAAAATCCACGCCAGGCCCGCCCTGAAAAGAAAAGTGTGGCTCGATCCCGCTCTACAGGAAAAAGTAAGACTCGATCCGTCCCAGTTCTGAAAGTGTAAAGACCTGACCCAGTTCCGTGACTTAAAAATGGCGCGGCCCGGGTCGGGCCGCGCCGGTCTCGAGTTTAAGTCCAATCCTTTTTCCGTGCGGGCATCTTTTTTAGACCCTTTACTGGGCTCAAGGGGGGGGGCGATCGCCCCATCGCCCCCCCCCTTAGATCCGCCATTGAATGCAGGATTAAGCGTGTTATTATGTTCAGTGTTTAAGAAATGTTCAACCTTAGTATTTACAATGTCGACCATTTTAGGAATGACGACATCCTGGTTAAGTGTAAACTGGCTTCTAAGACTGTCAGCAATGAGCTCAGCCTTGTCAGTGTTTGAATAGGCCATACCATTTGGGCCATTAAGGGCTGGAATGTGTGTCCGTGTCCTACGAATGCGTGCCGTTGCCGACCAAATGGTGTTGTCAGAAGTTGTCAGAGACTCAATGTAGGTGTTCCAGTGTGAGTTACTAAACTCCCTGATTGCAGCAGAAACCTGGTGGTTTTTTCTATTGAAATGAGATTTAATGATAGGGTCCCTAGTCGTCTGTCAGTCCCGTCGTAAACGATTCCTCTCTCTTTTCAAATCCCTGATGCGCTCAGGTAGTCGAAATGCATCAACCACCCTCTGCCTAGGTCTCGCAACTTTTTTGAAAGCATTATGGAGGGAGTCACCAAATCCTCGGCAGAGTGAATCTCAGTGGGCGGTAAGTCCATGTTCTCGAGGACTTTGGTAATGTCCTCCCAGTTCACTGAGAAAGCCTGGGTGATATCTAGCTGGTAGTTGCCCACTTCGAATCTAAGCACAACTGGGAGATGATCCGATGACAAATCGTTAACCGTTTGAATGGTATACGGGAAGGGTAAATTGCGGGTGATTGCAAAATCGATAATGGAGTGATGAGTAGTGCGGGTGGACTCGAGCGGTGCTATAATTTGTGCAAAATTTTGATCTGTCCACCTGCGGATCTTATAACCAAACATGTTGGAGCGATGGCAGCCCCAAGAATAATGATGAGCATTAAAATCACCCGCAATGATAAAATTTGGAAAAGAACGGGTTAAGTTAGATAAATCCTGACCAAGCAGACGAAGACTTTCGTGAGAATGAGGATTATAAATAGCTGCAATCAGAAGATGGGGGATGGATGGAAAATCTAATACAATAGGCGTGGTCTCAATGTGGTCTAATAGTGGGACTTTAGCGAGAGATGCATTGAGACCATTTTTAATGTATACAGCAGTGCCACCACCAATGCGGCCACCACTTGATGGTGATCTGTCTACATTGAAAAGCACATAGTTGGTGACCTTAACGGGGTTACCCTGGAATTTGGTTTCAGAAACCAACATGACATCTAAATTATTACTCATGATAAAATCCTTAAACTCAGAGGCTTGCCTTTTAAGCCCATTGGCATTCCATATGCCAATCGAAAGAGAATTCAAATTCTTTGTAGCTGGGAATTTGTCAGATAGGGAGGGTGATCGAAAAACGGACTACCGGTTTTTGACCACCGGATACTGGCCAGCCGTCTGTGTTCCGTTAAGTTCACTTGCCGCTACGTGCTCCGAACATCATCCTCCCGCAGACACATGCTCTGTTAGATAAGTCCGCATTACATTGCAACCCTATTGATGAAACAAATGGGACGGCTGTCTCCACACGACAGAACCCCAGCGATAGGAGAACCAAGTGCATATTGTCCAAAAACGCAGTCTCCATAACGGATATGGACTTTCATTGGCAGCCTAGCCTGCACCACTTAGGGGCCCTACTTTGGGCTTCTTTTGAAAATGAAAGAGACAGCTACTGCGTCCTTGACTGGGCTTCTGGCCATCCTCTTGCGTACAAGGACAGGTTGATTCAAAACCAATCGAGAATGGTTGTACCCTTTTAATAAATAATGTAAACATAAATTAAACTGAATTCGGAAATTTTTATCAAAAATGTTATGCGCAAAACATTTTTTTAGCATAATCCACACAAAAGGCAATACAGAAATAAACAAATAAGACACATTAAAAATCCAAAAATAAACTTCTACATTTTTTTTCAAAATGATTAATTAAACTAGTTAATTATTCTTTTTATATTCCGCTTAACACAGACTTTGGATCTGGAGTTTAAGATATATTTTAAACAAATAAATAATAATAATAATAACAGACAATAAAAATAATAAAAAATTAAAGCTAAGAATAGACTTCCATTAGGCATTCGGGGTTAAATCCCTCTTGTCATAAAATCTTTAGTTCCCATTTTTTGTTATCGTTTAATCATTTTAAATCACACGAGAAGAATAAATTTTATTTTTGTCTTCAAATTCATGGGAGAAAATAAATTTTAATTTAATTAAATTTTTAAATCGAGAGCGAAAGAAGTCCCCTGCACTAAAATCCCTCATGAGGAAGCAGAATGTACACTACAGCAGACAAACTTAATTACAAACAGAGATACCGGGAACCTTTCGTGGAGATTCGAAAAATAGTGTACAGAGAAAGCATGCGGTCGAAAGCCATCAATCTCAAACGAATGAAGTCTGATCTTCTAGGAGGTACATTCATCTTTTGACTTGAAAGCAAGTACATCCTTGAAATGTAACCATCTTAGTTATACAGAGATCATTATTAAAGGGATAATGCCAGCAGGATAGGAAGAATAGGATGCTTTAATGAAGGCTTCTACATGTTAAAATTATCTATCATTTGTCAATGATGCTACAATTTATAAGGAAATGAGTACAAAATGCATGCAAGCAAATTCTTCCATTATAGAACAGGCGTTTTGAATTAAAATTTTCTTAAGTATTAGAGTATTTACTTATGGAAGTGTTCCTCAGAAATCGAGTTTTTGAAATAAAAACTTCCATAGATGCCTTTTTTTTTTAGCGGTTGCAAAAGAAACGTTCATTTATGTGATAAAATGCGGATGAATTCAGACATTTTTCTTGGGAGGTGAATAAATCTCATACATCACACGTAGAAGGAAACCTATGATTTGTGTGACAAACTGTATAGATTATAAATAAATTTATAAACAGAGTAACACAAAAAACTGAATATATTGATGTATATGGATAGATAGTAATTACTTGATGCGCATTTTTTAGTTGCATTATGTGTTTTTTTACCCGAATTAACTTTCAGATTAGTATGTATTGCGTATAAAAATATGTAAATACAGAGTTATACAAACAAAACGACTACATTTGCACCTAGTGGCAGAAAATGCTGAATGAGACTTTTTAACAGTACATGAGTTTTTCAACTGAAGTGAATTATCTGGTATATTTTCGGATCTGTTGATTATATCACAGGGTGGATAAAATAATTCAAGTAATTTTGTGACTATGGTAAGTAATCTGTAATAAAAATCAGAAAGTTTAATACTGTCGACTTTATTTTACAATGTATCGCTCTGTGTTTGGTTTATATCTGTAGGCGAAATGCCGAAAACACAAACTTTCTCCATTCACAAGAATAAAAACATTAAGCATCATGAAACTTTCGATTTGAACAGCGTAAATAAACACGTCTTCACAACAAATTCCCCAGACGAATCTGATCAAGAGTCTTGTCGCTACCCACTGTGCTATTTTTAGGGGAACCATAATAATAAATTCTATACTATTGTATAATTTTGTATGCCAGAATGAAATATGACAGGTATGTCCTAAATTGATTGATTTAATTGATTGTTTCGGATTTCATATATATCGTTTATTCCAAGTCAAATCGTTCTATATGAAGACAGTGTTGCCAGTAAGCTACTTTTTTAAAAATCAGATTTTTTGATTAGCACTATTTTTTAGAAATGGTAAAAACCGCCTTCTTTAACCTTTTAATAACTTATTGATTAAGGCGGAAATAAGGGGAATTTTACTATTTCAGAAAAGTGGTGTCAATCAAGAAATCTGAATTTAAAAAAAAGTAACCCATTGGTAACGCCGTTTTCATATTAGATAGTTTGACATGGTTCAGATGATGTAAATAATATATATATATATATATATTTACATCAGTGGCGTAGCTAGGATGGGTGACACCCGGGGCGGACGTAAATGGTGTCACCCCCCTTCCTATCCGGCAGATTTTTTCATTCACAATTCTATGTTATTATAATAAATGACTATACCATTCCTTATGTTGCTTTTGTCCTCCTGCATTAAAAAAAAAAAAAAAAAAAAAAAAAAAAAAAAAAAAAACAGGATCGATTTATTTCTTAACCCATAGTCTGCTTAAGTCAATATGCTGTCAATATATCGAAGAAAATTCTTTCTTTTAAAATTTTCTTTTGCTAGCCCCTCATTGGATAGGTAGATTTTTGTTTCCTGGTGTATGTCCTATTTTGGTATATCATTCTGTATAAAATTTCGCACTCTCAACGAAAAGAAAACTAACGCTATTGCGCAGTGCGCTAAAAATTTCATTTTATTTCAGCATTCCTTTCCAAAGTCTTATAAGATTATATATATATGTTACAGGCCAAACCCGATTTTAGGCCACACTAGATTGGCCTAGGCCAAACTAGTCTATCCTAACGCCCATCGGATGAACTAGTTTTTCCTAGACCAAACTAGTCTATCCTAACGCCCATCGGATAAAGTAGTTTTTCCTAGGCCAAATTAGTCTATCCGAACGCCCATCGGAAAGACTAGATTTTCCTAGGCCAAACTAGTTTGGCCGAACGGTCATTAGGATGAACCAGTTTAGCCTGCTATTCATTGGTTTGAACTAGATTATCCTAGGCCGATCTAGATTGTTCTAGGCCAATTCAATTTGGCGTAATTTTATTGAATCTAAAGACCGCCACGGCGAACACTTTCTAGTTTTGATCTAATTTATCCTAGGCCGATGCAATGTGACGCGATTTTAGCTCACAGACTATCAAAGCCTGAGAGCCAGCTAATGTGCTCGCAGATTCTGTGTGTATATATAACCACAGAGTACGGAACAGAGAATCGACTTTCATACACTGTAATGGCAACTTGTTTAACATGGGATTAGGCATAGACAGTAGCGATACGAGCGGATGACTCTGAAACTACGATCATAACAAAAGAGGGGTTGCTAATTTGGCGAAATATCGCTTCCTTGGCGACAAATGATAAAGGAAAAAAGAAAAAAATATATAGCGACGGCTTGCTGCTTCTTGTTTTGAAATTTATGAAAGAATTATTTTAATATGAAATAACTTTGTCGTATTCGTCTTGCAAACAATACATGTGTCTCTTCTTAACATAAAGACCTAATAATCTAAACTTCAAAATTCAAGAACAATAACAGTAATAATTACGAATCAATATAAGCGCGGAAATCTAAGATCAAATAGCATAAGCACGTGTGCAAAGATAATCAAATCAGCATTCAGCAAGAAGTGCCAAGCCAGAATATGGTTACAGTTAAACAGAAATCACGAGGATAAAAATCGCCAACGCGATGGTTTAGTTTTTAAGTGATCCACTGAGGGCGTTCTTTTCAAGCCGAGTTGAGGCTCTGTCCGTACTCTATGTATATAACCATATACGCATGTATGTACGTACGAACATATGCATGTACACAATGCGATAATTCCTGATAGAAATATACAATTTGCTTCAAATTTCGGACATAGATTTATCCTGATAACTAACTTCCCTGATTAGTTTCAGGAGTTCATTGGATAAGAGTAAGAGGAGGGGAACAAAAGGTTAATCCTTACTTCCCTCCCCTCCTTAATTTAGTTAAGTCAGTTTTTCATGCAAATCATGTATAAGATTTTATTAAAGTTTTAGGTATAAGATCATTTTGATAAGGCACATCCATGATTAATTGTGGGTGTTTATTGTTTACGTATAAAGAAATGAGGAATGGGGGATAATCCCCTTAATTTATGTAAATAGGTTTTTCACGGAGAATTTACCGATTTGTTTCAATTTTTCGATGTAGGTTCCTTCAGATAAGGCATTTACCTGATTGATTTTGGGGGTTCTGAAGTTAAATATAAAGGGAGAACGGATTATTTTTTCAATCGGATAAAAACTTTTGATTTTATGATTTTTTTTTTAATTCGTAACAGATATTGGTCTTCGCACACATTACTTCACGCGAAATTGTTCATATTAAAAAACTAAAAATCCGACCCCTTTTAAAAATAAGAAAAAGCTTCAATAAAGCATGACACTTGAAATTTAGGATGGGGGGGGGGGGTAGAGTAAGAGTTTAAAGCTCAGCGTTTTTTAACGTTTTAGCTGCTAATTAAATATTACCATTATTTGAAATTTTAGAAGCACAATAAAACATGATGTTAAATATTTAAAAATAAGGATGCCGCATCAAATTTCGTGCATTAGTTCTTCAAATACAGCACCTACAAAATTTATGTCACAGACAGGCAGAGTGAGTCATAGACTCACGATTTGTAAAAACATATTTTTTGGAATCTCTGACCCCTAAAACGTGTAAATGCGTCAAAAACAGGAATTAAAAAATTTTCACAAATCAAACAATTATTGTAAAGACAGAAGAAAGTAAAATAAATAAACGAATGAATTTTAAATGAACTTCGCTTATTTCAATACATGTGTTTGAGCTGAGCAGATTCGTTTGAAAAATTTTGAATTGGAGCTTAAACTTGATTAATTTTTGAGAAATTAAATTTGAGTTTGAAATAATTCCTTTTTTTGTGAGCGTGCCAAACAGTGGTTGGCATCAATTACAACACGTCAAACTGAATTGGCCTAGGATAAACTAGATTGGACTAGACTAAACCAGAAGATTGGCACTGAAGCGGTTTTTGGGATCAATAAAAACACGCCAAATTCAACTGGCCTAGGATAAACTAGATCGTCCTAGGATAAACTAGTTCAGACCAATAAATAGCAGGCTAAACTAGTTTATCCTAATGACATTTCGGCCAAACAAGTTTGGCCTAGGAAAATCTAGTTTATCCGATGGGCGTTCGGATAAACTAGTTTGGCCTAGGAAAATCTAGTTTATCCGATGGGCTTTCGGACAGAATAGTTTGGCCTAGGAAAAGCTAGTTTATCCGATGGGCGTTAGGACAGACTAGTTTGGCCTAGGAGAAACTAATTTATCCGATTGGCGTTAGGATAGACTAGTTTAGCCAAAGCCAATCTAGTTTGGCCTGTAACATATATATTTAAAAATAAAGATTGGGTTGGTAAAGATTCAGACCAATAAACAGCAGGCTAAACTAGTTTATCCTAATGACCGTTCGGCCAAACTAGTTTGGCCTAGGAAAATCTAGTTTATCCGATGGGCGTTCGGATAAACTAGTTTGGCCTAGGAAAATCTAGTTTATCCGATGGGCTTTCGGACAGACTAGTTTGGCCTAGGAAAAACTAGTTTATCCGATGGGCGTTAGGATAGACTAGTTTGGCCTAGGAGAAACTATCCTATTGGCGTTAGGATAGACTAGTTTAGCCTAGGCCAATCTAGTTTGGCCTGTAACATATATATTTGCAAATAAAGATTGGGTGTCACCCCTTAGAGGGTGACACCCGGGGCGGACCGCCCCGTCCGTTCCCCGTTTGCTACGCCACTGATTTACATTGAAAGTAATCTTTTACCATCATTGTCGAAAAAGTTTACTTCTACTTGCTTTTCTGTGATGATAATCTCGAAAAAAAAAAAAAAAAAAAGTTAATTAAAGAAGTTTGTTAAGGAAAAATGCACAATAGCTTCGAAAGTCTTAGAATTTCTATTTGTGTTTAACGCAGCTTGTATATTTGAGAATATATTTTTATTCCCTTCTTTAGATGAAAAAAAAAATCTACGAGTAAATTAAGTTCTAGAAAAGACACTGAAATTTAAACATACATGAGAAATCTATACTTGGTTAAACTGGTCTGGTTCACAGCAATCGAATTGAAGTTTGTGTATGCAAGATGATATATATTTTATCCAAAAGCATGCACAGGCTTAGTAGAACAACTTATATCAAAATTGCTTTCCTTTTTAGTGCAGCATGTCCCTAAAGAGATTTTGTGCCATTAAACCACATACAACCAGCCAATCAAATTGCTTTACGTTATTTTGGATATTACTACTATATAATCATGATGCTATACTACCACTACCACATACATGAATTACAAATAAAAGAAGATAACTGAAGCGCCAATTTAGCAATATTATCCTGCGGTTTTGACGATTTCCGGCACAGTGGTTGTACGTCGGGACCACCTAATGAGGATTCAAAAATTACAAACGGCACCAAGATTTTTTTTTTTAAATTTTGCTTTTACAATGAAAGTTGAAAATAGCAAATTTTTAACTTCTAAAAAAAGTAGCTTTTAAATTCCGATGTCAGTAAATCATTTCACATTTTATGAACAGAATATACCTCTGTGCCCCTAAGTATTAAGTGTGTGTGCTTTGTGGGCTAAGTATTAACTTGATGGCCTTGGATTTACTTTCTTTTTTGTTTTTCCATAGAAAATTTTAGATACATGTTAATTATTTTATTAAATTTGTTAAATATTTACGGGCACTCAGAGTACATTCACGATATTACTGTAGCAAATACGAGGGCTACTTTTAAAGTAAGAGCCGTTTAAGAATTTAGAAAAAAAATTGAGACTTATATTTGAAAGGCACACTATGCAGCTACTTCTTAACAAAATCACGGTATAAATTAAAACATTTACCATAATGTACAACAGCTTGTTAATTCCATCTTCATAAAATGCTGTCGTCCTCCTATTACACATTCGGATTTGTTAATTCCATCTCGCACCACTCTCTCAAAACATAATTTTTTAACACTCGTTTTGATAACATGTCCAAGAAAAATATAATTATTTATTATAAATATAATTATTTATAATTATTAATTATAATAAATATAATTATTGATTTAAATAATGGCGCCAATAGAATATAAAAATAGTTACCAGTGGCTGCCACTAATGCGTATCTTTATATTCTATCAGCAGCATTATATTTAAAATATAAGTTTATAGTGTATTTCTCTTGTATATGTGAGTGTACTATGTAAATACTTTTGAAAATATTGTTAATGTTCTTATTTCTCTTATTTATACTCTCATCTATTTCATTTATTTTGTATGGTGCCCTTAAAGGGCTTTTGCTTTTTTTGGGACCCGGCTTCCCCCCCTCCCCCCTTTGTTTGTGACGTTCTGTTTGTCAGACTTTGGCTATGACTCGAATTGTTTTATGTATCATTTCTCTACTAGAGATAAGGAGTCGATCTCTCCAGGCACTCTGAAAACTATCTCATCCAAGTCCAAGTGTTAAAAAATTCTGTTTTGCGAGAGTAGTGCAAAAAAAAAAAATCCCAAGGTTGAATAGGTCGGCGGCAAAATTTTATGCAAATGGAATTAAGAAGCTGCTGTACGTTATGATAACTATTTTAACAAATACGACGATTATGTTGAGAAGTAAGTGCATAATGTGCCTTTCAAATGTAAGTAATGAAAAATGTTTCCTTTCATTTTTTTTATTCGTAAATGAATCTTACTTTAAAAATAGCCCTAGTATGTCTCTTATTCACTACACAAACTTGCATTTCATTATCAGCATTATCTAATTTTGACTTCGTGGTATCTTATCCCAAAGTTTGGGAATGCTTGAATTAAGTTTCAGTGAATTCCCGAGTTTTGAACATTTCTAATATTTTATATACATCATCTGAAGTATCGTCCTTTATTATTGCGCTCAAAGAACAATTTCCTCAATTTCAACGCATTCTTCGGTTGGTTGGTTGATTTTTGTCGTCCGATTATCTACGCTAATGGGATATAGGACCAGGGGGAGTGCCCTCCGTGGGGGTCTTTCTAAGGGAACCTAACCCGTATTTACGCAAGGTTCGAAGAAAACCACGGAAAACTCCGAACGGTTAGGCCGACAGCCGCGATTGGGTTCGAACCCAGCACCTGCCGTCTACCAGTTGAGAGGTCCGAACCTCTCGGCCACTGGTGGGGCCGCATTCTTCGGATAAACATGACAATCAAACTACTGTTGTTTCAAAATCAATTTTAAAGCAATCTTTTATGTTTTTAAAACTTACACAATGTTTTTGAGTTATCATACAATCTGATTTACTTGTTATACTTCTTGTTAAACCCATTTTAAAACTTCTTAATACCTATCTACCAGGAATGCCCAATTTAATAACTTGGAATATATCCTCTTATACCAAAGATATAAGCCGGCCATCCATTTCGGCCGTATCGCGTTTGATGTCCGAGAAGGCCCATTCATCTTCCGAAGTGAATGCAATGACTTCCTGACTTATAGGACGCAACTGGATTAGATATCTTGGATTAGATATCTCGACCTTAACCTCTTTAGACCTAGGATGCACAAATGTAAGCCTCTATTCTTTTCCCCATAAAAAACTAAATTGTTTGATTGTTTTACATTTTAATTTATATAGCTTAATGATTTTTTTAAAACAAGACCAATAAATGACGGCAATGATGCTGATTTTCCACATAAAACAAATGTAATTTTGATCTGAATTTGAAAAATACCTTATAAATAATTTGGGCAAGAAAGTGGAAAATTTTCATAATTATTTAACTAAATCACTCGATAAAAAAGATTTGTAGATCATTTACTTGTTTAAGCCGATCGGTTTGTGATTGTGTGAGTTTAGGCTTTCGATGATCTAATTGATATTTAAAGATAGCTAACACTTTTTTACCAACATTTGTGAATCTAAATTACCTGTTATTTAATGTATCAATTACAGGAAAATAGGCTATTTCTGCCATCTGTGGTGTCATTTTGTTTGTACAAAAACAGTAGATATGTATTTATAGAGTTTGACTGAGAGGTTTTTCCACATACCACCACCTCATGATATTTTTGAATGAAATATAATTTGATTAGCATATTGAAATGCAGCAGGTCTGCCAATTCACATCATGGTGGAAACTCCCTGCAGATCTGATTTTACGCGTTGCTAGGTAGATTTATCATCGTGTTTTCTGGAAATAAAAGGTATGAAATCATGAATGACTGGGAGCAAGAAAACATTATAATAAAACTTACCAGTCAAGTTTACCAGATTTGTAGGTGATTTCCACAGAGATATAACTTGACACACCAATTGAATTTGCCCTCAATCGCACCCCCTACTCCCTCCTACCTCCTACCTCCTACCTACCCTCCTCCCTCCACCTACCTTCAAATAAAGAAAAAAACGTACTCGTTTACAATCAGATAATTAAAAAAAATCCCAAAAATTGGATAAATTGAAACAAATCGGTCATTTACTACAAAAACATGTTTCACGAAAGGACAAAAATAGAACTTTAAAGCACGAATTCGTAGACGAAACCCAAAATCTTAATACAACATTGAAGACAACTGAAAAATACAACAACAGAGTAAATGCATGGTATTAAAAGAGGTTCAATCACTTAAAAAATGCAGATTTATTTAAAATCGACATTTGAAAAGAAATAAACGATTTTGTTGAAAAGAAGGTAGAAGAAACTTTTTAAAAATCCCAATCAATGAAAAGTAGAACAAATTATACACAAGATCAAAATCTATATCCTATGTTCTACGCACAAGAAGTAGATTTCCGCCTTTACCACCACCCAGTAAATCTGTTTTGATTCTTAATTTAACAGAGAAAAATTTAAACCACATGTTATCAAAGAAAAACTAAAGAATATACCAACAAAGAATTTTGGCATTTTAACATCGCAAAACTATTAAATTCTGAAAGACAGTGGTTATTTGCGAGACGCAAGACAAAAGAAACTCATTAATGAATAAGCTTAAAAAAAATGATGACCTAAAAACATCAGTCTTCATTTATGAAAGTCAGCCAAAAACACTGAAACTCATTTTCTTTGGAGTAAAGCCATCAATAGCAGTTCCACATAAAAAAAAAAAAAGATGAACCCATCTATTATCAACTCAAAGGATACCTACTACAACGACTTTCTGACACCAGCTCTACAGAATGCAGTAAATAGAGACACTTTCCATAAATTCATTAGGGACAGCAAAGGAAAAACACAATACTGTCAATATCATCTTGTAATTTGATAAAAAGGATATATATCAGTTTGAATACTGTGGCAAGATTCTCATTGGTTTTAACTGCTGCTTAGTTCTCAAATTTTTAATAAAGCTCAACTGTTTTAAATGTCACAGGTACGAACGTATGTCCAAAGATTGCAAAGAGTGCATCAGGTGTAGTTTCTGTAGTTAAAAACACTTATCAGACAATTGCCCAAAACCGTAGTCGCAACATTTTTACATGCATTAATTGTCATGAACATTCACTTACCTTATCAGGAGACCAGAAGAATACAGATAAAGGCAAGATAAAAAATACGTAATCATTCACTTTTTGATTTCCACTACACAATTTTAGAGATGAATTTAAATATTTGAAAGATAGGTATCATAGCAATCACCAAAATTCAGATTAGTGCAAATCAGCTTAAATAAACAACGTTCAGCAACAGCGGTTTTATTTAAATTTACTGTCAATAAGGATTGTCTGATTTAATTATCTGATCTAAGATGCCAATCTTTAAAATGGAAGGCCAACAGGACTTCCAAAAAATACTTCCGGATAGGACTTCCGACATACTACAGTTCCAGTCCCAGTTAATAATAATAATAATAATAATAAATACACATAAATTCCAACGATCCCCAAAGACACATTCCAGTTAAAAAAAATAAAATAAAAACATCTGCCTCGTATAGAATACAATCGAATCAAAGAGTAGGCATTAAAAGTATGAAATAGAGCATAAAAAATTCACATACATTGGTAAATTTCGAAAGGTTGTTAGTTGATTCCCTTTGCCATTAGTGATAGCGACGCTAGTCAATGGTGTCAATACTGATTTTGCTGTAACAATTGTTTGTATGGGTCCAGCAATTTTCAAATCATACCAGGAAATTCTTTGGTACCAGTATTTTGTTATAGAAAATTTCTATTTATATAAGGCGAAATTTTGCTGTTGTATAAACCAGATTCTTTTTTCTATAAAAAAAGTGATATTTTACCTAGAAAATATCGATACACGTATGAGCTTTAGTAACTGTCCTATCTTATATGTTTATCTATGGCCTACATTCACATGGACACAGATATTTTTTCTCACAATGCTAATAAGAAAACTTTCCAGGAACTATACTCGATACATAATATTTTGCTTAGGTCTCAATGTAAATCGGATCGTCAGACGATGATTAAAGATTAGTTTAATTAAAGTTTGTTTGTATGTTCGATAATAGAATTTAAAAAAAATATTTAATTACAGATGTGAAACTTTTCATAATTATCACCGTTGTTTAAAAATAAAGTAACCCCCTAATTTAATTTTTTTTCAATGTTTTAACTTTTTTTCTTCTGTTAAACAATCAAAAATGAAAACAAAATCAAATTTATATGACTGCAGCATTGTATTTCAAGATTTTACACCTTATGGTCATAAAATTTAGGTTGTATTTTCTTCTCAGTTATAAGTTGTTCAAGAGCGGTTCCTGAAAGACGCATAATCTGTGCTTTATTGGATTTTAGAATGTTTTAATATTCATGTGCCAGCAATCTCGAATATTGGAGTATTGAAGAGATCATTTACACGGAAAACAGGAGGTTGTGAGCTATCCTTTACGGACAAATACTATGTTGTGTCCGAGAAAGTCCATTCACCTGTTGTGTTGCGTGGTGTTTACATCCTGGCGAATGGAGTGAGGCAATAGGATTGGACAGGTAAAGCCATTATTAAAGAAATCGTGTCAGACAGTAATATTCGAAGAGCATATCGCTTAAATTAAAGCTTCTGCACCTTAAATATTCATTTGGATGTGAGATGCATAATGGAATTACAGTAAATATACTTCTGAATTCATCCATTCTAGATTAAGTTTCTCACATTAAAATTTTATTTTGTGTTATTTTTGGGATATATTAGTAGGAAAAAGGATACTTTTACCCTCCTGATTTTGGATAACATGTAATATAAATATTCGGTAGATTAAAATTCTGATTACTTCTGAAACATTATGTGTACTTTTGTATTTGATATTCTATTTTATAATTGTTATTAAAGAATTATTCCTGTATTTCGATACGTTATCACAATGAATGTCGGAAAACAAAGCATGAAAAATATCTATTGCACTGACAAAAATAAATAAATAAATAAATAAATAAAATAATAAATAAAAAAAAAACAATGTTTTATGTTTTCTGAACTTAAACAATAATTATTAGATTATTATATTCATTCTTTTATACTCTATTACATTTGCGTAAAAAGAAAAAAAAAAAGAAAAAAAACTTTGATTATTTTTAATACGTACACTACCAGAGACAGGAACCTAATGTGTAACATTCTTAGGTGCGTTCGTAATTATGTAAATAAGAAAACCTATAGTCATCGTTCAGTCCACCCGTCTGTCAATACGCATATAACAGAGCAAAAACTACCCAACCGAATCGTTTGAAATTTAAAATATATAATTGTTGCATTGTTGTTGCTAATTTTTGAGGAATGTATGATCGAATTTGAGCAGCAAACAGAGACTTGTGAAAACTTTATGGGAGCTCTTGTGGTTCAAAACACATAACGCTAAAATACAATTTTCTTTTAGTGTTTGTTTTCGGGAAACAAATCTCTCTGTCTGAATCAGATCTGCTTTATTTTTAGCGAATTAGGGATGAGCAGAGTTCGTTTACCTGCGTTTTTAAGTGCGTTCGTAACTATATAAATACGTAGCACCTATAGTCGTCCTTCAGTCCGTCCGTCTGTCCTCATATAACAGAGCAAAAACTACCTAACCGAATCGTTTGAAATTTAAAAGATATAAATTTTACATTATTTCGTTGAATCCTTTCAAATTTTATGAAAATCGGATACATAGTTCAATTACAGGGTTAATTAAAGTTATTCCATTACATTACAGTCAATGGACAAAAAAAAAAAAAAAAAAAAAAAAAAAATGTTTTAAGTACATTTTAATGATGTTACACTCTTTCAAACATAGTAAAATTTATATGCATCTAAGAAGTATTTACTAAAATATACATCATTTACAATTTATGTTGCAAAGAATATTTGTTAGTAATTTACAAGGCCACACAAAACTATTCCGTTACATAATTACAGGAGGAAACATTGTTTAGCGCGCGCTCTAATAATATAAAATATGTCCAATTTTATTAAACTGATATACATTGCCAAGTTTCACTACAAGTTACATCCTGTATGATAGAAATCAGATAGTATTTACAGGGACACACATAAGATTTCGGTTACTATATTTTATTAGAGATTATACAGTATCCGAAATACTTATACTAGTACATCAAGATCTGAATATTTTTAAAACTTCATTAAGGTACGAACGCTTCTCATTTGCCACGTTTTACATGCAATTTCCGACTTGTTATTTATAATAGATTGTTTGCTTTTTTAGAGAGAAAAAATAATTTTTATTAAATTCTGATTAAAATACATTTGTCATATTACTTTTACTGATTTTGATCAATTTTATAAGTCTTAACATGAAAATAGTGTAAACGGGTAGTAAAATTTCATTGGTATAGGGTGGATTTAGCATAAAAAATTGGTTCTTTAAGGTGGGTAGGTATGATTTGGACAAAGATTTTTAATTTTAGGATAGGGTTGTGCATAGCTTCAGACTTCAAGTTCGAAACCCCATGTTTTATTACATTCCAATAATTTAAATTCTGAAAAATATTTAATACGGACAGGGGTATAATGAAAACAAAGGGTGTAATTTGTTTTTTTTTTCTCTTTTCTCAAAGAAATGTAATAGTGTACATTCTAGACATTTGCATGTAACCGCTATTTTTTATTTATTTTTTACTATAGTACTGCATACGGATTTAAAATATTGAAATATTTTACCTTTTTCTTAATCATTTTAGTAAATTTGGATTAACTGATGTGAATATTCCTTACACAGTGAAACTCGTTTAAGAGGGACCCTAGAGTATTTCGTATCTTAAGCGGGATCGTATCTTATCCGGATTTCATAGATTCTCTAGTAATAATGCATAGAAAAACAGTGCACATTGATATTAACGTATTTTAGACATTTATAACTCTTATTTTATTCATTTCGAACTATTTTTAGATATTCTAGAAAATTTGAGTTTAAGATATTGAAAAAAAATTATTTTTCTCAAAAATTTTATTGAATATCTTTTATACAGTAAAAAAATAAATAAAATGCCTTTATACAGTACTCCCTGACAAATTTAAGGAAAAAAAAATAAAAGAAAAATTTTATTAATTTTTAGAAAACAGTAACTAAAATGCATTACATACTTAAAGGGGAAGAATAATGAATTTTCATACTAATTTTTTGAAAGACAAACTAAATATGTGCAAGGAACAATAATTATTCGATACATTATAAAAATCGTGTTGTAATTTTAGTTTCTTGAGAAAAAGTCGTTTACCTTGGTTTGGTGCAACTTAGGGCGAGATTTTATTAGGAAGTTTTGTGTCTTCTTGATGTGGTAGAAAAAAATCTTCAACGGAGGGACCAGCATCCATCGAAGAGGCATACAGTCAAAGTGTCAAAGCAAGATGAACGAGCTCATTACAGATACGAATGATGGTATGGGTTGGTACATCTGTTTCTTTATCCGCATCATCTTTTTCTTCTTCTGAAGACCTGGGTTCATCGGAACTTTTGACTATGCGATTATATCCGCGATTGAACGAACATCACTTCTCACAACCTGATCGTTAATTTTGACAAATGTCCCAATCTTTGCATTCTTTTTTATACTGCTCTTATTCTGTGATGTTAAACTTTTTGTAAAGTGACGCGAAAAAGCAAGTGACAAAAAGAAATTCATAAAAAAGGAACTTTTGAGGGCGATTTATTGTAATAAAAGTAATATAATAATAAAAAGCAGCTAGATAAACGGTACAAAAAATAAAAAGCATAAAAATATAGACCAGTTTCACCAACAACTTTCTCATTCAATCAGGAGAGAGAGCAACCAATGAAATTTTAAATTCATCCACTGCTTTGTAAGGAACAGTGTGTTGGTAAAAGAAATAAAAGCAGTAGTTGTTTTTGTATTCTGTTGAAAAAGAGGGAGCCAATCAGAATTCAGCGTGCAAAAGCAGTGGAAAAGAACATAGTTTCGTGAGAAAAAAGGTATAAAAATAGCATCTTATGAAAAATAAATGAGATTTTACATAGTCTGTCCAAAAGACATGTGATAAACGGATTACATAAGCACAATTTCATATATTAAGCGGGTTTTTGACATCAAAGGAACCAAATTTCTTCGTATATTAAGCGGGAACTATTTTATGCGTACATATATTAACCTCTTCAGACCTGATACATTTTAAGCCATCGTAAAATTTTTCTGCTAATTTTTTCCATCTATTTGTACGTACAGAAACATAATTTTGTAAAAAAAAAAAAAAAAAAAAAAAATTATTATTATTAGTTTTTATTTACTAGCAGCTACACATATGTGCATCTTGGGTTCCTACTACAAAAAAACCACATTTTTTTAAAAAAATTTAAAAAAGAAATTTGGTGGACAATTGATATGTGTATATGCTTATTTTACATGGTATTTTTTCGAAAAGATTATTATTTTTTATATAAAGATACATATTGCACTTTGTACAAATAATTCTTGTTCTTGATTTGCAGCCTTCATACCTATATTTTGAAGCAAAGTTATCATTCGTTAAACGAGTAAAATGTCCAATTATGTCGTATCTAATATCGGAAATTGGCTGCTGTATAACCTTACGTTAGTTTAATTTATAACACGATTATTCAATCGGTAAAGGAATTATAACAGATAACAATTTTCCAAGTGAGTTAAAAAGATCTCGACCAGGATTCCAACCAGGGATGCATTGGCTGAAACCACCAATGCTCTTCCAACTGAGCCATCTTGGATGAATACTGAAGAAATAATTCACCCATCTAACCTCAACGCCCTTATATTTTATCAGTACTTGTGCGATCTCCGAACGATACTGTAAGAGAGATAATCTGTCTTTTCGAAGAACTTCACCCACTTTGAGATTTCGGATGTACATTATCCAACAATTGGAAATAACCAAATCTATAAATGTACAAAAACTTCTGTTGGCCACTTTTTGTGTGAATAGCACAACGGTAGTAAGCTAAAAACCTATCGCTTAAATCTGCACCACCCATACACGCATTGTATGTGCTCACAATTAAAGGTTGTGTTACATCAATTTTACATTTTCAATAGTTTACAGACGTTACAATCGTCATTGCTCATCTATCTCCTGCAAAATGATATGAATTAAAACTGCTAGCGCTATCTCTTGCTAAAACACAACGTATGATCTTTAGACCACCTAACCTAACTGCTCTCAGGATCACTATCGGTGCAAGTTGAAAGTAAAGTTACACATTTGTTGCCTTTTCATTTAACTATTCACATATCCCATTCTCCACGTTGCAGGTCTTGATCATTCTTAAATTTTTACCTGCTGCTCTAAATCTTTTGTTCATGCTTATTCCAATTTGTTTAGATATTGTTCCTCAATAAAAAGTCTGTACATTTTACATTAATAAAAAATTGGTCCGTGAAAATCACCAAAGAAAACAAAATGAATGTAATAAGTAACCGGTTGAGAATCTATTCAGAAGAAAAAGTCATAGGTTGCCCACATCAGTTTCTTTACTCTTAAAAAGATATATTATTTATGATTTTTTAAATTAATGTTTAATTTAAAACATCAACAAAATGATTTCTTATTTATAATTAAGTATATTTTTTGAATTATTTAACAACTCTTTCACTGCACCAATTAGGCATCATTCAATACAACATTTTTAGTACGATGACTACTTCCCAAAAACTCGGAATTAAAGCCGGAGGTGCACATTCGTGCACTTTACAAATTACGTCTAATTTAAATAGATATTATGATCTAGTTAAAAAAAATAAATGATTTATGTATTACTGAAGTGTTTATGAGCAATCTTAAAGATTATTGAGAATAAATATTAATTTTCTAATTTAAAAAATGTACTTGCTTTTTTGAAGTCTTGTATTTGTCGTCATTGCTCATCTATCTCCTGCAAAATGATATGAATCGAAACTGCTAGCGCTATCTCTTGCTAAAACTAGAAAATGCTAACACAATGCACAAATGATAACCCCTGGTGTCAATAAAATTATTTTAAATAATAAGTGAGATACGCAATTGAAATCAAAGGTACACAAATGTGCATCTTGGGTCTGAAGAGGTTAAGAGGGTACACACAACCCAAGCACACACACACAAAAAAAAAAAACCCAGTGTAAATAATTTTACATTGGTTTAATAGGCAGTTTTCAAGGGACCGAAGATAATCCGTATATTAAGCGGGATCGTATCTTAAGCGGGCGTATCTTAAACGTGTTTCACTTTATTACATTTATTATAAAATGAATGTTGTCCAGTTAAACTGATAACATTGAGTCATAGGCTATTCACACTAATTGTGTATTTCAGCCTTCTTTTTTTTTTTTTTTTTTTTTTTTTTTTTTTTTTTTTTGTCAAGGAAAATGACCCTCGAAAAACAAATTAAGGTGGCAGGATTAGCTCCCCCATTTCCGTCCTTTATACTTGATGATTGAACTCCCAAAACTAATCAGAGATACGCTTTATCAGAATGAATCTATATACAGAATTCGAAGCAAATCGGATAATTCTGCATAAAATCCAATTTATTAAATTTAAGAGGGGCTATCCCTCGTTTTCTCCTTTATACTTAACCATTGCACCCCCAAAACTATTCAGGGACTTACCTTATCATAAAGAACATATATCCAACATTTAAATCAAATCGAGTAGTTCTATATAAAAATACATTTATCTACTTTAAGGGAAGGAGGGTAATCACCCGTTCTCCTGTTTATACGAAACAAAAGAATTCCAAAACTCAGAGAAGCGTCTTATCAGTATGAACTTATATTCGAAAATTGAAGCAAATTGATTAATTCCGCTTGAAAAATCCATTTACCTAAATTAAGATGGATAACTCCCAGATCCCCCCCCCCCCCTTTATGCTTAACCAATGAATCCCCGAAGCAAGTCAGGCAAGCGCTTTATCAGAATGAACCTATATTCAAAATTTGAAGATTATCAATAAATTCTGCATGAAAAGCTTATTTACCTACATTAAGGAAGGATTACCCCTATTCCCTTCCCCACCTTTTACTTAACCAATGAACATGCCAGACTAATCATGCAGGTGCCTCATCAGAATGATCATATATCCAAAATTTGATGTTAATCGTCAAATTTTGCGTAAAAATCTTATTTACCAAAATTAAGGGGGAAACCCTATTCCTTCCCCTTTATATTTAACCAATGAACATCCAAAACTAATCATGGAGGCGCCTCATCAGAATGATCCTATATCTAAAATTTGAATGAAACATTTTAGTTCAGCATAAAAATCTAATTTATCTAAATTAAGAGGTGGAATTAGCCTCCCGTCTCTCCTCTTCTTATATTTATCTAATGAACATCCAAAACTAATCATTGAGGCGCTTCATCAGAGTGATCCTATATCTAAAATTTGAATTAAACATTATAATTCAGCATAAAAGTCCAATTTATCTAAATTAAGAGGGGAAATTAGCCCCCGTCTCCCTTGTTATACTTATCCAATGAACATCCAAAACTAATCAGGGAAGGGCCTTGTCACAATAAACGTATATCCAAAATTTGAACGTATATATATATATATATATATATATATATATATATACATAAAAAACGGGCGGACACATAAGCTCTCAGGCTTTGATAGCTTGTGAGCTAAAAATGGAATTAAGTTAAAAATCAATAAAGCGATTTATTCAAACAAAATAAAAATAAAGATATTTATTCATCAAATCTAAAAACAAACAATATTCCATTATTTCTCGTCTCTTTGCCTATATAATATTATTTTGTCTTTAAAGAAATTGCTTTTTACCATCATCACAGAAATGTCATTAAAAAAGTAATTTCTCGGAAGTTACTTGGAAGTAATTTTTAGGAATTAAATAAGTATACCAGATCTCTTTTTTTAATTGTTTTCTTCTTCTTCAATCCATGTAAAAAGTATTAAACGCTGTTTGTTTTTTAAAACTTCTTTTTCTTTTAAATTTTAATGGAAGGCGCTAAAATCATTACTTAAATATTTTTTAACTGTTAATAGCATCAACAAACATTTGAAAATCTATTTTTTCCCTAGCAAAAAAGTATTTGAAAAATTAAAAATGCCGTCGTTAGGATGAACTCATTCAAAAATATTTCAGTTGGATGAATTAAAAGAAATGTTGAAGAAATGTAATTTTCCCTTAAAAATAACACTCCTTATTTAATTCCCTTATAAAAAGGTTTAACATGCAACTTAAAAAAATATTCAGTTTAAAAGCTGTGGTCGTATTTAAATGCATTTCGAGTTAATAGATGTCAATAACTCTTTAGTTTGAAGACAAGATGATTAACTTTTTTTTTGCCCTTGGCAGGATAAAAAACTCAGAAAAGCTACTATGAAACGTTTTCTATCAATTTATTGACAAATGGTTTTTTACTTTAAAGAAAAACGTGACTTCTGAAGCTTAAATGTATGAAAAAATAGGTTTTTATTTCTTTAAATGTGTAATCTCTAATCACAATATTGTTTACACTATCTATTTAAGTAAAAGATAATTTCAATATTTGATTTTAATTTGAAAATGACTTTAAAAAATCGGTAATTTTCAGTTAACCGATGGTTAGAATATATTATGTACAATGTACAAAATCTCCCTGCGTGACCACCTCCATTAAGCGATCGCCTCCCCGAGCGACTTTTTTTCATGGAACGAAATTTATTGATATAGGCTTAATACTAATTTTATTTCCATTCAGTGACCATCCCAGTTGAACTTCTTCCATGGGCGGCCGATTTGATTGAAGAAAATGAAACAAATACAGTTTTTTTCCCTGTCGCTTGAAAAGGGTTTTATTAGCAAAATAATCCCGTCGAGTACATTATTCCTCAAACTTCTAAAAAATAGTTTATTTTTTTTTTTTTTTTATTTATTTTTTTTAAGTATTTTAACCCCTTTTTGCTTTTTTAGACATAAATTAAACTCTGATGTTTGTTTGTTTATGTTTATGACGGACAATTATCTATACTTAGGATATAGGCCTTAAAGGAGGGATGCACTCCGTGGTGGGGGGTCTTTCAAATGGAACCTAACCTGTATTTACGCAAGGAAATCCAAAGCTCGAAGAAAACCACGAAAAACTCCGAATGATTAAGGTGACGGCCGCGATTAGGTTCGAACCCAGCACTTGCTGTCTAGCAGTTTCGGAGGCAGAACCTCTCGGCCACTGGTGGGGCATTAAACTCTGATGACGAATTGAGAATGACTTCTAATAAACTTCCCTGCCTTATTCTGTCAGGAAACTCTCAAAGAAATAGATAAATTATTAAAATTATCATTGTTTGTTCACGTCAAAAAAAAAGTATATATTTAAAGAATTTTGAAAGGAATTAGAAATAAAAGTTATAAAAGATAAAACCGTAAAATCAAAGCTAAAGTCAATGTATTCAATTTGTAAACTCTGCAGTAATCAACTTAGATTTTGATACTTAATTTTTTATATTTTTCCCGTATAAAAAGTAAATTTTACTAACATTAATTGTTGCAAAATGCTAACATTAACTATTAGCTTTTTGCAAAAATTAAAATCTAGATTTAAATATAACCTCCATTAAGAGTCACCTCTCAGAGCGACCAATTTTTATTGGAACGGAATATGGCTGTTTAAAGAGGTTTTATAGTACATATGTAGAAGCTATATGTGTATATATATACACACACACACACATATATATATATAATCAAAAAGTTAAAAAAGTTTTAAGTAAAACTTAAAAATCTATATATATATATGTATATATATATATATATATATATATATATATATATATATATATATATATATATATATATATATATATATATATATATAAATCTATCTATATATATATAAGCTATAAACCGGGTGTCCAGTAAATAACTGACCCATTTTGAATTTAAATAACAAATAAACGGTTTGAGATAATAATGCGCGGTTTGCGGTATTGTTATTAGAAAATCAATAAATTTTTAAACATGTACTTTGTTAGTATAGTTCAAATTTCGGAAAAAATATCGCGCTGGGGGTAACAGGCTGTTTGAATACAGACATAACTCTAATTTTCATAATATGAGATTTTCGGCTGAATCTGAATCTGTATGTTGTCGAATCTGAATCTATATGTTGAATCGACTCTCGAATCAGCTTCAGAAATAGGGTAAGTTGGTTGGAAAGTGATTTAAAATAATATTTGTTGATTGAACCATCTGTATTATATTTCCTCTCCTCAGTCTTGAGACTGAGATATTATTTTAAATATTATACATTACATTAACAAAGTGCATATTTTAAAATTTATTTATATTCTAATAACAACACAGCAAGCCGCCCATTTTTATCTCAAACGGTTTTTTTGTTATTTACATTCAAAATGGGTCAGTGATTTACTGGACACCCGGTGTATATATATATATATATATATAAGCACATATACAAATAAGTATATATATATGTTTGTGTGTGTATGTGTGCGTATTATGCACACGTGTCCCCAAAAATGACTGATGGATTTTAAAATTCAATAATTTGCAAACGGTGACAGCTAATAAAAAAAATTTTGCAGGAGGGTCAAGTATAACGTCAGGAGTTTTTATTACCGTAACTTGTGATTTTAGTTCGATTTTCAAACAATAGGTGGCGCTGACGGCGATTGAAGGCCAGGTGATCAATGCTGAGTGATGCGTCGATCTTGCCGTCAGCACCGCCTACTGTTTGAAATTCGAATTTAAATCACAAGTTACTGTAAAAAAAAAAACTCCTGACGTTATACTTAACCCTCCTGCAAAAATTTTTTTACTAGCTGTCACTGTTTGCAAGTTATTGAATTTTGAAATCCATCAGTCATTTTTGGGACACCCGGTAAATAGAACACTGGCAACTAAGTAATCGAAAAGTACTAAAAAATCTTATAATGTTTATATCATGCATCGTACACTTCAGTGATTTTTTTCAGTACAACTATTAGTATTTTTTTAATTGAAAAGTAAATCTTTGCTAAATGCACGAAATTTCGCCTTATTTGATTCGCAAGAAAATACTGGTACCGAAGACTTGAAATTTCCAAGACTTGAAATTTTAGGAAAAGTACAAATTTCTCCTCTTCGCTTTTTATTTACAAAAATAAAGTAATGCTCTAAAATGGAGAATAGCCACCATTCAAGAAATGTAATTAAGAACTGGAGAAAAAATGGTTAATATCTCTAAAACTAGCTTAAATTTTAAAATTTAGAGACGTTAAGGGATCCGAGACACATTTTAAAATATAGTTTTTATTTATTGAGTTAAAATTTTGAACTTTTATATCACGGTTAACCATATCATTTTTAAACAAAACAGTATTATAAAACTCCTCAGATTTTTTTTCATATTAATTTAACCTTTATCTACCGACGGTACTTATAAGTAACATTAAAATAACTTATTATAAAATTCTTTGTAATACTGTTTAGAATGAGTTACAGATACATTATTTTATTTTATTCCAAAAGCATTATTGGTTATACAAGACAAAAATATATTTAAAAGGATGATTTCTTTTGCCTTTTCATCTTTTCAGCTTTCTTGGCGCTGAGGGAAGGGGATGGGGGTTTTTCAATTCGGAAATATTTCTATATTTATATTGTAAGAACATCATATTTGTACATTTTATAATTCTACAAAATACTAAGAAAATAATTTAAAAAAAAATGTGTGGTGCTTTTAAAAATTGCACAAAATCCCTGTAAATTCAAATTTAATTAATCCTTCTAAAATCCTTTAAATATTTATTAAATGATTATATAAATCTTTTAATTTTGTTTAAACAATTTGCGTAAAATACTTTAGAATGTAAAATTTTCATGAATTCAAAATACGGTAGATATACAAAAGGTAGAGTACGGTAGAGTACAAAATAATATAAAGGGTTAAAATTGTTATAACTCGTCTAATATTTAAATTATTAGCTTTAATTTTAATTCAGCGTTTAAAAAAATATTCATTGCCGTGAAACAAGAAAAAAAGACAACAACTCAATTATAACCCGAACCAGGAAATATTCAGCGACGTGTAATAGCTTGTTCGAAAGCTTTTAATTTAGGAATTTGCCTTTCGAAGGTCTGATAACAAAATATCAAAAATTAAGGAAATGCCGCCCATTTAAAATTTACATAACGCTATACCTTCCATAATTTAACATCGTAGAAATCGCTCCTTTTCAGTTGCTAATTCAATGATTTTTTTCGAGTTGACATCAACTAAAAAACAACACAATAATTTAAAAACAGAAATGATAACACGTGTTCATTTTTTTATAGGTCAATAAAAATTCAGATTCTATTGATACATTTTTACATTTTTGGAATTGACGTCATTCGAAACATAAAAAAAAAACATTTTTAATAAATATATCATACAGCACGATAGTGCTGTATAGTAGAGCTCAGATGCATCTCTAATGTTAAAGTCCCAAGTTTGCCTCTTAATAACTTTGGACGCAATCATCGGATCGCGACGAAATTCAAAAGGGGAAGTGTCCTACCCTAGATCTCAAAGTTTAAAAAAATTCATCTAGATCGATTAGTTTCGGAGATCCAGAACCCCTGTTTTGTCACTTTTTCTCTTGAAACAAGAAAAAAAGACAAACAACTCAATTATAACCCGAACCAGGAAATATCGAGCGACTTGTAATAGATTGTTCGAAAGCTTTTAATGTAGGTATGTGCCTTTTGAAAATCCTGTCAAAAAATATCCAATATTAAGGAAATGGCACCCATTTAAAATTTATATAACGCTATACCTTCTACAATTTGATATTATAGAAATCTCTCGTTTTTAATTGCTAATTCAATTATTTCTTTCGAGTTGCCACCAAATAAAAAACAGTTCAATAATTTAAAAAGTAATAATAACATGTGTTCTTTTTTTTATAGATCATTAAAAATTCTGATTCTCTTGACAGATTTTTGAATTTTTGAAATTGACATCATTCGAAAAAGAAAATATATATTTTTCATAAACATGTATATAAACTGTAAGTTAATGTCCGTCAAAACAACATCGTACCTTTATTTGAGTGTTTTCGACATCAAAAACAGTTGCTACAATAAAGATATTTCAATTAAAAAGGGATAATTTAGAAAAAAACTTCTATATTTATAAAAATAACCATTTGAAAATGAAGCTATGAAAATATGTGTAGCTACCTATAGTCATAAGAAAATCTGCGTAAATACCGAGAAACTGCAGTGGGACTATCATTTGGACGAAAGCGGCTCTGTTGCCAAATGTCGCCAAGTTTTTCGCTAACTTAGCGATATATCGCCAAATCTGGCGCCCGAAATTACTCCCCAAAATTGAAGCCAACTTGTCATTATTTCCGGTATTTCGCCAAACTAAAATGTCTACTAATAACTTTAAACTAATCATAATAATAGTTTAGATTTGTCAGTTGAAGGTAATTGATAAAGTTCCTAAAAAGATCTGAAAAAGCTATGAAATCATATGAAATACTGGTGGAACTAGAGAGAAAAGTAAAGCTCGATCTAAAAAAATGTTACAATAAAAATTGTGAAATATTTTCAGTCTAAAAATGTGCTTAGAAAAGAAATAGAATCAGATGATCTGTAAAGCTCATGAAATAACCCAAATTTTTGTTAGCTGAAAATGTGGACTGAGCTTTACTGGTGCCTTATATTCAGAATTATATTGATATCCACTCAAAATTATTACCGAGGAAAGTAGTCAATAGCATATATTGTTATGTTGTTTCAAATCAGTTAAGCTCCACAATGCTAAATGAATGTACACCATGAAGTAATAATTAAAGTATAACATTAATATAATCTGGTTGTTGAGGAATTGATGTAGATAAATATGTCTGAACACAAATATTCACTATATAGTTGAATCGTATCGGTTTTGAGTTTACTTGGAGCTTTGATCTTCCACTTATCAAAACTGCTGGAATGGAATTGTGTCAACAGTTTGTACTGAACGAACCGTTCTCATACTTCATTACAGCATCCTGTAACATATGGTTATGAACCCAAATATTTAAACTGCACTGTAAAAAAAAAAGGGTCGATCTACTAAAGAAACTTTAGTAATCCTTGTAATTACTAAAAAATGTTTAGTAATCTTACTCGGTTACTAGAAAATCTGTAAGAATTACTAGAAAAAAGTTAGCAACGAATAGAGTTAATAGTTTCATATTTTTAATAGCTATTACTAAAACTCACTTGGCATGGCCTCGATAGCATAGTGGTTATAGTAACGGACTCCAGGCTAAAAGGTCCCGGGTTCAATACTGAACAGCGCCAAGTACGCCCCGAATGTATGTAGTGTAAGTACTCTCTAATAAAGGGGTTATGAATTTCCTGTTGGAGCTGGTCGCAATGTTTGGTGCTGCCATCTATTGCGTTTTTGCCGAAAATCTATCGCTTCAGAAGTCTGGATGCAGCTCTAAGGAAGCTCCTGCCCTTCGGACGCACGTAATTGTTATTAAAAATAATTTTGGAGCTATTACTAAAAATTTTTACCGAAAAAAAATTTGCTTGGTGGCTCATACTAAAAAATTTTAAGTTAGTTATACAAAATATTTTTTTGTTCAGTTTACAAAAGAAATGCTTGTTTCACTTGCAAAAAAAAGTTTGTAATGGTTACTAAAAAATTCTGTGGAATACAAATTTACTAAAAAATTTTTAGTAACCTCTTGAATTTTTTTTTACAGTGTGGTTCTGGATGATTGAAATACGGAGTGAGTTAAAAATGCCTCTTTTTCCCTTATCGATTTTAAGGCACCAGTAAAGCTCAGTCCACATTTTCGACTAACAAAAATTTGGGTTATTTCATGAGCTTTACAGATCATCTGATTCTATTTCTTTTCTACGCACATTTTTAGACTGAAAATACAGTCGAGTCTCCCTATAACGAAACTCCATACATCGAATTTCTCTATTTAACGAATTTTTTGTAGGAACGGTCCCCTTTTCACATGATTACATTAAAAACAGTCTCTACATAGGGAAATATCTATCTCCATATAACGAATTTTTTCATAAATTGGTCTTAATTTATTCAGTTTTAAAAAAGATTCGAAATCATATGGAATCAATTTTCCATCACTTATTTTTGATTTATCGTTCAGTGCTGAGTTTTTTTTATATTACTTAACTCCTTGTTCTTTAAATCTAAAGAATTCATCCCACCTCCCACACACCTTTCAACATCCTTCTCAAAACAGAGTCAATTAGGTTGTTACACATATAAGAAAGGAATCAATGAGAGGCGCATAAGAGAGGCCTTGAAATGGAAGAAAATGTTAACTACAATTTTTCATTCCTTGCTATTTTTTTATTTTTATTTATTTATTTTTTTTTTTTTGAGAGCGTAACAATTTTAAAATCAAAACAACAAAAAATTACAAATTTCTTCGTCTGAAATTAATGCAAGTCTCCTTATTTGATTTTCATTAAGCTTTCAAATAAATATCTATTCTCTTTTTTTGAAACTGCTTAAATAATTAAGAATTAGAATGTTAGGTTAATATTTACTTTTAAACATTTCAAATTCTTAATTAAAAACATCAAAAATAATATTTGTTCAAAATTTACACATTAAATACGATTTTTAACATCATTTTCTATACATCGAATTTCTCTATATAACGAATTTTTTACTGGAACGATGGATTTCGTTATATAGAGACTCGACTGTATTTCACAATTTTTACTGTAACATTTTTTTTAGATCGAGCTCTCCTTTTCTCTCTGGTTCCACCAGTTTTTTTATATGATTTTAATAAACAGATGACAGGAATCCCATGTATTCAGGCCCTTATTATCGCATGGGCAAATTGGGACTTTGTCCATGGGGCCCAGACCTTAAAAGGCTCCCAAATCCATACATAAAATTTTTAAATTTTTACTTTCTTTTTTCAACTCTTCTATATGTTGAAATTATTAAATTCATCTTAAAGTAATATAACAAATTGCTAAATTATATAAAAAAGTTTTGTTCTGTACTGAAGAAAAAAAGTGTACTTTTATTAAGGCATTTAATTTGGAATTGACGGAGCTAAGAATTTTCTTCTATTTATATCAAAGGTGCGGAAATATGTTTATGCATTACACATACACATACACATGCGTAATCATCAATTCTATTTGAATAACGGTGCAATGATTCGAAAGAGGCCCCCTCATTTATCTTTGCCCAGGGCCTTTATTTGTCATAATCGGGGCCTGCACGTATTAAAGGGCTATTCAAAAGATGTTTTAGAGGAATCGTATTGAATCTATCACCTAGTTCGAATTGCGTGTTATGCCACTTGAAGATCCATTCATATCTTTAAATGAATGGGAAAAGCATCCTGACAAATGGAATGGCGTAACCGTATTAGACAGATAAGTCATATACTAAAGGCAGGGCTGTCCAACCTTTTACTAAGCAGGGGCGCATCTCAGCTCTTGGCAAACAATGAAGGGCGCTAATATTAACAAGGCTCAAAACATGTTAAGAAAATTACCTCACACTATTAGTCGTGATAAACATATATAAATGTATCTCGCATAAGGCCCGTATGGATCTGAATGCTCCGTGTAAAAAAGAAAAAAAAAACCTTCAAAATAACTGTAAATTGGAGTAAATTTCGAATTTTACATTTTTCTGTAAGGGGCTATCTAAAAAATATTTGAACTGCAAGGAGCCAAAAAATTAAACCTCGCCTATTATTAAAATAAAATGGTAATCAGAGATCCCAGATTTTTTGGGGGATAAAAAAACTTGATTTATTTTGGAGATGCAAATTTGCGTTATGTACAGAAACAAAGACAGGCATGAAACTGTGATCAGTCCATGGGTGGTTCCAAAGAGAGATCCTGAAAGAGCTTTCATAATGGAAATCATTTTGCACGATTTTACAGATTTTTTAGAAAATAAAAGGATTAAAATTACTTAAAATTTCCAAAATATGAGTGAGAAAATAAGTCCTTTTCCAATCTCATGAAGTAGATAATGGATCAGTGAAATAACATCAGTGACAATAGCGAAAAAACTGAACCTTCATGCAAAGGCGCGCGTGGGCGCTAAATTTTCTACATTCTACTTCTTAACATATTAAAAAATATATTCCTATGTTTTCCTCCTATCATCATATCTTTATACAAAATAACTTATAAATAATAACTATAAATTAATCCAGAAACGTAATAATACATAATTATTTTTTTAAGTACTTTTTATTTTTTGATGCGTAAAGTACACTTGCAGAGTTTTAAAAACATCTCTCACGAAAATACCAAGAATTTTTAATAAAACACCTTTCAAAAGTGAATTTTATTTAAAAATAAATGCTAGTAAAAGAAAACCTTCAAAAGGGCGCCAAGAAAACGTGCAAAGGGCGCCATGGCGCCCGCGGGCGCCGCGTTGGACAGCCCTGCTAAAGGTATTACATCAGCAATCCCAATAAAGCGCGGCGTTTAATTTGAAATTCCTGCAGCTTAAAGTTTCTATGGATATTGAAATTTATACTGAAATCAGGTCTTAATGCTCTTAATAAGTTCGATAACATTTTTACTTTCTTTAATCTTTACAAGAAAAAAGAATTGGATTCGTGAAAATTCCGGTTTTCGCCAGATTTACACATTTTAGGGGTCAGAGAACCCGAAAAACATGCTTTTACAAAATGTCTGTCTGTGAGTTTGTGAGTCTGTCTGTCTATCTGTATGTTCCATAAATTTTGTGAGCACTCTATCTCAAGAGCTAATGTACGGAATTTCATTAAAATTTACATTCAAGTAGTCACAAATATAAAATGATGCCGATTAGCTTTCATTGACATTCCCTCAAAAGGTGACGCTGCTGTGCTGCTTTTTTACGCAACAGCTGTATCTCGAAAACTAATCCACGGATTTTAATCAAACTTCAGATTTGGTTAGTCCTTGACATGAATTGATGTTGTTTGCATTTCGTCGTAAATCACTCAACAGATTACACTGCTATACTGCTATTTTCACGATCTGTTCATAAGCTGTGTCTCAAGAAATAACGCACGGATTTTCATCAAACTTTGAATTCAATTAATCCTTGATATGAACTGGTTCTCTTTACGTTTTGGTGTCAATCTCCCAACAGGTGGCGCTGCTATGCTGAATTTTTCCCAATTCTCGCAATAGCGTTATCCCGAGAACTAATGCAACAATTTTCATCAAACTTCAGATTCAGGTTTACCTTGATAAAAATTGTTGCTGATTATGTTTTGATGTAAATCACCCAACAGGTGACGTTTTTATGTTGCATTTTCCCCCGATGTCCTCAGTACTCCTATTTTAAGAACTAATACACGGAATTTCATTCCCAGTGGTACCAACTTTTGAAAAATATTGGGTTGGCTCAAAAATATCGGGTGGGCTCAAAGATATTTTCGTAAAAAAGTACAACCAGTTTGTTTTTCTTTGAAGGATGAACAGCTGGTGAAAGATGAGACTTTTAAGTCAAGCTATCATGTTTTGAGATAATTGCAATTTTTTTAAATCGTATTCTCATGCGTTTTTCTTTATAAAGACAGTAATATTTATTGTAATATCATCATATCATGAACATGACTACAAACTGAAGCAGCATAAATTTAAGCATTTACATTTCAGTCATTTTGGATTTATGTCTGTCAGTCGGAAAATTAAAATGCGCGGTCATTGGCAAAATAAATTTTGCTCTAAGTAGAAGAATTAATAATAAAATAATAGTGAAATAATTAACGATATAGAACAATGTAAATTGGACACGCTGGAATTCAACATTATTGGGTGGACTCAAGCCCCGGGCCCAAATAAGTTGGGGCCACTGTTCATGCGAATAGATGGACATAGCTTGTCATTTAATTTTGGCACTGTGACAGCGAATCTTGAAGAATGAGCTTGCATGAGATAGAAGAAAGTTTTGAGATTTGTGATATCGGCCGGCTCCGTGATGACGACGCCAATAAATCTGCGATGACGTTCCATGCCTAGTGCCATGAGGTCTGAAAATTGTCCGCTCCGTGATTTTTCCATTTTTGAAAGAGATTTTTTGAAAGTAACTTTTCTGTTTGAAATGGAACTGAAACGAAGGGATTCAGTTGTTGCCTGGTGCGCAGCAAAGAAAGAGCGTTTTTTTTCGGCGGGCTCGGGTGTGAGCCGTGTATGGTTCAGTTTTTAAAGAACATCGGAAAAGGGTGTTCGAAAGCTCATGCCCGGAAGGGGCAATATGTTTTCAAGTGCATTTTCCTAATGGATATACCTGTACATAATTGTAAATAGCGCAGTGTGGTTATGTATATAGTTTTCATCGTGTACTCTGTGTGCTGGTTTTATTAAAGTGAATTGTGAAATTCTACAGAGAGTGGAGTATATTTAGTTACGACGTCACAGCTAGTAATATAAAATTATTGGTGGCTTGCTGTGGGATACAGGAACTGATATCAAAAGTTCCGCGAACTCATCGTCTCTGCTGTATTATTTTGAAGGCGGACTGAAAAGCTGTGTCGGTCATTGAAATCAGCATTCGAAGATTGTGAATTTCTGCTCGGAATATCAAAGAATCGAACGGTGAGTCCCTATTGTTTCTCTTGCGCGCTGAATTTTGGGGAGGTCTCAATGCCATACGCTTAAATGTTAGAAAATTAAAATAGCGTGTTTCGTTTTGTTTTCTTTTTTTTAAAGGTTATTGCATAAGAGTATTTTTGTGATTTATTATTATTATTATTCTTTGCTAATTGCTGTTTTGTTGTAAAAGTAAAACAAAATAAGAAGTGTAAAAGTAGAATATATTAAGTAGAATATATTTATTTTTTGCATAAAGAGTAAAGTAATTTTCATTGCACAAGCAGTACGGTAATGAACTTAATTGTTTTTTACAGTGTAAAGTTTATTAAATTAGAAAGTTGAGTTTACTGAAATTATTATTGACTTTTTCGTAGTGCATTAAAGCAAGGTATATAATAAAGTAAAGGAATGTACTGAGTCTTTATTATTTTATTGTGCATTTTTTATGAATACTTTAGTTACGGTTTTAATTATTTACTGTGATTAGAGAAAAGTGTTACTCAGTTGAAAAAAAAAAAAAATCTTGTTTCTCTGTGGTATTTTAATGCTATTGTGCTCAGAAAAGTTATAGAAATATTTTGTAATTGTATTTACTTTTTGTAGTGAGATATTTTTCTGAGTTTGATTATGGCTTCATTCTTGAATAGGCAAAATAAAGATGTATTGCTTTTGCTCGCAGCAGAATTTGATACCGAAATATCTGCTGACATTAAAAAAGTGCCTTTAATTCAGGCAATTTTGAAAGCTTCTGATTATGATGAACAAATTGCAAAAGATATGTTAGAAGGGATTTTAGAAGAAAGGGAAAAATTAGCAGAACAGGAAAAATTAAATAAATTAGCGGAACAGGAAAGGTTAGAAAGAGAGAAAGATAGACAATTGGAATTAGAGAAGCTGCGATTACAATGCAGTGCAGATAGTAATTCCTTAGTTTCCCCTGATTCTGTAATGGCCGAAAATAAAGATAAAAGAGTGAGTTTAAAGGATTTAGTTCCAAAATTTGACCCTAAATTAATTGATATTACCTTGTTTTTTATGATTTTTGAGAGTCAGGCGTTAAAAGAAAATTTAGGAGAATTAAATTACGTTTCTCAACTTATACCTTTGTTACCTGTAGAGGTAGCTGAAATTATTGTAAAAGAACCCTTAGAAAAAAGGGATGATTACCAGCATATCAAGAATGTTTTGTTAAAGAGATTCAGATTAGGAGCAGGGGCTTTGAAAACAAAATTTGAGACTCATCAAAGGAAGGCAGGTGCGTTATGGACTGAGCTTGTTTATGAATTAAGAGGGTATTTAGAATACTGGTTAGAAACTGTTGAAGTAAATGATTTTGAATCACTTAAAGAACTAATGCTCACAGAGCAGGTTAAGCGTAGAGTCCCTTTTGCGATTAAAGATAAATTCCTCGATGAGTGGGACGAGATTAAGACAGCGTCATATTTAGCAGAAAAATGTGATAAATTTGAAAGTGTGAGAGGGAATGTTAGGAAGTTTGATAACAAAACGTGGAATAATAAACCATATTTTAGGGATAGGAATGGGCAAGATAATGCTAGAAGTAAAGGGGATCAGGTAGTTAAATCCGGTGGGGTTGATAAAAGAGATAATGTGCGTAGAGATTTTGGAAATAAAGATAAATTTGATAGGAAAAAGCCAATTATCTGTTTTCAATGTAATCGTGCAGGGCACATTAGGCCAGATTGTCCGGATTTAAAACGCAAAAGTTCTGGAGATTTAGTCAGTCACGTGGACGTAGGTGTAAGTTTAGGACAGTGTTTTACACCTTATTTAAAAAAAGCAGAAATTAATGGGATAGAACGAATTTATTTAAGGGATACAGGGGCTGGAATTGATCTTTGTGACCGTAGTTGGATAGATAACGATGATTTAATTGGGGAAGTAACGTGGATAAAGCAACTCTTGGATAATGCGTGTAAATGTTTGCCCTTGGCTAGAGTTACAATTAAAGGGGATTTTGGAATGGTGATTACTAAGGCAGCTGTGATACCGACAGAATTAGAGCAAGGTTATTATTTGCTGGGAAACAAGACAGCTGAACTTATTGAGGAATCAAAAGATAATCCTGTGTTGGTAAACGCTGTAATGACGCGCAGTCCGAAGCGGGAACGTGAAAGGGAGATATCCGTGGTTGAAGTTGAGAATGGATTAGATTTGGAAAATGGAGATAAAGATGAGGTGGAGTTTAAAGAAGAGGAGGAAGGGATGGTTATACCGGAAAAATTAGAGACGGAGACAGGTTTGGTTAATGTATCAGCGGAGAAATTTAAAGAAGAGCAGAAAAATTGCCCTTCACTTAAGCAGTTGTGGGAGAAAGGTAAAAACTCTAATGATAAAGAATTTTGTATTCGGGAAGATAAGCTTGTACGGGTGTCGCTATCAAGGACAGGTGAGGAGAAAATACAATTATGCGTACCGGAAATTTATCGAAGAGAAGTTTTAGCATTGTGTCATGAGCAGGTATCAGGACATTTAGGTACGACAAAGACAAAGGATAGAGTCCTTAGGTATTACTTTTGGCCAAATTGTTATCAAGATATTGAAAATTACGTAAAAACGTGTGATCCATGCCAAAAGGTGGGTAGTAATAAAGATAAGCGTAAGGCCCCTTTAAAACTGGTACCAATAATTTCCGAATGTTTTTCTAAGATAAATCTGGATGCGGTAGGTCCCTTACAAACTAGTAATAAAAATAACAAATACTTAATTACATCCATTTGCCTGGCTTCTAAGTATCCGGATGCCATACCGGTGGTAGATATCACTTCCACTTCCGTTATTGATGCTATGTTGCAGATTTTTGCTAAAACGGGATTTCCGAGAGAGGTACAATCTGACTTAGGAAGGTCTTTTACGAGCGAGTTAACGACCGAATTCTTTCATAAATTTGGTATAAAAGTGTCCCATAGCTCAGTCTGCCATCCGGAGTCCAATTGTGTGGAAAGATTACATTCTACATTAAAGAAAGCCATTAAAGCCTTATGTCTCGAATCAGATCGTGATTGGGAAGAAGTTTTGCCTATGGCACTGTTCGCTTTAAGAACAGTAACGCATGAAAGCACGGGGTTTAGTCCCGCTGAACTCGTTCACGGGAAGAATTTGCGTATGCCACACACTTTGGTGTATGAAAATTGGATGGGTGACGAGAGTACGGACCAAAATGTGGTAGATTATATTTTGAACCTGACAAATAGGTTGAAAAGATGTCAGGAGTTGGCAGTCAAGCGGATTGAGGAATGCCAGGACAAGCGAAAGTTATGGTATGACCGGAATGCAGTGATAAGAAAGTTCAAGGTTGGAGACCAGGTGTTAGTTTTGGCAACCTCTAAATCTCATAAGATGGCTGTAAATTGGATCGGGCCAGGTACGGTCACGGGAGTAATTTCAGAAACGAATTACACCGTTGACTTACCAGAGAAGCGAAATAAGGCGACAATCTATCACGTTAATTTATTGAAACCTTATTATAAGCGGCCGGAATTTGTTAATCTGGTAATTGATATCGATTCGGAAGAGGTGGAAGAAGATGCCGAAATACCGTACCCCATGCCAAACCCCACACAAATTGATTTTTGGGAAATCGTGAACAACAGTGGGCTAGAGGAAAGGGCGACAGAAATTCAAATTAATAATTTTAAGGAAGTCATAGAGCGAAATAAGAAAGTATTTTCTTCAGACCCAGGACGTACTCATTTAGTTGAGATGGATATAGAATTAGTTGATGAAACGCCGGTGAGAGCCAAATCTTATAGAATGTCGCCGAGGCAGATAGAAATTTTGAGGGAGGAGATAAGAAGATTATTAGACTTAGGAGTAGTTGAGGTAGGGCAGTCCGATTTTACGTCCCCCATGATTTTGGTAGAGGTTCCGGGAAAAGATCCTCGTCCTTGTGTGGACTATAGGATACTAAATTCCAAGACTCGAACGGAATTTTTCCCACTCCCGAATATAGAGGAGGTAGTAGAAAAGGTGAGTTCTGCGACCTTTATTACGGTGATGGATTTAACCAAAGGTTATTTCCAAATACCACTGACCAAAAGGGCCCAAAGGTACGCTGCATTTGTGACACCTTTTGGGGTATTTTTGCCTAAGGTCATGATGTTTGGTCTCGTGAACGCTCCTTTCTACTTCTGTAAATTAATTGCCATGGTTCTGGGTGGTCTGGAATCGTTTGCCTTGCCGTATATTGATGATATTGCGGTGTTTTCACTTACTTGGGAAAGTCACATGAAGGATATAGCCGAGGTCCTAAAGCGCTTATTAGAGGCCGGTTTAACAGTGAAACCCACAAAATGCAGATTTGCACAAGACAGCGTGAAATTTTTAGGTCATGAGGTAGGTTCGGGAAAGAGGTCCCCCAGTGATGTAAAAATTAAAGCAATTTTAGATTTTCCAACACCCTCAACTAAAACACAAGTAAGGTCATTTCTGGGAATGACGGGCTACTATTCTCGTTATATAAAAGATTATGCAATAATCGCGGTTCCCCTGACTAATATCTTGAAAGGGAAAGTAAAAAAAGAAAAGATAGAGTGGAATGAGGATTGTGAAAAGGCATTTCAGGAATTAAAAAGGAGGTTGACCCAGAGTCCTGTTTTATATGTCCCTAATTATAGCCAAGAGTTTATTGTGCAGACCGACGCAAGTTTATATGGTGCTGGTATAGTTCTGTCACAGATTCGAGATGGGGAAGAGCATCCCATTTTATATTTAAGTAAGAAATTTTCTAAAGCAGAGCAGAACTACAGCACTATTGAACGCGAATTAGCAGCGATTGTATAAAAAGCTGAATCATTATCTGGATGGGCAGCGGTTTGTTATACAAACAGACCACAATCCTTTGACCTATCTTAAAACAATGATGGGGAAAAATGCTAGATTGACTAGGTGGGCATTATATTTACAGGCATACAATTTTGAGATTAAGCATAGACCAGGAAGGCTTCACGGGAATGCCGATGGACTGAGTAGAACTGAATAATAGTGGGTGTAAATATTAAAATCCAATCATTGAATTCACTCATTTATATTTATTTTACATATATTGAAAATTTATTTAATTGTATTAATTTTGTGTATTATTTAGTATAGAACTTTGTGTTGCATATTCGAGAATAGTACTGTGCCATTCTTTCGGCTCAGATGGATATCTCAGATGAGTAGCTCATTGTGTTTAGTGAATTTTAATCATAAGTTTTTTTAATTATTAATATGCATATATTTTAATAGTGTTCTGGTATTATGACCTCTCAGGTTTGGCGTGTCGGGAGTGACGAGGGGCTCAATGCCGTCTTTCCAATCTTCAATTTTCATAGCTGTATGCACCCTATGAAAATTTCTTTAGGGGGAAGGAGCTGTGATATCGGCCGGCTCCGTGATGTCGACGCCAATAAGTCTGCGATGACGTTCCATGCCTAGTGCTATGAGGTCTGAAAATTGTCCGCTCCGTGATTTTTCCATTTTTGAAAGAGATTTTTTGAAAGTAACTTTTCTGTTTGAAATGGAACTGAAACGAAGGGATTCAGTTGTTGCCTGGTGCGCAGCAAAGAAAGAGCGTTTTTTTTCGGCGGGCTCGGGTGTGAGCCGTGTATGGTTCAGTTTTTAAAGAACATCGGAAAAGGGTGTTCGAAAGCTCATGCCCGGAAGGGGCAATATGTTTTCAAGTGCATTTTCCTAATGGATATACCTGTACATAATTGTAAATAGCGCAGTGTGGTTATGTATATAGTTTTCATCGTGTACTCTGTGTGTTGGTTTTATTAAAGTGAATTGTGAAATTCTACAGAGAGTGGAGTATATTTAGTTACGACGTCACAGATTGACATATCCGACATAGCTTGATTTAAAATACTGTTATATATTAGAAGCTTTACTTGGGCTGTTTATTAATGGGATAGGCCCCCTTTTTAACACGTGTTTATTAGCTTCACCTGTGTGTATGTACGTAATGAAATCTTTGAACTTTTTTTTACCCACTTTAAGACATCTGATTAAATTGAAATTTTGCACACATATTGAGAACCGATGACAATTCATCAATTCAAAATATTGCTGCATAAAAGGATCAAAATAAAAAACTCCGGATAAACGTATCAAAAGCAATTTCAAAAAACTAATAATTACCTGACACCTTAGAAACATGACAATCACTGAAATACACATGAAAACCGTAACTATGCAACCAAAAAACATTTTGAACTTTTTAGTTCGACCTGATATAAAATCGTGTGTTTTAGTTTTTAAAACTATTTAGCAATTATTAGATTCCCTTTACATTTTTTTTATTAAAAAAAGTTATAATTGTGTTTATATTTAATGATTTAATTTATTTTACATTGTTCTTAGTGCGTTATACTTTCTTGATTTTAGATAATATATGTATAAAACTGAGTAGTTTCAAATTTTGATTTAATATAATTTTTTGCATGTTTTCTTAGAGCTCCACAATGCCATTAATCCCAACATCTCTTCATTATTCTGGAACGTGTTTACAAGACGTAAATATTTTCAACCGGGAATTTCATTAAATCAAAAATTCCAAAATAAAATCTAAAATGTACCTTATAAAAATAGGACACGTTTCTTTATGGATATTTTCCAATGTATATATATATATATATATATATATATATATATGAACATGTTTATCTTGTAACAGTCTCCGGAAAATTAAGAGATGTTGGCATCTATACTACATGGCCAAAGATGACCGTCACTTGCGATTTTTGACATTTTGTTAAATATCTAGAAAAGTACATGAGGAATTATCCTTAAACTCCTAATGTGTAAATGTAATAGTACAAGTCATATATTTCCGTGATGATTTTTTTCCGTCAAAACTCCTTAGGGGACCGTCAACAAATTGAAAAAGAATGAACAACTTTTGGATAACCCTGTCAAAACTGATGTAGCAACGGCGCCCAAACTGTAAATTATGATTAAGTGGATTATTGCAATAAACTGTGTTCATTTTTATACCGGTAGCATGCATATTCATAGAGAAGTTATAGTTTTTATACAAGCAGTCCCAAATTTTTGCAAGTTTTTTTTAAATTTATTTATTCTAATTATTTATTTAAGTATTATTTATCCCTCTAGTAGAGGTCTGCACGGGCCGGAATTTCCAGGCCCGGCCCGGCCCGGCCCGTAGAAAAGTTGTTTCGGCCCGGCCCGGCCCGTTGTAAAACTCAAAAGTTCGGCCCGGGCCCGGCCCGGCCCGTTTAAATTTTTATATTTTAGGCCCGGCCCGGCCCGTACAAAAATCAGCGAAAACAGGCCCGGCCCGTTTTGGCCCGTTACAATTTCTACCATTTCTGAAAAATTCCGATTTTTATCATATAACTAAGATTCCTTTAAAGAATACTGCGTACATATCTATGTAATGATTTTACAGTATATTTTACAGCAAATACACATTAACAACGTTAAACAACATGATTACTTAGATTCTTAGGCTTTCAATATTCGAATAAAGATTCATTAAAAAGTTAATATGGCTTAGAATAAAAGAAAAAAGAAAGAAAGCTAAAAACATCGTTAATTTTGAAGTTGTTTAATAAAAGAAGATTTATAAATATATTTCTATATCATTTTATTATAGATTTCAATTCCAAATTCATTCTTAAATTCAAAGAAGCTCCTTTCTGATACATTTCTAAATTCATTTTTTTTTTCTCAGAAACGCATAAGATTAGCAGATATCTTTATTCAGAAACTATATAATCGAATAGCGTTATCCATTTTTTGATACAAGCAATTTAAGAATACTGCAAACAAATAAAATACTGTCATAATTAGCGTTTTGAATAGAATTTCCGGAAGCAATAGCAAGGCAAGGGAGAAAAACCTGCAATCATTTGAGAAACTATTATATCTCAACAAAGTTATGCAAGTATTTTATTTACCAAAAATGAAAAACGCTATTCGATTCCAAATCCCTTCAATAGTTAGGCTTATCACTTTTGTACTTTTACAATTTAAAATTAATCAGAAAATGTGTCAAACTTTCGCATTATTGAGAAATTAATTTAAAAATCATCAAAAAGTATATATCCGAAGACTAAGCTAACATAAGTTCTTTATCACTGTTAATAATTTTACAAATCACGTTTTCTGCCAATAATTAAGTCTAGTACCGGTCCGGCCAGTCTATATGTAGAAAAGTAATGCAAGCGTGATCTCGGACCGGCATGAGTCAGCTAAAAACATATTAAAACGGGTTATACATAATGTAATTCTCCGATGCCGATTCACTGTGCATTTTTATATCGACGCTGTCAAACTAGTATAGCCACATTTATACTTATTCTCGTTAAAACCATTTTCGTTGAAAATAGCTCATATTTTATCGTTTCTGCTTAAATCTTCAGAACGGGCCGGCAGGCCCGAAAATTTTTTTTATCGGCCCGGCCCGGCCCGTCTGGCCCGTTCAATTTTTTTGCCGGCCCGGCCCGGCCCGTTTATGTTGTTTGTCGGCACGGCCCGGCCCGTTGAAAAAACTATTCTAAATCTGCCGGCCCGGCCCGGCCCGTTAGAAAATTCGAAACGATTCCGCCGGCCCGGGCCCGTGCAGACCTCTACCCTCTAGCAACGAGCATCTTAATTTTTTTATTTTTAATTTTCCTTCACCGGTTTTTTGGCACAGAAATTTTTGCCCAATTGAATCAAGAAAATGCCGTCAATAAATAAGGGAAAATTTATAATAAAGAAGTTGAACATTATACTTCAAACTTGGTAACTTAGATGCATTCGTAGTATAATTAGTTTTATAAATATCTTCCTGAAATAACTGCTGCACCCTTATGCAAAAATGTATGAATACAAAATTTTCTATGATCATATATATATATATATATATATATATATATATATATATATATGTATATATATATATGTGTGTGTGTGTGTGTGTATTAAATTCCGTCATACGGAAATAATATGTTCCATCTTAAATAGGACTTCATCACCATGACAACCTAAAATCATTACCTATGATGCTATATCATTGACTTAAATAAATATGATAGGATTTAATAGAAGGAAGAAACTTTTATTAGTATCTGTTGAAGTTTTGATACGATTTTCATGAATTTTCGAATGGCTCGAGAAAATACGGCAGCGGTTATATATCTTAAATTTCCAACCATCCTGTTGGGTCATTTTTGCACTATTATATGCGGACACTATAGGTGCTATGAATTTCTATAAATTACCAACGTACTTAAAAATAACTGGTAGGAATAATCAACGATCTGGGATCTTTATGCGGTGCGTATACCGGTGCTCGTACCATAATAAATGCGGAGCTCGTCTCAAAAGGATTTAGAGGCTACTCCAGTCAAGCGAAAAGACCCGTTTGCTAATGCTAATCCTACGGAAGAAATTTTAAAAGATAACTCTGTTGCATTCCGATATTTTTAAATATTTTTTGGACGTTGTACAGCTAAGATCGATCTGTATGCAGGCTATTTTCTTTTTTTACTTTTTAGATTTTGTTTTTGGATTTTTTTAATGAGAACATTTTCATTTTGGAAACCAGATTCGAAAATAAAAGCACCCCGATAAGAACAATCTGCACTGAAAATCAAAAAAGTAAAAAACGGCCTGCATATAGATCGACCTAAGCTATCCAATACCATAAAGAAAGAAAGAAAAAAAACATTTAAAAATATTGGAGTGCACCCGCGATATCTTGTAAATGAAAATCTTGTAAATGAGTAAATTTTTTCCATAGGATTACCATTAGCGAATTGTCTTTTTCTTTAATTGAAGTAGTCTTTCAATACTTAACTGCTTAAAATGCCAAAAATGAAAATTTCTATTCGAAAATTAATCTGTATAGAAAGATAAAGGGTCTAAGAATTATCCATCTTACACTGTAAAAAAAAATTCAAGAGGTTACTAAAATTTTTTTAGTAAATTTGTATTCCATAGAATTTTTTAGTAACCATTACAAACTTTTTTTTTGCAAGTGAAACAAGCATTTCTTTTGTAAACTGAACAAAAGAATTTTTTGTATAACTAAATTAAAAATTTTTAGTATGAGCCATAAAGCAAATTTTATTAATAGCTCCAAAATTATTTTTAATAACCATTACGTGCGCCCGAAGGGCAGGAGGTTCCTTCGAGCTGCATCCAGACTTCTGAAGCGGAAGATTTTCGGCAAAACTGCAATAGATGGCAGCACCAAACATTGCTAACTGCTCCGACAGGATTTTCATAATCTCTTTACTAACGAGTACTTACACTACATACATTCGAGTCGTATTTGTCGGCGTCCAGTATTGAACCCGGGACCTTTTAGTCTGGAGTCCATTACTATAACCACTATGCTATCAAGGCCACACCAAGTGAGTTTTAGCAATAGTTATTAAAAATATAAAATTATTAACTCTCTTCGTTGCTAACTTTTTTCTAGTAATTCTTACAGATTTTCTTGTAATCGACTAAGATTACTAAAATTTTTTTAGTAATTACAAGGATCACTAAAGTTTTTTTAGTAGATCGACCCTTTTTTTTTACAGTGTAGACAAATGACGTGTGATGTTCGAGAAGGTCGATTTATCACCTGAGATAAATGCGATGACTCGGTGACATCGTGTCACATACATAGATTGGTGCAACCAGATCACACAGACGAGAGATCCTGATTAAAGTATTCATGTCAGTAGACTGCGAAAGACAAAGCGCCTGAATAATTAAGGTTTCAAAACATTAAATTTTTGAGACTAGCAAAATTTATGATAAAATGACTCCAGAATGATCTTATATTCATTAACCAAGATATCTTTGTAATTTTTTTACATAGGATTAGCATTAGTGGAGGATCTTTACGCTTGAGTGCAGTAGTCTCTTAATACTTAGCTGCTTAGAATCCCAAACATGAAAATTTCTATTCGAAAAATAATCTATACAGAGAGATAAAGGGTCTAAGGATCATCCATCTTAGATAAATGGCGTGTCATGTTCAAGGAGGTCGATTTATCACCAGAGTTAAATGCGATGTCTCAGGACATCGTGACGCATACATAGACTGGTGCAACTAGATTACGCATAAGAGAGATCATTATTAAAGGATTCATGTCGGTAGATTGCGAAGGACGGAGCGCCTAAATAATTAAAGTCTCAGAGCATTAAATTGTAAGAGGTTAACGATGTTTATAGTAAACAGACTCCAGAATGATCCGAAATTCATCCATGATAGATTTCTTGAATTATAATATTTTTAGGGACAGGACTACCGTGTTTTAACCAGCCCCCCTCCCTCTCAAAAAAGAAAAAAAACTGGCTTTAATTCAAAAAAGTCTGTTTTTTTTTCAAGTTGGTTTACAGCTAATTTATAAGTTTGGATTAATGTATTTTTAATGCATTTAGAAATATTTTATACAAAAAAATCATTTAAAAACATTGGAATGCAATCCAGATACATTTATAAATATCTTTCATAGCATTAGTGTAATTTCTATTCCAAAAATACTCTGCACAGACAGATAGGAGAGCTAAGAATTAACTATCTTAAACAAATAACGCGTGATGTTCGAGATGGTCGATTTATCACGGGAGTTAAATGTGATCAGTCGGTGACATCTTGACACTTACATAGATTGGTGCAACCAGATTACATAGATGAGAGATCATTATTAAAGGATTCATGTCAGTAGATTGCGAAAGACGAAGCGCCTAAATAATTAAGGTTTCACAACATTAAATTGTAAGAGACTAACGATACTTATAATAAAATGATTCCAGAATTATCTTAAATTCATCCATTCTAGATTTCTCGAATTAAAATATTCTTAGTGACAGGATGGCCGTCTTTTATTCATCTCCCTCCCCCTCAAAAGAAAGAGACATAAAAACTGGCTTTAATTGAAACAAGTTGGAAGCTGCACGTCAAGCGTAGCCAATAAGATGCATTTGTACCACATATAGAAATTTTAAAAATAGATACTGTATACTATAACACTTAGATTTGTTGTAATAGTATACAGTACTTTGGATACAGTATAGTGGCCGAAATCTTCTCCCTGTAAATACTATCTGCTTTCTATTATACAGAAAGTAACTTGTAATAAACCTTAGCAACGTATATCAATTTCATAAAATATGAAATAGTTTAATATAGTTAAAACGCGTCCCTACCCGATTAAGTGATGGAATACTTTTGCGTGGCACTATAAATTTATAACAAGTACTCTTTGCATCACAGATTGTACAGAATGTATATTTTTGTAGATATTTTATAAATGCATATCTATTTAATTATGTTCGAAAGAGTGTAACAAGATTAAAATGCACTTGAAGAGTTTTTTCCCATTAGGCGTAATGTAACTGAATATTTTTAATTGTCCTTGTAATTAAGCTATGCACCAGGTTTTCATAAAATTTGAAATGACTCAACAAAATTATGCTATAACTATATATTTTAAACTTCAAACGATTTCGTTTTGTAGTGTTTGCTCTGTTATATGCGGACAGACGAAAAGACGGACAGACGGACGGACTGAACGACGACTATAGGTGCCATACATTTACATAATTAAGAACGAACCTAAAAAGCTGGTTTTTATTTTTTTAAAGTTGGTTTACAGACAATTTACATTAAATTTGGCATTAAATTTGGAATTTTTATCGCATTTTTAATGCACTTATAAATATTTTACCAAAAATAAACGTAAATTTTTATCATATTTTGTCAAATAAATAAGTCATTATAACCTTATAACTACTAAAAAGCAAATGTGAAGATTATGAATGAAAAATGTATATGTGTATATAAATGTTGAAAAGAATATAAATTAGACTCCAAAGTGGTGTTTTGAAATTCTGTATTACATATCTCCACATTAATAAAGATTATATTAAATTAAACAATGAAAAAATACGTCACACCAAAATGGAAGCTTACTTACTTATCAATATGGAAAGATTAAGTCATAGAATGAACAATGGTGAAAGAGAAATTAAGAAAGATATAATATTTGAGAAACTTTATTAAATAATTGCATAAAATAAAGAAAGCAGTTTAACAATAAAACAATGTTCTCAAAGTAAAATTTGTTGACTTAACATTTTGAAAAGCTTTATTATTTAAAAAAGTGTGCATTCATGTATAAATTCATGCATATTCTATAATGTTGTTTATAATAGCGAGAAATGGTGTATTTATTATATGAATTTATGTATAGTTTTAAATGTTTATGATAAACAAAATGAAATTTGCTTGTAATTACTCTTAAATTGTGTTAAGTAATAAAACATGTAACTAAGTAACTATAGTCTTTTTTAGTTTTAAAGAGCATTAAAAATTAAAATCAGGGGGTTTAAAAGTGAATGTGAACCAGATAAAGCAATTGATAAAGCCTTTTTGAAATTTGGCTGGAATGTTTGCTATTTTGATTACAAGTCATGAACAGTTATTTGTTAAATTCTAAGACAATTAAAAGTGATTAAAAATAGTTGAAAAACAATTAAAAATGTGCAATTTACAACTAAGATGTTTTACTCGTATATAAAACCAACTATGGCAAAAAGGTTTATTTTGGTTTTAAAAAAAAGGCTAGTTAAAAATTACAAACCAATAAAAGCTATTGGCGCTCTCTTTTTTTAAATTTCACAAAGAAGAACTAGAAACAATCGTAATAAGTTTTGTATTCATGCATTTTTGCATAAGAGCTATTGCACCACATCAGAATACTTATAAAACTAGTTACATTACGAATACACCTCATTTGCCACGTTTCATTCACAATTTCCGAATAGTTCTTTTTTAAACTCATTTATATGTATACTTATATTTAAACATGTGTGGGATAAAATAACTAAGCTGATTGTCTTCAATCAAGAAACGTCGTTTCAATTATATGAGAATGAGAAAATAAAATATCATCAAATCTAAATGAAATTTTTATGCTTTATTGATATAAATTGTTAAACAAGTAAAACGTATATTAGTATAATGCGTGCAATTAGATTTAAAAAAATGAAAATTTGGGGTTCTGTAACTCATTGAAAAAAAATAAACTTATGTGGTTCTCTCCTTAATAAAATTTTCCAAGATTAAACTGGACTTTATATCTTGATTATTTAAATTCTTTTAAATTTTTAATATCCCATGCTAAATACATTTTTAAATTACTTTAATACCTGTCTGCCAAAAATTCCAAGTATTAAAAGGAACTATTCTGGAGAAAATCTATGGGGAAATGAGAGGACTGAGACCTATTCATCCAAGACGAATGTCCGAGAGGGCCCACTGAATGGAGGGACATGACATCCAGACGAATTTAATGGCTCAACCAGATTTGACAGATAAGTCCGTTTTTAAAGGAATCAGCGATATGAAAAGAACGGATCGCTTAATATACGACTTCCTGCAGTTTAAATTTTCAGTGGACAGAAAAATTTAGAACGAAACTGGAAAATTCTCTTAAATTCATCCATACGAAATCAGATTCGTTAAATTAATATAGCCTTCAATTTCGAATGCTTTAGTTGGAAAATAATCAGGGATGAAGGATTTTAGGTATGATCGTTCAGGGAAATGCGTAGCACCTAGTCAATGTCTGGTCCATCTGCCTGTCTATCTGCAAAACGCATGGATACAAAACTTATTACTATTATATAAATATTAAATTCAGCAATTCGAAAATAATGTGATTTCATCTTAAGGCCCAACACTAGGCACAGAAAAATACACGGATGATAATGTAAAATCTATGGGGGCGTTCTTTTCAAATATTTCGCCCAAATTTTAATATTTTGACATGACGTTTTGCACAAGATGACTGAAGACGATCCACAACCGGCCTTATTTTTGCTTTTTCAATTTTGGTTTCAGATTTTTTTTTTTTTTATAAATTACTTTAACTTTCGAAGCCGGTTTAAACCGGTTCTGAAATTCATCTCCTGCAGCTATCTTGTGCACAAATATCATGTCAAAATATTAAAATTTGAGCGAGATATTTGAAAAGAACGCTCCCATAGACTTTACATTACCATCCGGGTCTTTTTCTGTGTCAAGTATGGAGCTTTAAAGAGCACGCAAGCATCATGGCAATTTAGAGTCATTACAGGGGTCGATGCAGGTTTTTTTTTTTCTTGGAGCCCATTTTGTGAAAAGTAGCAGTTATTTTTGTGAATTTCATTAGATTTTTGTGAATTTTATTAAATTTTTGTTAAAAACAACATTTTGCGACGACAGCTGAAATCTAGTGACTCAAGTTCGAAAACAAACTAACTTCTTTAAACCCTTTTCTAAAGTTTTTGTTTCTTAAGAACTGGTTTTATGTACAAATTACACATTTTAAAATCTAACAAAATAATAAAAATAAGTTTTTGTGGAAAAGAATTATGTGAAGGGGTCTGTTTTATTAAATTTATTTTTGTGAAGGGGCCCTAAATAGGCCCCAAATTTTGTCTGGATCGACCCCTGCATTACCTATCGTTACATTATCATTTAATATCATTTAATAAATTACATATAATTTGTTTAATAGAAAGAAGAAAACTTTTATTGATAATTTTAAATTTTTAGATGGGGGCACGAAAACTACTCAACCGAATGGTTTACTTCTAAAAATTGAATCAAAATGTAAAAAAATATATACTAATGAAAGTTTTCTTCTTATTATTAAATCCTATCAAACACAATTAATTAAATGCTATCCCACTATAGGCAGTGATTCTAAATTGCCATGGCGTCCTATTTAAGATGAAAATCACATTATTATCGAAATACTGAATTTAATGTATATGTAATCGCAATAAGTTTTATATTCATGCATTTTTGCATAAAAGTTATTGCACCAGATCTGAATACTTATAAAACAATTATATTACGAATGCATATCATTTTCAACGTTTCACACACAATTTCCGACTAGTTCTTTTTTAAACTCAGTTATATGTATACTAATATTTAAACATGATTGGTATGAAATAATTAAGCCAGAGATTCACTAACTGTCTTCAATCAAGAATCCTCGTTTCAATTATACGAGAATGAGAAAATAATACATCAGTAAATTTGAATGAAATTTTTATGCATTATTGATATAAAATGTTAAACAATTAAAACGCACATTAGTATAATGCATGCAATTAGATAAAAAAAAAAAAAAAAAAAAAAAAAAAAATTGGGGTTTTATAATTCTATGAAAAAAAAAATTATGCAGTTCTATCCTTAATAAAATTTCCCATGATCAAACTGCACTTTATATTTTAATTATTTAAATTCGTTTAGATTTTTAATATCCCATGCTAAACATATTTTTAAATTACTTTAATACCTGTCTGCCAAAAATTCCAAATATTAAAAGGAACTATTCAAGGGAAAATGTATGGAGAAATCAGACGACTGAGACCTATTCATACGAGATGAATGCCGTTGGATGTCCGAGAGGGCCCACTGAAGGTAATGAGATGACATCCAGACGAATCTGATGGCTCAACCGGATTTGTCAGATAAGCCCGTTTCTAAAGAAGTCGACGATTTGAAAGTAACGGGTCGCTTAATCTAAGACTCCTGCAGTTTAAAATTTCAGTAGACAGTGGAATTTATAATGAAATTGGAAAATTCTCTTAAACTCATCCTCCCGTTATCAGGTTCTTTAAATTAAAATATCCTTTAATTTCAAATGTTTTGGTTGAAAAATGTTCACGGGATGAAGGATTTTAGGTACGCTCGTAATGATAGAAATACGTTGCACTTAGAAATTTTCTACCAAGCTATTAACGCAAAATTTACTTTTAATAATATTACGGAATGCTTATAAAATTATTGTAAAAATAGTTGTAGCGTGTAATGCAGATAAAATAAATTAATGTAAGCTCATTTAAAGGCAAAATATAGCAATACTATATTCAAAAACCCTAATTGTGCAAGGGTGCGCAACGTAAAATATCAAATTTTAGTTATAAATTTAAAATTATTATTATTATTATTTAATGTTTTCCCCATTATTAGACCGATATATAAATTTCAAACGTTAAAAAAAAAAAAAAAAAAAAAAAAAAAAAAAAAAAAAATGTAGTGAAGGGTTAAACTATTACTATGAAAAAAAAATTGAAAAATAGAAAATAAAATATATTTCCTTTCGTGATAAAAGAAACTTTAAAGTTGCCCTCTTATGATTTCTAGATCTCACACAATGATTCTCAGATTATTTAAATTCTTTTGGATTTTCATATACCATGCTAAACACATTTTCAAGTTATTTTAATACCTGTATGCAAAAAAATTCAAGAATAAAAAGGAACTATTCAAGAGAAAATCTATGGGGAAATGAGAGGACTGAGACCTATTCATCCGAGATGAATGGCGTTCGATGTCCGAGAGGGCCCCACTGAATGGAATGAGATGACATCCAGACAAATCTAACGGCTCAACCGGGTTTGGCAGATAAGTCCTTTTTTAAAGAAATCCTCGATTTGAAAAGAGCGGATCTCTTAATATAAGACTCCTGCAGTTTAAATTTTCAGTGGACAGTGAAATTTATAATGAAACTGGAAAATTCTCTAAAATTCATTCACCCGAGATCAAATTTCTTAGATTAAAATATCCTTCAATTTCTAAGCTTTAGTTAGAAAATATTGTCGGGATGAATGATTTTAGGTACGTTTGTAATGATATAAATACGTAACACTTAGTGATCGTCTGATCTGTCTGCTTGTCCGCATGTTACAACGCAAAAACTACTGGTTTGATTCTGAAAATCGAATCAAAACTTAAAAAAGTATTAATAAAAGTTTTCTTCTTTTCTGCCATATCTTATCATACATAATTAATTCAATGAGATCCCACGATAGGTAATGATTCTAAATTGCCATAGTGCTTGCTTCCGAATCATATTGTTTCCGAATTACTGAATTGAATGTACATACAATCGTAATAAGTTTTGTATTCATGTGTTTTTGCATAAGAACTGTTTCACCAAGATCTAAATATTTATAAAACTAGTTATAGTACGAATGCATCTCATTATTCATATTTCATTTACAATTTACAGCATTTTTTTAACCCTCAAGTGTATGTATACTTATATTTAAACATATGTGGGATGAAATAATTAAGCCAGAGATTTGCTTATTGACTTCAGCCAAAAACGTCGTTTCATTTATAAGAACAATGAAAAAGTAATATACCATTAAATTTCAATGATATTTTTATACGTTATTGGTATAAACTGTCAAACATGAAAAACGTATATTAGTATAATGCATGCAGTTAGGAAAAAAAAAAAAAAAAAAAAAAAGGAAAAAGACTTGTTAGGATTATTTTATAATCAATGCATTATTGACGAATATTGTTATTGGACTGAAAATTTGGGCTTCTATATTTCTATGAACCAGGGTTCGTGATTTTTTTGATTTTTTTAATAAAAATCAAAACAATCGGATTTTTTTTATTTAAATCGGATTTTTTTGATTTAAATCGGATTTTTTTTTATTTTTTTAAAAATTGCCACACATTATTATTATTTTATGACTTTTTGTTTAATTTAAATAATATAAAGTTTACATACATAGACATGCATATTATAAGTATTATCTATTACTAATATTACACAATTTACATAAATGATTCATATTATTTCAAGGTAAAATTTTAGGCTATGAAAAAAATCTTGATTACACAAAATGCATGAAAAACTACAAATCAGATGTCAAAAATTAATTCAACCTTCAATATTTTAATTAAAATAAACATCTGCAACACATAAAGAATTTAAACAAAATTGGAAGTTTTTAAGTAGTGTTGGAATTTACACAAGAAAATTTTGAATAGCAATTTTATTTTACTTGTGGAATATTTATCATCTTATAAAACAATAACTATTTAAACTCACTAATAAGAACTTTGAATCCCTAAATAAAAATTCAGCCAGAGAAGGAATGCTACAATGTTGCCACATCTGGATATTTTTTTATTGGGGGATTCCAAATTCTCATGTGTATGTTTAAGTTTAAAAAGTAATTAATCATAAGTTAATCAGTATGTTCAGTGTTTTATACGACGATTGATATTCCACAAATAAAATAAAAGTAAATTGTTATTCAAAATTTTCTAGTGTGAATTCTAACGTAATTGAGAAGTGAGTCAATTAGTGAATACCTCACAATTTGTGTCCTCTGGCCTTGAGCATTTCGATGGCAGCAGTTTAACAGTTTTATCTGTTGATTTCTAATTTCTGAAAGTATCAAACCAAAGGCAAAAAAACATTTGTTTGATTGAAGCAGATAAATCTATTGCTGTAAAAAGCTAGTTGATCATTAATTCTCTTTTTAGTATGAGCTTTTTCGATAACTGCAACAAAAATACCTTCCACCATTCTAAAGGGCTGAGATCAATTATATTAAATTTAATAAATAAATCAATTGCTGATTCAGATTTTGCTCAAATCCTTATATAGCAGGCTTTACCAAAGTACAGCACATAAAGTCATACGATTTTATTTTACCTCAACTTGCAAAAGTTTTTCTAAATACTAATGAGTAAATATTCAAATATTTAGTATATTTCTGTTTAGATTTCTTTACCGTTGCAAGATTATTTTATAATTTGATTCAAATGAAATTTGAAAGCATTTTTTTTCTAAACTTTACATTTATTTTACTTTTTTACTTAGCTTAAGCTTTATCTTTCTGAAAGTTGTTTGATTATATATGGTATATAAAACTAAATTAAAGCACATTATTATTTTTTTTCATCTGAAATTTATTAAAAAATAACTTAAAAGAAAAACTGATTTAAATCAATGATTTTTAAAAAAAAATCAGTTGATTTAAATCGTGATTTAAATCATGATTAAAATCAAGCCGATTTAAATCAACGAACCCTGCTATGAACAAAATAAACTTAGGTATTTCTCTCCTTAATGAAATACTAAGAAACGCATTTTTTAGGATCAAATTGGATTTTATATTTCGATCATTTAAATTCGTTTAGATTTTTAATATTAAATGCTAAACACATTTCTAAATTACTGTAATACCTGTCTGCCAAAAATTCCAAATATTAAAAGGAACTGTTCAAGAGAAAATCTATAGAGAAACGAGACGACTGAGACCTATTCATCCGAGATGAATGGCGTTTCATGTCCGAGATGGCCTACTGAATGGAATGGGATGAGATCCAGGCGAATCTAATGACTCAACCGAATTTGGCAAATAAGTGCGTTTTTAAAGAAATCAGCGATTTGAAAAGAACGGGTCGCTTAATAAAAGACTTTCTGCAGTTTAAATTTTCAGTGGACAGTGAAATTTATAATGAAACTGGAAAATTCTCTTAAATTCATCCAAACGATATCAGATTCGTTAAATTAATATAGCCTCCAATTTCAAGTGCTTTAATTGGAAAATATTCACGGGATGAAAGATTTTAGGTATGTTCAAAATTATATAAATGCATAGCACCTAGTCATCCTCTGGTGTGTTTGCCTATCTGTCCGAATATAACAGCGCGAAAACTACTCAGTAGAATCGTTTCATTTTGAAAATAGAATCAAAACTTAAAAAAAAAAGTATTAACAAAAAGTTTCTTTTTTTCTATTAAACCTTATCATACGTAATTAATTCAATGATATCTCACGATAGTTAATGATTCTAAATTGCCATGGTGCTTGCGTTCGTTCTATTTAAGATGGAATCACACTATTTCCGAATTACTGAATTTAATATATATAATCGTAATAAGTTTTGTATTCATGCATTTTGAAGACAAACATTCAGACGACCAGACGAACTATTGCACAAAGATGTGAATATTTGTAACTTTAGTTATAGTTCGAAAACACCACATTTGCCATGCTTGACATGTATTTTCCGACTTTTTTTTTTTAATCCATGTTTATGTATATACTTCCATTCAAACATGTCGGGATGCAATAATTAAAACCGAAATTTGCTTATTGGCTTATATCTTGTAATTAAGTAATACATTGTTAAAATTGGACCCTTAAAAATAAGCAAAATGTACTCGTTTTTAATAACTTTCGAAACTTATAATAGCTCCGAGTATGTAACTCTTAAACTTGAGAAAGGCAACACTGTAAAAATAATCGACGGTTTTACGGAGATTGTATTGGCAATCGGGCCGCCAGTACAATTCACTGTTATTTAACGAAAAAATTCCTGTAAATTCCAGAAAATGCTCCTTTTTTCCAGAAAAAACGGAAAATTTTCCGGAATTTATGGTAATTTTTTCGTTTAAAAAGAATGAATTGCACTGGTGTCTCGATACTCGATTGCTAGTACAATCTCCGTAAAATCGTCCTTTTTTATTTACAGTGAAATGCTCATTTAACTACTTTCAATGCTTGTGTAAAAATCCACCAGGCTCCATGCTTCTGGTTTCATTTTCAAGAAATTCGTGGCAAGATTTATCTGCGAGAACAATGGAATGTGAATGAGTACGTATGTCCTAAGTTTGCAGGTGTAATATTGGTACTAGAATATTGGTCCGCATATTGGTCAAAAATATTGGTTAAATAAGAGCAAACTGTAATCACCCCAATATTGGTCACATATATTGGCTAAATAAGGGAAGATGTAAATACTCCAATACTGGAGCAATATTGGCTGTAAATATTGGTGTAATATTAGTTACAAATATTGGGTAAATAAAGGCAAAATGTAAATATCTCAATATTGAGCCAATATAGGCTACAACTATTCGTTAAATAAGGACAATGTAAACACACCATTATTGGCTCAATCTTGGCTAAAAATGTATTAACCATATTGGCTAAACGTAAATACCCCAATTTTGGGGCAATATTTTTTTGCCAATATTGGACCAATATTTCATGCTTGTATCAGCGCAATATTGACTAAGTAACTGCAAAAGGTAAACACCCGAATATTGGAGTAATCTTGTCTGAAAATATTGACGTAATATTGGTTGAAAGTATTTTCTAAATAAGGGCAAAATATAAGCACTCCAATATTGCGGCATTTATCATATTGATATTGGCACAATATTGTCTAAATAAGGACAAAATGTAAAGGGCCCAATATTGGAGCAATATTTCATGCCAATATTGCGCCAAGTTTTAACCAGTATTGGCCAAATATTGTTTGGCTATTGGGGAATGTACTCACTTCTGAAGCAATTCTACTTAAAACAGAGAAGATGGAAGTTTTTATTTTTAAGTAGATTATTTTTAACAGTGTATCTTTTAGTTGTGTATTCTTTTTTATTATACTAGGGGGCTTTGCCCCCTATATGCTGCGCTCGTCAACCCCCGTTTATGCACCACAATCTCTAAAAGTACCCTAATTTGACCGGCTGTAAAAAGATTCTGAAACATTGAATTCTATATTTTAAGAACGGGGAGAGGACTTGCTGCTTTTAACGCACATTAATTAATTTAGTATTTAAAAGTTTTCTTTCTGTTTTTGATATCCACGTGAAGACACTTTTATATCTAGAAAGGAAATATTTTTATTTCTGATAATTTATTAATATTTCCATCCATTAATATTTCTATTCTTTATTATCTTCTCATTAATATTCTATTCATTAATATTTATATTCTTTATATTATATTTATATTTTTATTTTAAAAACTGCCATCATCAGCGTGTTTTTCAAACATTTTTCTATAATACCACCAACTTGCATATTTTTGTGCGCAGTGGTTTTCATAATATTAGCGAAGAAATAACTTAGGTGACAAAAAGTTTACGAAATCGGCAGCGATAACGTTAGTTACTTTTTTTTTTAATGAATAGAGAGATTACAAATTTCGGCCTATTTTAGAACATTTTACATTGAAACAAAAATATAAAATTTACTTTCTCTTTTCTTGATCTGTCTCATTTGTAAAAATAGAAAAAAAAAACTGTTTTTTCTTCTAATGTTTTAATAGTTAAAACTTGTATTTTCATCCTAAGTCGCACTAAATCATTGAATCGATTTTCAATAAAAACCTCCGTTTAGTGATCAACAAGAAAAAAGAAAAATTAATGTTTTCCGGTTCATTTAAAGTTTTCTAACTTACGGTAGAAGCAATGCAACTTAAGAAAAATAAACGTTGTTGGTCGATGAGAATGAAAAATTCAGATCCTACCATTATTTATGTTTCAAATAGCCGAAACAATACCATGCGGTAATCTATAATAGAGCTATAAATTTTTTGTTTTGCTCATTAAGTGTGGAAGAAAAACTTTTATAAAAATATAGTTAGGTCCTCACAAAAATCTGTCATACTTTTTGAACAAAAAAATAAATATGATTGTTTTATCTAAAAGTTATTGAATGAGTACACTTCTGATTTTGCGCTGAATGCTTTGTATTCAGACACTAGGTATTTCAAAAGTAACTGCGAAAACATGTAGTACAACATATACGCGCGTATTCAGAGCAAACGTCCGCAAACTTATGAAAGCTGTTCTGCAAACGGGGGGGTTTACGGAAGAGAAGGGGAAAGAATACGAAGACGCTATTCTTGCCAAACATCTTTTACCTTCCGCAAATGATGACGTCGCGTACGATTGTAGAATAAGGGAATCGATGTTTAATCGAATGTTAGCATGTTTTAACCAATGAAAAGACGTCAATTTTTAAAGGGACAAAATATAATGTTTTGAATTCATACACTTTATGCTGTCTTATCAGTGACTCATCATCTGTCTTTTAGAACCCAGACTAGCTGACCAGATGAAGATTTTTTTTTTTTTTTTTTTTTTAATGTTAAATTTAAAAATAGTTAAATTCTAAGCATTATTTAAATAACAAGCTCATATTGCATATTAATATTTTAATTGTTCTAGGATATTCCAACCGGAGCAATGAGTTCCTTCACCGAAGATTTGAGATTTTATGTTTTTAATGGTAAAAAAAATGCACCTCCCCCTCTGGAGCTACATATATCCCTCCTGGAGAAAAATGTCTAGAACATTGACTTAGCTGATATGTTGAAGAAGAATATTTCATTTAAATGTATTTAAAAATATTTAAAATCCAAGAATTATTTAAATAACAAGCTCATATTGCATATTAATATTTTAATTGCCCTAGGACATCCCCCCCCCTCCCGGAGCAACGAGTTTCCCCGCGGAAGATTTGGGATTTTGTTTGCAATGACAAAAAAGGGTATTTCCCCTACCCCCCCTTCAGAGCCACAGATATCCCTCCTGGAAAAGAACGTCTAGAATTCAGATTTATCTAATCAGTTGACGATGAAATATTCTTTTAAATGTTAGATTGAAAAATATTTAAAATTCGTGGAATAGTTTAATAACAGTCTCATTTTGCATATTAATATTTTTATTTCTCTAGCCCACTCCCTTTAATGTATCATCTATTTTCCTATCAACAAAAAATACAATAATGTAAAATTATGGAACGGTGGTAACATTTTACTTTCAAGTATAGGCATTTCTATGATGATATTTTTTCACAGAATTAAATACATTAAAAAAGAAACAACAGATTAATACATTAGTAATAATAGATTAGTATATTGTAACTTCCAAAAAAGCAATCAGATACAGTATTGATTTCAGGCGATGGCACCCCCCCTCCCTCCGGAAGATTTGAGTTTTTGTATCTTCAATGATAAAGAAGTGCACTTCCCTCCAGAATAGGGGTAACCAAGGGCGGACATTTCCCCCCGGAAAATTTGAGATTTTGTGTTTTCAATGGTAAAAAAGTGTAATCACCCCCCCCCCCCCCCACACACACACACACACACACAACCGGTTAGAGAAAAGTGCTCAGAACTCGGGGAAAAAAAAAATTCATTTGTAATAGTTTATTGTCATTTTCCATCTTTGTGTTTATTTGTATTTTCTTTTTCTGATGATGATTGAGTAAATTCAATCGAAACATGTAAAAATTATTAAGATCTTTTAATGTTTTTATTAGTATTTAACGTCCTTTATAGCAATTAAATATTTTAATGCATATTTTTGAAATAATAGTTTATGGTTTATTTTTTTCTTACCTAAAATAGTTCAGATTTATTTCTAACCTGGATAGTGTTTATTTTTTCGATTTTGGCTGCAGAATTTTTCTTTTATATACATATATATACACAGATACTTTCATTTTTACAAATTTGTAAAGGGCTTAGATTTAATATTAGCCTGTGAGTTTCTTTGTGTGTCATATATATATACATAAAATATGCACCTTTGTATAAAACGACAAACAAAATCTTTATTTGGCGCTCTCCTTTGTCTTTCGTACTGGCGCCCAGGGCATATGCCCTTCTACACTCCCCCCCTTTTTAATTTCGGCCCTGATAGTAAGAATAAATTAATACATTGGAACTTCGAAAATCACATTCAGGCGCAACGTTGTAAAATGCCTTAAAACGGTTCTGAATGCAGAATGCATGAATACCACACACGCTAAATAAGCATATACTTTGAAAGAAAAAAAAAAAAAAAAAAAAAAAACTTAAAAAGGAAAAAAAAGATACTTTTTTGAGTTTATGACGGCCAATTATCTACACTTGGGATATAGACCCTAAAGGGGGGGGGGTATGCCCTCCATGGGAGTTATTCTAAGAGAACTTAACCCGTATTTACGAAAGGAAATCCAAGGTTCGAAGAAAAACACGAAAAACTCCGAACGGTGAGGCCGACGGCCGCGATTGGATTCAAACCCGTCACCTTCCGTCTACCAGTTTCGGAGGCAGAACCTCTCGGCCACTGGTGGAGCCAAAAAAAAAAAAAAAAAAAAAACATATGAATTATACACAAGGTCCCACATAAGTAATTAATATAGGTGTCATAATAGCTGGAGTTTTAAAGTACATGTGGATACATATATGGTATTGCCAATTTTATATATTTGTATTTTATAGTTCCTATGAATTTTTGTATTATATTTCCCTATGTATCTAAGAAGAGTTAAAACTTGATTAGATACCTTATGGGGGGGGGGGGGGAATGCTAAAATAATGTTAATATGTAATCTTTAAAAATCAACGAAAAAAAAAAAAAAAACTACAATATTTAGAGAAATTTTATCTTGTACTTATTTCAAAGCTTCATAATAGCACCTTCTTCAATGCCGAAAAATGACAGATAAAAATGGATAGATAGATAAATAGACAGATAGATAGCTCATTTGTAAAGTTTTGAAACAGGTAAATGTTAAATTTATTTTATTACTTGTTCTTTTCATTCAGCTGATTTACAACAGACTATTTTTATAATTAACTGTCTTATAAAAGTTTTTTTAATGCTAATTATTATTGCTTTTTTAAATTGGATTTTATAACAAGAATAATGTAGGCTCAATCCCAAACATCATCTATACACAATTATACATTTTCACAAGACACCTCCCCCCCCCCCCCCCCCACACACACACACATCACTACCATCCAATTTAAATCAATTTAATATTTTTCACAATTTTTAACTGTGCTATCTGCGAATTTTTATAACATAATATTTTTATAATTACTGAAAATTAAAAATATATTTTCAGTAATTATTGAGACTTATTTTTATTTGTTACACAATTTCATTTTATGTTACTTCTAATGATTTGATATAAATGAAGAGGAACACTTAAAGATGTTCTTTTGTGCTATGCGTAGAGTTTTTAAACATTAAATTTCACGATAACATATTTATCAATGCCTTTTTCAATATATTTAGCAATCTTGAAGAGCTCAGAACTTTAAGCAAGCTGTTTATGCTAAAGAACAAGTTTGAAAACATTTTTCAAACTCTTAAAAAATACTTAATTTGCTTTGACAAAATTTATATTATTTTTAGAGAAATAATTTCATGGAGGAATGAATACATTTAAGAAATGTATTATGTAGCAGGATATAAAAAAAAAGGGTGCCAAAAAGTACTACAGAAATAAGTACTAATTAAAATGTTGATGTTATTCAATCCAAAATGTTGAAGTCACTTTACATAAAACCTTAAATTTGTTAATAAACATTAAATAATAACTTTCAGATAATTAGATTTTTTTTCAGCCTGAAAATAATACAGATTTTTGTTATCTGCAACCTGCCTAGTATTTACTATCTTTACTATTACTATTATTTTATCTTAGATCTAATATAAAGAGATTTATTTACACTCCCCGACCCCCCTTAAACCAAATAATTTTTAATATATGACCTAAATGAATTTAAAACGTTCACATAAACAATATTCAATTATACATATATTCAACCAGTCACAATGTGAAATGTTTTCAGCGTATTATTATTATTAACATGTTGTATTATCAAAAAAAAAAAAAAAAAAAAAAAAAAAAATCAAGATAAGATATCTATAAACTTTAAAATATAATTTCAAGAATTATGATTTATTGATTTTTTAATAATTCATGTTATGTAATCAGATATATTTTTACTTTTTCTTCTTGCGCAGATAAGCTTTTAAAAATAAAATCTCTATAAGAAACAATGTTAATTAATTAATAAAAGTAACTTTTCAAATTATTTCTTTTCAAAATTTATTTATGTGTGCATTTAATATTTATTTCAAAGTAAACATCATATAGCGAAAAAATTAATACGTTACATGCTATCGAAAATCAACAATGTGAATCGTAGAAATTCTCTAGTTGCTTACTTGCAGAATAAATAAATAAATAAATATTTTTTTTAAATACAGCAATTTATGTGCCAGATTTATTTTTTATTATTATTATGCATTATAAAATCTAATTATTGGAGATTAATAGCGAAAATACAAAAACTTTATTATTAAATTTTGAGCTATAAATATGAATTTGATAAAAAGTAAACAAATATTTTTCAATAGAAGCGACATCATTTCGCTTTTACGAGATTAAATTGAAAACTCAACACCGATTTACATTGGTATATCTTATCTTTGTAATAACTAAAGAAGTAAAATAAAAGTTTTATAGCAGTACTAAAAAAATGTTAAGAATTGATTCATAATAATACAACATATCAAAAAGTACACTGAAAACATTTCACATACCTTTCTTTCAAATGAATCAGCTATCTTTATTTGTTTTTCAATTTCGGGTACTTGACTGTATGAATTATTTATGTTCTTTTGTTTATTTGCTTCGCAGAAATAACTTCATACAAATAACACATTGATAATTTCATTATAAATGTAAAAAAATAAAATAAAAAATCAGCGTCACATGTGTCTGCATGGCTACGCCGCCATCTTTTTTACAAACGAGTTACGAACGACGTTACGAGCAGTGTGACCGTTTTTTCAAGCTAAAAGCAGGCTAGATTCAGACTGACAACAAGCTAAAAATAAATTCGATGGTCCTGCCATCTATCGATCGTCAGTATATCAATAGACTGACAACTATCTTTTAGCCTGAGTTTTTAGCTTGATTTAGCTTGTTGTAAGTCCTACAACAGTCCAGATTTCTTACAACAATCCAAAAACGGTCACACTGGTTACGAGAGCTATTTACCTCTTGCAAAAATGATCACGTGACACGCGCAGTTACGATAGCTCAAACCTTCCGCAGGTTTGACAAGAATCGCTTATTTAGTTATCATCCGTAAATATGCGGAGGAAAGGGAGTTACGAACGATAAGTGTTTGACGGGAATACGCGCGATAGTGTCTCACAAAAGTGATGGGACACTTGTGCTTTATAAAAAGAAACTGCAATAAAATAAATAAACATAAACATGTGCAAAAATTTTTTGGGTGTGTTTCATATTTAAAGTTAGTAACAATTATTACATAACATACATTTTGTCAAAATATTAAAATATTAATTTAGTAAAAATACAATTGTTCAGAACGGAGCAAAAAATGGCTCACATAAGTGATGGGACACTTACTTTTCCATCAAATATTTATCCAAAAATTTTACTTTTTAAAAGGTTTTAATATTTTCTTGGATTTCCTTTTACTTTTAAAACATGATTTAATCTTTTTGGGATGGATTCGACTAATTTTTTTGTGATTTCTGGAGTGATTTTGCCCCATTCTTCTTGAAGCACCGATTTTAGTTGTTGTTTTGAAGAAATTGTGTGTTTGCGAATTCTTGATTCCAATTCTTGCCAAATATTTTCTATGGGATTTAAGTCTGGAGATTGTGGTGGTGTTTTTATTATTTCAGGACAGTTATATAGCAGCCAGAGTCTAACGTTCAGAGCAGTGTGCTTGGGGTCATTGTCCTGGTAGAATTTAAAATCGTTATGAAGGTTCAATTTTCGTGCTGAAGATTTCAAATTTTGCTTTAAAATATCAATATACTTGTACTGATCCATTATACTGTCAATAAAAACAAGATTACCAACTCCAGCGGACGACATACACCCCCATACCATAACTCCTCCTCCACCATGTTTTATTGTTGGCACCAAGTTCTGTTTGCGAAATTCTTCCCTGGGTTTTTTCCACACCAAGATTCTACCGTCAGAACCAAATATATTAAATTTACTCTCATCAGCAAATATAACTTTATTTCAGTAATCAGAATTCTTATTTATGTTGGATTTTGCGAAAGCTAGTCTGAGTTTTCTATTCTTTTCACTTACGAAGAATTTTTTCCTGGCTACTCTATCGTGATATCCAGCAGATCGAATTACCCTTCTACTAGTCTCAGGATTAACAATTATTCCATATAATGCTTGTAAATCTGCAGCAACTTTTGAAGCACTATTTCTTGGATTTTTTTTAATATTTCGAACGATAATTCGCTTTATTCCATTGGATAGCTTTGATGGTCGGCCAGGTCTTCGTTTATCCTGAATCATATGATTCTTTTTATATCGTTTAATGATATTGAAAACTGTTGAACGACTCAAGTTAACTGTTTCAGCAGTTTTTCTAATAGATTTTCCACGTTCAATATGCAAATTAATAACTAATTTTCGAATTTCAGGCGAAGTTTCTTTTCGTTTAGCATTCAAGGCTACACAGAGCTGAAAAACACAAAAATTCCAAAACAAACTGGAGAGAAATACTGCAGACGATTTTATAAATTATTGCCAATTGTTTTTAAGTAAAAATAAAACCCCAAAAAATATTTTTATTGCTTATTTCAGACGATTTTTGTTGCATATATAATGGTGTCCCATCACTTATGTGGGCTATTTTTTGCTCCGTTCTAAACATTTCTATTTTTATTAAATTAATATTTTAATATTTTGACAAAATGTATGTTATGTAATAATCTTTACTAAATTTAAATATGAAACACACCCACAAAAAATGTGTACATGTTTTTTTAATTTATTTGAATAGTTTCCTTTTGAAAAGCACAAGTGTCACATCACTTATGTGAGAAACTGTATGTAATTTTATAAAGTAGGTTAGGTTTAGAGCTATATATTTGTAAATGAATATGTAATCAAAGTTGGCGTCAAACATAAGTAATCATGGCGACAATTATTTTCAAGTATGTGGAAATTACAACTCTAAGAACTAGTCTTACTTATTTACAAGAAAAAAAAAAAGCTTCACTTATCTAAATATGGATTTCTCGGTGGCTACGATCTTCTTTAAATATTTTTTTATTTCTTGAAAGACGGCACATAACACTTAGAACAATAAACAAACATAAAGTATTTACAAATAGCGCGTTTTTTACATAATTCTAGTTGCACAAAACACCACCAACAAGACATGAACTCACTGCTCACAACCAGTTTTCGAATTTTTCGAACATAACTTCGAATAGAACGTATTTTAATAGAACTGGTGTTGCCATCTATATATTTAAAAGACCTGGCTGTTTTTTTAGTCATCAGCCCTGAGCTTTCTACTGGCCTGATTTTGATAACCTTTCTTTTAAATGAAAGCTACTTATGTGTAGATGTGCCCATCCTGGCTAATTTTTAATTTATTTTTATTTTTCATTTTTATATTTTATTTTTAATTTTAAAAGCTTTTTCGTGACATTTCTTCAAAACAGTGGCAACAGGTTAGCTTTTCTCACTAAAATAAAAATTTATTTCGCTTTATTACTTTCTACTTTTCCATCTATCAGGAGCTTGATCGGTGAATGTGAAATCGCATTTCAAAGAAAAAAAAAATGGTTCTCGTAAAATTTAATCTTAATAAAATGTTTGCACTTAATAATTCACTAATTGCAGTACAATACACAGATTATTTACTGAGTAATATTATTAAGTATTATGTAAATAAAAAAACAAACAATAAACTTTAATAAAATAGAATATCTAAAGCGAAATTTTGTCGATGGAGAAAATGCCGTCGTTCAGAAACTAGATAAATTTGTTCCATGAATATAATATACATTATTATAGCTGTGTCAGTGATGATGTCATATTCACTGACTGCCACTGATGTCACATTCCTACATCTAAATAAACTTAACTTCTATTTATTTAAAGATCCGTGGTGTGCATAAATGAAAATATTTCTATAAATTGCGCCATTTCTATTTAATTATAATAGATATTTTATGAAACTAAAGGATTTTTAAATAATTGCATAAATCACGCTTTTATTTCAGTAAAGATAAGGGTTTTTTTTTAAAGATTTAAATGATGTCATATTAGAAGAAAAAAGAATAGAACCTGTTATATGCCGGTATTACGATATTTCTATTTTACATAATATCAAAAAATAATTAAAATAATTCGTTCTATTAAGTTATTATTTAAAATAAAAATAAATAAAATGTTTTCTGCATTCAGCAACAAACACAAAAATTTTATTCTTTTTAATAACAAAGATATCGTTTTTCTTTTCGTTGTCACAACAATGAAATTAATTTGACAAGTTCATGGAGGCTACAAACCAATTCGCGTTTGTAATGATCGAAAGGTGGCGTTGTATAGACCTGATAATCGTTTGTTTACGTATGCTGTTTGTTCCATGCAGCGAAACCTCTGCATAGCGAAACCCGTTTAAAGAGCTATTTAAAGTGCAGTTTTTTATCTTTTTTATTTAATTATGGGAGATAAATTACAAATATCGACAATTTTAGAATTTCTAGATGCTGGAAAATCTAGTAATTGCTTTAGAGAAGCTCAAGCAATTATTGATTCATTAATCATGCAAGCATTGTGTTGCTGTCATATTATTTTGCCATGAGTAAGTCAAATGTACTTTTTTATATTATAGATCTAAACTTTGTGTATAAAATTTTGATTTTAGATAATTTTAATACAAAGAACCCAACGTTGCATGCGTTATAGGACTGTTTATTTATTTATTTATTTATTATAGAACTGTCTATTTATTTATCGGCCTTTTAAACACTGATTTCAGCGGAAGATATCAGTTCTATTTCGTTTCAGTCTTTGTCCGCGAGAGGGCGTCTATTTCATTTCAAACGCGAATAAATAAATTAAATTTATTTAAAGTGCTGAAAATGTGTGGTGGATTGGTTATGCAGTTCAGTAACTCCCTGTTTCTATTATAATTAAAACATTTTATTGATATCATAATAATTATTGTGCAGTTACCAAGCGATATTTAAACGGTGAAAAAATAAACTATGCAGATATTTTTGAATTCGTCTTCTGACGTATTATGTTAACTTCCTAAATAATTTGGCATTTAAATAATGTTTAAGGTTTTTGAAACCGCATTAAAAAAGATTTGTAGCTGAATTTAAGTCCCACATAATAATTTATGAGTTGTTTTCCTTATTTTTTTTTATTTTCTGAAGTTTGTGTATCTTCATCATGAAAAGTTATGTTATCCTTATTTTAAGAGTTGGCAATTGTTTATTTCGCTCAGTATCTTATTGTGTACTAGCTGACCTGACCGGTGTGGCGTTGCCCGGGCCCGTGATCTTATTCAGTTTTGAAATGTGTTATTTGTTTTCTAAATGACCCTTAAATTAAACTCAAATTTCTATGATTTTATATCTTTAAGTCGATTTTGTCAAAATTTATATTTTTAAATGGAAAAATCGCGAAAAGTTATTGAATTTAAAGCACATACTGTTTGGTATTTTATTCTGTATGTAATTTGATTTTTTGGAAAATATGCGAACCGAAAGCAAACGAAACCGCGACGGAACACTCGGGTTTTTACTGAATTCATAAAAAAATTCACATATTTTATTTTGTAAAAAAAGAATTCTATCCATATGAAAGTTCCAAAGTTTTTGAAAGCAATGTTAATCTGGTTTATTGAAAGGCTCTAAAAAGATTGTGCTAAAATACGAACATCTAAATACTTTTAGCGTAGCAAAAATGTATTCTCCGTGTGCCGGGATGTAATTCGTGTTTGTCGGTGTATTTGAATGGGTTAAATCTCATTTTTTTTTTTTTTTTTTTTTTTTTTTTTTTTAAACAAATTGCAACATAGAATATGAGAATGGTTTAGCTTTAAGAAAATATTTTCGGTTTGTCAGGACGTATATAGAATTGCGCCCTGCAAAGGCAAAACCGAAATGAAACGATCTGGTTTTTATTGATTTCGTCAAATTATTCGCACTTTTTATTTTGTAAAAAATATTTCTACTCGTCCGAACGTTTCAAAAATTTTTAAGAAGATGTAAATTTGGTCTGTTGAAATGCTTTTAAAAGATTGTGCTGAAATATGTACGCTTAGATACTTTTAGCGTAGAAAAAATATTCTATCCGTGAGTCGCAAACTGACCTCCTTTTGCCAATGTATTTGAAAGGGTTAAATCTTATATTTTAAAAACCAATATCCACATAGATTATAAGAATGTTTTTAAGCTTGAAGAATATGTTTTTTTGTTTGCCAGTACCTATAGGATTGCGCTTTGCTAAGGCAAAACCGCAATCAAAACTATCGGCTTTTATTGATTTCACCAAATTTTTCGCACATTTTATTTTGTAAAAAATATTTCTATCGGTCCGAACATTTCGAATTTTCTGTAGGGAGTAAAAATTTGTTCTGTTGAGAAGATTTTAGAAAATTGAGTTGAAATATGTATGTTAAGATAATTTTAGCATAGAAAAAATATCCTCTCTGCGAGTCGCAAAATGACCTTCTTTTGCCAGTGTATTTGAAAGGGTTAAAATCCAAATATTTTAAAATCAATTGCACCTCGGTTAGAAGAAAGTTTCAACTTTAATATCTTTTTTTTTTTTTTTTGGTTTGTTTATATCTTTAAAATTACGCCCTGGAGGGGCATTGACAAAAGGGAGAAAAATAGTTTTGGAAAAAACGACCATTTCTGAATATTTGTTTTCAAAGGGTTAACTGCAACAATTTTTCGAATTGATTATTGCATTTGAGACCTAAAAATATGATCTTTCGAAATATGTCTCTTAAGTTTAACTGCGCCGAGTAGTTTGGTTGATTTGGATTTAAACAGAATGATCCAAAAACAGAAATAAACGCCGATAAATGTTTTTTCTTCGTCAAGGTGCGTAAAAGGGTCTGTGCACATGTGAAACGATTTCTTTCCCCGAACGTTAAAAAAACGACTTTTTGAAGAGAGTGAGTTCCGCTTCATAATTAATATCTATGAAACTAATCAAAAAATTAAAATTCTGAGCTTCAGGTGCATCAGGAGAGATATTGGGCTACTCTCAAAAAAATTTTGAGCTTCGTACGTGCTGTAGATTTTGCTAACCATCGCAGACACATCACACACAGACAGACAGAGCGTTTTGTTCTTTTATTAGTACAAGGTGGAACCCGTCGAATTTCGACGAAAGTAAATTTATAAGAAGGAACTGTTTCATTGATTTATAATAAACCTATAAAATTAGTTTTAGTAAAAAATGCATCTTACATTGGCCAGTCTATCTCTCAAACAAATATTATTTAAAGCTAAAATTAAGAAAAAATAATACCATTTCTATAAAATTCAGTTATCCAAATTATTAAAATTAAACTTTAATCGCATATGTAAGAAATATAATAATAAAGTAAAATATAGTAAAGATCAGTTATTAAGATGAAGTTATCACCTGAGGCTCTTATGTTTGGTAATGCGTATGAAAAAAAAAATATTTCAATTGAAAATTGACATGATCTTAGAATTTCTCGTGAAATCTAAACACGTCATCATTTTTATCTTTTCCAAAATTTACATGCGCGTATTTCAATTTCTATCAATTTTAAGAGAAAATGGTGTACTTCTTTTCCCACAATTACAAAATTCGTACTAAAACTACAACAAAATTAATAAGTCGAGAATAAATTGAGATACATCTTTTAAACAAATTGCATTTAAAAGTACATATTTTTCTCTATACGACGGTGTAAAAATTAAAAATGTGTGATGTTTGGAAGTGTGAAATTTATAGTACCGAAAATTGCAAAACTGAATAGCATGTTAAAGTGTGGCCATTCGCAAAATGGCGTATGCGTTACGCACAGATACGTTTGGCTTTTATAATATAGATAATAGATATAAGATTGATATATATCAGATCTAATATATATTCTTTTTCGTCGAATTTCGATGGGTGCAGGTAGTATTTTTTAAATAAAAATACTACAGCTACATTTTTAATTCAGCAGAGCTCAGGTCACGTGACGCGTGACAGTCTATTCCCCCCCCTCCCCCTTTAATTTTATGGGTAGGCGCGTGTTACACAACTCCTTTTCCACCAAAACAGATCATTTTAGTGTATTTTAGCATGTTCTGTAAACTATTTCGTGTGATTGTTTTAAATATAGATGTTTTCCTTTCTTTTTTATAAAAGTTAATGCGTACGCTTTTCTTTTTAATACGCTTTTTTTATGCCCCCCCCCCCCAAAAAAAAAAAAAAATTATTAAGAAATACATCTGTTGTATTGTCACAAAATAAACACGAGCTATAAAAAAAATTTCAGTGACATATTTAATCGGTGTTTGTCTATTATAATCACAGAATGATTGCAAAGTGGCCGCGAAAAGGTTTAGATATCAAAAGCGTCGTCTTATTTCTTCGAAATTGTATATGTTACAGGCCAAACCCGATTTTAGGCCAAACTAGATTAGCCTAGGCCAAACTAGTCTATCCTAACGCCCATCGGATAAACTAGTTTTTCCTAGGCCAAACTAGTCTATCCTAACGCCCATCGGATAAACTAGTTTTTCCTAGGCCAAACTAGTCTATCCGAAAGCCCATCGGATAAACTAGTTTTTCCTAGGCCAAACTAGTCTATCCGAATGCCCATCGGATAAACTAGATTTTCCTAGGCCAAACTAGTTTGGCCGAACGGTCATTAGGATAAACTAGTTTAGCCTGCTATTCATTGGTTTGAACTAGTTTATCCTAGGCCGAACTAGATTGTCCTAGGCCAATTCAATTTGGCGTGATATTTTTTAATCTAAAGACCGCCACAGCGCCAACTTTCTAATTTTGATCTATTTTATCCTAGGCCGATGCAGTTTGACGCGATTTTAGCTCACAGACTATCAAAGCCTGAGAGATAATGTGCTTGCAGATTCTGTGTATGTATATGTAACATTTTACGTACGTATGGCTGTATGTACGTACGTAAGTACGTACGTGTGTACGTAATGCGATAACTCCTGATAGAAATATCCAATTTGCTTCAAATTTTGGACATAGATATATCCTGATAATGAACTTTCCTGAGTAGTTTCAGGGGTTCATTGAATAAGAATAAGGGGAGGAGAACAAAAGGCTAATCCGCACCCCCCCCACACACACACACACCTCCTTAATTTAGTTAAGTCCGTTTTCCATGCAAAATGATCAGATTTTATTAAAATTTTAGGTATAATATCATTTTGATAAGGTACATCCATGATCAGTTGTGGGTGTTCATTGTTTACGTATAAAGAAAGGAGCAATGGGAGGTAACACTCTTAATTTATGAAAATAGGTTTTTCACAGAGAATTTACCGATTTGTTTCAAATTTTGGATGTATGTTCCTTCTGATAAGGCGTTTACCTGATTAATTTGGGGGTTCTGAGATATAAACGTAGAACGGATTTTTTTTTCAATTGGATAGAGACTTTCGGTTTTATGAAAAGATTTTTAATTCATAACAGATTTTGGTTTTTGCACGCATCACTTCAGGCGAAATTGTTCATATTAAGAAACTAAATATCCGAATCCTTTTAAAAATAAGAAAAAGCTTAAATAAAGCATGACACTTGAAATTTAGGATGGGGGGGGGGTAGAGTAAGAGGACGCTATATATATATTTTTTTAATCTCAGCACTTTTTAAGGTTTTAGCTGATAATTAAATATTACCATTATTTGAAACTTTTAGAAACATAATAAAACATGATGTTAAATATTTAAGAAAAAAGATGGCGCGTCAAATACCACTTTTTTCTATTAGTAATTTTTGTAAAAATGTTAAATTCTTGTTGGAACTGTTTGAAACTTTGTGATAGTTTATAACACATGATAAAAATTGTAAAAAAAAGTCCCATTACGAAAGGGAAAGAGGGGGGGGGGCGAAGAAAATCAGGAAATATAACGGAAATTCTAGGTTAATTTAGTTGAAACTTTAAGATAGTTTATGACATGATATAAATTTATAAAAATATGTTCCGCGTTTAATGCCACTATTGACGAATAGTGATTTTTGAACGATTTACATGAAAATGTAATCAGAATTAATTCATATCAAGGACTATCTGAATATAAATTTATATTAAATTCCGTTCATTAGTTCTTGAGATATAGCTATTGTAAAAATTGTTAAAAATGCAGCATAGCATAGCCATGTTGAGTGATTTACTTCAAAATAGAAACAACACCAACTCATCTCATGGACGAACTGGATCTGATGTTTGATGGAAATTCGTGTATTAATTAAGATAAAGATAATGCGTAAATCATAAAAAATGCAAAACAGCAGCTCCACTTGATGAGCGATTTACACCAAAAACTAATCAGCATACTTAGATCAGAGACTACCTGAATGTAAATGTTTATTAAATTTCGTGCATTAGTTCTTCAGCCGCATCCCTACAGCTTGCGACAGCGTATAGCAGTTGTGCTGCACACGTGCTGCCGAATGCCCCTTTTCTTTTCGAACGAACTTCGAAGCGAACGAAATTCAAATCGTAGCAAGCGTGCTGAGTACCCACCGCCGAATGTAATCCTCCTTTTCGAAAGAGCCTCGAAGCCAACGAATTTCCAACCATAACCCCGCTGCCTAGGCCAGTCAGATAGCGGGCGAAGCCAGCAAGTTTTAACTAAGCTACGTTATATTAGTTTCTCATTCCAACACCAAGGAGTGCACTCTATTATTAACAAAACTGTATCTGAATGAAACTCCGTTAAACAACCTAATAGTAGATATGTTACTTGAGGTCGGTGTGCTTTAAAAGCTAGAATTTCCGTTATATTTCGAGATTTTGTTCGCATCCACACCCTCTTTCACGTCGAAATGTGACTTTTTTTATAAATTTATATCAAATGCCATAAATTGTCAGTTTCAAAACTTTAAGTTTCATAAACTGTAAGTTTCAAAATGTTCCAACAAGAATATAACATTTTTACAAAAATTACTATTAGGAAATAGTGGTATTTCGATGCGGAATCTTTTTTCTTAAATATTTATCATCATGTTTTTTTCTCTTCGAGGTTCATTCGCTTCAACATACGCCCGTTTCGAGATTTTATATAAAACAAGGGGCCCGATAGCGGGCGAAGCCGGCTGATTTGAACTAAATCGCATCCAAATTTCAAATTCCAACACTTGTGTGCTTGTGTTATATTAATTCCACATTAGTCCGTTATATTAGTCGCTATATGTTAGACCGACGTACGTACGTACATAAGTATGTACATATGTACGTACATACATATATACATACGTACATGATTACATACACACACACAGAATCTACGAGCACATTAGCTCTCAGGCTTTGATAGTATGTGAGCTAAAAGCGAGCCAAATTGCATCGGCCTAGGATAAATTAGATCAAAACTAGAAAGTTGGCTCCATGGCGATCTTTAGATTCAATAAAATCACGCCAAATTGAATTGGCCTAGTACAATCTAGTTCGGCCTAGGATAAACTAGTTCAAACCAATGAATAGCAGGCTAAACTAGTTCATCCTAATGACCGTTCGGCCAAACTAGTTTGGCCTAGGAAAATCTAGTTTATCCGATGGGCGTTCGGATAGACTAGTTTGGCCTAGGAAAATCTAGTTTATCCGATGTACGTTCGGACAGACTAGTTTGGCCTAGGAAAAACTAGTTTATCCTATGAGTATTAGAATAGACTAGTTTGGCCTAGGAAAAACTAGTCTATCCGATGGGCATTAGGATAGACTAGTTTGGACTAGGCCAATCTAATTTGGCCTAAAATCGGGTTTGGCCTGTAACATATACAATTTTTGCGAAAGGGAACTGTAATAAATTCACCAAATGGGAGGTGAAGGTGAATCAAAAATATAGTCTCGGCTTTGTCGGGCTTATCAAACAAATACACAGCAATTTTCGTACATTTTAAATCTCTTTTGAAATTACTCTGTTTATAATGAATATTTTGAACTTTTACTGTAGGATAAAGTTAGAAAAAAAAACATTTTTTAGCTACATACCATAAAGGTCCTGAATAGCGAAGACTTAGTACCTTCCAGAATTTCTTCGATATTTATTTATTTATGGAAGACATACATCTGACTTGTGTGCTCGACATGAAAGCCTGCTTATAAATCATCTTCAATATACGAGGACGAGATAGCACAAAGAAATTTTACAACATGAAGGAAATACAGATGGGAGCTCAATACAAAGAATGTGTGTAATGGAGCCAGCGGGATTTGAACCCACAACCTCCTACGCTCACAAGTGATTGGCGGCGTGGTGTCTCGACCACTCGGCCACACAGGCCCAATTTGTTCGATATTAGGAGTCTGATTTTGTGAGGTAAAAATATACAAATATATATGCATACTGGATTTAAAAAGATTTTCGCTAAATAGAGATGCCCTGTATTAGGGAATGTCCATTAACCTCCATAACAGACACTTCCGAATACTGGACACTTCTAATTAGTGAACTATAATGCAGGCTCGGATTTTTTGCAACAGGACTTGATTAAAGCATAGATAGATCAGGAGGTGTTCTCTCCCCTCCGCCTACAATTTTAGAGGCCCCAATTTAGATATGAAGTTTTTAAAAAAACTTATACTTTAAATCTGTTTTGAGAATGTAATCATATGCAAATAAATAAATAGAATGCTAAATTCATCATTAAAAAGGTAAAGTTAAAATTTTAGTGTGTGTAAATTATTTAAAATAATGATAAAAAATATTTTAAAAGATGTTAAATTAATTTAATTCTTAGTACTTTCAACTGCAAACACAATCTTCGTCAGAGAATACAAAAATACTCTTAGTAACGTCTTAATTTTCAAATGTCACGTAGTTGGTATCAAAAAGCAGTGAAAGTGGAAGTTGATTTTTAGATCCGGAAAACATTTGAAAAATAAAACATAGATATTGAGAAAAGTAGAATGCTACTTGTTTTATGATTCTTTAATTAAACTTATACAAATTCTGAATATGTTATACGATAAAACGTCATTACAAACAATATTTTCTAGTGATAATTTCTATTTATTCTCAGATGATTAATTCTCCGTAATTGTTCAAAGGATATATAATTTTTGCATCTTTGAAATTAATTTATATATTTTGTTTCTAAGTTGAATCTTGACAGGGCTGTTGCTGGTCGATTGTAGGGTAACATCCCCAGTAATTGGCATGCACCAGTGATTGGCACATCCTACAAACATGTCCAAAAATAAGATTTATATCCAGTCTTTTATAAATGCAAGACCATATACCAGTTATATGCTAATTTACTTTAAAGATTATAACTTCGATTTATGTTACTAGATGACAATAGTGCTGACAAAAGTGGAAAGCGAAACAATTATGGCTTGTATGAAATTAGCCATTTTGCTGCAAATGCTTATTGTTTGGCTTAAGGAAGGCATGCTTTTCAATTCATTATTATCTGATTTATAATATATATTAAATTTTAATTGACAACAGTATTGTTTAGTTAAAAAGGGTTATTTTAATTGTGTAAAAGTATTTTCGACATAAATATTTGGATTTCTGAATTAATGATAAATGCCAATTAATAGTGCTTCAATTTTGCTAGTTCCAAGCAATTGGCACATATTCCAATTACAAGGAATTCGCAAGGAATTTGAGATTAAACCACTTATTTTGGAAGTACTTTTAAAGTTATAGACTAATTTTGTTTATCATTTGTTTTTATTTGAAAATATGAAATATTATCAGTATTTGGAACCCATTAAAGCTTCATATGACAATTACTGGGGACAGCATGGCAATTACTGGGTATTAATATAAGTATATTGTATTATTTTAAAGTGTTCACATTTCAGACTAATATACTGATTTCTTACTCTCAAAAACTTGAAATATTGCATCTTCATCCAAAGTAAATTCATTTAAAGCGATTAAACCCAATGCAAAATGTAAAGTTTTTTTTAATATAAACTTGTGCCAATTACTGGATCACAAGGTGTCATACATTGGTGCTCTACGTTCCAATTATTGGTGATTTCAGCAACTTTTTATAAATATATTTTTAAAAAAATACTTTTTCAAATTTTTTTGCATTTAGTGGGCAAAATAGATACACAGATATCCATTCTTTGATTTAAAAATATTTCCAAGTAAATATCTTATTTCTTTGTAATGAAAATTGAAGTAAGTTTAAAGACATCTCTTAAATGTTCTTTAATAAGATCTTTAAGTTTACGAAAAATCATCAATGTAATCATTATAATCAATATTTTGGACATTCAAATTAAGATTTAAGAAAAATCTTAATACAGTAAACTTTTGAAACGTGGTCTCTTTGTGATTGCTGAATTTGTCTGCTATTCGAAGGTGTTCGCTATTCTAAAATAAAGAAATCAACATATCGCACACTCGCAAGAAAAGTGACATATCTCCATAAAAGTAAATTTCACAGGAGAGGCAAAATAAAATTTGCATGGTTTTGCTGTAACATAAAATTCTCGCACTTAGCTTTGCATGCAGGAGTAAAACCATGTATAAAAGTGTAAAACACTTAAGGAGTCACCCTAACTTTGAAACCACCTCTCCAACTTTGAATAATACTGTAATAATATGTGGTTGTACAATACTTAATGCAAAAAATTAAATAAAATTTAAAAAATATATTGTAAAACAACTTATTTTACTAAATTTTTGATTTTTCAAAATAAATAAATAAATAAATAAATAATAAATAAATAAAAAATAAATAAATAAATAAATAAAGCTTTTATTACTTTTATAAATATGAATATTTTTGCTTCAATTTTTTTCCCGCATTCATTAGAATATTCTATATAAAACTGCTTTTATTTTTAGATGTATGGTATTTTACATTTAATGTGATCTTTTTTTCTCTCGTGTATATTAAAAAATGAAGGAAATTCAACAAAGTCTAAATTTAAATACTTTTTAAAAATAACCATAAACTTGAATGTTAAATTCATGCACAAAAATGTTAAACACGTTATGGAGAATAGGTAAAAAATTTTGAAACCCCTATCTAAATTAGCAAAATAGTCTTAGTATTTATCGAACAAGCAAGTTATAAAAATATGAACTGGGAGAAAAATCAGTTTAAAGTTTTCACTTGTATAGGACATTGCCCTAGACCTATTAATAAAATTTACAATATCACCCAATTTAATTGTCGTAAAAATAAAAATACTCACAATTAAAGAAGCTTTCAGTTAATATTGAAAAAAGAAAATCGATCAAAATTAATATTTTGACCAATTACAAGGCAGTGTATCATCATAAGAATGAAAGAGATAAGATGAGATTTGGAAGGCTGCATAAATTCACTTCTTCACACAATCTACTTTCCTTATGTAATCATAAATGGACAAATAACGTAATAAACTGATTTTTCATATAACTACACTTATAAAATTTTCTGTATAGCAAGACACACCTATGACAAAGCTCTTAGTGGTATAAAAAAACAAACTTATATTTTTCAAGATGCTTCGCTTTTTTCTCGGGTGAACGTTATGTTGTAAAAGGTGAGTGTTCACTGTATAAAATTGTCCGTATGAAGTTCAGCAACAGCCATTTTCGAATAATGGAAAAATTTCCCGATCCAGAGGTGCCTGCTATTGAAAGATTTTACTGCATTTATATTTTAAAAAATGCTTTTATTTTTATTCTATTCTAAAAGTTCAAAATGTTAAATAAAATCAGTACAATGCCGAAAAGGATTAAAATTATCAACTTTACGAAAATTGCATACCAAATTTGGGAGTCCCTAAAATCAGACTGGGATGGGAATGGGGTGTTCATTATATCTATATTTTTCTAGGATTCAACCTGATCAAATATGGTTACCTATAAAGCTTACCAAAAAGAATATGGTGTCATTAAAATGTTTAAAATGTCTGAAACTCAAAGTGTTTGAAATAACGCAAAAAGTGTTTGAAAAAAAAAAAAAAAAAAAAAAAAACACATTTTAAAAGGCCTGAAAACTAAGCACTCCGTTTCAGACACTTAAGTGTCTGAATTTTAGACATTTCAATTTTCTGTGTCCCTATATAAATTTCAGCATGTTTAAAATATTGTAATAAATTTATAATGGACCGCAAACGATTTTTATTTACATAGATCGTAATTTAGTATAATTCTTTTGATTGAACCTGTAAATGAACCGTTAATGCTTTGCAATATCAAACATCTAATACAGCTACCCAATAACATCTATAAACATTCTATGGCAATCGGAGTACATTTACGCGGCTTATAGCCTCAGATCAATGAACTAACGTCTTTTTTCTGTGTCTAAGGTTAGAGCACGGACTGAAAGACAGACAAGCAGATGTCAAATAGACAGACATACCAAATTTATCAACATTTTTCAAATTAAAAACTAGATTCGACAAATAATAGCTGGTACGACACTTTGAAACACATTAAAAGCATATTCTTCTAAGTAAAGCTGATTGATATATTTGCGTCATTTGATAAGTTTTTTCATTAAATACGCAGTAATTACAATATCTAACTGTCTTTCAGTTATATTTTATGTACTATTTTTATTATATTAAAAATATTCTGTCTATTTTAGGCGTTTACCCTCAAACGAGAGCAAAAAAACGATCCCAGTGATAGTTTTTTTTTTTTTTTTTTTTTTTTTTTCATTTGGGCGAAGCAGAAAAACTTTATACAGTGTTCTTTCTTCTAATGTTTTAAGAAATAAAAATTAGAATTTTACCCTACCGTGGCTCTAAAAAGTTAGAATGGAATATCAATAAAATGCTCCGCTTAATGACCTACTAATAAAAGTAATGTTTTTCCGTTCATTTAAAATGTTCTCTCTTACGATTGCGGTAATGGGCTACACGGATAATAAACGATGTGTCGATGACAATGCAAAATTTAGATGTATTGATTATTTTTTTAAGACAGCTGCCACAAAAAAAAAAAAAAAAAAAAAAAAAAAACGCGGTAACAAACAACAGTAATAAAGCTATAAATCTCTTTAGTTTCTGCTTTGAGGAATGGGGAAAACGTCAATAAAATATATTTAATCTTGGAAAAAGTCTCTCATAACTTAAAAAACAGGAAACAGGTATGATTATTTTATTTTAAAAACGCGACTATAAAGATATTGCCAAAAAAAGCGCTAAAAAATGCATTAAAACTCTTTTTTGATTTCTACTTCCTCATTATACATTTGAAACTGAATAAAAACTTAAATAATCATTATTAAGAACAAATTATTTAACCGTTTACCAGTTGCGTTGAGCTGTCAGATAAGTGACCGAACACATTTTAACAAAACCAGCTTTATATTGACTTTTTAAAAAAGATACAAGCACTATTTTTCCATTTAAATACATATAAACATGTATATAGTATCTCTTGGTATATATATAGTATCTTATATAGTATCTATAGGGTTTATATAGTATCTCTTTCTTATAATATTTTACGAACTAAAAATTAAAATATTACTCCATCACGGTACAAAAAAAAGTTAGAATGGAATATTAATAAAATGCTTCACTTAATAGCCTACAAAAAAAAAAAAAAAAAAAAAAAAAGAATGTTTTACCATTTATTTAAAATTTTCTCTCTTACGGTAGCAGTAATATGATACACGGATAATAAATGACGAGTTGATGACAATGTAAAATTTAACCCTTTCCGGCGCACTACTCTTTAAAGTTGGAATTTAAAGAAAAAAAATTTAGGCAATCTATTTAGGCCTAGAGGAGTACACAGGTATTGTTTTGTAAAGATTGTTTTAGCCATTTTAATTGTACAGCTGTTGCCGAAGTGGTAACCTCCCATAAGTAAAGCATTGATAAGCGCAGTGAGAAGAGCATTGCCGTGAAGCGCGTATTATAGTAAAACATTTTACCTATTATTTAAAAAACAGTAGAGTTTGATCTCTGTGGTGCTGCCATCTAGAACTCATAAGAAAGATTTAAAGTAGCCATTAGAGTAGTTTTTGAAATATTCACGGAGTTTTTGTGTCTCTAAACAGGGGGAACTTTAGGTGTTGCCGACCCGGCAACACTGCGCGCTAAGGGGTTTAAATGCTGTCATTATTTATTTCCAGACAGCCGCTACGAAAGATGCGGTAACAAACAGCAATAATAAAGCTGTAAATCTCTTTCGTTTCTTCATTGAGAAGTGGGGTAAAGGCCAATAAAATATATTAAAGCTTGATAAAAATGTGTCATAACTTATAAATCATGTAAACAAGCATGATTATTGTATTTTAAAAACACGATTACAAGCATGCTGCTTGAAAAAGCATTTAAAAAACTTCCCATGAAAGGTGTTGATTCTTACTTCATTCTTATACATTTGATACTGAACAAAAATTTAAATAACCACTATTAAGTAAAAAGTTGTTTAACTTATTACCAGTTGCTCTTTCAAACACGTGAACAAGCCTATATTAATAAAACCTGCTTTACCCTGATTTTTTTTTATTTTATTTATTTATTTTTTTTTATGTGCAAACATTAACTTTTAGTTTAAGTTACTTATATATACACTGGTGAAAATTGATTTATGAAAACACGGTTTTTTGACAAAAACTTCTATAATATTCATTAACAAGTTGAAAATTGCACGTAAAACGTAGAAAATCAGGTGTGTTCGTTGATAACGAAGTTTTAAAATATTCAGATCTTGCTGATATAGTACAGCGTACTTTGGATACAGTATAGTGGTCGAAATCTTTGTGTTCCTGTAAATATGCAGGGAGTAATTTTTATTATACTTCATTAACGTATATCTTATTCATAAAATGTGAAGTAGTTTAATATAATTAACCCCCCCCCCCCAAATGTTTCCCCGTATAACATTATTTAGTGGAATACATTTGTGTGGCCCTGTAATTTAATAATAAATATTCTTTGCATCACAGATTCTACAAACTGTATTTTTAGTACATATTTCATAGATTCATGTCAATTCTGTTATATTCAAATGAGTGTAACACCATTAAAGTGCATTTGAAACTTTTTTCCCCATTGACCGTAATGTAACGGAATACTTTTGATTGTCCCTGTAATTGATCAATGCATCCGATTTTCATAACATTTGAAATGACTCGAGAAAATTATGTAATAAATATACGTTTTAAATTTCAAACGATTAAAATGCATTTGAAATTTTTTTCCCCATTGACCGTAATGTAACGGAATCCTTTTGATTGTCCCTGTAATTGATCTATCCATACGATTTTCATAAAATTTGAAATGACTCGATAAAATTATGTAATAAATATACGTTTTAAATTTCAAACGATTAAAATGCATTTGAAACTTTTTTCCCCATTGACCGTATAATGTAACGGAATCCTTTTGATTGTCCCTGTAATTGATCTATCCATACGATTTTCATAAAATTTGAAATGACTCGACAAAATTATGTAATAAATATACGTTTTAAATTTCAAACGAATAAAATGCATTTGAAACTTTTTTCCCCATTGACCTGTAATGTAACGGAATCCTTTTGATTGTCCCTGTAATTGATCTATCTATCCGATTTTCATAAAATTTGAAATGACTCGACAAAATTATGTAATAATTATGCATTTTAAATTTCAAACGATTCGGTTGGGTAGTTTTTGCGTTGTTATATGCGGACGGACGGACGGACAGACGGACAGACAGACAGACAGACAGACGGACGGACTGAGCGACAACAATAGGTGCTACGTATTTACATAATTACGAACGCACCTAAAAATGAATGAAATTTCATGGGATACACATAATACGTATGACAATTCTGTTTCAAAAATAAATTTTCACACATAATATTAAACATAAAGAAAAAGTCAAAAATTAAATTTTAGTAATATGCGAACATGGAAATTGATTAATGAAATGTCACATTTCATTGGTTATTTCAAAGCAATATGACAAAAATTTGCATAAAAAAAGGTAACGTGACCTGCAAAATAGACGTAAAAAGCGTAGTAGATTGAAAGCAATACGTTTCAGTTAAATTTTCGCGATGGATAAAAGAAAGATTTTGTCTGAGGAAGAAAGATTGAAAATCGACGCATATTTAGAATGTCTGTCCCGGAAATTTAGTAAATTAATTAAAAGTTATGTTGGTGTGATATATAACTATAGAAAAGATCCAGCAAATTATGGCAAAAATTTTAAGAAAAAGACGCTTAAGCAAGAGACAGAAAATGGGGATTCTTCAAATTGCATCGAAAGCTAGTCACAGTTCAAAGCAGATTTGTGCAGAGCTATCTCTACCTGTTACTTTTAGAAGAGTTAGGCAAATTTTGCATTCTTCACGGAGCATGAGATGGTCGAAAATGAAGCCGCGTCCAAAGTTACTTCTGCGTCACAAGCAGATGCGTTTGCAGTATTAAGAGAAGTACATGGCAATGGGCGATAACTGAAAGAAAGTCATTTCTCTGACGAAAAAAAATTAATTTGGATGGCCTAGATGGTTTGAGGCATTATTGGAGAGATTTCCGAAAAGAACAGAAATCGGCGAAAGTTTGATGATTTGGGCAATGATTGCTTGTGATGGAAAAAGTGAAATCGTATTTTTAAACGGTCTCCAGAACTCTTTTGAATATAGTTTAGTTTAGAAAATTTACTTCTTCCATTTCCATGGCAATATCAGGGTTTAGATTCTAATCTTCATGCAAGATAATGCAACTATTCACATTTCAAATACAATGAAAGATTGATTTCACGAACAGAATATTGTTCTTTTAGATCATCCACTTATTAGTCCTGATCGGAACCCCATCGAAAACGTTTGTGGACAGCTTGTTTGATTGGTTTATGCAAATGGGATGCAGTACACATCACTTGTAGATTTGAAAGTTTCAATCTGTCAAAACTGGAAACTAATTGATCAGAAATACATTCAAAATCTTTTATCAATGCTAATTAAAATACAAGAAACTCTAAGGAATAAAAGCGGATTTACTAATTATTAATTTCAATTAAATGTGACATTTCATAAATTAATTTCCTTGTTTTTATGTTACTAAAATCTAATTTTTGATGTTATGCTTTAGTTTATTGATTTGTAGGAAATTTTATTTTTCTAAATTATTTGTTGTACATAGCATGTATAATGCATGAAATTTCATTCATTTTTAGATAATATTATAAATGTTTTCATTAAAAAACCTTGTTTTCATAATTCAATTTCCACCAATGTATATATATATACGAAGGCCGTTATTGAAGTACTCTGGATATTGAGCTGAAAGCCCTTATTTCACCTCATTTGCAGTGTCAAATGTGGCGCAATAATTTTTTGAGTTCTGGGATTAAGAAAAAGTAGCTTGGAGCGCGATCGGATGGATGTGACAAAATTCCAAAGCCACATTGCTCAAATTCCTCAACCTCATTTCGAAATAAATGAGAGGAAGGAGTGAGCAATCTAGGAACTCATCGTACTGAAGCTTTTGATTTGTACAGTTCTTCTTGAATTTTTTACCACACACTGCCATAGCTAAGAAGGCCAATTTTGGTGTTGTTCGTACCAAACATCATTTTGTAGCCCTATGCATAAAAGTTAGATAATTGATAAACATTCTCTGTTAAAATCATATTTTATGCACATTTTTTATTATTGGATTTTCATTACAACCCAAATTGAGTAACGGTAGAACACTCTACATTTTTGATTAAATATGAAGTTCCTCTTGATGCTAACGTGAGTTTGGCGGCCGAATTAGGCGACACCTTGTATAATACACACACACACACACATATATATATATATATATCAAGCAAGTTTTTTTATTTCTACTTCAGAAATTATTTGCATTTTACTTACGATCTCTGAGTATTTCCCTTGAAAACGAGTTACGAATTATAACTTTCATTTTTATTCATGATAGTTCTACTATTTTACATTCTTTTTGTGATTTATTGTATTAAGTTTATGCAATTTCATTATATACGATCTTGCATTTAGTACAATATATTTTATGGTGTTGTCAAAGATTTAATTTTTTTTTTTTCTGGGATTTTTTCATTTTTTAAAATGTTTTAGTTATAAATAGTTCGAGAAAATAAGTCAAATATTTCTGATTTCTTACATATTTATTTATATTTATTTATTTAAAGATTGTATGCATTTTTTTCTCTGTTAACCCGGAAGGACGCGCGCAGGGCCTAAAAGACACGGAGTGCATATGATTTTTACAATTGCAACCACTATTTTTTTTAAGTAATCATCAACTTATTTTATTGCAAAATTTGTAAGAATTTTCTCCGTCTAAGTAAAGCGACTGTTTTAATTTGATTTTATTGGTGACAAAGTTAAAACCATTCATACCCTGGGTAAGCGCGCGTTCTCCCGGGTTAATATTGTTCTTTTGCCAAATTTAGATGTTATAATGTTTGAATCTTATTTACTTATTCATTTATAAGCGATTGGATCTAGTATTAAAAATTAGTTAGTGATTTGTTAGTTTAAAAAATGTTGCTCCAAATTTAATATGCATAATTATTGTATCATGTTTTGATGCGCAATTTATAAATTATATTTGAAATGGATGATGATGTTTAATATTCTATAATGGTTATAGATGTATATACAATCGGCTCTCGTTAATTCGAACTCGTTGGGACCAAAAGAAATTAGAATACGACTTAATATTAAATTATAATGTATAAATGCATAAACTAATTAAAAGATTAGAAACAAGCACAATGGAAGAAAAATTTAAAGCGTCACTGATGGACAGATGGGAAACTAAGAAAGTGGATATCAAATGCATTGGATTATATGTATACTCGTTCTGAACAATTTTCACAAAAATCAAAGAAAGAAAGTTATTCAAATGATCTAAAATCCGTGAGAAAGAAAAGAAAATGAAAAATCGGAATTCTAGTTAGTTCGAATTAAACGAAGTCAAATGAAAATGAGTTCGAATTAATGAAAATTTTTAACGTTATACTACCATTGAAAATTTCGGGACTTCATATTTAGTTCGAATTAAGCGAAGATTCGAATTATCCGATTCCAAATTAACGAGAGTCGACTGTATATATATATATATATATATATATATATATATATATATATATAATCCATGTTGTCTGAAATAAGCAATAACTTTCACGTTAATTGAAAAGCAAAACTGTTATCGACTTTACCTTTCAGAAAAAATATAAATGTCAAATGCTATTTTTAGTTGTAACTGTCAGTCTTTTTTTTTTTTTTTTTTTTGAGTTCTTTATTCACCCACAGAAGCAAGTTTCTTTTTTATGATAAATTTTATTTATGAGTATCGAAAAAGAATCTCCATGGCAATAAATCGAACAGAAATCCAGTTATATGACCGAAAAAAACCTCCAACGAAAGTGGCTTAGGAAACAAAGTTTTCATATTTCATTTGGAGACAATATCAGGTTGTCATTGTTACTGAGTAATCAATTGGAAAATAATTTATAACCTTTGGTTACTTTCTCTACTGATCATTAAATACTGTAACGTAACTCAATAATCAGAAATTTTCAATTACAGTTAAATATTGAAAGTAAGCCCTTTCGAAATATAACTCCCCCCCCCCCCCACCACCACCACTCATATATTTTGCTAGGTGTATAAATCCCGGGAAATTTATAAATTCCAATATTTCCCCCTACAATCCTGATTTTATCGATTTCATAAAAGTTCCAATTATAAGCATCCTCTAAATTTATGAAAATTTCCTGTCTGCTAAATGCGAGCGGGGCTTATTTTCGGTACTTTACAGTATATTCATAGTTGAAATTTACATTTAAGAACTTCAAAATACATTAACTATATACAGGGTGATTCATAAAGATAGAAACAATAGGCTCCGTAAGTATTGTCTCTACGTCTAGACAAGTACTTCCATTTGTAAAGATTCATAAAAAAGTACAAAATTTGATAAGTTGGAATTCAGAGGGGATATACATAAAGAAAATACATTATAATTCGAAACATTATTTGTCGAATTTCAATTTTGTTGCATTTAATTAAAAGGGAAAATGTAATATTGGCTTTGTTTCAAGATTTTTTAAAACATTAATTTTAAAAATATTAAAAATATAAATATAAAAAAATGATGTAACTTAAAAAAAAATACTATTTTCAAATTATCAAAAAAAAAAAAAAAAAAAAAAAAAAGTTTGCCGAAACAAAATTATTTGTTTTTATAATATGGTAATTTGACGACTCTGGGATTCACTCATTTTCGTTAAAAACAACTTATGGCTGCCATGTTAGGCATAAGCATTCAGATGCTACAAGTATATCGATTGTTGAACATATCAAATATGCACATAATCTGCACTGTATCACATCTATTCTACTTCTTTTCCTCCAAAATATTCAAAATCTATCCAATTATAATGTTTTAAATTAAAAATAAAAAATAACGGATAACAAGCTATTATAAACAACGGATAACCCGATATAAATTAAAGCAACACTGTTTTGGCGCCATCTAATAGCAATCGATATGAATAAAAGAACTTAGCATGTAATGATATTATTCGATATGTATTTTTAAAGCATCGATTCTATAATTTTATAATTTGCTTAATATATATAAAATGAATATTATATTTTAAATTTAGTTTTATTAATTTTTAAGAATTTACATTTATCCGCCTATATTTAAATTTTTTTTTTTTGCATTATAAGTAAAAAGAATGTCTTTTCTTTTCTTTTTTTTCCAGACTTAATTGAATTATGAGATGTAAGCTAATCCTTTAAGAATTGATAAAATAAAATAAAAATTTTATGACAGAAATAATAAAATTAGTAATATTAATTTTCATTATACTCACTGAAATTTTGACAACTTTTTTTTCCAAATTTTGACACTGAATTACCTACATTGATATAATTAATATATGTAGTACATGGTGTTATACATTTCTTATATTTTAATCACATTTTTAAAGAAACATAAAATATATTCACAATTCAATCAAATTTCAAGTTGAACTATTTCATAAATTGAAGAATGGTTAAAAAAAAAGTTATCTTCATCATTTGTATTTGTAGAACGCATTTGTCATTTTTAAAACGAACTTTTCTACAATGCAAACTTTTAAATAATAAAAGCATCTGTATGAAGTCTTATGTAAATCAAACGCAGATCAACATTCCGTCATTTTTAACGGGGGTTATATATTAAAATAGCAAAAAAAAAAAACCCACAACACCCCCCCCCCCCCACAAAACCCCCACTTGTTGCCCACAACGGCGGACAGCATATTGAACATGTTTTGCGCCAGTCTCGCCAAACTTAAAAATCGATTGGATGGATGCTTTTTATGCGGTTTTTGGCCTCAGGACAATTAAAAACCGGTTAGATGGATACTTTTTATGCGGTTTTTGGCCTCAGGACAATTAAAAACCGGTTAGATGGATGCTTTTTATGCGGTTTTTGGCCTCAGGACAATTAAAAACCGATTGGATGGATGCTTTTATGCGGTTTTTGGCCTCAGGACAATTAAAAACCGATTTTTCCCATCCGATGTAGTACGACCTTGCCGAGGTGGACGAGCTTACGTAACTAACAGTATCACACGCGTACAGTCATGCACACTGAACAATACAGTTGGTTTATATCGTGTAACTTACGCCTTAGCCGTTGTTTTACGATTTGTCCTTTGTAGTCGAAATTATGACGCTTACAGCGCCATCTGTCGCTAAAATTTGGAACTTTTTTTGATTCATGTTCTTTCCCCCTTCTTCAATAATATGCTGTTAAATTTTGACGCCATTCTAACGAGTGGTTCGCTTTTTAGAGCGTTTTGAAACTCGGACTTTAATTATAATCACCCTGTATTTTAGTAATAAAATTATTAATCATTTTAATGTATTCATGTTTTTGTTAATATTGTATTTTCAATTTGAATTGGTGTGATCCAAAATCTAAGTGCCACCATACAGGTGCACCCGTCATCTCTGGCTGAATAACTCAAATTTGGCCCAGACTTTCGCTGCAGAAACCTTTTACTGAATCAAATGCTGGATCATCTTTCACAGTTTATCGATTCTTTTACAAAACATCCGCTCTATTGAACTAGTATATACGTACCTATTTAATACACGTGCGTATTTAATACACATATGTATATTAAATACTCGGTATTTCCGTTTTTCATTATAAGTGTGTATTAATATATTTTTTACTCCCTTTTAATCAGTCTTTCCTACGATCAGAAATATGTTTTTAATTTAATATTCTGTTAGAATTAAATAATAACTTTTGGTACTAGTCTGTTATACCGTCGACCAATTTCGCCAAAATATACAAATCGCCAAACTAATAGTCAAATTATACAAATTGACATAATTTTTATTTTAAATAACGAAAAAACAAATAATTAGTAGAATATTAATAAAAATTCAAATAAAAAAACGAAATAAAAATCACTTAATGACATTTTAAACATGCGAATCATATTTAATGTCATTGAATGTGACATTCACGATCATCCATTATTGGCATTTAATCTTATAGTTAGGCAATAATTTTTTGGTCGACGGGATAACCTAGTAGAACCTAATTTTTATATAATGACGCGTTATTTGTGTTCAGATTACAAGTCACAAGTCTATTAAAGTATTGAAAAAAAATCTCTATGCTTTGTAGAAAAGCGTCAAATTGAAAATACAATATTAATTGAAAACATGAATACATTAAAATGAATAATAGTTTTATTACTAAAATAGATGTAACAAATAATTAAAAGTCTTTAAGACATTAAAGCCAATTTACAAAAGTTAAATATAGAGAAATTCTCGGAGTCTCGTGCTTTAGACCAAACCTTGGTCATCATCAATTGATGAACTGAGAAAATGACTCTGATTTCTTCTCACTATTATTCTATTCATTTTGCTTGGATCAGCACATTTTTCCGTTTAATACAGGATTCCATCATAGGCAGGTTATTTTTGACTGGTTTTACTGTGTTTCATGTATTTATTTTACTTTTAATTTTTATTTATTTATTTATTTATTTATTTATTTATTATTGATTATTGATTACGTCATAATTAAAATCCTATTCGAGCAATTTCACTGAGTTTAATGCATATGATTACAATAAATTTTATATTCATGCTTTTTTCATGAAATTTAGCAGCTATTACACTAGGATCTGAATATTTATAAAAATAGTTATAGCACAAATGCATCTCATTTGCCACGTTTGATATACAATTTCCGACTTGTTTTAAATATCCTGCATATTACTTAAAAATTAATTCCTATCAAATGTATTTAATCGTAAAACCCTCTTTAGTTAAATATTTTAAGATTAGCTTTAACTATTTTTTTTTCAAACATGTTTTTAAACGTAAAATGAATTCTAAATGTTAGAAATTTTAATTGGTTTCATTTTTACAAACGTATAATTTCGAATGTATTTAGTAATTACATTATTTATTTTACAATCAATCTATAAAAAGTGACATTATAAAAGTAACTGGTAACAACTTTTTGCTTCAATAAAAAAGCAAAAGTCATTTCGATTTCTGTTTAGATTTAAAAAAAAATATCGAGAAAGAAAGAGAAAAAAATGTGTGTACTGCTATTTGCAGCTGGTGTCCTTTGATTATTTTTTTTTCCGCTCTTTCATGTAACATACCTGACAGTTCTGAAAGGAAGCAATTTTTTTTTTAAGTGTGTCAAAGAAGTATAGATTTATGTATAAAAAAAATCGATTAGACTCCATTTAAACAATGTTAGGTCCATTAAAGTAAAAGAAATTATAGAATATGTAACACAAAAGCTCATAATTTCAGTGTTACTAATGACGACTGCTTTTTATTATTATTTATAATTATTTTGCAATTATTTCGAAACAATAATCTGCTCGGAAAATTATCCTTAATTCTTACGTCAAAACTCTTTTTGCTTAAAAATAGTGGTAGGCAAAAGAAAAAAATATATAAAAAAATAAATAAATAAATAATAAAAAAAAAATAAATAAAAAAAAGTAATTTAAAAAAATGCAACAATCATTTGAAAAATGATTTTTTTAAAGATTAAAATTTAAAACTTATAAATAAATTCTTATATTAGAAAAAGGAAAAAATACAAGGTTTTTTTTTTACAATCAATTGGTTCAACATTAGATTCTTTTCTTTTCCGTGATCGTCGCACATTTCGTATTCGGCGGGCAAATTAACCAGGGCTTGTTTTTTTGCTTTAAAAGATGATCTTCCATACAACGTTTTTCTTTGGATTCTTTTTTTTTTTTTTTTTTTTTTTTTACTTGTCTTTGATTATTTCGCATTTACCTATTTTGTAACTTTTTTACTTTCTTCTTTAACGACATTTCGATTTCTTATGCAAATAAAAATTCATCTAAAAATAAAGAATTTCATAAAATAAATAAACAAATAAAATGCGGACATCCATTGCCCAAAGCAAAACATTTGAATGTTTCCCATTGAGATAGTAAAAATCAGTAAAAACATCATTTTTATGATGATCATAACGTGGCTTTTTAATGACAGAATCACATATTATGTAAGCGATTGATTAAACATTAATATTTCTGGACCAATCATAAAAAAAATTCAATACTGACACAACAAGTTCTATTCTTGACCGAAAATAACAATTATTTTCCAAATAGTTAAAAAAATTGCTTGCCGTTGCACCGTGAATAATATTTATAAAATACAAATGAGAATTTTACTCCACCTTTTAAATGAATTTTTATTTTCACTATTAGATAATTTTTCGGTGAAAATCTTTAGTGTATGGCATATCTTCCTTTGTATGTAACTTATATAATTATGATCGAAAATTCTAGATTCAAGTGAACTCGATTAAGGAAGCTTCTTCTTTTTAAAAAACTCTATTGCTCGGATTTTATAATAAGACTTACTGTGTTAGATATTTCTTCAAGATTGGTTTTAGTATGTTGGTTATCGTTATACATTGCTCAGTTATGTAATTATTAAGGAAAGTTGCATAATTAAGTGAACCTGAATACACTATATGGCCAAAGATGACCGGCCACTTGTCATTTTAGACATCGTTAAATATCTAAAAAAATACATGAGGTATTATCCTGAAATTCTAAGCGTGTAAGTATAACAGTATAGATCTACATTTGCGTGAAGTTTTTTTCCAGGAACTCCTTAGGGGACCGTCAACAAATTGAAAAAAAGCGAATATCTTTTGAATAACCCTGTTAAAACTAATGTAGCAAAGACGTCCAAACTGTAGATTATGATTAAGTGACTCATTGAAATAAACTGTGTTCATTTTAATGTAGATAACATGTATACTCGTAAAGAAATTCAGGTTTTACGGTAAAGAAATTCAGGTCAGGTCAACGATATCAAAATTTCATTTGCATATTGTGTTAGCTAAATGTATTGAGCAACTTCTAAAAAAGTTTCAAAAATATACCTTCAAGATTCTGAAAGTGATCGTCTATAGAAGAAGCTCAAAATCCGTTATTTCCAAAATGACGAAAAAAGATGAGGGGTTGTATCCATATATCAATTGATTTTCGCTAATATAGAATACAAAATATGTCACGAACTGCTATATTTAAATAAAACCACCAATTATATTGCTTCATTTTGGGAATAACAGAGTATGAGCTTATTCTATAAGCGATCATTTTCAGAATTTTCAAGCTATGTTTTTGAAACTTTTTCTAAAGTTGCTCTATACATTTATCTAACACAATATGCAAATGAAATTTTGATATCGTTGACGCATGTGAAATGAAAAATTATTTAGTAAACCTGCTCATTTTTCATACAATTTTTATTATTTTTTAATTCTGATGACAGGGTATTATGTATAATGTTCTTTGTCATATTTTCAAAAAAGAACATTATTTTACATTAAGAGCTCTGCAAATTATTGTAAAAGAAACTTGAAAAAATTTGGGACCTAATTTCTCTGCGATTATGCTATCCAGATAAAAATGAACACAGTTTATTACAATGAGCCACTTAATCATAATCTACACTTTGGGTGTCTTTGCTGCATTAGTTTTGACAGGGTAATGCAAAAGATATTCGTTCTTTTACAATTTGTTGACGGTCCCCTAAAGAGTTTGTAGAAAAAAAATCTTCACGGAATTGTACGACCTGTACTATTATATTTACACGCTTAGAGTTTCAAGCGTACAGGTCATACATCAATTCTTCTTGCATTTTTCAAGATATTTAACAAAATGTCTAAAATCGCAAGTGGCCCGTCATCTTTGGCCATATAGTGTATGAAATATTATCCTTTTTTTAAAAGTTCTACTGGGAGGATTTGTAGAGAAAAAGTGCAGATAGGTTTAAGTACTACAATTTCATGTTACAGTAAAATAATGCAAATTTTCATTTGCCTTTCCCATGAAATTCACTTTTGCCGATTTGTGTCACTTTTCTTGTGGGTTATGTATATATTACCACAATATCACGTTACAAGTTATGGATCGAAAGGGAAAGAAACGTAATCAGATACACTTATTTTCAAAGAAATAAAATAAATACATCTTTAAAATATTACAACGATTATAATTTTGCTGTAATTCACGTCTTAAACATCCCTGTGTTAAGGTATCAAATATATTAAATAAATAAATAAATATATCTTTAAAATATTGAAACAGTTATAATTTTACCGCAATTTTCATCTTGAAGATATCTGTAGTGAGAAATCGAAGATAATATAGAAATAAGAAACTTCTAATGCACAATAAATAAGCAAGTTTTAAGATTTGGAATTTTTCATTTCGGTAACAAAAGAAAATGTATATCGGTTTAGAAATTTGCTGAACTGCATTAAATAAAATCTTGTGCCACCATTCAAATAATATGAATAATTGTAATCAAATACTTTTATTCGCAAATAAATAGAACAAAAAAAAAGTTTCAAACGATTAATAATAGCAGTAACTTGGTCTTAATAGGATCTTGGAGAAGTAATCGAAAATCGAAAATTATTCTGTGTTTGTTATGGCTTAACTATCATGAATATGCGCAATAATTTCATGAAATATCAATAACTCAAACACATTTTCTAAAATAAGTCTTTTGATAGCTCTAGAATCTAAGTAATATGAACCTATATATTTACGAGAATAATGTATCAAAGATATTAAAGAAATAAAATAAATGCATCTTTAAAACATTAAAGCAATTATATTTTTGTCGTAATTCTCATCTTAAAGACATCTGTGGTGAGAAATCGAAAATAGTACAAAAATAAGAAACTTCAAATGCGCCGTAAATAAGAAGGTTTTAAGTTTTAGTATTTTTCATTTTAGTAACAAAAGAAAATTTATATAAAAAAAAGTATTTGTTAAACATTATTAACTATAATCTCGTTCCACCATTCAAACAATGTGAAATCAAAATCTTTTATTCTCAAATAAATAGAACAAAAAAAAAAAAAAAAATGTTTCAAACGATTAATAATAGCAGTAACGTGGTTTTAAATGGAGAAGTAAACAAAAATCGAAAATTATACCCTGTTCTTATGACTTAAGTATCATGAGTATATGTAATAATTTCATGAAATATCAATAACTCAAGCACGTTTTCTAAATAAATATTTTGATAGCTAGACTCAAAGTAATGTGTGATACATGTTTACGAGAATAATAAATCGAAGATATTAAAGAAATAAAATAAATGCATCTTTAAAACCTTTATAATTTTGTCGCAATTCTCATCTTAATGTTATTTGTGGTAAGATATGGAAGGCTGTATAGATATCGGAACTTCGAATTCGCCTTAAATAGGAAGCTTTTAAGTTTTAGTATTTTCCCATTTCAGCAACAGAAAAAAAAAAAAAAAAAAGAAAAGAAAAAAAAGAGTATACCGGAAAAAGTGTTTGTTAAACTGCATTAGTTATAACCCCGTGTCTCCATTCAAATAATATGAATAATTGTAATCAAACACTTTTATTCGGAAATAAAAAGAATAAAAAATGTTTCAAACGATTAATAATAGCAGTAACTTGGTCTTAAATGGAGAAATAATCGAAAACCGAAAATTATTGCCTGTTTGTTATGGCTTAACTATCATGAATATGCTTAGTAATTGCATGAAATACCAATAAATAAAACACATTTTCTAAAATAAGTCTTTTGATAGCTAGAATCTAAGTAATATGAGCATGAGCATATATATTGACGAGAATAATGTATCAAAGATATTAAAGAAATAAAATAAATGCATCTTTAAAACATTAAAACAGTTACATTTTTATTGTAATTCTCCTGTGAAAGATATCTGTGTTGAGAAATCGAGGGTAGTATAGAAATAAGAAATTTCAAATGCGCCATAAATAAGAAGGTTTTAAGGCTTTTGTATTTTTATTTTCACTATGAAAAGAAAATGTATATCGGAAAAAGCATTTGTTGAACTTCATTAATTATAATCTCGTTCCACCATTCAAACAGCATGAATAATTATAATCAAACACTTCTATTCTCAAATAAGTAGAACAAAAAGCAAATGTTTCAAACTATTGATAATAGTAGTTACTTGGTCTTAAATGGAGAAGTAATCGAAAATGGAAAATTATTCCCTGTTTGTTAGGCTTAACTATCATGAGTATGCGTAATAATTTAATGAAATATCAATGACTGAAACACATATTTTCTAAGATAAGTTTTTGATAGATTGGTAATGTGAGTTAAAGTAATGTGAGATGTATATTTAGGAGAATAATTTAACAGTATATTATATTTTTTAAAACTTTGTTGGTTCCAAAGCAGTATAAAGTAAACGTCCTAAGATAAAAAAAGAGAGGTAACTGCAAGATTAAAGACGGGGTCACATCAATCAAAATCACACGCCATCTAGCGGAATTGGTGAATTACAAGAGGATTATTAAGTAGATTGTAATTTCTTTTGTGTGATAGGCAACGAAATTGTTTTGTTGTTATAGAATAAAATATTACTTTAGAAAGTTGGAAAATTAATACATAGAATAAAATTTAGGTTTGAAATTTTATTGTAACTAAGTATACAATAAATAAGTGAAGTCAGAAATCTCGCTGGCGCTCGTCATTGCGCCAAATCGCGACAAAATACTTCATTTGGCAAATAAATGAATAACTAGACTCGACAAATTGCGAGTGTTAATTTTCTGCTCGTTTTTGTGTGTATAGTTACAGTTGAGATTCTTATTCACGTACGATTGATGTCACTTTTCATCTTCAATCACACCGTGCCATTTACATTATTATTTATAGAGATACTGACTCTTAAGTATTATTAGTACGCGTAATAATTTCATGAAATACCAATAAATCAAACACATTTTCTAAAACAAGTTTTTAGTAGCTAGAATCATAGTAATGCGAGATATATATTTACGAGAATAATATAATTGTACAAAATATATAATATGAACTTAAAAACGTTTAGTTTTACTTAAAAGGCGATTAAAATAAGGATAAACTTTTCTACCAAAAATGGAACCGACTTCAAAAGCTACTGCAAAGTGAAAAATAATTTTTTTACAGAATAGTATTAAGAAATTAAATTAAGAGCGTAGTATTTATCATGCGTATTATTATATTTATGTAGATTAATTTGATTTTTTGAAGTCGGTGCCAGCCAAGCGAAGTTACATGTAATTTTCCAATAGACACGCATCCAAGTATCTACAAGTTTTTTTACGATTTAATATTTAGTTAAAAATTTAACTTTATTCTTTTATGAGTTGCATTGGATAATTCATTTTAATTTTGAACTTGGCTTGGCTGGCATCGACTACAAAAAATCAAATTAATCTACATAAATATAATAATACGCATGATAAATACTACGCTCTTAATTTAATTTCTTAATCCTATTCTGTAAAAAAATTATTTTTCACTTTGCAGTAGCTTTTGAAGTCGGTTCCATTTTTGGTAGAAAAGTTTATTTTTCTCTTTTTAGTTAAAAGTTAACAATTTTTTTATGTCAGTTAATAAAAATTATAATACGGGAAAAATCACTGTAAACCATACACGTATGTCAGGAGTGGGGTTCGAACCCACGATCTCTTTTAAGAACCAGAAATCAAATCTGCTATCTTACACCGCTCACCCATCTGGCAGCACTCCATTCGGCGAGCTTAGTCATCGTCCATGTTACTTTTGGTTTGCAAGAAATCACTAATTTTATTAGTTTTTACTTAATTAGTAAAAAAGTACTGAACCAATTTCAATGAAATGGAAGAAATACCAATGGAAGAGTAGCCTCTTTCATTTAATACAAAAAAGAAATTAATCGGTTGGATAGTTTCGGAGTAATCGCTGAACGTACATAAAAAAATACATTCGCGCCGAATTGATAACATCCTCTCCTTTTTTGAAGTCACTTAAAAAAATATGTAACACGGAAAATTTTTTTTATACTATACACATATGTCAGGAGTGAGGTTCGAACCGACACTCTCTTTCAAAACCAGAGATTAAATCTGGTGCCTTAGACCGCTCGGCTGTCCGGACTTCATTCTCTTCAGAGAACTTATTCAATGTCATGTTAATTTTCGCAAGTCTATTCTCTTTTTGGGTACTCTTTCACTGATAAAGTATTGAATTAATAAAAAATCTCTGATACTCTGTGGTAACGGTTAAATACAAAATATTCCTAATAGCATAATTAGTATTTAACTTGTTAAATATATATTTAAAAATTATAATACGGAAAAGATTACTGTATACACGTACGTCAAGAGTGGGGTTCGAACCCACATTGCCTTTCGAAAACCAAATCTTAAATCAAGCCCCTTAGACCGCTCGGCCATCCTGGCACCGGTAAATTTATTCGACATCCATATTACAACTGATTTGCGAGAAATCACTAATTTTATTAGTTTTTGCCTAATTACTAAAAAAGTACTGAACATATTTCTATGAAACGGAAGTGGTACCAATTCGAGAGCAAGCTCTCTCATTTAACACCAAAATCAAGTTAATTGGTTGGATAGTTTCGGAGTAATCGAAGAACATACATAAAAAAAAAATACATACGCGTCGAATTGATAACCTCCTCTCCTTTTTGGAAGTCGGTTAAAAAAAGAGATGTTAATAGTTAATTTTATTTAAAATATCTTAGTTCTTTCAAGTCTTAAACCAGGATCTTTATTAGAGAATATTTTTATAACTAATTTTTGTTTATTTATACAAATACAGGATTTCGCTTTGAAAATGAGCGAGCCAATAATTATTACAGTGAAAGTAGAAATACAGTCGAACCTCGTTAACGTGAACACGCTTAACGGGAATTTCTTTTAACATGAACAGTTCCGACTGTCCCTGTCAAAATGAATAGGGATTCCAGTGTTTTTTCTCCTTTTAATATGAACACGTTTAACATAAAAATTCGCTTAATAAGAACAATTCACGATGTCCCTTGAGAGATTTAGACGGTTAACACGAACGAAAGATTCTAAATACAGTTAATATTTCAGCAACTCTTTCCTTTTCAAAATTTAAAACAATATTTTAATTTCTTCTACTTTTGGAAGATCAAGAAATAACGCAGTCTGTTACTGGGTTCAAGTTTTACATTACATAATATAACTAAAAGAACAAGAAAAAATGGTTTTAATATATATTATCTAGTAGGTTACGTGACATGGCGCCACCCGTCTGTTCGAATGACAAAGAAGTTTGCAAAATATCCCACATGGAAAGTAGAATATCTGTCGTCATCTACATGTCACCAGGACTAGAGATAGTTACTATTTAAAAGGAGTATTTTTATGCATTGTTTCTGTATTCAAACATAGAAAATTTACAGTTTGGTGTTGCAGCTTCCATATGAAAGGTCATGTATGCAGTCTTTTTTTTTTTTTTCGTTTATCCGTATTAATTCATAAGGACTTTCACGTGTACAGTATAGTTGCTCAAAATGAGTCGCAAAGTTCAGCAATCCTTAAGTTTGCAAAATAAGCTCGATATATTACATGACGTAGATTCGAGAAATTAAAAAAAAAATCTGATATTGCTAAGAAATATAGAATAGCTAAAAGTACGATATCAATGATTTTAAAAGGTAGAGACAAAATTGAAACAGCTTATGTACTAAACAAGTTTGAACCAAGTCGAAAAAGAATGAGAGTCGCCAATAATGAAGAAGTTGAAACAGCAGTAATCAAATGGATGAATGAAGCAAGAAACCTGAATCTTCCCATCACTGGTGCGATTTTGCTTGAAAAGGCTCATTTTTTTTGCCGATGCTTTATGTGTAAGAGATTTTTTAGGCTCATCAGTATGGCTACAACAATTTAAGGTTAGACACGGAATAGTTTGCAAGACAATTTATGGGGAAGCGGCTGCAGTAAATGATGAACTAGCGAATGATTTCGTAATCAATAAACTTCAATCAATTTTAAGTAAATATGCCGAAGAAGGTATTTTTAATGCCGATGAGGCATCATTATTCTGGAAAGCACTTCCTTCGCGAACTTTAACGATAAAGAATATGAAATGTTCAGGTGGAAAATGCAGCAAAGAAAGATTAACCGTATTAATTGCTTGCAACAGACTGGAACGGAAAAATTACCATTGATGGTCATTGGAAAGGCTGCAAAACCTCGCTGTTTTAAAGGTATAAAAACATTACCATGACGTACCAGTCGAGCAAAAAGGCGTGGATTACCATAGAGTTATTCTAGAAGTGGGTTAAAAAACTATATTTGTTTAACTTTAGATAATTGCAACACTCATTGCGCCGTGTCCGGACTCAAAGCAATCCATATTGAGTTTTTACCTCCAAGTGCAACTGCAAAAATAAAACCATATGATCAAGGGATAATTAAATGCATAAAAGCGTACTATAGAAGAGAAATTCTCCTGCAAACAGTTTCTTGTTTCGATCAAGGAACATTGATCGTTTTCTATCCTTTTCACACAACCTTTTCTATAAACTTGTTGGATGCATTAAATGTACTCCGATCTGCCACTACTGTCACTACTGTCCAAAATTTTTTCCAAAAAGCTGGGTTTTCTATCAAAGAAACTCCTTCACAAACTGAAAAAAAACAATAAAATTTGATTCTTCAGAAGCAAAAGCGCGCGGCATACTTCCAGAAAATGTCACATTTGAGGATTATGTAACAATGGACGATGAAATAATGACATCCGACACAGTTACGGATGAAGAAATAGTTAAGGAAATTAAGTGTGCTAAAATCACTGCCGATAATTTACACTATTCTTCTGAAACAGAAGAGGAAGATGATAGCAGTGACTGTTCAGAATACAACAATGTATCCAGTATTAAAGCATTTAATGCATTAAAAATTGTACGAAGATTTGTGATGCAAACAGAAAATTCTAGCGAGTACCTGGATGTTGTAGATAAACTAGAAGATTTCCGCAAACGAACTGTTGACAGAAACCGAAAACAGTCGCAAAAAACAGATTTTTTTAAGGTGTAATTTTGATTTTTTTTCTGGTACCTATGAGTTATAAATAAATAAGGTAATGATCTAATTATTATTTTTGTTATTATTTAGTCTTTTGAGTGCAAATAGAATTAATTTCTCGTAATTTAGTTACAAATGTATGATTCATTATTTGATATAAATCTATTGAAGTTGATATACTTTGTAAAGTATACGTTATATACTTTACCATTTATGCTGTAAAAAATGCAATTTATAGCATTTATGTTTTATTTACTTAATTACTTTTAACAGTTTTCTATTAATGGATAAAAATATATATTCTATTAGTCTAATTATTAAAATAGAAATAAGTCTCAGTTCAAAGTAGAATTCAAATAGAAATAAGATTGAGACAAAGTTTTCTCTCATTAGACCCTATTTAAAATGCACATTTGTCCCTGTACTCTTTATCATTGCATTTAAGCTTATTGTAAATTAACTGTTTGATACGAAATAAAAATTAAAAATAAGTATAGTATATAAGTTTCATAATAAATTTTATTATTATTAAAAAACTGATTTAATTGTTTATCAAATATATATATATATATATATATATATATATATATATATAGAATATAAATGATCATTAAAAATTATTTTTTTACTACTGATTACATGAACTACGGATAACATGAACAAAAATTTAATTCCCCTTGAGGTTCAAGTTAACGAGGCTTGACTGTAATTCCTTGGATTAAACTTAATGAGAGAGTAAATATATTGAAGTGAAAAAAACTTCTTTAAAACACCGTAAAATAAATTAAATTGCGCAAGGCCTTTCGAAAGAACTTAAGCTTTCTTCGTCAGACGCAAAAAGACGTGCGTCTACAATGAATGTAACGGCAGGACTGAAGTGAAAAGAAGGTAAAGGAAGCAAGCTGAAGGAACAGTCAATGGGTAAGTAGAAGGCAACAGCCAATCACAAAAGAGCATAAACGTACAAAGGATACAATGAAGGAGGAGAAGGAGAAAAGAAAAATGGTAAGAAGGGAAAAAAGTTAAAAGTAAGTAAAAAGGCAGATTATATTACAATTAAACACACACACACAATAATAATAATAATAATAAAATTTAGTATTTTTTTTAATAGTTATAAGCATACATGCATATATCTAAAAAAATATATGAATAATTAAAAAAAAAATACATATATATATATATAGTTATAAACATACATATATATATCTAAAAAAAATATACATGATTAATACAAAAAAATCTAAGTCAGAGGTACTTTTGGCATTAAAGATAATTTTAGCAGTTTGAAAATTGAAACTATGGCCGGAATCCCAAGAGTGCTTAGCAACAGAATATTTAGAAATTTCTTGATTAATGACATACCGAGAGTGCTCTTTAAGGCGTTTTTCGAGGTTTCTTTTAGTTTGACCAATATGAGATAAATCACAGCCATTACAAGGAACATTATAAATTCCCCATTTTTGGAAGTCAGGGACAGAGGATTTCATGGAAGGAAATTTGAATTTATTGACAGGTTTAAAGATAACGTTAAAAATGAATCGAATTAAAACTTTAGCTAATTTAAAACATACCGGTGAATAAAAAGGGAGGACGACCAAATTACCAGGTTTACTTTTAAGAGAATTAGAAAAAGTGGATTTATTAGGTGGTCTATTGAATTTGATCACAGCAGTATTAATAATAGAAGGATATAAACCTCTTTTGGCAGCAACATATTTTAAGAAATTCAGTTCATCCTTAGAGGATGCAAAGTCGGTAAAAATTTTGAGAGCACGATTTACATACATATTATTAATATATATGTATATATATATACTAGGGGGGTCCCGCCCCCCCTGCTCGCTACGCTCGCCAACTCCCCGCGTAATCGCTTCGCGATTCCAAGTTCTAGGCTACCCCTGCTTGCTGCGCCGCTAATACCTCATGGTATGAATAAGCAGTTGCAGACCTTTCAAATGATGTGTCACACGACTGGTGTTGTAAATAAATTAAAAATGTGCCCTTTCTGGGGGGGGGGGGCAGAGTGATGGGTGACACACAAGACATCCATATTATGAATAAGCAGTTGCAGACCTTTCAAATGATGTGTCACACGACTGGTGTTGTAAAGAAATTAAAAAATGTGCCCTTTCTGGGGGGGGGCAGAGTGATGGGTGACACACAAGACATCCATACTATGAATAAGCAGTTGCAGACCTTTCAAATGATGTGTCACACGACTGGTGTTGTAAAGAAATTAAAAATGTGGTCCCCCTGGGGAGGCAGAGTGGGGGGTGACACACAAGACATCTATAATATGAATAAGCAGTTGCAGACCTTTCAAATGATGTGTCACAAGACTGGTGTTGTAAAGAAATTAAAAATGTGCCCCCCTAAGGTGGCAGAGTGGGGGTACACAAAAAACATCCATAGTATGAATAAGCAGTTGGACTTTTCAAATGATGTGTCACATGACTAGTGTTGTAAAGAAATTAAAAATGGGCCCCCTTAGGGGGGCAGAGTGGGGGGAGACACACAAGACATCCATAATATGAAAAAACTGTTGCAGACCTTTCAAATGATGTGTCACACGACTGGTGTTGTAAGGAAATTAAAAATGTGCCCCCCCTGGGGGGGCAGAGTGGGGAGTGACACACAAGACATCCATAATATGAATAAGCAGTTGCAGACCTTTCAAATGATGTGTCACACGACTGGTGTAGTAAAGAAATTAAAAATGTGCCCTCCCCTGGTGGGGCAGAGCGGGGGGGTGACACACAAAGCACCCATAATATGAATAAGCAGTTGAAGACCTTTCAAATGATGTGTCACACGACTGGTGTTGCAAAGTGGGGTGCGGCGTCCCAAACATGCACAATTGGAATGAGCAATTACAGTTCTTTTACACTGCAGCGGGGCTCCGCCCCCCCTGCTCGCTACGCTCGCCAAGTCCCCGCGTAATCGCTTCGCGAATCCGTTCGGTATATGTTTGCAATCCTGGTTGGAATCGCTTCGCGATGCATAGACGGAGCCCTTTCCTGATTGGTCTATTAGACTCATGGAAGGAACCGTTATTTCCGGAAATCTTACACATCAGCATCATTCCAGGAGTCATTCCTTTTAAGGCTAGTTTTCTTTTACTATAGATGGATATATCATTATTAATTGCACTCCATTTGCTTTATTATTTCAATCTGTGCTCACTTGTCACTTCCATTATTAAAAGCGTGATTAAATATTTTCTGTTTACCAAATTTTCATTTCAAACACTACTACTTTGATCTTCAAGCCATTCATTAATAAAACATTTCTTAAAAAGGTCATGCAAATTGTTCTCATTTTAATAGTCTTAGAACTTTAAAAGTGCATAAATTCTTTTATGATGTAAATTTTTCTGCTCGAAAAGAAAATATATATTAAGAAAATTTTCAGAGGAAGTAATATTGTGTTAAATTTTATTCCTTTTTAAATCTTAATTTTAAAAGAGTATACAATGTCATCAAACAGAATACTTTTGCTTCTATTAGAAGATGTTATGTAAGGTTATCGCAGGTAAGGTGTGCATAATTGCTTTTGTGACAAAGTATATTCAAGTTATATAATGAGATATTTATTAGTTAGAAGTAATTTAGATGCAATTATTTTTAATTAGTACAAATTACCAGTGATTGTTATTAAACTAGTATTAATGAACAAGCCGCCCTTGGCGACCAGTTTGGTATCCCTTAAATTTAGGCTAACCAATATATCACATTACTTTCATTCAGAAATCACTTTAAAATTCTTTCGCCAATCCGGCAGATTCTGATAGTGAAATCAAGAGCTCTTTATTTTTATGTTAGAGGGACACTGGTAATAAATCGCCAAATATTATTCCCATCATATCTTTTTGCATTTCATTAAAAATATAGTCCTTTCACTTATTTCATTAAAAAATACAAGACTTTTAATTAAAACTGAAACATTTAAAATTCACGTTTTAACATCTTTCTTTCCCTCTTAAAATAAATAAATAAATAAATAAATAATGCAACAAACCACGATATTCACTCTCAACTTGAAAGCATTGTTTTAATTTACCACGTGAAAAATTTAAAAAATGTTAACTGGAGTGTTAAAAAATATTATTGGTGATTAAAACATAGATGCTATATTATAATATAAATAAAGTGATGGCGATATAACAATATTTGGCAACTTATCACCTACATCATTAATGTACCAAAATGATCGCCTCACTTATAAAAGTGAAGGGGGTCATCGCAGAATTGTTGATGATAGTCACATGATTTAGGCTTTTATTATATAGATTATTATTTAGAATGCATGCTTAAAATTTGTGTGTAAAATGATGATAATGAAATGAACGTGTTTTGAAAGTATCTTAAAAATGAACATGTTTAATTAAATTTATAAAAATTTTATTTATGTGGTAACTTTAAATGTACTGATGCTTTATCATTTTATTATTTCAAATTTTAATAATATATCAATTTCTGCTCCTTATACCAAATATAGCTGTTAAACTTCATATCATGTACTGCATTTATACGTTAATATTTAAAATTTTATTCCTGAATTACTTATTAAAATTGAAGTGTACTTTTACAGCATATTAATTATATGATACATGCTCGTAATTATTTCCATTTATCATAATTAGAGGTCAGTTACTTTTGGAATAAGTAATTGTAACCGACACATATGATGGATGCATTTATTCTGTCACATACAAAAATTACTGACTAAAAAGGAAAGTCTCCATACGGCGTACTTCTAAATTCTGAAAAAATTACAGAATTTTCTTCTCATGTGGATATACATATTTAAAAAAAAATATTCGGCGAAACCCCTATAGAACGTTCATAAAAGATTAATAAACATTTCGTTTATTTGACAATTAATCACCGGTTGGCTACGAAGTAAAATTTCAAAAAATACTCTTTTTGTCAAATACTTTTTAAGGTAAAAATGTTTTATGTTGAACTATTTTTAAAAATTTTTATTTAAATAACTATACTTTTGTCGGTTTTAGTTTGTTATAAGTATATTTTTGTTATATATATATATTTACAATGAAAATCAATAATGAAATTTTATGAATTAAAACGAAAATTAAATTAATTAAATTTGTTTCAATCTCAAAATTAGTCCAATTGAGCACTGTCGCTTTAATTATGTTGCTATGGAAACAAAAAATTCTCAACTATTGAGATGCATTACTGCAGCATTCTTCATCTATCCTTTATTTTGGAATACGCTTAAATATATGAAAATATTTTTCAATGTGTAAATATTTTTTATGTATAAAACTATTTTTACAGCATTAAAATTAAGTAACTGCTGCAACAAGCGCTATATATATGTAATACAATATATATGCATAAAACTCTCCCAATTCATTAAATATCATTTACACGAAATCTAAAAATCTATTCACAATTTTCAATTACATGAAAATTGTTTGCTTTTGGCGTGGAAAAATGCTGCTCGCCAAATCGAGTGACGCTTTCGTCTTTACATGCCAAATATTCGAAAGTATTTTATTATTTTTTATACATAATTTTGTACTGTATTTCTGCCGCTAAATTTGACTGATCCTTTATTACATACATAAATAGTTTAATTAGTATTTTTTTTTCAAGATGTTCGAAGTATGCTCACTATGGAGAACTTCCTTGTAAGTCGTAATCATGGTAATAATTTAATCTTTTGTGCAATGAACAGATAAAATTTTAGTAAGCATACGTATGTCCGTAACTTTACATCTGCTGAGTTACAGATTATTATTATTATTATAATTAAATTTTTCCAAGTGAGCGAAAAAATGTCTAAGACTTAAATCGAACCCAGAACCTTGGCTTCTAGGATTCAAGATTCTTGATTTAATTCCGATTTGAGCATTTAATTACTCAATTTGCAAAATTCAATTCGTACGATAAATTTACCAATCAGTATGATTGTGTTAAAAAAGGCTAATTTCAGTAATTTGGTCACTATTCTTACTACATACACTGTAAAAAAAAAGGGTCGATCTACTAAAAAAACTTTAGTGATCCTTGTAATTACTAAAAAATTTTTTGTAATCTTACTCGGTTACAAGGAATCTGTAAGAATTACTAGAAAAAAGCTAGAAACGAATAGAGTTAATAGTTTTACATTTTTAATAGCTATTACTAAAACTCACTTGGTGTGGCCGTGATAGCCTAGTGGTCATAGCACCGAAATCCAGGCTGAAAGTACCCGGGTTCGATGTTGGACGCCACCAAATGTGCACCGAACGTATGCAATGTAAGTACTCGTTAAATAAAGGGATTATGAAAATCTTGTCGTAGCAGTTATCATGGGTAATGATCTCTGGACTTTCCTTCCCCTTTAGAAACAAGTCAAAATAGAGCAATTAGCAATGTTTGTTGCTGCCATCTATTACGGCTTTGCCGAAAACCTTCCGCTTCAGAAGTCTGTCTTTTTATCCACTGGATGCAGCTCGAAGGAAGCTCCTGCCCTTCGGGCACACGTAATGATTACTAAAAATAATTTTGGAGCTATTACTAAAATTTGCTTGGTGGCTCATACTAAAAGGTTTTAAGTTAGTTATACAAAAAATTCTTTTGTTCAGTTTACAAAAAAAAAAAAAAAAAAAAAAAAAAAAAAAATGTTTGTTTTACTTGCAAAAAAAAAAGTTTGTAATGGTTACTAAAAAATTCTGTGGAATATAAATTTACTAAAAAAAAATTTAGTAACCTCTTGAATTTTTTTTTTTACAGTGTATTCTAAATCGACCTAATTTCTTTTTCTACAGCGAAAACTAAATTTATTTATTAAATTACGCAGTTGATCCATTCTTACCATGATTCACTTAATATCTGAAACAGATTCCTAAATAGATGATTAGCGATACTAATAAAGTGCTTAGTGTTACCGGATATTAATTCACTTAATATCTAAAACAGATTCCTAAATAGGTGATTAACGATAATAATAAAGTGCTTAGTGTTATAGGATTTTCATTCTCTTAATATCCTTGTTTTTAATTATTTCACTTGACCGTAATTAGAGGACTATTAGTCCCGCAATAATAAATTATAACTGCTTAGTACAATGGACTCATTAATTCAGTTGATAGACAATTTGTTATAATTTTTGTAAATAGCTCCAGCTCAAGAATAAACCTGTGGATTTCCTTTACACTTCAGATTAAAGTTAATTCTTCACGTGAATTATTGGTTTTGTTTACGTTTTGGCGTTAATCGCAATACACTGTAAAAAAAAAAAAAAAAAAAAAAAAAAAAAATCAAAGTTATTAAAAGTTTCCTAGGAAAGTGGGATTCCTAGAGCTTTTTATGCAACGGCAACAGCAAAAATTCATGTAACAGATGCAGATTTGCACTGAAAATCAAAAAATCTGCAAGGTTCCTAAGAATATTTTAGGAAATTGAGATTCCAAGAATTTTTCATTCAACTGCAACGCAGGTTACAGATAAAATTTTAGTAAGATAACTGTCATTTTAGTAGACTCGTTTGTAAAGTTACAGATTTCTGTAACTTTACAAAGTAGTTTTGTAGATTGATGTTTTTTCTTGTACAGTGTACAGATAAAATGTTAGTAAGCATAAAGACTTCGGCAACTTTACATCTGTAGGATTACAGATTTTTTTTACAGTGAACTGGTAGCGCTGCTATGGTGAATTTTGTAGGATTTACACGAGTTTTGCGATAATCAAATCTCAAGAACTAATTCCCGTAATTTCATATCTTTAGAGTCTCCATGATAGGCACAGGTTGCCATTTAGTTTTAGTTCTTTGATAATAAATTTCTTAATTTTAACGTGTATACGATCGAAGAAAGTTTTGGGACTGCTGCTTACTACAAGTTTTGTGCAGTGAACAGATTAAAATTTAGTAAGCATGTAGATTTCCGTAATTTTACATATGTTAAACTACAGATTTTTTTTATTTACAGCGTGACATATGAAATGAATTTTTCAAACTGAGCGAAAAAATGCCCAAGCCAGAATCTTGGTTTGATACCTTGTTTGAGCATAGTTTTGCTCAGCTGACAAAATACAACTCGTATGGTAACTTTACGAATCACACTAAAAAAAAAAAAAAAAAAAAAAATGTAAAGTTACTAAATTTTTTCTAACAAACTGGGATTTTTAAAACTTTTTATGTAACGTTAATAGCAAAATAGTATGTGTCGATTACATGAATTTTTGCTGTTACCCTTGCATAAAATGTTCTAGGAATTCCAGTTTTCTAGAAAAAGCTTAGTAACTTAGCAATTTTTTTCGGCAGTGCAGTATGATTGTGTTAAGGAGACATACGACCTTTAAAATTGAAAATTAGGCAAGAAAAATCATCATATTTTACATTTGATTTCTCAGAATGTATTTGCTCTATGACCATAATTTTTTTATTGGCTATAAATTGAAGCTTTACAATTTAAAAGATATTTTTTATATTCTTATAAAGGAAAAAAAAGTTTATTTTTTGTAAAGGTTTAAACAGTAAGAATTTTTTTAAAAAAAACTGATACAACCACTTGCGCGCATGATTTCAAACAAAATATCTAATGTACTACAAAAAATCAACTGTAATAACATATTACAATACTTTCTCTTTAATCTGAACCTAAATTTGTTCAAATTTAAGCTAAAAAAATATTTTTTTAAAAAAAGTTTAAAATAACAATTATTTTTTAATAAAATCTGAAGTATGACCTGCATGAAAAATGGGGAGGGGGGGGGGTGGGGGGTGTAAAAATTTAGGTTCAGTTTGAAGGATCTAATATGTTACACAATGTGTGAAAATTTCACAAAAAAATATTAAATAGTGTCAGAGATATCTTGCGCGCAATGTGAAAAAAGCACATTTTGAGATAAATGGCTTTAAAGTTAAATTATTAAATAATTCACCATAGAATTCACCATAGTTTTGTATCATATCTCTGGAAATAATTGGAATATTTTAATGATTTTTTTTTTATATACGCAGAAATATTCAGACTTTCAGATATATTTATTGTGAAAAATCTATTTTTTTTAAGCTTAAGGGTCGTTTGTCCCCTTAAAAAAATAGTATAAGGCTGATTTCAGAATTTAGATCCATATCCTTACTGCAGAATCTGAATTGACCTGATTTCATCTTCTACAGAAAATGCTAAATTTATTTATTAAACTACACAATTGTTCCATTCTTACCATGATTCACTTAATGTCTGAAACAGATTCCTAAATAGCTGATTAACGGTATTAATAAGTGCTTAGTGTTACCGGATATTAATTCTCTTAATATACTTGTTTTTAATCATTCTTCTTTACCGTAATTAAAGGAGTATTAGTCCCGCAATAATAAATTATAACCAGTTAGCACAATGCACTCATTAATTCAGTTGTGCATATGAAATATTAAGTGAGAAATTATTATCACCGTAGCGATTTCGGTTTAATGTTGTTCAGAAATCACTACATGCCAGTTTGTGCTGAATATCTTATTATCTTATAATATAATGCGAGCAAATATTATGTGTTTATGTGTATGCATGTATATTTTATCTTATAAACGGCTTTGTACTCTTAACCCTTTATCGGGAAAGGGTAATATACTTACCACTTAATTTTTATTAAAAACTGATTGATACGCACCGGATGTTTAGTGAGATAATTTGTATTTGTGTTAACCTGACGTAAAATGACACTTTTTATTTTAAGGTAAATTTATTTATAAATTCTGGTGGCAGTGAAGCTTTTCAACACTTTAACTAAAAAATTGATTTGCCCAACAAAAGGTTAAAACGAAAGAGTGGATTTGGCTTCTCAGGAAAGAGATGTAATTTATTGAATCGTGAATGAATTGTTTTTTAAATGATTTGCTTATTTTGATTTAATTGTTCAAATTACTCATTTTGATTTAAATTGCTTAAAATCGACTTGTTAACTCGATTTATTTCACCTCATTACGATAAACGGATTTTCAAACAGTGAGATGAGTTGATTTTCGCTCAACTTGAGTTATTTTGTGGCTAAGGTTTTAAGAGAATAACGATTTGGACTTAATTTCGCATTCTACAGTTGTCGGGCATGATAAGATTATTAGTCTGGGTTATACATTCAAGAAAATTTGATTAGTGAGTTATTTTGGGTCACTATGTTTTAGGATCTAATTAATTATATCTAAAAATGTCTCATTCGATTTCGAAAAAAATTTGTATACCCTCCTCAGTCCTGGTGTCGCCAGGAGGCGACACTAAAAAACATCCTTTAAGTTAACTTAACTACTTCTAGAATTGTTAAAATTATACCAAATTTTTTAAATAAATGTGTACACATTAGAAGTTCCGATATATATTGACTGATGTATCTTTCGAGATGTTTTATAATAATTTTAAACTATTTTTTCTATGCCACGCAAAATTTGTCGCAGGACTGAGGAGGTTAAAGCATCTTTCAAGTTCGAAAGGACTATTGGGCTAGATAACATGTTCGAGGAATTTCAATTAGTGGGTCATTTTTGGGTCACTTCAGATCAAACTGATTTTAACTAAAAAACGGCTTTGAGGAACTTCACTAAACTTTATATTCTACCGTTTTGAATTATGTGAAGACCATTTTGCTAAGTCGAAGGTTCGAAAAAATTGGATGAATGGGTCGAGTCACTGTGGGTCAAGCTAATTTTATTTAAAAAATGGTTACAACGATTTTGACTGAATTTTTGTATTCTATCGATTTTGTGTTCGAGAAGAACATTGGGGTCATTTTGGGTCACAATGTGTCAGGGTCAAGTTTTTGTGTCTAAAAACAAGCTCAAACCATTTTGACAAAAGTTTGTATTATACCTTATTTGAGTAAGAGAAATAAATTGGACTACGTCACATGTTTAATAAAATTAGATTAGCGGGTCATTTAGGGGTCACTACGGGTTAAGCTAGCTGTATCTAAAAAACTCCTCAAATGATTTTGATAAAATTTTGTATAATATTTTTATGGCCACGAAAAGATCATTGGGCTAAATTAACTTTCTTTTAAATTCGATTAGTGAGTCAATTTCGGGTCATTGTGGGTAAGTTTAATTTTATCTAGAAAACGACTTTAACGAGTTTGACTAAATTTCGTATTCTATCGTCTTCGGGTTCAAGAAGAGCATTGGGGTACACTGTAAAAAAAATTCAAGAGGTTACTAAAAATTTTTTAGTAAATTTGTATTCCACAGAATTTTTTAGTAACCATTACAAACTTTTTTTTGCAAGTGAAACAAGCATTTCTTTTGTAAACTGAACAAGAGATTTTTTGTATAACTAACTTAAAAATTTTTAGTATGAGCCACCAAGCAAATTTTAGTAATAGCTCCAAAATTATTTTTAATAACCATTACGTGCGCCTGAAGGGCAGGAGCTTCCTTCGAGCTGCATCCAGACTTCTGAAGCGGAAGATTTTCGGCAAAACCGCAATAGATGGCAGCACCAAACATTTCTACCTGCTCCGACAGGATTTTCATAATCCTTTTATTAACGAGTACTTACACAACATTCATTCGGAGCGTATTTGGCGGCGGCCAGTATCGAACCCGGGGCCTTTTAGCCTGGAGTCCGTTACTATAACCACTATGCTATCAAGGCCACACCAAGTGAGTTTTAGTAATAGCTATTAAAAATATAAAACTATTAACTCTATTCGTTGCTAACTTTTTTCTAGTAATTCCTACAGACTTTCTTGTAACCGACTAAGATTACTAAAAATTTTTTAGTAATTACAAGGATCACTAAACTTTTTTTAGTAGATCGACCCCCTTTTTTTACAGTGTAGGTAGCATGTTCGAAAATTTTGATGGTTCATTTTGGGTCACTACGGCTCCGGAACATGCTAAATGAATCTAAACACCAAGAATGATACAGTGATAGTAAAATCTCGAATTGAACAGAAAGCTCATTTTGACCAAGTTTAGCTCGATCATTACCTTTGGTTATTATCACTTCTATATAGAACTTACAATTCTTTCAAAGCATGATCAATGAAACACTCTTTAAAATGCATCTGGAATGGTGCCGTTACTTGTGGCCATTTGAAGAGAATAACATAGCATTAAAATACCATCCATGCATAAAAGGCTAAATTTTTAAAATTAGGAATTATTTTACAAGAGATAATACTTACAGTCGTGGGATCATGCTATAAAAGAATTAGTTATGTCACATTTATCTCAATTATGTGTTATTATATACGTGAAGGTTTTGTGAAGCAATCATCAAATGATAAAACTAAAATATTTAGATACTGATTCAAGTTGAGGATATGATATATTTACAAACAGACATGAAAATAAAAATAACAGGATTAATAAATGGTGTACAAAATGTTGCAAAATTTAAAAACTATACAAGCATTAAAGTAAATTTCAGAATGTCAACGTTTCTATTTTTGTCTGAGATCTTCATCACTAAAACATCTTTATACTGCTTCCAAACCGACTAAAACCGCCTTGCAATTTAAGAAGTCATTATATTATCAGTCAACTATTGCTTCAACCAATAATAAATAGGAAAACATGCATTGCCAACATCTACCTAGCAAAAATTAGAATAGATATTCAAATAGTTTAACGAAGAAGAATCACGTGCGTGATGTCCCATTGGAAATACCAACATGAGATCACACTCTTGATCCTTTTTCGTTAATTTTCAACGTAAGATCACGCTGTTAGTACGCGTACGGATTTTGAGCTTATTCTATAGACGATCACTTTCAGAATTTCCAGACTATGTTTTTGAGACTTTCACAAAAGTTACTCTATACATTTAGCTAACACATTATATTTATTTTATATAACAAGTTATATTTTGATTACTTTCACGCATGCACAGTAAAACGTTATTTAGTAAGCCTACTCATTTTTTATACAATATTTTTCTATTTTTTAAATCTGATTACAGGGTATTGTGTCCAATGATGTTTGTCATATTTTATGAAAAGAATCCTTTTCCATATTAAGAACTGTGCAAATTATAAGCAAAAAAACTTGGCAAAATTTGGGACTATTTTTATAAAAACCTTAATTTCTCTTCATGTATAAATGTTATCCTCATAAAAATGAACACATTTTATTACAATAAGACTCTTAACCACCATCTGGAGTTTGAACGTCTTTGTTACGTTAGTTTTGACAGGGTTATCCAAGAGATTTTCTTTTCTTTTTCAATTTGTTGACGGTCCTCTGTGGGATTTCGTGAAATTATCTTCGCGAAAATATATGACCTATATTGTGTTTTCCCACTTAGAATTTCAGAATAATTTCTCATATATTTTTCGAGATAATTAGTAAAACGTCTAAAACCTTAAGTGGCCGATCACCTTTGGCTATATAGTGTAGTCTCGAAATTTTACCTATTAAATCAGTCAAAGAAATGGTCTTTAAATTTCCGGTATCTAGCTCTAAATATGAATATCAAATACCATACTTAAAAATAACGAAAAATCATGCAAACTAAGGTTAAATATTTTAGTTTTACTTATTTATATACAAAGGTTAATAAAAAATGAGTTATTTTACTAAACACCAGTATTCATAATAAAGTATTGTACTCACATGGTAAAAGTATTTTTTTTTTCAGCTAAAACAACTTTTATTTCTGGTCATTAAAACAATTATTTTCTTCATTCTCGTTACATGTATTTCTTGCAAAAGCACGTTTATAGCAAGTATAAAATAGTTCGCAATTTTCGGTAAACTTTTCGGAGTTCCAATTTCCCACTTGTTATCATCATTTTTCTGGAGCCATAAGGCTTTTTATTAAGTAGTTATAAAAAAAGATTGTTATGAAATATGAAATAAACATAGTTTTTATTACATAATAATTTAGGATTAAACTACAATTGTTGAAAAACATGAAACATTTTTAACCCCCCCCCCCAAAAAAAAAAAAAAAAAAATGCAAACTGAACAACATTATGTAAATACACGATTTTTGATTAAAACACAAAGTTGATTTTACAAATAAGCTAAATAAAGATTTATAACATGTTTTTATGTTTTTCTTTTGCTCATATGTTTAAGATTTATTTTTCAATTAAAAAAATTCTAAAAAAATCCCTAATAATTTTCATTGAACTCTACATCATGCAGTGATCATGCAGTTTACAGAATAATTCAAAATAAATCTAGCTATTACAAACAACTATAACTTTTTAATTGAAAAAAATTTATCTATAAGAATTACACAAAATGTAAAAGGAGGTTCAAAATTTTGTTTCCCACTTTATAAATATTCAACGTGACTTTCCTGAGTATTTAAGTATGGATGTTAAAAGGCGTACTTAAAAAAAGGGGAAAAAAAGTATTTTTTTCAGCTAAAACAACTTTTATTTCTGGTCTTTAAAATTAAAATTTGGTCATTATTTTATCCTAATTACACGTGTTTCTTGCAAAAGCACGTTCATAACAAGCATAAACCAATTCTCAATTTTCGGTAAACATTTTGGAGTTCCAATGTCACACTTTTTTGTTATCATCATTTTTCTGGGGCCGTAAGACTTTTCATTAAGTCGTAAAAAAAGATTGTTATGAAATAAAAATGGTTTTTATTATGTAATAATTTAGGAAAAAAACTACAATTGTTGAAAAATATAAAAGATTTTCAATTAAACAAAACTAAAGCAAATGGGACAACATTATGCAAATGCATGGAAAAGGTACGTGATTTTTGATTAAAGCACAAAGTTGATTTTACGCATAAACTAAATAAATATTTATGACATTTTTATGTTTTTCCTTTGCTTATACCTTTACGACTTATTTTTTAATAAAAAAAAAAGAAAAAAGAAAAAAAAAAACGCTAAATAATGTCTAATGACTTTCAATGAACTGTACATCATGCAGTGATCATTTGATTCAGTGAAATTTTTTTTTGAGGAAAAAAAATTATAGAAATGTAAAAATTATTTTTATCATAACCTCTTCAGACTCGATGTATCCTAAAGGATACACATTTTACAATTTCTTTTCACGTATATAAATAATGATAAAAAAAGGGATATTGGTGTGAATGGAACCTAGCAGATAGCAGAACTAAACGAAATAGTAATGTGGTTCTTGTAGTCCTTTTTCAGCGATCTACATGATACATAAAAATCGCCTGCAGCAGAAATGTACGAAATATTCAGAAATAAAAACGTAAATAATTTTACTGTGCGTTAAGATATAGTTTGTAGAGCCCATTAGTAATTAAAAATATTAAATGTATATTTATTTTATGTTTTTGAATGTTTATGCAATGAACAAAAGTAAAATAGACTAAAAAAGATTTTAAGAAATTGTCAAAAAATGTACTTTTTGAATCTCCATGTATCATCAAATTTTCTGTACAAAAAAAAAAAAAAAAAAAAAAAAAATGTTTTTTACTGTTTAACCTTTCTTAGTTATCAGTTTGTTAATTTAAATCCATTACTGAAAATTAAAAAAGTACTTACATAAACACTGAAATCTGAAGAGATTAACCCCTTTGAGACGGGAACCTTTTACGATATTTCTAATGTTTTGTCGCCGGTTTTTAAAAACAGAAATTTGTGACTTATTAAATCGAGAAAATGCTATGACTAAATAAGGCAATTTTTTCAGTAAATTTTTATTGGTGGGCGATAAACAAAGATTCTTAAGCGTTTTTGCGACATGTATACGTGCCGCTCGTCACCAAGGGATTAAGAATTTCTGAAACCACAATAATTATTAAAAAACTTACGAAAGTTGGAAACTATGATTTTGATTTTTTCCTTTTTACAAAATGTCTAATAGTAATTTAAAAATACAGGAACTTCTTAACTTTTGCGAGAGATAGCTTCTCGGAAACCTCTACGAATGTGAAAGTCGCAAATGTTGAGGTTATCTTTATTGAGTTATAAAAGGGCATTAAATTTTATGATCTTTTTAAATGAAAAAAAAAAACAATTTCAACATAAAAATGTATTTCTAAACCCTTAAAAAGCACATGCTGTAAATAAATTTGAATAATTATTAACTTATTGCACAAAGTTTAGTTACTAGTTGATGGTTGAAATAATGTACGATTTTTTTTTTGGAAGAACAGATCTTTTGTCTATGAAATTTCATGTAAAGAAAAGTTGTGGTCTCCATTTCTCTTTTAAATTTAAGACTTCTCGCCGGTGAGTGAAGGATCGTATTCTATTGTTTTTTCAACAAGAAGCTGTGGAAGCTTCAAAATTTCCCTTACAATATTTTAAAGTTTCACTCATTTTGTTATACAATAAATGTTGGCTTTTAAATAAAGTAAACAAATATACTTTAAAATTTCTGATATCTGTCTCTAAATATGTTGGTCAGCCAAGACTTTTTATTAAGTCATAAAAAAAAGCATAAATTTTATGCTTCGTTATGAAAAAAAAAATACGATTTTAGTTAAGAAATAAATTAGGAAAAAGCTAGAATATGCTGGAAATTATGAAAAACTAACAGGGGGGAAAAACAGTAAAATGGCAATTACTAATTAACAAGTTGGAAATTGCATGTCTAACGTAACAAATGAAGTGCGTTAGTAAAATAACAAAGTTTTAAAATTATTCAGATCTTTGTGTAATAGTACACAGATGTATTAGTATACATCGAATACAGTATAATGGCCGAAACATTCCGAGTATTTCTCTAAATACTATCTACTTTCTATTATAGAGGAAGTAACTTTTAGTATACCTCAGCAACGTATATCAATTTTATAAAATGTGAAATAGTTTAATAATATTAAAAAGCGCTCCAAATATCCCTCCCTATACCATTGTGTAATGGAATACTCTTTCGTGGCCCTGTAAATTAATAACAAATATTCTTTGCAATACGGATTGTGCGGAATGTAATTTTAACATACACTTCATAGATGCATATAAATTCTATTATGTTCGAAAGAGTATAATATCACTAAAATTCACTAGAAACTATTTTTTTCCCATTGACCGTAATGCTTTTGATTGTCCCTGTAATTAAACTTCACTCTCGATTTTCATAAAAATTTAAATGACACGACAAAATTATGCAAGGATTATATATTTTAAATTTCACACAATTCGGTTGGATAATTTTTGCTCTGATATATGCGGACAGACGAAGGGACAGAAGGACAGACTGAACGACGACAATACGTGCTACGTATTTATATACTATTTACGAACGCACCTAAAAAGATAAACAAACAAATATTATTTGATCTTTGATTAAAGTTCGCACTTAATTTTGCATACATGCAAACTAAAGATTTTGTACAGATTTTTATTTTTTTCACATTCACCGCATTTTCGAAAATTTTATTCAATTTCTAGGCATTTTTGTAATTATATAAATGCATTTAGCACCTCTAGTCGGGTCATCTGGTCCATCCGTCTGTCCGCATGTAACAGCACAAAAAGTACTCAACCCAGTGGTTTGAAATTTAACATGCATAATCGTTGAAGAATTTTGTCGAGTCATTTTAAATTTTACGAAAATCGAATCGAAATTTAGAAAGCTATAGATAAAGTTTCCTTCATTCTATTAATGCCTAATAGTAATTAATGGAATGATACCCCATGATAGGTTATGATTCTAAGTTGTCATGGTGATTATTCTATTAAATCCTATCGTATGAAATTAATTCATCAATATCTCAAAGTAGATGCTGATTCTAGGTCAACATGGCGATTACTATTTTTTAAATTATGGAGTCCATTGCAAATGTAGGAAATTTAAATTAAGTTCTCGCAAAAACAATTTTAGAATCATACCAATAAAATTATAGAGGCAGTCTATATATAAAGGAAAAAAATAGTTTAAATGAATTCTAAATTCACACGCTCATGTTTTTAACGATTCCTATTCAGTATAGGTAAAAGTTCATGTAGGCCATAATTAGTATTTGTAATATAAATTTATTAACAATTTACCTAATTAAAACAATGCTTTGATTTAAAAAATAAATTAAATTTAATGTGTTTGGCTTTAAATCAATGTATCTCGCAGAACAGAATTTTTTTAAATCAGATGATTTTTAAGGAAGATATTATTTAAAATATATCACGTGAATATATCATTAACGTATTCCAAATTTCATTTCTTGTAACTCCATGAATATTTAGCAAAAATGCATAAACTACATACATTCCTGGACATTTTTAATCAAAAGAACTCAAATAAAATGTTAAAAGTGTTAAGTGTGAAATAATATAACTGCCTTTCTAGGCTTTAAGCAAAAGTATAAATAAAAAATTGTCCATAGATGTGACTACATTGTTTCAAAAAAGCTTCGAAATTTCAAGCTGTTAACGACATTTCATTTTGTACAATGCAGCACAAATACTTTAACATGTATATAAAATTACATTTTTGTAGCTAAAATTATATTCAAATGGTTCTGATTACTGAATTTCATTCTGTGCGTTGAAATATGGCACTTCACTATGTATCTTAATCTGTATAGCTAAGATCTCACAAAAAATTTCCAGAATCACCAATAAAATTATAGAGGCAGTCTATATACGCATAAGTAAAAAAAAAAAAAGATTCAAATGAAACTAAAATTTACACTAGGAGTACTTCACGGAACAAAAAATTATATGTAACTGCTTATTTTAAAATTTATTTTTATGCTTTCTGATATATTTGCATGTATGCATCTATGAAAAATGTTTGAATTTTGTTTAATATCCTTAAAACAACTTTTGATCATAAGCATTTATGTCTAAACCACATTGTCGTACATTAAATAGTTTATTTATTATTATTATTATTATTATTATTTTTTTTTTTTTTTTGCTAAAATTTAAAATGTGACAAAAACATTTTGCCTATACGATATTTAAAATTTAGTTTTTCAACACAAACTAATCGAAAAATAAAATTATCACATACTAACATGATACCATGAATAAATTAAACATACAAGATTAGATTGACATACGTACACAAACTATCAGGAATGCATAGAGGGAGTTCGACGCATTAGGGCTTACAGCCATTTGAAAAACGATTTTGGTGCAGTTTTACTGTAAATAATAATAACTAGTAAATCTGCAGATCAGGAGCCTCAAAGTCAGCTTTGTTCATATTTTTTAAAACACACTTTGGGTAATATTCAACTTTCAGGAAACTGTAATTTAAAATTTTCAAATTGCGTAATTATTTATAAGAATAAAATAAGAATTAAAAGTTTTCAGCCATCAAAAGCGGTAAATTAAAAATTTAGTTATGTTAGGATATTCTCAAAATTTTCATGATCTATTATTTTTGTTTTCTTTATTATAACATAGTAGATTTCTTCAGGTGGGGCTCCGTCCCCCTGAACCCCCCGAGCCTCACTTAATTTAAATTTGTCACTTTCTAATAATTGTGCTAATGGTTATTGTATATCTTGCATTTTTTTTATACATTTCGGTTTATAAGAATAAGTAACAGTTTGGGCAAATATTTTTCATTATCCTCATACTTCTACATGCCTGCCAACCACAAACACCTAAACCTGATGCATCAGGAACTTTTGTAAGTGTTAACTCAGTAATCTGGAACACACAAACCGAAAGCATAATAACTTTTCAACTTTGTTCGGAAGTGTTAAAAAATCGAGCCAAAATTACATGAATCAGTGATTTTATTTTCCGCCTTTTCCCCACAAAAAATTTCTTCCATTGATAATTATGAGTTTTGAATAAAAATATTCATTTGTATGTAACTTATAACTTATTAATTAGTAAAAGTAAAAAATATTTCTGATTCATTTTAAATATGACGTCATTATTTATCTCGCTCCATTAGCTATTGATATTCATATCCCTTGTATTTTTAACGACTGCTATAAAGTACCTGTTTTATTTCAACTATGACGTCACATTTTCATAAGTGAACCATTTTATTAAAAATATAATTCTTTTTCATTCTTTTTACTTTTAATTTATGTCGCCATATTTTACACAAAAATTCTTATTAACTAAACAAATATCCTTGTTAAATATATTATAAAAATACACCTTTTATTTTTATTTCAAACATGACGTCATATTTATTTTCTTTTAAATTATTTTATTATAGTTTTTCGCGTGGAAGTTTTTTATTAAAAATTCATCGCCGCTGAAAAATTATTATTCCAATTTTTTATTTTCTTGGCAACAGGAAAGGAAAATGGTTAAATTTTATTTAAAAAATGCCTATTGATTTTGTATGAAAAATAATTAAATTTTGAATTATTAAGGAAAATATTTGAATAAAATAAATAAAAATTAGCCTATGTTCATTCCACTCCTATAATATATCTATATGCAAAGATTCAAAGACATTAATCCATCCGTTTTGAAGCCAAGTTCACTCCAACTTTTCGGACACACTTTCACATTTATAATATACTAGCAGCCTCCGCCCGCTATGCTGGTCAGTATCTCTAAAATAATCTTGAATCAAACGAAATATATTTAAATAAAAAATCTTAATATCGAATCAAATACCCACAATTTTTGTCTGATTTATGTAATCTTACATTGGTCAGTTCAAAGTTCATTTTGATGACAAAATACCTCTAAAATGACTAAATAACTGACAAATTACAAAAGTACTAAAGTAATTAAGATTTTTTTTAGTAGTTTTTTTTTTTTTTTTTTGTATCTTGAATTCCCCTTGAATTGCTTCTACCTGAATTTGCTTCTGAGGTATGATGAAACATGTTATTATTTTAGACCATCCGATGAACTTCCTAAAGGAAAGATTTATATATATATATATATATATATATATATATATATATATATATATATACCGGGTGTCCAGTAAATAACTGACCCATTTTGAACTTAAATAACAAATAAACGGTTTGAGATAATAATGCGCGGTTTGCGGTATTGTTATTAGAAAATCAATAAATTTTTAAACATGTACTTTGTTAATATAATTTAAATTTCGGAAAAAAATATCGCGCTGGCGGTAACAGGCTGTTTGAATACAGACATGACTCTAATTTCCATAAATGTGAGATTTTCGGCTGAACCTGAATCTATATGTTGTCGAATCTGAATCTATATGTTGAATCGACTCTCGAATCAGCTTCAAAAATAGGGTACGTTGGTTGGAAAGTGATTTAAAATAATATTTGTGATTGAACCATCTGTATTATATTTCCCCTCCTCAGTCTTGAGACTGAGATATTATTTTAAATATTATTATATTACATTAACAAAGTGCATATTTTAAAATTTATTTATATTCTAATAACAATACAGCAAGCCGCGGATTTTTATCTCAAACAGTTTTTTTGTTATTTACATTCAAAATGGGTCAGTCATTTACTGGACACCCGGTATATATATATATATATATATATATATATATATATATATATATATATATATATATATATCTGCCTTCTATTTCACTTCAAACTTCAACTGTTTTCAATAAGATGATTGTAAAAATACTGGTTTCATTTGTTTATTGTATGGTAATATATGAATTACTCTGGTTATATAATGTCCATTTATCCACATATTTCTTAGTAATTTGGTAATCTGCCTTCTATTTCTCTTCAAACTTCAACTGTTTTTAATAATATGAATGTAAAAATACTGGTTTCATTGGTTCTTTTATTGGTATTGTCTGAATAACTTTGGATGTATTTATAAAAGTATTTATATATATATATATATATATATATATATATATATATATATATATAAGGATTCAAAATTTCAGGTTTTTGCGCCGAAGACATCGCCAAATTAGGAAAATGTGAAGTATCTCACCAAGTACTGGATTTAAAAGAATTTGCTCAATACCATTCAATTAAGCATGAAAAAATGTACTAAAATATGCACAAAAAAAAACAACAACCAAATAATTAGTAAAATATTAATAAAAAGTCGAAATAAAAATCGTTTAATGACATTTTAAACACGTGAATCGTATTTAATGTCATTGAATGCGACATTCACGATCATCCATTATTAGCATCTAATCTGATAGTTTGGCGATAATTTTTTGGTCGACGGGATAATCTAGTAGTACCGTTTTTAGGTGCGTTCGTAATTATGTAAATACGTAGCACCTATTGTTGTCGCTCAGTCCGTCCGTCTGTCTGTCCGTCTGTCTGTCTGTCTGTCCGCATATAACAACGCAAAAACTACCCAACCGAATCGTTTGAAATTTAAAATACATAATTATTACATAATTTTGTCGAGTCATTTCAAATTTTATGAAAATCGGATGCATAGATCAATTACAGGGGCAATCAAAAGTATTCCATTACATTACGGTCAATGGGGAAAAAAGTTTCAAATGCATTTTAATCGTTTGAAATTTAAAACATATATTTAATACGTAATTTTGTCGAGTCATTTCAAATGTTATGAAAGTCGGATGCATAGATTATTTACAGGGACAATCAAAAGTATTCAATTACATTATGGTCAATGGGGAAAAAGTTTCAAATGCATTTTAATCGTTTGAAATTTAAAATACATAATTATTACATAATTTTGTCGAGTTATTTCAAATTTTTTGAAAATCGGATGCATAGATCAATTACAGGGACGATCAAAAGTATTCCGTTACATTACGGTCAATGGGGAAAATGTTACACTCATTCGAAATTAATAAAATTTATATGCAACTATAAAGTACATATTATAATATACATTTTAGGTAGTTTGTGGTGCACAGAACATTTGTTGTTGATTTACAAAGCCACACAAAAATATTCCATTACAAAATGGTATAGGGAGAACATTGTTTGATGAGTGTTTTAATTGTAATTCACTATTTGCAATTTTATGAGATTGATATATGAGAGTAATATTTTTAAAACTTCGTTATCGTACGAACGCACCTCATTTGCTACGCTTCACGTGCAATTTCCAACTTGTTTTTATTAGAATGAATGATAAATTAATTGCAAATATTTTTTCATGATAATGATTTTTCTTTCACATTCAAAATATCTCTTTTTTAGGTACTTCTAGGTTATCCCGTCGACCAGAAATTATCGCCAAACTATAAGATTAAATGCCAATAATGGATGATCGTGAATGTCACATTCAATGACATTAAATGCGATTCACGTGTTTAAAATGTCATTAAGTGATTTTTATTTCGACTTTTTATTAATATTTTTATTAATATTCTACTAATTATTTGTTTTTTCGTTATTTAAAATAAAAATTATGTCAACATGTATAATTTGGCTATTAGTTTGGCGATTTGTATAATTTGGCGAAATTGGTCGACGGGATAACCTAGAAGTACCCCTTTTTAGTGATGGTAAAATAATTGCAGATGAAAAAGATATAATAGTAAGGCTAAAACACGATTTAATGACTGCTTGGCATATGACTTGGCAGAGACTCGATAAGTACGCTAATTCTATCAACCTAAATATCCATATAGAGTCTAAACAAACAATTGGTGCCATTTGATTTCCGTCGATCAATTTCGCCAAATTATACAAATGGATATAATTTTTATTTTAAATAACCAAAGAATTAATAAATTACTAAAATATTAATAGGAAAAGAGATAAAATATCGAATTAAAATTAGTTGACGACGTAACAATTTGCAAAACATATTTAATGTCAAAAGAATGTGACATTTACGATCATCCATTATTGATATTTAACCTTATACTTTGGCGACAGTTTTTTGGTTGATGGAAGATCAAGTATTGCCAAATAATGTAATATTGCCAAAAAATTTAAACATATTATACACTGGTGTCCAAAATTTAAACATAATTGGTAATTAAGTAATTATTTTTAAGTAATGAAAGAAATATGAATCGGAATGTGCTGAAACTCCAGGTGTGTAAACAAAATAGTACGCGTCACATATTTTCGCCAAGAGTTTTCTCCGAAATCGAACAGGGGACCGTCAACAAATTGAAAAAGAACGAAGATCTTTTGGATAACCCTGTCAAAACTAATGTAGCAAAAGCTTTCAAACTGCACATTATGATTAATTGGCTTATTGTAATGTACTGTGTTAATTTTTACAAAGATAGCATGTATACTCGTAGAGAAATTAAGGTTTTTATAAAAACAGTCCTAAATTTTTCCAAGTTTTTTGCTTATAATTTGCAGAGTTCTTATTATAAAATAATGTTCTTTTCTGAAAATATGACAAACATCATTGTGCACAATACACTGTCATCAGAATTTAAAAATAATAAAAATTGTATGAAAAATGAGTATGTTTAGTAAATAATTTTTCATTGCGCATGCGTCAACGATATCAAAATGTCATTTGCATATTGTGTTAGCTAAATGTATAGAGCAACTTCTATAAAAGTTTTAAAAACATAGCTTGAAAATTCTGAAAATGGGAGCCTATAGAATCAACTCAAAATCCGTTATTCCTAAAGGAAGCAAAAAAATCAGGGGTTTTACCTAAATATAGTTGTACGTGCAATATTGTGTAGGCACTAAACAATGGAATATGGATACAGCCCCTCATCTTTTTGCTTCATTTAGGGATTAAAGGATTTTGATCTCATTCTATCAACGATAATTTTCAGAATTTTTAAGCTATGTTTTTGAGACTTTCACAAAAGTTGCTCTATACATTTAACTAACATAATATGCAAATGAAATTTTAATAGCGTTCACGCATGCGCAGTAAAAAATTATTTAGTAAACCTGCTCATTTGTCATACAATTTTTATTATTTTTTAATTCTGATGACAGGGTATTGTGTACAATGATGTTTGTCATTTTTTCAAAAAAAGAACACTATTTTATATTAAGAACTCTGCAAATTATAAGCAAAAAACTTAGGACTGTTTTTATAAAAACCTTAATTTCTCTACGAGTATAAATGCTATCCTTATAAAAATTAACACAGTACATTACAATAAGCCACTTAATCATAATGTGCAATTTGAACGCTTTTGCTACATTAGTTTTGACAGGGTTATCCAAAAGATCTTCATTCTTTTTCAATTTGTTAACGGTCCCCTGTTCGATTTCGGGGAAAACTCTTCGCGAAAACATGTGACGCGTACTATTTTGTTTACACACCTGGAGTTTCAGCACATTCCAATTCATATTTCTTTCATTACTTAAAAATAATTACTTAATTACCAATTATGCTTAAATTTTGGACACCAGTGTATAAACAATAATATTGCCAATAATATTTAGATGCAGATATCATCTACGGATCACGTTGGCACGATTACAACAAAATTGCGATTTTATGCCTCACGGGGTAATCCAGTAATAGTCGTTTATTTTTCAGTAAACTATTTCATTATTTTTCTTTTCTATTTTAAAATCATACAAATTGTTTTGTTCCATAATTACTAATTGAATTAATTTATTATTCCAGATTACATTTTCTTGGCAACGGGAAAGAAAAATGGTTATTTTTTATCGGAAAAATTTTAATTGATTCTGTATGAAAAATAATGAAATTTTGAATTATTAAGAAAAATATTTTATTAAATCAATTAAAAATTAGCCTATGTTCACCGGAAAAAGTGTAGCTTTCCAACGGTGAAAGAATTTTTCCAATCCGTCAAGTAGTTTCGGAGCCTATTCAATTCAAACAAACAAACAAACAAACAAACAATCAAATCTTTCCTCTTTATAATATTAGTATAGATATAAGGATAGGGATAAGGATTAAGATGAATGGTTGCTTAGCAACCATTAAAAGAAAATAAAGGAAATGAAATAAATACATTTCAAATAAGTAAATCTCTAAAAGAAATTAGTTTATATTATTGGAACACATTTATAAAAAATCTCCAAAATTTACAGTAATAATTTTAAAAATCTGACAAATGCGTTGACAAAATTTCAAAATAATACGAATAATTTAACTGGTAAGTTTTAGCATTCATTTATCATTGAATTCCATTAATCATATTCCATTAATCATCATGTCATTTTCTCTCAGGGGAAAAATATGAAAATCATTGGATTTGCCATAGAAAAGCATTATTGCGGAAAATAAAATATTCTATATATTCCGAACGAATGAATCAAATCTAACAAAAAACTATACAGCTTAATCCCAGTGTCTCACTAGCATACCCACTTAATTTCAAGCCAATCGGATGCTTTTTACGTCAGTTATCGCGGAACAGACAGACAGACTGACAGACTGACAGACAGACAGAATCCAAAAAATTTCGTATCTCCAAAGTAAGCCTTCCCTGACGTTTCGGCAATAATAAAATAACGTACATACTCGTATATAAGTCGACACTCGAACTTTCAAATGCAAATTCTGCCAAAAATTAAAAACCTGTGCATAAGTCGATCCCCTGACTTTCTACTTCAATTTTGCACAAAATATCAAACCAAAGATATTGCACTTGCCAATGCGAAAAAGTAATAAGTAAAGAAAAATAAATTATTGATTTAATAATAAATTATTACTATTTGTTCATTTCCTATATCATCGGTTCCCAAACTTTAATGATAAACGACTTACTTTTAAGTAAAAAAAAACACTTGCGGCGCATTTTTAAGCACAAAGAAAAACAACAACACTCGCGGCGTATTTTAAAGATAAAAAACCTTGACCCATTTAACATGAGGGTGTATTTAATATCAGTGTGGAAATTTTGCATGGACTCTATAAGTTATCGGCTATCCTAACCCAGCAGAAAAAGCAAATTTTCGTATGAAGGATGCACAAGAAAAAAAATTATCAACAAAAGCAAGAATTCTTAAATCCAGTGTATGTAAATCGACAAGTAATTTAAGCTACAAATATGGTGAAAAATAAGTTTAATTATCATCAAAAGAGAACTTTCCAATGTCAGAGATTTCTGGCACTGGTATTTACCTATGAGGGCATCAATATCAGAGATAAAACTGATTATTTTCTTTTCCTTAAAGCACTTTCTACACGCAATTCATTTTTGTACTCGTATTTCAAAAACAGCAAAGTAGAAAAAAACCACGTGTAAACGTGCTTTTTTTTTACTTTGTTGTGTGGTCACAAGTATATCGTGTTGACTCTATCAAAAATCTCAAGGATGATTTAGATATTTCTGAATATGCTGCTTCTATGCTCATCCAGAAAGAAATTAAGAATTTTTTTCAGGGTTTCCACAACAATTGCGTGATTACTGACATATTTCACAATGAGGTTATGATCTAATACCGGCTGACTATTTAAGAAAACATTGTCTTCTCACGAAGTTTTAGTTTAAGGCAATAGAGCTTTCATGATTACACCGTACGGTTCTAACATATTGTATTTGTTACATATTTTTAAACAGATGAAATAAAAGATATAATTTTTTAGCAAAATTATATAATGTAAATATTGTTGTAGTTTTGTTCCGCATACCCATCTAGATTATTTTATTATACATACACATATAAAGCCAGAATTTTGCAGTACTGGTTGCTCTTTTTATTTATTTATTTATTTATGTATTTTTTTGTTGCTTTTGCAAATTGACTTATTTACAAGTCAACTCTCCCAATTTCCTTGCTGAAAATTGTGAGAAGTGCCTCGACTTACACACGAGTATATACTGTGCTTCCAAAATTAGATAATTTTCCAAAAGATGACGCTTTTTTGAGAATAATAAGACTTTTGTATGATGTGATTCTACGTAAATGGTCTGGGAATAAAGGAAGGTTTGGCCCTTTAATTTTACACAAACGGTACATATAAATATAGTGTGTGTACATAGGATGCCGAGTTGCCACTTGAGCGTAAATTTTGATTCTATTTCGCATCACATTCTCCAAACAAATTTTCCTCACCTACTTTGACAACAAGTGTAAGAGAATTAACTATAATGTAAAATTTATTTTTGAAAAAATGGTGCGAATAGAATATAAAAACAGTTGCCAGCGTCTGTCTTGATGGTGAAAATTTTCGCCCTCAAAGATTGTAAAAAACTCATCTGCATCAACACTATAATACTGCGTTCACAATAGTAAACAAGTTGGAAATTGCACGTGAACGTAGCAAATGAGGTGCGTTCGTACGATAACGAAGTTTTAAAAATATTCAGATCTTGCTGATATAGTAGAGCGTTCTTCGGATACAGTATAGTAGTCGAAATCTTTGTGTTTCTGTAAATATGCAGGAAGTAATTTTTATTACACCTCAGCAACGTATATCTTATTCATAAAATGGGAAAAAGTTGAATATAATTAAAACACTCCCCAAACAATGTTCCCCGTACAGCATTATAGTGGAATACTTTTGTGTGGCCCTGTAATTTAATAATAAAAATTATTTACATCACAGATTGTACGGAATGCATATTTTTGTATATATTTCAGAGATTAATGCCAATTCTATTATGTTCGAATGAGTGTAACATCATTAAAATGCATTCGAAACTTTTTTCCCATTGACCGTAATGTAATGGAATACTTTTGATTGTCGCTGTAAATGATCTATGCATCCGACTTTCATAACATTTGAAATGACTCGACAAAATTACGTAATAATTATATGTTTTAAATTTCAAACGATTAAAATGCATTTGAAACGTTTTTCCCCATTGACCGCAATGTAACGGAATCCTTTTGATTGTCCCTGTAAGTGATCTATGCATTCGATTTTCATAACATTTGAAATGACTCGACAAAATTATGGTATAATTATGTATTTTAAATTTCAAATGATTCGGTTGGGTAGTTTTTGCGTTGTTATATGCGGACAGACAGACGGACAGACAGACAGACGGACAAACAGACAGACGAACGGACAGACGGACGGACTGAGCGAAAACAATAGGTGCTACGTATTTACATAATTACGAACGCACCTAAAAAGCTTATATCTTCTGTAGACGCATTTAAACTCACGTTCATCCAGTTTATTGCAATTTTAAAGCAAACTAATTGCTCCACAACAGTAGATATATTTTCGTCTTTTTTTTTTTTTTTTTTTTTTTTTTTTTTATTATTATTATTATTATTTTTTTTTTTTTAAATGCCACATTGTCATTTTTTTCAACCAATTTCTTCTGAGATTTTTATATATTAAGAGTTCTTAGTCGGCGGTCAGAAAGTTGAAAGGCAAAAGTAAAAAAAGTTCGCTCTATCAATATTTCTGTTCTCATTTACTATTAACCTAATTTGTGCTTCTCTAATTAAGCTATATTCTTATCAAATTAATAAATAATTCTCTAATCATCTAAGGACCAATGCGATAAACAGTATTTTTTGCCATAAATGATAATTAAAATTACAGCCACTGTATCCTTTCGCGCTGACCACTGCATGTTGGGAAAAAGGAAAAGAGGTTGTAAAGGATTCGTAACTCCGTTATAGACGGTCTCTAGTGTTTTTAAAATGTGAACGTTTTTTGGTTTTTTCTTGTTTCGCCTACATTTCTTTGTCTTTTTAACTACAACTTTTACAAAAACGATATGAAAATTGAAGTCTCGTTAGTTAGTGTAAATATTCCAGAAAGAAAACGTTAGAGTGAAGTTTGATCGTATTTTAATAAAAGCGGTTGCTTTTTTTTTCAGATGTTATCATAATGGCAGTTATCATTCAAGGTATCCTAGAAAATTAGATTATGTGAGTTGTTTTATTTTCTTTTAATCTTTTCTGAAGTTATAATTTATCGAACTCTCACCTCCCAAAATCCCATCCCTAAAGTTTGAATAAATTCTTTTAACCATTCTGCAGTTGAAATGAACTCTCATAAACGTGATGGCCTTGCTGAGTGCGTCTCAAAGTTCCCTGTTATATATAGAACTCAATACCAACTGCTGAGATTCGAATACTAGGCTATAAATAAGTTAACCAACACTCCGAATTAGCAATTCTGAACACGTCGAATCATACTTTAACTATTCTGTTAATTTAACTTTGCATTCGAAACAGATTGAAATATTTACGATGTTTTTCTGCATATGTCTTCCAATTAAAAATATTTTCTGAAAATATCCATAAATTTTTAAAAGCATCCCGGAGTTTCAATTATCCCAGCTCTTTTTCATTATAATAATTCCTCTCAGACCATAAAGTTTTTTATTGGGCCATAAATAAAACAGTGGTTATAAATTTTACGTTTAGTTTTGAAATAAAATGGACGAAACTATAAGCGGTAAATTAGGTTCAGTATTAAGCAGTATAATTAAGTTCAGTATTATGAGCAGAAAATAATTACTCTCTGAGTATATAAGTCAGCAAATAAATAAATTTTATGTCAATTAACAGGGATAGTAACTGCTTAAAAATAACTTGAATAATGATTTTCTGGGGTAGATCGTATTTATGAGATACACTTTTCTTTCAATATTTTAAGATTAAAAAGTGGAGTGTGCAGTATGTGCGAAATATTCCTGACACTTTATATACATGAACTTTATATACTCTCATAATGTCAAGAAATATTGTTCATCTTAGCGCCTTTAAGGTTGTGACCATTCTCTTTCAACTAATATATTGTTCCTGTTTTTTTTTTTTTTTTTTTTTTCTTTTAATTCAGTTATGTAGTATGGCAGCAGAGGAAATTACTTGATATAAACATGGCCAACTAGATCTATAAGGCCAATCTATTTGAGATTGATGCATGAAACCTCCCGCCGTAGGACTCTGACACCCTGCCCAATTTATTCTGACCAATCGTGCAAACTCTGAACCAAAACAATGGCCATGTGTACAGAACAGAAATCAGCTTATTGAACGCTAATTTCGGCAGGATTTGCGCTACGTGGTCTAATGAAATGGTTCAGCGTTTGAAGCTGAATCCAGTCTAATTTTTTCGGTGTTTTTTTGCGAAATGCGCAGGACGTTATATATCTAGTTGGCCATGGATATAAACATACCATGTGAGTGAAAGTAAAGTTTTCGCCTACGAAAAGTTGTCTCTTTTTTTTTTTTTTTTTTTGTATGAAATAAATTATTTTCTGTAGTATCTAATTTTTTTTATACTGACTACTAAGTAATTTAGTTGTATTAAAATATACTATTACTTATAGAATTAATCCGCTGTGTTATAAATTGAGTAGGGTAAACTGGGGCACATGTGGTTCACATAAATATAGTTTTATATCATAACTGGGTTAATTTCTATAAACAAAAACTACCAAATATAGTATAAACAGAAATTATTTTTTATGCTTGTTATTTTTTTAATCACCTCTATTGTTCTTATTACTTTTTTTTAGTTTTATAACTTAAATTTTATTTCGCATGTGCCCCAAAAGCGGGTAGTTGTATAGCAATGTGAACATGTAACATTATCAATACTGTTAATAAATATTGATTCAGTTTAACAGTAAGAACAATGAAAGAGAAATTTATAATTTGAAAATCAATTGAAATACAATCTTTCTTTTTTAATAATATCAATTTTATCATTTATTGAATATTATTTATTTTAATTTTTAGACTTCATTATTACATGAGTATCATTACCCAGTGTTGTAGTCTTAAACAAATCAGAAACTATGCATTATAGGCAAAGGGTACTGTTAAGGTTAAAAGTATTCCTATAAAATTACAGCCAGAGGCTAGTAGCAAAGATTCCAATCATACCTCATAAAAAAAATCCATACTTATCATTTTGTGCAGAATATAATGCACTTTTAAACACGATAACACTTTACTTTCTGTTCCACGGCATGTAGTACATTAGATAATCATCACAGAATCCATTTTTTGGCGGGTTAAAAAATATGTTGCGGTTAAGAGATATTATTTTTCGAATCACTATTAAAATGTGGCAAAATGTATTTCAGCCTAGTGGATGAAAATATATAGGATGGTACTGTAATATTGCCAACAGATGCGTTAGAACTGTAAGAGTATGTGGATTGCCCTTAATTTTCTAAATATCTAAGGAATAAGACCTCTTATTTAGTGGATCAGACCGTTTTTCATCAAATATACCTGTCAAAATTGATGGGCAAACGCTCAAATTACAGTTTTTCCGGCGCTCAAAATGTAGTAAATTTACAGTTTTTTTTCTGCGATTGTATACACAAGAGTCATGAAAATTCATGGATACAGCCTATGCCAGTACTTTTTTTGAGAAACAGAGGATATATGGAGCTTCTCAAAAAAAAAAAAAAAAAAAAAAAAAATCCAAAGAATATACGGCGTATACTCCCCCCATATACTCTCCACTACATCCCTGATCATTACCGAACTTTTAATACTTCTGACGGGACAGATGTCTCAAAGGACTTTATAAGTAGATTTCACTAGTGAAGAAATCTCTGCATTGAAATAGTCGTTTAAGGTCCTCAAATCGAGCATAAAGTCTAAACTTATAAAGTTTTGTGGCATTTTGTACTTTATTGAATAACAATGCACCATTCATGTGATTAAAATGGATTCACTATTTATTTTATTAAGCTATCCGAACACATTTAAAACGTAATTTTCATTATAAATATCGATTTTTCATTTATGCAATAATATTAAAATCGACTCTTTTGTCTATCGAATTCTGCTTAAACTGTGTCTGTATCTTAATGCTAACCGAAGTTACAGTCGGTTAAAGTTACAGCTATTACAGCTTTTGAATTGTGTTTAAAAGTTACTTTTTAGCTGTTTTCTCAAAATAAAGTTTTTCAGATTTTTACTATATGCAAAATACCCTAAAATAAAAAATTATGCATGAAATGCCACGACATTTTCTGTACCTCTTTTACAAATGTCTTTTGAGGAAATAGACTACAATTCATGATAGTAAATAGTTTTATATTTACACTAGTCTAAATGACAAACATGAGACAAACTTTGGGAATTTTTCATTACAGTACTTGAACTGCCATATCATCTAAGATAGGGATGTGATTGTAATGTATATAGTCTAAGGCCTACAGAAAGCTATTCTGTTTATTATGCAATTTACAAAACGTCAATACAATATTTTATTTTTGAATTATCGCGTTTTGCAGATATGTCAATTTTTGACATATTTTGGACTATTTTTCTCTTGAAACAAAGTATTTCTGAGTAATTGCTAAAATTTATATATATTTTTTCAAATTTTTAAAGTAAATGTCATTATAAAAAATGAATAACAAGAGATAATTCCAAATTTTTTTTTAAATCACTTCTAAAGGAGTGCCGATATTCCGATCTCGTGTACTATTAATAGTATATGCCTTTTAATGGAGTATTATTTTGTTTTAAGAAATACTTTTGCTACAATTTACATGTAGTAATGTTAGTATATGTCTATGCATTTACTACATGGCTTCATTTATGATTAAGCATTTAATAATAATAATAATAAATTTTCTGATTTGCTTAATTCTCTTAGCGCCATTTGCAATACTTTTATTTTAAACACATATTTCACTTTGTAAATTTAAAATAACTGTTACTTTCCTGAAAGAATCATGTGTAATATGGCGCAAAAAGTATTAGAAGCTTGTAACATAAGTTAAATCTTATTCTAATACAATATTATCTAAATATCTCCAAAAAATCTTCCTTATCCTATTGTCATGTGAATATTAATTGAATAATATGGAAAACAACAACATTCGTTATCTTTCAAACAATGAAATATTCACTAAACACTAATTAATGCATTTTAATAACTAGTATTAATGTTATTAGCGTAAAAATATTTTTTTCTCTCCTCTCTTAAAAATAAAAAATACAAAAATTGTAAAAAATATTTTGAAAATTGGTACCAGAAAGCATAAAAGTAAAAAAAAAAAAAACCTAATTACAGATTTAAAAAATTAGAATTTCCAAAAAAATGATTTTTTTTTTCAAATATTTATAAAATTCATAAACATCATTCAACATTTTTGAAGATTTTTTTTAATAACATTAAGAAATAATGATAATAATAGTAATAATAGCAATAATATTTTTTAGATCCCCTTCCTTTTAATGTAAACAGATATTTTTATCATGATGAATGTCTTTTATAATATACCATTTTTCCAGAATGAAAATATTTTTTCTTGCATTAAAAGCCTTAAATTTCAATTTTGCACTTTTTTGAGGAGGAAAAAGTACTTAAAAAATGATGTTTTGAAATCCTTTTAAAAATACATTCCTTCGTCAGGGGAAAAACAAAGTTTTTACTAACCTAACGAAGTGCTGATATTGCCGTAAAAGAACAATTAAAAAATTCACTGTTTTTCTACTCATTAACATTAGTTCTTTAAATTAAAGGAGGACGCATCCGTGTTTAAAATTTTCTTGATTATAAAAACACTTTCAGGAAACAATAATAAAGTTTAAAAAAAATAAAAGATTTCAGAATTTTAATTATCCCAGGATATTTTTTATTATTTTTTTAGTATATCAGTTTTCTCTAAGATTGCACATTTTTTTTAATTGAGTCTTAAAGAAAACAGTGCTTATAAACTTACGCCTCGCTGTGTAATTAAACAGAGGTATTAAAGTAGATTATTAAAGCAATGTAATCATAATGGAGTATCTCGGAAAATATAATTATTACCAGAGAGTAAATAAAGAAACAGGTTGTTTTTGGAAGGATGTAGCAGCTGCTGATTTGCTTAAAATATTTTCTTTTGTAATATTCTTATACTGTGAAATGGCCCTATAACGATAAACACTATAATGGTAAGTCTAAATATCATTAAATCTATGTAGACGCATGTGGTCATGTCTCACATCTGTAACCTAAATTGGTACTTTATGAATAAACTTTTTTTTTATAAATTTAAACAACACTTAGTACTTCTAATACAGCAACATCTAGTTTGTAAGACGCTACACTAGTCATTGAAAAAGACCCGGATGATAATGTTAAGTCTATCAAAAAATAACCAACAATGAAATGAACTAACCAAAAATGAAAAAAGTAAAAACTAGCCGGGTTGTAGATTGTCCGCAGCTAATCTATGGAAAAAAATCAAGTGAAAATATTGAAATTTGAGCGAGGTATTTGAAAATAATGACCCCATAGACTTAACTTTATCATCCGGGTCTTTTTCAGTGACTAGTGTGGCGTCTTTAAGTACAGTTTTAATTTCATGATCGGCAACATGTAAACACTAATGTCTTAAATTATGAAAACGGTTTACAAAATCTAGATTGTAGCGTTTTATCTTATTGCCTAAATACAACTTCTAACAATAAAGTTCGGTGAATAGTCCTGTAACATTAATGTAGATGAAATATTAACGAAAATTACCATACCATCCTTCGAAATAGTCATCTCTCATTACTATGCACCTCTTCGATCTGTTATACATGTCCTGTAAAATTCAAGAAGTCTTCTTTTGGGATGGAGTTCAAAAGTTTCGTCATGTTTTGTTGGATGTCAGCAATATGGTCAAATCTCTTTCAAAGAGAGTTTTAGTCGTGGATATAGGAAGAAGTCTGGAGGATTAAGATTTGGCGAGTATGGTGGGTGTTCAATTTGCACCACCCCAAATGAATTTCTTTTGGTGTCTTGCAAAGCTTAAAACCAAACTTTAAACGGATCTTTTGTTCGTTCATTTTCCTGTTCTCAGTTAAGAGCCAACATGGTGAACAAGCACTTTATAAAGCACGTCTTACATAGAACATAAACGACGCTCAACTGAACAACGATGGGAAAAATGGTCTACAATTGCCTCTATGCAGGTGCAGCGTTTTGTTTCCCCAGTGATGCCAGATCGGCCTTTCTGAATTCATTCACCGAACTTTTTCGTCAGAGGTTGTAGTACAGAAAATACTCAAATTAACACATTTTTTTGGGAAAAATAAGAATAAAAATGTTTGCCCCGATTTTTTTACTTTACAAAACAAGTTTTCTCAAATGTATTTTTAGATTATACATTCTCCCTTTATTTACCCGATGAACCAGACACTCATAAAACCCGAGTTTTCTATAGAAAAATTCAACAATATTTTGAATTTTTTTTATTCAAGGAACATCAGTATTTCAGCATTGAAATTACAAGTTTACTTGTTTGGATAACATTTTGAAAATTAATTTTGGATTTTGGTAATTTTAACCTATTTCCCGATGCAATAATTTTTGTTTAAAATTTTTGTTTTATACTGATATTTAATGATAAAAAATTTATATTATACACAAACCTACAGAAAAAAAATGATAAACTTTATTAGTTTAAGAATAATAAAACAGCACAAATGTATAAGATTAGAAAAAAGAAAAAAGAATTTAATGATATATCGATAAAACAGAAAGACAAAATTACGATTTACGCATAGTCTTTCTAAACTGAAAGAAATCGTGGAATTCAAATTTTTATTATTCATCAAATATTTAAAACCAATTTGCCAAGAGGTATATTGCATCGTCATATTGAATTTTTTTTATAAATAAAATTTTTTAAAATTATAATCTTACATTTTTTAATATCAAAAAGTGCGATTGTCTTCGAAATTCAATTACTTGAAAGAAGTTTTAACAAAAAATGCTATTGTTGATCCAAAATATTTACTGTCGTAACAAAAAAGGGGCAGTTTCGAACCTATTAAAATGGGTTAAAGCATTTTCAGCTTGCTGTTCAGGAACGGAAAGAAAAAAAAAAAAAAGATTTTTTTTGCTAAGCCTTTGAGTTTATGGCCATTTCTCTGAACAGTAAACCTGTAGAAACATATAAAAATCGTGTAAAAACAATTTAAGCTTTCATCATGTAGGCAGAAATTATTGGTTTGTTATTAAATTTTATGATTTCTAAAACAAAGCCACGACATTTAAAAAGGATTATTTTAAGATTATAAACGTTGTTGTTAGCTACTAAACTTGAACAGGAAAAAAAATAATAATAAGGGAGGTTGTAAAACTTACATTTCTGTATGATCTACATATAAAAAAAAAAAAAAAACTTATTGAAATAAAACAGAATTAATGAATATGATGAACCGATAATAGTTTCTTTCTAATTAAATAAATGCTGATATTTTTCTTCAGTTAAATTGTTAAATTCAATTAAACGCTTTGTATAAATGGGAAAGTCAAATTGCAACAATACCTATCGAAGCGGAACCTGTCAGCAACGAAATTTAGTTTTAAAAGGGATAAGAAATAATTATTTGAATCCAACGGAATGATTTCAATATAATTATTACTTTTAAGATGGAAACCTTTTTAAAACTTATTTTTTCACATGTTCTAGTGATTTCGTTTTATGCAGATTTTATTATATTGATATTGTACCAGTCACGTTATTTGTTTCTGCATTAAAGTTTTAGTTAATGTACTTTATTTAGTTTTCTAATTCATTTTTTTGACCAATAAAATAATAGTTTAGTAATCATATTAAGTCAAAAATGGAACAAAAATCTATGTCATTTAAAGAAAAAGTACAGAAAGGCTCACGTTGTAATAACTATTATTTTTTCTATGGACTGGATATAAAAATAATAGTTCTTTTGCTTCTTCGTTATTTATAATAATTGCAAGAGCATGTTTTTAGCGCATAATTATGTGTTAAAGCAATCGTAAGTTATTTGCGAATATTTTGAAAGGCTTCTTTTTTCCCAAGTGTTTCATTGTCATTTCATTTGGCATTAATTATCATTTGCTCATGTATTTTTCGATGTTTTAACGGCGATGCTGGCCGAGATTATATCCTTTGTGGCCAGGATTTAGGGGGAGAAGGGTAATATCGGAGTTACCAGGTTTCAGTCAGGATACAGCGATAGCAGGTGTAATTTTGGGTTCCCACTTCGCCACATTCACAAAATTGTGATGAAACGCAGTGAATTTTTTTAACGATATTATTTAAAGGTCTGTAGCCAATGAGGAATGTTGTGGTGGGTAGAGAAAGGAAATACAGTTTTCTGAATACTTTTGCAATCAAGTTGTATGTATGGAGTTTCTTGTCAGATTCATCCCACCTAGTCTGCCAGACAGGTAGAATTCTATTAGGACTTATTCGAAATGAGAGAAAGGTAGTTCAAATTATTTTGTTGGATTTTCTGTTGCTGCCTTGACAAGAGCATCCACATGTTCATTGTCCTCGATGTCAATGAGGACCGAGATGCGCCCAAGGTATGTTTTATGAATTAAGGCCATTAATTGTTGTTTGATTTTTAGGACTATGGGGTTCTTAGTGCGATGTATAAAAATGACTTGTAAAGTGGACAAACTATCACTGTAAACCCTTGTGAAGGGGAGGGGTGCCTACAGACCATTACAGTGTTTGCAGGATTACGAGTACACGGTGTGGAGGTCGCCAATCCTGCAGACCACTGATGGGTCACCTCGCCGCCGTCGCTCCTGACACAGAACGCTGATGCCACGACTGATTCGGTTTGGGATTCATTTGTGATAGTGTTGGACCTCGGGTTAGTTTTAAAGAGTGATTTTCCGGATTTACTTGCAGATGCGATGTCTAATTCGCAGGATGCAGAATTCAGCCGCTGACTTTTCGTTGTATGCCTGTGTTTGGGAAAAGATTTTGTTGTGCTGTATTATAAATGAAAGATCTTGCTTCTTAGGTATTCAAAATCAAGTGTGATTATTATGAGACGCATCCCTGTTATAACTGCAAAGATTTCCAAGAAAATCGTTTTATATCCTTTACTCATATGGAGGAGGAACATCCTTTGAATAGAGGTTAGTTTATTATTTAACTGTTTGATGAGGCTGCATCCCCAGATATCCACGTAGTGAAAGATGATCCGTTCCACTATTGAGTGGTTCCAGACTTTAAGTATTTGGGGTCTAATGCCCCAAGTTTTAGCTTTAATTTGCCTGAGTTGTTATGCTGTTTCGAGAGCTTCTTTCTGATGTAGTTAACATGTTTCGTCCAGCACTTATTTTTATTTATTGTGAGGCCTAGGAATGTGAGTTTCTGTACATGTTTGATCGATTTTTTTACCGATTGTCATCGTGGGAAAACGTTGAATGTTGTGTGTTTTTTCAAACGTTAGTTCTTGTGATTTACCTGCGGAAAGCTGGATGTGTAGGTTAGCGAGCAGCTGGAGGAAGGGAGGAAAAGTCCAAGCTGCCGCTTTCTCAATGTCAGCAAAAGCGCAACCAGCGCAGATAAAGCTGAAGACATCAGTAAAGGAATATAGGAGGAATCAAGAAGAGTTTAAGCAAGATCCCTGCGGGAAGCTTTTTTGGAGATTGTAGTTCGATGAACCAGAGTCCCAGTTAACCAGGATACTTCGCTCTGGTAGATATGAGCTGATGGTTTCAGCTATGTTACCTGGACAGCCTATTTAAATTAGTTGGAGGTGGATATCTCACCACTCTACGTTGTCGAAGGCACATTTTATGTCTAAGGAGACCAGGGAACTTTAGTTTCCAGCATCTATGCTTAAGGCACAGGACGATAGAAATCATTCAAGGCTTTTTCGAAAGATCTGCCTTCTTTGAACCCGTACTACTGTGATGGAGAGTGTTATTTGTTTCCAGAAAGTGAACCAGCTTCTTGACTAGAGGTTTCTCTAGTAATACTCCTAAGGTCGGTAACAGACAGATTGACTTATAAGAGGTGGATTCAAAGGGATCCTCCCCTTGCTTCTAGAATTCCCCTTTATTTCCTCTTGCCTCAGAGAGAATGGGAACTAATTAAAGATTAAACGAGGATTCGCCCAGCGAGTATAAAACTTAGGAATAATTTTAAAAGGTAGTTTTAAGATTTTAAAGTCCATACAGTCTGCTTTAGAATGGTCCAGACTGTGCAGCGCTGAAGACAGTTCTGCTTTGGTGAAGGGAAGATCAGGGGAGCATTAAAGAAAAAGTCTGAGTTATTTATGATTTGGTATGCTAAGGGGTCAAAAAGTTCTTTGGTTATGTTCAAGATTGGGTTGTTTGGGTGACTTATGTGAGGACAGCTCAAGCCTAATCTCATCGGGTTTAAAAAGCTGCCTTGTGAAGAATTTCTTAGCAGTGTTATGAGGATCTGCCTGATTGCTGCAGAACTTCCGCCATGCCACATTCCTGACATACAGAAAACTGCGCTTATATTTTGCTGCCAGTTTTTCATAACTTGCTGCCAGAGTATTAAAGCACTTTATGTCCTCATCGTTTCTTTAGAAAGATCTCAATTTCTATCGCATTGCGGTGAGCTGATTGCGTTTGGCCTGAGACTTAATCGACAAGAAGAAAGTAACAGAGCTCTGTTTGTTTTTAGATCGGAAAGATGCTTTTGCACTTTTGTATTGTTTCAATGAAGACTTTAGTTAGTGTGTTTAAGGATTCTGTATTTGTCGTATCTTTAAGGTGTTGGGTGAGTAAGAGTTCGTGCGTTTTTATAACTTGTGTGAATCAGCGCAGATTTCCTACTTGTGGTATTGAATCTGCGTTTTGCTGTGTATTTTGGTAGGTATAATTTCGAAGCCGAAAGAAATGTATTTGTGATTTGAGTCGCCAATAATATATCTTATACATCCCATTTCCTCATTTTGCTATGAGTGAGTTTATTCACCAAAGTATGATCCGGAAATTCCTTGGCTGTCACTTTGCCCTTGTTATTGGTTTTGACGAACGTGTGGATTTTGTTATCAATGTTGGCTATCACTAGGTTGTATTTTACCAAATGTTCGATGAGAGATTAGCCCCGCGAGTTCTTCTCTTCATAGCTCCAGAGGAGTGACTGATCGTTGAAGTCCCCGCTACAGATGAAGTGTGCCATGTGTGTTATTAGATGTTCCCACTTGTTGAAGGTTTCCTCAAAGTCTAGCATGGGAGCTCCATAAATTTTGCCAACAGTCAGATGGCTCTTTTTTTGCTGTGATTATAAAAGTACAGTGATTTCCCGTCTATAAATGTGAATATGTTATGCTAGTATTCCGAACAACCAGATATGCTGTACCACTTTTGATGAGAAGATTGGCCAGAACGGCAAAATGTCCGGAATTTTGCCATCTTGATACACTGTAAAAAAAATTCTGTAAAGGTACTAAACTTTTTCTAGGAAACTGGGATTCCAAGAACGTTTCCTGTAAAGGTAACAGCAAAAATTCAAGTTTCAGAATCGGTTACATGAATTTTTCCTGTTATCGTTACATGAAAAGTTCTTGGAATCCCAGTTTCCTAGAAAATGTTTAGTACCTTTACAGAATTTTTTTTACAGTGTAGTAGGTGTCTTGCAGCAGCGCAACCTCCGCATTGAATCTTTTTAGATAGTCTTTAAGCGATTCATTGGTTGCTTTATGATGATTTAGATTAATATAAATGAATTTTATATTATCAGATGTTTTCTGTTTGATGTGCCAGCAGAATCATTTTATGCATGGTCTGTCTGAGAAATAACATTCACTTGTCTATTTAGACATTCACTTGTTTATTTATTATAGGTATTTATTAGGGTATAATATATATGTTATTTATTATAGATTTATTATAGGTATGGTTCTTCTGTTTTTTTTTTTTTTTTTTTTTAGATTGGCTGCATCTGCTGTAATTTTTGCTATGTCTGTATATTGTTCTGCGATAGCGATACATATGTATACTTTTATATAGATGTTGTTTAGAATTGGATAGTAAATTAGACTTCCTCAGCGGATAAAAATAACATCATTTTATTAAAAATAAAGCTTTTATTTTAAGTTTAAAAACTAAAATATGTTTTATAGAAGTTCATCATTTTCAATGTGGCTTTGAAATTCCTCATAGGTGGAAATGATTCACTTTTGAAAAAAATGCAATCGAAATTAAATACTGATAAAACGCAAAGTTTTACAAAAATTTAGAGTGTCTTCACAGAAAGAGTGTCTTTTACAGTGACCTTTAGGTTAAAATAATATTTGTTTGAGAGATAGACTAACCAATATAAGATGCATTTTTTATTGTAACTAAGTTTATAAGTTTATTCCATTAAAATAGTTCATTCTTAAATGTTTCTTTTGTCAAAATTCGACGGGTTCTTCCCTGTAATAATAATAATATATCTTTTTTTCACAATAGAGGTTACATTAAATTCTAAAAAAAACTAAATTTCTGCTTTCTACTTCTTTGTTGCTGCTTGGTATCAGAGAAAAAGTTTTATTATTTTTTTTTAAATGATAATTGATCATGAAAAAAACCTGTGCTAAATGTTTTGGTAATTTTGCTTCTAAAAATAATTGTTATTATTTAATTATTCCTTATAGCAAAAATTTTATTAAAACGCCATCGATTTTCGTCCGCTGGAAAATAACGTTCTTAACATCTTAAAAATACTCCAGGTTTTCTTCGATTATATTAAGTACTTCAGTTTTCTCAGTGTTTTACTATTATTGTTCTTCTCAGGAAATAAACATGTTTTTGTGAAGTCGTAACAACAAACAAACAGGGGTAATAAAGTGCGCTTCGTTATAAAATAAACCTGAATAAAGGTATGAACATTGAAAAATATAAAACTGGATGTTTGGGATATGACTCCTTCTAAAAAAGTAAAATAAAACGAAAACTAAACAGTCATACATTGGGATTATTTGATGCGGCTTGAAACTGCTTTCAGAAAGGCACCGCGTCATGCTTATATATCTTTATTAAGGAGTTTTCAAATCTAAACTCACGCATTTCTTATACATTGTTGAAGTCATTTTAAGTTTTAAATGCACGGAATTGCCAGGCGTTTTTAATCCGATATTAAAGTGGTTCGGTAACCTTCATTCGACAAAAATTGGTGAAAATATCGATTTTTTATTTTTTTGCTTGCATTATACTACATTATTATTTCTACACTGTAGAAAAAAAAATCTGTAAAGTTATTAAATTTTTTCTAGAAAACTGGGATTTCTAGAAATTTTCAGGTAACGGTAACAGCAAAAATTCGTGTAACAGAAGCGGTTTGCGTGAACTTTTGCTGTAGAATTGCAGATTTTTGCGTGAAATTTCGCTTCAGTATGTGTCGCTGCAGTTTTTTCTTAATCCCTTTTTTTTAAATTTCTATCCTTTTAAAAATATCCCTTAAAACACATTAAACACACAATTTCCCCAAAATTAAAGTAAGTACAATATAGTTAGTAGTATATCCGTTCGCTTTATCGCATTAATTATTGTGGACTTTATGGGTAAGAAACGAAAAATTGTAATATTCTAAAAATACAATAATCAAAATAAAGGAGTTCTGTGTATTTGCATCATAGACTGCGCAATACTGTGCATATTGTATCAGCAAAATGTTTGGAGCAACTTTTGTGAATAGCCTCAAAAACATTACTTGAAAATCCAAAAAATTATCGTCAACTGAATAAGTTCGAAACTTGAAAATATTCTATCTAATGAAGAAGCTGTAAATGATTTATTATCTAAATGAGAGAGTGTATCTTTCAGTGGCTATTTTAGATAAATATTGCCTCATATAATTATTGTTACGAATTTTGTAAATAGTTAGTGTTTGTACTGTAAAATAATGTAAATAATCTTATTAAGCTCCATTCCTTTACTAATATTAGTTTTTGTTACATTGTCTCTGTTATCAAGCAAACTTCTCCATTATTTTCAGTGTATGTCTACGGCAGATTGGCGAAATAATAAAGATATCGCCAAGTTGGCGTCACTTTTGGCGACTAATTTTTGTCGCCAAATTTGGCGATATATGGCCAAGTTGGCGACAAACTTGGCGATTGTTGGCGATGGTAATTCTTTCCTCCCCATGGTAACCCCCCTTAGATATACTGATACATTGTTTGTTGTTCCGTGGATTTTTCGAGATGGTTCTAGAAATTTCCCGCACATGCTGCGAGTCTATATAAGAAGAGAAGCGATGCGAGCTGTTGTTATTATTTACCAGTCAGTCATTGAGTGAGCAACGCGTTTGCTAAGCAAGTTTGCTTGAGTCTTATTTATGTTATTTTGAATGTGATTTAGTGTTGAGACGTTGTATAAAGAGTCTCTGGGATCTAAAGCTATACTTGTACGATAGATTTGAACAATTATTTTTGAATATCTAGAAATATTTGTGAGTTTCGAAGACTCTGTTGTTCTGAAGTTCTGTAAATAAATTATTTTCTACTTTTCTATAAGCAAGAGTTTGAAGTTGTCTAACCATAAGATCAAAAGAACCCCACATACGCTGCAACACTATTGTTTCTATATTTAAAATATAAGCTACATATGTATACCCTAAAAAAGTTTTTTTTAAGGTACGGCAAGATTAAAATATTTTTATCTACAGCCATTAAAATATCTTTTACACTCGTTTTTATCAAAAATGTATTACACAATCATATATTGAAGATAAATTTCACATGTATGAAAATATACAAAATATCAAACATCATGGTATTTTGAAACTAAATTTAAGATCATGATACACATCAAGATTTATATCCATTGATTTACATATCATCGGATGTTGGTTATATATTAAAATGTAATTTATGAAAAAATGAAAATTACTTTTCATTACGTATAACTTCAATAATCATGGCTGTAAATTTCGTAGTTTTCTGTATAAAAATTACACCAGAAAGTTTTCTATTACTGCACTGTAAAAAAAAAAAAAAATTCTAAAGTCACTAAAAGTTTTCTAGGAAACTGGGATTCCAAGAACTTTTTATGTAACGGCAACAGAAAACTAGTCGTTGGGGGCCACCGTAATACTTACCCATCATGGATATGTATATGAAAATAAAACATGTTAAACTATTTATACAATGCATTGCAATTCATAAACAAAATTTAAATATTGTTAATATACATAGTAATGCTATATTAAAGACCTGCAGGTGTACCAATTTCGACAAATTATATAAAACGCCAAACTACTCAAGTAGTACCGAACTGCGTAAAAGAAACATCCTTATAACTCCAAAAATAACAATTCTATTAACTAACAATTAACTGCGTCGGATTAAGCGTCTCATTTCCGATTAAAATTTACTTCTGAATTGAAATTTGAATGAAATACAGGGTCATGAAAAATCGAAGAATGTGGAAAACAAGATTGCAAATATTTCGGCAACTAATAATCCGATCGACTTCGTTTTATATGCAAAATGTGTGTTATTTTATTGACTTTTACGTCCATTCCTTAGAACAAAAAAATTCGAAATTTTTTATATACCTTTCATCAGAACGAATTTTTCGAGAATCCGAAAAAAATAGTTCCGGATAATCGAGGTTGCTGATATTAAATAGGGTTCGTCCCATTCTTACATACTAACTACATACAAAATTTCAAGTCTCTATCTCAGTTTGTTCGGGAGATAGAGCGTTTACAGACAGACAGACAAACAGACAGACAGACGGACGGCAAAATTTTTTTTCTAAAAATATGTTTTTCGGAATCTCCACTATCTAAAACGTGTAAATCCGTCAAATTTTTTTTTTTTCGATTTTCAAAACGATTGCAAGACTTACCCTATACTACGTATGATGGGTAAGTAAAATTGATGTAACATGTAGAGATTTGCTCTGAAAATCAAAAAAATTGTAAGGTTACTAAGAATTTATGAGGAAACTGTTTGTTTATGTAATCTCAACCCATGTTACAAATAAAGTTTTAGCAAGATAACTGTAATTTTAGTAGGTTCTTTTGTAGAGTTACAGATTTCTGTAACTTTACAAAAATTAGATTCGTAGATTTACATTTTTTCTTGTACAGTATACAGATAAAATGTTAGTAAGCCTACAGGTTTCGGCAATTTTATATCTGTATGTTTACAGTCTTTTTTTTTAACAGTGTGAGAGGTGAAAAAATCTATCTATATATATTTATAGCTTTATAGAAAATTAAATTGAAGCTAAATTCCAATTTTTAAAACTTTATACCACTAAATTCAAGCAAATCCAAATGCTTTTCCTTTCTTAAAAATTTTTAGATCAAATATTCTGTTAGTTAAAGATTTTTTAATGTAATATTTGTTTATCTTACTAAAGTATATTTTTTCCCTGGTGCATTTTTCATCATTGCATTGAATGCGAAATAAACCCGCATTGCGGCACAGGAACTTTACAAAAGTAAATTTAATAGAATTTACAGGCAAAAGAAAAAAATAGATGTCATCCTTGTGATTAACGTAATTACAATTATTCCTTTCAGATGTCTTTAAAGTCTTATTGCTTCCACTTTAAATAAATAGCAGTTAATTTTTTTAAACCAGATTTCAAGTATTTGGTTAAGAGGAAAAGATAAGAGAAAGTTAAGAGAGAAGTTGACGGAGAATGAGATTAAGTCAATAGTATAAATGAAATTACCATGATATTTTTCTAAAATAGAGAAGACATTGGGAGATATATTAAACTCAATTTAAGCAATCAGAAAAGTATAGGCTGGGTTTTGCTCTTAGAAATCGAGTGTTACTGACAGAAGTTAACAAAGAACAAAAATAAAAAAAATACCCTGCTTAATATGTTAAAATACAAAAATTGCAATTTAACAAGTTATTTATTTATTTATTTATTTTAACTAATGGGATATGTCTCCTATAATCTACATGTGCAAAGATTCCACAGGCTCTAAAAGCACGCTAATTTGCTCTCTTTATAAAGAATATTCCGAGATCAGAATATTGAATGTTGATATCACGTTAACTGGTATCTTTTATAATCAGGTACCTGCTTGAGCAGGGGATTTTTCGGTTCCTGAGGACACATCTGTCCTGCCGTCATATTCTGCATGTTATTTCATATGTTGACCTATTAAGTAAAATATATCACACATCTGAAAATCAACTTTTACAAAAAATAAATAAATAAATAAATAAATAAATAAATAAATAAATAAAAAGTAAAAAAATGTCGTTATATCTTAGATATTTATAATAATGCTCTCAAAAAGTTTTTTTTAGACATTATAAGACAATCGTTGTAAATATTACTTTTCAAATCATCATCACCATGAATAACAGTTTTCGATCCTCTTCTGCATGTAGATCTTCTCCAGATTTTTCTAATGTTTCCTGTTTAGTGCTTTCGTGATCCAATTTACAACTGCAACTTTTCTTATTTCATCACTCCATCTTATCTGTGGTCGTCGTCTTGGACGTTTTACATCTCTGTGATACCACTGTAGGATATTTTTGCTCCATCTATAGTCTTGTCTTCTTGCAATGCGCTCAGCCCATTTCAATTTTAGCTGTTTAATTCTTTCAATGACGTCAAAAACGTTTGTCTGATTTCTTATCCAGATTATCCTCTTTCTATCTCTTCTAGTTATACCTAGCATGCATCTTTCCATGTTTCTTCTCGTTTAAGATAATTAAAGAATCTTTTCCTGGTTAATAAGCACAGGCTATTAAACAGCCCATCCTTTTAAATATGATGCAATTTTTCCCATTTAATGCTTTTCACATCTGATAATTTAATTGTTTTAAATTTATCCATGTGCAAAAGTATTTTTGTATTGGAAAATGTTTGGTAATATTATTATTTTTAATTTAGATTAATTCTTCTTAATTCTTCTCATTAAATACTTTTCGCACGAAATAATTTATTATTTTTATCTTTTTTAATATTTTGGTACTTAAATGTATTTTTAATCACGGGATCTTTCGAAATAACATTATTTATGCACTTTTAAAATATGGCAGTAGTAAATTAAAAAATGGCTTTCACGAAAAGTGAAATAAATCTCTATTCATTTCAAATTCAAATAATGAAAATTTAATTGAAAAATTTAAAAGACTTAGCTTATGGACAAATGATGGACAATGAAACTTATGGACACTTAAAAAATAATTTAACACTTCACAAAAAAATCTTCTCACTTATATGCTTGTGAAACAAAATTAAATTGCTATGTATGGTTTTTCATCCTACAAAACCTTTTTTTACTGAAATAGTCTGACTGATTTCAACATTTAATAACCCATTAATTATAAATAGAAGTTTTCTTATACATCCATTAAAAACATTTAAAAAATATGCTATAAAATATTTAATTGCTATAAAGAACGTCAAATACTAATAAAACATTAAAAGATCTTAATAATTTTTACATGTTTCGATTGAATTTACTGAACTATTATCAGAAAAACAAAATACAAATAAACACAAAGATGGAACATGACAATAAACTATTACAACTTTTTTTTTTTTTTTTTTTTTTTTTTTTTTTTGGAAAAGAGATGAGACAACGAATAAGAACACAAACAATTCTGAACACATAATTTTATTCAGTAAAGCAAAACTCGTAAATAACAATAAAATAAAACAATCGAAATAAAAATTTTGCATTGCTCATGATTACAATGGGAACCACTTTTAATGAAGCTAAAAAAAATGTGAACATAATTCATTATAAGCGAATTCTTTTATGTTTGTTCTTTAAATCTATTATGTAGAAACTCTGATAGAGTTTGCAAATAATATTCTCACAAATATCTCTCTTTCGAAAGATATATTGTTAGACTTAAAACTAATACTTCATTAAAAAAAGCGCATTCATGATTCCTATTAAACGTAATGTATCTATTTAATATAAATGAATAGATAAACTATTTCAGTCAATTGCATGCAAATCAAAATCCTCCACTTCAAAAATAAAAGAAATCATTTTTATTAGTAGTTAAAGAAATAGGAAAATAATGTAAACTAAAATATATAAGTGTCATTTCTAGCAAGAATTTTGGTATAGCCAGAAATTTCAATCTAATGAAGTTAGCGATTTAATGAATTTTTGCCTGTCGCACTACAACTCACGAAAATTTGATTTCCAAAATGCTACTTAAATTTGCTGCTTTCATTCGCAGAATGATCTGCCATAAATAAATTGGAAACTTCTGAAAATTATTCTGATGCTCGGTAGAAAAACCTTAGGTGTTATTATTGACATAATTACTAAAGTTTTGATTGAATAAAATTTGTCACTAAAAAGTAAGTTTATTTTGAAAATAATTGCGCTCCTCTACATTTAGTTTTATAAAAAAAAAAAGCAATTACACAATTTTAAAAAAAACTGCAAAGATCGGGGTAATTTACTTAATAATGCATTTTTGTATCGTTTGATTGCATTTTAAAATTTGTAATGCCAGATATGAATTTAAAGATCTTTTTTTTATTTTTATTTAACTACAATTTTCGTAATATTCGGAAATGATTTTTTGTATAATTTCGTTATTTTTAATTTTACAGATTAATTAACGTTCTGAAATTAGTGCTTCTTGTTTATTAAATATTCTATAAAAATTTTCCTGCTTCTGGTCAAAATTTTCCTAGAATGCCGCTTTTGAATTTTGCATAATTTTATTGTTGTTGTTGGCTTTTTTTTTTTTTTTTTTTTTTTTTTTTTTTTTTTTTTTTTTTTAAACAAAACTATATTTTATGTGTACAAATTTCACTCCCTGCGATAGCAATAAAAAAAAAAATTCTCTTTTTTTCCTTTGTGCTATTTTGTACTGTGGCCCGAGGATTCGTGTTCAATGCTTAATTTGGCCCACTGTGGTGAACAAGTTTGACCTATACTTACTTTGGACTTTAGAAAAGCAAAATTTCACCATAACTCGAAAAATAATGGTTTGGATGAACTGTAAACATGCACAATGCGAATACAACGATTTTCAACGACGATCATTCTATTTATGTAAAATTTATCCAGGTCATATATCATAATTATTTAATATGAATTTATTTATGTTTTTCATAATTAAAATCATGTTTTGGGATTTAAAAGTGCATAGAATATGTTTGAATTCATTCAAATTATCTCCCTGAAAACAAAATTTAAAATTGGATTTTATTTTTATTTTTTTGGAAGATATAAAGTTTATTACTTTAATTTACGTAACCTCCTAAAATCTTCTAATTCTATATTTTATTTTGTGTTTATTTGATTCACATAACCTGAAAAAGAGTGTCAGAACTTTATACTATTAGAAAATTCGATTATGCTGTATTTTTTACTGCTTTTATTGTTTAAAAATACATTTATAATTTAAAAGAAGGAAAAATTTCTAGTTTAACGACCCGTTTTGTATGATGGTATTGTAAATGGTTCGTGAATAAAACAAGTGTACCTTTTTTTGTTTTTTGTTTTATTATAACAGAGTTAAAAACGTTTAAAATATCTGGTTCGCTATTTGTAAATTTATCAAACCATTGAAGGTATCCACCGTAACACTCACTTACGTTCAAATACTATTATTTGATTGCAATTCAGTTGGTTTCAGTTGATATTTATTTACGTTGAGTACATAATTTGTTTTAAAAACCAATTTGTATGGATGTCAGCATAGATAAGCGGCGAAATAGTATTTGAAGATATACGATTCAATATATGAGGCATAGATATGATACTGAAACTATGAAATATCCGAAAATAGCTCAGGATGTTAAAACAAAAATAGGTTTCTTAAAATAATAGAAAACATTTGGGATACAAAAAAAAAAAAAAAAAAAAAAAAAAAAAAAAATCCGAAATATTATTTATTTAGAGAATATGACAAAATATGTTTTGTATATTTTTCTATGATAGAAGTGGATTTTTCATTTTTTTTCAATATTTTGAATATGTTAAATATATTTTTCAAGCAGTTTTTATCAGAATAATTATAACAATTCCGGAGAAACTCGCGTACGGTATTAGTTCTAGAAAATTTCGTTACCCAACTCCCTATTTTCAAATCGATCCTACATTTAAATTATTTATATATATATACGTCACAATTGATAAATATTTCATCTCAACAAACAGTAGTTTTCATGATTTGGTAGTTTTCTCTTTTCTAATTACCAAAAAAAACTTTCCGCTCTTACTGTCTATAATGCAGTTTTCGCACAAGTTCAATTCATCAGTCAGAGTTAAGCCAAAACATTAGAAATTTCACGCTTCTCTCTCTACGTCAACCGATATTCATAAAATTAAAAGACATCAAATGTGATTTCTTTTTACAAGTATGATATTAATCAACCACAGTCGTAGATATTTCTTAGCATGGATCGAAGATGTAAAGGGATTCTCAGTCAAATATTTCGGAGACACTTATCCATCAAGGAAAAATACTTAATATTCCAATTTAAATTTCACAAAAGCAGAGCCATATCTACACTTCAAAAATCCATCATGGTAATAATATGAGTTATGAAATTTAGACTATTATACCCTACGTAAATTTTCAATTAGCATCTACATTATGGTTGGTGTTCAAAAGAATGAAAAGATTTTTTTTTTTTCTGATGACGTACTGATATGTTAAAACGACGAAAAATTATTTAAAAAATCTATTTTTGATACTCATGTATAAGCTGTTAAATGGTGCTAAGCATGTCCACAACAATTGCAATGAGACAGACGGTCTCAGCCAACGGCAAATAAGAGTCGACCGCACAATACCCGAAGTCATCGAGCACAAGAAAAAATCCTTTATATTATGGAAGAGTAGTCATTGGGGAATCTACTGATCCATGTCTGCCGGAAGTGAAGTGGTACATAAGTCAAAAATGAATACCATTAGGGGTTGACTCGTAGATTTAGCATTACGTTTTCCTGCACCCAGTTTTCCGTGTTCTCATATTATATAGTGTTATTTTGATTGTACGGCAAACACAATGATAGATCTACGAGTGAGCCACTAGTGATATTAATTTTTGGCTTATGCACGACTTCACTTCCGGCAGACATGGATCATTAAATTCCCCTATGACTACTTTTCCATAATATAAAGGACTTTTTCTTCTGGTCGATGACTTCGGGTTTTGTGCGGGGGAATTCGAGGGGATGCAAAAAGAGGTGTACCGGTCTTTCCGAAAAAGTGCGGAATGCCTTTTAGAACAATAATAAAAAAGAAACATTAAAAAAATGAGATTGATAGATCAAATAATTTAATGGAGTACGGAAAATCATATCGATAGTTAAGATTATAATGGAAATTAAAAGACATTGAAAGCTAAATAGATTGATCCAGATAATATATATATATATATATATATATATATATATATATATATATATATATGCGTGTGTGTGAATTGTTTTACGGGGACTGTTTACCTTAAAATTGATCAAAAAATCGATTTTTTTTAAATTACAGTAAAGCGACGATTAGCTTATTATTGTTCAATTAATGGAATAAATCAACAACCGTGCATTTTTTCCCTCCTTCTCCGAAATTTTTGAAGTGAAACTTCATTATGTGCGGTGTGGTACATACGGCTGGATGTTATAAAACTTAACATCTAAATAACACTTTCCTAATCCTAAATGATAAAATCGTCAACAAAAGCAAAGGCATCAATGAATAAAATCAACTGTTTCTAGAACCTAAGGAGTTTCACTTTAAGGTAGGAAGGAATTTTAAATTTCGTTATCTATGTATTATGTATAGTTTTTTGCCATGTTATTGCAGACGTATTTATAAATTGATTTGGATGTGACTGAGCACGTGTACAGATCTTACAAGATCTTGCCCCAGTTCATTGGACAGGTTCATAAGCCGCCTTGTTTAAAAATGACGAAGACTTAAATATTTAAATCTCAAATTATACCCCTTTTTATTTTAAATGTTAGGCCTTCATATAAGGATGCAAAAGCAGCTTTTGTTTTGCTTTTATCGTAAAAAATCGTTTATCGCTGCTTTTATCGTAGCTCTTGAATGGAAGACATTTTGAAGAAAATGACTGGATTAAAAACAAGGGATTTTTGAACATTTGGGTACATTGCTACTTTATGTTTCAGCGAGTTTCTGTTTTCTTCAGCAAGAATGGTTACTGTCCAATAAAATTTAATCTTTGAAATTATTGCTGCAATTATGATACGCTTAAAAATATGTAGTCTTCACAGAAAATGATGTAATAATTAAACGAAAAGTATATAATAGTGCTCATAAAGTATTCACAGGATACGCAGACACGAATACTTGTAACGATATCCGTCAGCGTGAATTTCTCGTCATACTTGGCTTTATTTGGCGTTTATCGCAACATTAAATCACCTTAAATAAAGCCAATCTGTCGATAACTGAATAATTTTCTGAGATTTTCATTCAAATTTAGAATTGATGAAAACTAAAAGTCTTCTATAATCGGATTCTACGCTTTTAATTTTCGTAATTTCAAGTAAAATTAGCTAAATTCTTAAAATGAATAGGGATAGGGAATGTGGATGAAATAGGGAAACGACGCTTTTCTAAAAAAAGGCTCGAAGGATATTTTATACTTCATAATGGAAGGAGTCAAACATTTAGTTTTTACACGAAGACAGGCTGGACTGGAATAGGCCTGGAAATTTCGATCTTACTTCTGAAGTGAACAAAGTTCTTTCAATCTTTCAGAAAATAAGTCATTTAAGCATTTCCAATGGTCGATTTTACAAGACATTTTATGTGCATTTTATTACATTATAGATTGAAAAAGTTGTTAAATTATCTTGTTTGCATTTTGCAGAATTACTTTTTCGTTAACTTCACAATTTTTTCAATTTTTTCACTTCACAATTTTTTCTACATTTATGAAGAAAAATATTTGAAATCTATATATCTGTCAAATCATGGGAAAAATATTTAAAAAAATTAAATTTCAAAATTTCAGCAAAAATTTTATACATTATTTCGTGTGTCCTATATGCACAATTAGGGTTTTAAAATAATGTATTGCTACATTTTTCAATTAAATGAGCTTAAATTAATTTATTTTGTCTGCTTAATACTCTGCAGTTTTCTTGATAGTTAATATTTTTAAGTATTCAGTAAAAATAACAAAAGTAAATTCTGCCTTAATAGCTTAATCATTTTTTTTTTTTTTTTTCGAAGAACAAATCTTAATTTTTTGTCAAATGCAGCCATTTGACATGGACAAAATAATGAAAGTTATTCCATTCTTTGGACTGTTCTTGATCAGTTACATCGATCCTATTGGCCAAATTCATGGCATATAATGAGAATAATGTGTTTTTAGCTCACAGGCTATCATAGTCTGAGAGCTTATGTGCCTGCCCGTTCTGTATGTACGTTCGTACGTGCGTAACGCGATAACTCATGATAAAAATATCCGATTCACTTGAAATTTTGTATATAGGTATATCCTGATAAGGCGCTTCCCTGATTAGTTTTTGAAATTCATTCGATATGTATAAGAGGGAGAACGGGGGGCTCATAACCTCCCCTTAAATGATATAACTGGGTTTTTCATGCAGAATTAAGTTTTCGTTCAAAATTTAGATATAGGATCATTCTGATGAGGTGATTCCGTGACTGTTATTAGGTGTTCATTGAATAAGTATAAAAAGGGGGAAAGGGGGTTCTAATGCCCCTCCCCTTAATTTATATAAATGAGTTTTTCAAGCAGAATTGTCAGATTTCGTTTAAATCTCTGTATAGTTTTGGAAGTTAAATGGTTAAGTATAAAAGAGGGGGATAACTCCTCTTAAATTACATAAATGCTAAATGGGTTTTTTTTAAGAATTATCCGATTTGCTCTGAATTTTGGATATAGATTTTTATATGATAAAGCATGTCCTTGATAGTTTAGGAGGTTCAATGATTAAGTATAAAAAGGGGGAAAGGGAGAGCTGTTTCCGCTTCTTATTTTTTTTTTTTTCGAACTGAATTAACCCTTGAAAATGTAAGGCTGTAATGTACAATTCGTATGCGTAGCCTGTGAGCTCAATGCCATCAGTTTAACTGGGCTATATATTCTTTTTATTAGGTATGCGCCAGAATTGGCACCCGCTGTAGTGAAAGGTTAAAAATATTTATGATTACACTCATTTAAGTTCACTTTTATTTGATTTTCTTTGATACGTACTCTTGACATTTTTAGCTAGATTTAAAATTTACTTTAGTTTCACTTTATTGCAATGAGTTCATATTTGTTTTTAAAATCTCTTCATGTGGATGTCAGCAAATAAATGCTAAGGCATAACATTCGAAAGGCGAAGTTTAGATCCAATACTGAAACAGCCATTGAAATAAGATCCGAAGTAAGTCAGCTTGTAAAGGGAGGGATTTCTTGAAGTAATAGTATTTATTTGCAGTCGAAACAATTGTTTAAAGTGTTTTGATATATAACGTAAAATGCTATTGATTTAGAGGTTATTACAGAAGAAGATGTTTACAATTTTGTGTGGTACAAGTGTTTTATTTTATTACTGTTATAAAAAATATTTGTATTTTCAAAATTTTGAACATTTTGTTCCTGTTTTTTTAAATTATGCAGATAACTTAGATAATGTGCAACAATTTGTGTTACTATTAGTTAGCATTCGTCCCAGCCTGATAATACCACACTCAGCATTCGGTTAGTCATGTTTTAAAGCCGATAATTGGATGTAGAAAAGTTATAATTCAGAGCTTCTAATAAAATTACTTTTATCTGTCAAATATATTTGCAGACGAAATTCAGCATGCAATACACATTTATAAATAGCTTTGTTTTCTTTATATTTCATTGTTTTGAGATAGCATTGACAGTTTCTGAACTTCGCCATTAATGACCTTCTAAATTCTTAAAATGAATTGGGATAGGGAATATGGACGAAATGGGGAAACGACGTTTTTCTCACTCGAAAGGGTCCACGGACATTTTAGACTTCATAACGGGAAGCGTCGAAGATTTAGCTTTTATATGAAAACAGGCTGGACTGAAATAGATCCTGAAATTTCGACCTTTGCAAATTTCTGGTGTGAGCAAACTTTTTTTAACCTTTTAAAAAATGAATCATTTAAACATATCTACTGGTCAATTTTTCAAGAAATTTTATGTGCATTTTGTTATAATACAGATTGTAAAAGTGATTAAATTATCTTGTTTGTATTTTACAAAATTAGTTTATCATTAAAAATACCTATAACAACACTTACTTAAATTTACTTACTTTTATTTGATTTCATTTTAGCTGGATTTAGTTTGTCTTTATTGCGATGAGTACATAGATGTTTTTAAAATCTCTTTATATGGATGTCAGCAATTAAATGTTGAGACATAAAATTCGATATGCTAGATTCAATATTGAAATAGCCATTGAAATAAAATCCCAGAGCAATCCAAGGTTGTTAAGAAAAAGGGCGGATTTCTTAAAGTAATAGAAAGTATTTGCAGTGGAAACAAATGTTTAAAGTGTTTTGATAAATATCGTAAAATGTTGTTGATTTAGAGGATATCACAGAACAAAATGTTGTACAATTTTCTGCGGTACAAGTTTTTTTTCTTTTTATTGTTACAAAAAATGTTCGTATATTTAAGATTTTGAATATTTTGATCATGTCTTTTTAAAATCATGCGGCCAGCTTAGATAATATGCGATGATTTGTGTTATTGTTAGTTATCATTCGTCCAAGTCTCATAATGCCACACTCAGAATTCAATTAATGATGTTTTTAGGTCGGTAATTTGATACAGAAAATTTATAATTCAGAGCTTCTAATAAAACTATTTTTAAATGCAAGATATCTTTTCATATAAAATCCAGCATGCACTACACACTTGTAAACAAATTTTTTTCTTTATCTTTCATAGGTTTTGTGATAGCACTGACAATTTCTGAATTTCGCCAATAATGGCACTATTATATATATTAAGAGAAACATAAACACAAGTAATACAATAACCCATCATGGAGTGAAAAGTTAGCCGGGGCCAGGAATCGAATGTGTGTATACTGTGTACCGTGTTGTTGCTCCACCACCCTGGCCGATATCCAAAAATTATGGATTAGGAGATTGGCTAGGGTAGCTTAGATGATAGAGCTACAGCATGGTACTCTGTATGCCCAGGCTCGATTCCTAGCCCCGGCTAATTTTTCACTCCATGTTGTATTATTTTATTAATTGTATTTATGTTTCTTTTAATATATATCTACTTCATTTTGTTCTAGCGTTATTTAGATGCATTCGAATTTTAGTTTGTTCCCTGTATGTGTAGCGTAGTATTTGTAACTGAAAAATTTCAAATTTCCAGCCACATTAAGAGGTACGACTCTTTAGCTATTTGTGATTTAAACAAAAACATGAGAAAATGAATAGCAAATATATGCTAGTTGTTCGAAAACCTCTTCTGAAATAAACTTTCAGGCTGTGTCTGGCTTGCTATGAATGTTTTTTATAAAAAATTTGCCATTTGGGAGAGTTTTTGTTTTAACTTTTAAATAATTTCATACGAAGATCGATGTATCATATTCATTCTTTAACGTTAAAGCTTCTGTCCTCATCAGGGGAAGCAAACACGAGCTAATGGTAGACCTATGGAGAGGTTATTTGTTAAAATCAAATTTGCATTTTAGAATTTAATTTTTCTAATTCGATAGTTGAAGCGCTAAAGTTAATTTCATTTTCGAAGCCGGTTCTGAAAATGAATCTTATTATAAAAAATTATTTGCAACCAAAATAGAAAAAATGAAAAAAAGGGTGATGAAGAGATGCACCTCAGCTATTCAATGAAACAAATACATATATTTTAAAATGTCAAAATGCAGATAACATATTAGCAAATAATCTCTTCATATGTTTAGCATTAGCTCGTGAGCACTTCGTCTGACGCGGAGAGGAGCGTAAAGCCAAGGATACAGCTTCGAGTCTTAGCTGGGACAGTTTTTGGTGTATTCGAAGGAATATATCTTTACCATGTTATTTTAATTTCGATTATTTATCCAGTTGAAAAATTATGTTCTCTTGGTTATTATGACCTAATCACATGGTATATAGGAGTTTCTATTCTATCATGCATTCATCGTGCAAATGCTATTAACCCAAGAGTTGACATCACAAAAGCCTATGTCATCGAGCACAAGATAAAAAATGCTTTATTTTATGGAAGAGTAGAAATAGGATAATCTAATGATCCATGTCTGCCGGAAGTGAAGAGGTGCATAAACTATGAGTATTAATATTTACGATTTATTATGAAAATTATATTTACTGTTTTGTTACTTTTTAAGTTTTATCATTTATACCTGTTTATTTATTTATTTCCTTTTTTATTAAATTCATGTTTATTTACCTTTATTTTTTATTTTAATTCTTTAAAATATTTTTTATTGTTTACTATATCAATATTTATTTATATCAAATTATCATTTATTTCTTTTTATTTTTACATGCTAGAATCTCTTTCATTTTTTTACATTATTTTATTTTATATTGCAATAAAAAATCATCAATTTTTAATTTATGTTCAAAAACGAAATTTTCTTCATGTTGGCGAGGGAAAAAAGCACGTGCAAATGTGGTGCGTATATGACATCTGTGCCAAATGCTGTTCATTTTTTAAAAAATAAATGTGCAAAATAGATACAAATTTAATTATAAAATAATACTTATATAGAGTAGAAAGATAACAGGTATCACTATTTTCAAAATTTTTTAAAAGGGGGCAAGACAAATTTATTAAAAAGAAAAAAACAGAACTTTCATTGTATAAATATAGTTTAAAAAAACTAAATCACACGCTTTTTAAGTATATCAAACTAAAAAGTGAAAAATAATTCGTACTATAAGCTGAAAATGAAAATAGATGAAAAATACTGTATTACTATAAAATCATTGTTATTATAGAAATCAATTAATAAGCAATAAATAAAATTATCGTGGAAAAAAAGCGTGGGGTGCTTCTTAAGAACTGATAGATGGAGCATGGTAGATGGAGCACCCCACGCTTTTTTTCAGCGATAATTTTATTTATTGCTTATTAATTGATTTCTATAATAACAATGATTTTATAGTAATATAGTATTTTTCATCTATTTTCGTTTTCAGCTTATAGTACGAATTATTTTTCACTTTTTAGTTTGATATACTTAAAAAGCGTGTTTTTTAGTTTTTTTAAACTATATTTATTTTTCACTTTTTAGTTTGATTACTTTAAAAGCGTGGTTTTTAGTTTTTTAAAACTATATTTATATTTAATACAAAAACCAAATTAATCGGTTGGATAGTTTCAGAGTAATTGGTGAACATACATAGAAAAAAAAATACATACGCGTCGAATTGATAACTTCCTCTTCCTTTTCTGAAGCCGGTTAAAAATAAAAATTGTAATACGGAATTTTTTTTTTTTAATTTTACATAGATGTAAATAATTTCAGGAGTGGGGTTCGAACCCACAATCTCTTTCGAAAAACAGAGCTTCAATCCGGCGCCTTAGACCGCTCGGCCATGCTGACTACACTCCATTCACTGAACGTATTCAACACTTTTAATTAGCGAAAAATCACTAATTTTATTAGTTTTTGCCTAATTACTAAAAAAGTACTGAACCAATTTCGATGAAACTGAAGTGGTACCAATTCGAGAGCATCGTCTTTCATTTAACACCAAAACCAAGTTAATCGGTTGCATGGTTTCGGAGTAATCGGTGAACATACATAAAATAAGGAGAGTTACAAACTCACAAACTCACAAACATACAAGTGAAGTTAATAAAAGCGTGGTAATAAAGGGGTTATTTTGTCTTAATGAATGGGTACTTTTATAAATCGCATTCAGTCAGAAAAATTTTGAGCAGTTGAAAACGGATTGTGAAGCAGGAAAATCCAATTTTGGAGCAGCAGAAAAACAATTCTGGAGCAGGGAAATTAGCTTTTGGAACAGAAAAATCCACTTCCGTCTATATACATGTATTTTTCTGTCTACATACCCGGAGTGCCACTTTTTTTAAAAACTATTTGGAAAAAACAGTTGATGTTCTCGGTAGAGAATTGCAAAATCTAAAGTATATCTGAATCTTTTTATTGATTGAATTCCGTAACTTATTTTATTTTATTCGTTTTCTCATTAGTCCAAGTTTAATGTCCAAAAATGGAATACATCTGCTGCCACAATGACAAAAAGAGTAATACAAACTTTTAAAAAATAATAATTTTAAAACAAACTATGATAGAGATTTCAAATAAAATTCATTAAAAAGTGTATTTTTTTCTCTACGCAACGGTGTAAAAATAAAAAATGTGCGATGTTAAGAAGTTGAAAATTTTGCAGTTCCAAAAATTGTAAAACTGAAATTTCATTTAAAATTTGTTTGTGATGGGTCCAGGAATATTAATGTTTAATCCATGTCGTGCGTAATAGGAGGCGTTTAGAAGTCAGTATGGTTAACTCCATCCAATAAAAATGCACATTTTAAACAGTTAAGGCCCCTGTCCTCGCTCAAGGAAACGCTCGCGAGCTAATGCTATCCCTATGGGGAAGCATTTTTCTAATAACTCTTTCGCATTTTGACATTTTTTAATCATTTTTTTTTTTTTTGCATCGGATAGCTGAGGTGCATGCCTACAGCGCACCTTTTTTACTTTTTCGATTTTGGTTGCAGATATTTTTTACAAAGTTAGTTTCACTTTCAAAACTAGTTTCGAAACTGAAAGTGCTTTTAAAAAAAATATCTGCAATCAAAATCGAGAAAGTAAAAAAGGTGCGCTTTCGGCATGCACCTCAGCTATCCAATGCAAAAAAAATTATTCAAAAATGTCAAAATGCGAAAGAGTTGTTAGAAAAATGCTTCCCCATAGGAATAGCATTAGCTCGCGAGCGTTTCCTCGAGCAAGGACAGGGGCCTTAAAGTTGCCTATCTTTAATCTACTGGTATTTTATCAATGGTCTAGGAATATTAATGTTTAATGACGGCGTACGTAATATATGACTCGTTATAATCATCCTGTAAATGATGTTTATTATTATTATTCATTTAAATTAAAGAATTTATTGATAACTCTTGTTAAAATTTGAGTCTTTGAAAATATCATTTTCCAAATAGTCGTTGTAATTTGTTAAATTACTTGTGTGTGTGTGTGTGTGTGTGTGTGTGTGTGTGTGTGTGTGTGTGTGTGTGTGTGTGTGTGTGTGTGTGTGCTTGTGTTACAAATGATTTTCAGTTTTCAGGAGAAACTGAAATCCTTTTGGATTAAAATAGCTGAATTTTCTTTAGGTAAAAGAAGAGAGGTAGGGTGAAAATTTTGAGAAAGTTACAAAGTTTTTAGAGAAAATGAAAAAGATGGATTAAGTCAGCTGTTGATGGACAGGAGTACAGAAATTCAGGCCTAGTAGATGTATATTTTTATAGAAGTGAAAAATACTATAATAGATTGAGTGCGGTTGATTTTATTTTTATTCCTTTGGATAATTTAACACGTTTACTGTTAAGCATTGAAACGTAATCATTAAAATAATAAAAACTCTGGTATTTTTTACTCTTTATTATAAAAAGAACATTTAAGAAAAAAAATACTATTTCCCAAGTCTAAGCCCACATTTCTCAATATCACGTATACATTGTTAAAAATTTGAAATTTTTCTCCATCGTCGCTTCACCGCTTTTATAGAATATCTCTATTTTGACCAATGAGAATGCTCCATAATACAGTGAAGCAATCGTTTTCTATAAAAGTGCTGAAGTGATGATGCAGAAAAAGTTTCAAATTTTTAACAATGTATCATACTCAGCAACGTAATCACGAAAACAATAAAAATTTCTCTATTTTTTACTCTGGTTTTTTTTTTTTTTTTTTTTTTTTTTTTTTTTTTTTTAAGAAAATTTTTCAAAAATACCATTTTCCAGCTCTAAGCTCAAATTTCTCGAGTTCATATACATCATATTCAGCAATGTAATCACCGAAACAATAAAAATTTCACTATTTTTTATTGTTTTTTGTAAAGAGAAAATGTCTCAAAAATAGAATTTCCCAACTCTAAACTCAAATTTTCCAAGTTCACATGTATCATACTCAGAAATGTAATCAATCACCAAAACAATAAAAATTTCGTTACTTTTTTACAACTATTTTGTAAAAATAAAATTTCCCAAGTTCACACATATTATACCAGGAAACGCATACACCAAAACAATAAAAATTTCGTTATTTTTTTAATATTAGCTTTTAAACCTTTCCGGCGCAGTGTTGCCGGGTCGGCAACACCTAAAGTTCCCCCTGTTTAGAGAGACAAAAACTCCGTGAATATTTCAAAAACTACTCTAATGCTTACTTTAAATCTTTCTTATGAGTTCTAGATGGCAGAACCACAGAGATCAAACGCTACTGTTTTTAAGTAATAGGTAAAATATTTTATTCTAGTGTGCGCTTCACAGCAATGCTCTTCTCACTGCGCTTATCAATACTGTGCTTATGGGGAGTTACCACTTTGGCAACAGCTGTATAATTAAAATGGTTTGCGCAATCTTTACAAAATTATACCTGTGGACTCCTCTAGGCCTAAATAGATTGCCTAATTTTTTTTTCTTTAAATTCCAACTTTAAAGGGTAGTGCGCCGGAAAGGGTTAAAAAGGAAATGTCTCTAAAATCAAGAATTTCACAAGCTCAAATTTTCCAAGTTCACATATATTGAGCCTCGACCCCCCCCCCCCCCCCATTCATGGCGACGTCTTTGATAAGTGTACTTGCATCTGAGATTGAGAATGACTTCATGAATATGTCAAAATCAGAAATGATCTACCTTGGGTTTAAGTAAGAGCTTTAAAGATCCAGAAAGTTTCTCATTGTCGAACAAGAGATGAATTTGAAAGAATTTAATATATATTTTATTTTTAAAAAGTGCTTTAGAAATTTTATTTTTTCAGGAGTGTTGGTCATGATCCCCGTGACCCCCCTACCCCCCCCCCCCCCCCCCCCGCACTTAGATCCGCCACTGCTTCTGCATTTCTTAAAATTTCAATTTTTTTTTTAAAATCAATTCTTTCCACTTATTCTTCCGAAATTTTTCTTCATCTCTTACACTCCTCCCCCCCCCCCTACGCACACCCAGTTCTAAAATCGAACACCTTTAAAATACCTTTTTTTTCTTTACTTTTTATGCTTTATTTTTCGTTTTAAAGTAGCAATAAATAATCAGTCATAAATTTATTTAACAATTCATACCCATTTCATTAAAATTTCCTCTCAATTCCCCTCTTCCAAAATTTCACTTCCCCTTCTTGCTCCTCTTTCCTTTAGAATATACAAAGTTTAAGAACTTTAAAACTTTTTTTTTAACAAATTTCTGTTCTATTTGTCAGATTATTGTAATAGATCATAAAAAAATTTCTAAGCTAACTAAACTCTGTGGCTATACAATCCATGAAAGATCTGGGCTGGTAGTGCCCATCCCCAGTGTTGATATCAAGGGTGGCCCGGGGGGGGGACATTCATACCCCCGGAGCCATAGCAATGAAATATGCCCACTCCGGAAAATTTGAGATTTTGTGTTTTCAATATTTAAAAAGTACAATTTTTCCCCTCGGAACTCTATAATGCTTTCCCCGGAGCCACAAAAGTCCCTCCCGGAGAAAAGTGTCTGAATTCAACACTGCTTATCCCTGTTTTCTTGACCTTGGGCCCCGAGGTGCTATGCAACCATAGATCAGAAATAACAACTAGATAACTGATCCCTTTGTTCTCTTCGAAAATACTTGAAGCTGGAATGGCCCGGGAGTTTTCCTTGCCTAAAGAGTGTCGTTTTTGGCGATTATCCCTTCTTGGCAATTTTCTGCTTTCATTCTCATAATAAAAGAACGCAACGCAGACGGAATAGGTCTTGGTGGCTGGTGGGGATCGGCGGGAGAAACCGGTTTGGCGTGCATTCGTGCCCACCATCACGTGCTGGTGAGGAGGTAATGTTGGATTCAAAAAAGGTTGCCGATCAGATGGTCAGCTTAACGCGGGAACCTCTGTCTTTAATTCCCAAGCAAAAAAAAAAAAAAAAAAAAAAAAAAATCTGCGTGTACCACCCGAAATTCGTGTATCTCCCCCCTCTCCCGCCCTCATACCAAACATAAAATTTCTTTTTTCAAATCTTCTCAGCCTATAAGAGTCTGTAATGTTTTTTTAATATTTTTATCACCAAATTACCTTTATAACAGTTATCAATGTATTATTCAATACTATTAATGCTCTAGCGTATGTTTTTAGAACAAAGAAAAGTGTCACTTATGGGCTATTAAAAAATAACCTTTTCGTGTTATTTTACATTTTGCTATTTTTAAAATTTGGCAGGTATGAAGATTTGAATTTACGTTTGTGAAAAATCTATTTTCGAACGTCTACATCGTATTTTTATTGAATTGTTTTAAAGTATGGATTAATTTTCTTTTACTTCGAGTTTGAATTTTATTTTATTTATTTATTTTGTGTGTGTGGTTTTAAGTCGGGTACAATCCGACCTGTGCTGACTTTACCATAAATTCTACTACAATAAAAAAACGGCTTTTGATTGAACAACAACATACATCTAACTTATGTGCTCGACATGGAGCCTGCTTATAAGCCATCGTCAATATACAGAGACAAGATAGCACACAAGAAAATATTACAACACAAGAGAAGTACAACCAGGAGCTCCACACAAAGGGTGTGTGCAATGGGGCCAGTGGGATTCGAACCCACAACCTCACTATCAGCGGCGTGATGTCTTAACCACTCAGCCACGGAGGTCCCCACGGTTATCCTGTCAACCATTTTCGGCAAATTAATAGCCAAGTTGACACATGTTGATATAAATTTCATTTTAATTAACGAAAAAACAAATAAAATAGTAAAACATGAATAAAAATACATGTAAAAAGTGGAATTAAAAAATACTTGATAACTTTTAAACATGTGTATCGTGTGTAATGTTATATTCACAGTCATCCATTATTGGCATTATGGCATTTAATATTGTAATTTGACGATAGTTTATTCGTCGACGGGATAACCAAGTAGAACCGTATATTTTCATATGTTTTATAAAGATAACTAATAAAAAAAACTAAATCTATTCTCCGATCTCAATACACATGTGCACATATTTATGCACTCGATTTTGTATTTGTACTTGAAGTTTTAAATTCATATTGAAAAAAATAAATTGTTTCTTTTTTAAAATATAGGTAATGTAACACTAATATAAAACGAGTGTCTTTTTTTTTTTCCTTTAAAAAAGGGGGGGGGGGGGATTTTGTACCCAACCAGTATCGAAATTTCGTAAAAATTTAAATTTTCATATTTTTACTTTATCACATATAGGTAGCATATACTACAAACTATATCGTGATAAAATTTCAGGCCAGCGCCGTAGCTAAGTGGGTGCTATGGGCAGCTCAGCCTTCCTGGAAAAGATTCCAAGATCTCTCAATGAATTTATGTACCGAAAATCCAAATGAAATTCTGTCCAGAAATCTAATTTAGATTTGAGGATCTTTCACAGTTTTGCAGAAGTACTAAAACGTAACTAAAACTAGTCGTTGGAGGCCACCGTAATACTTACCCATCATTTATATGCACATGAAAATAAAACATCTGAAAACTATTTATACAATGCATTTCAATTCCAAAACTAAATTTAAATGTTGTTAATACACATAGTAATACTCTATTAATGAATTGCTGATGCACCCATTTCAACAAATTATATAAAACGCCAAACTACTCAAGGAGTACCAAACTACGTAAAAAAAAACCATCCTTATAACTCCAAAAATAATAATCATATTAACTAACAATTTGCTGTGTTAGATTAAGCGTCTCATTTCCAATAAAAATATACCTCTGAATTGAAATTTCAATGAAATACACAGTCATGAAAAATCAAAGAATGTGGAAAACAGGATTACACATATCTCGACAACTAATAATCCGATCGACTTCGTTCTTTATGCAAAATTTGTGTTTTTTTATTGCCTTTTACATGCATTCCTTAAAATAAAAAAAATCGAAAATTTTTATGTACCTTTCATCAGAACGAATTTTTCGAGAATCCGGAAAAAGTAGTTCCGGATAATCGAGGTTGCTGGTATTAAATAGGCTTCGTCCCATTCTTACATACTAACTACATACAAAATTTCAAGTCTCTATCTCAATTTGTTCGTGAGATAGAGCGTTTACAGACAGACGGACGGCAAATTTCTTTTTCTAAAAATATGTTTTTCGAAATCTCCAGTGTCTAAAACGTGTAAATCCGTCAAAAAAAAAAAATTTTCGATTTTCAAAACGATTGCAAGACTTACCCTATACTACGTATGATGGGTAAGTAATAAGTATTTCAACACTCACACATCTTGTTTGCACATACGAAGCTAACATAATGCACTAGTTATATTCTCAAATTTTTCATCATCCTATTGTTTTCTTAGCATAAAACTAAGTTATTACAACAGTTTAATGAGAAACATAGTACCTACAGTGTGAATATGCACCAATTTTCTTTCTGCGTCTCAAAGAGAGAAAGAGAGAAAATTTGACCCCCCCCCTACATTTTTTACCCCTCCTCCCCTATTATTCTATTCTAGCTACGTTCCTGTTTCAGGCTGATGTTGTTATGACAGGATAAAATATTTTTTTCTTCTCTTTAAATTCGAAATTTCCAACTTTTTTTCCCCTAACTTTAATTGTGATGTGTAAGTCTGATTTATTATCATAATTACATCTTGGACATTGAGTGGCGTTTAAAAAGCGTTAAATAAATATTTAAATTTATAATAAACTTCAGTTTAAATAAATATTAACTTCATAAATAGCAATTAACTTTTCCAATTTTGACATTTATTAGATTTAGAGCTAGAGCATATAAATCAAACTAAATCATTGTGTTAGTAGATAAATCCATATTAGTGTCAAAATAGATACAGTCGACTCTCGTTAATTCGAAATCGGATAATTCGAATCTTCGCTTAATTCGAACTAAACACGAAGTCCCGAAATTTTCAATGGCAGAATAACGTTAAAAATTTTCATTAATTCGAACTCATTTTCTCTTGACTTCGTTTTATTCGAACTAACGAGAATTCCGATTTTTCATTTTTTTTTCTTTCTCACAGATTTCAGATCATTTGAAAAACTTTCTTTCTTTGATTTTTGTGAAAATTGTTCCAAACGATTATACATATAAGACATTGCGTTTGATATCCACTTTCTTAGTGCCCCGTCTGTCCATCAGTGACGCTTTAAATTTCCTTTTCATCGTGCTTGTGTCTAATCTTTTAATTAGTGTATGTATTTATACATTCTAATTTAATATTAAGTCATATTCTAATGATAACAGACAAAATAAGTTTAAAAAACGCTATAACATTAATTCCTTTGTAATAGTACCATATTAAGCATGTTTTCCATAATTCGAACTTCGGATAATTCGAACATTTCTCGAGGTCCCGACGAGTTCGAATTAACGAGAGTCGACTGTATTTGATATGGCATAAGGGTCTGGCGATGAATGATGTCACTCTTTTTTTACTCCCCCCCCCCCCTTTGTCACAAAGTGTCATACTTCCCTTTACCATACTACCTACTCCCCATTGTCACATGTCAAGCTATATTACGTAAACATATGCTTTCAGTTCAAAAACAAAGCACTACGTTTTAGATCCCATTTCAAAATTTATTTTTAATCTTTAACTATGTGCTTTAATGATATTTGTGAGCTGAACAACAAAAATGATTCGTGCGCTTAATGAAATAAGGTAATCTGTTGTAATCTAATGTTTACAACAAAAAACATAATTAATATAAAATAGTAATAAAATATTAATATGAAAGAGCCATTGAAAACAGTAGTATTTTGGAATTTAATATATTGGGCTTTAAATTTTACTTCATGAACACAAAATATTTTTATTTTAAAATAACTTCATGCGTCATAATATAATCTACTGATTTTTAAAAGCTTTATTTTAATCAAAATGTGTGGTGTCACATTTCTTGTTACCCCGTCCAACCCCCTTGTCACAATTTCCTGAACCCCCTTCCCACCTTTAACCCTTTCCGGCGCACTACTCTTTAAAGTTGGAATTTAAAGAAAAAAAATTAGGCAATCTATTTAGGCCTAGAGGAGTACACAGGTATTGTTTTGTAAAGATTGCACTAACCATTTTAATTATACAGCTGTTGCTCAAGTGGTAACTTCCCATAAGTAAAGCATTGATAAGCGCAGTGAGAAGAGCATTGCTGTGAAGCGCGTATTACAGTAAAATATTTCACCTATTATTTAAAAACAGTAGAGTTTGATCTCTGTGGTGCTGCCATCTAGAACTCATAAGAAAGATTTAAAGTAGCCATTAGAGTAGTTTTTGAAATATTCAAGGAGTTTTTGTGTCTCTAAACAGGGGGAAGTTTAGGTGTTGCCGACCCGGCAACACTGCGCCGGAAAGGGTTAAGCATGACATCATTTATGGCCGGCCCCTAAGTTCTAAATAAAGTTTTGCTGGCTGATATTTATTAAGTCATTTATAACTATATTAATGTGAACGATGACAAAATTACAGTAAGGTATTGCAAAAAAGCTGATGCAAGACTTTATCACCTCAGAAAAACCATAATTAAAAATAGTGTTAACCAGCCATGATTGAAGAAAGCGCCCAGTTTAACACTAAGGTCCTCTGCTGGTAATAAATTACTTCCACCAGGGCTGCCACAGGCGACTATTTTCTAATCCTGTCTCGTACCACTTTTTAACTCATTTGCAAGAGAATTATGAATTTATGAAAATTTTACATTATAAAGCATTTTACGCAAATTGTTTAAACTAAATTAAAAAAATTACATAATCATTTCATAAATTTTTGAAGGATTACGTTTGAATTTACAGGGATTTTGTGCAATATTTATAACTCCTCTCAAATCCTTTATTTTAAATTGTTTCCTTCGTATTTTGTAGAATTATAAAATGTGGAAATAAGATGTTCTTACACTATAAACATAGAAATATTTCCGAATTGAAAAATCCCCATCTTCCTCCATCACCGCCAAGAAAGCTGAAAAGATACAAAGGCAAAAGAAATCATCCTTTTAAGTATATTTTTGTTTTGTGTAACCAATAATGCTTTTAGAAAAAAAATAAAGTAATGTATCTGAAACTCATTCTAAACGGTATTACAACTAATCGACGTATTATAAGAATTTTATAATAAGTAATTTTAATGGTACTTATAAATATTGTCGATAGTTAAAGGGTTAAGAGGCTAATTTATTCAAATAAAAATACCCTTTCGCTAATACCAATCCTATGGAAGAAATGTATAAAGATATCTCAGTTGCATTTCAATATTTTTAAATTATTATTTTTTTATTTATTTATTATTATTATTATTTATTTATTTATTTATTTATTTATTTATTATTTATTTATTTATTTATTTATTTATTTATTTATTTATTTATTATTATTATTTTTTGCATTGGATAGTTGAGGTCGATCTGTATGCAGGCTGTGTATTACTTTTTTGGGTTTGTTTACGGATTACGGTTATTTTTTACGAGGGCGGTTTCATTTTCGGAACCGGTTTGGAAAACAAAAACACCCTCACAAAAAAAAAAAAAAATACTTACGACCAAAATAGAAAAGTAAAAAAAGGCCTGCATTCAGATTATCTCACTTTCCAATAAAAAAAAAAAAAAATCATTTAAAAATATCGAAATGCAACCGAGATATCTTTATAAATTTCTTCCATAGGATTAGCATTAGCAAACAGGGCTTTTCATTTGACTGAAGTAGCCCCTTAATAGTAATCTATTTTATGATTAAATTAAATAAGGGGAAGACTAGTATTCCAGTATGAAAAAATCTTTCACTTCCAAGAAAATACATATCATGCAAATAAATATATAGATAAATAAAGAGAGACGAGACAAATTTTGTTGTTTTTTTTATTAGTCTATTGCTTGAGGCTTGTAACAACTATTGTTCAAAATGTTTTGATTTACATTTATGCATATTATCGAATAAATTCACAGAGTGGGAGGATCGGAACAATATTGTAGAACATGACTCAGTTTTTATCTATCTAAAAAAGGTTTGAGGACCAGTTCTCTATTGTTGCTCCAACTTGCATCTATGGCGGTTTACTTTCTTTCAGTGTTTTCGGCTTGAAACACCGGAACATTCTTGAAAACATTTTTCGAGTGTTCCTAAACCTCTTTTTCTTCTGAAAAGAAAAAAAAAAAAAAAAAAAAAAAAAAAAAAAACCATTAAAACAACTTAAGTAGGGAAAAATTATCTCGAAATATCAATTTACATTAACTAAATATCACATAAACACGATAAATGGAGTCGCAGTCGGAGTCGCGGAGTTAGATTCGGAGTCGAGCTCAATGTTGAGCAAAAGAGTCGGAGTTGGAGTCGCTAGGAAACAAGCTGACTCCGACTCCGGCTATTTTTTTGTTAGATAGTTCGAAATGAAATTAAACCAACTATATGTAATTTAAAATAAACAGGTTGGAAAAATACACGTGAAGCATAGCAAATGAGGTGCATTTGTACTATAATGAAATTTTAAAAATATGCAGATCTTGCTGTTATAGCATACAGTATAATGGTCGAAATACTTTGTGTGTTTCTATAAATACTGTCTGCTTTCTATTATACAGTAAGTAACAGTTATTAACTATTATACAGTATTAAATCTTCCAAACAGTGTTTCCCAATATACCCCATATGTGAAATACTTTTGTGTGGCCTTGTAAATTAGTAATAAATATTCTTCGCATCAGAGATTATACAAAATGTATATTTTAGAATATACTTTATAGATTCATGTCAATGCTGAATATTCGAAAGAGAGCAACACCATTAAAATGTACTTGAAACTATTTTTCCTATTGACCGTCATGTAATGGAATTGTTTTCATTGCCCCTGTAATTTAACTATACATAAGTCTTTCATAAAATTTGAAATGAATAGACAAAATTATACATTTTAAATCAAAAACGATTTGGTTGGGTAGTTTTTGCTCTATTGTAATGCGAACGGACAGACGAAACTATAGGCAGACGGACAATCCGGACGGTGACTACAGATGCTACGTATTTATATAACCACGAAAGCACCTATAACATTCAGATCTTAGTGTAATAGTATACAATATTTCGGATATGGTATAGTAACCGAAGGCTTTTGTGTGTCTCTGCCAATACTCTCTATTATGCAGGAAATAAGCAACGTGCATCAATTTCATGCGCACTAAAGCATGTTTTCCTTATACCATTATGTAATGGAGTACTTTTGTATGGCCCTGTAAATCAATATTAAATATTCTTTGCACTACAAATTGTACAGATTATATATTATAGTAAATATTTCATAGATGCATATCTATTTTATTATGCTCAAAATAGTGTATAACCATTAAAATGCATTTCAATTTTTTTCCCCCATTGACCGTAATGTATCGGAATACTTTTATGTGGCCCTGTAATTAAAGTATACATCCGATTTTCATAATTTTTGAAATGACTCGACAAAATTAAGTCATTATATATTTTAAATTTCAAACGATTCGGATTGGTAGTTTTTGCGTTGTTATATATGCGGACGGACTGAACGACAACTGTATGTGCCACGTATTTACATAATTACGTACGCACCTAATAAAAGGGATTATTGTTGTTAATTTTAAAGTATATAGAGCCAAGTTAAAGATTTCCAATATACTGAACGACATACATTGTAGATGAAAACTGTTTTCTTAATTAAAACGCTAGTAAATCGCGAATTATTTCCGAACTAGTAAAATATTCATCTTTATTACTTACCCATCATACGTAGTATAGGGTAAATCTTGCAATCGTTTTGAAAATCGAAGAAACTTTTTTGACGGATTTACACGTTTTAGACACTGGAGATTTCGAAAAACATAATTTTAGAAAAAAAAATTTGCCGTCCGTCCGTCCGTCTGTCTGTCTGTCCGTCTGTCTGTAAACGCTCTATCTCCCGAACAAATTGAGATAGAGACTTGAAATTTTGTATGTAGTTATTATGTAAGAATGGGACGAACCCTATTTAATATGAGCAACCTCGATTATCCGGAACTATTTTTTCCGGATTCTCGAATAATTCGTTCTGATGAAAGGTAGATAAAAATTTTCGATTTTTTTTATATTAAGGAATGCATGTAAAAGGAAATAAAAAAAACATAAATTTTGCATAAAAAAACGAAGTCGATCGGATTATTAGTTGTCGAGATATTTGTAATCCTGTTTTCCACATTCTTAGATTTTTCATGATCCTGTATTTCATTCAAATTTCAATTCAGAGGTATATTTTAATTGAAAATGAGACGCTTAATCCGAGGCAGCAAACTGTTAGTTAATATGATTATTATTTTTGGAGTTATAAGGATATTTCTTTTACGTAGTTTGGCGTTTTATATAATTTGTTGAAATTGGTGCATCAGCAATTCATTAATAGAGTATTACTATGTGTATTAACAACATTTAAATTTAGTTTTGGAATTGAAATACATTGTATAAATAGTTTTCACATATTTTATTTTCATATGCATATAAATGATGGGTAAGTATTACGGTGGCCTCCAACGACTAGTTTTTCCTTTCCATCGAAATTTTTCTGCACTAGAGGACACGAATAAACATCAAAATTGAAACGATTTAAATTTTTAAGGCCACGGAATTTTTGTTCCGTTTTCGTCTTTAGATTTCAATAGTTGGATTTTTTGGGTTTGTGGGACGTAAAATTGAAAAATTAGTAACATAAAACAAAATTTCCTATTTTTATTTCAAAGCTCTAAGAACTGAGTTAAGGTTGAAATAGGAATTTTCGCACAGCAGCATTAGTATTTTAGCCAGCCAGGAGTCGGAGTCGAACTCGTTAAAATGTCAGGAGTCGGAGTCAGCAATTTTCCCCTCCGACTCCGCAGCCTTGGCGGCAGGTATGATAAGTGGAAAAATTTTTTTAAAATCCTTCCAGAAATTATCCTTAGGAAAATTAAGCTTTTCTATTTAGTTTGACAGGGAATTGTTTTAATTTGTTACTTTTATTCTATACAGGGTATTTTGAAAAATTGCAGACGTTCAAACCATTCTTGCAGAGGAAATATATGTAAAACAATATATACCTCTTTTATACGATTTCCTGTTGTAGCTGTAAATTTCTACAATAGACAGCACTTTACTCTCTCAAACTACAGTATAAAAATTGGTCAAAGTCTTCTCAATTGTGACATTTCATTCAATTCACTTGTTTAAACGTCATTTTTTTTTAAGTTTGTGTAGTAACTTTTAGAGGTATTAAATTATAGGACATTGCATCTTCATCTATCGGCATATTTGTTACTAAAATGACTAAGAGAAGTCGAGAAATTACAAACTTCGCACTTTAATCTACATGTATGTAGGTTGTTTTTTTTCTCAAATCTAAAATGCCTACTGTCTGACGTATTCGTGAAACAGTTTTTGTAGAGAATTATATTTATATAATATTAGAAGGTGTTATTTTTCAATAGCTATGTCGTCGAACAGTTTTTTTCCACATTATTCGATAAAGGCGGCGGCAGTAGTCTAAAAGATGCAATCAAAATAAGCATTTAGACGTGGGGCACACCGCAGCAAAATAAACTAGTCATTGGGGGGCCACCGTAATACTTACCCATCATGAAAATAAAACGCATGTAAACTATTTATAAAATGTATTGCAATTCCAAAATAAAATTAAAACGCATATTTAAATAGTTTTAATATACATAGTAATGCTTTATTTTTGAATTGCTGATGAGGCAATTTCGACAAATTATATAAAACGCCAAAATAATCAAGAAGTATCGGATTGCGTAAAAGAAACATCCTTATAACTCCAAAATTAATAATGATATTAACTAACAATTTACTGCGTCGGATTAAGCGTCTCATTTACAACTAAAATGTATCTTTGAATTGAAATTTGAATGAAATACAGGGCCATGAAAAATCGAAGAATGTGTAAAACAGGATTACTCATATCTCTGCTACTAATAATCCCATCATCTTCGTTTTTTTTGAAAAATGTGTGTTATTTTATTGCCTTTTACGTTCATTCCTTAAAATAAAGCATTTCGAAAAATTTTATACACCTTTCATCAGAACGAATTGTTTGAGAGTCCGAAAAAAATAGTTCCGTAAAATCGAGGTTACTGATATTAAATAGGCTTCGTCCCATTCTTACATACTAAGTATATACAAAGTTTCAAGTCTCTATCTCAATTTGTTCGGTAGATAGAGCGGTTATAGACAGACAGACGGACGGACGGCAATTTTTTTTTTAAATTTGTTTTTCGTAATCTCCAGTATTTGAAACGTGTAAAATCCGTCAAAAAAAATTTTTTTTCGATGTTTCAAAACGATTGCAAGACTTACACTATACTACGTATGATGTGTAAGTTAAAGATCAAGAGCCATCAATCACTTATTCATCATGCAACTCATTAATGGAAAAATTAAAAAGACATTGTTCGATTCAAATCACGTTAGTAGAAATTCCAGAGTGTCGTATTTTCAAGTTTAATGCTTTCCGGCTCGAACAAATTCTGTTAGCAAAATGAAAATTATTGACTGCCACCGGAATTCATAAACGACTTTTTTAAAAATTAAGAACACCTTAATTTACGCCTTAATTGTAAAAGCAAAATAGTATTAAGATATTATTTGTGCCACCTCCAAGTTTATAATTAAAATTAAGTGTGCCCGGAAAGAGTTAACAGCAAGCCAGTAAATTTGTCAAAAATATTCGGGTTGTTTGAGCGGGGAAAAATGATGTTATGTGAACAGCTTCAATCTATAATTTCAAGCTAGCTTCAATTCTTATGCTACATGATTGCCTTACTCCAATGATATTAATGTCAACATCGGCCATGTTTTCTGTTACATTGCATGCATTCTAAATCATGTGATTAGAATACATGCATTCATGAATCGTCATCTATCACATGATGTGCATATTGCACATCAGGTAATTTTTTTCCGTATATGCGAGAAAATAATTTATAAATAGACTTTATTTGTTTCGGAAATAATCCGGATAATATCCCACCATCAGACCGCAAGAAATCACATGGTAAACCTACGAGTTAACCGTTAAAATCGGGTTTTTAAGTGTTTTCCACCAAGATTCGACTTGGCGGACCGACTGCGTTTTAATATGCGAAACGAGATTCAATCAGTCCTATATTTTCACCCGTAAAATCGATGAGGTGATAGCCTGAGCTGCCTCCAACTTTTTTAGATCCAGGTGTATCGCAAAAATTTCCTGATAATTTTAGTGTGTCGTCAACCAAAAGAAAGTTAAGAAACGCTGATCTAGGATGTCTTTTTGTGTAGTAGAAAATTCACCGTTTATAGTTTTTGTTTTGTTTTGTTTTGATTTGTTTTTGTTTGTTTGATAATATCGAACATCTTTTCTTTCCGATAATGAAGACGGCATTCCGTAAGTAGACTGGCAGGCGGCAGCACAAACAACCATCGAGTTCACGGATGAAAATCTAGAATTAGTGAAATCTCGATTCACATATTAAAGTGCGACTGGTCTGCCAAGTCATATCATGATGAAAAAAATACTGAAAACTCGATTTTAGCAGTTGACTAACAGATTTACCATTATGCTTTACTTCACCCAAAAATATGACAATATAGAAGATTGGGAGCAGGAAATCATAATGGTAAACCTACGAGTCAACCATTAAAATCGGGTTTTTACGTGTTTTCCATCATGACATAACTTGGCAGACCAATTGCCTTTTAATATGAGAATAGAGATTTCACTAATCCTAGATTTTCATCCGTGAACTCGATCAGGTGATTGTCTGTACTGTCGCCTCCCGGTGTATAATTATATCAGAAAAGAAATAGTCACCCGTTTAAACTTTCCTGTCATTTAACAAGGGCATTCGCGATCGGCAAGTCAAAAAATACTGTATCGGCAAAACATTCTTTTTAAATCCACTTCCTTAAAAATAAAACAAGAGAAAAATACAAACTACTGAGAAGAAATCGGACTCACCGGTATCACTGCACTCGAGCTACTTTCCGATTTTTTCACTTCCAATGGTTCCAAAACGAAATACTCATCGATGAACGTGTCCTCGCCGGCGTCGTAAGGATGGTTGACGGGATACGGCAAGTCCTCGAAGATCGTCGGCAGCGTCCCAACGTCAGGCAGATTCTTTCTTGGACGAATTTCACTGGAATAAAAAAACAAATATACATTGCTATTTAGAGTACAGTTATCTACTAACAGGACCCAAACAGAGAAACATTAATAAAGAATTTCTTTTGAAAACTCTAGAATACTAGGTTGTTGTAACAAAGTTTTGATCACTGGTTTTCTAATGATACAGTCTGTTTTCTGCATATGTTGAGGTAATATTGGAAGCAGAGGGGGAAAGGATTCCCTTTCTAAATGTTTGAAAACATCTAAATTTTTTGTCACTTTTGGCTAATTTTAAGCATTTGGCACCCTTTAATGAAAATTCTGATTACTCCCACAGGGGCCCAGGCCATCTGCTCTGTGTACGAACGATTTATATTGATATTTTTCCTAAAAACTCACAGCTCATGTTCCGTAAAAATCCATTCAGCTTTAAACATATTACAAGTAGTACGAACGAATCCCCATTTGCAACTTATCTAGGAGTCAGTGAGTTTCGAAACTTGCTTAATTACACAATTATGTGGGAGAGTTCTAAAATAAAATGAACCTGATATAAAAGATTAGTTTAAAAAAAATTGCTTAATGGATTTGCATTGAATTTATACTGTTGGCTGTTCTTAACTGATCTGCTTAACAAGCACAACACGTTTTGTCATGTTTACAACATCATTTTTAACGAAAATATATGAAATTGGAAGCGATTTGCAATTGAACTGAGCTTTCCATTTTCGGACAGTCAGTTACCTATTGCGTCATAAACTTTTTTCGATCTGGTTCGTTAACTAGTGCACATGACAAACACGTTTTTCTCAGCAGTTTTAGGAAATTACGTTCAAGACGCCCATTTTGACACTATTTTCTGAAAATTCTGAAGATTCCGTGGCCGAGTGATCAAGCCTCTAATCATCTGCGAATGTAGATTGTGGGTTTGAATCCCACAGGTCCTATGAAAACATAAAAAATTTCTTTTAAATTACATTTTTTCAGTTTATATTTCTTTCATTTCTAATTTAAAAAATCTTTTAACTAATTAGCCCAAAACAAATAAATAAATAAATAGTGTGCGACAATTTCAAAAAATTTTCTGTAACATTCTTTTTGTAAAAAATGAATACAAAATTTTTTTCATTCATTCATTCACTTAAAAAAAAAATAAAAAAAATAAAAAAACTGGTTTTAAACAGTGATTTTTTTTTATTTAAACTAGTTAAAAAATTAAAATTGATTTTAAAAAACAATAAGTATTATGCATAGGTCTAAAATAAAATAAAATAAACTGTTTACGAATATTCTAACGAATATATTTGAAAGGAAATCTTTGAAAAGCACAAGAGATTTTCCCACTAACTCATAAAAAACATACTTTGTACAAACTGGAATTACCAGCTTTGGCTCAGTCAGTTAAGACTTATTCGGATGTCAAAGTATCTCCCGTTCGATCCTCAGGACGGCTTAATGTAAATTATACAAAAAAGAAAATAATAATAATAATAATATAGTTGCTCAAAATCACTCGGAAAGTTCGAATTCTTTGACTATTGATCTATTTATTAATTTTTAAAATTAAATTACTGTCATTGAAATTCAAACCTTATAACGAAAAGTTACTGCTTCTCCAAATATGATTTTCCTTTCTTTTATTTCCCCAAACGGAAAATCTACTAACGAAACGGTAAATGTCTGACAACTTTGCTGCCAGTAATTTTATCGTGAATTCACAGATTTTTTTTTAACAATGCATATCTAACCTTCAATAACAAGAAGGTCAGAAATCCACCACAAAAAGTCGTATACTCTCTCAGAAGGCTGTTTCAGAACACGATGACATTCACCTGGTGGTTTAGTAATAGACCTTATGTACGCGAGCTGGGTTTGAGGGTAAATTTCGACTACAGGCGGTATTTTCTTTAAACTACTAACATAGCATTCTATGGAGTATGTTTAATAATGTTTCATTATTAAAAATATATAAAAAATATTTATTATTGTGATAATAGAATAGATATTTAATGTATTATAATATAAATTTAAAATGCTGTTCTGTATCCGAGAACATTTATTAAATTTTCCAAAATTTTGGTTAAACTTTATGTGCGGCATCAGGAGGCATCAGATTCAAATCCTAGTTCTATGACCGTGGAGCATTCAGCTCATATACCTTTTTTTTAGAAAATGAAAATATCGTTTGGTAATTTAATGTCTTTTAATGAAAATATGCAAACGATATTTTTATTAAGAACTTATTGTTGATTAAACTTACTTGTTATCTTAAATTTAATATCATTTTTGAAAAGATTAATTGCAAAAAAAATTATTTTGAAAAGTCAATATATTAGAATATTTATTCAAGTGGTTCAAAATATTAGAATATTTCACATTAATTCTCCTTTAATTATTACCAATTCTTAACTGGTGGCATCATTGATTAAATTCAGACTATTTTATTTAAAATCAGTATTCTTTTTTGCAATTTGTTTCTTTTTCGTCTTAAAATGGGCCGTGTGAGTGATATTCCTGAATCTACTAAACTTCGTATGGTTGATTTGTATCGCACGGTAAAAATCAATGTTTTATAGCGAATTATTTACATTGTTCGCAATCGAGCGTTAGTAAAATACTAACACAATATTCAAAAATTTTAAAATTTCAAAATAATCGCCGAAATGGTGGCCGAAAACCAAAAACATCTGCTAGAGATGACAGGAAACTGAAGCGTATAGTTAAGAAAAACCGTTTTAAAAGTGTGCGATTCTTGCACCGAAAATGGAAAGAAGAAGGAGTTGAAGTTTCTACATCGACAACATTAAGACGTCTCCATAAATTTAAATTTGAATCTCGTGTATCGAAAACAAAACCTCTCATGACTGCAAGACAAATGCGTATAAGATTGAATTGGTGTAAATCAAGACGTTTATGGAGCAATGAAGATTGGAAAAATATATTATTTAGTGATGAAAGTATGTTTTGTGTTTCATATGGTAATCAAGGTATTCGAGTTTGGAGAATGAAGCAAGAAGCATTTGATAAAGAATGCCTTAAACGTTCCGTAAAATTTGCTGCTAGTGTCATGGTTTGGGGTTGTATGAGTGCAGAAGGACCTGGAAAGTTATGCATCGTCTACGAAAAGGTTAACTCTCTGATATATCAAGAAATTTTAGAATATTACATGATTCCATCATCAGAAGATTTATTTGAAGATGATTTCATCTTTCAACAAGATTTAGCGTCCCCGCATACCTCGGTGTCAACTAATAATTGGTTCCGCCAACGCAACATTAAGGTACTTCCTTGGCCACCAAATTCACCAGATCTTAATAACATCGAAAACTTATGGTGTATAATGAAGAAAAAACTTCAAGAAAATCCTCCTTCAAGTAAAACTGAGTTAGTGGCACGTATAAAGTCTATTTGGGCTAATATTGATAGAAATGTTTGTAAACACCTTGTATATAGTAAGCAAGATCGATTGTACGCTGTTATGAAAGCTAAAGGGGATGCTACAAAATATTAACTACCATTTACTTCATATTCATAAGGCAATATTGTTGCGTAAAATAAAATATTCTAATATTTTGAACCAATCTAAATTTTATTCTAATATTCTGGTGTGTTTAAGGAAGCTGTATACCTAATTTATTGTGCTGTATTTTATATTTTATAAATGTTAAAATCTTATCTAAACATTCCAGATTTAATTTATAAGAAATTTAATTGCATTTACTTAGTATAAAAAATAAATAAATGACAAATAATTTTTTCTTATTACTTTTTCTCAATTATTCTAATATTTTGAATATGAGCTGTAGAATTTCGCTTTCATAAAAACATCCCGTTCTGAATATCCGCAGTACACAAAGGATTATTCTACATTTTTACACTTAAAGTTCATGTTCGAGCCTAAATAAGCTTATTGTTCAACCATGCGCACATTATCTTGAACAAGTTTTAACCGTTTTTTACTTGCAATTTTATTACCATCCTATTTTTGTGTGTTAAATTTCAGCAGTGTCAGTACAGTTTGATAATCCAAGTTACTTGATTGAAATTTTAAAGAGTAATAATGAAGTGAGAAATGTTTGCAAATTTGAACGTAAAGGTCTTACCCTTCCAGCGCCGATCTGTACAACTCACGGCTACGTCTCTTCTGCCAATATTCTTCTCTTTTAACCTTCCAATATTCTTCGGAAGCCAGGATGTCCTGATAAAAAAGTAGCTCAATAAATTTTGTCACAAGAAAACAGTCATTATAACTTAAAATGAAATTCGTTTACCGAAAAAAAAAATAGCTGTTCGATTTCAATTTACTGCAATAAATACCGCATTTATGTTTTTTTAAGTCAATGTCTTTAAAAATAAAAAGGATAAAAAAAACCACTGAAGGCTCAGCCTGCTGGCGGAGGTAGATTTCGAAGTTAAGTGCTCATTTCACCAAAAAAAAAAAAAAAAAAAAAAAAAAAACTGAATCAAGGTTAGAGATAAACCCAGTTCCTTCATTAAGAATGGGCTTTAGAGACCTAAATATTTTGTGAATATTCTAATATATACACACATACGCGTATATGAAATAGATTCAAAAATTGATTCAAAATATCCAAAAATCCATCCTGGAACTTTTTACTATCAAATGTTGGCAAGGCTACGAATGCAGCACAAGATGGAATGATTTCTGTGAGCCACCGACTGGGGGCAAACTCTAAACACTAATAAATCCAACATCGATGTAATATATTAAGACTTGGAAAAAATTCCAGCGAGAAATTCTTCTGTCTTGTGCTGCGTTTATAGCCTTGCCGACATGTGATAGTGAGAAGTTCCATGTGAATTAGTCGGTAGAAGGTCAGTACACTATACTGATGGACCGGGTTCGAGTCCCAACATGGATACTTTTTCACTAGATTGACATTTGCGCCTCTTAAGCAATAAAAATTTGAAATAGGTTTTTCATTTGAAATATTCTACGCAAGGCAAATTTTCTCTCTGGAAAATTTTCCATGTACTAATAGGTCATATATACATATATATATGTATATATATATATATATATTATACATCAATAATATATATTTATAAAAGTGTCAAAAACAAAAACATTAAATAATTTTAAAGAAGTGCAAAATGTTCTCTTACCGCCAATGTTATTACAGGACCTTCATCCTTATTGCGGGAATTATCATGCTCCTTTTTAACACTTCCATCACCCAGAATATCTTCGTCCTCCTGAATTGAATTTACAACGTAGCCCTTTTCTTTAACATCTGAATCATCCATTTGAATTTCTCGGACGTCTTCATTATTATGGGAACTGTCATTATCTTCTTTACCACTAGTGTCGTTCAAAACAGATTCTTTCTCATCAATTGTATTTTCTGAGACGACAAAACAAAATGAACTCGAAGCATTGGCTTGTATAACACGGTCTTCGTCATCTTTACAATAGTTATTATCGTCCTTTTTATCAGTGTCATCGTCCAAAACTCCTTGATTTTCATCAGTTGGATGTACAACATCAGACTTTTTACCGAAATTCTCTTCTTTACCACTACTGTCATCCAAAACAGATTCTTTCTCATCAGTTGTAATTTCTGAGACGTCAAAACAAAATGAATTCGAACCATCGGCTTGTATATCATGATCTTCGTCATCTTTACAATAGTTATTATTGTCCTTTTTATCAGTGTCATCATCCAAAGCTCCTTGATTTTCATCAGTTGGATGTACAACATCAGACTTTTTACGGACTTCATACCAAGTTGAATTGAAGTCGCCGGCTTCTTTACTGCGATCTTCGTCATCATGATGGTAACTGTCATTCTTCTTCTTACTAATGCCATCATCACAGGGTTCATTTGCATTAATTGGATTTGAACCGCCGTATTTTTCTGCGACATCAATAAAAGATGAATTTGAATCTCCGGCCTCTATGCCTCGATCTTCACCATCATTGTGGGATCTATCGTTTTTCTTTTTACAGATATCATCATCATTTGTATTAATTGAATTCAAACCATTGACTGTTTCTGAGACATCAAACCAACATGAATTTGAACCATCATCGTCTGTGACTCGATCTTCATCATCAGTACTGGAACTATCATTCTCAACGTCTTCATCTTGACCACTATCGTCATCAGAAAGGACTTGGTCCAAATTTCTATCGCTATGGACAGTCGTTTCGGAAATTTCTTCTGGATGCGAATCACTGACTTCGGATGAACTAACAAATTCTGAAGTTTCTTTAATACCTGTTTCATCTGAATCTGCAGAAGAATAACTGAAAAGCAAAATAAAAATATCTTTGACTCTATTATACAATGGTAATATAGCTCGCTTATTAATTAAAAATGATGCATTCTAAAAACAACAATGCTTTACATTCTTTGTGATATTTTTTCAAAAGCTATAAGATTTTTGTTTATTTATTTCATTGTTTGAGGAAAAGTTTAAAAAACTTATTGGCTATTCTCAGGATAGTCACAGACCTGGAAATAATGAAAATATCAGGGAAATTGACTAACCTGGAATTATTAGGGAAATTCAAGCTGAACCTCGAGATTTATAGAAACAAATATGAATTTCCAATGTGATTGCAATAATCTAGAAAGAATAAAATTATCTCAGCTCTTGGGCTCAGTCCGTGCCTGAAAGCACCTTGAACTCTATTATTTTTATACCAGTTTTCGGGTTCAGGCTCATGGTGAAAATTTTATTCATACAAAAATTCAAAAACAAAAAAATTCTCACTAATTGAGAAACAATAATGTTTCTTACATTGTTTTATAATCCTTTAAGAATTAATTGCCAACTAAATTATTCTTAATGTTATATAAAGAGAAATATTCTGTCTGATTTTGAAGCTTTTCTGCAATCAATGTTTGTAACTTAATGAAGACATGAGATATTTCTATTTTGTTTGAAGTACTTTGTTTATTATAAAATAGAACTATGTTTTTCTGCCATGGTTGTACAATGATATTTCATAAGAATTATGACTTTTACAGATTTTTGCCAGTGTTAGGATATAAAAAACAAATTTGCCATTTTAAATATATTTTCAAAAAATATTTTTACAATTAAAAATATTTTTCAAACAATTTTAAAATGTCATTAACAAGTTCTCATTGTATAAACTTTTAGTATCAGTCTCAACCAAAAAATTAATTAATTAATTAATTAATTAATAAAAAATTAATAAAAAATAAAATAATAAAATAATTTGAACTTATCACAATGATGAAAAGGAATAAATGTATATCCCTTGTACATATCTATAATTGATGAAATTTAAGATTCGAATGATTCTCAGATAATGAGAAATTTTATATCCTTGGCTGAAAAATGTGAATTAATCGAGTATCATGAATGTTTTAACTTTTTTGGGCATTTTTGTTTAATCTTTCACTACATTATGCACTTTATGAATGAAAAAAAGCACATATCTAAAAAAATATAAAGCTGTAAATGTCATTTACAATGCTTTTCCAAACTTCAGAACTTCGAATTTATTAATGGAAACCCTTATTTTTAAGATATGGGAGCCATTATGCAATGCGAATGCAATGATTATGTGAATATATTTTCCATCTCTATTTTGCACACATTTAATACTGCAGGCATAGCAAAAATATTTCTGTTAATTATTCAATTCCTGCCGAATATCTTGTTAACCACGTTCCATAAAAAAAAAACTTCAAAACTTCGAATTTATTAATTGAAACCCTTATTTTTAAGATATGGGAGCCATTATGCAATGCAAATGCAATGATTGTGTGAACATATTTTCCATCTCTATTTTGCACACATTTAATACTGCAGGCATAGCAAGAATATTTCTGTTAATTATTCAATTCCTGCCGAATATCTTGTTAACCACTTTCCATCAAAAAAAAAAAAAAAAAAAAAAAAAAAAGGCCAAATTATAATGTTAAAAAAACAAATTAAAAAATAAATGTCATTTTAAACTTTTACATGTAAGGATATTGGAGAAATTAGAGTTTAAATAGTCACTGAAAATAAGGTGCTTTTATATGAGTACATTGACGTAAATTCTTTTCCTTATTTAAAAGTTGTTTAATAACTGAATTTTATAGCATATCAGAAAATGAAAATTAAATACAATCGGACTAATTTGACTTTCTTAAATTAGATTTTCTGAACTTTTAAGAAAATTATAAGTTTAGAAATTTACGAGTAATTTACGATTATGAACTGCAAATTTCAAGGTTCCATATGTTAGGTAAAGCGATGGGAAATGAAAATTAAACTATTTTAATAAATTGATATTGAGACTTCTGGTCTGAAGATTTAGTAATTTCACAACATACATGTAGAAATGTTAAATCAAACAAATATTATTATTTTTTAAGATATTGCATTTATATATTAAATATAGTAACTATTGTGTTTCACATATTTAATATGATACTTATAATGAAGTTAATATGAGTAGTAAAAAACTACGTTTTCACATTTTATTCATATTAGAGTAAAGTTATTTATATAAAAACTTTATTTTCAAATAAATAAAAGCATTAGGTCTTATACCTTATTAAAACAATTTTATTTTAAAACTTTGATGTAAATGTGGCATTTTAGAATAAACATTAAGTGGGATATATTATATCCCATTGCCCTTGAAAGAAAAAAAAAAATCTTCATCAATCTTTCCAATATTTTTTTTTTTTTTACAAATTTTCCAGATTTTTTTGGTCAGAAGCTAAAGTAAACAAACTTCTGAGATAATTACTTCAAACAATAACTGTGCAATAACTTAAGTCCCAGCCGGGTATCGAAGCCTGAACCCTTGGGACAGCGCTGCAAGTTCTTTACCGTTTAAGTTACGTTGCTTCTAACTTAACCTCAACTTAAATCATAAACAAATTAAATAGACATGACTATTTAATTTTTTTCTGATTTAAATAGGCTTCGTCAATATTGTAGATATTTGCGAGTTTGAATTTCAGAACAACCTTAGGGCTGTTCTCAAATCCATTTGGGATTTTTCAAAAGATTTCTCAGTTTTTTTTTTTTTTTTTTTTTTTTTTTTTTTTTTTTTTTTTTTTTTAAAGTCTAAATATATGTAAGTGTCAGGTTGTTTTAATCGGAAACTAATGAAATTAGAAATTATTCACCACCTTACAATGAAGGCAGGGGATTTTTGAGAAGAATTTGCTAAAACTGGAATCTTGAATTGAATTTCATGATGTGACAAGGCGGGTAAGGAACAACCATCAATGCGACGTAGCAATCGCTTATATCTCAACATGGAATTTATTTATTCAGAAAGAAAAAAACTGTTCGATTAGAAATCGTTTCAATGATCATGTCTGCAAGTGTCATGCTTTTACGTTAAAATCATTGTCCGTTTTACGCTTTTTAGCGAGAAAAATATATTTAAGGGGACACTGGACGGTAATTTTTTTTTTCTTCATCATAGCAATATGAAATTTTTTGCATATATACATTTCACCTAAAGCATATAGAATACCTTCAAAAAATTTCTAATCTTATAAAAATTAAAAAAAAATAATAATAAATAAATAAATTTTTAAACGAAATTTTAAAATGATGCTCGTGTTTTTTAATTTTTGAGATATTTTTTTGCTTTTCCATTTTTATCACTTAAAACTCTATTATAAACAAATTTGTATAAGATTTTTTTAATCTCTTGAATAGTTAACATTTTACAGATTTTTTTCTAAATTCCATATCGATTTTCATCAAAATTTTGCCTTTTAATAAGTAAAAAATCAAATTTGACTATCTTAACGAGCACGAATTTCTAAAAGCTTACACAATTTCTTTCTAAACAATATCAGGATACTTCCTTATCAATTTCATAAATATTGATCAGAAATTACGTCCCAAGGAGCATTTTAAAAATCTAAAAACGCTGAAAAAATAGTTTTGAGAAAAACAGATTTAAAGTATATAAATACACTTAACTTTTTTATTTACCTCTTAAAACCTTCATAAATGATATTTTAATAAGAAAAAACTGTTTTGCTACTATATTATACCACAAAAATAGACCTTTTTTTTTGCAAAGATTTTGCTCAAATAAAGGTCCACTGTCCCCTGAAGAACTTTTTTGGATAAAAGCAATATACAACATAATTTTTTCTGATAAATTACATAGATTTTAACTTACCTATTGTCATCTTGATTCTGGTCGAAGCTTGAAAAACTGTCTGGAGCCTGGCAACTGGTGTAGTAAGGGACATATTGAATATAGGTGACTAGTCTGTAGACTGGAACATAAGAAACTATATTTCTGAAAGGGAGAAATAGGTACATTTTAGTGGCTCTGAGAAAAGTGGTGTGATTTATAATCTAAAGGTATCAGAAGCGGTTATGAAATGACAACGAGTCACTTTCTGACGTATACACGAAGTTATTTTCATAAATTCATTTTTTAAATGAATTAAATCGACACATGTTCATATTTAGAAGCTATTAAATCGAATACCGTTTTTCAGTTTTCTATAACAATTTAGATTTTCAGAAAATATTTGAAAAACGGCGTTTTGAAATTACACGAGTTAAAGGTCAAGAATAACCAAAAATTATTTAGAAATTGAGATATAATGCAACATTTTAAGGTGCGTTCGTAATTATGTAAATACGTAGCACCTATAGTGGTCGTTCAGCCCGTCCGTCTGTCTGTCCGTCCGCATATTCAAAACCACTCAAAAACTACCCAACCGAATCGTTTGAAATTTAAAATATATAATTATGACATAATTTTGTCGAGTCACTTCAAATTTTATGAAAACTGGATGCATAGATCAATCACAGGGACAATCAAAATTATTTCGTTACATTAAGGTGAATGGGGAAAAAAGTTTCAAATGCATTTTAATGGTGTTACACTCATTCGAACATAATGAAATTGATATGCATCTATGAGGTATATAATATAATGTACATTTTGCACAAGTTGTGGTGCAAAAAACACTTGTTATTGATTTACAAGGCCACACAAAAGTATTCCATTTCATAATGGTATAGGGAGAACATTGGTTGGTGCGCGTTTTAATTGTAATTAACTATTTAACATGTTATGAGATTGATATACGTTGCTGAGGAATACTACAAGTTATTTCCTGTATAAAAAAAGCAGAGAGTATTTACAGGGACACACAAAAGATTTTGGCTGCTATACTATATCCGAAATACTGTGAACTATTACATCAAGATCTGAATAATTTTAGGTGCGTCCTTAATTATATAAAAACTGCCCAACGAAATCGCATGATATTTAAAACATATAATTTTAGCGTAATTTTGTCGATTAATTTTAAATTTTATGAAAACCGGATGTATAGTTTAATTAGAGAGACAATCAAAAGTATTCCATTACATTACGATAAACAGGAAAAAATAATTTCAAGTACATTTCAATGATGATAAACTCTTTCGAATATAATAAAATTCACATGAAAGTATATATATAGTATAAAGTATATATAAAGTATATATACTAAAATATACATTCTATACAATCTGTGATGCAAAGAATATTTATTATTAAATTACAGGGCCACACAAAAGTATTCCACTACATAATGCTACATGGGGAAACATTGTTTGGGGCGCGTTTTAATTATATTAAACTATTTCACATTTTATGAATATGATATACGTTGCTGAGGTGTAATAAAAGTTACTTCTTGTATATTTACAGGAACACAAAAAAGATTTCGACCACTATACTATATCCAAAATACTTTCTACTATAACAGGAATATGTGAATGTTTTTAAAACTTCGTTATCGTACGAACGCACCTCATTTGCTTCGCTTTACGTGCAATTTCCAGCTTGTTGAAGCAGGTGAATATATAACGTTATATGAGTTTGTTAAAACGTATTGATACAGGATAAAAGCCAGACTATAAAAATATGTCATATAAGTGAGAGGCCATGTGTTCAAAAACTGACAAACAAAAAGTAAACCAGCTAAACATTATCCATGTTCGATAGTCAATCTGTGCAATCACTGTAACTTTCTCTAATTTAGTAGTGTAAAATCAGAGAAAATTTTAATTCCTGTTGTCATTACGGTCTCATTTCCCTACCAAAACTGCAATATTAATTGTCAAGTAAAAGAGTTACATTATAAGCTAAATTTTGTCCAACGCTTAGGATAATTTAATATCGGAATGACGTGAGCATCGTTTTCAACAATAAGCAAGGTCTAGCTGAAGGTGCATATTGTTTAAAATACGAATTAAAATTCACCATTTTCTTTCATCCAAAGTTTATTCGGGAAAATTGACCAGCGCAGCGAGCATAGCCTGCTAGTCATCACTTTAAACAGCATTTGCTGAAAGGTGAAGTGGTCCCTCATTTGGACAAGACTGTTTGATTTCAAGTAACAGTATTTGCCAATTTCACATGTTTACGAGTAAAAATGAAATTCAACATTGTGACAGAAAGTCGCAGAAAAGAATATTAGCGTTTTACGGATGTTCTCAAATACACTGCTCAATAAGCCCGAGACTTTATGACTTTTTACTGCCTCATTTTTATTTTCTTCTATCTGTATGTTCAAAATTAACTGAAATATTTCAAAATGTGTCAAAAACTACAGTATTTGTATTAAAAATTATCATATTTACTTTCTTCTGTCTTTACAAAAAAAAGTATTGGATTTGTGAAATTTTTCGAATTCTGGTTTCCGACTGATTTACACGTTTTAGGGGTCAGAGATCCCACAAAACAAGTTTTTACAAACTGTCTGTCTGTGAGACTGTGACTTGTATTGAACACAAATTTTGTAGACGCTCTCTCTCAAGAACTAATGCACGGAAATTAATGAAACTTTAGATTCAATTGGTCCTTAATATAAATTAGCATTGATAACTTTTTGGTGTAAAAAGCTCAGTAGGTGACACTGCTATGCAGTTTTTTCATAATAGCTGTGCTTCTAGAACTAATGCACGGATTTTCATAAAACTTCAGACTTTGTCCATTATGTAATCTTGTGCTGATTACTTTATCGCTCAAAAGGTGGCTCTTCTGTACTGCATCGTCCATGATTAATATAATAATGCGGAAAGAAATGATGCACGAATTTTTATCGAATTTCAGATATAGCTAGTTCCTGATATCAATTAGTATCTTTTTGTTGTTTTTGGTGTAAATCGTCCGACAAAGCGCTCTACTAAGCTTCATATTTTACGATTTCCGCAACAGCTCTATCTCAAAAACTAATGCACGAATTGTCATCAAATTTCAGATTCAGTTAGAAATCGAAATAAGTTGTAGCTGATTAGATTTTGGTGTAAACCGATAAAGCCTAACTGATAGAGCTGATATGCTGCATTTTTCAGGATGTATAAATATCAAGAACATCTATGGGATCGAAGAGAATTTTGACATTGCCGCATCGACTAGTTAAAACTAAAGGCAACAATCTGGCAGAACTGAATATGTATTCCAACTTGGTTTCGTTACACGCTAATGCCGCGTTTTCTATTTCGTTTTCTTCGATGTATTATTCGTGGGGAAAAAATAAAGTAATCAACCCACACTAACTCTTGAACAAATTACTGTAGAAGAAAGTTACTGCTACCAAATAATAAAGGAAATAAAGTTTGCTTTTAAATGGTGTGAATAAAATAGCTTGAGGATGAGGGGAGGTACCTACATATAAAAACCAATCCAAACTTTGTTTTTTTTAAAATGGCAATACCCAAGTTTGTCGCCATAAATAAATTTTACACCTTTCAATAAGCCTAAATACAAATTTTCACGAAATTCGTACATTTAATTTCAAAGAAATTAATTTTAAAATGAACTTATTTAGGGGGCTTTAATCAAATTGAAGTCATCGATTGTTGAAATCTTACAGACTGATTAATGTCACTTCTGCCAATCTATTTCTTCTTGCCAACATGAAGATTTCCTTCACTTAATATGTATCGGCTATTGCTAGTCCAAATGTTTCAATGAAATGAGCAACAAAAGTAATTTTTCCAGATTATGCTTTTCACACATCCTACACGCCCCTTAAACCATCACTTTCACGTTTTTTAATCATAATTCAAAAACTACTTGGAACTAATTTAGAAAAACTACTTGGAAGAAAATTTTGAAATTGAGAATTCGCATCCAGCAGGACAGGTTAAAATTCATATGTTTGCGCATATTAATTTCATAATTCAAAAACTTGACGTATTTATGTTTGAGTTTTGAGTTTGATATTTTCTAAAGTCTATATTTTTAGTTACTGCAGAAATGTATAACATATTTTCAAACATAAAGAAATTTTAGAAGATATAATTTTCATTGATGCAGAACTTGGATATAAAACATTAAATGTCAAAAAAGGGATAATTTTCTCAGCGATATTAGACAGTTTGTTGCGATGAAGCTTTTCTTTCTATCACTTTATTTTGCTAAATTTCAAAACTTAAAGATTGTGACAAAAGACATTGTTAACGAAAATGAATGGAATCACAATTTGAACCGTTTTTTTTTTTTTTTCATTTTGAAGAAATTTTTAAATCATACAATAAACGTTTCTTGTCATCATTTATAAAAGAAGTAAAATAATACCACTTTGTAAAAATCACCATGAAACAAAAACACTGTGGGACGGGTTTCGAACTAAAACAATAACCGCTCGTCATCAGCTGAAGCTGACGCGTGTCTCCGTAAGAAGACAATGTTTCATCTTTGACATGGTGTCCTTTCGAACACGCGTCTGCTTCAGCTAATGACGAGCTGTTATTGTTTTAGTTCGAAACGCGTCCCGCATTGTTTCAATTTTTTGGTGATTTTTTACAAAGTGTATCATTTTAATTGTAGTTAAGAGCGTTTGAGTTCAATTTAACATATTGGTTCTTGCTAATACTATAGTAAGGAACGAGCTCAGAGGTACGCTGAATGCAGGAAAAGCGTCATCGTGATGTTGGATGACGTCAGAAATGTGCCTTATCTATTGTAAAACATTTTTGTGTTTTGCAATAATGTTATTGTTCAGAAAGAACTTTTAATTCAGAACATTTATTAAGCATAACCCTCTTCAAATAGTTGGTTTTACTTTCACTTCACTCACCTGTTGATCAGATATGGTTCGTAAGTTTGGTAGTTTATATATACTGGAACGTACTCTTGAATTAAAATTGGTGGTAACATGTGTGGTATATACACCACATTATCCTGGAATCTGAAATGAAACAATAAATAGTTTCTGGTTAATCCATATTTACAACAACACAAATACTGAACAACAAGCAATAGAACAGATTCTTACAGAAACATTTACCGACGCTTAACCATTCATGCTGTAGGCGGGAACTAATTCCTATAATCTGGAATACAGAACCCATGAATTACCAGCAGGACAAATAGTCAAAACGATGATACTGGCTACATGATACAGATGATTTTGCATTTTTTTTTTACATTGAAGATTCACTGTGCTCTGTCAATACAGTTATTTTTCTTAGCTTCATTCTATGTTATCATAACATTTTATGAGTGAAAATTAATTGTCGCCATTCGCCACTTGACGATTAAAGTTGTAAAAGTGACGATTAAAAAAATCAGCGATCGATCGCCAATCACCAAACGACGATAAAAAAATCTGTTACTGATCGCCAAGTGAAATACAGCTTTTGTCATTGAAATATGCAACTTTACTTTGATTAAATCTAATTAGCAAATTGTTTAATTTTTTTTCCCAACCGGGGGCAAGCGGAGTCAACCACTTAGCTGCATTTTCAATATGCCGGCATTTCACCGTGTACTTGCTTTTCAGTTAGATTATTTTTTCAAGAAATAGTTTTATTCTGCAAAATATATTCATCAGAAGTGCACTTGCATTTGAAGCACTTTATTCCTTCTTTCCCCTCTATATACAAGCGGAATTTAAGGCCACTGCAGTATCTTTAATATTTCGACTCCTGCCACATCTCACTGCTCAGCAGTTATTTTTCTTCAATGGATATTGTTTATAAATATATATAGGACAGTTGCACCATAAAATTTAACTAATAATAACACATTGCTCAGTGGTGCACAAAACAGGAATTTTAATATACATTAGTACATATTAAAATAAAATAAAACTTTCAACATTTCGTGCCGTCTTCAGGAAAATATGAAATGGAAGGACTACGTTTGCATCTTGTTCGAATGTATATTAAAATTCCTGTTTTGTGCACCATTGAGCAATGTGTTATTATTAGGATATTGTTTAATCCAGCGAAATCCGCACATCAGCTTAGATTTCACTTATGTGTGTAGTGCATTAACAACACATTTACTTATTAAATAAAATATAAATAGCATTTTATTTATTTATTTATTTATTTATTAGTATAGAACAATAAGTACAATGGTTATAATTTACCTGGATGTCAAGAAAGTTTGAAACATTATAGTGGCCGCTAACTTCAAAAAGTGACCATTTATGGAACAGAGTCTACTGGCCATTGGCTACTGACTCAATTTTCCAGTTTTCATCTAAATAACATTTGCAATTTTCTCATTGGCGAGGAAATAACGCCCTCCACCTCCTCTATCAGTGGACAGAAATTCTTTTCATATGTAACCTTTATGCTGAGACTAGTGAGTCCAATTGCGAAGTCACTGTGGCAGGAAGTAGCACGCACGCATTACAAATTTATAATAAAAAGTTTTGTTTTTACGATTCACTTGGGATAATTTCTTATTTATCTTCACACATTTCGATACTCGCTCTTGGAAAATCTTTCTTCCATTAACGGAAATTTTACTTATAGCAGTGCTGCCAGGATTTTTCTGTTAATAGACGAACATCGGTTTCTTTATTTCTCCGTTGCATGAGGTAAAATATACGTCAGTTAATAAAAAAAGGGATAAAATATAAGTTGCCGCCCTCGATATCGAACTAGCTACCTTACTGGTGCGAGACCAATACTCTAACTACCAGTGGTGTAGTCGTAAAAAAATCGGAGTGTATACGACCAAAGCAGACAGTATACCCTAGAGTGTGTATACATTAGCTTTCTTGAGAAACAGAGGGTATACGGTGTTCCTTTAAAAAAAACCCAGAGAATACACGGCGTATACCCCTGAATACCCTCCACAACATCCCTGCTAACTACTCAATTACCGTTATAATCTATTCGTAACTGTATAACAGTTTGAAGTAAATATTGTTGCCTCAGACGAATAAGGCATTATTAATTTCTTTAAATAGCTTTTGAATTTTAAAGTTAATTTAGGAAGCATTTCGCCTTTAATGAGATTATTGACTTTAGTATTGCAATAGGATAGAAATATTATTTTGTGGATTGATAGATGTAAAGCAAGAATATTAATTTTTTGTAAGTATTTTTAATTTATTTTATTTTATTTATTTACTTTTTGAGTAATTTTTTTTCATTTAATATTTTAATTAAAATATCTTTTTAACATGTGTTTAGTTAACACTAGAACACCTGGAAGAGGAGTCGATTCGATTCTTAACATATAATTAAATTTCAATGATAGCCAAAATTTTTCTCTTGAAATAAGTTAAACTACGCAGATTTTTGTTAAATTAATCAATTAAATAATTTTGAATAAACATTCTGGTGTGAAATATTATTATCAAACTCGAGTAAAATTGTCGGCACCCCCTAGTGTTAAAATATATTTTAAATGTAAATACTTCTTTTAACACTTTAAAAAATAAATTGTAAGTATTTTAAATGGATGAAAAAATTAATTGTTATTTATTTTTTAAATGTTAATGTTATGTTATTTATGACGGACGATTATCTGCACATTATGGGCCCTAGGAGGATTGCCCTCCGTAGTTGTCTTTCTAAGGGAATCTAACCCTTATTTAGTACACAGTTTACCCAAGTTTCGAAGAAAGCCACGGAAAAATCCGAACTTTTAGGCCGATGAGCGCGATATGGTTCGAACCTAGCACATTCTGTCTACCAGCTTCGAGAGAACAATCTCTCATCCACTGGTGGGGCATTTTTTTTAATTCGAAATGTTTATCTTCTTTGTTACTGATATAGTATTTTTTTTATTATTGAATTAGACATCATAATTTGTAGAATTTTTCATTTTTCATTTACAAAATTAATTCTGATTTTAGTATTAACAGATTCAGTATGCTTTAGATATGAATACGCATGAGTGCTAAGAATAGAAGGTATTCCTCCCTCTTTTTCAGACTTTCGGTAAGAATTCATCGATAAAATATGTTTTCTAAGAGTACAAAAATTATGCTGATAAACACATTTTAACGAATTATCCGTTCTTTTATATACAGTGGGTGTTTCTTATAGATTTCAAGGTGCTGTAAAAGAATATGTTTATAAAGATTTTCTGTCCCCCTCCCATTTTAAGGAATTTTATTTTTACGTTTTTGTATATATTGATTATCATATAGAAATTATAATTACAAGGTAGAACCCGTCGAATTTCGACGAAAGAAAATATTTAAGGATGAGCTGTTTTATTGATTTATAACAAACCTACAAAATTAGTTACAATAAAAATGCATCTTACATTGCTAAGTCTAACTCTTAAACAAATGATATTTAAACAAAAGTTAACAAAATACTATTTATATAACTGAGAAACAGTTGAAATTTAATCGCACATGTAAGACGTAAAAAATAGATCTGTTATTATGATAAAGTTATTGATTAAGGCTCTTATGCTAGTATTCCAAAATGAAACAGATCATTCTTTATTCCACTCTGACTCAATCATAGAATTACTTTTCCCGTGAAATATAAACCCAACATCATTTTCACCAAACTGAAATTTACATAAGCACCTTGCATATTTATATTCATTTTTTTAAAAAATTGGTTTTTTAATTTGACCATTTTGATTCAAAACTCTATGCTTCGATGCTATTAGCTGAAACAGGTACTCAACTTCTTTTAAGTGTACACGAATTTTTGTAAATGACATCAAAATTCACTGGGTTTTATAACAGAAAATATTCTTGACACAACACACGTTTAAATTTCATTTTTTTTTCTCTTTTTGAGAGAATGGCAACATAAAGATATAGTAATAATTTTTTTTCCTTTTTTTCTTTGCTTTAAATGCAAATGGAGTACTCCTGTTGCCACAATGCGAAAAACGGTATTAAAAACAACAACAAAAAATTAATATTTCAAAAATAAATATAGATTCAGTTTTCAAATAAATTGCATTTAAAAGAACATTTTTTTTTCTATACGATGGTGTAAAAATTAAAAATGTGCGATGTCTATAAGTTCAAAAATTTGCAGTAGTAATAATTGCAAAACCGAAATTGCTTTTCAAATTTCAAAGTGTTGCCATTCGCAAAATGGCGTATGCGATACGCACAGATACGTTTGGCCATTATAGTATAGATATTGTAGTCGTATCTTACATCCATTTGGTCGACACATTTTATTTTTTTTTCCTTATTACAGCGACAGTACATAAGCAAGAGTGTAGAAATAGATTCTACTCAGATAATTTTTTACAAAAATCTTCCGAACGCGGATGAAAGGTACAAGAAATATCATCCCATTTGCTATACCCATGATATGGCGCGAACCGATGGATCATACAAATGACTGCTATTTTCTGCATTAACAAAAATTAAAGGATTCTCTCCAAAAAGTAAACATAGAATTAAGTATCCAAATTTACATTCAGCAATGCGATCAGTATTTCATAATGATGAATTACAAATACTGAAACCCCCAGAGAATTTTACATGTAACAAAGCAGGTTGGAAATGGAAATTGGTGAAGTTGAGACTTCCTCTTCATCTAGTATAAACTATTCTCCTGACATAAATGAAAATCCACAACTAGTTACTCAAAAAGAATTAAATGATCTTGTTCGAAACTGTAATTTATATATTTAAAAAAATCTCAGATTTACAACGATCAAGATTGCAAGATTCGAATCTTCTCCAAAAGAACACTACACTGTTAAAAATTTTGTTCTAGTTTGAACCAAATTTTGGTGCTTAGTATTAGAATCCAAAATTTGGTGAAAACTAGGACAAGATTTTTAATAGTGTAACATATCTGTTTACCGAGATAAACGCAAAAAATATTTGGATTTTTTATATTTTCCCCAAAAGGTGATTTATGTCATTGTAATGATATAAGTGGTTTAATGTTTGCTTTAAATTGTCACTATAACTTGGAACAGTGTCGATCGTTTTAAGTTTGAATTGGCATGAAGGCTGTGATTTTCTATAATGGAAATGCCATGTCGTCTGATCTAAAAGCATATTCTTGCATAATTAAAAAATTTTATGAAAATATGAAGATATTGCTTCAAGCAATTGATTATTCACATCATAACTGTAAAGTAATTGCCGTTTTCATTGGTATTCAACTAAATTATGTAAACTATTGCAGTTTCCTAAGGCAAGTCGTACAGGAAAGCAAAAAACGAGCATTTTATCAAAAAGATGTGGTCAGAGCGCAAAGAAGACATTGCACGAGAAGGAACTATCGAAAACTTTTCCAAAACAGTTATTCTTCCAATTTTACACATAAAGTTGGGATTGATGAAGAATTTCGTTAAAGCAATGAATAAAGAGAAGGGCGTGGATTTCAGTATCTGCAAGAACAATTTCCATTGCTAGTCTACGCAAAAATTAAGGCGGATATTTTTGCTGTCCTACATATTAGGTATTTTATATGAAGGAAAATAATTTTGAGGATACATTAAGTGGTTTAAGAAAAACAGCGTAGAACGATTTTAAAAATATTGTGACACATTTCTTAGGAAATAATAAAACAATCCAAGAATACGACAGCATAAAAACCTAAGGTATCGAGCACAAGAATTAATCCTTTTTTGCATGGAAGAGTAAGTAATAGGGGAATCCAATGATCCATTGCACTTATAACACAATCAAACTGATTGGTAAAGTTATCATACGAATTAAGTATTTCCAACTGAGCGAAAAATTGCCCAGGCCGAGAATCGAACCCAGATACTTGGCTTACAATGTTAAATCTTTGAGTTCATCAAGATTCATCAGTTGATTAGAATTTTAGCATTTATTTTTAGATATAATAGAAATTGCGAAAGTTGAGAGGAATTGATTAACCTTCTCTCACCTCCATGAGTAAAAAAAGAACGAAATTCTGCTTGAATGAGTACGTTCAATTAAAGTATTTCGTGTCTCAGATCTCTGGGAAGATCATCAATTCTTCACTTAAAATTAGTTTTAAGTTTCTGTACCTCTTTTAGAGAATTAATTCCAATATTAGAGTGAATTGCAAACACTCCCATGCTAACTCAAATAATGATCAAAAACATCCCATAATTTTTCCAGAATGCAGAAATTGATTAAATTTTTATGCCAAATTCATCATTTTTGGTATTTTTATGTAATAAAGAATGGCAACATTAGGATATCAAAATTTGATGGGTATGAATGGTTTTGGACAAAATCTTGGCAGACCTTCCATTACCTTTATTTCCATGTTAATGTTTTATAAATTGTCTAAATCGTCTAAGCAAACTCGTTTGTTCTAATATTTTCTGCACTGTTAAAAGTCTGCAGCTGTTGCAGCATAGTCACTCCACATCTGTTATAGAATATCTGTATTTTGACCAATGAAAATGCACCATGATATACTATATCATGGTGTCAACTATAGCCGTTTTATGTAAAAACGGTGGATTGAAGATGCATCTATAGGTGCAGGTTTTTTGCAGTGTAGTTCTGAAATGTGTTTTGTGTTATTTTGGACAAAAATATTCCAATATGATTAGATTTACCCTACCACAGATTGCTAATCTGTCAACGTCCGTAAGAATATCATTTACCAAAAATAAAAATTATGAATTATTTTATAGTGTTATCGATATGACGGTATTGAGATGATCGATAATATATGAGGACCCCAGAAGCCAAGGGGTATAAGTGACAAAATTGAAAAAAATAAACTAAATGCACAGACGACCTAAAAATATGCTTTTTTCATTTCAGGTAAAGAAATATAAGTGATTTTCTTATTATTTGCTGAGTTATAGAGGCAAACCACTTTTTTCGCAAAACAAACAATATTTATTAACTACAGATTTAAAGAAAATTGTACTTTATTTCTTAACATTTATTGAAATAAGAGTTCAAAGACCAGAATGCAACAAGCAGAAATTTCCTATTTCAATTCACTCAATTGTTATTGATGTTCGAATTTAACATCAATTATCTTTAAACTCAATTTACTCCAAATCGAAATTTTGTCACTTGTACCCCTTGGCTTCTGGAGTCCTCATATATATTCAATATAGATAATCGTTTACAAAACATAAATTTATCTTAGATAAGACTTACCTCAATTGAGATTGATGTTGATAAAAATCCACAGGTTCTTCAATCGAACCCTAAATACAGAGAAGAGAAAAAAACACCAGTCAGCAACGCAAGAGTAACAACTTACATTAAATATATGAAATATGTAAAAATTAATGCATTAAAATTAACACTTAAATCACATTCTACATTACATTTTCTATTTAAGGCTCAATTTATAATATTTCTCTGCTCAGAGAATATTTCAGGAGACATTTATTTTAAAGTACTAAAATAGCATTCATGGCTGTTAATTTGCTTTGAAATTGAACAGAATTTTGAGTTTTCTGGCAGATGTATTACATTAGAGCAAAAATCGATTAAGCCTATATTTTACTGATTACTATATAATTGTGACGATTGGATGGAATGAAGAATGCTCGCGAGTGAAGAAAATTATCGCATAAAAATAAACTTAACACACAATATTTATCTTACCTCGTCAGAAAACACTTCGTAAGTAAAAATTTGCCTCGCCATCATTAATTTGATGAAAAGACTGTAAGATTTTCGAAAGCTTAACAAAATCACCAAGCAATCGAAAGGAGCCAGAATATAGACTAACAAAAAATTTTTTTACAAGAATGGTTATAATAAAGAAAGCATTGTTAAACATTGTTGCCGAAAATGTATAACATCGTCAATAAAACAGGATTGTTGATACAACAATGGTTCTTCGATAGGTATTTTATGTCGAAATCTTATAAAAAAAACAAATATTTTTTATTAATATTATTATACTATTATACAAATATTTGCACCGGTTATCAGTGTTAAATTATAACTACAAGCATCTGAAATGAAAAATTCGATAAAACCGCATTTTCCGCCGCTAAAATCCCACTATTTGCCCAGTGTTATTATAATATAAGCATTATTAACCATTAATGTCAAAAATATATTGCTATTTTAACTTCAATAAAGCATTATTGTGAATGCAACAATGGATCCAACTCTCAAAAATTTCGTTGGAGGACAGATGCCAAAATTGAATTTAAAACAACGAATTATGATAAATTAATATTGAACCAGGTGTGCTTGCCCCTTTTATATACATTCTCTATCTAAAACAATATTGAGAATCAGTTAAATTTTTGGGCTCTGGGTTTGTAAAAATTTGAAAATATGCAAAGAAAAGAATAAAGTATTATTAATGTGTAGACTGAAATTGGATTATAAAAGTTAAAAAATTCCTATCGGCTCGGCCTACAGGCACAGGTAGATTTCGAAGTTAAGGTCTTATTTCACCAACAAAAAATAAAACATGATTTAAGATAAACCCAGTTTAACAACTTTATTTGACCGCTTAAAAAAAAAAAAAAAAAAAAAAAAAAAAAAAAAAAAAACATTATGTAAGAACTGGTTTTATCAGAATCATCTTAAGCGAAATTCGGCTCAAATGTCCTTTTTAACAACATATTTTGAAATATATTCTAACTTTATTAAAAAATCTGCGTTTGAGAGCAAAATTGATTTTAAAAATGAGTCATAAAATAACCAATTTGTTATTTGAATACATCCTGAATTATTTAATCATAATCGCTTCGGGAAATTCTGTTCAATATGCCCACTATGACAGAATTTCTTGAAATACCTTTATTAACAACCTTTATTAACGCCTTTATTAAAAATTTGACCAATACAACACATTATACAGTTCCCAAATAAGAGAAACTGCCAATAGCATAAGTTTGAGAGCAAAAATTAATTAAAAAATGAGTCAGAAAATAAGCAGTTTGCTATTTAAATGCATCTTCAATTCTTCAATAACGATTACTTCAGGAAATTCTATTCAAAATGCTTTGACAACATTTTAAAAAATATATTTTGCTTTTTTCAAAAAACTGACCAATACAGTACATTATATAGTTAATAAATAAGAGAATCGGCCAATTGGATGCGTTTGAGAGCAAAAATTGAATTTAAAAATGAGTCCGAATATAAGCACTCTTCATTTGAGCACATCGATTTCTTTCTTTAACTCCTATTTTTGTTTAATTTGTTTTTGCTTTAAGAATTAGGCCTATCAAAAACTTGTCATAGTAAAAGTTGTAGGTATTAATGAGAAGATATATAATAAATTTAATCGGATTTTATATTCTAATTATTGACAAAATTAGGGATTTCTTTCTTCTTCTATACACCTTCCCTTTTTTTCGTTTTTAATTTTTTTTTCGATAAGAGTTGCTTTTATTAAAGATTTGTCAATACAAAAGTTTTAGATAATATTAAGTAAATTAATAATAAATTTAATTGTATTTGACATCTTGAGAATCGACGAAGTTACGAATTTTTTTCTCCCAAAAGCCTTTTTTTTCTTCCATTCTTCCTTGAGTCCATTTTTAATTTTATCAGAACTCATTTAGTAGGCCCATTTTATAAAAGTAATATACCGGGTGATCCAAAAGTTTCGGGAGTTTTGAAATGTTAATAATTTGGAAACTATGTACAATACAAAGGTTCGGTTTTCAGATATATGCTCAGAAACACGTGGGATTTTGTTTAGTATGATTTTTTTACATGTATATAGTTACAATTTTTAGCAACAGGTGGCGCTGCTGTACAACACTGGATGTAACTATAAAATATGCTTTATAGACACATGAGAATGAGTTCATTGCGAAACGTCTTTTATAGGTTATTAATGAGATTTCGTTTTAAGGGTGGTTTATATTCAATCACTTTTTTTAAAGTGTTTGAGATTGCATTGAAAGGGAATTTTGATACAAAATTTGATGAGTAATTGCTATGTTTAGACATGCTTTCTTTGCATGTCGAGCTGTGTTCTTATCGTACAATACGGAGGTTCAAATAGAAAAAAATTCGATGGCCATTAGAAATGTGAAATGCCATGGTAAGAAAGGTTTGAGAAAAAGTCTAATTGAAAGATCGAAATAGAAGCAGGAGATCCCAAATGTCTGTTGCAATCGTAAATGAGGTAGAATTCGATGCCAATACTCGGTGGAAATCATCAGCTCATAATGAATCAGTACACTTGTAATATCACGATAAATTTAAAATTTCATCTGGAATTTCTTTCTCCTTTGAGGATACTGTGCACGTTGTTTTGCGTCGACTCACAGCGATACTTATAAGCTATGGGCGTCATAATGAAAATTTGTAACTCTTGGACACTAATTCTTTCTTTTTAGCGAGCTATATCATACCATAAAAATAATACTGTCAATTTTAGCGCCACCTGTTGGCAAAAAGTGTAACTAACATAATTTGTTTGTTTCATCAAAAATACAAATCCCATAAGTTTCTAAGCATTTCTGTGAAAATCGCATACTTCTATTGTTTATAGTTTGTTAATTATTAGCATTTGAAAAATCTCGAAACTTCTGGATCACCCGGTAGATTCTCTATCTATTTTAATTGGGTTTTTTTCGATTTTCACAAAAGAACCCCTCCCTATTTCGACCCCCTTAGTCCGATTTTGCACATTTTTGCCCCAAACATGACCGAGATTTTATTGCCCCTTGATTTTATGTATCAGTTTGGAAGAGATTTGAGCAGAATTATGGAAGTTATCGTGTCCATAAAAAAGTGATATATATATATCCCTCTAAGTGTTTGAACGTAATATTCCGTATACTAAGCTCCAGGTTTCACTGTAATATAAGCAATATTCAAGGTAATATAATTCGATAGATTTAATGAACTTTCAACACATTTTAGAATGATTACTACTCTCAAGGATTGCATTCATATTTGTAATTAAGTTTTTTCTTTATAATGTTAAAAAAATCGTATTTTCTGAGCCTTTAAAACAAACTGCAGAGAAAAAAACATTACAATTTTACCCATTTGCAAAACGTTCCGAGGGACATATATATAGAGAGATATATAAATAAATTTTTTTACTGATGGTAATTTTGCGATCTAAGGGTCATGATCGATGTAGATCAGCAAAACTTTTTCGGAAATTCCAACATAGGGGAGACCTCAATAGGTAGTATTTCATACGAAATCTGCAAAAAATCACTCTCGTCCATTTAGAATAATGAGTAGCGGAAAAGCTGAGGACATTATCAGAATATTTTCTTAAGAATGGTTACTATAATGAAAACATTGTCATACATTAATGTCGAAACTACATTATTATTACAACTTCAGCGAAACGTAATTATTAAAACAACACTGCACCCAACTGTAAAAAATTTCGTTAGGAGATCGATGTCAAAATTGAATTTAAAACAACGAATCAGGACGATAGCTCTAGATTATTGAAATTTCGAAAATACGCTAAAATAGTACTATACGTGTCATTTGTGTGAAGAGGCAGTCTGGTATTGGACTATAGATCAGTTTAAACTACGTGATCACCTGCCCCCCCCCTCCAAATTTTATCTAATCAATCATAATAAACAATTTATAGCCTGTATTTTGAGCCAACCAATCACAATCGGCCAAATTTGGGGACCAGTTTAGAGGCTAACGAAAAAGACAGGCTACCGCGATGCATCCCAAGTATCGTTTTTTACAAAGCGTTAGAATGACGTAGTGTTCTATTCGTACACCCGCATTGGTGTATTCCAGCATCACGTGACTTCAGCGGTCTGTAAAAAAAGACCGCGGTAACCCGTCTTTCTCACCAGCCTCGACCAGTTTCAATTGACCCTAAGCAAACGCCTTTGCAACCAGACGAGTTTTTTGTTTGCCCCCCAAAATGTGATTGTTGGCTCAAATTACAGGCTATAAATTGTCGATTATGACTGGTTGAATAAAATTTGTGAGACAGTGATTACGTGGTCGAAAGTGATCAATATATTTTTTAAAAATTCTATACCGACTTAGTTTACAGGCAGAGGTAGATTTCGAAATCAAACGACACTTCATAAAAGCTGGGAATTATTTTTTTACGCATAAACAACACCGCGAAACTAAATTAAAATATAATTTTGGTTCGAAATATTTTATGACGGTTTGAAAATTTTTAACCCTCCCCGTTTCCACCCTCTTCGACCAGTTTTGTCCATTTGCAATCTCAATCGAGATATTAGCGAGTTTGAAGATTTTCCGTGTATAATTTCGACTTTTATACTTTTTATTTGAAAAATTTACTTTTATTACAAAATTTAGTACATACATACTAGAGATGGGAAGTGCAGTTATTTTTAGTTAACAGGTTACGATGTTACACACTTGCACAAGTAACAGGTTCCAACAAGTTGTTATTTTTATAACATGTATCTAATGGTATCCTGTCAAGAGTTGTTTTAATTAGAAGGCCTTTAACAAGATGTCTGAAATAATTTGGGACGAGAGTATAGACGCTGTTTTTTAATCACATGAATCCACACCATTAATGTCAGTTTTTGCTTAAAATCTTAATTTTTACAGGACAAAACTTACCTAGTTATGCTACTTTTTAATTTCAAGCATTTTCAGCTTTTTTGGCACTAAAAACAGGTTTTCCATTTATGGTAACTAAAGCGTCAAAAATTCATAAAATTCTAAGCATAATAACTCAGTAAGTTTTAGCAGTAGAAGAATACATTTTTACTGTCTTAAGGATGCTAGTCACTCAGCGGCCAAATTCCTCTCGGTAATGTTAAATCTATTGGGATTTGATGCATCCTTATATTCAAAATATCTCCTTCAGGAATTAATATTTTTAAGTTCTTTTTTAGTGTTCTCTGAAAGGGCGACACTTTTTTTTAGTTGTCAAAATATTTCTAAAATCCATGCTCAATTTAATACATTGTTTCAAAAAATAACGAACTACACGTACAAATTCAACAATTCTTTTAAAATTATGGATAGATTTAAGAAATATTCCAAAAACTTCTTTAATGAAAAATTCTTTAAGAAGAGAATACTGAGAAAAAAAAATTAAATATTAATTCGTCAAGGAGATGTTTTGAATATAAGAATGCATCAAATGCCCATTACGGAAAGAAATTCGGCCCCTGAGTGCTAGCCCCCTTTATGATTAAAACATGAAAAAAAAAAAAAAAAAAAAAATCTGACTAAAGCTTACAGGATCCAGACATTGTAATTTTACTTATATTTCTTAACTATTTAAAAAGCACCTATGTTAACGTAAATTGGATTTTAAATGATGCATAATAAAATCTGAAACATTTTTTGCAATTGGAACTATATCATTAAAACTAAAGGTTTAGAAATTAGCTTTTGGTAAACGATAACAAGATATGCCCTGTTAAAAATAAACACAGTTTTAACATAAGTTGTAAAAAAAAAAAAAAAAAAATTCTACTTCATTGTTGCCATACATATCAATGCCTATGCAGAGCGAACACTACAAGACCAGGAAAATATTATCTTACTTTATTAATCATATGCAATTTAGCAATGCAGCACTAAAAACATATTTTTCCATACTTGCTGATTAAAAATCTGAAAATTCCTTAAAGTGCAAGTATCGCAACTCGTTCTGGTTATAGAAGAATTTTTTTTTACATGTTAAAACATCTAGAAAGCTATAAGACCGAAACATTGTACTTTATTATTATTATTATTATTATTATTATTATTATTATTTCTTAAGTGTTTAAAAAGCAGCTTTTTTAAGATAAATCGATTTTATATGATACAGAGCAAAATTTGAAACAGTTTTGTAATTGGAACTATAAATCTAAAATTAATGGTGTAAAAATTAGCTTTTTGTAAATGATAAGAAAAAACGTGCTAAAATAAACAGTGCTTTAACAACATGTAAAAAAAAAAAATTGAAAAAAAGAATTTGTAAAAAAAAAGAAATTTGAAAAAAAGAATTTATAAAAAAAAGGAATTTGAACTCCCACTTCATTACAGCCATATTTATCAACGTCTATCCAAAGATAATCCAAAAGAACCTGAAAATGTTATTTATAAACTTTGAATTAAAAGCAATTTATCCAACGGATTTTTATTACTTTTTCAATTTAATTACAGTTGTACTCGCGCAATTAATGCGGTGTTAATATCTTTCTACTATTTACAATGAAACAAAATCGCAGAAATATAAAATATTTCCTTGCTCTGATTTTCTAAAAACACAGCCTTAAGAAACTAATAAATAAATAAAGCATATCCCCCCCCCTCCAAAAAAATCTAGCGTCACACACACACACACACACACCAAAAAAAAAAAAAAAAAAAAAAAAAAAAAAAAAAAAAAAAACTTCTCAAACTTTATAAGCATTATCCCTTTTAAACTTCCTAAGTCAAATAAACCGCCGCAACCTGGTCAAAAGTATAACAAAAACAAAATAATCCCCTTCCTCTGATTCCCTTTAAACATTCAAAGTCAAAGAAAACACCACATGGGCAAAAATGGCTGACGAAATTAACTCTGCCAATGGAACGAAATCGAAATTAATCCAATCCTTTGATATCCATTATTAAAAAACATCTTTGATATTTTTATTCCAATGAAATCCATCTAATAAAATGATTCAATGAAACACTATTATCTGCAAAACAAATTATAACATTTCAACTTATATGAATGTGATGAGTTAAAAAATATTTATTCTTCCTATTGAATAAAAAGAGTTGCAGTATTAGATGTATAATTAGAAGTAACAGTAATGAATAAATGGAGTTTTTCAGAACATTTTATAACAGTCGCAGTCGTAGCAGTTTTTTTTTTCTTTCTTTTCTTCTGGCAAATGGCCAGGTGTTTGTTTGTTAGTGAATTGGACTTTGATTGGGTGTTTGGGTAGGGCTATACAGCTACTAAGGTTTACTTATTCTGCATGGATAGGGAATGGTGGATGATACTTTCTAGACATTGAAAGCTGATAAGGACACGAAAGAAAGATTTGTGACTGTCTGCAGTTGATTACGATCTCTATCGGTTTGCTTAGGCGGTTGTAATAAGAGTTTTTTTAGATTTCAAAATATATTTTTAAGGTCTTTTATATTAATATCGAAAACGAATTTTGAAAATTTTATTTTTATTGTAATTCAGAATTTTTTCCCTTCTTTTTTACATACTTTGTAGATAATGCGTTCCAAATTTAACAGGGACTTTCCGTTAATCTGTTACTAAATAATGCCCCATAAAAGAATAACGTTGTTATTTATCCTAATACATTAAATAATGCCCATCTCTAATACATACACATATATATGTATGTGTTGTGTATGTATATAAACATTTTAGATGGGGTGATTATGGGTTTTTGAGGAACATTAAAGTTGTAACGTTGTAAGCGAAACGAGATTGACCAATTAGAAGCGTTGTTTCTTTCTTTCTCTCAAAACATGTCAGAAATGTATTTATTTATTTTATTTCATTTTATTTTTATTTTGTTTAATGAAATCTTTGCCATTGTGTCGAATAATTTAAGAAACACTTTTTAGCACTTTCCAACAAAGTTGAAAAGTACTTATGCATTCGGTTTGTAAATTTTTATACGTTATTGATGTTTACTCTAGCACGACACCTATTGAAAATGAAGTATCTACCATGATTAGTTTATCTACAGAGAGAATCAAAAGTTTCCCATTACATTACAGCCTATGGAAAAAAATCGTTAATATACACGGATTGCCATGAAATTTTAGGACGTTATTGACGTTTACCCTAGCACGAACGCTAATAAAAATGAAGTTTCTACCATGATTAGTTTATCTACAGGGCGAATCAAAAGTTTTCCATTACATTACGGCCTATGGGAAAAAATCGTTAATATACTCGGATTGCCATGAAATTTTAGGACGTTATTGACGTTTACCCTAGCACGAACCCTATTGAAAATGAAGTTTCTACCATGATTAGTTTATCTACAGGGCAAATCAAAGTTTTCCATTACATTTCGGCCTATGGAAAAATCGTTAATATATTCGGATTGCCATGAAATTTTAGGACGTTATTGACGTTTACCCTAGCACGAACCCTATTGAAAATAAAGTTTCTACCATGATTAGTTTATCTACAGGGCGAATCAAAAGTTTCCCATTACATTACGGCCTATATGGAAAAATCGTTTCAAAGGAATTTTAAAGATGTTATACCCTGTCAAACATATTAAAATATGCATTCTATAAAATATAAGGTGAAAATGTAGCTATTATTCATTTACATGGCCACACAAAAGAATTCCATTAGATAATGGTGAAAGGGGGAATTGTGTGTGACATATTTTAAATATATTAAGCTGTTTCATGTATAATAAAATTGAAATATGTCACTGAAGCTTAATATAAATTATACGCTTCTGTCTTGCATAATATGAAATACATAGCATTTATAGAACCATACAAAAGTTTTCAAATAGTATATTCTTTCCGAAGTACCGTATATGTGTCCGATGATGGCTGATGGAGGGATGAAATGCATTTTAATTATGATATGCGCGTTTATATTTCGCTAAATATATGCACATTATATGGTGTGTATAAATGTTATAGTTGATATACAGGGCTACCCAAAAGAGCTCACCAACGTTACTGAATATGAGCGTAAATTATTTAAACGTGGTTCTTAAATAAGCTATGCATTTTTACGCTGAGCTTCATTCAATTTACTGAGATATGTTTGCAGAATATAGATAAAAGGATATACAGGACCGCGCAAAGAATTCGGTACATGGACGCCTATGAATGATAATTTATGAGAATGTGATTTCAGTTGTTTTAAAAGTGTTTTAGTTTACAATAAATTTTAGCCTAATGCTGACGTGTAATAAAGGTACAATGTAAACTACAGCGCTGAACAAAAGTATTCAAGTATGTTTCCATCTAATAGTATGAAATGCTGAAAAAAAAAATTCAAGCTACTGGGTATTTTCTTGCTAAACTAAATTTTCCCATTATATCAAATAACATATGAAATACAGAGCTTTTCAAAAGTACTGGAATACATATATTTCGGTCTATTTGGCTAGACACTATTATTTCCCTAAATAACAAAGTTTTGTTAAAGATTTCATTATGTGTTGGAAAGTGCTTCATAATCTATGCTTAACGCATGATTTTTCTTACTTGTTATTTATATAATTACTCTTGCTTTGTTTTGTAAGAATATTTAGAATTCTTAGCTATTTCCACAAATTTACGTCACGACAGTCAAATAACTAGACAAAAAGTATTACTGTACCTATAAGTAGCAAATTATTAAATTTTATTACAATTATAATTTACTCAATTATTCTCCTCCCTCAACCCCCCCCCCCCCAATTAGAACGAGTATTAGGATTTAGTAGTGTGAAATAACATCATGAATTGACAGCCAAGGCGGAGGATCCGTAATGACCTGGGGATGATTTTACCTTCAACGGCCAAACATTTCTACAATTTATGGGCAGAAAAATAAAGTCAGAAGATTATCAGGATATTTTATGTACCAATTTACCGCCAAACATAGATTTTCTAGCAGGACCAGACTGTGTTTCCTAACAAGATGGGGATTTCATCCATACCTCCACATCAATGAAAACATGATTTAGTCAAATCAATAGCACATTATTATTCTGGCCAGCATATAATCCAGGTTTGAATTTCATGGAGAACATATAGGGAACTTATCTCAGAAACTACTATATGAAAATGGAACACAATATACATGTAAATGACTTAAATACTGCAATTGTCAAAACATGCTATGAGATATCTTCTTCTGTAATGCAATCCTTGTTTAACTCAATAGAACAACATCTATTTCATGTTATAAAGTATCGTGGCAATAAAATTCAATATTAAAAGTAAGTTTTTATTTACTTTTATAAATATGAATCCCCCGCCTCCCCTCAAAAGAAAAAAAAATACATTTGCCTGTACTTTTGAGACAGCACATTATTATATAATATAATGTCTATTTTAAAACTTCAAACTTTTAATCATAATTTGTATGTATATATCAGAAAAAAAGCTATTATGCATTATCTATCGCGCGAATTCTAATTGTAAATTGTTACTTTTTATGTTAATGCAAATTTTGTTGATTGTCTAAACTTTTGGGTCAGGGTGTACAACCCTTAAGTATTCAAAAAAGTCACTTTTTATTTCTTTTCGTATATTAAGATATCACTCAAAAAGATTTGGATGATAATGTCAAGTCTATGGGGGCATTATTTTCAAGTATTGCGCTCAATTTTTAATATTTTGACTTTTTTTTTTTTTTTTTTTTTTTTTTTTTTTATTCATAGGAAAGTTGAGGACGATCTACAACCGGGTTTGTTTTTAACTTTTTGATTTTAGTTATATATATATATATATATATATATACAGTAGAACACCGCTAATTCGGACCCCATTAATCCGGATCTCCGGATAATCCGGATTGGTTTGATCATTTTTTTTTCAAGTTTGAGAAGCGATTGGATAATTTCCAGAACATTAACTTGTTTCATCGTCGTATTCTGAATAGAAAAAAAACTTTTTTTTTTGAAATATTTTTGAAAGATTTAAGCAAAGTAAACATTTTTACTGTCTATAAATATTCAATAAGTTTAACATAAAGGTGTTTTTCTCTAAGTATGTTTTATTTTATTGCATTTTTTTCTAATTCTCCGGATAATCCGGATTGGGTCCGGTCCCAATTAATCCGAATTATCGGGGTTTTACTGTATATTTAATTATTATGATAGTTTCAATTTCAGAACCGGTTCTAACCGGTTCCGAAATTTAAAGTAATTTTTTAAGTAAAATCTGAAATTACTTAAGCAACAAGGGGAAAAAGTATAATAAATAGGGGAAAGCGCATTGTTAACATAAAGATTTATTTTTCTACCTAAAATCATAATTAAAAAAACTGTTGTAAAGCAAATGTATAGAAAATATCAATAATATGCACCGTACAGATACTGTCAGAAATGGCGCTGTGATTAACGGGAAATAATAATTTTCATTTTTATAAACTAAAAAAAAAAAAAAACTAGTTGGATGTGCCAATTCCAAAACTTTCCTCTATCTCATACGTACATTTTAATATTTCAAAATTTAACTATGCATGTTAATTCTTTAATAATTTTAATTCAATACTATACCAACTTTTATTTTCATCTTAAATTTCTGCTTCAGTCAATTAATCGGAGTAAAAACAAGTTTCCGTCTCTATACGAGCCGATGGACAATAGAATGATAGGCAGATTAATTTTCAAATTCAGGGAGGACCTACTTGCCATACCAAAAAAAATCATACACAAAAATTTTAGTCCAGTTTTAGGCATAACTTCATACACTTTTAGGTGGTGCAATATTGAAAATGGCACAAAAATCGCTGTTGCAACGCCCCCTTCCGGCGGATTTTTTTCAATTTCAAAGAGGACCAAATAACAATAGCCAAAGATATACACAAAAAATTTGGTTCAATTCGATGCATAACTTCATACACTTTTGGTCGGTACAATACTGAAAATGGCACAAAAATCGCGATTGCAGCGCCCCCTTCCGGAGGGATATTTCAAAATTGAAGGAGGACCTGCTTGCCACAGCCAAAAACATTCACAAAAAATTTGGTTCAATTCTATGCATACCTTCATACACTTTTTGATGGTAGAATGGTGACATACGGACACACAGACATACAGACAGACATTTTGAAAAAACATGTTTTTTGGAATCTCTGACCCAAACGTGTAAATCCGTCGAAAACCGAAGTCGAAGAAAATTTCGAATACCATACTTTCTTCTATTGAAGATAGAATAAAGTAATAACAAGCTTGCCTCAATAATCGTGTTCAAAAATCACATTTGCTATTTAGTCAAACAGCACTGGACACGAAGGTGAAAGATTACCGATTAGGTTTATAGATCTCCAAACAAGCTTATTTTGGGATGATTTTAGTAGGGTAATGTTATCAAATACATTAGAATTTGTGTTTAGATAAGATTTTAGATCTAAGTATTACATAGAACGGCTATAAAAAATATTTTTAGAAAACAAAAATTGTAAAAAAAAATTAAAATCCTTAATCAGATAACTCTTTTACATTTCAATAAGTTACTAATATTTCAAATACAGATGTTTGTGGATAATAGGTGAAACAATACCTGCTAATTAGGATAATATAAAAAATTTTTCCAAACTGTTGCTTAAAGATGGGAATGCTCGGAAAAAAACCGATTTTTTTTCAGTTTTTTTCCGAAGGGTTATTTTTCAATTTTTCCGAACTGGAAAAATTGAAATTTCATGTATGAAATAATATATGGAAAATTTTGTAATAGGTACATTCTCATACTTTTAATTTTATTTATTTTTATGTTGAGTGTTTCACATGAAAACTTTAATGTGGGTAATCTGATCTCTGAGCAGAAATCTGTTTGAGAAAACTTGAAAGGATCCTTCACATTTTTTTTTTTTTTTTTTTTTTTTTTTTTTTTTTTTTTTGCTTGAAAGTGAAACACAAGACCCTTCGCAAAATTTCTCTTGAAAATAGGTATTTCAGAAAAAAGTTTAATCTACAAACTGAATCTTTCGCAAATGCAGCGATTGAAGAAAAAAAAATCTCATGCTATACAGCAGCTGGATCTTATCAAGTTGTATTTATGTATAAATAACCTTATTAAAAATGTCTAAATAGGAACCTAAATATAGTAATAATTTCTTATTCACGAATTCTGATTATATTTTGTACAAGTATATATAAGAAGTTCACAATTTCACAAAAACAGGATTACATGAAAAAAAAATCTAGATACATAATTAAATGCAACTTCTCTATTTAAAAATTAATTCATGTGCAAAATTATTTCAATAATTTGCCGATTAATGGAAATGGTAAAATTAAAAATTTAACATAAAATTTGATGCATGCATTTATTACTTTTTTCTATCTTTTCAAGAAGTAAGTGTTGAATTCATGAAAAATTTGACTTCCAGTTTTTGGCGTATTTAAACGTTTTAGAAGGTCCTGAACACGATTTAATGGTTTTTGGAAAATATCTGTCACTCTGTGAGTCTGTGACAAAAATTTTATGGGCACTCAGTCTCAAGAACGGTTGCGCATAATTTCACAAAATTTTAAATTCAGTTCCACCTTGATATAAACTCGAGGTGTTTAGTTATTAGTGTATATCGCCCAACCGATGGCGCTACTATGCTGCATTATTCATAATTTCCACAATAGTTCTATCTCAAGAACTAATGTATGGATTTTCATAAAACTTCAGATTAAGTTAATCTTTACATAACTTCGTGTTCATTACTTTTTTGCGTAAATCGTTCAACAGATGACGCTGCTATGCTGTATTATTCGTGATTATCGCAATAGGTCTATCTCAAGGACGATTTTTTTATCAAACTACAGCTTCAGAGAGTTCTTGATATATATTAATGTTGTATAGTTTTTGGTGTAAATTGCTCTATAGGAGGCACTACTATGTTGCATTTTTCAAGATTTCGTTATAGCTGATTAATTGAATGTTTTTTCAAGGTGTTGAATCTAAAATTGACCTCCATTTTACCTCCATAATGTACAGTAATGTTGCAAAAACATAGGCAGTTTGCATTAGAAAAGTATAAATGAGTGAAAATCTAACAATCAATAAATCCTATGCTATTTTTTAGTTGCAGACCTGAGTAAGCCAAACTAAAACTTAGTTTTGTTTGAATTTAGTTTATAAAACTAAATCAAAACTTTTTTGAGTTGAGATTGGAAAGTTATACCAAAACTAAACATATATTTTAAAGGAACTAAAATTATAATAGTAAGAAAAAAATGTAATGATGTAAAAGTATGCTTTTTTTTAAACAAACAATTGAATTTTTGAGTACTGATATTCATAAAAACTAGCGAGCTTCGCCCGCTAGCGGCCCCTTTCTGAAAAAAATGATCTCTCTAAGGCCCGGTGCACGCATGCGTTTTCTAACCGCTGACCACAAACCAAAATTTTAATTTTTAGTTTTTTCCTTTTTCATATTTAATAATTTAAATTAAAAAATTCGCCTATTATATTATTTAAAATACAGTTACGGCCTCCCGATTTTTTCAACAATTTTATGCAAGGTGTAAAACCAGTACCCCAAACACACATATAAAGATCATTGAAGAATACAGGATTTAAGGGCTACTTTTACCTAAAAATATGGCAAAAAAAATCGCCCGTTTTACGCCGTAATTTCGCAGTTTTTACAGATTTAAAAATACTTCTAACCATTGTATCTTTTTCAAATTTTGACACAACTCAAAACGATGTATTCACTAAGAGGTGTATAAAGATGGAAAAGAAATATTGAAAATTAGGGATTTTATTCATATAAATATTAGCGGAAAAAGTGTCGAAAAAGCAAACAAAATTGTACGATAGGAGACTCTTTTTCTCGATTTTTTTTTCAATAAATCTAATATTAGTTAATATTAGAATATTTCAAAAATAAACACACCGTTGGAAATTAGACAGAAGCATCTTTGAGGGGATATTTTTTTTCTTTGTCGTGCCTCCAAAATTAAAAAGGATGGAATCGTTTTAAAATTCGATAGTTTTCGGTTGAAAATTCTGCGGAGAAAAATGGAAAATAAAAGCTTTCGAGGAAACGTTTTTTTTCAAAAGGTTAATGTTCGTATTGAACCGTATTGAACCTTGAAACCGAATAGACCGTCAGAAAGGTCTTTAAATTTCCTTCAAGAATATGTAATTTGTTTTAAAATCCGTGAATCTGCAGCGCGGATGCGACGTTATATAAAACTCCTTAATTTTCGTGTTTTCGACACCTTCGTGGTTCTTCATCCGCGGAAAGCTAGTTTCGACCGGAGAGCTCAGTCAGAGAACCGTCTCGGAACTTGGATTTTTTGTCACGTTTCCCGGGTAGTTTTTAATTAATATCTCAGGTAATTACCGGGCGATTTTCTCGAAATTCATTATCACAAAAGGCCGAATCGTCCCGAGTCGATAGACACCCAGAGCGCCACTCCACTCGGCCGTTGAGAAAAGTTTTTAGCGGTACAGACAGACAGACGTTTACTGCGATTAATAGTATAGATGACAAAACTGCAGTAATTTCTTTAAACTAGAACTATTTACTTAAAATCTATACTTATGTAAATGGATTGCATAATTTATTTCATTCCAAACTGCAGACATATTGGCTCAGGTTTTTACATTAAGTCAATTTGTAGTTAAACATGTAACTGAAAAATCATTTCAACAGAGATATGATGTAACAAACAATAGCGTTTAATAAAAATTCTTAGTCTTAAAAAAAAAAAAAAAAAAAAAAAAAAAAAAAAAAAAAAAAAAAAAACTAAACTTTTAAAAGCAGGCTTTGCTAGTTTCTTTTTATTTTGTAATATAAATCGAAAATAATTTTCTTTTAATAAAAATAAATGGGAAAAATGTTTATTATTTAATATTCTCTAAGATAATATAATTTATTTGGGAGAAACAATCATGAAAAATCAAATTTTCCAACTTTTTCGTTTTTTTTTTCTGAAAAAACCGGTAAAAAACCAGTTTTTTTCCGCCACTTAAATATTTCCGGAAAAATTACATCTCTACTGTTGCTTACCCTTAAAAAGCTTAGTGTAAAATAAAATCTAAGATGTGTTCAAAACACAACCAATAGAAGATTAGGAATGTTTTAATGAGACCACGGCGGGTTCAGGGGAGGGGGGGGGGGCAGAGTTTTTCTGAAAAAGTGTACTTTTTTATCTAAAAATTTAGCATAATATGCAGTTTATCAGAATTTTAGAATATCGTACCATAAAAACATGATCAATATAACGCATCTAATTTCTAAAACTTTCTACTTATTTTTTTTCTTATAAATATTTATGTTATTTGTAAACTTTCAATTGTTGTTTGTGTGAAGTTAAATATTACTCAAAAAGTGTTAAAAAATAATTTACAGAGTTGACGTTGAGACTCCTGATCTGTAGATTTACTAATTTATAAGCAACTTAACTCAGTACTGTGAATAAAAAGTAGTGTATATTTAAACTTCATTTGGCATTTCATATAATTAAATTCATCGTATAATTCATAGCAATTACCTTTCCTTTTTTCAGTGTAGCTAACAAAAAACCCTTGTTCAGTGTTTAAACTTGGCATTGTGCTAAAGGAGCTTGTGCAGAAAGAAGCTCGCAAATTTGCAAAGCTGCTTTAATCTGTGACGCGTTTTTCCAGATAGGTTTTTAATTAACTTTTAAATACACAAGAATCTTAATGAAAGACTCATTCAATGCAAACTAATCGTGAACCCTATATGAAGGCTTCGCATGCATAAGCAATTTTTAAAAAATCAGACATTTTAATACCAGAAATTTCGTAACGTAGTGGCCGCTATAATCGAAGTAAGGAACGTTTTGCATTAAACAAGGTAAATAATACTTTTAAAAAGTCCTGGCATTAAAATGTATACATTTTTTAAATTTCTTATGCGTAAAAACCCCGATTTATGGGATTAATTCTAATTAAATTAGTATGTTTACATCAGTATGAAGTTTGTTGCTTTTATTTTGCTGCTAGGTATTGTATTACACAAATGTATTATTAAAAAGTTGTTATCTAGGCTTTAAAGTCGATGATATGCAGAGTACACCATCTTCGTCGTTATTTATGTCAAAACCTTCCCTGTCTTTAAGAATTAATATTTAGACTAATTACCGACGATTTTTTTCAAAAATCATTATCAACAATATTTTTATACTTCTGCTACGATTGGTACCTCCAACGCTCCTCTACACTTTTGCAAGCTCACAAATCGAAATCTGTATAACAGAAGAATGCTCTTTTCTAAAAAACTGTGCAATCGAGTAATCATTATAGTTTTCGTCCAAGGTTTAAAGTAATATCTATAACCACTAATTTTTTCATAATTTTAATTTCAGTAGGTTCGGAATTAGATGGGAGAAAACATATTCTTACATTATAATTTCGACAATATTTTTGAAAATACTATACCTAAAGTAATAAAAGGTATACTTTTTAGTTCAGCGTAACGAAAGCTTTGACACGATATACAAAGAAAAGATTTTTTTTTTCTTCAAATAGCTTAACCCTTTCCGGCGCACTATCCTTTAAAGTTGGAATTTAAAGAAAAAAAATTTGGCAATCTATTTAGGCCTAGAGGAGTCCACAGGTATAATTTTGTAAAGATTGCGCAAGCCATTTTAATTACACAGCTGTTGCCGAAGTGGTAACTCCCCATAAGCACAGCATTGATAAGCGCAGTGAGAAGAGCATTGCTGTGAAACGCGCATTAGAGTAAAATATTTTACCTATAATTTAAAAACAGTAGAGTTTGATCTCTGTGTTTCTGCCATCTAGAACTCATAAGAAAGATTTAAAGTAACCATTAGAGTAGTTTTTGAAATATTCACGGAGTTTTTGTGTCTCTAAACAGGGGGAACTGTAGGTGTTGCCGACCCGGCAACACTGCGCCGGAAAGGGTTAACTAGCCCATCTACTGCCTTCCTAAATATATTTGTAAATGTTTAATAGTACCGTATTTACTCGTGTATACCACGCACCCCGTGCTTTACAAGAAAAATGGCGATATTTTAACATCTGGTGTATAACGCGCCCCGTAAATTTGATATGTTAATGAAGTGTGACCAAATGAATTTCAGTAAAGAAAGTCGAAACAAACATTACACCAGGCCAGAAAACAAGGAGAAAATGCACATTTAGACTTCGGGTAGAAAGTGAAAGACAGGAAATAGGAAAGAGTGACGATAAAGAGAATTGCTAATTAGCGTTTAAGTAATGTTACTAGTTCTGTTGTATAAAAAACTGCAAGGAATAAAATAAAGATGCAGTGATACTTCAATTAAGTAATTTTTTCCGAGTTTTAATATCTTCTTTGATTAATTTCTTGTTTCATATGTATATCGTGTGATTACATCCAACACTAAAAAAATATTCCGTGTATAACGCGCACCTAGGAGTTTTGCCCTAATTTTCTGGAAAAAAAAGTGTGCGTTATACACGAGTAAATACATAAATATGTAGATCAATATATTGACCCACATATTTTATTACACGGAATATTTTTTTAGTGGTGGATGTCGAATTTGAGCTTTCAGTGTTTCATAGTTTATGAATGAAATGGCTGTGACATACGGATGCAAGAATGATCTAACAATGTTTTCAATTTATAAGTTACGGAACCCTAAAAATAAATTAAAATAAAAAACGATAAAAATGTGGAAATGCAAACGAGATACTGAAAATAACCTCCCGATAGGTTTAACATTAGCTCGCGAGTGTCTTCACTTGCAGGGACAGTAGCCTTAAAGAAAGTAATCCTCTTAAAATGAACATAAGACATAATATTTATCTTACCTCGTCAGAAATCACTTCGTCTGAAGTAAAACTTTGCCTCGCCATCATTAATTTGATGAAAGACACTGATATTTTTCGAAAGCTTAACAAAATCACCAAGCATTCGAAAGGAGCCAGAATATAGACTGACAAAATATAGTTTTGCAAGAATGGTTATAATAAAGAAAGCATTGTTAAACATTGTTGTCGAAATGCATTGTTATTAAAACGTCAATAAAACAAGATTGCTGATACAACAATGGTTCTTCGATATGTGTTCCATGTCGAAATCGTATAAAAAGAAATGAATTTTAACAATTTTTATTAAACTAATATGCGAAAGTTTTTCATATACTGTCAATCTTAAACTATACTGCAAACATCTTAAATGAATAATTCGATAAATTCATATTTTTATTTTCATAATAGAAACAAACTATTTCCCCCCAAAATGGTTATTACATTGTAAACATTGTTAAGCAATAATATTAAAGAATACAATAATATTAGACTTTCTATAGAACAGTATTGTTAATGCAACAATGTGCCCAACCGTCGAAAATTGTGATTGGGATATCGAAATCGAATTTAAGGGGGTCCGGGACACAATTTTCAATAATTTTTATTTATTGAGTTAAAATTCCGATTTTTTTTTTCTGATGGTTAACTGTATTATTTTTAAAGAAAATCGCATGATAAAAACTTCTCAATTTTTGTAAAAAAATTTTTATTAAAATTTATTAAAAAAGTGTAGTAATTTAAAATCGTTTTAACTCAAAATATTGTTGTATAATTTCAATTTTTTTACATTTAAATATTGAATAATATCTAAATTTTATTTTTTATTCAGAATTTTTAAAAATAATAATTTAAAAATTGTAAAATATTTAAAGTAAAAATTAGAAAAAAATACATATAACTTAAAAAAATCGTTTTATCAAAAGTAATTATTTTTTCTAATTTGTTGAATATAAATTAAAATAAAACAATAATAAAAAAAATACATCTTTCAAGAGTGAAATATTTATCTTTAATGGTTCTTGAGTTACAATAATTAAAATCCAAGAAATAGTAAAAAAAAAAAAAAAAAAAAAAAACCATCATGAAGAAAAACGCATTTTCAAAAGAAGTCATTCCCATCACAACCATTGCTTGAAATCTAGTTTTTGAAAACAAACCAATGTCTTCTTCCAATTAAGATAGAAACATGATTTAAATGTCATTTTAAGCATAAAAAGAGAGAGAAGTTTTTAATGCAATAAAAAAAAAAACTTTTTAATAAAAATTTAAAGATTTTTGTGTCTTGAACCCTCTAAAACTATTTATTCTCTACCGTATACCTTCTTTCTACAGCATATAAACCCAGAGCTAGAGATGAGCTTCTCTAGTTATGATATAACCTCTGCTTAATTTATGGCAACTATTTTACGACACATAACTTTAATGCCCTAAATGACTAAGGATTAAGCCAGTGTTGCCAGTGTATATTTTTTTTAAAATTAAGATTTCTTGTTTGTCTCCACTTTTTTGAAATGATATAATGACGATGTATTAATTAAAGCGAAAAGAAGTGGACAGCGAAGCGGCAGTACAGACTAGAGGTCTGCACGGGCCGGGCTCGGGCCGATTTCCAATAATGGCATTCGGGCCGGGCCGGGCTCGGGCCTTACTTCTGAAGACTCGGGCCGGGCCGGCGCCTAGTCACTAATCTTTTCGGCCGGGGCTGGACTCAGGCCTTAATTTTTTTGCTGGAGTATCGGGGCGGGCCTAACTTTTTTTTCCGTACGAAGCCGAGACTGATTCCATTCTTCCTAGTTTTCATGGACCAAAATAATCAGTTCCTGTCGAATCTTCCTATATGAAAATTCTTTTCTCGACTGTTTATAAAATCAGTAATATTTGGCTTTGTCCAAAAATTTCTGCAAAAAAAAGCATATAAGGTACCCTGGGGTAATAACGCCACGTTAAGGTTCTACCAATTTTCACGGCTTAGTTTTAGATTGTATTTTTCAAACAAATATAGGATCTGATACAGCAACTCATTGACTATCTATATAAAATAAAATAATTTAACAGATATGTATTCATAAAATGTAATGGCGTTTTTTCTTGACCAATGCTATTTGGCGTTAATACCCACCTATATGGGTAATAACGCCATGCAAACAAAACTATAAAATAAGATGGAATAATGGCATGTAGATTACCCAATTCTAAAAATACAAACTTTACAGCTCTAGAAATTGACAAATTGCAATCTAAGCTATTGAAAATGTTCATTTTTTTGTGAAAGTGTAAGAAAAATAAAGGAGCGGTGTGGGGGGGAGGATGAGGCAAAAGAATATCAGACCGTGAGCTTCTTTTTGCTTAAAAAGGACCGCTTAAATAGAATTATTAGAAACATTGCACAGTTTTAACTGTGTTTATTTGAATCAGTATTTAGGATGTAGCTAGGTCACTGTAGGGAATCAACCGGGGTATTAATGCCAAGGATTGGCGTTATTACCCCGAGATACTTATTGCGCAGTAAATCCTAAGCTACAAATTATCTCGAGAAGATATCCAAAATCTTCTACAACAATTGGAAAGTACATGAAATACACTACAAATTTATGTAATAAACAAAGTATTTCTGGATAAAAAATAAAGTCTTCAGGTCAAAAACCTTATCTCGCAAATTTTAGATCAAGCGTTAATTTTAGTTGCTTGTAAAAACAATAAGACCTAAAAATGAAACAAATTAATTTGAAGCTGTTTTTTGCGATTTATATGACTTAAAACCCTTCTGCGCAGAGCACAATGTTGTCATTTACCTGATTATTTCATAATTATGCAAAATATAAGCACTTGGCGTTATTACCCCGCCTGGCGTTATTACCCCAGGGTACCTTACTTTTAAGCCGTCATTATTCTACAATTAAACATTAGAATTTATTCCTTTTAAAGAATCGTAGATTACTAGGCGTTTTAAAATAGAATTAAACACACACACACACACACACACACACACACACACACACACACACACACACACACACACACACAAAAAAAAAAAAAAACATGGTTATGACGGAATTTTTTTTAAAACTGAAAACTGAAAGTTTCTTTTAAAATGTTCATCCATGCAAAATGAATACAACAATACGGGAGAAAAAAAATATATTAAACATTTACATCTGTTAAGAAGGGAATGCATTTTTTTTCGTTCCAAAGCGATTTCGTCTTTGGAAATTTTACCATACCGCTTTTTCGATTTTTTGTCTCCATTACAGGGAATATGGTTTAATAATACTAGTGATAGCTGAAACATTTACATACAACAAACAAAGATTCATTTAAAAGCATAAATATCGCAGCCTACGGCACTTCTGCATAAATGGAAATTATAAACATGGAAAAAAAAGACTAATATAATTTTTTTTGGTCAGAACTCTTCCATAAGATTAAAGATCAATGTTCTGTAGAAATTCACTCGAGCCGGGCCGGGTTCGGGCCGAATTTTAAACTTTTTTCCGGGCCGGGCCGGGTCGGGCCATTATTCTTTTCGTTCGGGCCGGGCCGGGCTCGGGCCGAAATTTTAACTTTCGGGCCGGACCGGGTCGGGCCAATATTTCTTTCGTTCGGGCCGGATTAGATTTCCCTATTACTTCTCTTCCATAAAATAAACTTTTCTTTTCTTGTGCTCGATGGAATAGTTTTTTGCGCTGTATTTTCTTGGACTATATAGTTATAATTTGGATTAATGAAAAAAGAGTTACAATTTGCAGTTATATACAATAAGTAAGAGAAGTGCATAGCCAGAGTGGGGGGGGGGGGTCCAAATACTCTAGATACCACTGATTTTGTAAAGTTATCTCACCTTATTTAATCGAAGAATTTTCTGCTATAAATCAAGATGAAAAAAATTTTACAATATTACTGGTATCCAGAGCATTTGAGCCTGCTCCTCTTTACGCCATTAAGTAAAAGGGAATTAGGCCTTCCATGATATTGTCCGGGTACCTACATACGAGGGCATTGGCACAGTAAGCCAAAGACCTAGATTTGGGTCTTGTCCTGGAAATTTTTAATCTGTTTAAATAAATATTAACTATGCAACAACAAGTTTGAAAAAGAAGATAATTAAAAGTATTTAATTTGACTCTTTGTGACCCAGATATTTAAATTTAGTAGTCGGGTCCAGAAAAGTAGGATTTTAAATAATTTTTTGGCATAAAGAAATTACTACCAACAAATACATTTGTTCTGTGTCAAGTTTATTAAAGTTATCTTAACGGATCCTTGTTATTCATCAATTTCTACCTTAGGTAAATCGCTAAGAATACTGGCGACTTTTAAATTTAGTCATATCTATATTATCGAGACAAACTTAAACGGATACGCGTGTTGTTTTTAGGCATATTCGTAATTATGTAAATACTTAGCACTTATAATCATCGTTCAGTCCGTCCGTCCGTTTGTACGTCTGTCCGTATATAACAGATCAAAAACTATCCAACCGAATTATTTCAATTTAAAATATGTAATTGTTGCATAATTTTGTCTCGTAATTTTAAATTTTAAGGAAATCGGAGGCATAGTTTAATTACAGGGACCATCAAAAGTATTCCGTTACTTTACGGTCAATGAGAAAAAATAGTTTCAAGTGCATTTTAATGATGTCACACTCTTCCAAACATAATAAAAGGATATTTATCTATGAAGAATGTACTAAAATATACATTCTGTACAATCTGAAATACAAAAAATATTTGTTATTATTTTACAGGGCCACACAAAAGTATTCCAATACATAATGGTATAGAGAGGAAACATTGTTTGAATGGCGTTTTAGTTATATTAAACGATTTCACATTTTATGAAGCAGATATACATGGCTGAGGTTTACTACAAGTTACTTCCTGTAAAATAGAACACAGATAGCATTTACAGGAATACTCAAAAGATTTCAGCTATTATACTGTATCCGAAGTACTGTATAGTATTACATCAAGAACTGAGTTTTTTTTTTAAACTTCGTTACGATACAAACGCACCTCATTTTCTACTTTTGACGTGCAATTTCCGACTTGTTTCTTTTAACCTTTGTGTATTGGATCTTAGTTATTGGATTAAAGTCTGAATTTTCCCCCTTTGTTTTCAGGTAATCAAGATGCTGTTCATAGTCGTTCTCCTGTTCGCACTTTGTTGGTTGCCGTTCCAGATGTACAACATTCTGCAAGAGATCTTTCCGGAGATCAATAGGTAATATGTTATGCTTAAGTTTATCCCGAAGTTTAAAAATAATTACAAAACAAATCACGTTCTTTTAAGAATTTGTTCATAAATTTTCAATCACATACTATAAAAATTGCCAAAGATATTAAGATTTTGGATGCAGTTTTTAAATAACCGGTTTATGATTTTTTTTATTTGCATCAGGCATGTTAAATACTTTTCAACACTAACAAAAAATTATTATGAATTTTTTTTCGTACAGTAATATGAGATATAATAATAAGCATCTCAAATACTTTTATGTTAGCTGGGCGAATTTAATTTGAATGATTTATATTACATACATAATAATTTTTATATTTATTTAAACTTGGTGATAAATAAATAAATAAAACTACAGCAGCATAAACAAGAAACAATGTTCAACTGGAGCTCGATTTTCTCAGCGACCGTCAAACATACAAAGATGAAAAAAAATCTAAATTAATTTTTATCATGAAGATAAAAACAAGACAAAAATGAAGTTGATCCATCCACGGGATCGTTAGCTACAATTTTTTTAATTTTATGTCTTCATTTTTCTTAAAAAAAAAAAAAAAAAAAAAAAAATTGTAATTTAAGAAATTACCCCAACCATTTGAAAAATGTTTCACTCGATACATTCATCTATCATTTTAAGCTAAATACCAGTTGTTTTATTGTGTATTATCCGTGCCACTGCTATAAATGACTTTATACATGCTGCAATTCGAAGGTACGGTTCGTTTAAGTTATATCACTCTATTGTCGCCAAGCATAAAAGTTGGCGACGAAAGAAACATTTCAAACTATTTAACATTGTTGGTGCAAAAGTAATCATTATTAAAATACAGCTTTGGCATATACTGTTATACTTGTAAGACTTTGGCATATATTGTTTGATTTTACAGAGCAGAATTTTGGTGATGGAGGTTTTAAACCAAAATCGATCGCAGCACATGCATCTGAGAATGGGTCCATCAGACATCGAATCAAAAAAGTTTTTTCCCAGTTTTTCCCAAGCCGATTGCTTTTTAGTTTTCTTTTTAGGTGGTGGAAAATCAAGAGTAATAGCTATAACATTTTCCGGCTTGTTAGAATCACTATTGGCACTCAAATTTTCCTGGTTAGAACCGACCGATAGTAAAACGCCATGGCTAGTGGATTGGTCGCCCTGGCGACATGATGTTTTACAATTAATCGGTTCGGCATTAAATTGCTTCCTTTTTCGTGATCGCCTTTCAACACGTAATTGGTTTTCAGCGGCTCAATAATCTTTTGATTTTATCATTTTCTGCATTGAAAGACGTTTTTGCGCCAAACCAAATACAGTATTACTCAGTTATCCCGTCGACCAATTTCGCCAAATGATACGAATCGCCAAACTAATAAGCAACTTATACATGTTGACTAAATTTTTATTTTAAATAGCAAAAGAAGAAATAAAAATCACTTTATGATTGTTTAAGTACGCGTATTGTGTTTAATATCATTGAATGCGATATTCACGTTCATTCATTTCTTTGGCTTCGGCTTTTTCCGTATCTGTTAATTTCCGTCTACCCATTTTTAAATTTGTTAGTTTTCTCCTTTATTACAATGATTTTAACCATTTTAATTTACTATTCAAATAAAAATTCTTCTAAAAGTAAAGAATTTAATTTAAATTCAAATAAAAATTCTTCTAAAAATAAAGAATTTAATTTAAATTCAAAAGTGGTAACATCATCGGGTCCATTCTCCCGAAAACAACAACCATTTTTCAAATGGTTAAAAAAAAAAAAAAAAAAAAAAAAAAAAAAAAAAAAAACTACATAAAATTACGATAATTTTTTTAATACTATCATTTTATTCATCTCGTCGAGTTCTATCTCTAAATAAAAAAAATAAAAAAATCCCTGTCGTACATCAGCTGGTTCGCCAGAATTTTCAAAATGACGTTTGCATTTTCCATTTCTTAAGCATATTATACAAAACACTATCGCATTTGCTATGATTATGTTTACAATCTTTTCTAACCATCTTCTTTTCAAAATACCCGTCAGATGTGGCATATTATCTATGTTATTATTTCCCCAATCAATTTCCTTAAATTTTTTAAAAGTCGTTTTTCACAAAGATAATTAATGTAAGTATTAAGGCTTCTTTGCGACGGTTACTTTTCTAAAAGTGTCAATTGTAAACAACATGTTTAATGAATTATAATTTCAAATTTTAATGTGTTTATTTAATTTCAATACTACTTAGATCTAAGAAATATTTTTCTTCAAAATCCTTTGTTAAATTTCTAAAATTTTAAAAACTATTTTATAAAATAATCGAAATAATTTTTTCTTGCATATGAAAATTCATTTTTTGTACAAGCGAACTACAAACAAATAGTTTTCTCCCAGAAAAGTTTTAACATGCGTCAACAATTCTAAAATTATTTCAATGCTCGCATATGTTCTGTTTTTTTTTCAACTGTTGGTCGTAGGTGAAATAATTCCTTTAAACCCTCTTTTTAAATGTTTCAAGCATTTTATACATCTAGAATATCTCCTTTTTTTGCCCCGTGCAAAATAAATAACCAGTGCTATCTAGAAAGAGATGTTAGCTCATCCGTTGAAAATTAACGTTGCCTAGGAAGATATGTTCACTCATTTTTCATAACTATGTTGTTGCGCATTATTGCTGCTTCCATGGTTTAATTTGATCGTTTTTACTTTGCGCCTCGCGCAAACAATATATATTTTATAAATACATACAGGACAGTTGTACCATAAAATTTAACTAATAAGAATGTATTTATTAAAATACAACACATTGCTCAGTGGTGCACAAAACAAGAATTTTAATATACATTTGCACAATTAAAATAAAATAAAACTATCGACGTTTCGCGCCGTCTTCTGCGGGTGTCTTCAGGAAAATATGACAATGGAAGGATTAAGTTTGCATCTTGATCGAGAGATAATATTTCTAATAAATTAAAATCTAAATGAGTTAAAAGCTTAAAAATGTTGCCACTTACATATGAATAAAAATTCGTTACAATATTAAAATTCCCACCCCCTCCTTCAGCGCCAAGAAAGCTGAAAAGGTACAAAGGCAAAAGAAATCATCCTTTTAAAAATATTTTTGTTATGTGCAACCAAAAATGCTTTTGGAACAACATAAAGTAATGTATCTATAATTCATTCTAAACAGTATTACAACTAACTGAAGTATTAAAAGAATTTTATAACAAGAAATTTTAATAGTACTTATATGTACCGTCGATAGACAAAGGGTTAAGCCGTACTTCAGCGCTGGTAATGCTAAAGCTTCTCACGCTTCAACTTCCTACAGAACTGAAATATGTAGCAAAGTTTTGCGAGATATTGCAACGTTTTACCTCGATATCTTGATTTTACAAAAAGGAAAAGTTGAAAATTATAAGCATTTCAAAAACCATTCATAAATATTAGAACAGATATACAGGGTGCAATATGTTATCTATCGCCGACCTTTAATTTCTAAACCCTCTTTCGTAGACGTTTAATTCTAATTGAAAACAAAAAAAGAAAAAAATGGGGTAAATATTTATGTTGTGGCATTGTTTAAAGTTAAAAATCAGTTTAATAAAAATTACTAAGTCTAACTTTTTGTACAGTCTCGCAGTCCCAATAGTTATATTTAGTAAAAGTTTACACACATCATAACAGATATAAGATAAAAAGTTTCATTTTTGTACGACAGTAATTGACAGAGTTATTAAATTTCAAAGATTAATATTTTTCAGATCATTTTGCCTTTCATTCAGGGATCAGTTTAACCCTTTCGGGTCTGATGTACTATAATTAGTACATGTTTTTTAATGAAGTATTATTTTGTTTTAAGAAATACATTTTATAATATTTACATGTAGTAATATAAGTATATGTCTATGTATTTATTGTGTGATTTCACTTATGTTTAGACATTTAGTAATAGTAATAATTGTTATTATTTGCTTAATTCTCTTTGCGCTGTTTGAGATTATTTTATTTTAAACATATATTTCATTTATTAAATTAAAAAAAATACTTTTTTCAAAGAATCCTGTGTAATAAAGTTAAAAAGTATTAAAAAGTTGTGACATAAGTTAAATCTTATTGTAATACGATATTTTCTAAACATCTCCAAAAATTTTTCCTTATCCTATATTGGCATATGAATATTAATTGAATAGTACGCAAAACAGCAACATTCGTTATCTTTAAGACAATGAAATATTCGTTAAACACTAATTAATGTATATGGACAGCTAGTGTGTTAATGTTATTAACATAAAAGTAACTTTTTCTAAAAACTTTAAAAAAATTCGGACCCGAAAGGATTAAAAAAAGAACTAAAGTAATTCGAAATAGAAATCAGGGCGCAATATAATTTTTACGGCGAAACCACCTTTAGCCGTTATCAACAAATAAGGTTATTTCATCTAAAAATTTGAGCTGACTTTTTCGCGGCAATGCACCATTGGTGGCCATTGGTGGCAATGTACAATTGAAGACGCTACAGTATCTCTAGTACATTACAGTATTTGGTGTATTCTTTTTTTATAATAGATCATTTTCTGATATGATAATAAATTCATATTTATTTTTGTGTTTAATTTCAATATGTATTCTTAACTTTGTATACAACCCCTAAAATTCAGCTGAAATAACCCTCTTTGGCGATATCCAGATTTGGCAATATTGGTTAAAAGATGGTTAAAAATAATATTGGCCTGCAATTTCTGTCTCGATTACTTTAAATCATTTTTTACCTGATCCCTGAATGAAAGACAAAATCAACCATGTGAAAAGAAGTCAAACTTTGAAATTTAATAACTGTGTCTTTTTTTATCGTACAAAAGTCAAACCTTTTGTGTTATATTTGTTATGATATATGTAAAATTTTGCTAAATATAACTATAGGGAATGGAGGACGCATAAAAAGTTATATTTCGCAATTCTTATAAAACTGATTATTTATTTTAAAACATGTCAACCTGAATATATACGGCATTTGAAACGTTTTTGTAAGTGGTTTAAACGGCAACCTATATAGTTATTTTTATGTGGTATTGTGGTTTTGTTGCAAGGAATAAGTTATAGCATGTATTCGGGCGCTTAACATGTATTTTTGGACACATGCGGTCCAAATCCCCGTGTAAAGGTAACAACGAATGTGAGTCAAAACCAAACAGCAACAAAAGATTAAAAATGAACGTGATCCAATGAAATACTCTAGGTGTAATGGTACATGGAAAAGTGCTTAACTTTTCCAGTTTGAAGCATAAATTTTTCTTATGCCACTATGAAATTACGCAAAACGTACGTATGGATAGGCGAAGTAAATTTGTTTCTTCTAATTCATTTTTATTCACTCGAATTCATCCTTTATCCACTTACGTCGCAAGTCACAAGTATTTTAATGCAGGTAGGAAAATTTCCATTCTATTCACTTGAGCAAATTTTTTATCCGCGTCACACAGAAAGCGATGTGCAGACAAGTGTTGAAATTCTTCTCTCTTTTTTTAAACAATTAAGAATGTCTCGGGAATTTCTTACATAATGTATTATACGCTGTGTATTTTGAAACAAATTGCTAAAATGGTTAACGAGGCAAGAAAGTTTTTCGACATGGCTTAATTGATAAGGATGAAATATTCGTATTTAATTTTGTTTAGAATAATTATGTAAATTACAAGAATTTCTCTTTTAACTATTATTGATGAACTGGAATTATAATCGTTCAGATACATACATTTTCATCAAACGTTGGTTTGTTTATAAAGTATTTTTATTATTATTATTATTATTATTAAATCTTACTAAGCTGCAAGGGTCACCACTCCACATAACCAATACATGATAGATACTCTCATCCGCCTCATCTATTTAAATCAGGAAAAAATAAAATAAAACTTTCGAACATTGAGATTGTGACTTAAGTGTCAAGATTTTTTTTTTTTTTTTTTTTTTTTTTTTTTGCTGGCATTATACAATTCTTATGGCAAGAATATAAATTTTACTTATAAATTTCTATTTGACCGAAACAATTAAATTCGAGATATTGTAGTCTTTACAAAATCCACAACTACAAAATGTCTACAAAAATTGCTTAACTTTTCCGGTTTGAAGCATAAATCTTTTATTATGCCTCTGTAAGAGAAATAACGCAAAACGTATGGACAGGCGAAGTAAATGTCTTTCTTTTGTTCACTTTTCTTCACTCTAATTCATGCTTCATCAAATTTTCTCATGTTGCAAGTCACAAGTATTTTAATGCAGAAAATTTCCATTTTATTCACTTGAGCAAATTTGTTATACTCATCACACAGAAAGCGAATGTGCAGACAAGTGTTGAAATTCTTCTCGTTTTTTTAAAGCAATTAAGAATGTCTCGGGAATTCCTTACGTAATATATTATATGCTTTGTATTTTTAAAAGAGCCGTTAGAACGGTTAACGAGGAATTTTTTTTTTTTTTTTTTTTTTTTTTACATTGTTGAATTGATACGGATGAAAATTGCATGTTTAATTTTATTTAGAATAACTAGGGGGGCCCCGCCCCCCTGCTCGCTATGCTCGCCAACCCCCCGCGTAATCGCTTCGCGATTCCAAATTATTGGCTACCCCTGCTTGCTGCGCTCGCCAATACCCCATGATATGAATAAGCAGTTGCAGACCTTTCAGATGATGTGTCACACGACTGGTGTTGTAAAGAAATTAAAAATGTGCCTCCCTGGAGGGGCAGAGTGGGAGGCGACACAAAAGACATTCATAATATGAATAAGCAGCTGCAGACCTCTCAAATGATATATCACACGACTGGTGTTGTAAAGAAATTAAAAATGTGCCCCCCTGGAGGGCAGAGTGGGGGTGACACACAAGACATCCATAAAATGAATAAACAGTTGCAGACCTTTCAAATGATGTGTCACAAAATTGGTGTTGTAAAGAAATTACAAAATGAGACCCCTCTGAGGGCAGAGGAGGGGTTACACACAAGATATCCATAATATGAACAAGCAGTTGCAGACCCCTCAAATGATGTGTCACACAATTGGTGTTGTAAAGAAATTACAAAATGAGACCCCTCAGAGGGCAGAGGGGGGTTACACACAAGATATCCATAATATGAATAAGCAGTTGCAGACCCCTCAAATGATGTGTCACACAATTGGTGTTATAAAGAAATTAAAAATGTGCCCCCCTGGGGGGCAGAGTGGGGGATGACACACAACACATCCATAATATGAATAAGCAGTTGCAGACCTTTCAAATGATGTGTCACACAACTGGTGTTGTAAAGAAATTAAAAATGTGACCCCACCTGGGGAGAGCAGAGTGTGGGGGTGACACACAAGACACCCATAATATGAATAAGCAGTTGCAGACCTTTCAAATCTTGTGTAACACGACTGGTGTTGTAAAGAAATTAAAAATGTGTCCCCCCTGGGGAGCAGAATGGGGGATAACACACAAGACATCCATTATATGAATAAGCAGTTGCAAACCTCTCAAATGATGTATCAAACGACTGGTGTTGTAAAGAAATTAAAAATCTGGTGAAATATTACAGTTATCGCCAAGTTGGCGTCACTTTTGACAACTAATTTTGGTCGCCAAATTTGGCGATATATCGCCAAGTTGGCGACAAACTTGGCGATTGTTGGCGATGGTAACCTTTCCTCTCTTTATAGTAACCCATACGGCGATGCATAGACGGAGTCCTTTCCTGGTTGGTCTATTCGACTCATGGAAGGAGTGGATAAACCGGATTCGTTAGTTCCGGAAATCTTCCACATCAGCATCATTCCAGGAGTCATTCCTTTTAAGGCTAGTTTTTTTTTACTATAGAAGGATTATTTAAACGACAAGAATTTCTCTTTTAGCTGTTATTGATGTACTGGAATTATAATAGATTTCATCAAACATTGATTTGTTTTTAAAGTGTGATTATTATTATTATTGAAAATATATTTCATATGCAGGTTATTGCTGGATACGACCGACAATTTTAGAGAGGTGTTATTAGGAAACAATTGGTGAAAATTGAGATAGAATAGGGATTGCAAACCACTTGATTAGTCACAAATGCAGGACGTTTCATTCAAATTGAACTCTGGTTAACAATAATTATTTTTGAATATTTTTGCTGTTGAATAATAGTGGATAAAAAATAACGAATGATTTTAGCTAGTTTAATTTATCAAAACGAGTGAAAAACGAGTCTCTACGTTATTTTAGAGTACACTGTTAAAAATAAATCTGTCAATTCATGATGAAACTACTGGCAACAAGGTAGCCGAACTTTTACCGTCCGTTAATAGTTTTTCTGTTTTGCACTGTAAAAAAAAAAAAAAAAAAAAAAAAAAAAAAAAAAAAAAACTGCAAAGGTAGTAAACTTTTTCTTGGAAACCTGGATTTCAAGAACTTTTCCTGTAACGGTAACAGCAAAAATTCAAGTTTCAGAATCGATTACATGAATTTTTCCTGTTATCGTTACATAAAAAGTTCTTGGAATCCCAGTTTCCTAGAAAATGTTTAGTACCTTCAGATTTTTTTTTTTTTTTACAGTGTGGGAAATAAAAGAAAGCAAAACTCCGTTTGAAGAAGCAGTAACTTTCTATTACAAAGTTTGATTTTTAATGCTAATAATTTAATATAATTTTTTAAATTAATGAATCGATTAATCGTCAAAGAATTCGAAATATCCGAGTGATTTTAAGCTGTAATGCTATTTTACGTTTTTTTTTTTTTTTTTTTTTTTTTTTTTTTTTTTTTTAATTTACCTCAAGCCGTCCTGAGGATCGAACTCGAGACCTTTTGATAGTGATAGCGGAACAAATTCTTACAGACTGAGCCAAAGTTGCTGATGCCGGCTTGTAGAAAGTACGTCATTTATCAGAGCACTACTCTGTTGTGCTTTTTAAAGATTTCTTTCAAATATATTCGTTAGAATATTTATAAACGGTTTATTTTATTTTATTTTAGACTGATGCAGAATACTTATTATTTTTTTAATAAATTTTAATTTTTTAACTAGTTAAAATTAAAAAAAAAATCACTGTTTTTTTCTTTCTTTCTTTCTTTCTCTCTTTCTTTCTTTCTTTCTTTTTTTTTTTTTTTTTTTGAATGAATGAATGAACGAATGAATAAAAAAAAAATATTCATTTTTTGCAAAAATAATGTTATAGACAATATTTTGAAATTGTCGTACACTATTTATTTATTATTTATTTATTTATTTGTTTTTATTTTTATTTTTTGGCTAATTAGTCAAAAGATTTTTTTAGAAAAAAAAAACAAGAGAAAAAAACCAGAAAAAATGTAATTTAGAAAGGATGTTTTATGTTTCACTAGCTGACCAGCCCGGCGTTGCCCGGGTCCGTATTAACAATATTAAACGAACTTGAAATTTGTATGATTTTATCGTTAACTCGAAACATGCAGAAATGCATTGTCTGAAATACGTGGCCACTGACTGTGTGAAAAATCGGTTTAAAAAATAAGCTCTAAAAATATTCAAAATGAGTGATGAGAAACGCGTAAGGGAATATGTATCCAACGACTGCGTGATTTTCCTGTTAGAGTGTTGATAATTATCAAAAATCACTGTTAAGTCACGTAACTAATTATTTTTTTTTCACATAGAAATCCCAAGTGAAATATTTTGAATTTCAAACTAATTATATCACTCTTAAATCCGACTATACCATGAATGAAATCGATACTCGTTGGTAGCTAAAATGTTGGTATGTAGTATTATAATTTCAGAGCCATTTAACAAAAGTAAATGTTATTTTTAATCAAATCATGCGTAATGTCCACTCTATGGATAAATTCCTAACCGTAAACTTTTGTACCGTAACCATAAACTGCATGTAACCTAACTTTGACTTAAGAATACCTTACCGTATATTAAATAATACATAAATGTAACCTAGCCTTCACTTTATTGTAACATATCCTTATTCTAACCATAACATAAATGAAATTTAACTTTAACCTAACTTTGACTTAACCGTGACCTAACTGTAACCTAACGGGGAATTAAATATAATCAAAGACTTACCATAATGTAATTGCAACCTAAATGTTACCGAACTATATATTGGTTTCATGTCCATGGAAATTATTTTGTTTTGTTCGGATCTGGTTATGATTCATTAGAACATTTTTGTCAGGTTCAGATTTTGTTCGGTTCAGATTTTAGGTATTTTTTGATATTGAGTTTTAATGTTCGGGTCGTATTCATGTCCATGGAAATTATTTTGCCTTGCTCGGATACAGTTATGGTTCTTTGGAATATTTTTGTCGGGAACAGATTTGTTTCAATTCAGATTTTGGCTTTTTCTTCAAATGTAATATTTGGGTTCGGATTTTCTTGCGTGTTCACGGAAATTATGCTGCCTTGTTCAAATAAGAACATGCTTCACTGGAATATTTTTTTTCAAGTCCAGATTTGGTTCAGTTCAGATTTCGTGGTTTTTTTCAAAGAAATTTTTTAGGTTCAGATTCGGTTCATGTGAATGGAAAATTTTTGTCTTATTCAGATCCGGTTACGATTCTTTGCAATAATTTTTATCAGGTTCCGATTTGGTTCGATTCAAATATCAGGTATTTTTTCAAATAGAATTTTTAGGTTCTGATCTCTTTCATGTCCACGGAAATTATTTTGTCATACTCGAATCCAGTTACGATTCTTTCGAATATTTTGGTGATTTGCGTGATACAGATTTGGTTCGGGTCAGTTATCGAATCCATAGTTTTTTCCAAACAGAAATTTTATGTCAGGGTCGGGTTTATACTGACGGAAATTTTGTGGATCACGGATCGGAGTGTGATCTGTTTTTTCTCTGGAATATTTTTATCGGTTTCTGATTTCGTTCGAGTCATATTTCGGGTTTTTTAAAGAAAATATTTAGGTTCGGGTCAGGTTTCATGCCCACGAAAATTATTTTTCCTTGTTTGAATCGGGTTATGCTTCACCTGAACATTTTTGCGTGATTCAGATTTGGTTCGGGTCAGTTATCAAATCCATAGTTTTTTCCAAACAGAATTTTTAGGTCAGGGTCGGGTTTATACTGACGGAAATTTTGTGTATCACGGATCGGAGTGTGGTCTGTTTTTTTTTTCTGGTTGGGATCGGGTTATGTTTAAATTAGTCTAAACATTAAGGTTATAATCAGTTTTGCTACTATTCTTTTTATGGCTATTTCTGATAGATAATTTACTTTGCTATTTGATAACTTATTATGGTGAATGAATCGTTTGCGGATACAAACAATTGTACGCCAAACAGCTATTTTATTTTTGTTTTACAAACAAATTAAAGCCATATTACAATTTTAAATTGAATAGAACACATTTAAATTTAATCAATGATTAAAAAAATAAACTCATAGAAAAGTGTTGTGTAATTTTTTTTACTGCAACTCACCTATGACTCATGCCAAAAATATGCGTACAACCATATAATAAAAAGAAATTAATAGAGTGGCAGTATAATGTCTTGGGGTGACGCAAAAAATGTAACTCTAAAATCCGCTACAATAAGTCCAAATAAGCACCAACAAAACCATGTCCTTTGAAACTCCGATCAATTCAAAGTGGTTTAAACCAGTATTTCTTTGTTTTTGTTTTTACCTTTTAAACGGTTATTGAACAGATGACTAAAATTTCGTTTAAAAAATTACGTTTTGTGCCATTATTGCCTGTAATACACGATCTGAATGCATGAAAGATACAATTAGATCAATCATAGGCAAGAATTATTTGATTATTTTTATCATATGACTTTGAAATATCAATATAGAAGCATCATTTAAGACTTTGCTTAAAAAATCAGCATTGTTTCGTTAATGTCTTAAAATCGTCTGCACTCTGAAATCTAGGTTTTAGATTAATATTATTATTTAAGTGTTCATGGATGATTGTAAAAGAATCTTTTCATCACTATACTTTACATATTGACATGGAATTATTAATATGTTGTTAAATCATAAATATTTTTCATCTACGTTATAAAGTATTAAAAATTTTTTTTTTTAAAAAAGAGAAAACTTTTAGTAATAATTTTTTTTACTTCAAATCATATGTTTTCAATATTTTATTTAATTTTGTTTTGACATTTAATTATTTTTAATTTTCCAATTTCAATTATTTTAAATGCAAACATTTATTTTAATAAATAATATAATAGAAAAAAAAACATTTAAAAAAATTACTATTTCTTCGTAAAATATGCTTCAGCTGTAATTCATTTCTTCCAATCCGTCTTATTAATACAAAATTCCTTCCTTGTGCTTTATTTTGAGACATTAAAATTTCAGCGATAAATGGTTTCATATTGCAAACCTTTTTTTTCGGTTTACTTCGCCACCACCTATCTTTTTCCTCCATGGCGTACAGCAGATGTGATTGGAAAAAAAAATCTTCATTTAAACTGACAGTTTGCCAGTCTATGAATTTTAAAGGTCAGTCCCAGTTTTTTAAATTATTTCTGCGAAAATTTTATGCAACCAATCAACCATAAGAGAATGAAAGAGGAAAAAGATAAAAAAAAGCGATTTTTTATGAGAGTGGGGTTTGAAATTTAATTAATTACTCAGTTAATAATTAGAATTTTGAAATTCTGAGCATCAGGTGCATGAGGAGAGATATGGGGCTACTCTCAGAGAAATTTTGAGCTTTGTACGTACCGTAGTTTTCGTTAACTATCGCAGACACACACACACACACACACAGACAGAGCGATTTGTTATTTTATTAATATAGATTATTTCAAGGAGCCAGAGGGTTCGAACTCACAATCTGCGCTCGCAAGCGATTAGCGTTGCGGTGCCTTGACTACTCGGTCACGGAGCCAACCACACAACGGAATGTCTCCGATTTTTGTTCCTATTTCCATCCATTTCGTTATTTTCAGGAAATATGGTGGAGTTTTCTGATTTTTAACGTAACTTTTTGTTGTGAAAAGGGACTTTTTCTGTAAAATTCAGGAAAAAAATATTCGTGAATTTCAGAAATTTTTAACAGTGTAGTATGACAACATATCTATTAATAACAAATCCCTAACCACAAGATCCGATATCCTAACCGAGATCGCGTTGAAAATAAATTGAAGTAATGCGACAAGAGGATTGTACGTTAGTTCAAATCTTGTCGGGTTCTAATAGTAGATATTGGTGAAATTACATACTTTTCTGATTTTATATTAATATAGTAAACAAGAAAGAATGATAGTGTATATGTTTTTTAGCCATAGCCAATGATTTCTAACGATTGTTATATCATGTCATGAAAACAATACTTTTGCTGCGCCGTGCCGTGCTATTCTTTTCATATTGCTGTTTATGATACAACCACAATATTTGTTGCTGACTTTGAAAGAGACGACACTTTATCTATTGGTTTTAATTTAGTCTTATCATAAAATTCATATGAAAGTTCAGATTCTTATGTCTTTCATTTACTATATTACACCGTCCTATTGAAAGCGTCTACTTCCATTTTATTGTTTAATTCAAGTTATCTATTTTCTAGAATTTTGCAACTAAAAAACACAAGTCGCTGGCTAAAGCCGATTTCTTAACCAACCTTTTTTACAGTTATTCTTACAGTAATTTAATTTCTTCCAACAGTAATTTAATTTTCTTCCTTATTACATCAAATATCATTTTCATAAAAAAAAAAAAAAAAAAAAAAAAAAAAATAGCTCATGAAGTAGATTAACAAAATTCAAAGTACCATAATCCGGTATGTTTGATCGAACAAAAATATTTTATTTCACAGATTAAAACTTTTAAAATATTTTTCTAAAAATGAGATCGAGGATCTGTATAGAGATATATTTTAAACGATATATTTTTTTAATATTCGACCGTTTTCATGTGTAGGCGATAATACAGTAGAATTGAAACAATTCTTCTTCCTCATTTTAATTGATGTTAAAGACCACAGAGTAAAAAGAAAGAATAGGAATGATTTAAAATATGATGCCGTTTATGACTCAAATGTCCTCATTTGGTCCAAACTGAACAATCACGGGGAACAAGGACAGAATACTTTGATGTCTACTTCATCTGTGCATTTCTTTAAAAAATCCCTTTCGGCATGGCCTATAGGCGGAGGTAGATTTCGAAAAGTTTTCATCTCAAAAAAAAAAAAAAAAAAAAAAAAAAAAAAAAAATTAAATGATTAGAGATAAACCCAGTTTAACTACTTTATTCAACCGTTTTAAAAAATTTTTTAATTTCATTTTTCTGTAAGAACTGGTTTTATCGAAATCCTCTTAAACGAAATTCTACTCAAATGCCCATTTTGGCAACATATTTTGAATTATATTCTTACTTTATTTAAAAAATTGACCAATATGCTCATTATATAGTTCCTAAATAACAAAAAACTGTTAATTAAATTCGTTTGACAGCAAAATTGAATTTAAAAATGAGTAATAAAATAACCAATTTATTATTTTAATACATCCACAATTCTTTAATCAAGATTGCTTTGAGAAATTTTGTACGAAGTGCCCACTTTGACAGATTTTTTAAAATATATATTTAGCCTTTATCAAAAATCTGACCAATACGGCACATTACACAGTTCCTAAATAACGAAAAACTGTCAATTGAATGCGTTTGAGAGCAAAATTGAATTTAAAAATGAGTCATAAAATAAAAAAATTGTAATTTGAATACAACCTCAATTCTTTTATCATGATCGCTTTGGGAAATTTTTTTGCGAAGTGCTTACTTTGACAGCTTTTAAAAATATGTATATTCACCCTTTATCAAAAAAACAAAGAATACGCACATTATATAGTTCCTAAGTAACAAAAAACTGTCATTTGAATGCGTTTCAGAGCAAAATTGGATTTAAAAATGAGTCATAAAATAAACAATTTGTTATTTGAATACCCACAGTTCATTAATCATGGTCGCTTTGGGAAATTTTGTGCGAAGTGCCCATTTTGGCAGCCTTTTTTTGAAATATATTCTGCCTTTATCAAAAAACTGGCCACTCCGTCACATAATATAGTTCCTAAGTAAGAGAACCTGTAAATTGGATGCGTTTGAGAACAAAAAAAGATTTAAAAATGACTCGGTAAAAACGCATTTTTTTAATTTCCTCAAATTTCAATCATGATAATTTCGTGAAATTCTGTTCAAAATACCCTATTTGGCAGCCTTTTAAAAAATATATTCTGCCTTTATCAAAAAACTGGCCAATACGTCGCATTATATAGTTCCTAAATAATAGGACCTGTAAATTGGATGGGTTTGAGAACAAAAATGAATTTAAAAATGACTCAGAAAAAACGCAATTTGTTATACTTAATCAATTTTTAATGACGATAATTTCGGGAAATCTGTTCAAAATACCTTTTTTGGCAGCCTTTTTAAAAATATATTCTGCCTTTATCAAAAAATTGGCCAAAACGTCGCATTATATAGTTCCTAAATAAGAGGATCTGTCATTTGGATGCGTTTAAAATCAAAAATGAATTTTAAAATGAGTCAGAATATAAGCAGTTTGGATTTAAGGTTTTTACTCCAACTCCTATTTTTGTTTAATTTATTTTTGATATAAGAATGGGTTCTATGAAAAACTTGTCAATATAAAAGTTGTAGATCTTATTTTGAAGATGTAAAAAAAATTTAATTAGATTTGATTGCTTAAGAATTGAGTAAGTTATGGGTTTTTTTCTTTTTCCTCCCCCCTTTTTCTTTTCGTTTTTAATTTTTTTCCTCGGTAAAAATTGGTCCTATCAAAAACTTGTAAATACAAAAGTTTTAGATAATATTAAGTACATTTATATAAAATTTAGTTGGATTTAATATCTTGAGAATTGACGAAGTTATGAATTTTTTTCTCCCAAAAACCATGTTTTTTTCGCCCCTTGAGCCCATTTTTAACTTTATCAAAAATCTGTCATGCATAAACTTTTTGCCCATTTCTTAGAAGTAATATAAACTTTAAACTGATTCGATATCTATTTTAATTAAGAAGTTATCGCGTTTTTGCTGTTTTCACAAAAACCCTCCCTATTTCCACCCCCTTGGTCCGATTTTGCCCATTAACGAACTCGACCGAGATTTTAGGCTCCTTGATTTTATGTAAAAGTTTGAAGAAGATCTGAGCATAATTATGGAAGTTATCGTGTCTAGAAGAAAGTGATATACACCGATAGATAGATAGATAGATAGATAGATAGATAGATAGATATATATATAAACTTTTTTACTGATGGTGGTTTTGGGGTCTAGGAGTCATGATTCGTGTAGATCCGCAAAAATTTTTCAGAAATTCCAACATGGGAGACAATGCAATAGGTAGTATTTCATACGAAATCTACCTAATAAATGAAAGTGGTCTGTTTATGTTTAAGCGTTTACGTGTATCTTTTTCAATAAAAAAGCAAAAGTAACAAAATTCTTAAGACAACAAAAAAAGTCCAACAAAATAATTTTGCTCCTTTCGAGTAGACTTAAACGATATTTCTGATATCCATACAAAAATACATATGATAAAATAAATAAATAAATATTATTTATGAAGTGATACATTAGTCATTTTTAATGTTAATCATACCTAAGGTAATAATGAATAATAATTCCCAATGGTAAAAAAAATCTAGGTCTAATTTGACAGTTTTGTCAAATTATGTGATTGTATTTGGGATGAATCTAACGAATTTTAGAGTTGTATTTTTGGCAACATCACAGTCACTGCACTTCATTTCTAATCTTTCTCTTTACTCCATGGCTGGAGACAGAATATAAATATTCAAGTAGAATATTGTTGTCGGTGCCACGAAGATTTAATCTTCTATGTTTTTTGCTTTGTAAATAATTTATTTTAAAATTGTTAATCATTACAATTTTCTAACAAGGAAACAGCGTTTCTTTTTGCTTCATAGTAAGTAAAATTCTACAGTTTCACAAATATCGTTATTTTTTTGCAAAACCTTTTTATATGATGCGAAGCAATGTTTATCTTATTTTATATATTTTATTTTTTATTTATTTGTTTGTTCATATTTTTAAGGCGCGCTTCTAAGACTAATTTAGGAATTTGCTATTGGCTAAGAATGAAAAGGGGCACGCTGTATAAATATTAATCAAATTTCGTATTATTCACGTTTTCATACTTGGAGGACATGGGAAAGACACTCATATTTTGGTGAAAAGTTCTTCTAGGACATTTAGATACACTTGTTAAAGTCGACTTTAATTACACAAAGTAATCCATAGGTATCCGAAGCATCCTCTATTTGTACACCTTAGAAAAATAGTCGCATATGCCACTTGCAAAATTTTCTTCTGTCTCATGCATGCTAATACTTCAAAATTCGGTATCACAATTCCGAGTTCATTGACAATCTGTGCTTATGATGATGATTCTAAAGATATGAAATTCCGTGCGTTAGTTCTTGAGATAAAGCAACTGCGGGAATTGTACAAAATGCAACACACAGCGTCAGCTGGTGAACAACATACACCAAAAATTAATACGCATCAGCTAATATCAATGTGTAACTGAAACTAAAGTTTCATTACATTCCGTACTAAAGTTCTTGAGATTGAGTTATTGATGGAGTTATAAAAATTGCAGTATAGCAGCACCAGCTATTGGGCGATACACACAAAAATCTTACAAAAAACAACTTAAGCCAATTTGTAATTGAAGCTGAAGTTTGATCAAAATTCATGCTTTCTTGTGACATAGCAATTTAGTAAATCGAGACAAATGCAGCATAGAAGAGTCACCTTTTGGGATATATACACAACACTTAATTAGATTCAGTTTATACCAAGATCTAATTAAAGTTTTATGATATTCCATGCTTTAGTTCTTGGAATAGAACTCCACAAACATTTTGTCACACATAGACTGAGTGACCTACAAACTCATAGACAGTTATTTTCTAAAAACCATCGAACCATGTCCAGGGCCTTCTAAAATGTATAAATCCATAGAAAACTGGTAGTCGAAATTTTTCATGTTTTTCCAAAGTTTCTTTTTGTAAAGATAGAAGATCTTTCGGTCATTTCTTTGGATAAGAGACAACTAGATAAGCTATTTTCATTTAAAGAATAACAAATCTACGTATTCGTTATTATACAATAATTTTCAAAGTATTTAATAGGTATAACAGCCATATTTTCAGCATGTGAATTTGCTAATTAATTGTTTTATTGGGCAGTTACAAAATGTGCGAGCAATTCTTCAGTTTGAATACCCATCTTTCCGAAAATATTAACCCCTCTTCTCTTAATTAATAAATAATTAAATAACAGGGAACATTCTTAAATATTTATAGATTGACAACTCATCATTTCGGATGTTTTCGTTATATTCTCTTTGAAGCAAACAACAATGCAAAACAAAGTGTGAAAAACAATATTCTATATTAATATATGTATTCTACATTATTATAAGCATGCATTAGTGCACCTCAGAAATTCATATAATTTTCATTATGTTTGTAGTGAAATAATATTATTAAAATACGCTTCAAACAATTTTTTTCATAGATTATATTTTAAAGAAATAATTTTGAGTTCCCCTTTACGCATAATCTAAATGCTATATATAACATATTATATAAAAATCATCCTCTAGTGCATTTCACTAATGTATATAAATTTAATTATGTTTAAAATCCTGTAAGAAAGTTAAAGCATGCCGCAAAGGATTTTTGGCGTTTTGTCGAAAAAAGTTCTTTTTTAAGAATTTAAAAATAAGATTACAAGTCGTTGCATTTTAATGCGTTTTCAAGCAGGTCGTTAAAATATTAACATGATAAAACAATCGTTTTTGACAAGAATTACTTAATAAAATTAAAAATTTCGATTGAAAAGTAGTTCCTGTAAAGCCTTTGTTTAACAAATTACTAATTTAAATTCTTTCGTTTATAATGAACTTGTTTTGTGTGCTTCTTAAAAATTAGCAAAATTATTCGCTTTCTTGTATTCATATCAATTGTAATTAACTCTGAATATTTAAATCTCAATTTTTTGGGGGAAAAAATCAACATATGTTGTTTGAAACGCTCAAATAAAACAAAAAGGAAAAATCACACGTCAATCATAGATTATTCAATTCTTTCAAAATTTTCAGTTTTTAATTATCGGCCAAAAGAAAGTTTGTAGTACTAAATGATAATAGACATAAAAGAAAATGGTGATGGAAGGTTTTAAAATAACATATTTTAAGCACTGCGGGGGTGTGTATAATATTTTTCCTGGAATGTATTTCTTTATGCTTTGATACATATTTCTAAAATTCTATTTTTGATAAACTGTTGAAACTTTCCAAAATTATGTAATTAATCTGTTTCTTTAAAAATACCTAACATTGTAGGTTTAAATGACAAAAAAATTAAAGTAATGGAAAATAGGTTCTTAAAATTTTTACTATTTTCAAAGTGTTTTAAGAAAACATTTAAAGTTTTATCATTTTAAATCAAAATGAAAATTTCTTCTTATTATTCTCAAATAATTTGTTTTCTGACGCTGTAACAAATTTTAAGATAATATATCAAATAGTTTTATTAAAAAGTGTGCCGAACAAAAATATTGTTCAAAAAATTCATAGAAATCTGTAAAAAGTTAATTTATTCTTGAAATTTGCTCTTAATGTATGCATGAAAGTGGTTTCTTTTGATTTATACGGGAGATTAAAAAATTATCGTTCAAATTTCATGGGGCGGTAGGTTGCATCAAGACGACTCGGAATCACACCGAAATGGTGGGTCGGAAACGTCTTCCTGACCCATTAAGGGAATGTTGCCAGGGGGTTAATTTTTTAAACTCAGATTTCGTGATTGGCACCACTTTTCTGAATTAGTAAAATTCCCCTTTTTTCGCCTTATATGAAAAAGATGAATTTTACGATTTCAAAAAAACTGGTGCTAATGAACACGTGCTGATGGCTCAATGCACTGTAAAAACTACTCGAAAATGTTTCCGAAAACAGTCCGGCGGCTAATAAAAACTAATTTTTATAAATTTTTCTTTAAATTTCGAAAATAAATTATTTTCTGAGGTTTCTAAAGATAAAGAAACGATTTTTGGTAAAATGGGGGATTTGGAAGCAGTTGTTGACTATTTTCTTTCATCATTATAATAAAGTTTCGTAGTTTAACATGTTGAGTGCCATGGTGACAGATAAGTTTGAGAACTGAAAAATTCCTTTTTGCGTCAGATAAATTTAAGCATTTAGTTTCATAATTCTTGAAAAGCTACAAATCAATCTCTTTGTCAAATTTCATGATTTTGAATCACGATTCACGCCTTAAAACAATGTACTTTCTTTAATTTATATCATATTTTAGACTGTTAGTCATAGGTAAATGACGCGGTCCTAATTGAAAGCTCTTTGTCAGTCACCGGTGACTGATGTGACACTCAGAAACATCTGTTTTTATAGTGAATATACCGTAACGTCATTTTTTACTGACGACACTATTTTAGTGACGAGATAATTAATAAAATCTAAATATCCCACGCATTTTAAATATTTTATGAATTTACTATTGATCAACAAAGGAAATTCGATTTAATTCGACTGGAAAACAGGTCGCGGTTACGTTGTAGCGATAAACGCGTCGCGATAAACTCTCCCGGGAAACAAACAAATCAAGTATTTCTGCTCCCGAAAGATAAATTGATTTTAATCAGAATGTGTCTTTGGATATTTTGATTGGAGTATTTGGCTATCTTGATACGACGAAAATTCGTTAAAATGTCACTCATACCAGAATAAAACCGATTATTCCGTTACGTAAGGGAATATATGTCAAATAATCGAGAATTGAAATCCTCGGTTGTCTTTGAGTTTTGAAGCAGCAGCATATAAATGACAGAAATATAAATAAGAATTGTGACACGTTTATTTCTAAAATGACTTATTTCCAAAAATAAGTATAAAAATAAAAATAACATAATTTTTAAATACATTCTGTTATAAATATTCATGTTTTGTCTTGAAATTATGTATAATTTCATAAGTGCTCTTCGTAATTTTTTCAAAAACTTGTTTGTTATACCACTATAATTTCGCGTGGGCACCGAACCGAAATAAGGAAAGTTTTTTTTTCTTTTTTACGATGAAAGTTTTTAAGATTAACGAATCGCGAAAATATAAGGTGATGCATAATTGGAGCCTTAAGCAAAGAAATAGACTTATTTATTCACTTATTTCTCAAAAGATGTATTTGAAAATATTTTTAAATCCATTTTTTAAACATACTAGATAAAAATATTGCAAAAAAACTCTAAATAAAAGAAATCTAAAAATGCTCTTACTTATTTCTGAATTTATTGTAAATATGCAACTTTCGAATCGCTAAGTTCAACGATATTTATTAATTACTTTATTTATTTCCAAATACATTTACTTTCATCCAATACAACGAATTTCATTTATTTTATGAAATCGTAATTATTTGTTCATTTCAGCACTGACAAATATTACTTGTGCATTAAAAGGACATAAATGTATATCATTCAAGAAATAAAATATTCAACATTATACAAATAAATGTTACTTTTAGCTTTATTTGTTCTTTTTAGGGTTCCGTACTTAAAAAATAAAAACAGAACCATTACAACTTCATTAGAGTTCCATATTTAAAAAATAATTACGGAACCATTATAACATAACTCTAGTGTCTATCTGTCACAGCCTATCAGGGATGTAGTGGAGGGTATCCACCGTATTGCTTTTTGCATTTTTTCAAAGAGCACCGCATACTTTCTGTTTCTCAAGAAAGCTATAGTGTGTACATTCTAGGGTATACGCTCTGCCCTTAGCGTATACTCTCTGTAGAGCGTGTACCGCCTGTTTTCTTTTCTTTTTTTACGAGTATACCACTGCAGCCTATCACTCATAGACTATGGAACTAGTACATTTCATTGCTGAAAGTAATAAAGACTATTAAAACACATATTTACAGAATGTTAAACATTTACAAATATATTGTTTCGAATTTTGCATATAGTTAGTATTTATACTCAAAAATAAAGTAAATAATCCTATTAAGTCCTATTAATCCTATTAATCCTATTATAATAATCCTATTCGTAACCTAATATTTGTTTTTGCTGCACTAAAATGCCTCAATTTGCTGCTTTTCTGCAAGCAAGCAAACTTATCAATTTTCATTGGATATCACTGGAACATTGGATCACTTGGAGATATTGGAGATATCGCCATGTTGGCGTTCCTTTGGCGACTAAGTTGGCGACATGTGGCGTCAGAATATCCCCCCCTCTTACTGTAACCCTCCTTATAGGTATAGAGATGCATCTTAGAAAGTTCTGGCATTAAAAATTTTGGAAAGTTTTGGTGCATGCTCTCGCTCCTATATATATGGGAAGGAGCAGAGCAGCAGTCAGTCAGTCACTGAGTGAAGTAGTTAGACGATTTCTTGAATGCGATAATTTTAGAGCCGGTTTGCTTGACTTAGCGGATTATTTACGTTGTTTTGTTTTGCATTTGTTATACTATTGAGAGATTGTGTCAAGAGCCTCTGTGAGATATGGCTATACTCGAATGCTTGATTTGTTAAGTTATTAGACTGATTTTCTGAGATATGATGTTATTTGTGTGTTATAAGGATTCTGTCACTGTGAAAAGTTGTCATTACTTTTTAACTACTAAGTAATACTAAGTAGTACTACTAATTACTTATATGTTTATGTTTATAAATTACTTTTTTAAGAGAGTGCGGTCAAGAAATTGAAATTATTATTAAACACGAAATAATAACATTTTCATTCATTTTGAATGTAACTTATTGAATTTACACATGAGACTAATAATCATCTAAAACTATCAATTTAGTTTAGATATTTTTTAGATAAATCATTTTTATGATTTCCGTCATTTCCGATATCACTTTGACGTACCCCTAGCTGGCTCGCCACGTACCTCCAAAGATACGCTTATCCCATGTTGGAATCGCTGATTTAGATGAACAAAATTCATTCTTCCGATTATTTCGGAATTTTACAAAACCGTGTATACTGGTTGCAGAATGTCTCTATTTTTGACATCCGTAAGAGTTTTGTCGAAAAAAATCTGTCGTGTTGATTAATTATGATCGTAAAGAAGGCATTTGCACAGTAGGTTTGAGGGAGATTTAATGGTTGTACTAGATTTCTTTAAATTTGATACGCGTCGTGACTATTTTGTTTTATTTGAAAGCACTAGTTTTCTAGACATATGTCACAGGTTTTTAAGGTTAAATTTACACTATTTTTGTTGAAAATAAACGCCATTAAATCCGCTTTTTACAAACGCGTTTCTGGATCCATGATGTTGTTTACAAATTTCATGTTGACTTTTAACATATTATTCAGCTATAAGTTTTTTTTTTTTTTTTTTTTTTTTTTTTTTAATTTAGAGAGCATTTATATATATTTTTTAAGTCGCACAATATATTTATATATATATGATTTTATTTTAAAAATTTTATTTTTCAGAATGATTGAATTTCTTGTGCAGTTATGAGTGTTATGAGCATAGACACAAGAAAGAAAAAAAGAAAGCAAGAAACTAAAATAAATGAATGTTAACTTGCATGAGTACATTAAATTGTTTTTTACTTAATAGTAAAAACAATTTAATGTACTCATTTTTGCTTTCTTAATAATAAAAAAAATTATAGCGCATTAACGCATTCTTTGTAATGCATTTTAGTTTTATTTTGAGATATTGTTGTTATATAGACAAGATATTTATTATTATTTGTATATTTTATTATCGATACATTCGAAAAATCAGCGAAAACTGTCAAAACTTCAAGGGAATAATTTTGTCCCTCTAAAGCGTCAAAACGCCCACTGTGCGGCGATCCGAGACACTATTTTTGCTCTTGAAATATAAATAGATTTTAATTTGAATTCATCTTTGTATATTTTGATGGGAGTGCTATGCTTGAGAGATTTCGAAAATAAAATTACGACGAAAGATCGGCGGAATGTCAATCATAACTAAACGAATGATATTAATGCCATTACGTAAGAAAACTCCGAGGATAACGAGCCAAATTTGAAGGATTAATTCCATTTGTCAGAAAATATATATAGGAAGACTTCAAATATGAAATCCTCAACTGATTTTAAATTTTGATTCATATGTGATTTGATGCGTTTATTACTAAAATGACAATTCGGACAATACGGTTTTTGATGTATTAATACGAATGTATCACAGAAAAAACGGATATCGAAATGAAACATGTCCAATTCAGAGGGTTGAGTAATGACATTTTGTGCATGGCAATGACAAGAAAAGAATTAAGTAGGACACATATTTTTATCTCCGCTAGGGTCAAAATGCTTTTCTTTTAAGATGTTTTGATTGTTTTGATAGAAATTAAGATACATATTTATTGACTGTGGGATTGTCTGGTAATTTTTAAAATATGCCTTACGGAATCTAAAAAATGAACTGTTTAGCATAATTTTAATGTAGTATTTTGACATTTTTAAAACCTAATTCAGCTTTTCCCAATGTTTTATAACGATATACCTTAGATTTTGACCGCCTAGATCGAGGAAAATTCTGGGAGATTGTGAATTGCATAGCATACCCTCCGCATTTCATAAAATGTATTAAAAGCTTATACAGGGTGTCCCTAAACAAATGGTATATACGCTAGGGGGTGATAGAACACATCAAGACGAGTAATAGTAAATAGGAAACCAAGGGTCCCAAATGCTTTTCAAAGGAGATAGCCGCCATTAAAGTTTGGGGTCCAAAATTTCAAATACACATAAAAAACGGAAAAATTGGTCGATTGATTTGCGGTTTCACAAAAATTGGTCTTTTATGTCTTATTATTTGTCTTATATGTCTTTATGTCTTTATTAAATGTTAAGGATTTTTAAAAGAAAAAAGAACATGAAACACGTCATTTTTTATTTTTATTTTTTACATTAGTTTTGTTTCGGCAAATTTGAAAAAATGTTTACTTTTGAAAAAAAAAAAAAAAAAAAAAAATGTTTGCTTTTAAAAATATGATTTTTTTAAAAGTTATATTATTTTTTCAATAAACATTTTTAATAGTTTTAAAATTAATATAAAAAAACCTTGGAACAAAACTAAAATCAGATTTTCATCTTTAATTAAATGGAAAGAAATTAAAATACGATAAATAATGTTACGAGTTATAACGATTTTTGATTGTCCCATTTAAACCAGTACTAACCACATGAAACTTTTATAAATTGCATGAGAAATTTTAGAATGTGATTTTCTTAGCAAATTATAAGGCTAACCATCACAAAAATAGAAAAAAAATCTAAATTCTAACTCAAGAAATAGATTTTTTACGCGTTTTCTAGAACTGTTAAAGTAACATTGTTTTTTGAATTGCGCGCATTTCAATTTGTGTCTAATCCCTTAAAACCTGATGAATTTTTTTAAACGGCTATAACTTTGCGAATTTTGGAGATATGAAGATACAACTTTTTGTGTCTTATTCAGGACTGTATAAGGAAAGTTTTCCTAATTTGAATTTTCGTCCTACGGGGGCCGTATAAAAAGTTAATTTTCGTAACTTTTCAACTAGACTCCCCATGGAGTCGCAATTTATCCTATCAAAAATTTCACATTTTTTAATGAATTTTTGCAATTGGAAGTATGGGTCTAAGGGCAATATTTAAGGAGATAGCCTATTGTTTCGATATTTATGACTCACCCTGTATAAAATAAGGAAAGATTACATCAGAAGAAAACTTTAGTCATACCAGTATGGCATAAAATAGTAAGTTACAGAAGGAAAAGGAAGGACTGCTTAAAAAAGACGATTTCTGATAGAATACCAAAAGCAGCTTTGATTTACGATCCAAAGGGAAAAAGAGACAGAGGAAGGCTACGAAAGAGATAGATTGAGGCTGGAATAGGCTTATACTCTTTATCCATGTTGGGGATGATGAGGATGATTAAATCTTAACTTCTGCGACAGAAAATCTTGCCTAGCTTCTGTGAGCGATTTATGCGACTGTTTCATCGAGATATTTAATGAAAGTGTTCATTAACTCATAGAATTCTATTTCTGTACTATTTTTTCCTGCACATTGCTGTTATCAAAAATGTTCAATGTGACACCTGCAGACGTCATGGCGTATAGCATGTGGACGTCATTTGAAGAATTTCTTGGCGTCTTTTTGAAGGTTTCCTGTTATTAAACTTTTTAGAAATAAAATTCCATTATAAAGAATTCTTTGCTTAATGTCATTAATATTTGTTTCAGAGGTAGTTACACAACCTGCGAAAACGTATTAAAAACCAGAAACATACTTTGAAAATTTAATCATGCATATTTATATGATTTGTAGATATTAAGTATAATTATAATGGTTTAATTTGGTAATAATTGAAAATAGCTCTTTTTAATATTTAAGAAGTAACAGAAAAATAAACGTTTTTCATATTGGGTTGGGGAAAAAGTATTTTCGCTTTTTTTCGTATTTTTCAAACTGAATTTATTTATATAAATTAAAAAAACTAATCAGTAATATATGTGCTGTTTTGTTCGATGACCTTTTGCCATTTTTCTGGTAAAACCATACTTCCGTCGCTGTAGAACTTCTGAGAGTTCTGGGCAAAAAAACTGAACAAGGTGATTTTCACAAGCCTCTTTTGAAGCCAACTTAACATCATTAAGAAAGTTCCGCAGAGGGCGAAACAAATGGTAATCGGTCGGATCTAGGTCTGAACTATACGAAAGGTGCATCAAAACATCCCAGCCAGGCTCTCTCAGTTTTTGACAAGTGACTAAAGATGTGTGTGGTTTAGTGTTGTAGTGATGGAAGACAACGCTTTTCGTATTGATCAATTTTGGACGGGTTTTTTTAATCGCTTGCTTCAATCGCATTAGTTCGTCACAGTACATAGTTGAATTAATGGTTTGGCGAGGTTTGAGCAGCTCATGATGGTTAATTCCTTTTCATTCTCACCAAACACTCAGCATCACCTTCCTTGGCGTCAATCGGGGCTTTGCCATTGTTTGTGAAGCTTCGACCACGATGTTTTTCGCACATTGTTGTCGTACATGATTCACTTTTCATCACCCGTAATCATTTGTTTCAAAAATGGCTTGATTTTGTTCCGTTTCAGTAGCAATTCACAAATAAAAACTCTATAAATTAAATTGTTCATTGTAAGTTCATGGGAAACTTATCGAGTTTCTTTTGGCATCCAATTTTATGTAAATGGTTCAAAAGTGTTTTATGGTCGATGTTTAGTTCCATAGCAATGTCGCGGGAAGAAATATGTCAGTCTGCCTCGATTTTTCTTTAAATTTCATCGTCTTTTTCAACGATAGGCCAGCCAGGAAAAGGTTAATCTTTAATATCGATTTTTCCGGAACGAAAACGAGCAAACCAATTCTGAATTTGGCGTTTACTTAAGCACCAATCACCAGAAACGCCACATAATTTTCGATGACCTGCGCCGCATTTTCCCCTTTTTGGAAATAAAAAACTAAAATGTGACGAAAATGATCTTCTGGAATCTCCATTTTTAAAACACAATAACTTTTAACTGATTAAACAGATGACGCTACCTTTATTTATAAAATTTTCTAGGGACTGTTACCTTTCAAACGCTGTACAGCATGGCTAAATTGAGTAAGTACTACTTGAGATATGCGACTTTAAAGCTATCTATTGGGAAAAAACGAAATTACTTTTTCCCCCAACCCAATTTTTATCCTCCTTTTGAAGACACGTGTGCATGAAATTTGAGCTTTTTTATTTTGTAAGTAAATATGTATGTAAGTAAATTGATTTTTAAAATTTTCCTGCCCTTGCCCTAAAATAGGGACATCATGACCTTGCTGTACATATACCGCGTGGTTGATAAATATTTTAAATCTTATTCGGCAAAAACAGAATGATTCACAATGGATGGCAGAAAAAAATAATGGTCATTGTAGTACAGAACTCCTCATGAAGCACTTTTTGCATATTTATGAGAACTAACTAACTTCGTTCATCTCACGAAACCCTATTCGTTCCTGCTCTCAGTCTGTGTGCCTGTCTGTCACAGAGTCCGTACACAAAAACTATATAAGTCACAGAGTTCAAATTTTGTGTACTTACAGCTGAATACGGGTTGTCACACAACAAATCATAAAATTTTGAAAAAGATTATTATTTTTAATATCATCAGTTCATTTTTTTCTGGCTTTTTTTCTTCTAATTGTTGCTCGCAAGTTTAATTTATAATAATTAAATTGCTATGTTTTTGAAAAAAATAGTCATTTTATAGATGAAATATAAACTTTTTTCCCTCTTTCCACAGCTACAAGTACATCAACGTTATTTGGTTTTGCTGTCACTGGCTAGCGATGTCTAATTCGTGTTACAATCCTTTCATTTATGCCATCTACAATGTGAGTAGCAAGATCTTTTCAACTTCCTTGAAAAGTGTCGTAATTTGTTGTTTAATATTTATGTATAATTTATTTTAACTTACATTTCAGTTTGTATGTGGGAATCAAATTTTATTACTCATTTTTCAATCATTTCTTGTTGACATAGGACTTTGAAATTTGGAGTATATTTATATTCCTCTGGAGGAGACTCCGTGGCCTGAGTGGTCAAGATACCACGCCGCTAATCTATGTCGATCGTGAGGATTCTAAAGCTATAAAATTCCACGCATTAGTTCTTGAATTAGAACTATTTTGGAATTGGGAAAAATGCAACATAAAAGTGCCACCTATTGGGAGATTTACACCAAAACATAATCAGCAATAATATTTATAAAGATATCTGAATCTGAAGTTTGATGAAAATTCTTACATTAGTTCTAGAGATAGAGCTATTGCGGAAATTCAGAAAAATCCAGCATAGCAGGGCCACCTGTTGATGATTGACACTAAAACATAAACATAACCATTTCACACCAAGGATTAACTGAATCTGAAGTTTGATGAAAATCCGTTCATAATTCTTGAGATACAGCTATTGTAGAAACCGTGAACAATGCATCTTAGCAGTGCCACTTAAAGAGCGATTTACGCCAAAAGCTAATCAATATTAATTTATGTCAGGGATTACCTGAATATAATATTTTATTATAATTCGTGAATTCGTTCTTGAGATACAGCTGTTGTGTATATCGTAAAAAAATTCAGCTTAGCAGTGCGACCTTTTGAGCGATTTACACCAAAAACTAATCAGCATTACTTTATATTAGGGACTAGCTTAATATAATTTTTTATTAAATTCTCTGCATTAATTCTGGAGATAGAGCGCCACAAAAGTGCTGCCATCTTTTAAGGAAATTCTGATCTTTTTAAATATCATTAATATTTATCGGATCGAAATACTTTAATGTATAATACATTGCTTACATAATGGGATTTTAGCAGCATTATCTTCCCTCGAACACATGAGTCCGTGATTAACTATCTATTAAACTGAACATTATTAAAGGATCCTTTACTTGACATTGCAATCATTCATCCATAAAGCGACAATAGAATTTATTTCTAATAATATTCTTATAATCGAACAAACTAACTGGGATTATTTGTTGAGATGAGTTTGTAAGAAATTCTCTTCTAATCGATTGTTGTTCTATAGGAACTCAAGTAAATTGATCAATTTTCATTAATCGGAATCGTCCTAATGAAAAAAGATTTAAGGAATTGCGTTGAAATGACAAAAAATCAAACATGCAAGAAATAATATTAGTAATTTCGTTTTTCTGTAGGAAAAATTCTACTTCAATAAGCTGTTATCAATTGTAATTATTCTTTTAATATTTTCAGCTCACACACACACACACACATATTTACACACACACACACAAAAAAAAAAAAAACTATTCATTGGGAGCCAACACAATACTTACCCATCATAGATGTTAATAACATAATCTATGCAAATAAAACATGTGTATACTATTTATAAAATGCATTGCAATTCCAAAACAAAATTTAAACGTATATTTAATTATTTTTAATATACATAGTAATGCTCTATTAATGAATTGCTAATGAACCAATTTTGACAAATTATATAAAACGCCAAACTACTCAAGTAGTAACGAATTGCGAAAAAAAAACCCATCCTTATAATTCCAAAAGTAATAATCACATTAACTAACAATTTACTTCGTCGTATTAAGCGTCTCATTTCCATTTAAAATATATCTTTGAATTGAAATTTGAATGAAATACAGGGTCATGAAAAATCGAAGAATGTGGAAACAGGATTACAAATATCTCGGCAACTAATAAACCAATCAATTTTGTTCTTTATGCTAAATTTGTATCATTTTATTGCCTTTTACGTTCATTCCTTGAAATAAATAAATTCGAAAATATACCTTTCATCAGTACGAATTACTCGAGTTTCCGAAAAAAATAGTTCCGGATAATCGAGGTTACTCATATTAAATAGGCTTCGTCACATACTAAGTACATTAAAAATTTCATGTCTCTATCTCAATTTGTTCGGGAGATAGAGCGTTTACAGACACAGACACACAGACGGACGGAGGTAATTTTTTTTTTCTGAAACCATGTTTTTCGGAATATCCAGTATGTTAAACGTGTAAATCCGTCAAAAAAATTTTTCGATTTACAAAACGATTGCGAGACTTACCCTATACTAACGTATGATAGATAAGTAAAAACTGAGGAAAAACAATAATGAAAAATTTATTCCCGTATTAGCCAATTTTGTTTACATGCAAAATCTGTGACTGTTAACGCTTTTGAGTTTTTAAATTATTTTTATTTTGAATGTTGGGAGATAGCATTTTAGATTTATTTTTAAGATCATTCAAAGAGGTAAGCAAAAAGTAAGCACTCAAATATTTCACGCGAATGATGACAATATTATCAATACTACACAGCAAACGAATTTTCCTACCAGATTATTAAATAACAAACTTGATATGACCCTGTAAATAAATAATAAATGCTTTGCACCCATATTCTGCAAAAAAAAAAAAAAAAAAAAACATGTTGCAGTTAACTTTATGAATGCAAGTCAACTGCATTGTTTTGAAGTGTTGTAGCAACTTCAAAATGTCCTTTAAATGATTTTTACCCATTGGCCGTAATGTAAGGAACATTTTGGACTTTCTTACCGTGTGTCCTGAAAAGGACTGAACGATTTTAAAATTCAATAGCTTGAAAACTTTTTCAGGTATTTAAAAAACTCTTGCAGGAGAGTTATGTAAAAGGTTAAATGTTTTTTTCTCTGTGATTCTGGATTTTAGTTCGAATTACAAAAAATAGATATCGCTGAGAGCGTTGAGAGATGATGATCTGTTGAACCGGAAACTGACGTCACTTGCAAGGAAGGTCTCCATACGGGCATATTCCGAAAAATCTGAAAAAAATACAGAATGTTCTTCTCGTGTGGATATATACGTTTATAAAAAAATTTCGGCGGAACCTCCATTCAGTACCTTTAAAAAAATAAGGAAAATTTCGTTATTTGGTGATTTATCGCCGGTTGGCGAAGGAATGTAATTTCAAAAAATACTTTACGTCAAATACACTTCAAGAAATAAAAAAGTTTCATGTTGAACTTGTTTTGATAAATTTAATTTAAATAACTTTAATTTTGTAAGTTTTAGTTTATTTTAAGTATAATTTTGTTATATCAATATTTATATGTACTTATATTCAAATTTAATCATTAAAATTTGAGATTTAAAACGAAATTCATAATTTAAATTAGTTAAATTTGTTTCAAGCTCAAAGTCCAATTGAGAATTGTCGATTCGATTTTGTTGCTATGGAAACATCTTTCTTTTATTTTTGAATACGCTTAAATGTATCAAAATAATTTTTCTCAATATGATTTTTTTTTTTTTTAATGAAAACTTATTTTTGAGTGATTAATTAAACTGCTATTTCAACAAGTAATATATATATGTAATACAAGATGTATATAAACGTGTATAATATGTTAAAGTCTCTCATTGTTTATGTTTAAATTCATTAAATACCACTTACACGCATTCTAAATATCCAACAGTTTTGAATTGCATTATAATCGTTTGCTTTTGGCGAGGAAAAGAGCTGCTCGCCAAATCGAGTGACTCTTTCGTCTTTTCACGCCAAATATGCGAAAATATTTTATTTTTTTACAGAGTTTCTTAAGTGATTCCGCCGCTAATTTTGACTGATCCTTTATTACATACATAAGTACTTTAATTAGTATTTTTTTCATAAAATTCTGAGTATGCCCAGTATGGAGACTTTCCTTGTTAGTACTGATGCCAATTTAGAAGATTTCGGGTATGGAGTGGGTCTCGTTGGAAAATGCACTTTTGCTTTTATTTCCGATTTTGAATGAATCCATATAATTTTGATTTTGTTGTCGTCAGCGTAATAATAGAGAAAAATATTGTTTCCATGGGAACAACTTCTCTTAAATCGAAATGCGTTAAACAACAACATTCGAAATACCGTCTTTTATATATTTATTTATTTTTAACATTCCAAGAATATTAGAATTTTTCAAATAGGGTACCTTATTCACCTAATTATTTATTTGGGTATCTTTTAAACTTTATTTAAGTCACCCAGGCATGTTCGGTTTTGTATATGAAGTATGTGAGATTAACAATTCATTTACAGATGCAGCCAAAAGATTCCATTGCATCATGACCTGAGGGGGGGGGGGGGGGGAGGATCGTTTGCATGATATATCAATGAGTCCGGGAGACGGCATAGACAATCACCTCATTGAATTCATGGCTGAAATTCCAGAACTAATTAAAACTTGATTGGCATATTAAAACGCAATCGGTCTGAAAAGTCCTATTTTGAGGGAAAACACCTGAAAACCCAATTTTAGCGATGGCTAAAATAGATTGTGCTTTTTTCTGCTCACAGTCCTTCATGTTTTCATACTTCGTGCGCAGAAAAAGACAATGGCAAATCTATGAGTCAACAACTAATATCGGCTTTTCAGGTGTTTTCCATTAGATATGACTTGGCAGACCGATTGCGCTTTAATATTCATATTGAGTTTTAACTAATTCTGGAATTTCAGCCATGAACTTAATGAGGTGCTACCTTCTCCCAATCTTAAATCATGATCAGATGCTTTATACTTTTTTTTCGATATGAAATATAATTAGCGCAATCGCACTGTTGAGACTATAATTGTCACTGTATATTTAGAATGTAAAAGTGAAAATGATTCATTTTTTTTTATTTTCAGGAACGATTCAATACCGAATTCAAGAAAAAATGCAGGTGTTGTTTGTCCATCGTTAGTCAATCCTCAGCTAGTGAAAAAACACTGGATACGTCATTATCTTCACGGTACGGCTGACTAACCGCCCGAAATTCGCCAAGGAGACAATCTTTAAAGAAGCAGAAGAATCGTCGAAGCGCAATCGAACAGCTTCATGTCAGCGACGAGGCCTACGTCTAAAATTGTAGCTTTTCTCGAGTGCTGTTTTTTTTTATTATTATTATTATTAAAGGCCATATGGCATGGAGCCTTGTTCTTCTTCTGATATGAAATGTTTCCTAAATTTCGATGCTAATTTAAAAAAAAAAGTATTGTCACTCTTCATTAAAGGATATATTGGTGTTGTGATCTTAGACGCATGAAAAAAGTTGAAGTGATCATTTTTGGGGAAAAAAATGTGTTACAAATTTCAGTCTCTGCATTATACTAAAGACAGTAAATTCTCTGAACAATGTAACACAGAACAATGTTTGTGTTGTAATCTCACATGTCTTCAACATTTCAAGGAGCCTTGTTGTTCTTGTGATCTGAAATGTTTTCTAAATTTCGATGCTAATATTAAAAAAAATATTGTCCCTCTTCACTAAAGGATGTATTGGTGTTGTGATCTTAGACGCCTGAAAAAAATGCAAGTGCTCATTTTTGAGGAGAATTTTTGTGTTACAAATTTCAGTCTCTCTATTAGACTAAAGACAGTAAATTCTCAGAACAATGTTGGTGCTGTAACCTCACATGTCTTCAACATTTCAGTGCTCATTTTCAGACAAAAAGAAATTATTAATTTCATTCTCTGGGCAGTTGCACTTCACAGAGTATTGTCGCTGTTGTGATCTTATATGCTTTCAACGTCTCAATGCTAATTATCGGTTAAAAAATGCAATCTTGATTTATTTATCTATACTAAAGATTATACCACACAGAAGAGTGTTGATATTGTGATCTCACATGCCTTGAAAACTTCAGTGTTCATTTTCAAGGGAAACAAAATACTAATTACTAATTAAATTCTCTATTCCAAAAGCTGTACCAGGGTTCGTACGCTTCAAAGATTTGTAAGGCAAGAATTTTTATAATGCAATTTGTCTTATTTAATGAAAAAAATTCTATCTTTACATGTAGTGACCTCAACAAATTTTGTAGTAGGGTCCGGAGCAGTGTTCTCGCTGACATTTGACCAACATTAGTAATTTGGCTAATTAAAAATAAAAAAAACATTCCCGAAATGAAAAAAATATTAGCCAAATAGATTCCCCGTGTAGCACTAAAAAATTATCTTTAATCCTTTAATGTACCCATTTTTTTTCTTAAGATGTTCTAAAATAACCCAAGCTTTTATAACTGCGACAACGATTGTTATTAATCCAAATTCAACTATCCGTTATATGTTAAAATATATTATTATACAAATATAATAAAAAAATATTAAACACACACACGAAAAAACGAAAAAAAAAAAGAAAGAAAAAGCAAAAACTGAGCACTAGCAATTTGGCGAATCTAATAACTTGTTTACTTGCCAAATGAAGAATTTAGTCGCAATCTGGAGCAATGGCGAGCGACAGTGAGAACACTGGTCAGGAGGGATAACTATGAGCACTTTGTGCATTTTCAACGCTGTTATTATTATTTTTTTTTACTTTTATCTATTTGGAAAAGTGATATTTTTAGTACATAGGAAGTAACTTTGATCCTTTAAGAACACCTCTTTAAAGTTTAAATTCTCATAGCTCCTTTTATTCTCCTTACTTTAATCTCCAAGAATTTTTTTTTTTCTTTTAAGTGAAAAGAGTGGTTATAATTATCCCATCAAAATCTCACAATCACAAAAGTTTGGGGGTAATTAAGAATACTAGTGTGGAAATTATGACCACTATATTTTCTCTTTATACTTCCCTATACGCATTTGTTTTCGGTAATTGTGATTATTAGAACTCCAAACTGACAAATTATTTTATGATAGATTTGGTAGACTTTGAAATTGCCATTCGGATATAAAAAATGTTTTAGACTAATGATAATGAATATCTAAAACGACAAATACATTATAAGATCAATATCTAAGCATGTAACAAAATTTTACCGATAGTTTTCTCCAATATGGCAATTGTGGAGGGGGTCACAATTACCTCCTGATCCTAATTTTCCCACCTGACGCTACAAAAACAAGTAATATTCCCTGAATTCCTTTATGCGTACGAACGCAGTGTATTTCACAGAGCAGCACTCACTGGTGTTCTAATATCATATTATTTCGAAATTGCAATGCAAAATATCGGCTAAAAAAGTAATTTTAATTTATATATCTATACTAAAAATTATAGTAAATAAAGTAGTGTTGGTGTTCTGATTTCATAGTCTTTTAAAAATTCAGTGCTAAATATCGGCTAATAAAAGTAATTTTAATTTAACTCTCTATTCTAAAAGGATTACTTCAGAGAGTATTGTAGAGGTTTTCTTCTTATGGGGGAGCCTTCAAAAAATCAATGAATAATTGAGAAAAACTAATCTGTTATTATTGCATTTGTTTAACTCAATCAAACTGATTAGTAAAGTTATCATACGATTTAAATATTTCCAAATGAGCGAAAAATTGCCCAGGCTGGGAATCGAACCCAGATACTTTGCTTACAAGGCTAATGCTTTACCGTTTAAGCTAACTGGGCATTTATCTGAGCGAAAAATGCTCACCAGTTGTCGTGCCAGTTAGCTTAAAAGTGTGTAATGATTCCCTATCGTATAATATACTGGGTTTATGGTTTAACATCCTGAAAATAGATCCTTACAATTTGAGAAAGTGACGTAATAAAATTAATGGTACAACAATTAAATATTTCTTTTTACCGTTCATCTAAAATACTACTAATTTAATCTTCAAGCCACGAGTCTCGTTCATTTTCAAAACGGAATAATGTATTTGTATAAATAAAGAAAATATTCTCTGAGGAAGAGCCCGATTAAAGGTTTGAAAGTACTAAGATGTTTTTAAATAAAATTAACTATTAACATCTATATTTGATTAATTTAATCGCCTTTTAATTAAACCTGAATATATTAAAATTCAGATTATATATATTGTGGGATATATATGTTTTGTCAAAAACTTTTCTCGGAAACTACTTGGTGTTATATTTATGAACTAGCTGACCCGCCCGGCGTTGCCCGGGTCCGTATTAACAATATTAAACGAACTTGAAATTTGTATGATTTTATCAATAACTGGAAGCATGCAGAAATGCATTGTCTGAAATACGTCGCAGCTGACTTTGTGAAAAATCGGTTTTAAAAACAACAACTAATATTAAGCTCTAGAAATACTTAAAATGAGCAATGAGAAACACGGGAGGGAACATGTATCCAACGATTGCGTTAGTTTCGTGTTAAAGTGTTGATATTTACCCGTAAAAATCACTGTTAAATCACGTAACTAATTATTTTTTTCGCATAGAAATCCCAAGTGAAAAATTTTGAATTTCAAACTAATTATATCATTCTTAAATCCGACTATACCGTGAATGAATCGATACGCGATGATAAAAGATTGGTATATAGTATTATAATTTCAGAGCCATTTAACAAAAGTGTATATTTTTAATCAAAGCATGCGTAATGTTGACTCTGTGGACAAATTCCTAACCGTAAACTTTTGTACCATAACCATAATCTGTCTGTAACCTAACTGCGACTTAACATTACCCTACCGTAACTTAAATATAACATAAATGTAACCTAGCCGTCACTTTGAAATATCAATATAGAAGCCTCATTTAAGATTTTGCTTGAAAAGTTAACATTCTTTCGTTAATGTCTTAAAATCGTCTGCACTCTGAAATCTATATTTTAGACTAATATTTGTTATTTAAGTTTTCGCGCATGATTTTAAAAGAATGTTTTCATAAATATATTTTATATATTGACATAGAGTTATTAATATGTTGTTAAATTAAAAACATATTTTCATCTACGTTATAAAGTATTAAAAAGTTCTGAAAAAAAAAGAAAGCTTTTAGTAATACAATTTTTAGTTCAAATCAAATGTTTTCAATATTTTATTTAATTTTATTTTGACATTTAAATTATTTCGAATTTATCAATTTCAATTATTTTAAAAGCAAACATTTTTTAAAAATAAATAATATAATAGAAAAAAGACCATTTTAAAAAATTACTATTTCTTCATAAAATACGCTTCAGCTGTTATTCAATTCTTTCAATTCGTCTTATTAATACAAAATCCCTTCCACATGCTTTTGTTTGGGACATTAATATTTGAGCGATAAATGGTTTAATATTGCAACTCTTTTTTCGGTTTACTTCACCACCACCTATCTTTTTCCTCCATGGTTTGCAACCGCTGTGATAAAAAATCATTATTTAAACTGACAGTTTGCCAGTCTATGAATTTTAAAGGTCTGTTCCAGCTTTTTAAATTATTTATGCGAAAATTTTATGCAACCAACCAACCATAACTAAATGAAGAGAAAAAAAAGAAGAAAAAAGGCGATTTTTTATGAGAGTGATCTTTGGAATTTAATTAATTACTCAGTTAATAAATAGAATTTCGAAATTCTGAAGCTCAGGTGCATCAGGAGAGATATTGGGCTACTCTCATAAAAATTTTGAGCTTCGTACGTCCCATAGATTTTGCTAGCCATCGCAGACACACACACACACACACACACACACACACACACACGCAGACAGAGCGATTTGTTATTTTATTAGTATAGATAGACCACTAAATTCAATGTATTAAAGTATGTTATTCAATGTATACGGAGTCAGATATATGCTCCGTATACTATATATGCTCAGTGTTTGTATCATATTTTTTGCATTTCTCTTCAGACATATTTAAATTAAAACATGCTTATTGATGTCATGGTTATAACATCATTTAATCAATGATTAATCCATTAAACTATTGGAAGCAAAAGCAGAAAGATTGTATGGGAAATCTGCTCAATTATAGTCTTGACATAAAAGTGTTTTCTTTCCTGTATCATGACTCAGTGGTCAGGCGCCATAAAAGAGATAAGGGGTCATCCATAAATGATGTCACACGTTTTCCCCTCATTTTTGACCCCCCCCATTTGTCACAAAGTGTCACACTTCACTTTACCCGCTCCCCCCCCCCCTCTTGTCACATATCACGTTACATTACGTAAGCAGATTACTTGCAAGTTCAGAAACAAAGCACTACGTTTTAGATCACATTTCCAATTTTTTTTTTCAATTTTAACTATGTGTTTTAATGACATCTGCTAGCTGAACAATAAAAATTATTTGTATTTTGCATAAAATAACGTTTACAAAAAAAAAAAAAAAAATAAATAAATAAATAAATAAAAATAAAAAAAAAGAATAGTAATAAAATATTAATATGAAAGAGCAACTGAAAAGAGTAGTATTTTGGAATTTAAAATAGAATTTAACATATTTGGCTTTAAATCTTATTTTTATGAACTCAAAATATTTTCATTTTAAAATAACTTCATGATTTAATCTACTGAATTTTAATGTTTTTATTTACCAAAATGTGTGATGTCACATTTCTTCTTACCCCCCTTCCACCCCCTTGTCACAAACTGTCACAATTTCATGAAATCCCCTCCCCCCCTCCTTCAAGCGTGACATCATTTAAGAATGGCCCCTAACTGAATATCGTGAAGAGAAAAGTGTCTGAAAAATCTACTGTAAATATTTCAAAAAATAATTTTCTGAAAATTTGATGTAAACATAGCTGTATTTAATAAAAAGAGAGAAAAATGTTGTCTTTTTTTTTTTTCTCATTACATAAAGGTAACATAATTTAGATTGTTTTGCTTGTGTTTATTTACAGTCCCTTACCATAACATCTAATCCATATTCAACTACATAAGTTGACAGTACTGAAATAAGCTATCAAACTTCGGTTTAAACCACTTAAAAATAAAAAATATTAACCGAAACAAAAACGTATTAGAAGTTTACGAGCAAATAAACAGAAAGCTCTAAAGCTTAATTTGAGCATTTCTCAGTAATTATAACAACTAAGTGTTATAAAATACTTCATTTAAAAAAAAACATAAATTATAGAATATATGCTATCTATATAATAGATTCTCTCTCTCTCTATATATATATACAGTGAGCAAATTTGATACACTATTCTCTTAATTATTCATTTCTTTAAATGAGAAGAAAATAAAAATAACTACAAATTTTCTTTAAACAGTAATAGGGCCATTCCATGAAAAGAGGTAAATTGATAGTCATTTTTAAAAATTTGTTTAAATAAATATTTTTGGTATTTAGTGATTAGTAACATGTCAAATTTTATGTTTTGAGTAAGAATGTAAAGTTTATCTTTTGTGGATTGGCAACACAACAGTTTAAATATGGCGTCCATGTGCAAGCAAGTATGTTGCGTTTTACAATACATTTTGAGTGAGTTTTTTTAGTAAAGAAAATCCAGTGAAACTTTTGAAATCAACATTTTACGTAAGTTTAATATTCATTGTTTATATTTCACTTAACTGAAATATATAAGATAATTTCAAATAATTATTACAGCTCACAAAAAGAACTTTGTTTCTGTGTCCCACACGTGACACAAAACATGAACTTTTTCACTTAGCAGGAAAAAGGAACGCATTTATTTTGTTTAATTGGCATTTCTAAAGCAGTTTAGTGTAGTACACTTATCCTATGCTAGTTAAAAATTTGGATCAAATTTTTAATTGGAGAAAAATATCAAAACAAAGTTGTCCCGCACGTGACATCTTAAGAGCAGGACGATTATTTTTGTTTTCTGAATGTTAATTAAAGATTTATTCTAGCATAGTTTTAGCAGTTTAATGATTATTTTCTCCTAAGAACTTATTCTATATAACTAAAACGAATTTAAGATTTTTTTTTTTAATGATAGTTCCATTTTTTTTCTTTTTTTGTGATGCTAATATTTTTTATTTCCATTTTTTTATAAATTTATTTTAATAAAATTTGAACATTTTGATGGTTATTTTTATTTTAAGAACATATTGTTTTCCAGCAAGAATTGATCTATTTAATTTATAGGGATTTTTTCTATACAATAAGAAGAGTCGTGTGTTTAAGAACTTGTTATTATTCTACAGAAAAAAATAATAAAACTTCTTATCTATATTCTGTTTTTCTAAGTTTAATTCTATTTTAAGTTCAATTTTTCTATGAAATTAAGTACATTTAGACAAAAGCGTTTATAATTGATAAAGTTTGTTATTTATTTATCTGAAGTGGAAAGATCTAAGTCTACCAGTGCTAGAAGAATGAAAAGGATGAGAGAGAAAATGTCATTAGAAAATCCTAATTTCCAAAAAGAAGAAAATAAAAGGATCAGAAACAGCAGTTTCTTTTAAGATGGGTGAATGGGTAGTTGTAAAATATGAGGGCATTAATTATCCTGGTGAAATTACAAGCACCCATCATGATAGTGTTGACGTGTCTGTCATGATAAAAGGTGGTAAATTCTACAAGTGGCCACAGTATCCAGATTAAATTCTATATTCATTTAAAGATGTAGTAAAAAAGATATCAACCCCCACTGTAGCTAATAAAAGAGGTTTTTTCAAATTTCTAGAATAATTTTGAATTTTTGTTTATACATTTACTTTATTTTATGTTTAAAAATGTCAATTTGAACATTTACTTTGTACAAAAACAAAGTTAAAATAAATATTTTTGTATTGTAAAATGTATAACATGCATTTTCTTTTTTGCATTCCTTTATTTTCTGATTTTTGAAAAGGCTACTTGAATGATATTTGCAAATGTCCCACACGTGACAACCGTGTCCCGCACGTGACACTATACGTTATATATTTTTTTAGTAATTTAAAAATTTATTTTTCAAATAAGAATGCTTATTTCATGAACATTAGACCTTTAGCCTCTAATACATATTTTTTGTTTTGAAATTGCAAAATTAGTAGAGCAGAAATGTTATCTGGATCATACAGCAAATTACAAGTGGTTGACTTCAGTTGTCCTGCACGTGACGCATGCAAATTAATTAATAACTAAATCAGTAAACCATTTTGGAAAAATCTGTCCCTGCCTGAGATATTGTTATATCAAATATAAACTTACAAAAATATGTTTATTCTTATTTCTGAAAAATCTTAAACCCTTTAACACAATTTTGGTGGAATTATGGTGTCTGATTGTCCCGCACGTGACAGTGGAATGGCCCAATATTACACATTTTAAAAAATAAATTAATATTTTCCCATATCTAAAAAGTATTTTCACACAAAGCATTGACTGTTAAAAAAGGCATTAAATGTGAACATTATGCAAATGTTTAGCATATCAGTTCCGCAATACATTAGCCCCGTACTTTAAAATCACGTAACATATTAATTGGAGCAGGGATTCTGGGGAGTTTTTGTTCTAATGGCGCCGAAAACGTGTGAACTGTCAGTTGCTACCCGTGAGAAAACTATATTTCTTTACAATTCTGGATTAAGTTACCTAGGAATAGGTAAAAAATTAAATCTAAATTTTTCTAGTGTTCGTTATGTAATTAAGAAGAAAAAAGAAACTGATTCGACAATAAATAAGCCGCGAACTGGGCGTCCAAGAAAGCTAAATACCAGGCAAAGGAGAGCCATCATAAAAGAATCTTCAAATAACTCTTTTCTAAGTGCTCGAGAATTGGCTATTGATGTCGCTTTAACGTCGCGTCGGGAAGAATAGTAAAGCTCCTATATAGGCTCCTATATAGTTATAGGAGCCCTAAGTAGTTACACCACAATCAATTAGAAATATTCTTCATGATGAAAATATTCGAGGAAGAGCCCCTCGAAAAAACCCATTTATTAGTGAAACAAATAGAGGGAAAAGACTTGAATTTGCAAAAGTTTATGTCAGCAAACCACTAGAGTTTTGGAAAAATGTTATTTTTTCCGATGAAAACAAGCTCAATATTTTTGGCTCAGGTGGTATGAAAACTGTATGGCGAAAGTCAAATACTTGTCTTCAAATTAAAAACTTGAAACCAACTGTAAAACATGGCGGTGGTCATGTAATGATTTGGGGATGCATGTCTTTTAACGGAGTTGGCGAAATGACCTTTATGGAAGGCAATATGAATGATAAACAATATATTAATATATTGCAAGATCATTTATCTAATAGTGCTCTGAAATTAGGAATTCCTAATTCATACAATTTCCAACAGGATAACGATCCGAAACACTTTGCATACATTACGAGCTTATGGTTGCTTTATAATGTAAAAAATCAATTGCAAACGCCACCACAATCTCCAGACCTCAATCCGATTGAAAATTTATGGCATATTTTGGATGTGAAAATAAGGAAAAAGATAATTTCTATCAAATCGGAACCTAAGCAAGCTCTTAGGGGAGAATGGCTACAAATCAGTAGTGAAACATGTCACAAATTAATAGAATCAATGCTCAGACGATTACAAGCTGTAATTGAAGCAAAAGGCATGCATACTAAATATTAGCACTGTTTTTAACTATAAATAATTCCTCCAGTTCTATTTTTATTGCTAGTGTGCAAATATTTCTTTGGTTGTACAAATGCTACTTTTTTATGTTTTCATATTTTAAATATAATTATTAAGTCGGTTATTAAATATGTTTAATTTTTTTGTAAAAGTGTTGGTAATTTTAATTCTTAGTTGCTTTTTATTTATTTATACATATGCTACAACAAATTTACCTAATGTTCAAATACTTTTTTTGCTCACAGTTTATGCATTGTAATAGTACAAGGGCTGGTAACACAAAACCCCAAAGTATCAAGCGCCAAAAAAAAAAAAAAAAAAAAAAAAAAAAAAAAAAAAAAAAAAAAAAAAAAATTGTTTTATATTATGGAAGAGTAGAAATAAGGGAATCTAATGATCCATGTCTGCCGGGAGTGAAGTGGTGGATAAGTTAAAAATACCACCAGTGGTTGACTCGTAGGTTCATCATTGTGTTTGTCTTATAACCATATATATGAAAACATGGAAGACTGGGAGCAGGAAAACACAATGCTAAACCTACGAGTCAACTACTATTAGTATTAATTTTTGGCTTATGCACCACTTCACTCCCGGCAGATATGGATAATTAGATTCCCTTACTTTTCTTCTTGTGCTGGATAACTTAAGTTTTTGTGCTACCACCTTTTGGACTGTGCAAGCTATTACCTAATGCATTGCAAATTTTATTTTGAATAGCACTATTTTTTGTAGCGAAATATTCGCCATATTTACTTGTAGAAATTATTTAAATCAGACGAATAATGATGTACAAAAATAGTAGTATTTAAAATAAAATTTTAGTATTTTCATCGCCAGCTTGATCTTGAGGTATGTTTGCAAATTATGAAGCTAAAACATTCAGAGCACAAAAGCATATGAGTAGATTGAATTAAAATGAAGAATACGATGCTCTATTTTTTTAAACATACTGGAAGTGTAACCTTGTTTTAGTCAGAACATTCGTAGAACAAAAAAAGTAAACATCCCCTACTAACTCTGCAACTAGTTGTAATGTAAGTAAGTTACTGGTCCAAAATAATGGAAGTAAAGTCCACTTTTAAATGTAGACAAAGTATGGTTAAGGAACCTCTATATATCAAAATCAGACCAATTCTGTTTTTTATTTCAATAGTAACATCCAATTTCGACATCATATTTGAAATCTTCGTTTCAAACTATGCCTAGAAAAGAAATTTCAAGTCATAACGTCAAATTTTCAACAAGTTTCTTCAAGTCAAATTTTCAGTCAAAAGCGATAAATTTTTGAACTATAAACAATCAAAATTTTGGACTTCTTCCATAAAATTACACTTTCATATTTTTGTTAATCTTGTGCCGTCTGAAATTAAAATCCTACCGTGGTAATTTTTTCTGGTCAAAGTACTAATAAATCCAAACATAAATACGTTGAATTTGCAATTTTAAAAATTTTATTATAAAAATTGTAAATTATGAAATAAATATTCGAAAAAAAAATGAATTTCTACCTTCTATTTTAATTTTCAACTCTAAATTAAAAAAAAAAACTTTAAAGAGTACCGAGTCTTTTTAAATATCTAGAACTGCGCCAACATATTTTATTTTTCGTTGATATACAGGGTGTTTAAAAAATGACCGGTATGTTTGAAAAATCAATAAAAACTAAACGGGCAGCGATAGAAATACACCGTTTGTTGGGAGATTCAATTCACATTGAAATAAAACAGTGCAAGATACAGGATGTTTCAAAAATGACCGGTATATTTGAAAAATCCATAAAAATTAAACGGGCAGCGATAGAAATGCGCACTGTTTGTTGCAATATGCTTGAGACAACAGTAAATTTTCAGGCAGACAAGCTTTCGAAATTTGTTGTAGTTTTCAACAATAGATGGCGCTACACTCTGGAAAAATCTAACGTACGATATTTTCCATATATCCACTATGCACAGCAATAATATGGCGTAGTCTTTGAACGAAATTACCAAAAACCTTTATAAACGTGTCATGCTGGATGGTTTCATATGCAGAAGAGATGTATTGCTTCAGTTTCAGTTTTTCAATTGTTTCTGGAATGTTGTGGTACACCTGGTCTTTCAAGCCAAAAATCCTGCGTTCTCAGGAATAAACCATTTTTTCACAGCAAACTAGTAATCTGTGAGCATCACACAACTACAGCAGAAAGACGACTTACAGAATGGCAAACTCACAGACTGCGTTTTCTTCTATAGTTTTCAAATCGCTAGCAGCGCTATCCGTTGTTGAAAATTGTAACTATTTTCAAAAGTTTGTCTGCCTGAAAATTTACTGTTGTCCCAAGCATATTGCAACAAACAGTGCATTTCTATCGCTGCCCGTTTAGTTTTTATGGATTTTTCAAATATACCGGTCATTTTTGAAACATCCTGTATCTTGCACTGTTTTATTTCAATGTGAATTGAATCTTTTACTTCTTTTTTTTTAATCGGTTACTATGAGGCCACGACTTTATTAAAAGTCTTGCTCATTTTGTGAAAAAAGCCCCTTATTTTTTCGCATGGGTACGAATACAGGATTACCGATTTACTCTATTGCATTTTTATTCTTTATCGGAGAATATAAAAATATTATTACAAAATCGTCTTTTTCTAATGATGGCTTTTATTCTATTATTTATTATGCGTAAAAGCATACGTTTTTTCCTCAATACATATTTAATTAATGAATCATAAACTTATTACAACGTATTATTATTACTATAAAAGTTTTTGATTAATTATTCGATACGAGGAAAATTGATAAGTATAATTTTTTATAGAATAACTAGGAGAACTCGTCGCTGTTTATTATATATATAGTATACTCCAATTAATTTATTAATTAGATATCTGAGAGAGATAATACCTGAATTGCACTCAAATTAGGCTCGAAAAAGCAAAGAGTATATTTCATGGTAATATTTCATATTAATTTGATCGATGTTAGGAAATAATTATCTGTAGATATTCGCATTGAAAAAATGTTGATAAAGCTGACTACTAGATTTCATTAATGAAAAGTGTTTTATATCATTCATTTTTCCACATTTAGCTTTCTTTTCATCGAGTTTATATTCTGATCAAACGGATCAGATTCTTTAATTTTAATTAATGGAAATTATAAAACGGATTAATGATTCTTTTAATTCGCACTGATTGACCACCCATGAAAAATTTTAGCTCTCTGATTTCATATTGTGTATTTGCTTGTATTGTTATTCTAATTACTTTTTTTTTCTATGAAGCTATAGTATTAGTTTTAAACCAATTTTCAGAATTTATAAATTTTCAGTCTTTATGAAGACGAAGTGGAACTCGTCGAAATTCGAAGAAAGAAAATGTTTCAGAAGAATTTGTCTCATTCATTTATAATGAATCGACAAAATTAGTCATAGTAAAAAATGCATCTTATATTGGTCAGTCTAACTCTCAAACAAATATGGCAGCACTAACGACAACCTGTTTGGCATTCCACTTGCTGCTGAAGATTCGGACATTGCCCACATTGATGGCGCATTCAAACTACTAACTTCCAATGATAATATTGTGTCTACTATGGCCTGGAAGGAACTCTCTGCTAACGTATCCTACCGCCTTCGCACTGGACATCGTAATTCAAATACTGCTCCTCCGGAAGTTACTCTTGACTCCCTAGCAGCTTTCCTATCTGGTAGGCAAATGCTAGGCCTCAATCCTTATTCTTCAATTTTTACTTTAGCTCGCCAGGCTTCGTCCCGATTGGGAGTAACCTGGTTCTTCAATAGGGACCGTACCATATCTCTAAGCACCAGACGTGGTGTCATAATCACAAACCGTTCCAAAGTCTTTCGTTCACTAAGAGAATCGTTTCGTGCCTCACGTTCCTATGCATTGAAATGTAAGCCTGACCAAGGAAAGACTCTTCCGTGTTTTGCTAAAGCGAAAGTAAGTGCCCACTACAATAGAACTGGAGATTTTATCCGATTTACCGACTGGCGTTTTATACACAAAGCAAGACTTAACCTTCTCACCCTTAACGCTGTTGGCCCCTTACAGAAGTACGACCCTACTAAAAACATTTCTTGCCGTCTTTGCAACTACAAATTTGAGGGGTTACCTCATGTGCTTTGCAACTGTAAAAAGAACATGGTAAAAATAACCAATCGCCACAATCAAATTGTTGAAAGATTACAGCGTGCTTCTTCCGGTTCTTGGACCGTTTTGAAAAAGAACCAACCCTTGGCTGGCTCATCACTTAGGCCTGACCTTGTGCTTATTAAAAACAACGATGTAATGATACTAGATGTGGCGGTGACCTTTGAAAATGGCCCACTGGCGTTTGATAAAATAAGAAATGAAAAATTAACCAAGTATGCTCCCCTTGCTGAAAAACTTAGGCATCAGTATAATGAAGTGACTGTCGAAGCTGTGGTGGTAGGTGCCTTGGGGAGTTGGGATCCTAGAAATGATAGAGTGTGTCATCGGCTATGCACCAGAAAATACACATCTCTAATGAGAAAACTCATTGTTGCAGATACTCTGCGTTCCTCTAGAGATATCTACTATCAACACATAAATCCGAATGCACCTCAATCTCAGCCCCCAAGGTACACTTCCTTTTTCAACCATATTGCCGATTCGCCGGCTCCTGCTTCTGCTGTAGATCCTTCTCAAGGGTCACTGCCCATTCTTTCTTCCCAGCCTTCCTCTGCTCATGGGAATGCGCTGCCTATTTCTGAACCATTGGCTATATCTCAGCAAGCTAGCTTTGACATTGATCTTTCTTGTCCTGCTTCACCAGCTGAGAACTGCCCTCCAGATCATCCTTTATGTGCTTCAGGCTCTCGCAATGATATGTGTGATAATTCTATATCTACTCTAACACATTCACTTGTTTCTCCTAGCCATCCTACAGACGGACTTCCTGTAGATGGGACTAGTGTTTCGCCTGTGGTACAATCCAATGCAGTTGAACATCCTGCTCCCTCTGTTTCTGATGGACCTTCGAGCCTAGTTGCTTAGGCATCAGTATTGAGGATCTGGATTTGTTTATATCAAGTCATCTATCCATCTGTACATATTCATTGCTTAATTTTTATTGTTATATTTCATTGTTCTAATATTTTATTGCATTTATCTTATTCTTATTTAATGTTTTATGCTTATTTTTGTACATTATTTATTTCTAAAATTAACTAAGTACTATAAAAGTCAATTGTCCAAATTATTAACATTTTTGTAAAGAAAAAGTGTTGTATTGTTTGTAAAGTAAGTTTGCAACAAAAACATTTAATTGATGAATAAAAACGAAATAAAACGGAAATTAACCGGATTTTATAACAGACAATATTTTTTAAAATGGATTGATTCTGTTGCCACAATTACATAATTGGCACTAAAAACTATAAAAAAAAATAATAGCTCAAAAATAAATGGAGATACAGTTTTCAAACAAACTGAATTTAAAAGTGTATTTTTTATCTATACAACGATGTAAAAACTTAAAATGTGTCATGTTTAGAAGTGTAAAATTTGCAGTAGCGAAAATTGCAAAACCAAAGCTGCATGGAAAAGTGTTGCTATTCGCAAAATGACACATGCGTTACGCACAGATACGTTTGGCCTTTATAATATAGATATATATCAACTTTTTTGAACATAAGTTAACGTATTAGGTTTGTAGCGCGATCATATGTAAATGCTAATTTCTGGAAATAAAAATGTGAGAAATAATGAAGTATCCTCAGGTTTTAGTTACGCATGAGTGCGTCTTTCTTTGTGAATTTGATGCTACAGAGGTCAAAAGATTCAAAATGTACTAAAAATGACCATTGATTCTGTGAATGCATAGTTCCATTACTAAAAGATTAAGTGGGGCTTTGGAAAGTTAAAATTATAAAAGAAAGAAAGAAATTTTACACCTGTATTGTATGTAAGAGTCATAGTTCTTTTACAGGGACACAAAAAAACATTACATTATGGTACGTGGGGGAAAATGTTTGCAGAGTATTTTAAGAGGATTACGCTATTTCAAATGCATTGAAACTGGTATACGCAAATCACTGAATTTTACTACAATATGATTACGTGAGAATAGGGTCATACAATAGGTCATTTACAGAGATACTCAAAATAAATTGGTTACAGAACTGCTTTTGAGTAATAATTGCCGGAAGGGCGTTTTAAAATAATTTTTTTTATGTTAATCATTTTATATAAATACTACACCTCGTATATAGGGCTGTTCAAAAGAATTCACGTACTAATCTCTTTATTAGCGTAAATTGCAGAAGAAGACTTTTTAACAGACGTAAATACAGGGTGTCAAAGAAATAATGAAACAAACTTTAAGGGGAGGTAGAGATCATCACAAGGATTCATATTTACATATCAACCCATGGTTGGAAACATTTTCCTAGCGCAGTAGTGGCGACATAAAACACATGAAAGAAAGGACACGAACAAGGAGAGAAAACATGTTTATTATTCTTAGTGCTGCAAAAGTACCGGGATAAAACTGGAAAGTTCTGAGGAACTGGTTGTACGCATGTTGCAGCTGCTGGGGAAGTTCACGACATTCATGGTGTTTTCTGTAGAAAATTATATCTTCTATGCACCGGAGATACACCTGCATGCATTAGGATCCCGGGGTCGTAATTTCAAACACCTACTTTGATAATGATCGGTGTTTTTTTAATATTATTTTTTTTTGTTCTAATGATAATAAATATATTATCTCTTCTTATTCGTGTCCTGTCCTTCTTCCGTTTTGTGTCATCACTACCACGCCAAGAAAACGTTTTCGACCATGGGTTGCTACGTAAATCTGAATCCTTGTGATGACCTCTATCTCTCCTTCAAGTTTGTCTCATTATTTCTGCGACACCCTGTATTTTTCTTAATTGAACTGAACTTCGGCAAGTATGTGGTTAATAGTTAGAAATCTATATACCATGCACATGGCTGCTGAAAGAGTTCGGATGATTTTCCGATTATAGATGGTGACAGCTGAAACTGAGTTTCAAATATGATTGCGTTTCCATATGGTTGAATTAGACATAATATTTTAACATATTAAATAGTGCTGTTTTGTTACATTATTCTTAAGGTGGTGGAAAGCATTTCATAATCTATGTTTCTTTCTTTTTTTATTGTCTAATGTTTTCTCTTATTTTAAACTAGTCGGATATGGCAATCCCAAAACTTTCTTCTATCTCATACATGTTAATACTTCAAAATTCGCTATTACAGTGAAAAAAATATATGATAATCTTCCATCCTGAAGATTCTAAAGGTATGGAATTCCGCGAGTTAACTCTTAAGATATGACTGGTTCTAAAATCATGCAAATCCTAAATAATGCAACATAGTAGCGCCACCTATTGGGTAATTTACGTTAAAATTTAATCAGCATCAACTTATGACAACACCTTACTGAATTTGATGAAAATCTATACATTAGTTTTTGAGACCGAGCTATTCCGAAAATCATACAAAATGCAACACAGTAGCACCACCTGTTCGGAAATATGCACCAAATTAGTGCGGAAATATAATCCGCACTAATTCACATCAAGGACTAAAGAATATCTATTTATTAATATTTGTTATCAATACATAAAAAAGTTTAAAATAATATCTTTGGTAGATTTTTAGAAAGAGTACTTTAATTCCTTCGAGACAGAAGTATTTTACGAAATTTTAAATGTTTTGTCACAGGTTTTTAGAAACAAATATATGTGCCTTATTAAATCGAGAACATGTTCAGATTAAATAAGGCAATTTTTACAGTTAAATTTTACTGGTGGAGATAAAGAAGGATTCTTAAGCCTTTTTGCGGCACGTATACGTGTCGCTCGTCCCCAAGGGGTTAATGTATACATGATAAGTATAGGAACTTCCAGCTGACATGAACATCAAGATTAAATTTCATAACTTTCCATGTATTATCATAACTTACATATTCATTAACTTTGTGAGGTAGACTATAAACATTTGTTGTTTTCGCCTTTCCTGGAAAATGTTACAAAAAAATAAATTGACTGGAGAATGCCAAAACAGGAAAAATATATTTATTCTCTCGGAGGAATATTGAACTGCTCCTACTTTTTTCATTTTAGGGATAAAATATTTGACAGCGAATCAAAATCTTTGAAATATCTATCGATAAATAATACTTCAGAGAACAGGAAGTGTTGCTGCATGACATTCGATAACGTCTTTAGAAAAAAAAAAAAAAAAAAAAAAAAAAAAAAAAAAAACTTATGAAAAGCTCAATTTTATTCACTGGAAATTTTCCATTACAGTAAAAATGTATGGTTCAGTGTGAAAAATGTTAATCTAAATAAGATAAATGCTTTAGGGAAAAAGGTTATTATTTATTACTTGTATTTTTGAGATAAAAAGGTTCCATTTTTCTTGGCCAATCATACGTATTTTTCTGTTGCTAACCAAAAACAATTTTATGATGGAATTCCGTTGGATTATATATAAACCATTTTCTCAATTTCTACAGAAATTGCATTGATCAAAGTAAAATAAAGGTAAATGAGTGATGTTAATGGATAAATTTTATCTTTCATATAAAAAATATTTCGCTGCTCTATTCGTCACTTTTTCTGCATAAAATATGTGGCAGCGAATAGAAAACTGCAAAGTATTTATCATCAAATAATATTTTTGAGATGAACAGAAATATTACCGTAATGTATCTGATAAATCAATTTAAACTTTTTTTCTTTTCCTTCCAAAGTTTCAGGTTGATTTCTTTATAAACAGTCCATAGAAAAGAACTTATTTTATAGAAAGTAACCCAGGATTATTGAGACAAACGTTAAGGGGAAGTGAGGGTCATCAAAAGGATTCAGATTCACATATTAACCCATGGTCGGAAATGTTTTCCTGAAGCAGTAGTGACGACACAAATATAATTCTAAAGATTTAATGTATTTTTAATTCATTGAAGAATGATTAATACTCTCAAGGATTACGTTTATAATTGTAATTTAGTTTATTTTATAATGTTGAAAGAAATAATATTTTCTTGGCATTTAAAATAAAACGCAAAAAAAAAAAAAAAATTACAATTTTACTCTAATACTTAAAAACTTTCAAAGCAGTATCTTTGGTAGACTCTTACTCTTATTTTTTCTCTCTTGTTTAAATAGCAAAAGAATATCTAGTTATTAAAATTAACTAATAATATATAAATTATTCAAAATAATATACTTCGTAGATTCTTAGAAAAAGAGCATTTAAAATAAAACGCAAAGAAAACAAAATTACAATTTTACTCTAATACTTAAAAATTTTCAAAGCAGTATCTTTAGTAGACTCTTACTCTTATTGTTTCTCTCTTGTTTAAATAGCAAAAGAATATCTAGTTATTAAAATTAACTAATAATACATAAATTATTCAAAATAATATACCTCGTAGATTCTTAGAAAAAGTGTATATTAATGTAACATGGTAGGTATTGAGACTTCCAACTGTCATTAACGTCAAGAACAAATTTCATGACTACCTCTGTCTTATCACAAATTACATATTTATTAATTTTGCGAGATAAACCACAAACGTTTATTGTTTTCACCTTTCCTGGAAAATATTGCAAAAAATGAATTGATTGGAGAATGCCAAAACAACAACAAAATATATATATATATATATATATATTTATTCTCTCGGAGGAATATTTTATTGTTCCTACATTTTTTGTTTTCGGAATAAAATATTTGACAGCTAATCAAAATTTTTGAAATATCTAACGATAAATAATGCTTCCGAGTGCAGGAAGTGTTGTTGCATGACATACGATAACGTCTTTAGAAAAAAATGTTTCTGAAAAGCACTCTTTCATTCACCGGAAAATTTCCATTACAGTAAAAATATATATGAAAAATGTTAATAAGATAACATAAATGCCTTAGGAAAAAAGTATTTCTTTATGACTTGTATTTTTGAGATAAAAAGGTTCCATTTTTCTGGGTCAATCGTACATACTTTTCTGTTGCCACCCAAATGTAATTTTGTGATGGAATTTTGTTGGGTTATATATGAAACTTTTTCTCAATTTCCACAGAAACTATGTTAATCAAAGAAGAATAAAGGTAAACGAGTGTTGTTAATGAACAAATTTTATCTTTCGTATAAAAATAATCTCTCTATTCGTTACTTGTACAGTATAAAATATGTGGCAGCGAATAGAACACTGCAAAGTTTTTATCAATAAATAATATTTCTTTGATCAACAAAAATGCTACCGTAATGTATCTGATAAATCAATTTTGATTTTTTTTCTTTCCTTTCCAACGTTTTAGGTTGATTTCTGTATAAATAAGTCCCTTGAAAATTACTTATTTTGTATTGGGTGACTAGAATTATTTGGCCAATCTTCAAGGAGAAAAAGGGTCATCATAAGAATTTAGATTTGCATAGCAATTCATGGTCCGAAACGTTTTCCTGACGCGATAGTGACGACACAAATATAATTCTATAGATTTAATGTATTTTAATGCAATGAAGAACATTTAATGTTCTCAAAGATTACATTAATGTTTGTAATTTATTAATTTTTTTTTTATAATGTTGAAAGAATCATATTTTTTTAGCATTTAAAATAAATGCAAAGAAAACAACATTACAGTTTTACCCTAACGCATAAAAATAGTCAAAATAATATCTTTGGTAGACTCTTACAAAAAGTACATTGATGTAGCATGGTATGTAGGGGAACTTACAAGTACCAATAACATCAAGAATAAATTTCATAGCTTCCTTTTTGTTTTTTAATCATAAATTACATATTTGCTAATTTTGTGAGACAGACTATAAAAAATTGTTGTTTTCACTTTTCGTGGAAAATTTTGAAAAAAAATAAATTGATTAGAGAATGCCAATCAAGAAAAATATATTTATTTTCTCGAGGAATATTTTATTGCCCGTACTTTTTTCGTTTTAGGTAAAAAATATTTAACAATTCATCAAAATACTTTAAAAATCTATCGATAAATAATACTTTCGAGTACAGGAAGTGTTGCTGCATGGCATTCGATAACGTCTTTAGAAAAAATATTTCTGAAAAGCACTCTTTAATTCACCGGAAAATTTCCATTACAGTAAAAATGTATATGAAAAATGTTATTGTAAATAACATAAATGCTTTGAGGCAAAAAGTTATTCTCTATTATTTGTACTTTTAAGATAAAAAGATTGTACTTTTCTTGGTCAATTGTACATACATTTTTTCTGCTAACTAGCAGTAATTTTGTGTGATGGTATACTGTTGGACTATATATATATATATACAGTGCTCAGCAAAAGTTTAGACACTAGCTTTTTTTTAACCTTTAAATAAAAAATACGAACACGTGAGTTTTACAAATGGCTATACTTATTTTCAAATATATTTTAAACAATGTAGAATAAAAATAATGGTTATAATATCAGATAATATTTAATTTACTTGAAAAAAGTAAAATTTGTATATTGCAAAAGTTTAGACACTTTTTTGATTTTTAGACAACTATTCATGTAAAAATGCAAATTTCTAAGTTAAGATGTCACATGTCTAAAGTATTTAAGTATACCTCGATATAGCATCAGTTAGTGAAGATGCCACAAGCTAAAAATATTCAATTAGATGAGGTAATTGAAGTAGGAAAACTGAAAAGTAAAAGGAAGACTGTTGCAGAAATTTTAGCAGCATTGAATCGCCCAAAGTGGTCTGTCTAAGAAGTATAGTCTAAAGATGACTCCTTCAAGACGAAACATAAATCTGGAAGACCTTGTGTGACCATAAAATGAGACGAAAAAAGGATCCATAAACTGGCATTTGCACAAATGATGATTGCTAATCATATTAAAAGTAAGTCAGGACTTCCTGTGTCGATGGACATGATTCGTAGATGAATTAAAGAGACAAGTAAATCAATTTACATGAAAATGATAAAACAATCAGCTTTAAAATCTCGCTACAAACTGGCGAGTATGCAATGAACTTGCAAACATACGTCATATGGACCCAAATGGTACGTTATGATATTCAATAACGAAAAAAAAGTGGAATTTGAATGGCCCAAACAGGTGGGAATACTATTGGCACGACTTGCGTATAGATTTTGGGACTTTCTTAAGTCGACAATAAGGAGATGACTTTTTAATGATTTGGTCCTCACTTTGCTTTAATGCTCAAGTATCTCTGGAGTTATTCAATGGTTGCCAAGCAACACAAGACTACGTATATACGTTGAAGATTAATTTTTAGTCATTTGGGGAACTTTTAACTGATCCAAAGCGTGGATTTTAGAAGATAGTGCGTCTATTCATGTTGCATACAAAAGAAGAACTTCGTTTAACGCTGAAAATACTAACTGATCTCAACTGGCCGGCGTGTAGCTCTGATCTGGACCCATTCGAAAACCTTTGTAACATCATATATCGTAAGGTTTATGCAAATTTTTGCTATACTTTTCTGTTAAAGAGCTTAGAGCTGCTGTTGGACATGTTTGGTACAAAATAGACCCCCAAGTGACGCAGCATTTAGTTTCTTCGATCAAAAGTCACATTCTTGTACTAACTGGGTACAATGTGGGTGCAACTCGATTTTAATTTGTAGTTATTTTTCTGTAAATATACAAATTGTCTATACTTTTGCCACAATATTAATTTCATTTTTTTTGCCATTATATTTTATGTAAAAAGTAAAATTCAAAATTTAATGTTTGTGAATAAAGGATAAGTCACAAGTAATGTAAGACAGATTAATTACAAACATTCGGTACACACTTTTGAAAATAGAAGCGTAATCGATCATTGTCTAAACTTTTGCTGAGCACTGTATATATATAACACTTTCACTATTTCTACAGAAAATGTATTTATCAAAGAAAGAATAAAAATAGACGAGTGTTGTTAACAGATAAATTTTATCTTTCATACACAAAATTATTTGTTACTTTTTCGGTATAAAGTATGTGGCAGCGAATAGTAGACTGCAAAGTATTTATCAATAAATAATACGTCTGGGATCAATTAAAACGTAACCGTAATATATCTGATAAATTAATTTATACTTTTTTCTTTCCCTTCAATAGTTTTAGGTTGATTATTTAATAAATTAATGATTGGAAAATCTATTAATTTATACGTGGTGTCCCAGGATTATTTGGAAAAGCTTTAAAAGGAGTCATCTAATGGATTCAGATGTACATATCAATACATGGTCGGAAACACTTTCCTGACGTGGTAGTGCCGACACAAAACACAAAAATGCAAGCACGCGAACATGGTGCAGATTTGTTGTATTCTGAATGTGCTGGAAAGCCTTTCGTAATCTATTTTTTACTTATATTTTTTTTTCTTTAAATAACTAAAGAATGTCTATTTATTAAAGTTAGCTATTAATATATATAAAAAAAAATCAAAATAATATCATTGGTAGATTCTTAGAAAAAGTACATTAATTTAACATGGTAAGTAACTTCCAACTACCATTAGCATCAAGAGACAATTTCATGACTTCCTTTTAATCATCATAACATGCATATTATTAATTTTGTGAGATAGGCTATAAACATTTGTTGTTTTCATCTTTCCAGGAAAATGTTACAAAAAATAAATTGACTGGAGAATGCTAAAACAGGCAAAATATATTTATTCTCTCGGAGGAATGTTTTATTGCTCCTACTTTTTTCTTTTTCGGAATAAAATATTTTTCAGCGAATCAAAATTTTTGAAATATCTATCGCTAAATAATACTTCCGAGTACAGGAAATGTTGCTGTATAACATTCGATAACGTCTTTGAATAGAGAAATGTTTCTCAAAAGCACTTTTTCATTCACCGGAAAATTTCCTTTACAGTAAAAATGTATATGAAAAATGTTAATGAAAATAACATAAATGCTTTAGAGAAAAAGTTTATTTTTTATAATTTATGATTTATGTTTTTCAGATAAAAGTGTTCCTTTTTTTTTTTTTTTTTTTTTTTTTTTTGGCCAATCTTACAAACTTTTCTGTTGTTTTTCGTACATATTTTTCTGTTGCTTATCAAAAGTAATTTTGTGATGGAATTTTGTTGGATTATACATAAAACTTTCTCTCAATTTCCACAAAAAATGCATTGATAAAAAAAAAATAAAATAAAGGTAAACAAGTGCTACTAATAGATAAATTTTATCTGTCACATAAAATAATATTTCGCTGCTCTATTCGTTACTTTTTTGGAATAAAATATGTGGCAGTTACTGCAAAGCATTTACAAAGAAATAATATTTTTCGGATGAACAAAAATGTTGCCGTAATGTATCTGATAAATGAATTTAGACTTTTTTCTTTCTTTCCAAAGTTTTCGGTTGATTTATCTATAAATCAGTCCATTGAAAATTACTTATTTTATAGAGGGCGACAAGGATTTTTGAGTCATACATTAAGGACAAGTAAGGTCATCATAAGGATTCAGATTTGCACAGTAATCTATGGTCGAAATGTTTTACTGACGCGGTAGTGACAACCCAAATATAATTCTATAGATTTAATGGATTTTTAATGCATTGAAGAATATTTAATGTTCTCAAGGATTACATTAGTATTTCTAATTTATTCTTTTTATAATGTTGAAAAAATCACATTTTCTTAGCATTTAGAATTAAACGCAAATAAAACAAAATTACAGTTTTACCCTAATACGTAAAAATTTTCAAAGTAATATCTTTGGTATACTCTTAGAAAAATACATTAATGTAACATAGCATGTATAGGGTCTTCCAACTGCCATTAACATCAAGACTAAATTTAATGGCTTCCTTTGTTTCATCATAAATTACATATTTATTAATTTTGTGAGACAGGCTATAAAAATATGTTGTTTTCACATTTTCTTGGAAAATGCTACGAAAAATAAACTGACTGAAAAATGCCAAAACAGAAGAAAATTAATTATTTTCTCGGAGGAATATTTTATTGCTCCTACTTTTTTCGTTTAAGGGATAAAATATTTGACAGCGAATCGAAATCTTTGAAATATCAATCCATAAATAATACTTCCGAGTACAGAAAGTGTTGCTGTATGACATTCGATAACGTCTTTAGAAAGAGAATATTTCTGAAAAACACTCTTTCATTCACCGGAAAATTTACATTAGAGTAAAAATGTATATGAAAAATGTTAATAAAATAACATAAATGTTTCAGGGAAAAAGATTATTCTTTATGACTTTTTTTGAGATAAAAAGGTTCCGTTTTTCTTGTCAATCGTACAATCTTTTCTGTTGCCGCCCAAATGGTATTTTGTTATGGAATTTTGTTGGATTATATATGAAACTTTTTCTCAATTTCCACAGAAAATGCATTAATCATAGAAGAATAAAGGTATACGAGTGCTGTTAATGGCTAAATTTGATCTGTCATATAAAAATATTTGACAACTTTTTCGGTATAAAATGCAAATAGAGCAAATAGAAGCCTGGAAAGTATTTATCAATAAATAATACTTCTGCATCAACAAAAATGTTGCCGCAATATATTTGATAAATAAATTTAGATTCTTTTCTTTCCCTTCAATAGTTTTAGTTTGATTTTCTTTCTTTCTTTCTTTTTTTTTTTTTTTTTTTTTTTTTTGATAATTTAGTGATTGGAAAATCTTTTAATTTATACAGAGTGTCCCAGGATTATTGGAAAAAGCTTTAAAGAGAGGTAGGAGTCATCACATGGATTCAGATTTATATATAAACCGATAATCGAAAACACTTTCCTGACGCGGGAGTGACGACACGAACACAAAAAAGCAAGCACGTGAACATGGTACGGATTTGTTGCATTATTCTGAATGTGCTGGAAAGCTTTTCATAATCTATGACTCGCGTATGATTTTTTCTTTCTTCTTTAAATAACTAAAGAATATCTATTTATTAAAGTTAGCTATTAATATATAAAAAAAATCAAAATAATATCATTGGTAGATTTTTGGAAAAAGTGTATTAACTTAATATGGTAGGTATAAAGACTTTCAACTGCCATTAGCATCAAGAGAAAATTTCATGACTCCCTTTTCATTATCATAAATTACATATTTATTAATTTTGTGAGACAGGCTATAAACATTTGTTGTTTTCACCTTTCGTGGTTAATGTTGCAAAAGATAAATTGATTGGAGAATGCCAAAACAGGAAAAATATATTTATTTTCTCGGAAGAATATTTTATTGATCTTATTTTTTTCGTTTTAGGGATAAAATATTTGACAGCGAATCAAAATCCTTGAAATATCTATCCATAAATAATACTTCCGAGTACATAAATAATACTTCCGAAGTGTTGCTGCATGACATTCGATAACATCTTTAGTAAAAAATGCTTCTGAAAAACATGATTTCATTCATAGGAATTTCTATTGCATTAGAAATCTATATGAAAATATTAATGAAAATAACATAAATGTTTCAGGGGAAATGTTATTTTTTATTACTTGTATTTTTGAGATAAAAGGGTTTCATTTTTTCTTTGTCAATCGTGCATAGTTTTCTGTTGCGACCCAAAAGCAGTTTTTTGATGGAATTTTGTTGGATTATATATGAAACTTTTTCTCGATTTCCGGGGAAACTACGTTGTTCAAAGAAGAATAAAGGTAAACGAGTGTTGTTAATGGGTAAATTTTATCTTTCATATAAAAAATATTTCACTAATCTTTTTTTTTTTTTTTACAAATTTGTTACTTCTACTATTTTTGATAGAATTTTGTTGTATTATATATGAAACTTTTTCTCGATTTCCGAGGAAACTACGTTGATCAAAGAAGAATAAAGGTAAACGAGTGTTGTTAATGGGTAAATTTTATCTTTCATATGAAAAATATTTCACTGATCTTTTTTTTTTTTTTTTTTTTTTTTTTTTTTTTTTTTTTTTTTTACAAATTCGTTTACATTTGTTATTTTTTCTGTATAAAATATATGGTAGCGAATAGCAAAAACTGAGAAGTATTTATTAAAAAATAATACTTCTGGAATCGACAAAAATGCTGCCGTAATATGTCTGATAAATCAATTTAGTCTTTTTTCTTTTCCTTCCAATGTTTTAGGCTGAATTCTATTTAAATCAGTCTGTTGAAAGCCACCTATTTTATACAGTCTGTCTCAGGATTATTAGGAAAGACTTTTAAAGTAGGAAGAATCAAGAGGTTTTAGATTTGCATGATTTGGTTTTAGATTCGTGGTCGGAAACACTTCTTTGACGAGGTTGTGACGACACAAAAAACAAGAAAGCAAGGACATGAAAAGGGAGAGAAAACATGTTTATTTGTTGTTAGTGCTGCAAAAATGCCGGGACAATGCTCAAAATTGCAGAGGAACTTGTAGCAGATATCCTAACTAACTATTTTTTTAGACCAACGTTTACTATCCAATGCCCCCCCCCCCCTCAAAAAATTCTATAGAAAAAATTGGCAAATTTTTTTTAAATATTGAAATGCAACCGAGATGTCTTTATAAATTTTTTTCGAAAGAATTAGCTTTAGCGTGTGAGTCTTTTCGGGCGATCTATTTTTCTTCGGTCCACTTTTCAAGACACTCGCCACTTACGAATTGAGTGTGAAATTTTCAACATCCGAGATGCCGCTTATCAGTGCACACTGTCCAGCATTTCAGCACAGAATTCTTACAACATTTACTGATTGCTAATTAGATGTTTTCTATACAGTTCCCAGTAAGATCTATTTTATTTTACAAAATTACTATTGTTTATTTTTTTTTTCGCTACACTCCTAAAATATTTTCTATATCTCTATCAATATTTTGTAAAAGATTACTTAAACAATATACTTTTTCGGGCTGCTTTGATCAAAAAACGCAAAAGAAATAATCAAAAATGGGTGTTGAAATTTGTAAAAAAAGAAAAAGAGAAATGTCATTTTTAATATGCTTAACAAACCTGTACAATTAATTGTTTTGAATTATTCAAATTAATTTCTATTTATTTATTTATTTTTGTTTTGTTTTTGCATTAATTGGAGCTAAAAATTACCCATCGTTCGGCTTTCTTAGACATAATGTACAATAGCCATTATACTATTTTTAAATACCTTTTCTTAAACATTAATAATAATCTTATACTTTCATCATGAAATAAAATTGAATGACATATTTATCTCGTGGCAACACGACAACTCATGTTGCCTAGCACAATAACTGGCAAAAATCTTGCAAGAATTTAAAAAAAAAGTGCTTATAAAAAAAAAAAGACAAATGGCATTTACATTCTTTACTTTTATTCTTTCTTCGAGTAAGAATTGCTCAACTACTTCGAAAGGATGTGATTAAGTTTTAGGTGTAACAGTTTTCTTTTGCATGAAGATTGAAAAAGAATGTGAAGAATTGTATCTCCAACAAAGAGAATTATATCTTGATCATTGTAAAGTTTTTATTTTCTTGCTCTAGTGCATTACAAAAGAAGATTTTGCTATTGAAACGATTTTACTTTTAATATCAGTCCACTCACTTTTTCATATGTTAAATCGACTTTTTAGGGAAATCGGTATCCGTCATTTATTAAAATATCGATTTTCCAAACTTTTGCTTAAATTATAATTTATTATCCCTAGTACATTCTGATGAAGTTTCGTAAAGATCCGAGTATTATAAAAAAAGTTAAAAACGATTTTATTACATGGTTGTCTTTTAAATGCCATAATTACACTGTAAAAAAAAATTCAAGAGGTTACTAAAAATTTGTTAGTAAATTTGTATTCCACAGAATTTTTTAGTAACCATTACAAACTTTTTTTTGCAAGCGAAACAAGCATTTATTTTGTAAACTAAACAAAAGAATTTTTTGTATAACTAACTTAAAAATTTTTAGTATGAGCCACCAAGTAAATTTTAGTAATAGCTCCAAAATTATTTTTAATAACCATTACGTGGGCCCGAAGGGCAGGAGTTTCCTTCGAGCTGCATCCAGACTTCTGAAGCGGAGGATTTTCGGCAAAACCGCAATAGATGGCAGCACCAAACATTGCTACTGCTCCGACAGTATATTCATAATCCCTTTATTAACGAGTACTTACACTACATATATTCGGAGCGTATTTGGCAGTGGCCAGTATCGAACCCGGAACATTTTAGCTTGGAGTCCGTTACTATAACGATTACCAATAAAAATCTTATACCTTCAACATGGAATGGAATTCAGTGATATATCTATCTTACTACAACACAAACACTCATGTTGCCTAGCACAATAGCTGGCAAAAATCTTGCAAGAAAAAAAAAAGTGCTTATAAAAAAAAGTCAAATGGCATTCACATTTTTTACTTTTATTCTTTCTTCGAGTAAGAATGGCTCAACTATTCCGAAAGGATGCGATTAAGATTTAAGAACAGTTTTCTTCTACATGGCTATTGAAAAAGAATGCGGAGAATTGTATCTTCAACAAAGATATTTATCGCTTTTATCGTAGACAGCACTTTAAGTTATCATTTTGCATTTTTATGAATAATTTGAAAACTATTTTGTGTATTTTAGTATTAAAAATAAATTAAAAATTAGTACATTATTAAGAGTATTATTAGGAGTATTCATGAGATATTAATAAAAATATGAAAATGTTATTTAACATTAAAAGCACTAAATTTTGAATGTTTATAATTAAAAAAATATATAATTCAAACCATTGGAAACAGAGTGTCTAAGCATAGTTGAACCGAAAATTTGAAATATCTTGTTAAAATTGGTTCTAATAATATCTTGTTATCATTGAAAAAAAAAATGAAATTGGATATGTTTTAATCTGTAGATGGCCTCCTAAGCAAATTTTATGTACATCATTGAAAAGTAATTTTATCATCATTAACTTTATTTCCAATCGTTCGGTACCAGTAACTTTCTTCTACGATAATTTATTGAGGAGTTTGTATGGGGTGTTTACACTTTTTTTTATGCGACTGCACAATAGACCTTATCCTCCTTAGTCCTGAGACAAATTTTAAGTGGCGCTACATAAGCCGGTTTAAAATTATTATAAAACATATCCAAGGATGCATTAGCATATATATCGGCGCTTCTAGCATGCACACATCTATTTAAAAAGTCTAGAATTCAATAAGAATTTAAATTAATTTAAAGTGTTATTTTTAGTGTCGCCTCCAGGCGACATCGGGACTGAGGGGGGTAAATCACTTTTAAATCCTTTTTCTTAAACATCAATAAAAATCTTATACCTTCATCATTAAATAAAATTCAATGACATATCTATCTCATAGCAACACAACAACTCATATTGCCTAGCACAATAACTCGCAAAAATCTTGCAAGTAAAAAAATGCTTATAAAATAATGACAAATGACATTTACATTCTTTATTTTTATTCTTTCTTCGAGTAAGAATGGCTCAACTATCCCGAAATGATGTGATTAAGATTTAAGAACAGTTTTCTTCTGCATGACTATTGAAAAAGAATGTGGAGAATTGTATCTTCAATAAAAAGAGTTATTTCTTGATTTTTGTAAAATTTACATTTTTTTAATTTAGTGCACTAGAACTTCCTTTAGAGGGATTAGTTTGAGCGGTATTGCTGAGGACATATATTTAGTAATTTGTGATAAGCAAAAAAAAATGAGAGGCTATCTTTAATTGGTCATATACTGCAATATATTGAAATGATGAAAATAAGTAAAGTGAATCGTAGAATTACCAAGTTTTATGTATAAATTCGTATATACTTTAAATAAAGGGGGGGGGGGGGGGGGAGAAAAGATAAGAAAAAAATGATGTATAATTAATTAATTTGAATTATTCAAATTAATTTTGATTCATTTGATTTTGTTTTTGCATTAATTAGAGTTTAAAATTAGTCAGCATTTGGCCTTTTTTAGACATAATGTACAACAGTCATTATGCTATTTTTAAATCCCTTTTCTTAAACACCAATAGAAATCTTATACTTTTATCATGGAATACAATTCAATGGCATATCTATCTCATAGCAACGCTAACACTCATGTAGCCTAGAGCAATAACTGGCATAAATCTTGCAAGAACAAACAAACAAAAAAAGCTTATAAAATAAAGACAAATGGTATTCACATTCTTTACTTTTATTCTTTAATTCGAGTAAGAATTGCTCAACTATTTCGAAAGGAAGTCATAAATATTTAAGGACAGTTTTTTTTTTTTTTTTTTTTTTTTTTTTTTGCATGACTATTGAAAAAAAATGGGGAGAATTGTATCTTCAATAAAAAACGTAATCTCTTGATCATTGTAAAATTTAAATTTTCTTTCTTTAATGCACTAGGACTTCCTTCAAAGGGATTAGTTTGAACGTTATTGCTGAGGACATATATTTAAATAATTTGCGATAAGTAAAAGAAATGAGATGCTGTCTTTAACTGGTCATATACTGCGATACATTGAATTGATAAAAATAAGTAAATTGAATCGTAGAATTACAAAGTTTTATGTATAAATTCGTATACACTGTTTAAAAAAAAGGGATAAAGGAAAGAAAAAAAAACGGTGTACAATTTATTAATTTGAATTATTCAAATTAATTTTCATTTATTTTATTTTATTTTTGCGTTAATTATAGTTCAAAATTAGTCAGCATTTGGCCTTTTTTAGGCATAATGTACAACAGTCATTATAATATTTTTAAATCCCTTTTCTTAAACATCAATTGAAATCTTATACCTTCATTATGGAATAAAATTCAAAGCCATATATACCTCATAGCAACGCGACAACTCATGCTGCCTAGCACAATAACTGGCAAAATTCTTGCATGAAATTTTTTTTATAAAACTAAGATAAATTGGAATTCACATTCTTTACTTTAATTCGAGTAAGAATTGCTCAACTATTCCGAAAGGATATCATAAAAATTTACGAACAGTTTTCTTCTGCATGAGTATTGAAAAAGAATGTGGAGAATTGTATCTCCGACAAAGAGATTTATCTTTTGACCATTGTAAAATTTATAATTTCTTTCTTTAGTGTATTACCAAAGAACATTTTGCTAGTAAAACGATTTTGCTTTTAATTTCAGTTCATTTACCTTTTCATTCGTCGAATCGATTTTTAAGGGAATTCGGTATCCTTTATTCGGCAAAAAGAAAAAAAAAAAGACGAAAATATCGATTTTCTAATTTTTTGCTTAAGTTATATATTAATAGCCCTGGTACATTCTGATGAAGTTTCGTAAAGTTCCGAGTGTTATAGATAAAGTTAAAAGCGATTTTGTTACATCGCTGTATCTTTAAATGCCACAATCCACTGTACCTTTTTAAAAAAAATTCTCTTTTTTTTTTTTTTTTTTTTTTTTTTTTTTTTTTTTTTTTTTTGCGATTAGGCATGTTTAAAGTAATAAAAATTTTACGTTTTCTTTCTTTTTTTCCGTGATGTTTTAATTGATAAAATTAAGTATCGGTTTTCAACACAGTAAAAGTTTTTTTACACATAAAAATGTAAAATAAATTCAGCTTTTACTGTAATTGTGCATGTATTTGTGCATTTTTTTCGCTCAAGGTAATTAATTTAGGATAAATCTGATACTTAAAATTATTAAAAATTATTAATTTAGCTCAAAATGTTCAAAATTGTACGCCGCTAGAAGGTGTTGTGATACACTTAAACACATTTAAACACTTCGGGCGAATTTGAGTATTTTTAATTCTTATAATTTTTTTAGTAAATATCCAGGGCATCATGTAAATTATGTGTAGTTAAAATCTGATCTCATTTGGACTAACAAGGAAGGTCTCCATACTGGGCACACTCATAAATTTTTGGAAAAAATACTAATTAAACTATTCATGTATGTAATAAAGGATCAGTCAAATTTAGAGGCGGAATTAAAGTAGAAACTAAGTAAAAAAATAAAATACTTTCGAATATTTGGCATGAAAAGACGAAAGTGTCTCACGATATGGCGAGCAGCACTTTTCCCCGCCAAAAGCAAACAATTTTAATGCAACAGAAAACTTTTGGATTTTTACAATCCGTGTAAATGGTATTTTATGAATTTCAACATAAACAATGAGAGTGTATATATATATATATATATATAGAGATATAGATATAGATATAGATATAGATATATATATAGCCAAAGATATTTAACTTATCTAAACAAGTTGAACATGAAACTTTTTTCCTTTAAAATGCATTTGGCATAAAAAAAAAAAAAAAAAAAAAAAAAAAAAAAAAAAAAAAATTCTGAAATTGCTTTTTATCGCCAACCGATGATAAATCGCCAAATAACGAAATTTTCATTATTTTTTCACAGATAAGGAATGGAGGTTCCGCCAAAAAAATTTTTATAAACGTATGTATCCTTATGGGAAGAACATTCTGTAATTTTTTTCAGATTTTTCGGAGTATGCCCATTGGAGCACTGTAAAACATTTGTGGTAACGTTACTCCATAAAATTGGTGGCAACTACGATTTATACTTCATTGAGTAATTTTTCACATACATAATGGTGTAATTAAAAATATATATTACTGGTGTAACATTGCAATGTTACACCGATTATATCGGTTAAAATACTCCACCAAATTAGAGGCAACAAGGCTGCCACCAGTTTTATGGAGTAACGTTACACAAATGTTTTACAGTGAGACCTTCCTTGTAAGAATGCATTCTAGAGCCCTCTGAAGTGGGCAGCTTATTTCTTATAGTCTCCGCATAGTTGTGTGAGTGAGCCAGTTTTTTCACAAATATTGGATATGCCATATTTTTCTGTACTGAAAATCTTACGTTTGGCTGAACAAATTGGGTAGCTACACATCTGAAATTATATAAATTCTGTAAAAATTGAATAGATGTCAGTATGAAACAAAGAATATAGGTTGTCCAAAAGTACCTACTTGTCGATGTATTCTTTCTCTTGGCTTTTTTCTCTCTCACCAAGCCCCTTAACGGAAGGATGTGCAAGGTTAAATATGATATGCAATTTTTTTTTTCAGATTCACTAATCTGGAGATTTTATCATAGAGTCATTTTCTCAGTTGTTATTAGCAGGTCTTTTATATAATAAATTATTCGGGTAAAACTGCATGATCGAAATCACATCGACGTATTTGAGTTTGCATGCTTTTCTGAAAAAATATGTCCAGATTTATTAATTACTTAAGCTGACACTTTGACAGCTCAAAGCTTATGCAGACGAGGTATTCAAATCTCGTTTCGCATCTTACACTGAAGCCAATTTCTTTTATTTAATGCATTCTAGAACGAAATACTGTTCAACTAGATGAGAATAAGCTTGAAAACAAAACAAAACAGCGTAGGTAGTGTCTAGCATGCACTATGCTCGTTTAAATTCAATCGAGCATATTTGAAACATACTCGAACGACGCATTGAAATCTTTTCTTGAAGTTTTCAGGATTTTGATAAATTACTTTTTGAAGAAAACGTTCCCTAAACTCTTATCGAGAACTTCATTTCATCCATAGAAAATAGATGTAGATATTATACTATTATATATATTAACTATAAGCAGTGTTCTCGCTGTCGCTCGCCAGTGCGCCAAATTGCGACTAAATTCTTCATTTGGCGAGAAAACAAGGGATTAGATTCGCCAAATTGTTGGTGCTCAATTTTTGCTTTTTCTTTTTTCGTTTTTCATACATAAGCATATATATATATATATATATATATATATACATATTTTTTATATTTGTAGCTCATAGTTGAAATTAGATTAATAACAATCGCTGTCACAGTTATAAAAACTTAGATTATTTTAGAACATATTGAAAAAAAGGGGGTACTTTAAAGAATTAAAAATCTTTTTTTTTTTTTTTTTTTTTTTTTTTTTTTTTTTTTTTGTGCTACACGGCGAATCTATTTTGCTAATAGTTTTTTCATTTGGCGAATGTATTTTATTTTTAATTCGCCAAATTACTAATGTTGGTCAAATGTCAGCGAGAACACTGACTGTAAGTATTAATTATTCTATACTAACTAATCGAAAGGACTCAAACCATATAAAAAAAACCTTCATTCTCTTAAACCATCATGCTTTTTGCCAGTTATAGGTACTAAAATTGGTGTGGAGCGTCTATTTATAGTTTTGACGTCATTTCAAAGAGTTAAAATTCCAATAAAAGATATTTTAGTGCTTTATTTTCTGTATTACTTTTTATATTATTGCGACTTCCAATTTTATATGCATGCTAGGCTGTTTTACATTGTTTCCTTTCCTATGTTTTTTTCGTACAAATTTATATATAATATTTTGTAAATATGTGGTTTTTTTTGTTCATTTTTGGCAGTATATGGTCAATTAATGATAACAACTAATTTTCTTTACTCGTTACAAGTTATTATTAAGTCTATTATTCTTAGTAATATCGTTCAGACTAATTCCTCAGAAGGAAGTCCTCGTTCTAAAAGCCATAAATTTGTTCTAATGGGAATTTCAAGGTAAGAATTGCATCAAAATAGCCATCAAAAATAGGAGTTTAACATCTAAAAAAATTAAAATTTCGAAAATTCTAAATGTCATTACGGGATTTCACTAGGGGGTTATTGGAGCTACGGGAGATAGGTTTGCATAAAAAATTGTATTCGACTAAATCATTTGAATTAAGAAATGTTTCATATTTGAAGAGGTCTAAGCTTTGACAGCAAAGTAATAAACGAAAATTTTATTCAACGCAGAGAAATAATTTATCGCTAACTTAGTACGTTTATTCCAAAGTAATAGAATCAGAACACAAGCATCTGCAAGTAGTGAATAAAATAAAGAGACCACCTTTCCTATAAAAATGAAATATTGCCCATCTGCCCATAGGTATGCCTGTTTTATGGCGACCGTTTTACTGCTGAATTAAATGATTTTTTATAGGTAGTACTTAAACATACATGCATGGTATACAGAAAGAACACGCCATTTCCATTTCCTGCGCATCAGAATCGGTCATAAATTTTGTTTTATGAAAATGTATTTGATTTTAAATGACATTTTACTGTTACGAATCTTTTGTAAATGCTTCTATTAAACTTTTTTTTTCAAATCATTGAACTCATTTGTACATTGGAATAAAGTTTTGTAACTATACAAAATATATATTCTTCCTTTAAACGCATAAATAAATATAAAAAATCCTAAAATATTATTTTTTATTTATTACTGTTCTGATAATGTTGTCAATTATGCTTAAATGGAAAACTTTTAATAAAGCTGAAGTTGCTTATAAAGAGATTCAAGAATTCCCACCAAATGTACTACACAAAATCACAGATAAATTTTGAAGTTTAAAAAATTACAACAATAAAACTTACAAACATAAAACAAAAAACATTTTTTTTCATCTCCAAACTGTCTTTTATCGATTGATGTCGAATGATCCCATGAATTTGTTTTCTTTTAGTAAGAAAAAGCAAGCGCGTTTTTGGAAGCTACTCCAACCACCCAGATTTAAATTAATGTACGTCTCAAAATGGACCTGTTATCCTATATGACCAAAGGTGACCGTTCACTTGTAATTTTAGACATTTTGTTAAATATCTAAAAAAATAACCGGGGAATTATCCTGAAAGTCCTGGCGTGTAAACAGAATGGTACAGGTCATATATTTCCGAGAAGACATTTCTCCCAAAAATTCGTAAGGGACCGTCAACAAATTGAAAAGATAGGAAAAAGGAAAAAAAGGTTTACTAAATAATTATCGTCTATTGAATAAGCTCAAAATCTGCTGTTCCCAAAAGAAAGCAAAAAGATGAAAGGCTATATCCATATATATATATATATACAGGGTGTATCTAAACTACTGGGCAAAACTTTAAGGGGTGATAGTACACATCAAGACAAATAATACTAAATGGGAAACTAAGGGTCCCAAACGTCTTCCGAAGGAAATAGGCGCCATCAAAGTTTAGGGTCCAAAATTTGAAATGATTACAAAAAATGGAAAAATTGGTCGATTCGTTTGCGGTTTTCACGAAAACTATTCTTTATGTCAGTATTGTCTTAGAAATAAATTACAAAGATAAATTTCAAAAAATGCCGATAGAGGGCGCTTTGGACTTTGGATCAACGAACAACTATTTTTTACCGTTATTTTTTGCATCTCATTAATTTTTTTTAGTAGTTTAGACATAAACTTATGTTTTGAGCTCAAAATCTGTGGTTAAGTAGCGAAAACTGAACTGTGTTCAATGGGAGTGGGTAGGTTCAAATTTCAAATGATTATAAAAAACAGAAAAGTTGGTCAATTGATTTGTTGTTTTCACTAAAATTATTCTTTATATGAGTATTGTCTTAAAAATAAATTAAACAGATAAATTTCAAAAAATGTCGATAGAGGGCGCTTTAGACTTTGGAATAACGAATAACTATTTTTTACCGTTATTTTTTGCATCTCATTAATTTTTTTCCAAGCTTAGGCATAAACTTAAATTTTGTGCTGAAAATCTGAATCGTTGAGAATGGTTAAGTAGCGCTAACTGAACTGTGCTCGATGGGGATGGGAAGGTTCAAATTTCAAATGATTATACAGAACGGAAAAATTGGTCGATTCGTTTGCGGTTTTCTCTAAAACCATTCTTTATGTCAGTATTTCCTCGATAATAAATTTTAAAAATAAATTTTAAAAAATTCCGTTAGAGGGCGCCTTAAAACTTTAGAGTAACCAACAATAATTTTTAACTGTTATTTTTTGTATCAAATTAAATGCTTGCAAAAGCTTAGACTTAAAGTTTGAGCTGAAATTCTGAATCGTTGGGAGGGGTTAAGAAGCAAAACTGAACTGTGCTTAGGAGTTGAAATGTTACCCTTGCCACCCTACGAACACGGTTCAATTTTTCGCTATTTAATTACTCACAACGATTGAGCTCAAAATTTAAGTCTAAGCTTTTAAAACATTTATTTAGATAAAAAAAATAAGTAATAATAACGGTTAAAAATAGTTCTTGCTTACTCTAAAGTTTAAGGCGCCCTCTAACGGAATTTTTTGAAATTTATCTTAAAAAAAATGTTTTTAAGGAAATATTGGCATAAAGAATGGTTTTAGAGAAAACCGCAAACGAATCGACCAATTTTTCCGTTTTTTATAATCATTTGAAATTTGAACCTGCACACCCCCATTGAACACGGTTCAGTTAGCGCTACTTAACCATTCTCAACGATTCAGATTTTCAGCACAAAATTTAAGTTTATGTCTAAACTTAAAAAAAGAAATTAATCAGCTGCAAAAAATAACGGTAAAAAATAGTTGTACGTTACTCTAAAGTCTAAAGTGGCCTCTATCGACATTTTTTGAAATTTATGTTTATAATTTATTTTCAAGACAATACTGACATAAAGAATAGTATTAGTGAAAACCGCAAATCAATTGACAAATTTTTCTGTTTTTTATAATCATTTGAAATTTGAACCTACACACTCCCATTGAACACAGTTCAGTTTTCGCTACTTAACCACAGATTTTGAGCTCAAAATTTAAGTTTATGTCTAAACTACTAAAAAAAATTAATGAGATGCAAAAAATAACGGTAAAAAATAGTTGTTCGTTACTCCAAAGTCTAAAGCGCCCTCTATTGGCATTTTTTGAAATTTATCTTTATAAGTTATTTTCAAGACAATACTCACATAAGGAATAGTGTTCGTGAAAACCGCAAACGAATCGATCAATTTTTCCGTTTTTTATAATCATTTCAAATTTTGGACCCTAAACTTTGATGGCGCCTATCTCCTTCGGAAGATGTTTGGGACAGTTATTATCCCGTCTAATATTATTTGTCTTGATGTGTACTATCACCCCTTAAAGTTTTGCCCAGTAGTTTAGATACACCCTGTATATTGATTAGTGCCAATGTAGCATATATCATATTGCACTTATAACCTTTTTTGGTTACAGATCCTTATATTTTTGTTTCCTTTCGGAAACAACGGATTTTGAGCTTATTCTATCGAAGATAATTTTGAGAATTTTTAAGCTATGATTTGAGAATGAGATTTTCACAATTGTTACTCTATACATAATGCTAATACATTATGCAAATCATGTTTCGATTGCATTAGCGCATGAGCAAGGAAACATTATTTAATAAACTTGCTCCTTTTTCATAGAATGTTTATTATTTTTTAATTCTGATTGCACAGTGTTGCGTACAATGTTTTTGCCACATTTTCTGGAAAAAAAAAAAAAAACAAATCTTTTTTTTTATGCTAAGAATTCTGCAAATTATAAGCGAAAATCTTGGCAAATTTGGGACTGATTTTATAAGAAACACAATTTCTATTCAAGTAACATGCTATCCTCATAAAAATAAATACAGTTTACTAAAATAAGCCACTTAATTATAATCTACAGTTTGAAAGATATTGCGGTATTATTTTTTGACAAGGTTATCCAAAAGATTTACATTCTTTTTCAATTTGTATATGTTACCCTATGGGGTTTCGAGAGAAGATCTTCGCGGAAATATAACCTATTAAATTTTGTTTACACACCTGGACTTTCAGGATAATCCCTAGTGTATTTTCGAGATATTTCGTAAAACGTCTAAAGTCGCAAGTGGCCGATCACTTTTGGCCATATAGTGTGTATCGAACTTCTCCTATGTAGTTTTCTCTGATCACTTTACAGTCTAAAAATATTACCCTTCTTGAAAATTAGGTTTCGTAAGATAGTTTTATTAAGAAACATACAAAAACATCTCGACAAGTAAAATCAAGCAGATTTATGTGAAATATTTAACATCATGTATTTTACTTAAAACTAGATTTTTTTTTTTTTTTTATACAGTAGATACCTAGATAAATGCTATTGTAAGTACGTAGAATATTATAGCTATATACATCAAAACAAATGAATTTCAAGAATTAATTAATTTTTATCAGAATAAATTAATCTTTATTCAAGAATTAATTAGTTTTCAAGAACAAATTAATCTTTAACATGTTTTTTGAAAAATATGTCGGTACACTTTTATAAAAAAAATTGTTATATCATCTAAAATCACCTTAAAAATTTTTGTGGCATCAGAAAGCATACTATTTGAGAATAAGGAGAAGCAATTTTAAGTTTAGCTTAAAAAATAAAATTAAAAATATTTTGCTAAGAAGCATTGAAAATCTTTCAAATTTTTTAACAACATATTTTTTATTATTTTAAAGAATTCTAGACTCAGACCTAAAATGTTAATTATTTTTAGAGAAACTAATTAGTTACACAATTTTGGAAGGTTTCAATTGCCTACCTAAAATACAATTTTAGAAAAGTGCACCAAGCCATAAGAAACACATTTAAAAAAAAGAGAAATATATATATATATATGTATGTATATATATATATATAATATATATGTAATAAAACGACGGCGATGTTCTATAATAGTGTATAAGCTTGTAGAATACTTCTATTCACTAAGACTCAATAGTGGGATGAGCAGTCGTTCAGGTAAGTGGATAAGCCATGGATTTGTTCTCGTTGGAGTTTCTCCAATAACAATACAAGAAATCAGTTTTTTAGTTCTTTATTATTTAGAGCACGAACTTAAGTTACTCCACAGATCACCGTTCCACACATCTATCACTACGGCCTTCGCTCACTAAGCTGCAACATTCTTGGCGTTCTACATTCTCGGAAAAAATGACATGGCTTCCGAGTAGTTTAAAGAAGAGATGCATTCTAATCTCCTAAAAGACCAAATGAAAAAATCATTTTCACGACAAAACTAACGCCCTCCTACTCCGCGTCAATCATTTTAAAAAACCAATTAGGATGAACTCGAGCCTCAAACGGACAAAAATGATCAATTCTAATTGGTCGTAGCAGGCGGTCCTTGGCAAGAACTATATTTTTTCCTCGGAAGAACAAGCCCTTTAGCTACGCGTAGTAACACCTGTCACGCGATGTTAAAAATAAAAAATAAAATTAAAATCCCAGGAATATTCCAGAAAGTAAAAAGCTTACGAAATGCCTCCCGCCTTTTTGAGAAGCAAGAAATAATTTATTAATAACTAAAGTAAGAAAAAGAATTTTAGCTGTTACAAGTTACGAAACTAAGATTGAAATATGTTCCACAAATTTAGAATTGAAACTAAGAGAGAACAAAAAAAATGACGCAAAATTTTTTTATTTTATTACATATATATACCGGGTGTCCCAAAAATGACTGATGGATTTTAAAATTCAATAACTTGCAAACGGTGACAGCTATTTAAAAAATTTTTGCAGGAGGGTTATGTATAATGTCAGGAGTTTTTTTACCGTAATTTTTTATTTTAGTTCGAATTTCAAAAAATAGGTGGCGCTGATGGCGATTGAAGGCCAGGTAATCAGTGCTGAGTGAAGCCTCGACCTGGTCTTCAAATTCTGGTGTCAATCAATCATTTCAGCATTTTAAGAATTGAAGTGCTTTTCCCCTCAAAGGGTTAAATGTCTTGCAGATTTTTTCACTCATGTTTCATTCATAAAATAATAATTGTGAAAAGTATTGGTATGAAGATTTGTATTTGATAACTTTACAAATTTTTCATTTTATACAATTAAAAAATATAACATTAATCTCAATATTATATTAAATCAATTTTTGAATTAAAATATTACATAGCGGAAAAACATGGTTAGACCGCTTAAAGGGTTAAATGAAAAATATTAATTATGGAATCAAATAAAGTTATGAAGTTTATCAAAAGTCACATTTCCGTATTAGACGCATGCCAGAAGTTATTAGCCAAAGATTTCATTACTAACGGCAACAAATTTGTTTCTGGTCATTTCAGAGCTTCGAGCGCGTAATTCAATTACTGTTAAATTTGAATTTATTTTATTTTATTATTTATAAAGGGAATTTTAATTTTGCTATAGTATATAAGCCGGAAACAAATTCCGAACTCTTTTTATTTTTCTAAGGACAAATAGATTAATCTATCGTAATCGAGTTTCACTCGATAGAGATAAATTTAAAAATAACTCGTACCTGATTTTTTTTAAACCACAGTCAATCAGTAAATTAAAATACAGTTTTCAAACAAATTCAAAGTATTTTTTTTTTATTTGGCAGTGTAAAAATTTAAGTTGTTCGATTACATATTGAATTTGTAATTTTTAATAATTTAATCTGCGTTTTTAACTATTCTTTTATTTTATTACCCATGCAACTTTAATTTTATCATGGAAAATTATCAGGAACAATATTTATAGATTTATGAATAAACTGCGTTTCATTATTTCTTAATGGAGATACTTGATAGAGATTTAAAAAAAAAATGCTTGAAAAATATAAACTCGCAATAAATGAGTCAAATGAGATACAGTTTTTAATCAAATTGCATTCGAAAGTAAATTTCTTTTCCTATATAACGAAATAAAAATTGAAAATGTGCGACGGTTAGAAGATTAAAAAAAATTGCAAAACGTCATTTTATCCTGAAATGTTGTCATTCGCAAAATAACGTCAGTGCTACGCACGGACACATTTGTTCGTAGTTCGTTACAATATAGATTTTGCGCATATGAAAAATCTTACGCGCATACTAAAATGCTAAAAGAAAAAAAAATGACCAAACGTACTTTATTTCAAAAAAGTTTGCTCCAAAGTTAACTCTATGACAAATTTAAAATTCGTTTTATAAATTAAAATACACAACACAAATTTTAAAAATAAGCATTAAAATACACAAACATTGCGCTCCGTCACTTTAACGTGCAAAGAAGATGTCGTATTTTTCGTGAAACACGCGAACATTGATTTTTATATATCCTGTCAAACCAAATTTTCAGTTACATTTTAAACATTGGATATTGGCGAATTATTAAATCTCATTTCGTCTTTATATCATTCTAATTCTATTTCAGATGTGAAAAATGTACTTTTTTTCTTTTCTTAAAATATATTTGGAAAAGAAAATGGTGCTAAAAAAAGTAGAAAATAAATAACATAAAAAATATAATTATTCCAAAAAGAAAGAAAAATTTAATAATTTTGTTTTGAATTTTCCTTCTGGTAAAATGACAGATAACAAAATAGAAGTGTAAAAAACGTAAAAAAATCGAAATTTATATTTTTAACTGAAATTTATAAAAAATCTAGCTGTTACCCGTGACTTCGTTCACATAACATTTAAATAAGAGAATTAATCAATCAAACAAAAGAATTCGTTGGTTAAAAGCATGTGTAAGTAACTTTTTATCGCAATTTATAGTAAAAATCTTCTGATGATCCTTTTTTGCCGATTTTATTGCTGGTTTAAATTTTCCTTTCAGCGACTTATACTAATAGATAGAAACATTCTTGAATACTTTTGTTTAGCCCTGTAGTTTGTCTAATACCTTTAATATACGAAAGTATTCTTCTAAACTTATTATTACTTAAATTACATTTTCAGAAATTATCATCCGAAGATAACCATGTATCCAGTTCTTTGCGTGACTCTGTATATCATTTTATCTATATACTACAAACATTTCTTAGTTTACTGAATGCAGTTCAAAATAAAAATGCATATTTTATTTAAAAACACCTTTAAGTAAATTATGCTCATATTCAGTAACCTTTCCAAGATCTTTTGTGTAACCCTGTATATCTAAATTGTGCAAATGTCATCATTTATAGACACCATTTAATATGCATTCATTTAGTGAAATTTAAAAGCACATATCATATTTCAAAATGCATTTCATCCATTCAACAGTCATCATCCATGATATACAGTACTTCGGATAAAATATATACTATTTAAAATCTTTTGTGTGCCCCTGTAAATGCTATGCAGTTCGTATTATGCATGAAATAACTCACAATAAGACTCAGCAACGTACATCAATTTGATAGCATATGAAATCGTTTACCATAATTAAAATGTATCGCAAACTGTTCTTGCCTTTATTCTTATGCAATGGATTTTCTTCTGTGTGACCTTGTAAGTGAATAATAAGTGTCCTTTTCACTGCATACTTTACAAAATGCATATTTTAGCACAGTTTGTAGATGCATATAAATTTGAATATGTTTGACAGGGTGTAGCATCGTTAAAATTCAATTGAAACGATTTTTCCCCATAATGCCGTAATGTAAGAAAAATTTTTGACTATTCACGTAAATAAACTAATTATGATAGAAACTTCATTTTCAATAGGTATTCGTGCTAAGGTAAACATAAATAACGTTCTAAAAATTTCATGGCAATCCGAGAGTATTTACGAAAGTTAGAAAGCGGCCAGACGGACAGACAAACCAAAAGCATAATAACTTTTCAACTTTATTGGAAAGTGTTAAAAAATAGAGTCAAAAATATATTAATCAGTAGTTTTATTTTCCGTCTTTTCCCTACAAAAAATTTCTTCATTTGATATTTATGAGTTTTGAATAAAAAAAATTTTGTATGTAACTTATAACTTATTAATTAGAATAAGTAAAAAATATTTCTCATTCATTTAAATATGACGCATAATTTATCTAGCTCGATTAGCTACTGATATTCATGCTTTTTGTATTTTTAACGACTACTATAAAGTACTTGTTTTATTTCAACTATGACGTCACATTTTTCCAAGTGAAATATTTCATTGAAAATACTATTCTTTTTCATTCTTTTTTTACTTCTAATTATGTCGCCATTTTTGAAAGAAAAATTCTTGTTAGTGAAATAAATATACATGTTTAATGTATTACAGAAAATACTCTCTTTATTTCTATTTCACATATTTCATATTTATTTTCTTTTAATTTTTTTCTTTAAATCTTTATTTGCACGGGAATTGCTCTATTGAAAATTTATTGCCACTGAGAAATCATTCCAGATTTCTATTTTATTGGCAACAGGAAAGGAAAATGGTTAAATTTTATCTAAAAAATGCATATTGATTCTGTATGAAAAATGACGAAATTTTGAATTATTAAGGAAAATATTTGAATAAATCAATTAAAAATTAGCCTATATTCATTTCCGGGCTTTAACTTATTTATATGCAAAGATTCAAAGAAATTAATTAATTCATTTTGAAGGCAATTTCATTCCAACTTTTCGGACACACTTTCACATTTATAAGGTATATAAGATTATATTAAGCGAATAATGTTATTTTAATATAATTACAATTGAATGTATTAAACAATTGGACAAAAACTTGGAGAAAAGGACATTACTTTAAATCTGGAATTATTACCAAGATCATCTTTATTTACTTGTCCTACTCGGCGAAAAAAATCAACTCAGAGGGGGAAAAAAGACGCACATTGAACAGGTACTAAGTTCTTTGGCATCAGCCGTGCATTTTTTTCTCTAAATAAAAATGATCTGCTTAAATTCAAGCATTCTAAAGCAGCATTTTATTTTATTATGAACTAAAAACTATAGTATTAAAAGTTTCCTTCTTTTTTGCAAAAACACGCGGTTGTGTTTGGACTTAATGTAGCAGATTCCAGGGTTACATTTTTTGCATCACTCCCAGCCACCATAAGTCCCTCTATTTCTTCTTTTCACTTTATGGCGATTTTTCTTTTACTTTGCACAGAAGTGGAGTATTCAAGTTGCCACCCCTAAGAAAATTAAATTAAAAACTACAAAAAAAAAAAAAAAAAAAAAAAAAAAAAATAATAATAATATCTCAAAAACAAATTAAGATACAGTATTCAAACAAATTGCATTTAAAAGTACATATTTTTCCCTATACAACGGTGTAAAGATTGAAAACGTGCAATGTCTATTAGTTAAAAAATTTGCAGTAATGAAAGTTGCAAAAGTGAAATTTCATCAGAAATTGTTGCCATTCGAAAAATGACTTATGCGTTACATACAGATACGTTTGACCTTTATAATATAGATATTTTTTTGCGTGAAGATTTCTCTATGATACTTCTTTGTGAAATTTGGCAATTTTTGAAATTCATTATTTGAAAAATGGCATAATTATTAGATTTGAAATTTATAATTTAAAAAATGCATATTTTTACCTTTCAATCTAACAATTTTCTGACAAATATTTTTCAGTAACTTGAAAAGTTTTAATTTTCGAGATTAATCTGTGGCAACAATTAGCGAAAATGGCAGTCGTCAGCGACTTGTATCTTTATCTTTGTACATGTAGGATTATTATTAATATTATTATTGTATATTACGGTTTTTATGAAAACTCATTTCTTAACATCTCATGCAAATCACGCGCACTTATTTATGTACATACATAATTAAAAGAAATTAAAATGGTGATAAATATTAAATTTTTTCTATCGATACCACCTTAACACCAATATTTCAAAATTCAGTTTTGTCTAACAAATAAAATGTTTTGACATTTCTTGAAAATCATATTTTATTTATTTATTTTTGCCTTATACCATATCCTTTTCAACGATTTCAATATTCTTCAAGGAAGAACCGAAAAAGAAAAAAGTGACTTGTCGAAGGGAATTTTAAAAATTTTTGGCACCTTCCCACGCGTTTTTCTTTATCCTCGGGACTAAAGTTTTTCACTTTAGTTTTCTTTCACTTTATCCCGGCAGATTTCATTTAAAAATTCGCACCATGCCATTTATATTTTTTTTCTGGCTTTAGGAAAAAGACAAAATATACAGTTTGAAATTTGAAATTTCATATTCAAAGGAGACAAGATTTACTGTAAAGTACAGGAACAATACCTTAACATTCTTTTATTGGCAATAAAATTATTTTTTTAAGGCTGTGCATATATAACGTTATTAACTTTTTCAAATTTTGGACATCTTCCTTCCTTACGATATCATACGTTATTATTCCACGAATCGCCCACCGCTTGCGTAATGATATAGTTATCAGTGTCTTTTTCTTGTCTTTTCTTTCTTTTTTTTTTCAAATAATTTTGCAATTATTTACAGCTATGGTTATACGTGCATCGTTTGTATACTTCACTGATTTAAATGGAAAAAGAAATAAATTCAATTTTATTATCATACATTAAATAACTTTATATCAAATTACACTTTAAAGAATTATTTATTATTTAAGGTTACAAAAAGAACTTTTTGTTATATAAAGTAACTAACAGTATCATTCTCTTCCCACATTTCCTTTCTATCTGGGGTGTAAGTAGAAATATTACTCTACTAATAAGCGTTTATTTATAAAAAGTAGTGGCACTCCGAGAGTGCCGACAGAAGTGAAAACTTGATTACCTGTATATTTTTTTAATTGTCAGGACATATTTTATTGTACAGGAAATACTTTTAAATGAAGTATTTTTTTTATTCATTATTATAAATTAATGCAACAAAAATTACATTACAATTTTCATTTGATGCGCTATTGCTCATGAAAAATAGCGCTTATTATTTTACATACAAAAATTGCAATCTATTTCTTAAAACATGAATTTACAAAAACATGAAATATGAAATTTAATTAACTGGTTTTCTTTGAAATGAATACCAATAAAACTTATGAATTATCGTCAACAATTTCAACAACTCTTCCATCATCATCATAATAATCATCGTTATTGTTACCATTATATTCCAGAACTGATACTATAGATTTATGGTAACTAAAATAGGAAACAAACAATTTTGTTTCGAATCTATTTAAACATTTTGTAAAGACTGCATCAATTGTAGTTTTATGACTCGTTGTGCTAAAATTGCGATCATTGGTCATCATTAAATCAAATTCGCTATTTAAAAATTTTATTAATAGTAGATTTTTATTATCCGCAAAGTTGTTGTTGAATCCCCACACAAAATCACTAGCAAATCATCAAATTTCTTCCCAATTTAATCTTGAAGTAATGCAGAAGCACCTTTAGAATAAATAAACAAATTTTCATATAGAATCCAGAATAGAATTTTCATATAGAATATATATCTTATCCGGTGAAATATAAACGGCAACCATTACAATTAGCTGTATATTTTCAGAGTGGCAACGACAAATACATTGATATCAGAAACATTAGTACTAAACATACTGATGTACTTCGCATGCACATCCATATGATTTACGCAAAATCTGCCAGTTACATCAGATAACCTTTTATAAATAGCTACTCCCTGCTGCTGGACGATCGTGTCTGCTGAAACTTGCAACAAATTTGAAAAGTAATCAAACAGTATAAGTTGTTAAACTTTAAATACAATTGAAAATAAAATATGTAAAATAAATGGTTAGAAAGTGCAGCATAATCGATGTGCAATATCATGTTTTTTCTTTCTTAACTTTTCATTCATTTGGTATCAATTTATGCTTTTACTATTTAAATACAATAAAAAATTTAAAAAATGAAAAAAAGTGGTTGGAAAGTGCAGCTTAATCGATGCACAATGTCATGCTTTTTCTTCCTTAACGTATTATTCCATTTGGTAACAGTATAAGGTGTTAAACTTTAAATACAATTAAAATTTTAAAAAATTGGTTGGAAAGTGCAGCATAATCGAGGTGAAATGTCATGTCTTTTCTTTCTTGACTTTTTATTCCATTTGACAACAATATAAATTGCTAAACTTTAAATACAACTAAAAATTTAAAAATTAAAAAAAAAAATGTTGGAAAATACAGCATAATCGATGTGTAATATCATAATTTTTCTTTCTTAACATTTATTTCATTTGATACCATATAAGTTCTTAAACTTTAAATACAATCAAAAACTGAAAAAAATAGTTGAAAAGTGCAGCATAATCGATGAGCAATGTCATGTTTATTCTTTCTTAACGTTTTATTTTATTTTGTACCATATAAGCTGTTAAACTTTAAATACAATTTAAAAAAAAAATGGTTGGAAAGTGCAGCATAATCGATGCGCAAAGCCATGTTATTTTCTTTCTTAATATTTTATTATAAATCATATACATATAAATAAGTTTATACTATTTCAATTTCATCAAGAGTTTTAAAAATTTGGTTAAAATGTGCAACATAACTGCTGGCACCTCTGGGGTTATTTTTTTAAAGCGTTTAGTATCATCTAACAACATAACGCAATAGCATTTCTTTGGTTCGCCCGCTCCGCCCTACCTCATACAGCGCCATACAATATATGTACATATTTATAAACATAGGTATCAGGTTACGGTAACAGTGTCACGAGTTCAATGGTTTTCTTCCCATCTCAAAAAATTCCCAACGCGCCTAAAGAAGTTTTCACTTCAATAAACGCATCAGCGTACTGCAACGCAAATGTAAATAACGTGCCTGTGTTTCTTTATAATCCACAAAATTAGCGAAGTACCGTAAAAAAAGTGCCGAAAGGCTCAAAAACTGATACGGAACAAAGTGCTAGATAGCGTCGGTAGAAAAAAAAAAGATTTTCCGTACGGTTCTTCTTTCCCCGTTAATGAAAAACAGTATGGAAACTAACTTTTTGTACCAATTTCAGAGATGTCGGTGACATGAATTAGGGTGTCGCGAGTTCAATGTTTTTTCCCCCCATCTCAAAAAATGCCCAAAGCGTCTAAAGAACATTTCACTTAAAAAAACAAGAAAAATACCAGGTAAACAACATTATTTCCCATTTTTTCCTAGTATAAATAACAAGTAGCATTTCGAACTTGATGTCTTTAACAATGAATTATTTGCGCATATGGTAGAACAATACGGTAAGATATGGAATGGCGAATGCTGGGATATTCCAAAGTTGAGATGAGATATATATTTTCGAGTAAAATGATTTCATAATCATTTAGCAGTTTTAATAATAACGTTGTACCTTCATAAAAAATAACATTATAATAAAAAAAGATAAAAATTCATATTTTTTTCCATAAAAACACTAATAAACCTTAATTGATACATCCAGATTAATTTTGTAGATATGAAACAATATATATCACTCAACAAACATAACTAACATAGCCTAGAAGTGTGCCAATGCTTTTGTATTTAAAAAATTACAATTCTGTATAAAAAAAAACTCAATATCTTTTCACATTTTTAAAAGTTCTTATTTATTTACAAATAATTTCCAAACGCACGGCTAAAACTAATTAGGTGTGCAAATTTAAATTATTTTTCTACCTCATAGATCTTAATATTTCAAAAAGTAGTTAATAATGTTAATACTAAAATATTATTAGTTCAATATAACACAAACTTTTATATTCATCTTAAATTTCTGCTTCAGTCAAGTAGTCGGAGTAAAAAACGAGTTAATCTCTATCACGATACTTATTAAAATGAATAGTTTTTCGTGATTCTGTTATATATCAACTGTTTGCGAATAGCCGACTTATCAGGACGAGATCCAGTCGTTGCAATACACGATATTTTGTAAAAACATGTTTTTTGGAGTCTCTGCTTCCTAAAATGTGCAAGTTCGTTAAAAACCGTAAGTCGTAAAAAAATTTGATTACAATACTTTTTTCTATTGAACATCAAATAAAGCAAAAATTAAGAAAAAAAAAAAAAAAAAAAATCGGAATTTTTTGAAAAAATAACGATTTGAGTTTAGGCACTCACAGTAAGCTTTACTTTTTCTACCTAGTCTATTTGAAATAACTCAAAACTGCAACTTGAAGAAAATGTATTTATATGCATTCTGGGATTTCACTGGAATTTATTTTTTTTGTTACTTTGCCATAATAAATGCATTTTCAATGACTTTTCTGAAACAGGAGGCCTTTTTCAAATTCTCGAATAAAATATCGCTCCTTGAACAAAATTATTTTGACAGTTTCGGCTTGGAAAAACTCGTCTGCTCGTTTTACAGGGGCCCTATTATATGAATCGATATTTCCTGAAAATATATCTGAATGTAACACCTTATATTTTTTCTCTATCAGCAATACCTTCAACTTTTTTTTAAAGATGTCCGAAACACTAAACTTTACTTAAATAAATAAATAAATTTTTATATTAAAAAAATCCCTTATTTATTAATAAAATCTTTTTCAAAATAATGGTTAAAACGAGTTGAATCTGCAAATCTTAAAATTTTCTTCAATCTCATATATCTTAATATTCCAAAAAACAGTTAAAGATGTTAATACTACAGTATTATTAGTTCAGTAGAATACCAACTTTGATTTTCATCTTACATTTCTGCTTCAGTCAATTAATTAGAGTAAAAAAGAGTTAATCTCGATCATGATATTTATTAAAACCAATAGTTTTTCGTTATTATGTTGCACATCAGTTATTTACGAATACCGGCATAACTGGATGCGAGTTTCTGTTGCTGCGCGAGCCGCTGATGGACAACAGAATTATGAAAAATCAAGAGAAGTACACAAAAATCGCCATCACAGAGCCCATTTCTAGCAGAATATTTTCAAATTTAAGGAGAACCTGCTAGTCATAACTAAAATTATACATAAAAAATTTGGTACATTTCTATTCTTAACTTCATACGCTTTTCGATGGTAAAATAAAGAAAATAGTACAAAAATCATTACTAAAGCAATCTCTTTTTTTTTCTTTTGTAGAATATTTTCAAATTCAAGGAAAAACTGCTGTACAAAGCTTAATACACACACACACACACAAAAAAAAATAGTTCTATTCTATGCATAACTTCATATACTTTTCGATGGTACAATACTGAAACTGGCAGAAAACCACTATTACAGCACACCCTTCCGGCGGAATATTTTTAAAACAAGGGAGGACTTACTGGCCAGATCAAAAAACACCCCCCCCCCCCAAAAAAAAAGGTTTAATTCTCATAACTTCATGCACTTTTCGATGGTACAATTGCGACACATGGACAGACGGATATTTTGAATGCGTTGTCGAGTCAGTTGAAAGAAAAAAAAAAGTTTGCTCGTTGTACGCACTGTGAAAATATTTGCATTTTACTTAATTCTTCGAAATGAACAATGTGTCAAAAATTGACTATCACCAATGCATGCCAGTGTAAGAGCCATAAAAAAATTTAAATTTATACACCCGGTAGCAGCAGCATAAACAATCATCTCATCGAGTTCATGGGTGAAATTCTGGTATTTGTTAAATCTCCATTCGGATGTTAAAACGAAATCGGTCTGCCAAGTCAAATCCTGGTGGAAAATACCTGAAAACCCGATTTTAGCGATTGTGTAGGTTTCCCATTGTGTTTTTCTGTCCTCAGTCCTTCATGTCCTCACACTTTTGGGTGCAGGAAAACCTAATGGTAAACCAACAAGTCAAGCACTAAAATCCGGTTTTCCACCAAGATATGACTTGACACCCAGGTCAAAATTCATGCTTGGACCAGCAACAAAAATATACTAGTTATTGCTAAGTATTGCTATGTCTGTTAGATTTCCATGCTATAATATGCTAGCTAGCATCACATGCTATATCGCTAGCTTGCACAACAAAAGCATGATAAGCTATATGCAAGCATTTCATGCTTATTTCCAGCAAAGTGCGCCAATACATACCATTACTTGCTGGAAATTCTGCTGGAATCAGCAAATAGTAATGCTAGTTAATGCTATTTCACTTGCTTGGTTCTAGCACTTGGTGCTTGTCTAGCAAACAAATATCAGCATGAATTTCGACCTGGGCAGACTGCTTTTTAATATTCGAATCGAGATTTAACCAATCCTAGAATTTCATCAGTGAACTCGATGAAGTAATTATCTGTCTTTCACCTCCCGGCTTATTACATCTTTCTTTGACGACACATGGTTTTCAATGAACGAAATTTTAAACTTTGACCCCGGCTACATGTCATTATTAAAACTCAATAGCCGATATTCGAAAGTCGCAAATTACTTAGCTCGATGAGACAAATATGAGCGATAAAAATCGAAATTCACCGCCATAGACTGGATAATGCTTTTACTTGTTACTGGAGGCTAGCATCTTATAAACATTTGTTACATACCAGGTAGTAAAATGAAGTCCTAGATTGAAAATATTGTACATGTTTTAAGATAAATTTCATAATGTCTAACTATGTTAAAGGATATGGAAAGAAAAAAATCGTATGCCTTGTACAGTACCAATATAGTACCCGTAATAAAAACAAGTTGGAAATTGCACGTAAAGCGTAGCAAATGAGGTGCGTTCGTACGATAACTAAATGTTAAAAACATCACTCTCATGTATCAATCGCATAAAACTGTAAATAGTTAATTACAATTAAAATGTGCACCAAACAATGCTCTTTCTATACCATTATGTAACAGGATACTTTTGTGTGACCTTGTAAATCAATAACAAATGTTCTTTGTACTACAGATATCTTATACAAAATACATATTATACAATGTAATTTATAGTTGCATATCAATTTTATTATGTTCGAATGAGTGTAACACCATTAAAATGCATTTGAAACATTTTTCCCCATTGACCGTTATGTAACAGAATACTTTTGATTGTCCCTGCAATAAACTATGCATCCGATTTTGATAAAATTTGAAATAACCCGACAAAATTATGTAATAATTATGTAATTTCAAGTTCAAACGATTAAAATGCATTTGAAACCCCCCCCCCCCCCTTGACCGTAATGTAACGGAATTCTTTTGATTGTCCCTGTAATTGATCCATTCATCCGATTTTCATAAAATTTGAAATGACTCGAAAAAATTATGTAATAATAATATATTTTAAATTTCAAACGATTCAGTTGGGTAGTTTTTACGTTGTTATATGCGGACGGACAGACGGACGGACGGACAGACGGATGGACAGACAGACAACTATAGGTGCTACGTATTTACATAATTACGAACGCGCCTAAAAAATAGTAACAGTAAAACATGTACAATTTTAAAAACAATTACATTGTTGTACTTTAACAGCTTTAACCCTTTACTGGACGGGGAGCCACATCTGGCAATACCTAAAAACACTATAATTTTCTTTATGTGCCATGAATTTGGCCAGTATAATTGATGTAACTGACGAAGAGCAGTCAAAAGAATGAAATAACATTCATTTTGTCCATATCAGATGGCTGCATTTGACAAAAAAATTTAAATTTGTTCTTCGATTAAGCTTTTAAGGCAAAATTTACTTTTACTATTTTTACTGAATACATAAAAATATTAATATAAAGAAAGTTTCAGAGTGTTAAGCAGATAAAATTAATTAATTTAAGCCCATTTAGTTGCTAAATATAGAAATACTGTATTTTAAAATATTAACTGTGTACAGGGTGTCCAGCAAATAATACCGTGATTTCAAAATTAAATTTCTCAAAAACAAAGATCGATAGTAATATGCGGTAAACGGTTTTTTCATTAGGTAAGCTGTAAAAATCTTATACAGAAATTTCAAAAAGTGAATGTTTTGAAAAAATTGCGTTCTGATTGCATAGAGTGCTTTGATTTGACATTTTTCCTGTTTTAGATTGCCTGCAGAGAAATAATTTTTCAGCTCACAGTGCAATATTTTAAAGATTTTTCGAAGTAAATTTTTAGAATTTCGAAATTTCAAAAATTTAATTTCAAGAAACTATGAAATATGGCACTTTAATCCGAAAAACACATTCTCTGGCAGCAATCTAAAGCAAGTAAAATGTCAAATCAAAGCATTCTTTGCAATCAGAACACAATCTTTTCAAAATATTTACCGTTCGAAACTTTTGTATAAGATTTTTATGACTTACCTGATAAACAAACCGTTTACTGCATAATTCTATTGATCTTTGTTTTTGAGAAATTTAATTTTGAAATCAGGGTGTTATTTGCTGGACATCCTGTATATAGGATATATTCAAGAAAATATTTAATTTTAGCTGAAAATTTGACATTTATTTATTTTTACTATTTTTACCATTATTAGACCGATATATAGATTTCAAATATTTTTATTTTCATTAAAATAGAAAAAACAACGTGCATTGAAGAGTTAAAAAAGACAAAATTATAATGTAAAGCCAATTTTTAAAAAAATAGTTTAAATTAATTTTGTTTTTCATTGTCAACCCTTTACAAATGGGAAAAGTTATCTTTGAAATAAAAGATTCAAAACATGATTTTAGTTTTTAAAAAGTATTTGATGATTGATTGCTTCTTTCTCACTTTCAACCTTCTTTTTCAGCAGCATTTGCCAGTTTGATGCGTTTAAGAACAAAAATGAGTTTAAAAATAAAACAGAGAATAAGCAGTTTGGACACTTTCCAACAAAGTTGAAAAGTGTTTATGCATTTGGTTTGTCTGTCTATCTCTCCACCTGACCACGTTTTAACTCCCGTAAATGTACTGGGATTTTCATGCAATTGGTAAACCTTATTTAGGGTCAGCTAGAGATGTTTGCTAATGTATATGAAGTATGTGGAATTAATAGTTCATTTACAGGGACACCAAAGAAATTCCATTACATTATGGCTTACGGGGGAAAATCGTTTCAGTATTTTGATGACATTACGCTATTGCAAATTTATCGAAACTAATATAAATCACTTAATTTCCCTACGATTACGTTGGAACAGGGCATCCATAGCATTTTTTTTATTAATTTGCAGGGACACACAAAAGAAATCGGTTTCAGTACTGTCTTTGTGTAATAATTACTGGAGGGCACGTTTTAAAATTAGGTATGCGCTTTTAAATTTAATTAGTTTTTTGCATATTACTATTTATATATAAATTCTATATATTATATACAGTACTCCACAAAAGTATTCATATATCATTCTAATTAATAGGGTGATTTTCAACTGAAATATATTTATCGCTTAAATGAACTAAATTTTGGCATGCATGTTGCTAATAGACACAAATCTCTATTTCATATACAGAGCTGCAAAAAGAGTTCGGATAATTTTCCGATTGCAGATGGGAACAACTGAAATTTAGTTTTGAAATGCGTTTTACTTCTCTACATGGTAAAATGGGACATAATGATTTAATTTTTTAAACGGCGCAGTTTCGTTACATTATTCTTAATGTGTTGGAAAGTGTTTCATAATTTATCTTTAAGCATAATTTTTTCTTTCTTCTTAGTATTATATATTGTACTTAGAAGCACTTCATGAATCAATTTCGTATTTTAGCTCATTCAAAAGAAAACTTATAGTTATTCTCAGAAATTATAATACATAGTTTTGATCGTACAGAACTACAGAACTATACGAAAGCTTACACATCATTCTGCTGACTTCAAAGAGAATCGACTAAAGCTTTCAAAACAATGTGTGCGTTTCAATTTCAAAAAATAAGTGGAGCATTTAAAAACTTCAAGCAATTTTACGAACGTAATTCATCAATTCTAATCTTAATTGAAATTGAATTGTGGTTGCATTAATATGCTGCTATAAACTTCAAAAAATGAAAAATATAAAGTTAAGCCTTTTTTTTTTATTCTGTGAAAAAAAAAATAATAAGTATGCGTAAAAAATTATAGATTTAATTCATCACTTTAAATTTTAAAATGTACCCATTAAAACAAAGTATAGATTTTCTGCTTTGAAATAAGATATCAGATCGAAGTTCCATTAAACAAAATTTCTGCGTTCAGATTTCATTTATATATATACATATATACATATATTTATTTATTTATTCATTTATTTATTTATTTTATTTATTTATTTATTTTTTTAGAAACAATTAATTTTGTCATGTTTTTGTTACATAGGCGTTAAACTGTATTGAATTGATGTTTGTTTAGGTTTTGTGTAAATCTTATGACAGGTGGCGCTGCTATGAAGCATTATTTTCGTGAAAATGTTCGTCTTTTCCTTTTCGACGGATTTATATGTTTTAAGGGTCACAACTAGCAAAAAATATAGTTTTTACAAAACGTATGTCTACGAGTCCATATATATGTGACGCAAATTTTGGTGGCGCTCAATCTCAAGAGCTAATGCACGGAATTTAATAAAAATTTACATTTAGTTTATCCCTAATAAAGATTGGTGCTGACTAGTTTTCGATGCAAATCACTCAAGAGATGGGGTTATGCCATGGAGCTTTTTACTATTTCCGCAATAGTACATTAGGGCTGTTGCACAGATTTTCATTAAAAATTTAGATTCAGTTAGTCCTTGACAGGATTTGATATTTTTTACATGTTGAAGTAAATCGCTCAACAAATGGCGCTGTTATGCTGCATTTTTTTAGATTTCCGAAATAACTTTATTTTAAAAAATACTGTAGGGATTTACATCAAAGTTCAGATTCAGTTAGTCTATAACATGGCTTGGTATTGTTTGCACTTTGGTTTCAGTCTCCCCACAAATAGCACAACTAAAATGTATTTTTCACGATTTTCTCAATGGATCAATCTCAAGAACTAATGCGCGGATTTTCATTAAACTACAGTCTCAGTTAGATGTTGGCAGCTAACTTGCTGTAGTTTACGTTTCGGTGTAAATTACCCAAGTAGCGCTGCTATGCTGTATTTTGCATAATTTGCATGACTTCAGTAATAATCATATCTGAAAAACTTCTATCTTAACCCCTTCTATCCCTTCTATCTTAAAATTGTTCGTGAATTATACTCAAGTGACAAAAATTAAAAATCAAACCTATTGTATGCATGCATAAATTTTGTACCAGATACTATTTGCATCCATATACATAACAGCAGATGATAGATAATTTTAACTAGTATTAGCTTTTTTATGATGTAACTAGTACTTTAATGGAGCGTTGGGCATGGGAACAGAGAGGGTAAGAGAAAAAAAGGCCTTTTAAAACTGAAAAAGATAATTTTGGTTATATTTTGCCATTTTTTATCATTTGGCACTTTTTTAACGAAAACCTTCGCTCCTTGGGGGGCCCCCTCAAGTCGGGTTAGGCCCTGACAGTATCTTCCTCCAAAAAAAATTTCAGAAACAGGAAATTTTGGGACCAGGCTCAATAAGTGTTAGGCATCTTCAGTTTCATTTTTATAATTTGGTTTCTCTGGTATAATAATCTTCCACCACGATTTTAGAGTTTTTTTTATAGTTTTATTAGACTATTCATATGTTTTGGCTCCATCAAAATCGAAATAAAACTTTTTACTGTTTATTAACCCTTTAGGCATCTTAACCCTGTATTATTCAAATACTTTTCATAGCTGTAATTTTATAAATCATTAATACACATTAAAAATTCTGCATGGCGCTAAAGGGTTAAATGTTGCACCTTTTAGCAATTCAAACTAGTTCATCATCAAAGGATGCTATAAAATGTTATACATGAGTAATAATCAATTTTCTCAACCGGAAATATAGTTTTTCGAATACTATCGATTTTCATATCAGCTTTCATATTAAAAAAAAAAAAAAAAAAAAAAAAAAAAATTAGTGTAATTCAACAAATTCCAACGACTATTTGGAAACTGATATTTTCAAAGACTAAAATTTTAAAGACTTATAAATAAATTCTATATTTAAATTAATAATAATAATAAAGTCATTTTTATGATGATCGTAACGAATCATATATTACGTACGTGATGCATTAAATATTAATATTCCTAGACCGATGACAAAAAAACAAACAAAAAAAAACAATAGTTTATAGATATACAGCTTTAGCTGTTTAAAATGTGCATTTTAATTTGATGGAGTTAATCAGACTGACTTCTGAACGCCGCATATTACGTACGACGTGGATTAAAAATTAATATTCCTAGACCTGTCATAAAGAAATTTTAAATGAAATTTCAGTTTTACAATTTTCGGAACTGCAAATTTTTAAACTTCTAAACATCGCGCATTTTAAATTTTTACACCGTTGCGTACAGAAAAAAATTCACTTTTAAATGTAATTCCTTTGAAATCGTTATCACAATCTGTTTTCAAATTATTATTATTTTTAAAGTTTTTATTAGTTTTTTTTTTGTCATTGTGGCAAGAAAGATGCTCTATTTCTGGACATTAACATGGACCAATCAGAAGATAAATAATTTGTGAAATTCATTAAATAAAAAGATTCAGGAATACTTCAGATTTCCCAGTTCTGTTCCGAGGTCAATAATTATTTTCCTGAAAGTTAAAAACCTGCTTTACCAATATTACAAATTAACAGCATTTCCATTAAAATTAGCATTATTTTGTTACTCTTGCTATCATCACTGCTTCTTTACTTCAGTTACATAGCTGAATTGTTTAATCCGAAATTGATAACATCCTTAAAATCAATATTACTGTTTTTAGAGATCGATTGAAACATTATAAAACAACTCAGAAACGTTTTCAAAAATCCATGGTAGCGAAATAAACTTTGTTATTAAAAATGCTTCTTTAACTATCGGTTACTAAGATTTCTAAATATAGCGAATACTTTTCAAAATTTTGGTAAATTCTTAAGAAGTTAAGTAATTAGAAGTACTAGAAGTACTTAGAGTACTTCTAGAAGTACTTAGAAGTTAAGTAAGAAGTAAGTATTCTTAAGTTACTATGAATTTTCTTACGTGGTTATAATATATTTTCATAGATTATTTTTACTTATTATTTTTTTTACAGTGTGATAATTCCTGATGTAGTTACAAAATCATTTTCATTATTACATACATACAACACATTCTCATCAATTCTTATTCGGGTTCCAACAATTTAATAAATTTATAAAAACTTGGGTTATTTTAAAACATATTGAGAAAAAGGGAATACATTAAAGGATTAAAGTTTCTTTCTTTCTTTCTTTTTTTTTCTGCACTACACGGCGAATCTATTTTGCTAATACTTTCCTCATTTGGCGAATGTTTTTTATTTTTAATTAGCCAAATAACTAACGTTGGTCTAATGTCAGCGATAACACTCCTTATTTATAAAACATGACATTAATGATGTATTTTCTGAATAGAAGGAAACACTATTTGTCGTTCTGTGAAAATAAACGATAGGCAACAGAATTTTCCTTTAAGTATAAAATATTCTCAAGACAAACATAGAAAACAAGCCTGAAATTGCACTTCAAGAGTAGCAAATGAGGTGCGTTCGTATTATACGGAAGTTTTAAAAATATTTAGATCTTGGTGTAATAGGACACAGTACTTCAAAACAGTAGAGTATCAGAAGTCTTTTGTGTCCCTATAAATACTGTCAAATATAATGTCCCTATAAATACTTTTGTGTCCTTTCTGTTACACAGGAAGTAACTTAATGTAAATCTTAGCAACATATGCCAATTTTATAAAGTGTGAAACAGTTTAATATTACTAAAACGCGCCCCAAAATTTTTTTCCTCTATACCTTTATGTAAAGGAATACTTTTGTTGAGCCCTGTAAATTGATAAAAAATATTCTTTGCACCACAGATTGTATATTTTAATATATAATTCATAGATGCATGTCAATTTTATTATGTTCAAAGGAGTGTAACACCATTAAAATGCACTTGAATCCATTTTTTTCCATTGGCGGCAATGTAATGGAATACTTTCGATTTTTCCTGTAATTAAACTGTGCATCGGGTTTTCAAGAAACTTGAAATGACTCAACAAAATTATGTGAAAATTTCAAATGATTAGGTTGGGATGTTTTTGCTCTGGTATGTGCAGACAGACGGATGGACTGAACGGCGACTATAAATGCTACGTGTTTACATAACTACGAACGCATCTAAAAACGTCCACTCCGTTTATTTGTAGTTTTCTAAAATTAATCTACGTCTTCCATTTATTATTTTCAAATTCAAATTTCATGATATCTCTTAATTTTTATAAAGCTAATACTATTCCCTAATTTTGGCAAATAATTTAGAGTCAGTCATCCATTTCCCCCTTTCCTTAAAGTGCTGTCAAAATCGAATCGATAAATGAAAGTCGATGAAAGATCTATGGTTTATTTTTCATGGTAAACTACTTTATTCCATCGTTCGTTATTTTAAAAGTGTAAGTATTTGACAGTAAGAAAGAGCTTGTGAAATATCTATGGATAAATTTTATTTCCAAAAATAGTAAGAGTGTTAATGTGTTGTATCCGATAAACTCACTTATAAAACATGACATTGATACTGCGTTTTCTGAATAGAAGGAAACACCATTTGTCGTTTTGGGAAAATATACGACAGACAACAGAATCTTTCTTTTAGTATAAAGTATACTTAACCCTTTCGGATCTGGTGTACTATTAATAAGGTGGTCTGGTGTAATAACGCCAGACGGGGTAATAACGCCAAGTGCTGATATTTTGCATAATTATGAAATAATCTGGTAAATGACACCCATGTGCTCTGCGCAGAAGGGTTTTGAGTCATATAAATCGCAAAAAACAGCTTCTAGTTGATTTGTTTCATTTTTAGGTCTTATTGTTTTTACAAACAACTAAAATTAACGCTTGATCTAAAATTTGCGAGATACGTTTTGTGACGTGAAGACTATTTTTTTTACCCGGAAATACTTTGTTAATTACATAAATTTGTAGTACATTTCATGGACTATTAAAATGTTGTTGAAGATTTTGGATATCTTCTCGAGATAATTTGTAATTTAAAATGTAATTTAAAATGCAGCGCAATAGCTATAATGGGGTAATAACGCCAATCCTTGGCATTAATACCCCGGTTGATTCCCAACAGTGGCTGAACTACATCCTAAATACTGATTCAAATAAGCACAGTTAAAACTGTGCAATGTTTCTAATAATTCTATTTAAGCGGTCCTTTTTAAGCAAAAAGAAGCTCACGGTCTGATATTCTTTTGCCTCATCCTCCCCCCCCCCCAACACCACACCTTTAATTTTCTTACACTTTCACAAAAAATTGAACATTTTCAATAGCTTAGAATGCAATTTGTCAATTTCTAAGTTTGTAGAGTTGGTATTTTTAGAATTGGGCAATCTACATGCAATTATTCCATCTTATTTCATAGTTTTGTTTGCATGTTTTGTTTGCAAATAGCATTGGTCAGGAAATCACGCCATTACACTTTATGAATGCATATCTGTTAAATTATTTTTTTTTATATAGATAGTCAATGAGTTGCTGTATCAAATCATATATTTGTTTGATAAATGCCAACTAAAACTGAGCCGTGAAAATTGGTAGAACCTTAACGTGGCGTTATTAACCCAGGGTACCTTAGTACATGTCTTTTAATGCAGCATTATTTAGTTTAAACAAATACTTTTGATACTGTGTATATGTATTAATGTTTATATGTGTGAATGCATTACTATATGACTTCATTAATGTTTAGGCATTTAGTAATAATAATAACAAATATTTGCTTATTTCTCTTTGCACAGCTTGAAATTCTTTTACTTAAAAAATATATTTCACTCTTTGAATTTAAAATCAATTTTACTTTCCTGAAAGAATTGTGTGTAATCGCGCGTAAAGTATTACATAGTTGTAATATCAGTTAAGTGTTGTAATAATATTTTCTATACAACTCCAAAAATTCTTGTTTAGCCTCATATGAATATGAATTGAATAGTACGCAAAACAACAGCATTTGTTGTCTCAGACAATGAAATATTCGTTTAACTCTAATTAATCTATTTTTATTGCTAATGTTATTGTTATAAGCGTAAAAGTGATTTTTTTCTAAAAATTGAAAAAAAAAAATCAGACCCGGAAGGGTTATAACAAACAAAGAAAAAAAACTGAGTGAAAGAAGTGACAAGGCCAATATGCTTAACCTTTATCGGACGCTAGCTTTTTATACATGATTTTATTTTTATTTTTTATTCGCACCATTATACTTTAAAAGTAAACTTTATAGCAATTTACTCTTGCACGTTTTGCCAAAATACAATTAAAAGTGCTGCCAAATGAATCAAATTCGTGTAAAAAATTATAGTCCTGATGTCATATCAGAACTAAGATAAAACCAACAACATTTAAGGTTTATTTTTAAACGCTGAAATGTTTTAAGAGTTGTTACGGTCTAGTCGAATTTGTCGGGTTAATAGTAATTTGATTTTTCAAAATACCATTTTTAGGTGCATTCGTAATTATGTAAATACGTAGCACCTATAGTTGTCGTTCAGTCCGTCCGTCCGCATAAAACAACGCAAAAACTACCCAACCGAATCGTTTGAAATTTAAAATATATAATTATTACATAATTTTGTCATTTCAAATTTTATGAAAATCGGTTGCATAGATCGATTACAGGGACAATCAAAAGTATTCCGTTACATTACGGTCAATGGGAAAAAATGTTTCAAATGCATTTTAATTTGTGTTGCATTCATTCGAACATAATAAAATTGAAATGTATCTATAAAGTACATATTATAATATACATTTTGCATAATCTGTGGTGCAAAAAACATTTGTTATTGATTTACAAGGCCACACAAAAGTATTCCATTACATAATGGTATAGAGAGAACATTGTTTGGTGCGCATTTTAACTGTAATTAACTATTTACAATTTTATGAGAGTGATATTTTTAAAACTTCGTTATCATACGAACGCACCTCATTTGCTACGCCTCACGTGCAACTTCCAACTTGTTTGAATACGCGTCAAGTGGAAGTTTTCCAGTTCCAAATCGGGGAAAGGTACATTGTGGTTTCATTCAGAATAATGTTCTTCTAAATGAAACTTTTTAGAAATTTTTGTAAATAAAAGAGTTCAGACTGATGTACCCAAAAGCAAAGAAGTAATAATTAGCTAAAAGCACTTTGGGAAAAACGATAGAAAAGAAATATTTCAGGGAGATATATTGTTAAAATGCCATTAAAAGAGGATCAGATTCCGAGGGTTTAAGGGAAATCTAGTGATATTATCCTTAAAAAAGTTAAATTTGCTGCGGAAACATTTTTTAAAGAGCCTGAGTATTTAAAATTTTAGAGAATTTTTACGCAAATATGAACTATTCGTTGAGGGCCATCGTAATACTTACCCATCATGGCCATGCATATGAAAATAAAACATGTGAAAACTATTTATACAATGCATTGCAATTCCAAACAAAATTTAAATATTGTTAATATTCATAGTAATGTTCTACTAACGGATTGCTGGTGTACCAATTTCAATAAATTGCATAAAACTCCAAACTACTCAAGTAGTACCGAACTGAACAAAAGAAACATCCTTATAACTACAAAAGTAATTATCATATTGACTAACAGTTTACTGCGTCGGATTAAGCGTTTCATTTTCAGTTAAAATGTACCTTTGAATTGAAATTTGAATGAAATACAGGGTCATGAAAAATCGAAGAATGGGGAAAACAAGATTACAAATATCTCGGCAACCAAATAATCCGATCGACTTCATCCTTTATGCAAAATTTGTGTTATTTTATTGCCTTTTATGTCCATTCCTTAAAATAAAAAATTTCGAAAATTTTTATGCACCTTTCATCAGAACGAATATTTCGAGAGTCCGAAAAAAATAGTTTCGTATAATCGAAGTTACTGATATTAAATAGGCTTCGTTCCATTCTAACATACTAAATGCATACAAAATTTTAAGTCTCTATCTTAATTTGTTCGGGAGATAGAGCGTATGCAGACAGACGGACGGCAATTATTTTTTCTAAAAATATGTTTTTCGGACTCTCCGCTATCTAAAACGTGTAAATCTGTCAAAAAAAAAAAGGTTTTCGAAACGACTGCAAGACTTACCCTATACTACTTCTGATGGGTAACTAAAAATTGTGGTCACATGACAGATATATCAAAATGTGAAGAAGAAGTAAGGATCCAATATGTACCGCACTTAAATGTCTACCGCGTGATACAAATAAAAAGAAACCATGTAGTTTTTACTGCTTCTTCACAAACAACCTTAGGGAGCTCCCTTAACTCTTTACAATATCACGGTGGAATTATTCAGGAAGACCTTTTTAAAATAATGAAGAGATTTCGTAAACATATTTATGCGTTCATATCTGACTAAAGGCCAAAACAAACCTGACCCCTTTGAAGTTCAACTGAATTCTTTGAACTTCCTTCTTTTCTCCCATTCTGTGGTTCACTGACAATAGAAAACGGGGGAGATACAATGGCCAGGGAGATAACTACCTTAACCCTACTTAAGAGAAAGATTCCTCTCCTACACTTGGATTGAAGTTGAACCACAAAAGTCATTAACATCAAACGCGCCGTGTGGGGACATAAAACGAGCCGCCTTAGTTGAACTGAAAGTATTGCAGTCTGAATGCAGCTTTAAAAAAAGATAGGATGATTTTAACTGACTCTAACCAACTAAACTTTAAGAATTCTTTTGTAGAGAGAGTGTGAATGAACCTGTTAAGATTTATGAACTCCGAACCGTAGCCTACCGTAAAATGAATGTGACTATTGCAACGTGGGCGAAATGTGCCATACCTAATGGCAAGCACTGTTGTAGAACGCCATGCGAAAAAAAAAAAAAATCCTTGAGTTTGAGAGTGTTTTGGAGGAAGAACTGAGTTTATGTTGTGAAATAACTATTTGTCATTGCAAGTCTCTTTAGCTTGTTTGTGTAAAATAATAAATTATGTATCCGCCACACTCCACGTTATAAAAATGAGTTGTGATTATCTTCTTATCGACAGCATGCTTGACACATGATTTTTCTTTTTCTTGTTTAATGTAATACTAAAATTGCAGGTTTTCCCGCGTATAAAGTTGTAAATTATACTTATAAATTTCAAAAGAACCTTTTCAACGTTTCCGTAAAGTACTGACAAACAAACAATGGATTATCAGAAAATGGAAAAGATATATACGTCGATCTGTTTTTTGTGAAGAAATCTTTTACTCTTCCCTCCGTTCCTTTTCAAGATGAAATATATGACAGTGAACGAAATCTCCAAAATATCTGTCAATATATTTATCTTTCGTAACAAGTAATACCTATTATTTCAGATACACTTGTTTAAAAAACATGAAGCTATTTTATCTTTCTTTTACATGAACCATTACTTTACAATGATCTATGTACGGAATGAACATTGTACTTGGAATAATACATTTCCAGTCCCAATACTTCCGTCAATATAACATATTCCAAAGAAAATGACAGAAAGGATTTGAAAAGAAAGTGAGTGCTAGAAAAAGTTAATGTAAAGTCAATGAGTAAGTGCTCTTAAAGATGAAAATCTACCTCGAACAAAATTGGATTGGATAGAATAATAGAGATTTATTTTGATGCAGATAAACGAATCAGAGTGGTTAAAATAAAAACGTAATCCAGAGTTCACAATTGATACATTGTTAAAATTTTTATTTTGCCTCTTAATGTGTAATATTGTATATATATACATATATATTTCTTCTGTGTGATTTAACATTATCAATATGTTATGCCTATTTCATATTTACATTTGAAATGACTGTATAATTTAATGGTTGAATATGACGATTGCAACGCGGGGAAAACGTACGTAAATGTTTCGTACATAATGGCAACTACTGATGTAGAACGTCTTTTGTGAAAAAGGAAACTTGAATTCAAAAGTGTTTCGGAGGAAGAGTTGAATTTGTCCTGTGAAATAATGATTCGTCATCCGAAGTTTTTTCTGAGTTTGTTTGTGTAACATAATAAATTATGTGTCCATAACAGTTCACGTTTCAAAAACATGTTGTGATTAACTTCTTATCGACAGTATGCTTTTTAAATGATTTTTTTCGCTCTTTTTTTTTTTAATATTAAAATTGCAGGACATTCTACGTATAAAGTTGTAAAATATATAGTCCCTGGCCAAATTATTAAACGCACTCATATTTTCTTGTGTCGAATCATATTACTATAGTCTGTCTCAAAAGTTTAAGCACTCTGCAAATCTGGTTTAAAATAATTGAAGAAGAAAATATTTTATGCTAATTTACAATAAATACTCAACATTTAATCAAAATAAAATAAAATAACCCATTTTGGGTAGTTAAAATAAAAAATATATTTATTTTTATTTATTTTTTCTTTTTTTCTTGAAGAAACGCTGTCTCAAAAGTTTAAGCACTTTATGCAAATTTTTTTAGAAACACGGGATTGGTATTGTGTAATGACGTTGTATGACATCATATTGCACTTTTATACAAGTATAAAAGGTCAAGAAATTATTTCCTAATGTTTTAAACATGACAAAGGGTAAAGAATTCACAAAATGTGAGATTTTGAAAGATTTTAAATTAAAATCTCAAAATAAAACTGTTTCTGAAATTACAAAAGCTTTAAATTGATCAAAGCTATGTATATATCAAGTACTTTCTAGAAATGATAATTTTAAGCGGAAACCAAGATGTAGACGACTACGTATGACGACTGTTCAGGTTGATCGGAAAATACGGAGATTGGTATTTAGACAAAATATGTCCCCATATGGCAAATTAAAAATAATCTCAGAGTACAGATGTCCAAAGACACTGTAAATAGACGTATTAAAGCGTGTGATTACATGATGTAAAAGAAATTGACTCGCAAACAGTCTCTTAAATTACATCACAAACAGGTAAGAATGAACTGGGCTAAAAAACACATATCCTACGGGGACAAATGGCTTACTGTTTTATTCAGCGATGAGAAAAAGTGGAACTTAGATGGCCCTGATGGTTGGAACGCGTATTGGCATGAGTTACGCAAGAACCGAAGGATATTTTTCAGCAGGCAGCAAGGCGGTAAATCCGTTATGGTTTGGGGGACATTTGGGACATTTGCCAGCCCTCTATGGCTTTTCTAAAAGAAAAAGAAGATTCAAAAAAGTTTCAAGAGACGCTAAACCATCATTTGCTTCCATTCGGTGACATTTTGGGTGGTTCTGAATGAACTTTTCTGCAAGACAATGCCTCAATCCACGTATCCCATTCTAAAAAACTTTAGATTTTTCAGAAAAATGATAAAGTACTTGACTAGCCAGCTTTAAGTCCAGACTTAAACCCGATTGAGAATGTTTGGAATATTTTAACCTGCCAAGTTTAGGCAATGGAAAGCAGTATGACTCTATTGAAGAAATCCAAGAGGCCATTGAGAAAGCATGGTATTCTTTGCCACCAGAAACCCCACAGAAACTAATAATTTCGACGAAAGCATGTTTATTTGAACTAATCCGAAAACATGGAAAAAAATTTTTTTATTAAAAGTTCTGTAAAAATTATAAATATGGTTGTTTTTGACATTGTGCATAAACTTTTGAGACAGTTTTTTTTATAACTTTTTTTAATTGTATTTTTTAAAATTATGTAATTTATTTTTTTCTATTTTTGATATCGTTTATTTAAATAATATTGCGAAATATGTAAATAAAAAAATGTTATTAATTCTAACATTTTATATTTCATTAAAAATCGATATTTTATGCTTGTGCTTAAACTTTTGAGACAGACTATAGCTTCATAGAGATATTACTGTGTTAATAGTTACAATTGATTATATACATTATCTGTAGGATTATAATAAATTAAAAGCATGCCAAAATTACTTTAAAATTTTTTAATTTTGTAAATTAAACTAACAATTGCTGAAATTGTAAAACTTAAAATATGAAACTCAAAAAATGTCAACATCTTTCGAAGCCTCCTTTGGCGGCAATCAGTGCAATTCTTCATGGCATGCTGTTAATACAAAATTGGAATGTTTTTTGCATGTGTGAGTGATGTTTTCAGACAAGGATAAGTCTTTCTATGAGCTGTGCTTTGTTAGTTATGAGCTCTTTGGCCAGTTTTTTTCTTCATAAGCTCCCAAACATTTTCAATGTTATTCATGTCTAATGAATTACCGGGAACAGTTCAGCACAGTGATATTTTTTATTGAAAGTAGGCCTTGACAAATCGTGCTCTGTAACAATGAGCTTTACCTTGCAAAAATACAAAAGGTTCTTCATTTGGAAACCATCATTTTAGCTGTAGAATAAATCGATTTTGCAAACCTCATAATATTGGTCTTGTGAATTGGCTAAGAAGTCATAACAAACAAAACCCAGCTCATAGAAAATCTTATCCATGTCTGGAATCGTCACCCACACATGCAAGGAACACTTCAATTTTGTATAAACAACATGCCAAGAAAAATAGAGGCACTGATTGCCGCAAAAGGAGGCTCCAAAAAATGTTGACATTTTTTTTAGTTTCAAATAAATAATTTTTTTGTTAAAATTTTACAATTTCACACATTTTTAATTTAATTTGCAAAAATAAATAATTTTAAAGTCATAGGCATATTTTTTTTATTTATTCTAACCTTACAAATGATGTATATAATTAATTGCAGTTATTTACACAGTAATATTTCTATGAAGTTAGTAATATGATTCTGCACGAGGAAAAAGGAGTGCGTCCAATAATTTGGCCAGGGACTGTATTTAAACATTTTAAAAGTTTTTTCAAGTCACTCATTTATCAATTTCATCGTTTCCGTGAAGTATTGACAAACAAACAAATTGATTATCAGAAAATGGAAAAGAAAGATATGTCGATCTATTTTTTGTGAAGAAAACCTTTATTCCTCTTTCTGTTCCTTTTCAGGATTAAATATTTGACAGTGAACGAAATCTCTAAAATATTTGTCAATAAAGTTTTCTTCCGGAACGACTGATACCTATTATTTCAGATACTCTTGTTTAAAAAATATGAAGTTATTTTATCTTTCTTGTACATGAACCATTATTTTCAATGATCTATATTGAGAATGAACCTTGTACTGGAATAATACATTTCCAACAACATATACCCGTCAGTATAAAATAGTCGAAAGAAAATGACAGAAAAGATATGAGAAGAGAAAATATAACCTCTATTATCTGTGTCTTTTGTAATTTATTTCTATTGATTTTTTTTTTGATATATTGATGATCTTAATCTAATCCAATATTCTTTATTTCACTAGATTATAAAACACATTACGATTTTTCTTAAATAGTTACTGGAAGAAAGAGGATAGATGGATCATTATCAAATAAAAAATATTTTTTTGTACAGACAAAGAAGGTTCCCATAATACGGGCATACTCAGAACATTATCAAAAAATTACAGAATGTTTTTCTCATGTGGATACATATGTTTATAATTTAAAAAAATCGGCGGAACTTTGATAGAATGCCCGTAAAAAATTAATGAATATTTCATTTATTTCGCGATTTATCCCAGTTGACAACGAAATAGAATTTCAAAAAATGTTTTTTACGTCAAATACTTTTTAAGATAAAAATAATTTCATGTTGAATTTGTTAAAATGTTTTTATTTAATTAGCTTTACTTTTGTCAGTTTTAGTTTTTTTTAACTGTAGTTTTGTCATATGTATGTTTATAATAAAAGTTAACTATGAAATTTTATGAATTAAAATAAAATTTTAATTCATTAAAATTGCTTCAGTCCCAAAATTAAGTTTAAATGAACATTGTCGTCGATTCAATTTTGTTGCTATGCAAACAAAAATTTCTCTGATATCGAAATGTATTTACTATAGCATTCTTCATCAGACATTTATTTTGGAATACCCTTAAATATATGAAAATACATATTCCAAAATTAAAATATTATTTTTATATGAAATTATTTTTAAAGTGATAAAATCAAGTACTAATTATAGCAACAAGAACCATAAGTATGTCATACAAAATAAAAATACACATGTATTAAACTCTGTTATTGTTTAAGTTTAAATCCATTGAAATCATTTACATGCATTTTAAATAACTATTAAGAAATAATTTTCAGTTGCATTAAAATCGTTTGCTTTTGTCGAGGAAAAATGTTGGTCGACAAATTGCGTGACACTTTGTTGTCACTTTTGGCCATCACTTTGGCCATATAGAGTGCATATAGCAATTCCAACTTGTTTTAAATAGTGTAAATTTAATAAAATACACCGCAAATGATTTTTCCTCATAGACCTTAAGATAACGAAATTCGTTTCAGTGTTCCTGTAAATGAACTTGAAATGCTAAAGTCTTTAATTTTCATTTTAGGATAACCAATAACATACATCAGTTACATGTCAATCCCAATATATTTACGTCAGTTAGAGCACGGATAGATGGCAGAGATTCAGTGGACAGACAAACCGAATGCATAAATATCTTTCAACAATACTGTTAAGCGCTAAACTGTAATGTAAACAAATTAAAGCTGTCTTCTTATTAGAAGAAAACTGGGTATTTATTAGAAGCAAACAATTAAAGTTGCATTGGGACCTATTATCATCCTAATATGGTATTCTTTAAATATACATCTAGTGATATAGCAATAGTGAATAAATAAGAGCTTTAAATAGAAACATTTATAATGAAAAGCATCAATATTTATTTGAATTTAAAATATTGAGAATGAAATGAGGAAAATATTCAATGCAATGCTATCCCCAACATTAACTAATGTCGAAAATAGCGCAGTTCTGGGGAATATAAATAATGAAAAAATTAGCAAGTACTATCATTAAAAAAGCTTAAAATTAAATCCTACAAATCTATTTTAAATTAAGTTTTGAAATATATCTGGAATTATTAATCGCTAGTCCGGTATTGGAATTCTAGAGCGGAATTTTAGAAATGCAAATAAATTTTCGATTACCGGAACGCATTTATTTAAGCCGATAAATCCCAAACCACAAATAAATTTACGGGAATAAATTTTTCTTTCCCGCACTTATTTTTTCAAGTAACTAATGGGATTATATGCATAACGAAGACAGATTACATCTAGCATCTCATATTCTAAAATTGGAATTTTCGATAAACAAGAAATTTTTTAAAGATGACTCCAAAGAGAGCAATTATGAATTAAATAACCCAAATTTGAATTCTGATAAATCTATGTTATTTCCGAAAAATTAAATGCTAAGAATAATTTATTTTGCACTTTTATTTCGTATAAGGTTTAATAGAATTTGAAATTAATCATATTATTGAAATATTAGTGTCTTAGGAAAAAATTATCCAATTTTTTTTTAAGTTAAAAATTTTATGTAGAATTATTTCCCTATTTACGTATTACACGACTTAAATAAATTCGCAGTTACAAAATAAATGTCGAAAATTACATTTGTAAACTTATTCGCGTATTTGATACTCAGTTGAATATTTTTGAAATATATTTTATAAATAAAATATATAAATATAAACCCCAACGGTAATAGGTTTATATATTAGAGTTATATTTTTATTGGGATATACAATGAAATCCTATCCAACTAAGTACTATCTATAATTTAATCTTTATTGTTAGTTATTCATAGTAGTCATCTAATTTATAACAAATACATAGTTTGTGTTTATCAAGCACTATTTTATTTTTGACAGCTAATCATTTGTCTTGCAATCAGAATTCCATGTAGAATAGATTAAATTAGTCCTCTTTAATTATTTTTTTATTTTAAACAGAGTTTTAAAACGTACATCCAACGATTATTACTCAAATACAGTACTCCAACCGATTTCTTTTATATGCACCTGTAAATTAATGGAAAATGCTATAAAAGTCATATTCTTTCGTAGTCATTTTGTAGTGAAAGTATGTGATTTATATAGCTTTCAGTGCAATAGAAATAGCATACAGTGCCATTGAAATATCGTATAATGCCATTGAAATACTCTGCAATGGATGCTTTTGAGTTCCCCTCTAAATAAACTATTAATCTCACATACTTCATACACAATAAGAAACATGTGTTTGTTATCCTAAATAACCTTTATCAACTGTATAAGAGTCCGACTGTATTTACTGGAATTATAATACGGACAGACTGACAGATAAACCGAATGCATAAACACTTTTCAACATTGCGAAAAATTGTTAACAGTAATATTAGCCTTGATTCAGTAGCGTAAATATTGTAAAGTTAGCAAGTAGTATCATTAAAAATAAACAAACTCTACGAATCTGTTTTAAATTAAATTTTTAATTATGTTTGGAATTATTAATAACTTAGTTCGATATTGGAGTTCTAGAGCGTTATTTAAATGCAAATTAATTTTCGATTATCGGAACGCGTCTACAAGCCGATGAGTCTTACACCAGCAATAAATTTGCGTGAATAAAGTTTTCACTGCCGCACCTATTTTTTTTCCAGTAACTAAGGGGATTATTTGCCTAAAGAAAACAGATTACATCTAGCACACATTCAAAAATTAGAATTTTTGGTTAACAAGAAGTTTATAAGGATGATTCCAAAGGAAGCAATTATGAAATAAATAACTCAAATTTGTATTCTTAAAAATCTAAGTGATTTCCGAAAAACTAAATGTTAAGAATAATTTATTTTAAACGTTTTTTTTTTCGTATAAGATTTAATATAAGTTAAAATTAATCATGTTATAGAAATATTAGTGTATTTGGAAAAAAAAAATTCAATAAATTTAATTTTGAAGTTAAAAATTTGATATATAGAAATTTCTCTATTTACACATTACACGACTTACGTAAATTCGCATTTACGTAATAAGTCTCGAGAATTACACATGTGAACGTACTAGCGCGTTTGATACACAGTTGCATAGTTTTGAAATTTATTTTATAAATAATATATATATAGATATTAACCAAAACTATAATATAGTTTATATGTTAGATAAAGTTATATTTTTATTGATATATACAATCAAATCTATAATAAAATTATTTAATATTTATTGTTATTCATAATAGTCATCTAATTCATAATAATACAGATTGTGCTTATCAATTTCTTTTTATTTACTTTTTTTTGTGCCATCAGAATTTTATGGCGAATAGGTTCAATTAGTCATTTTTTAACTATTTCTCAATTTTATAGTTGTTTGAAGTGGATTCAAACTTGTTATAAATCAATCCATGAATGTTAAATTTATAAATCATTGTATTCCACAAGCTGTCTGAAAAGTGTTTTTTAAGTTTCTTTTTATATTTTTTTATGCTTTTCTACTTTATATACAAATAAATGCTGTCGCATGATGCTTTATTTATAAAATAATGCGAAGTAAAGAATATATATATGTATGCATGCATATATGTGTGTGTAACTAAAATGAAATCACAAATGTATGAATAAGTTGACAAAATGCCAAAGATGAACAAATAATGTACAGTGGGAAGAATAAATCTATAATAAGACATAGACATAACATTTACAGGATCTATCAAATGTATTCCGCTACATTACGACAAATAAGAAAAAACTTGTTTCCAATGCTTTCTAATGATGTTACACCATTTCAAACACAGTGAAATTGATTTCTATTATGAGATGCACTAAAATATGCTTTCTGTAGAATATGCGTTGCAAATAATATTTATTATTTATGTACCAAGTCCACAAAAAAGAATTTTGTTACATAATTGTATAGAGAAAAAAATATTCGTCAAGTTTTTCACTAAGTTAAACTATTTTATACTTAATGAAACCGATATACTTTGCTGAGGTTCACTACAAGTTGCTTCCTGTATAATATAACAAAGTACATATTATTTAGAGGTGGACACAAACATTTCTATACTGTACTGTATCTTAAGTATTAATGAATGTTGCAATTGCTTTTTAGGTGCGTTCTTAGTTATATAAATACGTTGCTCCTATAGTCGTCGTTCCGTCTGTCCGCCCATTTGTCCGTCTGTCTGTCTGTCCATTTGCATATAACAACGCAAAAATTTTCAAACCGAATCATTTGAAAATTAAAATGTATAATTGATGCATAATTTTGTAGGATCAATTCAAATTTCATGAAAATAGAAAGCATAGTTCAGTTACAGGGATAATCAAAAGCATTCTGTTACATTACGGCCAATGGAAAAAAATACTTTCAAGTGCTTTTAAATGAAGTTACACTCTTTCTAACATAATAAAATTGATATATACATCTATGAAGTATATAATGAAATGTCCATTCTGTGAAATCTAGATTGCGAAGACTTTTTTGTGTGTTAATTTACAGGGGCACACAAAAGCATTCCATTACATAATGGTATAGAAGGAAACACTGTTTGGGGTACATTCATGCATTCCCAGTGCTAAATAATTTTTCACTGCGCATAAGTGAATGCTATCAAAATTTCATTTGCATATTGTGTTAGCGAAATGTATAGAGCAACTGTTTTGAAGCTCTCGAAAGCATAGCTTGAAAATTCTGAAAATTATCGTAGATAGAATAAGCTCAAAATCTATTGTTCCCAAAATGAAGCAAAACAATGAGGGGTTCTATCCAAATATAGTAGCACGTGCAATATTGTTTATTCTATATTGACAATTATTCAATGCATATACGGATACAGCCCCATACCTTTTTGCTTTATTTTTGAAACAACGGTTTTTGAGCTTATCCTATCGACGACAATTTTCAGAATTTTGAAGTTAGGCTTTTGTGACTTTTACAAAAGTTGTTCTATACATATAGCAAACACATTATGGAAATTATATTTTAATTGCATTCACACATGTGCAGTGAAACATTATTCAGGAAACCTTGTCATTTTCATCCAATTTTAATTATTTTTTAATTATGGTTGTAAGGTATTGTGTACAATATTGTTTTTCATGTTTTTATAAAATAATATTACTTTATATTAAGAATTCTGCAAACTATAAGCAAAAAAAACTTGGCAAAATTTGTGTCTGTTTTGTTAAAAAACTTAATTTTTTATGAGTTATATGCTATCTTCATAAAAATGAACACAGATTATAACAATAAGCCACTGAATCATAATGTACAGCTTGAACGATTTTACTACATTAGTTTTGACAGGGTTATCCAATATATATATATATATATATTTTCAATTTGTTGGCAGTCCCCTACGTGATTTCGAGAAAAAAATCTTCACGGAAATGTATGACATATACTATTATATTTGCATACTTAGGGTTTCTGAATAATTCCTCATGTATTTTCACATGTATCACAAAGCGTCTAAATTCGCTAGAGGAAGTCACCTTTGGCCATATAGTGTATTAAGGTGCAATAACAAAGAAACATGTGTAATACTGTGCAATGCACATAAATCTGTGCTGTATGAAACTAATAGAATCCATATCAATAATAAAATTTAAATATATTTTAAAGATTAAAAAAACAAATAATGACACAAGCAAAAAAATTTCTAATTATCTGTTAAAATTGCTCCTGTATTCCTCTTAGCGAAGCGTATCATGTGACCTCCCATTAAATACCAAGTTTCTAACATAATTACTCGATCGCATGACATTGATAAATTACTCAAATTTTAAGGTCCTAAATATCTTGTTGAAAACGATACTTTAATATGGCACTGATTACGGAAAGACAAAATGTTTAAAAAATGAATGATGAATTTTAGTTAAAGAGAACTGCAAGAACTTTGTTACATTGCATTTTACTGTCAAACACAGCTAGCTATTTTGTAAATACAGTGTAGTTTCTGGGAAAAAATTTCAGATAAATTTTAGTATTTCAGTAAAGCAGATTTTACAGCGTAAATATTTTCAGTTTAGACAAGACCAAAGTTGGCAATAAATGGACGCTTGCCAAAGTTATAACGTAAAATAATTCCCCTGACACGCTGAAATTTAATAGCCATTATCTAGTACATCATTTTTTTTTTATTTCTATTATAACTAATATAATTTTTTTAATGCGTATAAAGCATAATAAATAATGCAATTATTTTTGAATTAATTACAAGATAATTTTTTTATTGCGATTTTATTCAGCTTTTTCCAGTTGTATTTTGCCTTCTCTGTGAATTTAAAAAGCGTTGTTTAAAAAAAAAAAAAAATGAGTTTCGTCAGAATGTCACGGAAAAAAAAGAGGCAAATGAATTTTTATTTGCATATATAGTAATAAAAAATTGTTTTATTCTGGGTGTGTCTGTGTGTGCGATGACAACCAAAATTACTGCACGTAGAAGTCTGAAAATTTTGGTGAGGATAGCCTAAGACAGAGTACTGATGCACCTGAGGCTAAAATTTTTAAGTGTCGGGGACACTTCAAGTTTTTATGCATTAAATTGATAATAACATTAATTCTTTCTATCAGATCTCTTCCTTTTTTAAGCGAATTCTACATTCCGTTTCTGTTACATTTCTACATTTCTACATTTCTGTAGATGTCTATATATGTCTTTGGCACGTTTGGGAACCGATACAGGGCCCCTTGAAGTTTTTGCGTGCTAAATTGTAATAAACTTACTTTGAATTTGAACTTTATTTTTGAAGATTTTTTTTATTTAATTATTCTCCGATTCCTACATTCAAATTGAGACTCTGGGGCCGTTTAGAGTGTCGTAGAACCCGGTCCATGGCCCATTAAACTTTTCTTTGTACCATTCATTTTTCACTAGCTAATTTTTTCACCAACTCAGTGTATAACTTTAAAGTTGAATTTTGAACTCTTCTCCCCGGGCCAATAACCTCATACTTTTATTCTGGCTCTAGGATTGTTGAAACTTACAAATGCCCTATTTCAGCTATGCCGCTTTTAGAAAGTCCTAAATGTTTGGATGATTGGATCAACCTAATGCAAAATGCATCGATGTTGCAGGAGATTATTTTGAGAAGCAATAAAATAAATATTCTTGGTAAGAAGCTATTTCTTTCATTACTTTCCAAAAACTTAATACTATCCCGTCTATTATGAATTTTATTTTGTTATTCTTTCATGTATAAATTCAGTTACATAGCTGGCAATGCTATATCGAAAATTGACAGCACACTAAAGACAGTCATTCCGGTCGAGAAAGCTGATCAATGCAATGGACACTTACATGAGAAATTTTCTAAAAATCAGCGGCAGCAAAAAAATTTCTACATTTAATTGCGTCATTCAATCTCGAAAATATATTGGTTTCTGGAGTTGCTATAGATAAAAATGTTTTTAAAAATCTTGCGAAAAATGATTAATGTATATTTTCGTACATAGTCATGTGACATTTTGAAAGATTAAAAAAATCCCTTCTTCTTCTTTTTTCTTTTTTTTAACATATTTTAACATAGTTGCAAAGTGTTAAGGATTCTTTGTTTATCCGCCTGGCTGTCTATCAATCCTCTAACTCTTTTAAATATAGTCTGATTGCCATGAAATTGTTATTGGGTATATATGGTATTGGGGCTAAGGCATATTCGATATTGAAAATAAAGTGTGTAACATTTATGATTAAAATAATACACTTTGTAAAATCCATCATAAAACAAGAAAAAAAAAAAACAATGCAGGATGGGTTTTGACTTAAAACAATAACAGCTCGTTATCAGCTCAAACAGACACGTGTTCGTAAGGAACAATGTCGAAGGTGAACTGAAAGATAGAGAATAGGAGATGCAAAGAGTGTGACAAGTGGCGCTAGTTGGAAGAGCAAATGAGGCAGACGAAAGTGATGCCAAAATAATAGAAAAGAAAAAAGGGGAAACAAAATACACGAATAATTAAATAAAAATATAAATAAATAAATAAAAATATTAATAAATAAGAATAAAATAATTATAGCAAAAAAAATGAAATAAAATAAAATAAAAATATTTAAAAAAAGGAATATACATATGATAAAAATAGACAAAAGACGAGGGAAAGGAATCACAAAAATAACTTCCATGCAGGAGAGAGAGAGGGGGGAGGGATGATGTGACAAGATTATCAGAATTTTTACAAATAAAATAAGCTTCATGAACATTCATGTAAGAGAGAGAGGCATGGTAAGAAGTAATTCTGGTCATAGAGAAAATAGAATAATGACTGGAAGCCCAACAGTGAGAAGCAATCGAGGATTCAGATTTCTTTATTTTCAATATACTTCTAATTGCCTCCTAATATTTTCTTCAACCCTCTTTTAGTTTGATCAATATAAAAAAAAAGATTTGGCAAGCATCAGAAAAACATTGTAATATGTATCATTTGTAATATGTTTCATTGTACCGGGTGATTATAATTAAAGTCCCGATTTTAAAAATCGATAATTTTAAAACTACTGGTCAGAATGACTTGATATTTTAGCAGAACAATCGTAAGGCAATGGAATTTTGTTTGGCGAAGGAAAAAAATAGTTCCAAAATGTGCCGATAGATGGGGCTATCAGTGTTCACATTGTCTAGATATATGCAAATTACTAATACGTGACATGCGCACATGAGACTTAGCTGCCATAAAAATGCAGAGCACCAGCCCTTTGCCTAAATGCTTCATCATGACTCTGACTATGAAGGATCGCGCTTTGCTCTTGAAGCTTTTTTATAAGAACGATGACTGTGCACTTACAGCTGTTAGGATGTTTCGGACATTAAAATCCATTAAATTGGGTCCAATAACCACAAAAGGTCTGCGAAAAATGATTGCTAAATTCTAAGAGACCGGTTCATTTGACGTTAAACGGGGTAGAGGAAGGAAACCAGTTTCGGCTGCGGCAGTGGAAGATGTGGCTACAGCATTACAAGAACAGACTGAAAGTGATGTTGGAATCAGCAGTGCACGGGGAATTGGCCGAATGCTGGATATGCCGAACAGCACGGTGCGTAAAATCCTACGGAAGATCTTGAGCTGTTATCCGTATAAGATAACTCATGTGCAGGAGTTGCTACCTGCTGACCTGGAAGCACGTCAATCTTTTGCACTGCAATTTCTTGCCCGGATGGAAGTGGACAACGGATGGCCATGGAACATTCTGTGGTCTGACGAAGCCCCCTTTCATTTGCAAGGTTCTGTAAATACGCAAAATTGCAGGATATGGGCGACCGAGAATCCGTCCCAGCTACAGCCATTACCTCTTCAGTCTGAAAAGCTTACTATGTGGTGCGGAATAACGGCAGCGTTTATCGTTGGTCCGTTTTTCTTCGAGGAGATCAGACCTGCGGGTCCCGTTACCTGCACCGTTACTGGCAAGCGGTATGAAACACTTTTGCGTAACCATGTCCTTCCGGCACTTCAGCAGTGTCAGTGTGTGGATCGCACAATATTCATGCAAGATGGCGCTCCTCCGCACATTGTTACTCCTGTGAAGCAGCTACTGAGTGCTAATTTCGGAGATGACAGGATCATAAGCCGTCATTTTCCAACAACGTGACCGCCACGTTCCCCCGACTTAAACCCGTGTGATTTCTGGCTTTGGGGGTACCTGAAGAATGTTGTTTACAGCGGGAGGATTCAGAATCTAGCCGACTTGAAGGCAAGCATCACACACCACATCCATTGCATCAGTACAGATACCCTCCGATCTGTTGTGGAGCATGCCGTTTTGCGCTTCCAATTAGTAGCGGAACAAGGCGGAAGGCATATCGAACAACTTATGCTTTAATCATCAGCAAGGTGTTGATTCCATGAAGCTCTTTTTTTTTTGTCATAATCGCTGTTGTCGCTGTATTCTGGTCTTTTCGCTAATAAATCTTTAGTAAATCCCTGAACTCTAATTTTTTTCTTTTGGCTAACAACATTTCTGTGTTTAACGAATACATTTTTGGTCTTTCCTCCTGATATTACCCGGACAGCGCCATCTATCGGCACATTTTGGAACTATTTTTTTCCTTCGCCAAACAAAATTCCATTGCCTTACGATTGTTCTGCTAAAATATCAAGTCATTCTGACCAGTAGTTTTAAAATTATCGATTTTTAAAATCGGGACTTTAATTATAATCACCCGGTATATTAAAAATCAAGAAATCTCTAAATCTTCTATTGCTTTTCCAAAAGCTCGATACCTTTATCTGCCTTTTTTTTTTAATTTTTTCGATTTTGATTGCAGTTTTTTATAAAATGAAAATTAACTTAAAAAAAAAAACTACAAGCAAAATTGAAAAGATAAAAAAGGACAAATTACGGCAGACCTCAGCTATCAAGTTCAAAATAAAATAAAATAAAATAAAATAAAATGAAAATAAATTAAAAATGAAAATAAAAAACATCGAATTTAAATGAAATATTGGAAAATAGTCTTAATAGGTTTTGCTTTAGCTCGCGAACGCGCTACGGAACAGAAGACTTAATCCCTCGAAGACGAGCTATCGGTGTACACTTTTAAAAATTTTAAACCTTTAGTGCTTCGTCACTCCATTGCTTTTACAGAAAACGATCATTTCATTGTATTATGGAACATTCTCATTGGTTGAAATAGAGATATTGTATAAAAGAGGAGGAGTGACGAAGCAGAAAAATTTTCAAATTTTTAACAGTGTACGTGCCACTTAAGGTGCTCAGAATCTTTCACAATTCTCTATTTTTTTATTATAAAGTTTGCCTTTTTTTAATCAGCACAATTTTCGTGATTCAATTACAGAAAAATTCCGATTTAGAAAAACCGGGGGTAAAAAAAAAAAAAAAAAAAAAAAAAAAAAAAAAAAAAAAAAAATTAAAAATTTTTTTCTTCACGAAAGGGTTAAGGGGTGGTCGTCTTATAGACCGGTTGCACCCAAAATTCAAGGTAAAAATAATAATAATAAATAAATAAAATAATAGGTAGACTTATGCATAAAAAAATATGGTAACTGAAATAGTAATATTAAATATCTTAATAGTTATAATGTAGTTATACAACACATTTGAAGGCGACTTTAATTCATAATTATTAAGTTTCGTAACTTCTTTTATCCTTGCATATATTTTATTGATAAATATGAAAACCATATTCCTAATTAAGCGATTAATAAAAGAGTGTTTTTTAAAGTTCTCATATTAATTTACCCAATAAAGTTACTTTCCATAATTTTTATTTGCCATAATTAGTAGTTTACTATTCTAATTGTCCCACATAATGAATTTATTATCTTAATTAACATAAAAAAAATATGTATGGCGTTGGCGGTTTTAATATGCACGTCGTAAATAAAACTAAGCGAATTTAGTATTATGTTACCATAAATCAATAAATGCTTTTTTTACATGATTATTAAAATTTTATTTACCCATTCATTAAAGCTTTTGATATTCTCGTTAAAATTTCACTTTAGATATATATTTTTTAAGATTATGTATTTTTTATATAACTTTGTTAACCCTTTGCGGGGCAGGGCAAATTCATTGCTTAAGTACTGAAATTAATGACTGACACCAGAATTTGAAAACAACTTTATTTATAAATAAGAAAACGCTATACTTCACGCATTCAATAAACCGTAATTTCCTTTAACAAAATTCCGGTGCGAATGTGCCGTTTGGTAATTAAAATTAAGTGGTATATCTATATGAAACCACCCCCCGCAAGGAGTTAAAGTTTAATTTTAAACTTCGTCTGAAAAATAATAAAATGCAATAGTATATCGACAATATGTATATATACTGCTAATTGAACGGTATTTCAAGATCTAATTTAATATAATTGAGCCTCGTTTATACGAAGTAATTGGAGCCGGTACCTGTTCGAATTACAAAAAATTCAAATTACTCAAAAAAAAAATAAATAAATAAATAAATAAAAATAAAAAAATAAAAAAAATAAATAAATAAATAAAATAAATACAAGCAAAAATGAAAATTAGAAAAGTACAAATTTTGGGACAAAACTCAGCTTGCAAAAAACAGTAAAAATTTAAATTTAAATTTAAAATATCGAAATTCAAATGAGATATTGGAAAATAAACTTAATAGATTTTGCATTAACTCGCGAGTGTCTTTGCGTTACGGGATATGAGCTTTAAACCCTTGTGGACGAGCTATCCGTATACGTGCTACTTAAGGTTCTCAAAATCCTTCAAAATTCTCACCAAGTATTTTTTGTTGTAAAGTTTGCGTCATTTAATCAGCGTATTTTCGCGATTCAATTTCAGAAAATTTTCTGGTTAGAAAAACCGGTGAAAAACCCAAATATAGTAATAAAGTTCCCATAAATCAACACATCCTTTTTTATGTATTACTTAAATTTTATTTACTTATTAGTTAAAATTTTAGATATTCTCGTTAAAATTCCACTTTAGAGATATATTTTTTAAGGTTATGTATTTTTTATATAACTTTGTTAAAGTTTAACTTTAAACTTGGTGTCAAAAATAATAAAATGCAATAGCATTTTGACCATATGTGTATTTTTTCCTAATTCAAAGGCATTTCAAGATCTAATTGAATACAGTAGATCCCCACTAATCCGAACTAATTGTAACCGATGTCTATTCGGATTACAAAAAATTCATATTAACCGAAAAAAAAGAAAAGAAAAAGCAAAGTTGAAAATGTAGAAAAGGATAAATTTTGGGATACACTGTAAAAAAAAATTCAAGAGGTTACTAAAAATTCTTTAGTAAATTTGTATTCCACAGAATTTTTTAGTAACCATTACAAACCTTTTTTTTGCAAGTGAAACAAGCATTTCTTTTGTAAACTGAACAAAAGAATTTTTTGTATAACTTACTTAAAAATTTTTAGTATGAGCCACCAAGAAAATTTTAGTAATAGCTCCAAAGTTATTTTTAATAACCTTTACGTGCGCCCGAAGGACAGCAGCTTCCTTCGAGCTGCATCCAAACTTCTGAAGCGATGGATTTTCGGCAAAACCGCAATAGATAACAGCACCAAAAAATTGCTACCTGCTCTTACAGGGTTTTCATAACCCCTTTATTAACGAGTAACACTACATACATTCGGGACGTATTTGGCAGTGTCCGGTATCGAACCCGGTACCTTTTAGCCTGGAGTCCGTTATTATAACCACTGTGCTATCAAGGCCACACCAAGTGCGTTTTAGTAATAGGGTCATTCCATGTCAAATGAGCAAAAATGTAAAAAAAGCCGTGGCTGTATAGAATCCGATTTTAATAAAATGTGAGATACATGTTCATTTCATATTCAAATGTATGTCTGCACAATATTTTGACAAAAAATAAATTATTTTATCAATTTTGGACAGTTAAAAAACTTGTGGTATATAATGGCTTGCGGATAATCGTCGAAAGTTGCAAGTTTCAAGTTCTATATTTTGAAAACTATTTAACAAAAATGAAGTTTTTTTATAATATTGAAATCTCTGGAAATCAATCTTTATATTTATTGATTAATAATAATCTGGTGATAAAATAACTAATCATAAATTGGTTGTAAATATTGAAATTTCGTAAATTTTTGAAAAATTTTAAACGCTATAAAAATTAAAGGATTTAAAAAACATCTTTGAAATTCATGCAAGATGTAGTATTATATATGAAGATCGAATTCTCCAAGTTTCAAAGTTGTTATTTATTTCCTTCATCTTAAAAAAAACTTAGAAACTTTTTAAAAAATGACAAAATCACAATTATTCCTCTTATTTAACCTCAAAAAATAATTAAAGAACAGCTCCGACATCAACAATATTGCACATATATAAGAATCAATAAGTGCATGACACACTAAAAAAGTTTCAATACTGCCTTTTTAATTTCTAACATAACAAAAATGGGTTCAAAAAACTAATATTCGATACATTCTAAAGACAATCTTTCTTTGAAAACACTCGCTTTTTTCTAAGTTTCTTGTTAAAAATAGACGTGTGCTGCCATCTATGATTTTAAGATTAAAATACAGTTATTTTATGAAGAAAATCGTTTTTCTTCTATACAAATTAAAAAATATTCTTGAGACAAAAATAAACTGAAAGCAAGAATAAAACTCCGTATACTTAAAATATACACTTTTATCTGTAATATCAAAGAGTTAAAAACTTTTAAAAGCTTTTATTCGCCTCCAAAAAAATGAAAAAAATGTTGACTTTTTAATCAGCAGTTTTCACTATTTATTTTTTTTTCTCATAAAGGAATGAAAAAGGCAAGAATTAAATTATAGATGTATTAAATATATTCAATTAGCTATAATGGCAAAAAAATTTGAATTTGGAAAAAGTGTCCTTCCTTTTAAAACATATTACTGAAATATTTTATTTTTTCCACGATTTTTTTTATTATTTATTTATTTTTAAATTATAAAATAAAAATACAATTACTAAATTATGCTAATCTGTTTTTTATAGTTCATTCTTAAGTGTAAATAATTTTTATTACAATCTTTCCATTCCTACGGCAAATAATCAAACATGAAATTTCAAGCATGTACACAAGATTTCGATTTCGTCTCAACTTTAATGTAAATTTTTATACTGAAATAAACTAGTCTGAACTCTACTACTTTGCGTTTCCTCGTAAATGATTGTGATCTAATTATATGATGATTTTCAATAAAATCTGTGACATGTCAGCCACACCTGATTTGCTCATTTGGTGTGGAATGACCCAATAGCTATTGAAAAATGTAAAACTATTAACTCTATCCATTGCTAACTTTTTTCTAGTAATGCTTATAGATTTTCTAGTAATCGACTAAGATTACTAAAAATTTTTTAGTAATTACAAGGATCACTAAAGTTTTTTTAGTAGATCGACCCTTTTTTTTTACAGTGTAGAGCTCAGCTATCCAGTGCAAAATAAATAAATAAAAAATTAAATTTAAATTTAAATTAAAAAATATCGAAATGAGATAGTGGAAAATAACCTTAATAGATTTTGCATTAGCTCGCGAATGCCTTTGCATTACAGGACGGGAGCCTTAATCCCTCGGGGATGAGCTATCGGTGTACGTGCCATTTAAAGTGCTCAGAATCCTTAATAATTCTCACCAGTTATTTTTTATTGTTAAGTTTCCCTTATTTAAACAGCGAATTATCGCAATTCAGTCACAGAATTTTTTTTTTTTTTAACCGGTGGTAAAAAATAAAAAATTACGCAAAGAGCTCTCGTCGCGAAGGGCTTAAAAGGCCGCCTTATAGGCCTGTTGTACCCGAAATTCAGGTAATTAAAAAAAAAATCGAGTTGACTTATACGCTAAAAAATCTGGAAAATAACATAATAATATTATATATCTTAATAGTTTAAAATCTTAATTATACACTTGTAAATGATTCTAAATCACAATTATTAAGTTCCGTAGCTTGTTTGAGCCTCGCATATGCTTTAAAGCCATATTTCTAATTAAAGGATTAACAATACAATGCCTTTTTAAAAGTCCCATATTAATTTACGCAATAAAGCGGATGATTAATTAGCGGATGATCCCACTTGCTCCACATTATGAATTTATTATCTTAACTAATATCGGAAAATATGTATGGCGTTGGTGGTTTTAACTATTTCCGTCATAAATAAAACTAAACGAATTTAGAATATGGTTCCCATAAATCAATACACGCTTTTCTACGGGATTACTAAAAGTTTATTTGCCCATTCATTAAAGTTTTAGATATTCTCATTAAAAATCTTCTTTAAAAATATATTTTTTAAGGTTATGTATTTTTCATATAACTTTGTTAAAGTTTAATTTTAAACTTCTTTTTAAAAATAATAAAATGCAATAGTATTTTGACAATATATATGTTTTTTTTGCTAAGTCAAAGGTAATTCAAGATTTAAATCAATATAGTAGAACCTCGCTAAACCTCGCTAATACGAACTAATTGGATATGGTACCTATTCGGATTACAAAAAATTCGAATTACCCAAAATTGAAAAGAAAAAAAAAAATGTAGAAAAGAACAAATTTTGGGATAGAGCTCAGAGCTATCCAGTACAAAAAAAGTAACAAACAGTAAAGATAAAAATAAATTTAAAAATATCGAAATTCAAATCAGATATTGGCTAATAACCTTAACAGATTTTACATCGCGAGTATCTTTGCGTTACGGGACAAAAGTGCTAATCCCTTGGGGGCAAGATATGGGTATGTGTGCCGTGCCGTTATGGTGCTAAGTATCCTAAATAATTCTCACCAATTATTTTTTATTGTTAAGTTTACCTTATTTAATCAGCTCATTGTCACGATTCAATTACAGAAAATTTTCTGTTTAAAAAAATCCCGGTAGTAAAAAATAAAAAATTACGCACAAAGCTTTCGAAGCGAAGGAGTTAAGGGATCGTCTTATAGAGCACTTGCAAAATTCAGAGTAAAAAAAGAAATTGGATTGATTTATGCACCAGAAAATCTGGTAACTGAAATAATAACATTAAATATCTTAATAGTTAAAAAATTTAAATATGCACTTGAAAACGATTTTATCCTTTTCAGTCCTGATGTCGCCTGTAGGAGACACTAAATAACAATTTTTAAATTAATTAAAATGCTTCTAGAAATGTTAAAACTACTTTTAGACCTTTTATTAAATGCATGCATATCATAAGAATCGATATATAGACTGATACATTTTTGGAGCTGTTGTATAATAATTTTAAACCGGTTTTTAGTAACTCTTGTAATATTTATCTCTGGATTGAGGAGATTAAATCATAATTATTAAGTTTCGTAGCTTGTTTGAGCCTCGCATATGCTTTAATTGTTAATATGAAAGCCATATTCCTAATTCAGGGATTAATAAAAGAGTGCCTTTTAAAAGTCTCATGTAAAGTTGCTTTCCATTATTTTTATACACTATAATTAGGGAATTACTATTCTAATGATCCCACCTGCTCCACATTATCAATTTATTATTTTAACTAACATCGGAAAATATGTATTGCGTTGGCAGTTTTAATTATGCGCGTCATAAATAAAAACTAAACGAATTTAGTAATAAGGTTCTCACAAATCAATGTATGCTTTTTTACGGGGTTATTAAAATTTTATTTATTTTTCATTAAAGTTTTAGATATTCTTGTTAAAATTCCACTTTAGAAATATAATATAGAACCCGTCGAATTCCTCGACGAAAGAAAATGTTTAAGAAGGAACTGTTTCATTGAGTTATAATAAATCTACAAAATAAGTTACAATAAAAAATGCACCTTATATTGGTAAGTTTAATTGTTAACCAAATGATAGTTAATCTAAAATTAACAAAATATTATTTCTATAAAACTCTGTTGTATAAATTATAAAAATTAAACTTTAATCGTATATGTAAACAATAAAATATAATATAGATCTTTTAAAGTTATGATAAAGTTATCAATTAAGGCTCTTATGCTTGGTATTCGAAAATGGAAAATAGCAAAATGTATTCCAATTTGACTCAACCATAGAATTGTTTTCCGGAGAATTCTCCGCTAAAATTTACATATAAACCTCTTACCGGCTGTCCCAAAAATGACTGATGGATTTTAAAATTCAATAACTTGCAAACGGTGACAGCTATTTAAAAAACTTTTGCAGGAGAGTTATGTATAATGTCAGGAGTTTTTTTTTTACCGTGATTTCTTATTTTAGTTCGCATCTCAAACAATAGGTGGCGCTGACGGCGATTGAAGGCCAGGTGATCAGTGCTGAGTGAAGCGTCGACCTGGCCTTCAATCGCCGTCAGCGCCACCTATTGTTTGAGATTTGAACTAAAATAAGAAATTACGGTAAAAAAACTCCTGACATTATACATACCTCTCCTGTAAAAAATTTTTAAATAGCTGTCATCATTTGTAAGTTATTGAATTTTAAAATCCATCAGTCATTTTTGGGACACCCGGTATATCCGTGTGTTAACGTTTTTTAAAAAATGGTATTCTAATTTGATCATTTCAAAATAATTTAAATTCAAAACTTGAATTCTCGATTGCTATTAGCTGTAAACAGATACTAAATAATTTATATTCTTTAAAGTTTAAATAAAAGTTTCTGAAATAATCTGGATGCAATAAATATGATAGACAATATTCGTATGACATCAGAGTGTAAAAAAATAAGTGCTCTATCAAGTTTAAAGTAAGTTTTTAACAAACTACCCCCCCCCTTTAATTGATAAATAAAAATGAAATAAAACCAAAATTCAACGGATTTCATAACTATGTTAAGAATAAAAATTCTTGTCATAGCACGTATCTCAGGAACTAAATCACGAATTTTCATTAAACTTCGGATTCAGTTAGTCCCTGATATAAATTGCCCCACCAGTGGCCGAGAGGTTCGGACCTCTCATCTGGTAGACGGCAGGTGCTGGGTTCGAACCCAATCGCGGCTATCGGCCTAACCGTTCGGAGTTTTCCGTGGTTTTCTTCGAACCTTGCGTAAATACGGGTTAGGTTCCCTTAGAAAGACCCCCACGGAGGGCACCCCCCTGGTCCTATATCCCATTAGCGTAGATAATCGGACGACAAAAAATCAACCAACCCTGATATAAATTAGTATTCTGTTGTTTTTGGAGTAAATCACCGAACAGATGGAGCTGCTTTGCTGCCTTTTTCGTGATTTTCACAATAGCTATATCTCAAGAACTAATAGACGGATGTTCATAAATCATCAGATTCCGTTAGTCCTTGATATTAATGTGTTTTCTTTAGTTTTTGGAGTAAATCGCTGGACAGATGACGCTGCTATGCGGTATAATTCTTGATTATCGCAATACCTCTCTCTCAGGAACTAATGCACGGATTTTCATCAAACTTCAAATTCAGTCAGTCTCTGATATAAATTGGTATTCTTTACTTTTTATAGTTAATCGCTCAACAGATGACTTTTCTGCCTGTTTTCTTTACAATTTCTACGATACTTCTATCTCAAATACTAATACACGGATTGTTATCAAATTTCAGATTCAGTAAGAATTTAAAATAAGTTGTTGCTGTTTAGATTTTGGTGTAATTTTCCTAACCGGTGACGCTGCTATGTTTCATTTTTCTGGAAGTATTAACGTGTATGAGATAGAAAAAAGTTTTGGAATTGCCACATCCAACTAATTTTCTTTGCGGTTTGTCGAAGACTGGGTGTACGCAACAAGTGTTGGTGATATTGATGAACTAAGCAAAGAATTATTGAGGTTTTTGGAGAAATGATGGCTGAGATGATGCGCTAATTTTGGTGTGAAATTGAATCCGTCATTCTATGGTCCGGCATGCAGGATAATCCGGCACAACTTATGAAAGAAAAAATATTCCTTGTTAAATCACTTTTCATTATTTTAGTAATCAAATGGAACTTCAGAATGAGAAATTATTATATTAAATTCTAAACGCTTGAATATGTAACTTGAATCTTGAATATTAAAACAACTATTAAAGTACTATTATATATTATACGCAACTATTATATATTAAAGTAACCATGTCCAAAGGGGGAGAGGGTGAAAAAAAACACCTTTCTGTAGATGATTTGCAAAATAAAACTAGAGAAAGAAGATTTTTTATCATCTGAATTACATAGTTTTTGCATTTAAAAAAAAATTATAGTTACTGACAAACAAACTTATATTCAAATCTTAAAATGCACAAATAAAGTATGAAAAGGTAGCAAACAGCCGTTTCGAATCTACTATGGAGATTCTTCAGTGCAAAACTCAGCGAGCTAGAAAAAGCAAAACTGAGCCACCTTTGGCTCAGTTTTGCTTTTTCTAGCTCGCTGAATTTTGCACTGTTGAAGAATCTCCATAGTAGATTCGAAACGGCTGTTTGCTACCTTTTCATACTTTATTTGTGCAATTTTAATCGTTGGTTTTCTATCTTCAAACATTTTTTCACAAAGGCTTTATTTGCTATTTTAACGTTTTTCGGAATCTCCTATGTCTAAAACGTGTAAATCCTTAAAAAATATACTGATTTTTAAAACGATCACAAAATTTTTCTTATGGTACATACATGATGGGTAAGTAATAGATGTAAAAGCAAACAGACTAAAAATAGTGGGGGAGGGTTATATATGACGTTCGGTTATCTGCTCGACGTATATAGGCCCTTGGGGGCGGGGGGGGGGGGGCTCCTTCGCGGTGATCATTCTAAGGGAACCTAACTCGTATATTTACACAACGTTCGAAGAAAACACCCGGCGGCTAGGCCGACGGGCGCAATTGGATTCGAACCTTAGACTTCCCGTCTACCAGCTTCGAGACTAAATCAATGATGTGGAATGATGATGTATAATGATGTATGATTAGATGTATGACTATTTGCATGCCTCAAATTCCCTGTTTTGCTTGGATTTAAAATGCTAACAAACAGCATTTAAAAAGCATTTTTCTTAACACCCAGGGATTTTCAAAATTTATTCTTCGTTGATACTAGATCTGGAAGCGGCAGCACAGGCAATCACCTCATCGAGTTCACGGCTGAAATTCTAGAATTAGTTAAAACTCGATTCCTATTAACTCTTTTGGGTCTGAATTTTTTTTCCACTTTGAGAAAAAAATTCTTTTCACTTTAATAATGTTAATCGTAGCTATCAAAATAGATTTATTGAAGTTTAAAGATTATCTCATTGTTTGAAATCTCACGAATGTACATATTTTGTGTACTATTCCATTCATATTTATATGATAACATGCTAATGAAGAGTTTTTGAAGACGTAGAGAAAATATCATATTACAACATGATTTAACCGATATTACAACTCTCTAATGTTTCTTGTGTTTCATCACACATGATTCGTTTAGAAAAGTAGTCAACATTACAAATTGAAAGAGTGAAATATATGTATAAAATAAAGGAATCGCCAACGATGCAAAGAGAAATAAATAAAATTTTGTTATTATTGTTATTACTAAATGACCAAACGTAAATGAAGTCATAATAAGAAAGACATAGCCATATATTATCATTTCTGTATGTAGAAAGTAACTAAATAACTGTTAAGACAAAATAATACTCGATGTAAAGACTTCTACTATTATTAGTACACCAGACCCGAAAGGGTTAAAGCCCAATCAGTCTGCCAAGTCATATCTTGGTGGAAAACATCTGAAATCCTGATTTAACGGTTCACTCAGGATTACCACTATGTTTTTTCTACTCCCAGTCCTCTATATTTTCATACTTTCAAGTGCAGAAAAACACAATGGTAAAACCTACGAGTCAACCGTTAAAATAGGGTTTTCCACCAAGAAATGACTTGGCAGACCGATTGAATTTTAATAAGGGAATTGAATTTTAACTGATTCTGGAATTTTAGATGTATGCACTCGATGAGGCGATTGTCTGCGCTGCCGCCTCCTGGTATATATGTTACAGAAATTGTATTTTCACTCTTTATTGTATTTTTTACAAAGATTTAAAAATACTCATGCAAAAATTCGACTAGAATTGTAAAGTGAAATTATTTTGACAGCCACATTTCAAAACTATGATTATCTGGTATCTTATTTATTTCTAATTTTTTTTTCACGCTATAAGAACTCAATTATAAACCATTTTTTGGTACTATACGGTGTTTTCTTTTTCGTGTGCTTAAATAAAATATCGTTTGTAAAGCAAAATCATTTTGACAGTTACGCCTCGAAACGCAAGTCTTGATGTGTCATTCATGAAATAAATATCTCGATACACCTTCAAAATGCATTTAAAAGTGACACATTGTCCATTTTTATTTGATAGTTTTTCAGTATTTCTTTAGAAAACTTTAGCGCATCTTGCTTATATTTTATTTTTTTGTCAGTTAAACGAAAGGTAAAAAGAATAAGAAAGTTTTAAAATGGCATTTTTTCCTATATATAATTGTGTAAATTTTACCTTTCTCCTTTAATTTTAATAATTTGATATATCTTTTTCTTTTTAAATGCAAAACTTTTATGCAACTTTCTTAAGGGGCGTAGAACATACAAAATCTACTAGTCGGATGTGGCAATTCCTGAACTTTCTTCTATCTCAAAAATATTATTTCTTCCTGAAAAAAGAAAGACTAGCAGCTTCACGTTAGGATATTTACACCAAAATCAAATCAGCAACAACTTATGTCAAGTTCTAACTTTAATTTGAAGTTTGATGAAAATCCGTGCGTTAGTTTTTGAGATAAAACCATTGCGAAAATCGAAAATAAATCCGAAAAAAAGCACCATCTGTTGAGTGATTTACTCCAAAAACAAAAGAGCGCTAATTTATATTACGGAATAACTGGATTGAAAGTTTCATGAAAATTCATGCATTAGTTTTTGAGATAGAACTATTGCGATAATCATGAATATTGCCACGTACGTAGAAGCGAAACTATTGAGCGATTTACATCAAAAAGTAATTAGCCTCATATTATATCAAGGCCTAACAGAATGTGAAGTTTTATGAAAATCTGCCAATTAGTTCTTGACACATAGCTATTGCAGAAATGGTGAAAAAAGCAGCATAGAAACACTATCTGTTGGGAGATTTAATCAGCCTCGTATCATATCGCTTAACGGAATCTGAAGTTTTAGGAAAATCCGCCATTAGTTCTTGATACATACCTATTGTGGAAATCGTGAAAAGAGCAGCATAACAGCTTGATCTATTGGGCGATTTACACCATAAAGTAATCAGGCAGTTTATATCTGAATCTGAAGTTTTGTTGAGTTTTGTGAAGTTTTGTCAATTTTCGAGATAGAGTGCCCTCAAAATGACTCACAAACAGACGTTTTTCAATATCTCTGACTTCTGAAACATGTAAATCCTTCAAAAATTGGAATTCGAAAATATTCACGAATCCAATAGTTTCTACTTGTAAAGATAGAATAAAGTAAAAAATGTTCAAATATTAGATGAAAACAAGCTCATTGGCATTACATGCTTGCTAATACTCTATCACCGAGCAATGGATGGCTAAAACTAGTAGGTCTCCCTCTAATACATTGTGAATCTAAATTATTGTTAAAAACCTTAAGAAAGGATAGCACACATCAAGACGAACAATATTAACCCCTTGCGGTGCGGTGTTTCATAGATATACCACTTAATTTTAATTCCCAAAAGCCACATTGGTACCGGAATTTTGTTTAAAAAATTACGATTTTTGATTGCGTGAAATATAGCTTTTTCTTATTTACAAATAAAGTTGTTTTCAAATTCTGGTGTCAGTCAGTAATTTCAAACCTTAAGAAATGAATTTGCCCTGCACCGCAAAGGGTTAACCAGGAAACTAAGGGTCATCAACGTATTCAGAAGGAGATACGCTGTTAAAAGTTTTGCTCTAGTTTGAACAAAAATTTGGTGTTCAGTAGCTGCCACCATAAAGTGGTTAAATTTCGTACCAACATATATCGAGCTTCCTATTACAATCTTGTTCTAACCATTGAAATTATGCTTTAACAGGAGCTCCAAATATTTATTCAAGATTTCACCATCTTACAGTATCAACTATTGTGCATCAACATTTGGTTCAAACTGGGACAAGATTTTTAACAGTGTAATCGCCGTTAAAGTTTAGGGTCCATAATTTCAAATGATTATTAAAAAAAAAAACGGAAAAATTGGGCAATCAGTTTGCAGTTTTCGCTAAAACTATTCTTTATGTCAGTATTTTCTTAAAAATAAATTTTAAAGATAACGTTTAAAAAGTGCCAATAGAGGACTCTTTAGACTTTAGAGTAACAAACAATTATTTTTTATAGTTATTTTTTGTATCTAATTAAATGCTTTCAAAAATTTAGACTTTAATTTTGAAGTCAAAATTGGAATCGTTGGGAGTGGTTAAGTAGCTCAAACTGAACTGTGTTCAGAGGGGAAGGAAGGTGTCATATTTCAACGCTTGAACACAGTTCCTTTTGAGCTACTTAACCACTCCCAACGATTTAGATTTTTAAGCTCAAAATTTAAGTCTAAGCTTTTGATAGTATTTAATTAAGTACAAAATATATCGGTAAAAAATAGTTGTTCGTTATTCCAAAGTCTAAAGTGCCATCTATCGGAATTTTTTTAACTTTATCGTTAAAATTTATTTTCAAGAAAACACTGATATAAAGAAATGTTTTAGCGAAAACCGTAAACAAATCGATTAATGTTTCCGTTCTTTTATAATCATTTGAACTTTTGGACCCTAAACTTTAATATTGCCTACTCTAATGGCGCCTAATGTTTGGTAACCTCAGTTTCCTATTTAATATTGTTTGTTCTGATGTGCACTATCACCTCTTAAAGTTCCTCCAAATAGTTTTGATCCATCCTGTATATGGGAGAGACTGCAACTGCGGCACACGGAGGAATATTTTTCATGAGACACAAACCTGGGGAAAACGTAACACGAAATGTAATCCAAAATTGAAATTAAACATTAAGTGTTGTCGTGTAATGCCACTGAACTTTGTTCAATCCCGAGCTTGAAAAATTTCTCATTCTGCTAATTTTACGCGTCTTAGCCAAGTTGAATAAAAGTAGCAATTAAAAAATTTCAAATCATCAAGTAGAGAAAGCACTGCCGTAAGCATTCTCTTCTGAAAAGAACAGAGGATAATTTTAATACCACCATCATTGTGCGGCAGTTTTTTAGAAATTTCAATCTTAGTTTTTCTGAATGTACTCTTCAAACGGAACTAGATGTTAAAATTACCACGTTTCTATATTTTCTAGTTCAGAAAAAACTCAAAGTTTAGCTTTTTTGACATTGATAGACTCACCGACTGTCGTGGCTAAGTAGTATTGATAACGTAAATAAATATTTCTTTATAATATTAACAAAAGAACATTTATTTTAAGTTGAATAAAACGTAGCATCGAGATAAATCATGGAATATAATAAACATAATTTGAAACCTTAGAAACTATAACAACAAAAAACAGTGCGTATCATTGCCATTAACTAATAAGAAATATCGTGTTATAGATACAATAAATCTCCCACGCTTTAAAGGAAACGTATACATAGTATAATGCAAAAGTAGTATAATGCAAAGTTATGCTTTTGTAATTTAGTTTTCTTTACTTTTTATATCAGAAAATAAAACTCTTTGTATTAAATATGACATATAGTCACAAAAATTGCTAAAAACAACAAAATCTTTGGAAACGGATTCCAATAAAGATTTTTGTTTTCTTAAGTGAAAAATCATATTTTCTTAAAGCAGTACGGAAATGTACTGAAAATGTGACTCAAAAAGCGTAATGATTTAGTTTTCGTTTTCAGAAATGATTTTAAATAATTAATATCTCTTTACATTGATTAAATGTCGATGCTGAAGCAAATCCCTAAAAAATATGATTTAAAATTATGCTATAAAAGTTAAAATGCTCTTAAAATTGTAACGTTTTCGTGCAAATTAACACATGTTGTAGCATGTTAAATGCATGCATGTTTCTAAATTCAGTTAAAGATATTTTTATGACTTTTTTTTATAATTATTCTTTAAAATGAATTAGAAATTATGCTTATTTTCCGTTCAATTGTATTTTTTCTATCTTATTTATATATCACAGCACGACACTGATTTATAACAAGTTGGAAATTGCACGTAAAGCGTAGCAAATGAGCGTTCGTACGATAACGAAGTTTTAAAAATATTCAGATCTTGTTGTTATAATAGACAGTATTTCGGATACAGTGTAGTGGTCGAAATATTTTTTGTGTGTCCCTGTAAATGCACAGGAATAGTAACTCTTATTACACCTCAGAAACGTATATCATATTCATAAAATGTGAAATAGTTTAATATAATTAAAACGCGCACCAAACAATGTTCTTCCTATACCATTATGTAATGAAATACTTTTGTATGACCTAGTAAATCAATAACAATTGTTCTTTGCAACAGAGTTTGTGCAAAATGTATATTATAACATGTACTTTATAGATTCATGTCAATTTTATTACGTTCGAATAAGTGTAACACCATCAAAATGCATTTGAAACTTTTTCCCCTATTGACCGTAATGTAACGGAATATTTTTTATTGTCCCTGTAATTGATCTATGCATCCGATTTTCATAAAATATGAAATGATTCGACAAAATTATGTAATAATTACATATTTTAAATTTCAAACGATTAAAATGCATTTGAAACTTTTTACTCCATTGACCATAATGTAACGGAATACTTTTGATTGTCCCTGTAATTGATCTATGCACCCGATTTTCATAAAATTTGAAATGACTCGACAAAATTATGTAATAATTGTAATATGCAATAATTATATTTTAATTGTTTTTATTATTATTTTATTTTTTAAAATATAATATGTAATAATTATATTTTAAATTTCAAACTATTCGGTTGGGTAATTTTTGCGTTGTTACATGTGGACGGACGGGGGGGGGGGGGGCTGAACGATAACTATAGGTGCTACGTATTTACATAATTACAAAAGCATAAAAAAAAAATCAATCAACTTTGCAGAAAAGAAAGCAAACATCGACAGGCCAAATTTCAATACAACTATCGATTAGATAGATTCTTAAAGCAGCATATTTTCTGAAATGATTGATCGATTTTTACCTAAGGAAATAAATCTAAACGCACTTTGTTCTAAAACTTTTTATTTTTTTTAACTATCAAACAGAAATTGGAAAGTTACAGAATATTATCGGCAAAGTATTGAAATTACTTTAAATAAAAGTTCACACTTTCAGAATCTGCAGTAAGTTGTTCTAAAATAAATTTTCCGAGTTTACTTATTTTATGACTTTAAAAATAACGCCATGGAATTAAATAACAAGCTACTATTGGTCGGAGAGGATATTTTGTTTTGAAATTTTCCTGTTTCATATCTCCATAAATTTAACAACAGCAATAATTTTCTTTAATTAGGATTTGTACGCTTTTAAAAATTTTGTGTTCGGTTGAAACCAATTTTGGCATCATATTAGCTGCAACCACTGGCGTAGCTAGGATAGATGACACCCGGGGCGGATGTAAATGGTGTTACCTCCCAATCCGTCATATTTTTTCAATCAGAATTCTACGATATTATAAAAAATGACCACATCATTAATTATTTACCTTAGTCCTCCTGCATAACAACAACAACAAGAAAAAAAAAAAAAAAAAAAAAAAAAAAAAAAAAAGAACAGAAGTCCTTTATCGTCTACCTCATAGTTCGCATAACTCAATGCGGCATCTATATGTAGAGGAAAAAAAAGTCTTTCTTTTAAAGCTTGCTTTTCACTACCCACTCGTTGGATAGATTGTTCCCTGGTGCATATCTTATTTAGATACACCATTCTCTATAAAATTTCAGATTCTCAAACAAAACAAAACAAAAATAACTCTGATGCGTCGTGCTCTAGAAATTTCATTTTATTCCAGAATTTTTTCAAAAATCTCATAATATTATGTGTATATATTTGCAATTAAAGATTGGGTGTCACCCCTTAGAGGGCGACACCCGGGGCGGACCGCCCCCTGCTAACTACGCCACTGGCTGCAACGATTATCAATTTTTTTCATTGTTTGATGTTTTATGTAAAGTATGAATTAGTGAAATGGTGAACCGTGAAATAGTAAAATTTAAAAAATAAACTAATAAAATTTGAAACATAAAGTGGCTTTATGCAATTGCAAACAACGGACTAAACAGACAGAATCACATTACGAACATCCAAGTCTGACCAAGATACGAACCTCACATCTCGATCTGCAGGCAATGATCTAACTGCTAGACAAACAACCGGATGTCCTCGCATTCTAAACAAATAAAAAAAATGAATATATCTGTATAATTCTTGGAAATTTTTCATTAGAAAATTTATCATGCCTTATATTCTAAAATATTTGAAATTTTAGTTGCTTGAACTTTTTTCCCCTCAGTAGGCTATATGGGATTGGACACCTTTTATAATAACTGTTATTTATCGAGTTAAAATTTTGAATTTTTTTTGCGATGATTAAACATATAATTTTTAAACAAAATTACATGGTATAAATCTCATATTTTTTTCAATTAAATATTTAATTTTTTTAAGTGATTGAAAATTGTTATAACTCAAAATATTGTTTGTAGAATTTCAACTTTTTTAGGTTTAAAGAAACAGAAATATCTAAATTTTAATTCCGATTCATCATTTTTGAAAATATTAATTTTTAACAAAATAAAAAATGTTTAAAGTAAAAATTAAAAAATAATAATATTAAATACTTATTTTAAAAGATTCCTATTTTCAAAAATAAATATTTTTTTTTCAAGTTTGCTGAGTCAAAAATAAAAGTAAAACAATTGAAAAATCCCAGGAAGGTCCTTCATATGAGTTCTTTTAGTTTACGAATCATATCGTTCAAAATAGTTTCAAAATACATCTAAACAAAGATATCTATGTATATTCTGATGTTTATACATTTTATTTTTTCTTGCTACATTGCAGGGATTGTATTTGGAACCATTCTTTGAAAATACCAAACTTTACGAAAATTCGAATAAAATATAAGTTTTGCAATTTTGATCATTTTGACAATTTCATTTCGAAAACTAGTCTGCGTGTGTCACATAAAAAACAAACATATTGCTATTTCTTGGAAATATTTTTTTGAATGTTATATGCTGTCCTCTTTTTAACACCCTTTTCGAATTTCTTTACAAAGATTTATATTTTTTTAGATACCTACAACAGTGTATTTTATGTTGATAGTATGGGAATATTTTTTTCAGACGCCTGTCATTTACATTTTCCTCGGCAAAGACTATTTTAATATTTAATATATATATATATTTTACATTTTATCATCTTTTCTTATCGTAGAATTTGATTCTAAAATGTAAGTTTGGTTTTAGAAGTCTGCACAGGCCTAAGCCTTTCCCAATGCCCGCACCCGACCCGGCCCGCGGGCCGGACCGACAGAATTGCAATCATTTTTTCAACGGGCCGGATCGGGAAAGAGAGATTATTTTCCCAATTTATGTGTTTACGTGACCCAATTATGTGTCTTTGCAAATTCTTATGTTTATGCGTTTTGGTTTTTTCTTGTTTCATTGTAGGAATTGTATTTGAAATTGCATTTTTCAAACATACCGAACTTTTCGAAAATTCGAATAAAATATAGGTTTTGCAATTTTGATCATTTTGACAGTTTCGCTTCGCAAACTAGTCTGCGTGTGTCACATAAGAAACAAACATATTGGTATTTCTTGAAAATATTTCTTTGAATGTTACACGCTCTCCTTTTTTTTTAAACAAATCTTTCGAGTTTCTTCACAAAGCTATATATTTTTTTAGATACAGGCGGGTATTTTATGATACTATGGAAATATTTTTTCATACGCCTGTCATTTTCATTTTTCTCGGCGAAGTCCATTTTAATATGTACGTTTTCTTTCTTTTTACCTTTTTTCATATTTTCTCATCGTAGAATTTAGTTTTAAAATGTGAGCTCGATTTACTTATACATATAAAAATAGGCAGAAAAAAAACTGCGAAACAAAACATGTAAAATAATAAGATTTATAAATAATTTACAAACATTTTTTTAATGCGTAAAATCTGAGTTAACTGTTGTCCCTGAATATTTTATGATAACACCTTATAATAATTTGATTTTGAAATCAAATCAGCTATCTTTCGATCTGCAATAGATGATACAAAAGTGCATATAATGTGAGAAGTTAGTAAATTACTCGGTTTGCGAACAGGTAGATTTACAAACACTTTCGTGACATATTTTTATGTTCGAACAACGAAGACGCGTTCGGTTAATGAACACCTCACAAAACAAAACCAAGAATGATGTTGTGTTCCTGAATTGCAGAGCTGTATTTAATTGCATCTATTGTCGACTTAGAGGCCATTTTAACAATTGTGTTAGGATTTGATAAATTAATATTTAATTAACCACAGCTTTCGTAGTTTTTTTGCTGTGATGTTTTATTTATTAAACGTGACTCGTTGCTACAGCAGCAAAGATGTTTCTGTTTACTTTCCTTTTACTTTTTCTTTATCTTACGAAAAGAGGTTAAAGTTTAGAAAAAAAAGTTGGCATCGATTTTTAATTGAGAAAAAAAAGTATTTTTTTTTTTTTTTAAATGTTTATGTTTTTTTCTGATCGTATGTGTCTAAAGCTTTGTAGAAAAATTCTGTTAATTTTACTGAAAAACGTGACAAGAATTCAAGATAGCTCAGCCAGAAATCATACCTAGGATCGTCTTTTTTTTGGTCTAAAGTACGATGATCGGAATTCAAGGTAAAATTAATTTATACTTTGTTATGTTTTAATTTATCGACTCCTTCATTAAACATGATCTTTTAAGAGAATTTAGGAGTTTTTGAAAGGTGAGAGTGAAAAATTGGTATAATTTAATGCCGTAGTCAGTGAACTTAATAATAAAAACTTTTACAAAGGGCACGTCATTTATTATCATTATTTTTTAACGCACCACACGACACGGACAATGCTATCAAAATATAGCCTGTCCATATTAAATAAAATGGAAATTGCACGTGAAGCGTAGCAAATGAGGTGCGTTCGTACTATAACGAAGTTTTAAAAATTTTCAAAAATTGCTGTTATAGTGGACAGTGCATGCGATACAGTACATAGGAAGTAATTTTGATCCTTTAAGAACATCGCTTTAAAATTTAAATTCGCATAGCTTTTCTGTTTCTTTTTTTTTATTATTAAAAGGATTGTTATAATTATCCCATCAAAATTTCACAATCACAAAAATTTGGGGAAATTATCATCAGTATATTTTATTTTTATACTTCCATATACACATTTGTTTGGGGGTAATTGTGATTATTAGAACTCTAAACTGACAAATCCATTTATGAAAAATTTTGGTAGACATTGTTTCAAATTGCTATTCGAGTATCAAAAATGTTTCAGACTAGTAATTTAAAAAAAAAAAAAAAAAAAAAAAAAAAACTAAATGAAAATACATTATGAGGTAAATATTTATGCATGAAACAAAATTTTGCGGCATGCAGTTATTTCCAATATGGAGGTGATCATAATTACCCCACATGACCATATTCTGTGAACTAACCATATTAACCCTTTCGGGTCCGATTTTTTTCAGTTTTTTAAAAAAAATTACTTTTGCGTTAATAACTTTAACACTTGCTATCTAAATGTATTAATTAGTATTTAATGAATATTTCGCTCTCGGGGAAATAACGAATGTTGTTGTTTTGCGTTCTATTCAAGTGATATTCATATGACAATAGGCTAAGGAAGAATTTTTAGAGTTGTTTAGAGAATATGTTATTACAATTACGATTTAACTTATGTTGCAACTTTCTAATACTTTGTACGCTTTATTACACAGGAATCTGTGAGGAAAGTAACTTTAATGTTAAATTTAAAGAGTGAAACATATGCTTAAAATAAAAGAATCACAAACGCGCAAAGAGAATGAAGCAAATAATAATAATAATTATTATTACTAAATGCCTAAACATAAATGGTGTCATATAGTAAATGCATAGACATATACTAACATGTAAATATTAGCAAAAGTATTTATTAAAATAAAATAATTCTCCATTAAAATACATATACTATTAATAGCACATCAATCAACAAAAGGGTTAAATAGAAGGGAATTGCTCCTGGTAGAAGACTTATCTGGAATAAGTACTTTGTCAATATTCGTGGTAAAGTAGCCGAAATCTCTAAGTATCCCTCGCCTTTTCTTCAAAATAACGCATTTTCAATTAAAAATAAACTTATCTTAGCAAATAAATAAATAAAATGCTATATTCATCTTTTTTTTTCTTTTTTTTTTAAAGATAACTATAAAACTACACTATGTGTAAATTATTTAAAGATGACAAAAAATATTCAAAAAGTTGTTAATTAACTTTAATCCTTAGTACTTTCAACTGTAAACACAGCCATCGACAGAGAATATAAAAATACAAATATTAACATTTTAATTTTCAAATGTCACATAATGGGTGTCAAAAAGGAGCGAAAGTGTAAGTTTTTTTTTTTTTTTTTTTTTTTTTTTTTTTTAAGATCAGGAAAACATTGTGAAAATAAAATGTAGATATTGAGGAAAGGGAAATATTACTTATATTATGTTTCTTTAAGTAAACTGATCCAAATTCTTGGAATATTGTAAGATAAAATGTCATTACAAACAATATTTTCTTTAGTAATAATTGCTATTGATTTTCGTATGATTAATTCACGACAATTCTTCAAGGGACATATAATTTTTGCATCTTAGAAATTAACTTGAATATTTTGATTCTGGTTGAGTCTTGACAGGGCTGTCGCAGGACAATTGTTTTTAAATCTCTCAAATATTCTTTGATATGATCTTGATAATTTTATTTTCCCAAATTTTTCGGATTTAAAAATTGACTTTCATTTTCATTCCTTTTTGACACCAATTACGAGACATTTAAAAATTAAGATGTTAATACAGTCGAGTCTCTATATAACGAAATCCATTGTTCAGTCAAAAAAATTCGTTGTATAGAAAAATTCGTTGAATAGAGAACGGCAAAATTATTTTCATTTAATGTTTAAATTTTGAAACAGTATTGTTTTTTATGCTGTTTAATTAAGTTTTTGAAATATTTAACGGAATTTTGCAACTTCCTTTTTTATCCAGTATCTTATAGATTATTTTAAAAATTATTACTTTATCAGAGAAAGTTATGTTTATAGTAGAAGCGATTTTATGCAGATGCAGCAGAAAATCACACTAGCATAAATGACATTTAGTAACAATTTTTCAATTCTTCAAATGAGTCAAGTGCAACCATGCAAAAAAGGATGCCTTTCTTGGAGGGGGGGGGGGGAGTGGGTGAATGCCTTTTTTTTAACATAAGGAATAAGGTAGAGGAGTGCATCTATAAGATATAAAACAGAAATCCACGAATAAAGAATTTATACCACAAATAATTTGAACCGTTTTCTGAATATATAAAAGAGCATTTTTGAAAAAATTCGTTAAATGGAGATATTTATTTCGCTATATGGAGATATTTTTTAATGTAATTATAAAAAAAAATTGACCGTTTCTACAAAAAATTCGTTAAATAGAGAAATTAGCTCGATGGAGTTTCCTTGTATTGACACTCGGCTGTATTTGTATTTTCATATTATATGTCGATGGTTGTGTTTATAGATGAAAGTACTAAGGATTAAAGTAAATTAACTCTTTTAAAATATCTCCCCACATTAATTTTACACCACATTAAAATATCTCCCCACATTATCCCCCATTAATTTTTTTTTTTTTTTTTTCAAAAACACAGATAGAACCTTATTATTCTCAGGTGACGATTTGATGAAATTTCGAGAAAAGCAATCGCATTGGAAGCTCTTTTTATACCTTTTAACCAGGGAAAAATACTCTAAAAAGATATTTTATTAGAACCTTGGCCTTAATACTGAATATTAACAGTCCTTCCTGAAATAAGTTTAAAATGGTCGGTTACGTTACGGTTCACATTACTTGCATCTTACACAAGTCATTAAGGATGCCAACATTAATAACTTTGACTCTTACAGTCTTACATTCAAATGACTCATCAAAATATTAATGCAGTTAAGAATTTTTAAAAAAGATAGCTAAAATATTGTAAATTTTGAGGCTTTAAAAAACGGGAGATTTAAAAAATATTTCTGTGTAATTTATTATAGTACATTTTAAAAAATTCTATTAGCTGAAATTCATGCTATTACTATATTTACAAAAAATACTTTAATTAAATAATTAATTTTATTTATTTTAATTGGTGTTTTCAAATTATGATAAGAAGTTTGCATGTCATAAAGAATGTCAACATTAATAACTTTGACACTTACATTCAAATGACTCATCAAAATATTAATGCAGTTAAGAATTTAAAAAAAAGGTTAAATTTTGTATAATAATCAAATAATAATCAAATTTTAAATGAAATTTCAGCTTTACAATTTTCGGGATTGCAAACTTTTAAACTTGTAAACATCGCACATTTTCAATTTTTACACCGTCGTATAGCAAAACAAATGTACTTTTTGTAATTTGTCTGAAATATCTCAATTTGTTACTGAGTTATTCATTTTTTTTTTAATTTTTAATACTTTTTTTGTCATCGTAGCTACAGAAATATTCCATTTCTGGACATTAAACATGAACCAATCAGAAAATGAATAAAATCCGGGCGTCACAAGGATTCAGATGTGTTTCAGATATCTTACAGATTGAATGCAACAATAATAATAATAATGCAATAATAATAATAATAAATGCAATAATATAATAAAGCAAAAATTTAACTGATTTGGTCTTAATTCTGTTCTAAGGGTTTCGAAAGAAAAAAGGGGAAAAAATATATTTTTCGCTATTTTAATTCTACAGTTTCGCTTTTCGCAAACCCGAAAAATCCAATTATTAATATTTAAAAAAGAAAACAAAAAGTAAATTTTCATAGTAATGAGATGAGATGACATCACTAAGATCCCGATTCCAAACAACAGTAGCCATAACCAGAGCCTGATTACTAACGGGGCACTCTTTCCCCAGTAAAATTTCACAGAAATTTATGCTTTATTTAAACACTAATTTTATTCGTAATTACTGCCATGAATAAGGAAAAGATTTTTATTTCCTTTTTCTGGTGAGAGAGTGCCCCGTTGATAATCAGACCCTGGCCATATCTCATTTACAGCCACAAGTCAACGCCATAAGTTCCAAAACAGCCTTCCCACCATTTCAAGCCACCTTTCAAACCTAAAACGCAAAAAATATGTTAGAATCCCACTTACGGATCGGAAATTGTCCAAATAGACATCTAAGATATTAGGCTTTGATATTTAACATCAACCATTACAGTACAAATATTGTATATACACTCGGGATCGTAACTGTTGAACCACCGTAGACTCTGAAAAGAAAAGGCTAAATTGCTAACATTTTGTTGATGTTTCATGTCCTTCATAGACCCGAAAAATTTTGATGGAAAAGAAGAACAATCAAGATGATTTTTTTTACTATTTCGAAAAAAATAATTCGGGTTCTGTGGACTCGAAAGAAAAACATGAAAATTTTAAATTGCTCGCATTAATTTTACAATTCTACGAGCTTTCATGTCAAGCACCCAAGTCAGGTATATGCATTCAATAAATAAATAAAAAATAAATAAGTCCTAAGTGTTATGCGAAAACAATACTAAATTTAAATATTGAAGAAAAGAAAATTATAACTGATTGCTATAATGATTCATTTCCTACGTTTTTCTGCTTATCAGCAAAATAATTGCAATTTTTCAACCTTAAATGTAACATCATTAATCAAAATTCTTTTGTACGCTACTCTATCGATGAAAATATATAAAAACGTTTTGTTGGAAAAGCATTGATATTGATCTAAAAAATTCAGTTTCGATGCACTATAACCCGATTTATTGATCATTAGCATTAATAAAGATAATCAAAAGAAGGATAATACGTTATGCTATAAGACTATTAAGAGAATAATCATGAGTATATTAATAAATATAATCCTATAAATCAGTTGATTGTAAGCTCAAAGTCGAATAATATAAATCAACTGAATATTCCTTATATTAATGGAACATTATTATAAGGAAATATTAATCATTTTTTTTTAAATCCGAAGGAAAAGCATTTAAATAAATGCAGTTTCAAAAGATATAAATGTGATAACCCATATATTTCCTTTCACGAATCGCTAACAGTGTAGTAAATTTTGTTTATGCTACATTTCTTGTGATTTGTATTATTATTCATCATAATAATGTATTTAATTACATAAATATATACGAATATATATTAAACAGGAATTGCGATTTCTATTTTTAAAAAGGTATGGGATTTACATCTCCATTTGGTGCCAAGAGGCACACTAATAACCAAAAAGCATTAAAAGCATTTCTAGAGGCTAGTATGAGATTGGATTTAAAAAAATATTTGTTTTTCGATTTTCTTCATTTCTATTTTTTATAAAGGAAGTATTGCTTATTCTACTTATTTGTATTTATATTTCACTTTCTTTTTCTTTTATAAAAGATGCCGAGAAAGATAAAATTCGTAGTTATAAAAAACAAAAACATAATTTTACAAATTCTTATTAGAAATATCAGAAATTACATATTGATAGCGTAAAAACATGAAACAAACTGGGAGGTAGGTAAAAATCGAACTAGATAAAAAACACCAAGGAATAATCGAACCTTTAGTAGGAAAAATCTTCATCAAGAAATGCATTTTTTCCAATATTCACCATATTCTACCATAATTAAAAAGTGTTTATGATTTCTGTCTATCTGCCCATCTATCTCGCTATCTGTTTATCTGCCCCAACAATAAATCTGTCCGTAAATATTCTGAGATTACTATGAGCTTTGTATGTACCGGGTGATTCATAATGAATGGGCTAAAAAGAATAGCGCCGTGTGACTGCTGTAATGGATTTATTTAGCCGAAACAAATTTATTCTGCAATTACAATTATACAAGTTTTATTTGGCAACAGGGAAAAATCATCGAATGACAAACTTGCCGTTAGAGGCGCTGTTAAACAAAATGTCGTCTATGCAGGAGTAAGCGTACTGCATTTTCGAATATGCCAAAACCTTCTCGGTAGCTGTTGTTCAAAGATATTTTCACAGAATTTTCATAAGGAACCATCAGCTTAACCCATCTCTGGATTGGCCGTGGGCCACAGGATTTTACACGTCTTCATTGGCCGCCCAAATCACCAGATCTAACGCCCTGTGATTTTTTCCTAAGGGGTTTCATCAAAGACAATGTGTTTGAGCCTCCACTTCTTGAGGACTTAAAGGAACTTAAACCGTGGATAACTGCAGTGTTGAACCCCATCAAAGGGGATATGCTATCACGAGTGCTACAGTAGCTTGATTACCGTGTAGACATTTGTCGTGTCACCGGAGGGGCACATATTGAACACCTGTAGAAACTTGAATAAATGTAATCTCTTGCTATTTTAATCTCTGGAAATAATATTTTTACTAACTAAAATAAAATTTTATAGGGGATATCATAAGAAACATTTTGCATCATTCATTGTCTGTCAAAAGATATAGTTCATAATCAATTTTTTAACTACAGAACGATTTTAATGGATTTTAAGTATTAAAAGCTAAAAGGGTATTTTTATCATTTAAAAATACAATTTCATTTAAAAAAATTTTAATTCGAAGACATTTATGTTGTAACAAATAATTATTGATAATTTATTTAGAGTTATTAATTTAAATTTATGTCAAATGTATGTAAAAGGCACAAAAAATGAGGACATTTCCTAGTTTTAAGTTTCAAAAGCGGAGTAAAAATGCATGTATACCTTAGAAACCTTTGCTCCTCATTGAACCTACAGCATAACGGTCAGAGCGCGCGTCCAGAATACCAAGGTACACGGGTTCAAATCCAAGAGGAAAAATGAAAGTAAGAAATTTGTTACTGAATTGTCTCTGTATATGTAAATCCGTCTGAATAATAGAAAAAAACATTCACGTTTTCATCTTTAATTTCATCAATTAAAGTTATGATTTAATTATAATTTTTTTAACATATTAGTGACCTTGAAATTTCCCAAAGTCTTCCTATATCACTTCCTCAAATCTTCCCCAGAACTTCTCGGGGAGGACTCTAAGAGAGGTCCTTGGGAGCGCGCCAGGATGCTGTAAAGCAGACATTTTCGGTTCCTGAGGACCTCCTGGTGACAATTTTCTGCATCCTAAGGGACGCCTGGGGGATGACGGTCCTGGGATGTGAATCCTCCCCAGGACATCCTGGGGAGGCAAGTGTGCTATATGGGGTAGTTTTGAGATGAATTTGAATTTTCTTAATATATTAATTACAACGTTCACAATCATGTTTACTTTTTGTCCCATTCATTATGAATCACCCTGTATTACTGAAGCTTATGTAGGATATTTCCTATTGAATATAGAATGCGTTTCTTTTATAATTCATTTACAGAGACACTTAAAAGAATACAGTTAGATAATGGTCTAAGGAGAAAATTTGTTTATTATTCAAAATTTTAACGAAGTTGCAACATGTTAAATATAATGAAATTGATATGCAGTTTTCAGGATAAAAATGAGACTTTCTGTATGGGGTGCTTTGGATTTATCATTCATTTACTGGGACACAGAGAAGAATTCTGTTTCATTACGGCCTATATAGAAAATAATCATTTTAGACCATGCGATAAGAGTTTAAATGATATTTAAAAATAAGCTTCATTTGCAAAAGTTCGGTAGTATACGAAGTTTTTGCTTTTTTAATCCTTAAGTGTTACTTATTGAAAAAACATAAAGTTGCCCAAAAGAAATGTGCACATTAAAAAATTTATAACTGTGTGAAGCCGAACTATATTTCAAAATCGGTTTACATCATTTTACATGAATGTCCTGACTATTAGATGACGCTTTATATGCTACCCATCTTTCTGGCTGTCTGTTTATCTGCCCCAACAATGTATCTATCCGTAAATATTCTGAGATTATCATGAGATTTGTATGTATTACTGAAGCTTATATAGGATATTTCTTACTGAAAACGGAATGTGCATAATTTAAAATTCATTTACAGAGACACATAAATAGCGGATATTTCTTAGTTAAAAAGAAAGTTTACATGCAATCTGCTTATAAAAGCTTGTTTATATTTTATAGTAATACAAGAAACATTTTTATAAGTAAATGTAGCCTTATCATTTAAAATTATTTTTTTATATCTTTCAAAAGAAAGCTTTGTATCCTTCCGCATTTTTTTTTTCAGTTGCATGTTTTATTGTATTTTTAAAATTGTCTAAAAAAAAAAAAAAAAAAAAAAAAAAAAAAAAAAAAAAAAAAAAATTAAAATTTTGCTTAATAAAAATCATGGAAATGCAACGCATTATTTTAGGGGGGGGGGGATTGTACTGGAAATTGGTTTAATAATCCAAGAATACCGGTATTATATACTTCGATGTTTTTCATTATATGAAAGTGAATATAGTTCAATTCATTAAGAAACTGTCTTTTAAGCATAGTCTTTAACCTATCTCTTTTTTCGAATAATGTATATTATGCAATATTTATTTTATTTTCTCATTTTAAATGCATGTAAGCATAACTTTCTTATTTATAGCTGTACGAAGTATAAACGACAAAAATCATGTCAATTCCAAATAAAATGTTGTGTTTCCATTAAGTTTTGGTCAGAGCAATTTAAAAATTAAATCTGACTGCAAAGGTTTCCAATTAAGTCAGAAGATCTCATGCACTATGAAGATATCTGAAATTGCACTTTTAATATGTCTATTAGGATATCTTTTTACTGGAAATTGACTAATTAAGCATTCCAATGATGGACAATAGCCTCAAAATCTTAAAAATAAATTAAATTTTACAAATAATAATCAATATATAAAATTAAACAAGTAAGAAGAATCATGCGTTAAGTATAGATTATGAAGCACTTTCCAACGCTTCATGAAATCTTTAACAAAACTTCGCTATTTAGAGAAATAAGGATATAAAGCCAAATATAGCCAAATATGTTTTCCAGTACTATTGAACAACCCTGTACTTGATCTGTCAGCTATTATACCTGCTTTATAATGAGAAAACTTAATTTAGCAAAAAATGCCTAGTAGCTTGAAATTTCTCTTTCAGCAATTTTAACTAATAGATGGAAACATACTTGAATACTTTGTTCAGCCTTGTAGTTTGCCTTCTACCTTTATTACACATCAGTATTAAGATAAAATTTATTTTAAACTAAAACACTCGTTAAAAAGCTGAGATTACTTTCTCATAAATTATCATTCAGAGGCTCCATGTATGCAATTCTTTGCTTGGCCCTGTATATCATTTTACCTATACACTATAAAAAATGTCAGATGTTTCTGAATATATAAAAATGTACTGTAATCAAAAACGAAAATATACAGTGACCTCTACTAACTCACCTATTGTTTCGAAAACCGTTCCTTTATCATTAAAAATCCCAGAAAACTATTTGTTTTCAAAATTTAAAGAAGAATTTATAAAAATAATTTTTTATTAGCTGCCCGTCCTTTTCGGAAATGTTTCTAAGTAGCTTTTACAGTACAATAATCACTTTTCTCAAATCAAAATATCACTTTTTCGGATTCTATCAATTCTCAAGTAAACATTTTCAGCTGCATAAGTGATTTTGTGCATGCATTTGTAGCAAAATAATGTCAATTTTCATATTAATGTTAATACTATTAATGTTGTATGTTTGTCTATTAAACATGTTCTCTGAATATCAAAATATTTTCTTATGAATTGGTAGCATACGAAGAAGTGATATTTTGATTTGAGAAAAGTGATTATTGTTCGGTAAATACTACTTAGAAACGTTTCCGAAATGGACGGGCAGCTAATAAAAGTTAATTTTTATAAATTCCTCTTGAAATTTCGAAAACAAATAGCTTTCTGGGATTTTTAAAGGTAAAAGAACGGTTCTCGAAACCTTAAGTGAGTTAGAAGAGGTTACTGTATATTTTCGTTTTTGATTACAGTGCATGTTTATATATTCAGAAACATCTGACATTTTTTACAGTATATTCTGCAAACATTTCTTAGTAAATTTAATGCAGTTCAGCGTAAAAATGCATAATTTATTTAAGAATCAATCACTTTCTCATAATTTATCATTTATAGGCTCCATGAACCCAATTCTTTGCGTGGCCCTGTATATCATTTTATCTATATTCTGCAAACATTTCTCCGTAAATGTAATGCAGTTCAGCGTAAAAATGCATAATTTATTTAAAAATCCCCTTTTAGTAATTTATGCTCATATTCAGTAACATTGGCGAGCTCTTTTGGGTAGACCTGACCAGATATCATCGGATACATATACAGTACTTAGGAAAGAATGTACTACTTGAAATCTTTTGTGTGTCTCTGTAAATACTATGTATTTTATATTAAGGAAGGCAGTGTCGTATAATTTATACTAATCCTCATTGACATACATCAATTTTATTATACATGAAACAGTTTAATATATATAAAATATGTACAACAATATGTAATACACACACAATTCCCCCTTTTAATATTATCTAATGGAATTCTTTTGTGTGGCCTTGTAAATGAATAATACCAGGATTTTCCCCTTATATTTTATAGAATGCATACTTTAATGCATCTTGTAAAAGCATATAAATTTTAATATGTTTGACAGAGTATAACGTATTTAAAATTCCTTTGAAACGATTTTTCCCCATAGGCCGTAATGTAATGGGAAACTTTTGATTCTCCTGTAGATTAACTAATCATGGTAGAAACTTCATTTTTCTATAGGGTTCTTGCTAGGGTAAACATCAATAACTTCCTTAAATTTCATGGCAATCCTAGTATATTTACGTGAGTTAGAGCGCGGCCAGACAGACAGACAAACCGAATGCATAAGTGCTTTTCAACTTTGTTGGAAAGTGCTAAAAAATCTATCATTATCATCAAAACAGCAACTTGCAAATCTTGCAAGAAAATAAAGACTATATAAATTTATTAAGTGAAGCAAACTCTCGGCATGTTCATCAAGCTTTTCATTGAAAAACGCTGGAACTTCAAAATATCATTTTCCGTTTCCTTGTTGGTTTGATTAAATGTGTCAACAATAATCCATATTATAAAACATGCAAGGGAGAGCTATAAAAAAACTAGTCGTTGGAGGCCACCGTAATACTTACCCATCATGGATATGTATATGAAAGTAAAACATGTGAAAACTATTTATACAATGCATTGCAATTCATAAACAAAACTTAAATATTGTTAATGTACATAGTAATGCTCTATTAAAGAACTGCTGATGTACCAATTTCGACAAATTATATAAAACGCCAAACTACTCAAGTAGTACCGAACTGCGTAAAAGAAACATCCTTATAACTCCAAAAATAATAAATCTATTAATTAACAATTAACTACGTCGGATTAAGCGTCTTATTTTCAATTAAAATATACCTCTGAATTGAAATTTGAATGAAATACAGGGTCATGAAAAATCGAAGAATGTGGAAAACAGGATTACAAATATCTCGGCAACTAATAATCCGATTGACTTCGTTCTATATGCAAAATGTGTGTTATTTTATTGCCTTTTACGTCTTTTCCTTAGAACAAAAAAATTCGAAAACTTTTATATACCTTTCATCAGAACGAATTTTTCGAGAGTCCGAAAAAAATAGTTCCGGATAATCGAGGTTACTGATATTAAATAGGCTTCGTCCCATTCTTACATACTAAGTACATACAGAATTTCAAGTCTCTATCTCAATTTGTTTGGGAGATAGAGCGATTACAGACAGACAGACAGACAGACAGACACACAGACGGACGGACGGCAAAATTTTTTTTTCTAAAAATATGTTTTTCGGAATCTCCAGTATCTAAAACGTGTAAATCCGTCAAAAAAAATTTTCGATTTTCAAAACGATTGCAAGACTTACTCTATACTACGTATGATGGGTAAGTAATAACAGAAGTTAAATTTTTATTGGCTACTTTTTATTAAGACCAAAATGCTTGAAGGGTGTCCTTCTTTGGAACATTCACGCAATAGATTTTTTAAATTTTTGTACTATCCTTTTATGTATTTTTCATTTCACTCTTTTCTTTTTTTACTTACCCATCATACGTAGTATAGGGTAAGTCTTGCAATCGTTTTGAAAATCGAAAAAAATTTTTTGACGGATTTACACGTTTTAGATAGTGGAGATTCCGAAAAACATATTTTTAGAAAAAAAAAAATTGCCGTCCGTCCGTCTGTCTGTCTGTCTGTAATCGCTTTATCTCCCGAACAAATTGAGATAGAGACTTAAAATTTTGTATCTACTTAGTAAGTAAGAATGGGACGTAGCCTATTTAATATCAGCAACCTCGATTATCCGAAACTATTTTTTTCGGACTCTCGAAAAATTCGTTCTGATGAAAGGTATATAAAAATTTTCGAATTTTTTTGTTCTAAGGAAGGGATGTAAAAGGCAATAAAATAAACACATTTTGCACATAGAACGAAGTCGATCGGATTATTAGTTGCCGAGATATTTGTAATCCTGTTTTCCACATTCTTCGATTTTTCATGACCCTGTATTTCATTCAAATTTCAATTCAGAGGTATATTTTAATTGGAAATGAGACGCTTAATCCAACGCAGTTAATTGTTAGTTAATCGAATTTTTGGAGTTATAAGGATGTTTCTTTTACGCAGTTCGGTACTACTTCAGTAGTTTGTCGTTTTATATAATTTGTCGAAATTGGTACATCAGCAGTTCTTTAATATAGCATTACTATGTATATTAACAGTATTTAAATTTTGTTTATGAATTGCAATGCATTGTATAAATAGTTTTCACATGTTTTATCTTCATATACATATCCATGATGGGTAAGTATTACGGTGGCCCCCAACGGCTAGTTTAAAAAAAATTTGACTTCCGTCTGTCTGTATGTCTGTATACGCTCTATCTCTTCAACAAATTGAGATAGAAGTTTGAAATTTTGTATGCATTGAGTATGTATAAATGGGACGAAACCTATATAATATCATTAACCTCTATTATCTGGAACTATTTTTTAGGACTCTCTAAAAATTCGTTCTCATGAAAACTACATAAAAATTTTCGAAATTTTTTATTTTAAGTAATGGAGATAAAATGCAATAAAATAACGCAAATTTTGCATAAACAACAAAATCGATTATTAGTTGCTGAGATATTTGTAATACTGTTTTCCACATTTTTCGATTTTTCATGACCTTGTATTTCTTTCAAATTTCAATTCAAATATGTATATTAGTTGAAAATAAGACGCAGAAAACTATTAAGGGTCCTAACCTTGTCCACGAAATTACTTGCGAGCTAATGCTATTCTTATGGGGAGGCACTTTTCTAATAACTCTTTTGCTTTTTCACATTCTTAATTTTTTTTTTTTTTTTTACATCGGATAGATGAGGTTGTTCTCAAGATCGCTCCTTGATTACTTTTTTCGATTTTGGTGGTAGATATTTTTTGTAAAGTTACTTTCACTTTCTGAACCGGTTTTGGAAATGAAAGTAACTTTATAGAAAAAAGCTGCGACCAAAATCGAGAAAGTAATCAAAGAGCGCTTTTGAGAGGGACCCCAGCTATCCAATGCAAAAAAAAAAAAAAAAAAAAAAAAAAAAATTAAAAGAAAATGTCAAAATGTCAAAGAGTTATTAGAAAAATGCCTCCTCATAGGAGTAGCATTAGCTTGCAAGTGTCTTCGCGGGCAGAGACAGGACTCTTAATTAAGGGTGTTCTTAAATCAAAAAGGGCAACTTTGTGACATATGCTTTCATTTATTTTTGTTTGGAAATGCATGAAAATAGCAGGTGTTGTTATTTAGAAACTGTCTAATTGCACTCAATTTTCAGCTTTTTAAAAAATACAACAGATCTTTCATAACAAGCCTTCAAAGTTGACGTTTTCGAACACATTTCGCGACGAAAGCAGAAAAACCGATTGAAAAGCAGGAAAAAAACGGATGATCACGAGATCGAAATAGCTTAGAACGGGATAGGTTATTTAATTATCATAAAATGGAAAAATAAGTTCGATTCAAAATCGCTTCCATAGTCAGGCATTCCAATTTTATAACTTTCTGTTAAAAAATGAATTTGTAAATGTGTCAAAACGTTTTGCGCTTGTTGAGCGGGGCAGTTAAGAACACCCTTAATATGATTATTATTTTTGGAGTTATAAAAATGTTTCTTTTACAAAATTCGGACTTGAGTAGTTTGGCGTTTATATAATTTGTCAAAATTGGTTCATCAACAATTCATTAATAAAGCATTCCATGTATATTAAAAATATTTAAATATACGTTTAAATTTTGTTTTGGAATTGCAATGAATTTTATAAACAGTTTACACATGCTTTATTTCCATATTATATTATGCATATCCATGATGGGTAAGTATCACGGTGATCCCCAACGATTAGTTCTTCTTTCTTTTATAATAGATACTTTTTATGAACTTATAATTAATATACTTTGCACTTCATTTGTGTTAAGTTTTTTATCGTTTCAAGGAAGCAGCACAATCTAAATTTTGCGCACAAAAACTGAACACTACTGGCACGTTCTTATATTTACTACATTGTAAATCTTAAAAAATCAATAAATTAAGTATGTTTTTTTAGCCATGTTTCCTTATGCAGTTTATAACACAATCATCATTAATTGAACAGCTATTATATATGGTTTGAGGGTATACTCAGGGTTCTCGTTTCCGCTCATCATTGCGCCAAATTACGATAAAATGTTTCATTTGGTGAGTAATCAATAAATTAGATTCGCCAAATTGCGAGCGCTCAATTTTTACTATTGGTTACGGTTATGATTCTTATCCACGTTACTGTATGATTGATGTTGATTTTTCTCTTAAATCGCTCCGTGCCGTTTATAATATTATTTATGGAGATACTAAATCAACACTAATTCAGTTTACCAACAACAGGGACATTTATCTATAGAATGGATTTATCTATAGAAAGTATTGCACTATAAGTATTTCTCTGTTGTCAGTTTATTTCTATCTATGCGGCGTTAAAATCACAAACAAAATTACTCGTATCAATCGCCAAATCCAGAAAAGATTTGCTGTATTGCGGCGTTGAATTCGCCATGTATCGTAGTGTTTATTAGTTGTATGCAAAATATCATTAGCCAAACATAAATTTTTTCTATTAGATTAACAGCAATTTACATCTAAAAGAATGTTTGAGACATTTAGAAATTTAGGAGACATTTAGAATGTATTTATTTTGAATACTTTCTGTAACGTATAGTAGAATTTCTATTTCCTAAGCAATGACAAAAAATTATGATATTTTAGAACACATTGAAGAAATAGATGCAAGGGGTAAACAGTAAAGTTTTCAGTGTTTTACACTGAAACTATTTAGCTAACATTTATTTATTTATTTATTTATTTATTTATTTGGCTACTGTTTTTTATAAAACGCTAATGTTTGTCCAGCGAGAACTCTGGGCACACTATTTTAAAATTTAAGTTATATTGTGTTTCTTTTTCGTTCTTTCTTTTCAGATAGAAAAACTCCCATTTACTTTAAATCAAATATAAAAAAGAATCATCCGAAATTAAAGTATTTTATTCCGTGGATAAAGAAACAGAATTCTATATCATTCAAAACTTTTTATTTTTGATTCATCCACTTTAAAAGACATACAAGTTTTCAACAAACCTCTTGTATCCAAGAAAAATTAAATCTTCTTTAAAGGAATATCAAAAAATCTTTGGTGGAAAACAGGCAAATGTAATTTTTAAAGACATTTTCAAATTGTTCCGGAATACTTTGTCTTGTCTTGCGTGTGCAGGGTCGTATTTCGAAGCGAATAAGACAAAATGATTTCGATTCGGATTTTTTTTTTTTTTTTACTTAAGTATTTATCAAAACCAAAACAGAGTTTTTTTTTTAAATGGGAATTATATTTTCATCGGTACGGTGGAAATTTAAGATAAGAAAAACCATAACATGACTAATTAAAAAAAATTCTTTAGATGAAGTACTGTGTATTTTATGTGATTTTCGTTACGTAGTTTTTTGAAATTTTCGAATTGCCTTGAAATAATAGTAATAATAATAATAATAATAAAATAAGTACATATTGATTATAAAATTGAAATTTTTCATTTGGCTTAACTATATAAAAGAAATAAAAAAATTCTTCTCGCATTCAAAAATTCTCGCATTCAAAACTAGTCAGGGATAGTACTATGCAATGCTAGCATGTAAATGTCCTAGTGGCGTCATTTCTTTGTCAGGTCCGGGACTTTTCATCCAGCCCTCGTATATACTTGGTTCATTAGTTTGAAGGCGTACTATTTTAAAACCTAATTTGCATCGCGCTTCCTTTTTTTTATTTCAAACAAGAAAACTCCCCTTTATTTTAAATCAAATATATAAAAGAAACATCAGAAATTAAATTATTTTATTCCATGAGTAAAGAAACAGAATTGTGTATCATTCAAACCTTTTTATCTTAATTCATCCACTTTAAAAGACATACAAGTTTTCAACAAACATCTTGTTTCAAAGGAAAATTAAACATTTTTTAAAGAAATACCAAAACATCTTTGGAAGAAAAGTCAAATGTCATTTTTAAAGATATTTTTAAATTGTTCCGGAATATTTTGTCTTGTCTTGCGTGTGCAGGGTCGTATTTCGAAGCGAATAAGACAAAATGATTTCGTTTCGGATTTCTTTTTTACTTAAGTATTGGAAAAGCAAAGCAGATTAAAAAAATAATGGAAAATACATTTCTATCGGTATAACGGTAAAATATTAAGTTAAGAAAAACCATAACATGACTTCGCTAAATAACATTTTCTTTAAAATAAATACTGTATATTTTATGTGATTTTCATCGCACAGTTTTTTTTTTAATTTTCGTATTGCCTTGAAATAATAATAATAATAATAATAATAATAATAATATTCTAATAAGCACACATTGATTATAAAATTGAAAGGTTCCATTTGGCTTAAGTAAATAAAAAAAATTAAAAATGTTTCGTCGCATTCAAAACTAATAAGGGATAATACTATGCAATGCTAGCATGTAAATGTCCTAGTGGCGTCTGTTCTGTGTCAGGTCCGGGACTTTTCATTCGACCCTCGTACATACTTGGTTCACTAGTTTGAAACGGTTTGAAGGCATACTATTTTAAAACCTAAGTTATACTGTGTTTTTTTTTTCTTCTTTATTTCAAACAAAAAAACTACTCCCATTTATTTTAAATCAAATATATAAAAGAGGCACCAGAAATTAAAGTATTTTATTCCGTGAATAAAGAAACAGAATTGTGTATCATTCAAACCTTTTTATTCTTGCTTCATCCACTTTAAGAGATATAGAAGTTTTCAACAAATCTCTTGTATCCAAAGAAAATTGAATATTTTTTAAAAGATTACCAAGAAAACTTTGGAAGAAAACAGGCAAATGTCATTTTTAAAGACATTTTTAAATTGTTCCGGAATATTTTGTCTTGCCTTTTTGTTCAGGGTTGTACTTCGAACCGAATAAAGCAAAATGATTTCGTTTCGGATTTCTTTCTTTCTTACTTATTTGAAAAGCAAAGCAGGTCAAAAAATAATGGAAAACATATTTCCATCAGTATAACCGTAAAAAATTAAGTTGAGCAAAACCATAACATGACTTTGTTATTTACATTTTCTTTAAATGAAGTACTGTTTATTTTATGTGATTTCCAATACATAGTTTTTTGAAACTTTCAAATTGCCTTGAAATAATAATAAAATAAGCATATATTGATTATAAAATTGACAGATTCCATTTCGCTTATCTAATTTTTTTAAAAAAATTAAAAATATTTTGTCGCATTCAGTTGATAATCTTATGTCATTAAATAAAGCCATAAAATATCTATAAAGTAGTTAAATCTTTATTTTGAGCTAAAATGTTATTTATATGGGATAAAAATAAAAATAAGTTGAAAACTTTTATAGCGATTTTATATGTAAAAACTAAATTAAAATTTTTACATACAGAGAAAAAAATTGCAATTTGTAATTTAAATCGTGATACATAAAACATTAATGAATTGATGGGTGAAATTTATTTGAAAATAGTTGTTTGGAATAATGCTTTGCTTTTCTGTTGAGGTATACACTACATGGCCATTGATGATTGTCCACTTGCGGTTTTAGACATTTTGTTAAATAGCTAGAAAAATACATGAGGAATTATCCCAATACTCTTAGTGTATAAAGTACAAGTCATACATTTCCGTGAAGATTTTTTCTCGAAACTCAATAAAAGACCGTCAACAAATTAAAAAAGAATGAATATTTTTTATATAACCCTGTCAAAACTAATGTAGCCAAAGCACTCAAACTGTAAATTATGGTTAAGTGGCTTATTGTAATAAACGGTGTTCATTTTTATGCGAATAGCATGTATAATAGTAGAAAAAATAAGGTTTTTATAAAAACGGTCCCAAATTTTTCCAAGATTTTTGCTTATAATTTACAGAGTTCTTAATATAAAATAATATTATTTTCTGAAAATGTGAAAAACAGCATTGCACATAATAACCTGTAATCAGAATTAAAAAATAATAAAAATTGTATGAAAAATGAGTAGGTTTACTAAATAATTTTTCACTGCGCATGCGTCAACGATATCAAACTTTCATTTACATATTATGTTAGCTAAATATATAGAGCAACTTTTGTGAAAGTCTCAAAATCTTAAATTGAAAATTCTGAAAATAATCGTCAATAGAATAAGTTGAAAATCCGTTATTCCCATAATTTAGCAAAAGCAAGAGGGGTTTATCCATATATTCATGGATTAGTATCAATATCGAATACATAATACGGGACGTATTACTACATTTGGATAAAATCCTTCATTTTTTTCCCTTCATTTTAGGAAACTGATTTTCTGCTTATTCTATAGACAATCACTTTCAGAATTTTCAAGCTATGATTTTTAGATTTTCACAAAAGTTGCTTTATACATTTACCTAACATAATATTCAAATAAAATTTTGATACCGTTGACGTATGCGCAGAGTAAACCTACTCATTTTTCATACAATTTTTATTACTTTTTAATTTTGATTGCAGGGTATTGTGTGCAGTATTATTTATCATCTTTTCAGTCACTTTATATTAAGAATTCTTCAAATTATAAGCAAAATACTTGGCAAAATTTGGGACCATTTTTATTAAAACCTTAATTTCTCTACGAGTATATATGCTATTCTCATAAAAGTGAACACAGTTTATTACAATAAGCCATTTAATCATAACTTACAGTTTGAGAGTTTTTGTTACATTAGTTTTGACAGGGTTATCCAAAAAATATTCATTCTTTTTTAATTTGTTGATAGTCCCCTATTGAGTTTCGGGGAAAATTCTTCCCGGAAATGTATGACTTGTACTATTATATTTATACATTAAGAGTTTCGGAATAATTCTTCATGTATTTTTCTAGATATTTAACAAAATGTCTAAAATTGCAAGTAGACGGTCATCAATGACCATGTAGTGTATGTTTTTAAAGTGAATTCGTGTAGTTTCAATTATGTATGTTTTTCAGTTACAAATACGAACACACTCTGTGTGTTTTCTGTACATAATAGAAAATCAATAGTGTATTCATAATATGTTGTGGATGAAATTATTATGTAGATAATTACTCTTTAAGCATATTAAGGAGTTATTTCAGTCACCAGTAAAGATTCGCTTGTTAAATCTAATCCTATGTAAGAATTTTTTAGCGATATCTCGTTTACATTTTAATAATCTTTAGCGATTTTTTTTTTTTTTTTTTTTTTTTTTTTTTTTTTTTTTTTACATTAGCTAGCAGAGATTGGTCTATATTAAAGACGTTTTTTACTTTTTCGATTTTGCTTGCAAATTTTTTTAAAGAGGAATGCATTCACTTTTGAAACTGGTTCCGAAAAGGAAACAGCCCTAACAAAAAGTATCTGAAAACAATTTTTTTTTAATTTTGTCTTTATTAACAACGACATTCCGATTTTCTATTCAAATAAAAATTGTTCTAAATGTAAAGAATTTCGAAAAATAAATAAATAAATAAAACGCGGACATCCATTGCCCAAAGTTGAATATTTGAGTGTTTTCCACTGAATTTATAAAAATAAGTAAAAGCATAATTTTTATGATGACAAAAACGTGGCTTATGTAATAACAGAAGTATATATTACGTACGCCATGGATTACATATTAATATTCCTGGACCAATTAGATAAAAAAAATAAATTGCAGATACTACAAGGATTCAGTTATATCTCAGATATATCTATTTTCGATTAAAAACAACAATCATTTTTCAAATGGTTGTAGAAAAAACCGTGCACATTACTGTTTTTATTATTATTATTATTTGAACATTTATGTATGCAGTGAAACTTGGATAATTTGAACTTTTCTAATTCGAAATTCTCGATCATTCGAATATTTTGCTCGGTTTGCAGAATTCTGTATTAAAATTATAGGTAAAAAGAAAATGGCGGATATTTTGAATTTTATTTTAGATAATTCGAATTTTGCTGTTAAAATTGCTCTTGAGAATGGTTTCAGTTAAGATGCAAAATATTTTAACAGTTTATTTTAATGGTCTTTCTAAAGTAAAGAAAGGCAATTTTTTGTAATGTCATTAGGTGAGGGTTTCCAAGGAATTTTCTGACCCAAACAAAATCCTCTTTGGCAAAATATCAAGACCGGAACAAGGAATCATCAAAAATCTTAAACATTTCTATAGGCGCCTGTTGGTTGAAAACATTGTCATCGAAGATTATCGGAAACATTCTTAATGTTTCACAAATGTGTATACCCAGAAAAAGGTCTGTGCCATTTTTATTATTTTACCATTAAAAAGTGTTTGAAGTTATGCATAGAATCGAACTAAATTTTTTGTGTATGACTTTTTTGGAGTATGGCGAGTAGATCCTTCCTAAATTGGAAAAAAAATCTGACAATCGTTCTACTGTTCATCGGCTCGTGCAGATACGAAAACTCGTTTTTACTGCGATTAATTGACAAAAGCCGAAATTTAAGATGCAAATAATAGTTGCGATAGTACTGAATTAATAAGATTAACGTATTAGCATGTGTAACCAAATTTTGAAATATCAAAATGCACGTATGAGATAGAAGAAAGTTTTGGGATTGGCATATCCAACTAGTTAAAACAATAAATTGAATGTAATTAATAATTCAATCAAAATTATAATGAATGCTTACTATATAATAAAATATTAAAATAAGTAATAAACTAAAATAATAAAAATTTAGATAGTTTTTAAAATGATTAAAATAGTAAAAGCAAAGGCCAAGTTGATAATCAGTTATGTATGATTAAATATTCATTATAAAGATGAAATGTATTTTTCCTAAATTATTCAATGAAGCGTGCCTGATAAAGGTACATTGCCGATTCCCATCAAAATAATAAAATAAAAAAGTTATAATTTCAGGTTTATCCAGAGTTAATAACAAAAAACAAAAAATTGATTATTACATAAATATACACCCAGAAAAAGGAATTGATTAAAACTACAAAACATGTTTTGTTGAGTACATTTTGGTTGTTTTAAGCGATTTTTTAGTTAAAATAGAAAATCGGTTTTGTTGTTCAGACAAAAATATATATATATATATATATATATATATATTGTTAACACTTATAAAATTTTAACAAAATTTCATTAAGTTTATTTAAGTCTTACTAAAATCTTTTATTTTCAAATTGTAATACCAACAAAATGTTATTGTTTTTGCAAAATTTAAATTGGTGAGTAGTATCCATAATTCTCTAACATAATTTTGTTTTATTGACTTACAGTGGCGGTCAAATATTTCCGGCCAGCAAAAATTTTTCAGTTAATTTGTAAATATACTCATATGAAGAGGAATCTCAAAGTGATATTTATATATTTTATTGACATAATAGTTAGGAACTTACTTATTGAAGATGTAAATATCATGTAAATATCAATAAATTTAACTGACAAAATTAAGTATAAAGGAAAACGCATGTTCTCAAAAGTTTCCGGCCACCTTCACAAGTTTGTAAAAAAGTGGTATTGTAATAGAAAATTACAGTGATCAACAACATTTACGATTAGTAATTTATCGTATTACTATTTTATTAGCTTTAGCAATAAGTACTGCGGCGCAGCAACGTGACATTCATACAATCAACGGTTAAAGATCGTCTATGGTACGTTTTTTCCCCATTTCTTGCAATTTCGGCTAAAGTGGAATATTTATATCCACAGACTTTTGTCAACTTCTTTTCAAAGATTTTCTATTGGATTCATGCTGGGCGCTTGGGCTGATCATTTCAAAAACGAAATTTTTTGTGCGAAAACCATTGCTTATCGAGGTTTGCAAACATTATTTATGTCGTTATCATGTTAAGAAAAATAGATGTGACCAAATTTTTTTCCTTAATAAGGCTGAAAATAGTCTTGCAAAATATTCTTATACATTGTATAATTCACCTGGCTGTGGATTTCAAATAACGAACCGACACTTTTTGAGGAAAATACTCCCCACGGCATAACGTGTCCTCCACCATGCTTCATTGTAGAAATAACATAGGTCGAATCATATCTTTTGTTGTTAGGTCATCGGACGTTGTATCTGCCATCACTTCCAAAACTGTTTCGAATTCGATTGATGGAAAAACAGAACTTTTTTCCAGTTTTCACTTGACCAGATTTTGTGTTCCTTGGAAAATGAAAGTAGGGTACGTCGGTATTCTTTTTAACTCTGAAAAATTTTTAACACCAACTCTTCCATAAAGTTCTGTATCACGTTAGCATCATAACACGGTAGACTAACTTATTTCAGCAATATTTTCATTCCGTAAATCGCAGTATATTGCAACGGAATTTTCATGCGGATTATCAATGGTTTTTCTCCTGATAATTCTGTCCTCAGGAATAGTAATTTTCCGGGGTCTCCCGGACCTCTGAATGTCTTGAAAGCCATAACCATCTTTATATAATTTTGTAAATATTGTTTACAGTCGATTTTACCGATCGATAACTTAGCCGCAATATCTCGAGAAGATTGGCCTTTTATCGACAAACTAATCACTCGTTTATGAACAATAATTGTTGAATTTTTCAAATTTGAATTCAAACTATGCTATACACGTTGATTCATTCATAAACACAACCAAAAAACACTTTATGGATAGAAAAAACTAAAGAATGATAAGTGGCCGAACACTTTTGAGAACATGCGTTTTCTTTTATATTTAATTTTGTCAAAAAATTTATTGATATTTACACGTTCTTCTATAATTAAGTTCCTAACTAATATGTCAATATAATGTATAAGTATCGCTTTGAGATTCCTCTTCATATGGGTATATTTACAAATTAACTGAAAAATTTTTGCTGGCCGGAAACTTTTGATCGCCACTGTATCTATAATAATAAAGAGAGAAGGATGTTTGTCTGTCAGCGCTGTTCTGAAGAGACTGCTGCACGTAGAGTTATAAAATTTGGAAGGAAGGTACATTTTTACATGTAGTTTTGCACCTCGAAGCCCGATTTTCGATTTTTTGTTTCGATTTTTTTTAAATATTTTTTTAGGCGATTTTTAGCGTTATTTTTTGCGGTTTTATCGCATTAGTGAAAGGAATACAGTTTCATTCTTTTAACCCAAAATAGCAATTTTTTTTCTCTTTTCAACAAAGTTTATTCGGAATTTGTACAGCGATTTTTGAATTTTTAACGAATTTTTAATGCGATTTTTAGTGTTTTTTCTCATATTGCGTCTATTTTTTGAGATTGATAAAAAGAAAATCGTTTTAAACTTTTAGCTTAATGCCCTAAATTTTGCGTTTGTTACGATTTTAAGATTTTAACGATTTTTAATGCGATTTTCAATGCGATTTTTAACGCTTTTTAAAGATTTTTGCGTTTAGCATCTATTTTTTTCATAGTTGTTCTATCAAAAACTTGAGCTGTTGAGAATGCAATAAGTAGTATTTTTTTTGTGAAATCTACCTAAAATGTCAAAAATTTAGGTACCACTATTTTCGAATAGCAATTTCATAAACTATCTTAAATTCTTGCTTAAGACCGCTACCCCCTCGAGTTATATATCACCTGATAGGTTATTTAACAGAGTATGGTTTCGATAAAGTTTTTGAAGAATAGAGTGCTATACCTGGTGGTGGAAAATGGAACTAATAGAACGCTATTTTTTTAAAAATCTATAATAATAAAGAGACAAGTTTGTGTGTGTGTGTCAGCGCTGTTCTAAAGAGTCTGCTGTACGTAGAGTTACAAAATGTGGAGGGAAGGTACTTTTATACATGTAGTTTTGCACCTCGAAGCCCGATTTTCAATTTTTTGATAAGATTTTTTTGATAATTTTTTAGGCGATTTTTAGCGTTCTTTTTGCAGTTTTATCGCATTAGTGAAAGAAATACGATCTCATTCTTTTAACCCAATATAGCAATTTTTTTCTCTTTTCAGTAAAGTTTATTCGGAATTTGTACAGCGATTTTTGAATTTTTAACGAATTTTTAATGCGATTTTTAGTGTTTTTTCTCATTTTGCGGGTTTTTTTTTGAGATTGATAAAAAGAAAACCGTTTCAAACTTTTAGCCCTAAATTTTTTGTTTGTTACGAATTTTAGATTTTTAATGCGATTTTTAATGTGATTTTTAATGTGATTTTTAACGCTTTTTCAAGATTTTTTGCGTTTTGCATCTATTTTTTTCATAGTTGTTCCATCAAAATCTTGAGCTGTTGAGAATACAATAAGTAGTATTTTTTTGCGAAATTTACCTAAAATGTCAAAAATTTAATTACCACTATTTTCGAATAGCAATTTCATAAAATATCTTAAATTCTTGCTTAAGACCGCTACCCCCTCGAGTAATATATCACCTGATAGGTTGTTTAACAGAGTATCGTTTTGATAAAGTTTTTGAAGAATAGAGTGCGCTAGCTGGTGGTGAAAAAAGGAACTAACAGAACGCGATTTTGTTAAAATTTGGAAATATAACAATGTGATTTATTTTAAATTTTAAAATGGTTTATAATACATGTTAAAAAATGTAAACAAAGAATGATGTGACACATTTCAGGGTGCGTGAAAGGAGGGGCGCGAACAAAATTAGGAAGTGTAATAAGGAGATCTATTTTACACTTTAAGGTAGTTTATAACGCATGTTAAAATTTTTAAAGTACTGGCGATGCTCTGGAGAGAATGCTGCACGAAGTTATGTATGAAATTTTACACCTTGAAGGCCGATTTTCAGTTTTTTAAATTTAATTCATATGCGAATTTTAGTGGGTTTCGAGGCGATTTTTCCACATTAGCGAAAAGGAAAGCGGTTTCATTCTTTCGACCTAAATTAGTGAATTTTGTTCTCTTTTCAATATAATTTATCGGGATTTCGTGCAACGATGTTTGGATTTTTAGTGAATTATTTAATGTAAATTTTGCCGCTATTATTCGACATTAGTAAAAGGAATTTTGCTTAAAACTTTCAGGCTGATGTATTAAATTTTAGCTGTTAAGATTTATGAATTTCGGCAAATTTTAATGCGATTCTTCGAGATTTTTTGCGTTTGATGTCGGATTTTTGTCATTCATGAGATACTTCCAATTACAACGTTTTACCCTATTAGAGTAAATTTTGACCCCTGTGATTTTTTAATATTAGTGATTTTTAATGCACTTTTCAATGCGATTTTTAGAAATTTTTCGAGTTTTATGGTGATTTTTTGATATTCGGAAGTAAAAATTGATTTCAAACTTTTAATCTAATATAATTTTAGAGATTTTTAACTCGATTTTTCAAGAATTGTTGTGCTCCGTGTCGATTTTTTATTATCTATAAAGAATTTCCTTTTACTACATGATTATCCTTTCGACCAATTTCGCCAAATTATATCAATCGTGAAACAAGCGAAATTATGCAAATAGATGTAATTTTTATGTTAAATAATAAAAGAAGAGATAATTTAGAAAAACATTAATACAAATACATATAAAAATAAGAAGTAAAAACCACTTGATGACGTAACAAACATATATAACATGTCTAATGTCAAGTGAATTTGGAATTTACGATCCGCCATTATTGTAGTTTAATCTTATGGTTTGACCCAGATAGTTTCTTGGTCAACCGGATAATCAAATAGTTCAGATTTCCGATTAGAATGTTTTATCCGTTTGATGAAATTCTGATTACTGCGATTTAAAAAAATAACTAGCGATATTTAGTGCATTTTTCAATGCGTTTTTAATTAACTTTTTAATGCGATTTAGTACTATTTTTTTCGATCCCCACCACAGTGGTGTTTTAACAATTAAAAAATTATTTTGGTTTCAAACTTTTAGCCTAATATAGTAAATTTCACCATTTACCTTTTTTTAATTTTGTCGATTTTCAATGTGATTTTTGATATATTTTGTGTTCTGCGTCGATTTTTTTTTTTTTTTTTTTTTTTTTTTTTTTGTAATTCATGTAAAAAAGAATGGTTGCTACGTTTTACACGACTAGAATAATTTTTTATTCACGGTATGTATTTACATTTAGCGATTTTTAATGAATTTTTCAATGGTTTCGTATTGGTTTTTTTGAATCTCACGGCTATTTTTTGAAATTTCGAAAAGGAAATTAATTTCAAACATTTACACTTCATTTACGAATTTTGAAATTTAGTGATTTTTATATGCAATTTTTAGCAATGTTTTCATTATTTCTTACGCTTTGCGCCGATTTTTTCATTCGTATTTAAGAAATAATTCAGATTACACTATTTTACTCTATTAATGTAAATGTTGTCCCCCGCTATTTTTAAATTTGAAACGATTTGTAATGAATTTTTGAATACAATTTTTAGATGTTTTCAAGTCCACGGCGGTTTTTTCACTATTGGAAAAGAAAATTTTAAATAATTTGTAGCTTAATGTAGTAAATTTTGACATGAATGATTCAAATTTTTTGTGTATTTTCATAAAATGTTTTGCAAGTTTTGTGTCCATATTTTTTAACTAATGAAAGAGTTCAGATTTCAATGTTTTGTCCCATTATGGTAAATTATGTCCGCAGGAATTTAATATAAATGTTTATCTTACTATGGCAAATTTTGTCCGAATTTTTTAATTTTACTGGTTTTTAATCTGTTTTATAGTGATTTTTCAAGTTCTGTGACAGTTGTTGACATCGGTAAAAGAATTTCGGTTTCTAACTTTTAGCGTAAAAAAGTACAATTTGTTCTCCACGCTTTTATGAATTTTGCCAATTTCTAATGCGATATTCAATGTAATTTTTAGTTAGTTTGGGGGATTTTAGGTGTTCCGTGTTGACTTTTTCTTATTCATGAACGATTTCCGATTACAATATTTTCGACTGAATATTAAATTTTTACAGCCATGACTTTTAAATATTCGGCGATTTTTAATATAGTTTTCGATACGATTTTTAGCCATTTTTTAAGTTCCTTGGCAATTTTCTGCCATTCAGAAACCAATTTTGATATCAAACGTTTTGTTTAATGTAGTTATGTTTCGAATGCAATGTTTTATCTCTTAATATGATTTTGACGTTCCATGCCTACATTTTGTAATTTATGAATGATTTCGATCATAACCCCCCCCCCCCGCCCTGCTTTAATATTATTTTTTTAAGCATTGACTTCCAAATATTTAGCTATTTTTAATGCAATTTTCAATGTAATTTTTAGCCATTCTTCAAGTTTCGTGGCGATATTTTTACATCCAGAAATCGATTTCGATTTCAAACTTTTTGGTTAATATGGTTAATTTCTTGGTTACAATATTTTATATTATAACAGTGAATTTTTACCCTAGGTATTTTTTAATGTTTTACGACTTTCATTACAATTTTCAATGCAATTTTTGGGCTTTCTCAGTCTTTTTTTTTTACATTTTTCAAAGGAATTCGATTTTAAATTTCTAGACTAATAAGAGTTTGGTTTCAAACTTTTATCCTTTACGGTAATTGTTTTGCTCTCTTATTTTGATCTACAGCAATTTTTAATGCAGTATGTTTTTTTTTTTTTTTTTTTTTTTTTTTTTTTTTTTTTTTTTTGAGTTTACGGCGATTTTTTTCAGACACGGAAAAGGAATTCGGTTTTTAATTTCTTCGCTAATATGATAAATTTTCTCCTGTGCGATTAAAGACTTTTATTGCGATTTTTAGCAGTTTTTTTTTTTTTCGTATTTCAATGCTTTTTACATTATCAAATTAATTAGATTCAAAACATTTATCCAAATAGAGTAAATTTTGAGTTCCGTGATTTTTGAAAAATTTGCCATTTTTAAAGCGATGTTTACGTTTCTTCGTGACCTGCTTCGATTTTTTAGAGGTTCAATTTTTGGCCGAATTTATTAAATTCTGATCTCTTTTCTTCAAAGTTTATTCGAATTTTGTTTCATATTTTTGTGAGATTTTTAATGTTTTTTGCGATTTGTAAGATTTTTCCACATTAGTAAAAATAATCAAACTTCAATTTTCTAGCCCATCTCTTTTCAACGAAGTTTAGACGAAATTTGTGCAGCATAAAAATGTTTCGAGGGTTTTATTTTGATTTTTAAAATTTTTTCGCAATTCTTGCTATTTTTTGATGAACTCGGGCAACGCCGGGCAGAACAGCTAGTATAGCTATAAAGGACTAACATAATTTTTGGATAATAAAAACTTTTCAAATTGAGACGGATTAATGACGTTATTATTACGCTGTTATGCATTTCAAATGAAAATTGTGGACGAAAAATGAAAAAAAAAATCAACAATATTTTTTTATTTATTTAAATAAAATTTCCATTGACCCATATTCAAACATATCAAATTTGTTGGACCGAACGAATTTTAGTTGAATCAACAAAACTTTTTTCCGGGTGACCTGACGCCAAAAAACCTGTAGCTTTAAATTTCTCCATCATTTTGTTCAATGCAGAAGACGTTATTGATCCTTTGCTATTTCGCATACCCTTCATGTAGTGCTATAAAAAGCGATATGCTTTTTATATATAATGTTGCTTTGCATAATCCTACATTAGAAATCTGAGAGCGCCATCTGTTGGATGCTAACAGAACATTTTTTTCGTTGCCACACAAAACCCGGTTTCTTTTCCATCTGTTTGATATAAACCGTATCTTTGTATCTTGATTCGTTTTCGAATTATTCATTTTTAAAGTTCGTCCTGACTTTTGGATCACCTGGTATATGGTGGCCAAATACTTAATATAAAAAATTAAATAAAATTCTTCTAGAACATCCTATTTTATTAAAACTTATTTTTTTAATTAACTTTTTTAAAATTCCTTTTTAAATATGAATAACTTTGCTTCGATTTCTTCCCCATTTATTAGAATTTACTATACATAAAACTGTACGAGGATTTTTTGAAGTAGGGAATTTTACATTTAGTATGATTTCTTTTTTCTCATGTAGGGGGAACTGGGGCACATTGATACCCCCCCCCCTCTACTGCTCACAGGGTCATTACAGGAAGTTTCACAACAGCTCCAAAAGGTGATGCTAGAGCACTCAACTACATACAGAAAGTCTTGGAATGATTCAGTTGTTTGTTGAAACGGGATGGGTGGTTTATTGTTTTTGTAGATCAAAAGCAAATTTGAGTTGTACAATTGAAATGGTATTATACAACTGTTCCAGTGTTTTCAACCGAAAAGAATACTCCCCCTGGCAAGTAAAACTACTCTTTATCAGTTTCTCATTCTTTTTTGTTAGATAAATTATGAAGTATTGTATTTGAGACTCATTTTATTCAAAATGGCAGTATAAGGCACATTGATACAGTCTTCGTCGGGGCACAATGATACAACCTAATTCCTTTTCTAGTTCATTTGTTCATTATTTTTTATTATTTTTTTTTACAATGCACTCTTTAATCCAACCATTTTTTGCTAAAAATTTCCAATATTACTTTTTATTGAAGTGAAATAGCTCAAATTTCTTTATATTTGAACATTTTATAGTATTTTTGCAAAGAGAAGACGTACGAACTTACCCAACATATAGTGCTAGTAGAACTAATTAAAAAAAAGGACGTCAGCCTGAAAAATCTCAAATTTATATCAATTCTCTAGAGAAAAAAAGTATTTTCTACATGAAAAATGTTACGTAAGAGAAACAAGCTGCAGGACAGCACAGGATAATTATATTAAAAACAGAATTTTTATTATAATTATCCTTTATTTTCTGTTTATAAACCGATTTATAAACAGAAAACTTGGTAAATGCTCATCTTTCCTAAGAAAGAAGATAATATTGGGGTTGAAGTACCAAATATGACAAAGTTACCACAGCCAACAATCAGACAAGGAACAGCCAAAACATCAGGTCATTATACATTTCATTTTGATTGCTCTAATATTGCTTACAAATAAAGTGTGGGTGATTTGAATTTTTATAAATAATATAAAATAGTTTGCTAACTATTTTTCTATGAAAAATATGCATTGGTGTTATTTTGTCTCCATTTTTCCCAGACGTATCAAAGTGTATCAATCTGCCCCGGGGATGGGGCACATTGATACAAATTACTTTTTTTGATATTTTAAAAATTACATGCAAAAACAATATATAAAACAACGATTGTACATTTTTATTACGCACTACACAGGTTTTGCTGACATCACATAGAAAAATAAATTGAAATTTCTGATTTCTAGACACCAAAAAAATTCTTAGAAAAAAGCTGTATCAATGTGCCCCAGTTCCCCCTACAGTAAAAAATAAAGAAAATTCAACAAACTTTCAATTGAAATAATTTTTATAAAATAACTACAAACTTGAATCTCAAATCCATTCACAAAAATATTAAATACACCATGGAGAACAAGTAAAAAAAAAAAAAAAATCAAACCTCTATCTAAATTAGCAAAAAAGCATTAGTATTTTTTGAACAAGCAAATTATAAAAATATGAACAGGGAGAAAAATCAGTTTAAAGTTTTCATTTGTATTGATAATTGCGCTGGATCCATTATCAAAATTTACAGTATCTCATTTTACAATAGTCGTATAGATAAAAATGAGGTGTCAGAATATTCACAATTAAAGAAAATTTCCTTTGATATAAAAAAAAAAATGATTTTTGATCAATTTTAAGGTATTGTGCCCCTTAACTTTAAAAGAGTCTGTAATGTTACTTTGGACAGGTTTCTTATAAAAAAATACTGTTAATAAGAATTTTAGCACTACTGTAAGAAACAGAAAAATTCAATTGAAACATTTTGTGAAAGTGGAATCCCCGTTTTTAGTATATCAAAGACTGTTAACATTTCTTCTTTTGAAAGGAAATGATTAAACATATAAATAAATTCATTTTAATATAATCAAATGAAATACTACCTCTGTCAAAAAAGTTCGATGACTGGTTTCCTAACGACCGATCTGGCAACACTGGGGAAACAAAACGCTGCACCTGCATAGAGGCAAGTGTTGATTATCTTCCCCCACCGTTGTTCATTTGAGCGTAGTTTATGTTCTGTATAAGACTTGTTTTACTAAGTGCTTGTTCAGTGTGTTGGTTCTTAACTGAAAACAGGAAAATGAATTAACAAAAGATCGGTTTAAAGTTTGATTTTAAGATTTGCAAGACACCGAAAGAAATTCATGAAGGGTGGTGTAAATTGAACATCCATCATACTCTCCAGATCTCAATCCTCCAGACTTCTTCCTATTTTCATGACTCAAACTCTATTTGAAAGAGATTTGCTGACATCCAACGAAACGTGATGAAGCTTTTGAATAATTTTTTTGAAGAATCCCAAAAGAAGACTTCTTGCAAATTTCCCAGGACATGTATAGCAGATCTCAGCGGTGTATAGTTATGGAAGATGACTATTTCGAAGGATGGTATGCTAACTTTCTTTAATATGTCATCTACAAATATTACAGGACTATTCACCAAACTTTATTGTCAGAGGTTGTAAATTCATATATCTATTGTAACAGCAACCTTTCCGTTTTAATGTTGTACACGGAAGAAAAGTGGAATAAACTTTGAGTGTATATTTTTCGTAATATGGGGGTTAATTTACATGCTAATAGGACTCAAAATCAACGTTCAGTGTAAAATTTCATCAAGTGTAAAACTTCGTTAAGTAGTAACTTTGCTAAAGGGAAGTTTGACTGTATGTCTTTTTTCCATCCAGGCTCTATTTATTTCCACTTTATAACTCTTTATCTAACCAGTCCACCCAAGAAAAGTGATTTTTTTTTCAGGAAAATTATTCATAAATGTGCTTTAGGAAGAAAAGGGTAATATTTAAACATGTGCTTATGTCAATTTTAAATATATGCATGGAAGCTTGAGGAAACATCATTTTAAAATTTTTCCGAAGTTAGACATGTCTGGCGTATACTTCTTTGTCGAACTGACACTGAGAAAATATTTATATATAGAAAGCATTTTTATATACATATACATTTGAAAAGCTCTATAGATTGTGGAAAATAGCATTCAAATACTGTAATAATATAAAATAAATTGAAGAAGTGAATAGAAATACCCATTTTTCTTACACTGCATTTTTTTTTTTCAAGAAAAAGGTGAAAAGTCGTGAAAATTTTTGATTCTGGTTTTCATACTATTTACACGTTTTAAGAGTCAGAAATTCAAATCACATGCTTTTATAAAACGTATGTTTGTGAGTCTGTCTGTCTGTATGTGACATAAATTTTGTAGGCGCTCTATATCAAGAACTAATGCACGGATTTTCACAAAACATTTGATTCTGTTATATTTTCATATAAAAACTGGATCTCATTAGTTTTTGCTATAAATCGTCCAACATGTGGCACTATTATGCTGCTTTTTTCATGATTTCCATAATAGCTATATCTCAAGAACTAATGGACAGATTTTCATAAACTGCAAAATTCGTTAGTACTTGATATAATATTGTGATGCTCCATGTTTAATTTTTTTGGAAGTATTAACGTATTAACGTGTATGAGATAGAATAAAGTTTTGGAATTGCCACTTCCCACTAGTTTATTTTTAGTTTTATATTCTTTTATTCAACTCAACCTGGCTTTAGCATGTAAAGAAATTTTGCAAATCGATTTTTAACTCACTTCTTGATAGACTAAATTGATAAGACATTTATACAAAGATGTGTTTTAGCACTGTAAAAAAATATTCTATATTTTTGCAACAAAAGGTGCTGTCATCCTGGCTACCAACAAAGTTGCTGTAAAGTTTACAAACTTCTGACTTTAAGAGTGTTGTATAATTTCTCAGGCATAGGGAAAATATTTTTGCTAATAGCTACGTTGGGCACGAAACATAAATATAGTGCAACCTCGATTAGCCGAGCTAATTGGCACCCCTAGTACCTTGGATATCGGATATCTCGGTAAATAGAAATTGCGTATAAATATTCGTCGTTCTCACGAATCTAACATGTCTCAGAATAATAAACAATAAAAAATGATAAAAGTAAACATATATACAGTTATGTTTAGCACCTCGGTAAATTTAAAAAGAAAATTAACTATTAATAGTAAATTTTTAAAATAAAAATAGAAAGTTTTTAGCCATACTAAGTTAAATATTGAAAGATGCATTTTCAAAAATAAAACAAATCTCAATAATAATAATAATAATTAATTTAGCTGCATTAATTTGTTAAATTTACATTAAAAAATCTATAACCTCTCTTTGAAAAAAAGCCCTGATTTTCTATCAGTAGCTGTACTGTAAAAAAAATTCGTTAAATTGAAACAAAGAATGATTAATGAGGGCATTTTTTTACCATCGAATTTTGACGGGTTTCACCTCGTATATAATAAATATAATAATAATATTAACATGTATATTTCAAGTTATCGTCACGTACCATAACAAGCGAATTCTTTAGAGTATCCCTGTAATCAAATTATATATGCTGCACATCTAATTTCAGTACAAAAGATATCATGGTATACGTCAATAACATATCATTGATTACTGTCGGAATATATTCACACATTTTATAGCGGTGAGAGAACAGACAGGCAAACAAACGGTCAGAAAAAAATTGAATTCATAAATATTTTTCAATTATGATGAAAAGTTTTCAGAGTTACTTACAGTGTTAAAATTTATTTATTTTAATCACAACTTATAAATTTTTTATGCATATTGACTACCAAAAATTACTTCCTAATTGTCATTCTAAATAGCGCATTTTCATTTAGAGAAGTCTCGTTTAATTTTAATAATGATTCTTGTACAGTTAAAAGGGCGAACGCTCTTAAGCATGCTGCAGCTAAGCGAGGCAATAAATTGATAATGCATTGCGGGTGCGTTTATTAAGATATATGCTCACAAGATAAGATGGGAAAGAAAAACGAGGGAATGAAAAGAGGGAATAAATAAGAGGGAATGAAAATTAAAGGTTTATGAAAATTATCAAAGGTTCTTTAATAGGACTTGCATAGTTACCATTTAATTAGTAGTTAAGTTATGACGTTTTATAACCCAGCATCTTATAAAAGTCATGATACCTATTTTAAATGTTCCTATTATCTTAAAGTTTAAACATTTTATTTTACTGATATCTTTAAAAATTCGGTACTTCTCTGTTATCCCGTCGACCAATTTCGCCAAATTATACAAATCGCCAAACTAATAGCCAAGTTATACATATTGACATAATTTTTATTTTAAATAACGAAAAAACAAATAACTAGTAGAATATTAATAAAAATACAAATAAAAAGTCGAAATAAAAATTACTTAATGACATTTTAAACACATTAATCGTATTTAATGTCATTGAATGTGAAATTCACGATCATCCATTATTGAATATTTAATCTTATAGTTTGGCGATAATTTTTTGGTCGACGGGATAACCTAGTAGTACCAAAAATTCATTTTATACAGGAAGTATTTGTTTTTACGGAATTTATTTAACGTAAATTGCATAATCGTCAGCTTTAGCCAGCCTCGATTAACGCTGAATCGGTCACACAGACATTTCTTTACGCTGCGTTCTATTCAAAACAAAGAGAAATGGTGGAAGAAAAATTGAATAACAAGGACAGGGCCAACCTTGATAACCACAGATTTCGATCATTTTAATGTAATTTGTAGGGCTGAGACCTCTTAGTCTCAGGTTCAATGGATTTTAGACAATGCTCCTTAGGTCATGAGTTACGGAGGGGTGTCTAATATTATGACACAACTTAAATATTTACTTTGAAAAGAAAGGGTATAGTCTGTCTCAAAAGTTTAAGCACTCTGCAAATCTGGTTTAAAATAAATAAAGAAGAAAATATTTTATGCTAATTTACAAAAAATACTCGACATTTAATCAAAATAAAATAAAATAAGACATTTTGGGTGGTTAAAATAAAAAATATATTTATTTTTATTCAATTTTTCTTTTTTCTTGAAAAAACGCTGTCTCAAAAGTTTAAGCACTTTATGAAAAATTTTTTAGACACACGGGATTGGCCGTGTCTAATAACGTTGTATGACATGATATTGCAATTTTATAAAAGTACAAAAGGCGGAGAAATTATTTCCTTTCATTTTAAAAAAGCTAAAGGTTAAAGAATTCATAAATTGTGAGATTTTGAATGTTTTTAAATTGAAATCGTAAAATAAAACTGTTTCTGAAATTACAAAAGATTTAAAATGATGAAAGCGAAGTATATATCAAGTACTCTCGAGAAATGACAATTTTAAGTGAAAACCAAGATGTGGACGACCATGTACGACGACTGTTCAGACTGTTCAGAGAAAACGGAGATTGGTATCTAGACAAAATATGTCCATACGACAAGTTAAAACTAACCTCAGTGTACAGATGACCAAAGACACTGCACATAAGACGTATTAAAGAGTGTGATTACATCATACTAAAGAAAATGGCACGCAAACCTTCTCTCAAATTACATCACAAACAGGCAAGAATGAAGAGGGTTAAAAAATACATGTTCTACGGGGACAAATGGCTTACTGTTTTATTTAGCAATGAGAAAAGGTGAAACTTAGATGTCTCTGATAGTTCGGAAGCGCATTGGCATGATTTACGAAAAAAACCAAGGGCATTTTTCAGCAGGCAGCAAGGCGGTAAATCTTTTATAATTTGGGAGGCATTTGGATTCAATGTCCAGGCTTCTTAGTATTTTTTAAAAGGAAGACAAGATTAAAAAAAGTATCAAGAGATGCTAAACAGCATTTGCCTCCATTTGGAGGCATTTTGGGGTGTCCTGATTGGACTTTTCAACAAAACAATGCCTGAATTCACGTATCGCATTGTACAAAACTTTGACTTTCTCAGAAAAATGTTAAAGTTCTTGATTGATCATCTTTAAGACCATATTTAATCCCGGTTGAGAATGTCTGGGATTTTTGAACCTGGCAGGTTTACGACAATGGATAGCAGTATAACTCGACTGAAGAACTCCAAGAAGGCATTGAGAAAGTATGGTACTCTTTGCCACCAGAAACCCTTCAAAAATTAATAATTTCGATGGACGTGCATTTATTTTAACCAATCTGAAATCAAGGGAAAATAATTTGTAATTAAAAGTTTTGTAAAAATTATATATCTGGTTGTTTTTGACATTGTGCATATACTTTTGAGACAGTTTCTTTGAGCATTTTTTAAAATTAATATTTTTTACAATTATGTAATTTATTTTTTTCTGCTTTGGATATCATTTATTGAAATATTATTGCGAAATATGCAAATAAAAAAATGTTATTCTTTCTAACTTTTTATAATTCTTTGAATATCGACATTTTATGCTTGTGCTTAAACTTTTGAGACAGACTGTAAGGTTGATAGGGCTCAGATGGATAAGCATTCGTCCAGCGGACTCGGGTTCGATACCGGAAAGCGCTACAATTGTTTTTCTCACTTTTTGTTTCAAAATTATTCTTGTAATTATAATTTAATAAATTCATTGTCAATTAAAATTTTTGATATATTATGTCATATTTTAATTTTAATCTATTTAATTTTTCACTTAGTTAAAATGTTAAAGAGTTGGTTAAAGTACTTATTTTAATCACAATTTATAAAATTGTATCCAATGATTGGCGAAAATTACTTCCTAAATGTCATTCTAAATTACGCATTTTCGTTTAGATAGGTCTCGTTTAAATTTAATTATGATTCTGAACAGTTAAAATACACACGTGCTGCAGCTAAGCGAGGCAATAAGCTGATAATGCGCTGCGGGTGCGTTAATTAAAGATTTATGAAAATTAAAGATTTATAATAATTATCAAAGGCTCTTTAATATAGAACTTTCTTAATCACCATTTAATTAACAGTCAGGTTAGAACGTTTTGCAGCACAGTCTTTTGTTAAAATTATCAAACCTATTTTGAATGTATCAAGTATCATAAAGTTTTAAAAATTCTCTAAATATTTTATTCAACTGAAATCCTTAAATATTTATTATTTTATAGAAGAAGTATTTATTTTATAACATTTTATTTAACTTAAACTGCATAGTCGCCAGATTTAATGTTTATTTATTTATTTACTTACTTTAATTTTTCTTTACAAGAAGAAAGTATTAGATTTGTGGAAATTTTTTAATTCGGGTTTTTGACGGATTTACACATTTAAAGGGTCAGAGATTATAGAAAACATGTTTTCATAAAATGCTTGTCTGTCTGTATGTGACAAAAATTTTATGGCCATTCTATTTCAAGAACTATCGGAATTTAATTGTCCGAGCAAAGCGAAGATTATTACACAGCGCAATGTTATTTTTTAAAAAACTTAAACAGCTACGAACGATATTAAAAGTGAAGCATAAATCTTTCATGAATCAAAATTCAACGTGATGGAATTCTTCAGAGTGTTCCTGTTATCGAATTATATATGCTGCACACTTCATTTTAAATATAGAAGATGCCATTTTAAACGTCAATAACGTTCATCATTTACTACTGTCGGAATTTACACGTTTTATAGCAGACACAGAACAAACGGGCAGACAAATAATTAAAAAAAAATTAAATCAAATTCCTAAATATTTTTTAATTATGTTAAAAAGTTTTAAAAATAACTTAAAATGTTTACATATTTTAATGAAAATTTATAGAATTTTATCTATTGATTGGCGAAAAGTACTTTCTAATTGTCATTCTAAATAGCGCATTTTCATTTAGATAAGTCTCGTTTAATTTTAATTATGATTCTTGTACTAGTTAAAAGGGCGAACGCTCTTACACGTGAGGCAACTAAGCAGTGCAATAAATTTATAATACGTTTGCGGAAGCGTTTATTAAGATATCAGCTCACTAATTATGATAAGTGGTGCGAATAAAAATTAAAGATTTATGAAAATTATCAAAGACTCATTAATAGAACTTTCCTTAATTACCATTTAATTAGCGGTTAGGATGTAACATTTTACAACACGGGTTCTTGTAAAAGTTATGAAACCTATTTTAAGTGTCTCAATTTTCTTAAAGTTTTGAAAATTCTATAAATATTTTATTTTACTGAAATCGTTAAACGTTCATTTTATACAAGAAATATTCGGTTTTACAGCATTTTACTTAACTTAATTTGCATAGTCGTCAGCTTTATTTTTTATTTATTGTATTTTTTGTTATTTTTTACAATCAGAAAGTATTAGATTCCGGAAATTTTCGAATTCCGGTTTTTGACGAATATACACGATTTAGGGGGCAGAGCTTCCAAAAACATGTTTCTAAAAATGCTCGTATATGTGCGACAATTTTGTGGTGATTCTATTTCAAGAACTAACTGAACTTAATAAAAATTTATATTCAGAAAATCCCTGATAAAAATTCATGGTGTTTAGTTTTTGGTGTAAATTGCTTAACAGTTAATGCTGCTATACTGCATTTTTCACGATTGCCTCAGTAGCTCTGTCTCAAAAATTAAAACAAGGAATTTCATCAAACTTGAGATTCAATTAATCTTTGATATGAATTGATTCTGTCTATTTTTTTGTGTCAATCGCCCAACAGGTGGCGTTGCTTTGTTGAATTTTCCCCTATTCCGTAATAGCTCTATCTCAAGAACTGATGCACGAATTTTCATCAAACTTCTGATCAGGTATACTTTTATAAATATTATTGCTGATTATTTTTTGGTGTAAATCGCCCCATGGGTGGTGTTTTTATGCTGCATTTTTTACAATAGTCCTACTTCAAGAACTAATGCAAGGAATTTCAAACCATAAGAATCCTCACATTCCTCAACAGTACAATTTTGAAGTGTGCGCAATAGTTAACAAAAAAATTCTAGGAAAATACCGGGTTTTTTTTCAATGTGATATACATTTTTAAAATTATAATTAAAATTTTTCAGAATTTGGTAAATTATTATCGTAATTCTGAGTTACTTTTGGTTGAAAAAATTTATTTCATGTTCTTTTAATGTGTTAAATCGAGTTTTGTATTTTTTCTCGATTGCAAACGACATTTAGAATGCACAGATTTGTAATAGTTTCCGCAGCGCATAGTTTAATTTCGATGAATAACTGATCTATAAGCAGTTATGAAACATTAAGTTACTTTAGAGCAAATGGGGGTGGGGGAGACACATTAAGGGATTAAACATCAACTTTTCATAGGCCCATTATTTTGCTATCGTTTTTCTCATTTGGCTGCTATTTTTCCTCTCTGATTAGCCAAATTGCTAAAGTTGGCTAAAATTCAGCCATAGCTCTAGGTTAAGAAATCATTTTAATGAAAAAAAAAGTAATTTAAATGCAAAAATATATTTATTAAGAACACAAAATGTATGCCGTAAGCAAACTTGAATAATTTTAAATATATTATACAAAGTTTAGTAGCTAATTGATTTAAAAAAATAAATATTGTAATACGATTATTTATAAGAACACAATTTTTGTTTATGAATTTCCACACAAATTAAAAGTTGTGGTTTTAATTTTTCTCTCTCTTTTATTTTATTTGAGACTCGGTTAAGAAGCGAATTATATTGTTTTCTCAACAAACTGCTGTTGAAGTTTACAGTTTTTGGCAGAAAATTTTTTCAATTGCAATAAAAATTTTCAATTTTAAAAAATTTAGAAATTTTTCAGTTTTAGCATGAATTTATGTATCAGGTTTCTCGGCGTTACTGACCTATATTTTGCTTCAGTATAAGGATAGAAGTTCTAGGATCTTAAGTTATACAGCTTTTTAATGTCAAATATTTTTATGTATTTGTTAAAACAGAGTAAATTTGTAAAACAATATTCTTTTTGAATCAAAATTATGTGAATAAGCGAGTTATGCATCCCAAATAGTGAAATTATTTTCTTTTTTATTTTGCGAATCAACTGTTGTTAAGAATTTGCTGTAATGTTAAAATTTTTTTTTTTTTTTTTTTTGACGATACATTGTTAAAAAAATTACTGTGAAATTACAGAGAATCTATGGGTAATCCATTAAGTCTTAGGTAAAATAGTAGAGATTAGAGAAACCGAGATTCTGTTAATTAATAGAGAAGTTATTCGATAAATTTACAATAGATTCTGTAAATTAACATCCTTAAAAATACACAAGACTCTGTAAATTTATTGTTAATATAATATAATGTAATATTATAATAACTTGATTTAGCTTTCAAATTTAGTGAATCACCCATTCTTTAGTGACATCAAAGAATTTTAACTTACCGTATAAATTTGAATTGATGTATCATTTATTTTTTTTAAATAATTTGTACCTAGCCTTCCTGGGGTTGGAACCCGAGACCTCTTGATAGCTAGAGGACACCTTATTGACTTAGTATTGAACCTGGCTTTGTTGAGAACAAAGTATGTCTTTTATTATAATTATATGATTGTCAACAAAAATTCCAACTGACTCCGAGGAGATGACTTTTCCCTTGAATTTCAGAAGCGTGTATTTTGAATTACATGTTTTAATGTAGATAAAAATATTTTAAAATAAAGACATGGAAATCCCTACAAAGAAGGATATAAGATAAGGGATGATATAAGATAATATAAGATAATATAAGATAAGATAATCTGTAAAATGATGAGCAAGAAACTCAGTCAAATACGTTTAACCGAGAACACGTGTAAATTTACAGAGTATTGCTTTTTTTTCTGTGTTCTTACAGAAGTTTTTAACAGTTTAAATAGATTTTAATACAACAAAGAACAACAAATGAAAAATTTTTGCAACAATATATTGAAAACAAATAGAAAACTATACGTCAAGAGTAGCAAATAAGGTGCGTTCGTACTATAATGAAGTTTTACAAATATTCAGATCTTAGTGTAACAGTATACAGTACTTCGGTTACATTATAGTAGCCGAAATTTTTTGTGCGTCTTTTTAAATATAATCTACTTTATATTATACACGAAGTAATTTGTAGTAAACCTCAGCAACGTATTTCGATTTCATAAAATGTGAAATAATTAATATAATTAAAACGCGCCTAAACACTGTTATTCCCTATATCATTATGTAATGGAATACGTTTTGTATGGCTCTGTAAATTAATAAAAAATATTCTTTGCACCACAGACTGTACAGAATGTATATCTTAATATATACTTCATAGAGGCATATAAATTTTATCATGTTCGAAAATGCGTATTATCAGTAAAATGCACTTGAAACTCTTTTCCCATTGGCCATAATGTAACGGAATATTTTTGATTGTACCAGTAATTAAAACTATTCATCCGATTTTCATAAAATCTGAAATGACGCGACAGAAGTATGCAACAATTATTTATTTTAAATTTCAAACAGTTCGGTTGGGTAGTTTTTGCCCTGTTATATACGGGCGGACATAGACAGACGGACAGACTGAACGTCAGCTATAGATGCATCATATTTACATAATTATGAACACACCGAATAAAAGTTAATAAACTATCGATTAATCCACGAAGAGGAAATATTCTGCATTTGCATTCAATTGCTGCATTTTAAAACGAGTTTCGTTATCATAAAGATAATAAAATCGTGTTTAACTTATGTAAATAATAATAATAAGTCCATAAACCACAGCTGTGATTAAGAAGTTTTTAAATTATCTTTCCGAAAAATGAAACTTTATCATAAAAAATCAACCCACCCTTTCCGTGTTTTTGCATTATTTATGGGTCTCGTTTTTTTTCTTTATTTAATTTTTTGCACATTTATTTTGTCTTCCGGACCAACAAAAAACAGCATTATTAGTCATCATAATCTATTCAAGCAAATTAAATAACTAAAATTAAAATGTCACAAAAAATTAAAATCAGTCTAGCATCTTTTTTCTCTTGACTTTCTTGGTTATGTTTCTTGTTTTAATTAATTATATTTTATTTTTTATTTTAATTAAGAGCTCACAATTAAAGCAAGTCGGAAATTGCATGTCAAATGTAGCAAATGATGTGCGTTTGTATTATAACGAAGTTTTAAAAATACTCACATAATGGTGTAATAGTATACAATACTTCGGATATAGTAGCCGAAATCTTTTGGGTGTCTTTGTAAATACTATCTGTTTTATATTATACAGGAAGTAACTTCTAGTAAACCTCAGCAATGTACACCTATTTCGTAATGTAGATATGAAATAGTTTAATATAATTAAAACGCTCTTCAAACAATGGCCCCCATATCATTATGTATTGGAATACTTTTTTTCTGACCCTGTAAATTAATAAAAAATATACAATAATAGAACAATAAATAGAACAATATACAATAGCATGTAGCGGGAAGGAACTTGTTATATTTGCATAGGTTGTCAATCAATAATCATGTTCGAAAATGCGAACATTGAAATGAAAACTGCCAAAAAAAAAAAAAACCTACAGAACTACTTTTTTTTTGTTATTTTCTAAATTTGCATTCATAAATTAAAACATTTGTATATGTAGTATAGGAAAAACAAAATTATAATTACATTGCGATATTAATTCGGCGTGTAAACGGTTAACGAAAAAAATTCTTACTTTGAAATTCCAGACAGTTAAAAGAAATAAAATCTAAAAGGAATTATTTTTCCATGAATTATTTATGTGTTGAGAAGTTTTTGAAAAATGAAATCTAGTTTGTGGGAAGTAATTTGTTATGAAAACAATTTTAGAAACCTATCAGTTTTCGATGAGGAAGGGATGTTTTGTTCTACAGACTAGGTCTTGGGGGGGGGGGGGGGGCTGAGCAGCCCGTCTTAAGTTATCAAATGAAATCAACCCCTGTATACCATGTAACTGGGTTATCCACGTTCGATCCCTGGCCTGGACATTTTTCGTTCTTTTTGAATAAACAGAATAAACTTCAGTTGTGCTACTCCAATCATGAATATAACTTATTCAATTAAAAAATTCCTTCTCTTCATTGTGACTTATTTTAAGTATTTAGATCATTTTAAAAAGTTTTTTTTCCTCGCGATTTTTTTTAAGAGTCCACTTCAGTCACGTTAAGAAGGAGAGCGTTAACATAAAGATGCCTCACTACTGACTGAAAAAGACCCGGATGATAATTTAAAGTCTATGGGGGAGTTCTTTTCAAATATCTCGCTCAAATTTTAATATTTTAAAATGATTTTTTGCGTAAACTAGCTGAGGACGATCCAAAACCGGCCTAGTTTTTACTTTTTCGATTTTCGTGTCAGATTAAAAAAAAACTTTTACTTTCAGAACCGGTTTTCACCGGTTATGAAACTGAAATTATCTTAATATAAAAAGAATATAACCAAAATCAAAAAGTAAAAACTAGGCCGGTTGTGGATCGTCCTCAGCTAGTTTACGCAAAAAAAAAAATCATTTTAAAATATTAAAATTTGAACGAGATATTTGAAAAGAACCATAGACTTTACAATATCACCCGGGTCTTTTTCAATCAGTAGTGTGGGCTCTTAAGTCTATGGGGACGACATTTTCAATTTCTTCACTTTCATTTTAATATCTTTGAATAATTTTTTGTAATTTATAGCTGAGGACAATCTAAATGGAACTAGTTTTAACTATTTTTTTTATCTTGGTTATAGCGTCATTGTACAATTTAACCTCTAAATAATGGACACCTCGGAAGCGAGGAAACTGTCCGCTATTCGGAGGTATCTGCTTTATGGAAAACCTCAGAGATTCAAAAATTGTTACAGATGTTTAATGTTCCATTTATTTACGTTTATATGTCCTAAAACTTTAATCATAAGATAAATCAGAAATTCAAATTATTTTTTAAGAAATAAAACTGAAATAAAATTGTGCATACATTTATCCTTTGTTTATTACATTTTTACGAAAAAATTCTTTTACAAAAGTTTGCTTTTTCTTGAGATTACATGTTGATCGTTTCTCAATGTGAAGTTTTAACTGTATCACTAGTTTTAATCCTTCCGAATCATCCTTTTTTTACGAAGAAATTGTGCATCTGCTCCCTGTATTTTGCAGCTTCTTGTAAATTCTCGATATTGCAAGGAGTATCTTTAGTTTCAATATCTGTTTCATCATCACTCATAAAGTCAGTTTTTGTGAAAAATTCGCATACATCAACTGATTCTTCTTAAGTAAGTAACTCATCATCAATATTAATGAAAATTTAGGCAGTTTCTTTACTTCTGACAGATTTCATTAATTCACTTATTTCGATTGATTCTTCATTTGTGCCGGCAATGCTTCTTTCATTTTCTTTTAACATAAAGCCTGCTTTTCTTAAACATTTGTCGTGCGTTACCCGGTTTTATGTTTTTTACAGTTGAGGAGGTCCAAGTTGTAATTTTAACCATTAATAAGATAAAATCTCAAATCCTCCGGAAAAGGAACATTTTATTGCTCCGGGGACGGGAAGGGGATGTCTTACCCGGGTCACAGGGCCGTAGCCAAGGGAGCGCTAAGGGCGTCTCATCCCCCCCCCCCCCTGGAAATGATTCCAAAGTCACCAAATGAATTTCTGTTCCGAAAATCCAAATGAAATTTTGTTCGAAAATCTAATTTAGTTTTGCGTAATTACTAAATTGTATCTAAAAGAAGTGTTTCTGCACTCCCTTCATCCTATTTGTACGTATGAAACTGACATGAAGTTTAATTTTGCACCAGTTATACACTCAAAATTTTCATCGTCATATTCTTCTCTTAGCACAAAATGAAGTTATTACAACAGTACATAGCATAAGTACATAGCACATAGTACTTTCAATGTGAATGTGCACTAATTTATCTTTCTGCGTCAGCGAGAGAGAGAGAGAGAAATTATGAGCCCCTCCTACATTCTTCTGAGCCCTCCCTACATTCTCTTGAGCCCCCCCCCCCCTATTGTTCACTTCTAGCTACGGCCCTGCCGGGTCACCCACTAAATTCAACATTGGACGTGGGAGGGGGGGGGATTCCCCAGTCCACCCGCTACATTTATCTGTGATCAGAAAATTTGTGACGGATTTCCCTGAAAAATTTAGTGGCTTTTAACTTTGTTTTTTATTTTCTTTCTCGCAAAAAAAAAATAATTTCTTTTATCGCCAAAATTATTGTCCGCTATTCGGAATGTCTGTTATTCAAAGGTTAAGCATACAAATATTTAGGTTTTAGTAATGGGGATTAGAAAACATGTCCGTTATGGAAGTTTTACTGCATTGTGGTAGTTTCAATTTCAAAATCGTTTCACTGGTTTAGAAAATAAAAGTAAGTTTAAAAAAATCCGAAACCGAAATCAAAAAAGTAAAAAGTAAACCGATTGTAGATTGTCCTCTGCTATCTAATGAAAAAAATCATTGCAAAACATTAAAATTAAAGCAAGAAATTTAAATTTAACGTCCTCATAGACTTAGCATAGAATTTTCATTTTTTCCTGTGAATGAAGTAGACTCTTAAGGGACCAACTATAAATGATGTCACACGATTTTTTCCATACTTTTGAATCTCCTCCCTACCACCTGTGTCACAAAGTGTCACACTTCACTTTACCCCTCCACCCCTCTTGTCACATGTCACGCTATTTTACGCAACCATATACTTGCAGTTCACTGGGCTTTATATCACACTTCAGATTTTATTTTTAAGTTTTAATTGTGTGTTTTGATTACATTTGTGAGCTGAACAATAAAAATGATTCGTATTTTGCATGAAATAAAGCAAAATGAAATAGAATAGTAATCTATTACTACTAATATGAAAGGGCAATTGAAAACAGTAGTATTTTGAAATTTGAAATATAATTTAACATATTTGGATTTAAATCTTATCTTTATGAACACAAAATATTTTAATCATAAAAACACTTCATGTTTCATAATTTAATCTACTGAATTTTAATACTTTTATTTTAACCAAAATGTGCGATGCCACATTTCTTCTTACCTCCTCCCACCCCTTTGTCACAAACTGTCACAATATCACGAACCCTCCTCCTCCCCTTCAAGCGTGACATCATTTATGAACGGCCCCTAAGCAGTAATCGTGCGTTTAAATGCATATATTTTTAAATACATGACGCAAAGACATCTTACAAAGTTGAGATTAACTGAAATTTTCACTTTAAAATATGACTCTAGCGTAATCTCGCTTAATAAGTAAATAATCCTCTAACCGTCAAACAAATTTATTCCAGTAAAGGAGATTAATTTGCATAGTTTAATTTAAGGCTTATGCCTAAGCAGTTAATTATCATATCTGTGTTCTCTGTTAATCAAAAAGCAATTTGATCTTTTAAAATAGCTCGCTGGAGCTTAATATTCTGCGCATTGATTATGAGAAATATTCAATAATTTTAGAGATTATGTAAGTACTAACTCTTTTCATGTTCATAAATTTTATGAATAGCATAATACATAATGCTGCAGTTTTGTCCTCAACTATCCTCTGCAGAAAAAATAGCATTAAAACATATTAAAACTAAAGCGAGAAATTTTAATGTAACGCCCCCATAGACTTAGCATAGAGTTTTCATTTTTTCCTGAAATTGACTCTTAAGCAGTAATCGCTCGTTTCAATGCATTTATTTTTAAATACGTGCCGCAAATACATCTTACAAAGTTGAGATTAACTGAAATTTTCACTTTAAAACATGACTCTAGTGCAATCTCGCTTATTAAGTAAATAATCCTCTAACCGCCAAACATATTAATTCCAGTAAAAGAGATTAATTTGCATAGTTTAATTTAAGGCTTATGCCTTAGCGATTAATTATTATATCCGTGTTCTCTGTTAATCGAAAAGCAATTTGATCTTATAAAATAGCCTGCTGGAATTTAATATTCTGAGAGTTGATTATGAGAAATATTCAATAATTTTAGAGATTATGTAAGTACTAATTCTTTTCACGTTCATAAATTTTATAAATAGCATAATACATACTGCAATTTTGTACCTTTTTCGCTGTTTTTAAGTATGGGAATTCCAAATCTTTTTTAAGAGGCAAAAATTTATATTTATATTTATAGTTTTGGATGGGATGAGGTGAAAATTATTATTACGATTATTAACAATTGAAAATTAGGATTAATTACATAAGGTATTATACGTTTCTTCATTTTCATATTATTTATTTTTATTTTACTTTATTTCATTTTTGTATTTACGGTGATTTTTGTGATGCTAGCAGGCTATTTATTATGGAACAACGAAACATTGTAAATATTTAATGGACTACCTACACTGTAAAAAAAAATTGGGAAAGTTACAAAAATTTTTCTAGTAGAATTGTATTCCAAGAACTTTTTATGTAACGGCAACAATAAAAATTCATGTAACAGATACAGATTTGCACTTTGAATCAAACTAATTTTAAGGTTACTAAGAATTTCTTTGGGAAATCGTATTCCAAGAACTTTTTAAGTGACGATAACGAGCATTATAGATAAAATTTTAGTAAAGTTACCAAAATTTTAGTAAATTCTTTTGTAAAGTTACAGATGGTTTTAGTTTTGCTTACAAGTTTTGTAGATTGACATCATTTTCTTGTACAGTGTACACATAAAATTTTAGTAAGCATAAGAGATTTCGGTTAATTTAGATTACTAAGGTTACAGATTTTTTTTACAGTGTAGTTGCGGCGCAACTTAACATCAAGTTACATCGTAGTTCAATTTCCTGAGACATTAGGAAACCATTAAAAAAAAGCTCTTGGATGTGGTTAAACTACCGTAAAACGGGGCTATTTTGATACATTTCAGACATATTTTTGTACATAACTTTATTTATTCTTCGAATTCAGGTCTCAAAAAATACAGGCATATTGATCTAATGATTCCCTTCAACATCAAAGTAGATTCAAATGTATACGAGAAGTATTGTAAGGAAAATATGCTTTAAATGTTAACAATAGAATATATATGACAAATTTACCTCAGATATCGAAGTAAAATAAAAAAGGACACCATTTAGATCACTTATGGGTATTTGAACAATTAAATTTTATTAATTGTTGCAAAAATAAAAATTTTCAATGTTTTTTACACTTGATGAAAACATTGATTATATCATCACATGAAATGTTGTTAGTCAATATAGGGAAATTATTAACACTCTTCCAATTAAGGTATTTTTAATTACCATTTTAACATCGTGCTTAGTTAAGGGAAAATCCTAGTCAGCCACGACTCTCAATGTCTTGGAAATCATCTGCTCTTCTTAATGAGTAAAGACTATATGACGATCCTCAGACTGGATGTCTTTTCCAAGACACTCATTCACAAGATTAGGCCCCAACAGTGGCCGAGAGGGTCTGACCTCTCAACTGGTAGACGGCAGGTGCTGGGTTCGAACCCAATCGCGGCCGTCGGCCTAACCGTTCGGAGTTTTCGTGGTTTTCTTCGAACCTTGCGTAAATACGGGTTAGGTTCCCTTAGAAAGACCCCCACGAAGGGCATCCCTCCCCCTGGGCCTATATCCCTAGCGTAGATAATCGGCCGTCACAAAATACACTACACCACTACACTACATTCACAAGATTAATACGTACTATTTGGAATGTTGTAGCAACTAGTTTTTTACTTATTCTACACTGCTGGCAACACATAATACAACATCAAAAAGGATCAGAGATATCAAAGCGAAATTCTTTTGGCTGATAACATGTTGTACAAAGATCAAAGTTTAAAATCACAGCCTTTTGTGACGTGTGGATGATGAAAAAATCAGTAGTTAGTGTAGCCGCCATTGTTGGCTATCATCGCTGCTACACGCTACGGCATACAATCAAAGAGGCTTTGGATGTGTCCTTGGGGAGCAGTGAGTGGTGTATACCAGGCCAGTCATTGTGCAAGCATGGACCACACATTTTCGACTGGCGATAGATCGGAAACAAGTAGATCAAGGAAGCAATTCAATCTGATGGGTAACGAAGAACTCTTGAACGTTGCGTTCTATGTGTAGTCACATTATCCTGTTGGAATATGTCTGATAGTTAACGCTAAATGTACGGGAGGAACACGAGCTTCAACACTTCAGAGATGCAGCACTGGCTGTTCGCCTGGCTATTAGTGCAAGGCGTACTAAAAGGGTGCGGCAGTGAAACCCAATACCACCCAAACCATGATAGCTGGTGCAGGATCAGTGAGGCGATGCATAACACAACAGTTCAGAAGCCTCTCACCACGTTGCCTCCAAACTTAAATCCAACTATAATGATGTTGAAGGCAGAAGCGAGACTCGTCAGTAAACACAATGCCGTTCCATTCCGTTATCCATGTTACTTGCACCATTGATGGCGCAAACACCTGTGGTTTCCAGTCAAGGGTAAACGAAGCAATGAACGCCTTACAGACATTCGACTCTGCTGCAAAAGGTGTCGAATGGTACGAGCGGATACCGAAAGATGTTAGCAGATTAAGTCTGTTGTGTGTGTTCTGTCTGTCTGTTTGTACTCACAGTCTCACAGACAGACAATTCGCGATGTGCCTGCGAGATCCATCACTGCCATTCACACAATCCGCATGTCGTCATGGACAATGGTGCAACGAGGTGAGTGCGATCATCCCGTCGGTTCGTCACTCCCTCCTGCATCCAACTGTTACAGATCCGCATCACCAATATTAGGTTTCTACCAACATTTTGACCGATTATTCCTCTGAAGGATAATCCGCAATCCCTATAGGCTAGTATTCTTTCTCGGTCGAATTCAGAAAATTGGTCAAAATACGTTCTTTGTCGCCCAAGAGGCATAAATAAAAAGCTTCCTCAAGAAAAAAAATTAATAATAAATAATAATAATAATAATAATAATAATAATCATCGCCGTGTTTCAAATTGCCTATCCGTTCTCCCATTACATACCGCTTGCAGATGGTGCTACAGTTGCTAGTGATGTACGTTTATGCTGCAATGCTAATGATTAGCATTTTTCATCGCCGCAAACGCATGATGTAAATTTCACATGCTTGCATGCTACCTTCAGTGTGTTGTATTTTGTGTGGCCAGCAGTGTATTATTAACAGTTGCCATTGCATTTGCCAGATTCTAATCAGTATAATTGCGATAATTCCGGCCCTCTGATGTTTTTTCGTAGGTCCTTATTTTTTTCTTACTATCTAAGACCCATAAAAAAGCGAGAACTAATCATGTGTATAAAACACACCAATAAAAATATATAAAACAGTAATAAACTTGGCCGCCTACAAAGTGACAAAGTACCCCCGGTGTATCAAAATAGCCCCGGTTTACGGTATTTAAATTTAAGAAAAACTGAAAACCATGACTAAATGTTGAAATTTAAAAAGTATTTTAAAAGATTAATAATATAAAAAGAGAAAAAAAAAACCATTGACTCCGAAAAGAACAGACTTAAAAGCTACAGAGGATTTAGACCCCATTCTAAAATAATAATAATAATAATAATAATAATAATAATAATAATAATAATAATAATAATAATAATAATAATAATAATAAACTGTCATGTACGAGCATTACTCGTACTGAGAATATTCCGTAAAATAAATATATGAACTGTATTATTATTAAAAAAAATCGTTGCTAAAACAATAATAAGACTGTGTAAAAACTATACAACGTATGATTTTGTATTTACAAATCATTTTTACTTTTACTTTGTGCATATACTAGAAAAGTATGAATGAATGGATGTACCAAAAAAGTTTAAGGAGATATGACCACTAAATAACATCAAATACTGCTATTCAAGATATTTTCTTTCAACTTATTAAATCTGTTTTTTACGAACTTAATTTGGTACTGACCATAAAAGTGTGCAATTAAACTTCATTTAGCATTTTATAAAACTAACTTCAGCGAGGTAATAATCTTTTCTTTTTACAGTGCAGCTAAAACAAAATCCTTGTTCAAATTTTTAACTTGCCTTAAACAGTGCTCGCTTCGAAAGGAGGTCGCGAAATTTCAACGCTGTCTTGGTCCGTGCGTGTTTTAGCGGATAAGTTTTTAATTAGCTTTTAATGACATGAGAGGCGTGTTAAGAGGTCTACTGATTGCAAACAAGTCGCGAATCTCATAGCATTAATGTAATTAGTTCTAATTAAATTAGTCTGTTTTTAAAAATTTGACGTTTATTGCTTTTATACTGCTATTGTATTTTGCATTACTCAAATATATTATTAAAAGTTGTTATCTAGGCTTTAAAAGGGGATGGTACATAGAGAGCGCCGCAACTGTCATTATGTATGTTCAAATTGTCCATGTTTTTCAATTTCAGTATTTCGGATAATTATCGACATTTTTTTTTTTCGAAAATCATTATCAATAATGCTTTCATACTTCTACTACGATTGGTACCTCCAGGATTTGTCAATAGCTTCGCAAAATGCCGCAAATCCAAATTTGTGTTTAACGCTTTTCTCAAAAACTATGTAACCTAAGGTAATCGCTATAGTTTTCCTACAAGATTCAAATTAACGTCTACTACCCCTAATGTTTTCATAATTTTTATTTCAATATATTCAGATATAGATAACGGAAAACATATTTTTACACTGGTACATTTTCGAAGATATCTCCGGAAATATACTACCTCAATTTAAAAGAAATGTATTTTTGAGTGTAGCTTTACAAAAGCTTTCATACGATGCCCTATACACAAAGAAAAGATTTTTTTCGTACACTGTAAAAAAAATTCTGTAAAGTTACTAAACCTTTTCTAGGAAACTGGGATTCCAAGAACTTTTCATGTTACGGTAACATGAAAATTTCATGTAATCGACTCTGAAACTTGAATTTTTGCTGTTAGCGTTACAGGAAAAGTTCTAGGAATCCCAGTTTCCTAGAAAACGTTTAGTAACGTTACAGAATTTTTTTTTCAGTGTAGTAAGTTGCTTATCCCTTTTACCCCGAAGTCCAAAATATATTTGTGAATATTTAATAATCTGAAAATATGTAATCATTATTATTTTTTCCAATTTGAAATTTTCAATAGTAGACAAACAATTCCATAGTTTACGAGCAAACTGTCTGAGACAGACAGACAGAGAAACTAGCAGTGGTTCCGTTTTCACATTTAAATACGGAACTCTAAAAAAAGAAAAGAAAAAGAATAAAGAAATGAAATGAAAAGAATCCTTGTCGAGGCTTGCAATTAAGGTTAAGGTTTTGTAAAAACTGTTATAATAGAAATTTTACGATTTTTTTATGTTGAATAAACAAGGACAAAACAAACAAAAGGATTTCAAGTTTAGTTGAAGAGTAAGGGAATATCAGTCTTCGTCATGGCAGAGAGGAGATTTACGATTGGTGGGTTTGGAGACATCACAGTCCAGGGTCGGCGAACGTATGGCACGCGTGCCGTAAGTGGCACGCGGGCAATTATTTTTGGGACGGGAAGATTTAATTTCTCAAATAAAAGACAGGCACGTAGCCAGGGAGGGGTCTAAGGGAGCTGAAGCCCCTCCCGAAATTTTGAAAAGACTTTACAAAATTATCTAATAAAATAAGTTTTGTTTGTTTTTATCTTCCATTACATTAAAATCAATTGCATTTTTAGCTGTAAAAATATCCATTTATTCAATTACAGTTACAGTAATCCTTCATTATATCGGTTATTTGGTTATTTGTTTCTTTAATAGATATTTACCAGAAAAAATATAAATTCTTTTTAAAATGCAATTTTAACTATCTTTATACGTAGTAAAATTCGATAAAGTGTAATTTCGTATCATTAGTTTGATTAAGAAAAGTTATTGTAATACAGATTTGGAGTATTAACTTTAGGAGACAAATATTAAACATTTACTTGCATGTTATGATGTTCCTTAATTTTCTTTATCTTCATGGATGTAAACGAAACTTAGAGCGGTGTCAATGTTAAAATATTTTACAGAGAATGGAGCCAAAAACTTTAATAGCCGCCTGTAATGTACAATCATGTGAAAAATATAATTTTAAAGAAAGTATCTTTGGTAATGATGTTATAACTGTAAAACACTTTTTATTAAAAAGAAACTATTAGAATGTATTTATGAAAAATAATGATGCGAGGAAAAAAAATATGGTATCGAAAACCTTCAAAAGATACCACGGCAGCATCCCCAGTCCCTTCACTGAACAACTTTTCTTTAAATTGTTTGTATATGAATCTTTAATAGTAAGAAAATGTGCATAAAGTAGCTGGTTTGTCTGGTTAATTTTCTTTGTATTTTGCAGAACTATTAACTTCAGGAATGGATACCCCTATGTAGAGATTTTTTTAAAAGTTTTTCATAGTACTCAGGGCCTGATTACCTCACAGGCCAACTAGGCCGCAGCCTTTGGAACACTGCTGAGGAGGGCCCTTTAATAAAATGATTCAGAAAGTATTTCTTAAAATTTTAGTTTCTTGCAATTATTTTCTCAAAAGCCAAAAAATCTAGCTTCTATCTTGGTGCGAAGGGGCCCCGAAAAAGTGCTCGGTCTTGGGCCCAGTACAACCTTAATCCGGCTCTGACAGTACCACCGAGAGAGTTTTCTATCCCGTCAGCACACGTATTTGGATAAAATTTACCCCAATTACACTGTGAGACCAATCTACAAATCTAGGCGTGTGTGCTGACTGGTTAGGGGATGCTATTTATATTGTCAGTATAGAGACATTTTGAGTTGTGTCTAGGGAAGAAGTAAAAGTTTGAACAACAACACTGGTTCAATTTACAGCCAGAAATTTAATTTAGTAATTGAAATGAAGGGTAATCTGAAATTAAAAAGGCGAATTTTATCAAATACAATTTCTGAGTCTAAAAAAACTTTCTGAACTGCGAATTTAATGACGGATAATACAGTTTTTGTCACTTGACTAGATACGATGGAAAGAAAAATGTTAATGATTGTTAATGGAATGTTTCAAGTAACTAGAAAATATGATACGATATGTCAAAAATACTTTTTCAGATGTGTACTTTTTTTTAATTGCAAAATCATAAAACAGTATTATGGGTGCACTAAATCTTGGAGTAACTTACGTAAAACCAATTCCAATAATATCAAGTTTTTTTGGCAGCAAGTCTTGTTTAGAAATTTAAATTTAGGATTGTTTTTATGTTAGCGTTCGGAACAATTTGACTTTGGTGGGGGTTTGTCAAGTATTCTATATGAACTTACAGTATGGCAAGCAACTTGATTTGATATTGCTATGTAACTGGAGATGACTTAGATGATGCCACGAAGAGAAACATTTTTGGTTCCATTTTACTTTCCAAACAGCCATATAGTTTTCCAATAACTACAGGAAAGAAATAAAAATAAGAAAATGGAAGGAAGATCCAGAAATAATATTTACTTTTCTTACATATATTCCAAAACGTATTTATTGTAAACCTTGTTTTTTGTTTTTTCTGGAAAAGATAGGTACAAAAAAGGAAGAAGACTAACAACATGTTTCAGACATTGGAAAAAAGGCGAAATGTGTTTTTTTATGCAATTCTTATAACATATGCAATTAGATTATCACAAACCTTATCTTATTTTAGCAAACAAAATTAAAATTTCTTCAGGAATATAGCAAATTAATATTTTACTGTTGAGTTTTCAAACAGCTTCAGGAAAAGAAGAAATCGGAGCAGCTCTTGGATCAGTACTTGAAACAATCTTACTTTGCGCAGAGAAAAATACGCCACTTTGAGATGACCACGATAATAATCCTCTAAAATTGGAGAAATCTGTATAAAAAAGACTGTTAGCTAAGAGCGCTTTGAAATTTTGAGCAAAGTCTGGAGAGAATGAATCGAAACTCGATATTATAAATATCCGTAGAAATGCTATTTACTTTACTCAAGACACTTAGAATAAAATCATTCAAATATCCTCGGATACAGTTACCGAAGTATCAATTATCAAAATAAATAATGTGATCTGTTTTGTTAGTGCAAACAAATCGCGTAGTTTAAGTGGTAATGAAACTCAAGCGCAGAACAGCTTGACTTTTTTGTTAGATATGTGGATTATTAAAATATTCACAAACCCCAATAATTCAGAAAATTCTTTTAGGTTTTATTCCAATAATTCTTTGCCAAAAATTCCAACAATTCTTTGCCAAAAATTCAAGAAAAGTAATATTACAACATTGTGATCAACTATGCCTTGACATGTATAAATGCGTTACAAAGGCGTATGATGAAGCATCTTATAAGTCTGGTCATGTTGGCGGGGTCCATTCTAAAATTTTCCAGAGTATCCAAAAATTAGATACATCTACTTTGAAAGCCATCTGTTAAATCTTGCCTTGTCAAACAGCATGCTGATTCCCATAATCCGAAAGTATCATGGACTTGTTAAAGCAGTGGGAAAGGCTTTTAAAAATCACTTAAAGGCAAATTTAGTGTTTCAAGAAGCAACTGCATAATGTACCGCATTAAACAAAAGAAACTGACTTATCCGCATTTTTGATACAAAATCTATCGAGAGACATGAAAGCATATTAATTTTTGTGGAACTGCATACATTTGCTGTAGCTCAGAAATTATTTTGGAAAACACATGGACAATGTTTTTGGTAGCTGGAGCTTTTTTGGCAGTCGGGAGAAGGATGATTTTCTCATAAGCCTGTTTGTTTGTGAGAAGGTTTTCTGTCTGACAAAGTCTAGTGAGTTCTTCGAGAAAAATTTCGTGACATGATATCGGCTGTAACTTAGGTTAAAGATGTCCTAATTGTTTTACATAAATACAGAGAAAAATGCAGTAGAAATCTTTTGTGAGATATTTTATTGTGCATGAAAACTTCGGGAAGACATCTTTCAAATTAAAAAAAAGATCCTAAGACTAACATTTATACAGACAACACGTCCAAACCCTCAAATTATATCTGCTGAAGAGTATTGCAATATCACGGTCTTTATTCTCCGTGTAGGAAGTCTTATTCAAAATTTAAATGATCTAATTTTGAATGAATAATGAAAATTAAACGAAATAACAATATTTGACAATGGTTATCAAGTATCCCATGCAGAACACATTTTAGGTTAAGCCCTGATTATTTTAAAATTTTTTTGCCGCAATTTATACAAATTACTTTTGTAAGATCAGAAAAAATTTCAAAATTCACCCCCTCCCGAAAGGAAATCCTGGCTACGGGCCTGATAAAAGATATTAAGATAGCTCGAATAAAATAAAGTTGAAATTGAACGAAATATATAAATTTTGACTACCTAGATTTGTCTGAATTCGATTAGTTCAATTGGAGGACGTTGAAATACAGACTGAAGAGAAACTACTATAATGACAGCAAACTAGCTGAATATTGGCTCAAAAATGTTACAATTTATGAGACTGTCAAAAAGGAAAAGGTAACATTCATGATAAGGCATTATAAGCGAAAATGACGATGGTAAATTGGAATTTTATTAATTATTTATTACCTAACATGGAACAAGATAAATGGTACTTTTAATTTACCTTATAAAATATAGCACCAAATATTACACATACTTTTAACTAAAAAATTAAACCATTTTGATTAATTAATGTTTTTGTTTGTTGGCACTCCAAGATCACGTAAAATATATTTTTGAGGAAAATTGGCACGCCGGATGTGAAAAGGTTAGCCATCCCTGTCATAGTCTGATACTTCTGAAACTATTTGATTCCAAATGTTATAAACAGTCTTATTAAATATCATATCATATATATTATAAAGCAGAAGTTCTGAAACTTCCAAACGAGTGTTTTCAAAAACTACCCGATGGATTTTTTTGCCGATTGTATCATTCGATAGGAAATATTTTTCCGAAGGTTTATGATTCAGATTTACAGTGATAACTCTGATTTTTCGTAGTAAATTTCGTATTTTTCGATTATTTTTGACAAAAGGGTTGCCAGTAGCTGTTTTTGGCGAAAATTATAATTGCTAAAAGAATTAAAATGGCTATATCTATTAGAAATATTACAAATATCTTGCAAATAATAGCAGAAAATAACTACTGATAATATTAATAATAATAAATAAGGACTGCTTAAATAAAGCATAATATTATAAAAATATATTTATCTTGAAAATGAAAAAAATATTTGTAATGCTTAAAAAATAAATTAACGCGAAATATAACAATTGGTTCAACTTTTGGCGACTTATCCCTGGCGTTAGAATAAAAACATGAATTTCAGAAATTGATTAAATGAATTTTGAATGATAGTTATTTCCCTTTTTTTTATTTTCTTTCTCTTTTTTAAAGAATTTCCGTATAATATAACTTACAGCAGAAATAGCAGATCTGATTGTAAATGACACTGTAAGTTGCGAGTTACTATTCGTTTCTATAACATTTTCATCTTGCTTTTGTCGCCAAAAAATGAGTTTTTAAGCTGAAAATGCACTACTGACTTAATGCCTGATTTAGGTTCTTAATGGTCGCAATAATGTTGTTTTTTGTTTTCAAGTGAAGATAATTTTTAGAGTATATTTTAATATTCTGTCGTAAATTATATAGATATGAGTATAACTCTTTTATTTCTTTCTGCAAATGTTTTCATTGTTAATTTAATTTTTCTTGCGCCATTTCGCCAATTTCACTTACAGGAAAAATTTCAGTTTTAAAATTTAAAACCTGAAGAAGGAAAGATTACCCAATCAATTAAAAATTTACCCCCAAATCCCAAGATTAAATGTCAATAATGGATTATCGTAAATTTCACATTCACTTGACATTAAGCAATTATGTCATCAAGTGATTTTTAATTCGACATTTTATTTCTACTTTTATATATGTTCTGCTAATTTGTTTTTCGTTTTTTAAATGAAAATTTATGCTAATCTATATAATCTGGCTAATAGTTTAGCGATTTGTATAATTTGGCGAAATTGGTCGACGGTATAAACAAGTAATACTGAAGGAAAAATTTTGCAAATCAAAGTAAATTTATACATTTATGCGTTATTACTATAGATAAATTCAACATTTTGAAATGAAAAATTCCCGCTGAATAAAATTTACAAGTCTTTTTTAATTGACCATTTCTTCTTCTATATTTCTACAATCAAACTTTCGCTATTCTCTTTCGCGCAGGCTAACAAAAAATATTTTAAATATTTTATTAGATAAAACGTAAATAACATTTTTCTATTTAAAAAAAAAATATTTTTAAAATCTAATTCTACCATTATGTGTCTTACAGGACAAAATAGCAGAATTACTTTAAAAAATGGTTTTATCTGTTAATTGTATGCTATTTGTTTATTTGGGTGTTTGAATTTACTTATGATCAAACAATGCGATTTTATACCAAGAAGGCATAAGCCGGAGCGATGTTCACAATTACTGAATTCTCTCACTCTCTTTTAAATGTGTGAGAGCATTTTTAGGATTTTTTTTTTTTTTATGTTTAATTGTAAATATATAAATAGCAGTTATATCAAAAAAAAAAATGCGTATAATGTTTAAATTTTAGTATAAATGTCTTCTTCATCCAAACTGTAAAATAATTTAATTGCAACTTTTTAAAGTTTTGGCGCAGATGTCATATACGCACCACATTCGCACGATTGCAACAAAATGGCGATTTTATGCTACACATGGTAAACCGACTATGGTTGTTTATTTATTAATAAATTATTTATTAACTTTCATTTTGTTTTTTAAAATAATATAAATCATTTTGTTCTATAACTATTCATTAAACTTTTTTATTTATTTATTTTTTTTCAAATAATACAAAATAATTAAAAAATATTTATGAAATCGGTAATTAAAAATCACGTTCTCCAAATTGGCGCCAGAAAAAAAATTGCGCCAATGTGTTGCATACATGACATCTGGGTCGAAGTTTTTTCTTATACATAAGTAGGGAAAATGCAGTATAAATACCGATTAAAGTTTTTTCCAAATGGAAGTTTTGTCACGGATTTGGTCATATACTCATCGAGGTATCTCACTGGCGCCAAAATGGCATTATTTGCCTCATATGGTAACCCAGCTATAGTTGTTTATCTGATTATAAGTTGTTTATTTACTTTCATTTTTTTCTTTCTTGAAATGATATTTGTTGTTTTGTTCTACAGTTACTTTTTATTTATTGTTAATTGCTGTTTAAAATGATAGAAAATAATAAAATATACATAAATTTCTTTGGTATTCTAAAACGAGGATTTTGCCAAATTGTAGTTGCAAGATAATCGTTCTAAACCTATTGCGTATATGATGTCTGTGTAGGAATCTTTTGTGAAATATGAAAAGTGTAAATTGGCTACTACTCGATTATCACGTTAACCAATTTCGCCAAATCGTTCGCCAAATTATACAAATTTACATAATTTTATCTTAAATAAATAAAGAGAAAAAGCTTAAATGCGAAAGAGTAAATAATTTTGTTTTCATTTTTCAGGAGGAAATTTTGCAATAATAAAGTAATTGTTGTAGTGAGAATTTTAATGTGTGTTTTTCTTTTTATCGTTGGCAACTTGCTGTAACGAATTTTTTTTTTCCTGCTATTGTTTTGTAAGAGCTGGTTTTGTGAAAGCCATGTTAAGATGGTATTCAAATTTTTGAACCCTTCCCAATTACCACCTCCTTGGGCCGATTTTGCTCATTTGCAATTCCCACTGAGATATTAACCATCTCAATGTACTTGACGAGATCGAAGATGATTCTTGCATAATTGTGTCTTTTATCGCGCGGACAAAATTTAATATATATATATAAACTTTTTAGGTGGGAGTAGCTTTGGGTTCCTGGCTTCACATAATTAAAAGTTGTGAGGAAATTTTTCAGAAGTTGTACGATGGTAACGACTGTAATAATTAATATTTTTTCAGATAAGGGAAAATTTTAAATCCTGTTGCCATAATGGTCTCATTTCGCTTCCAAATGTGCACTGTTAGTAATAAACTAAAATAGTTACTTTTAAATAGCTGGTTTTTGCGCAACGTTTAAGATAATTTAATATCACAATGGTGTCTAAGTCGTTTTCAGCAATGAGCAAGGTGCTGCTGGAGGTCCAAATTGTTTAAAATACAAATTTAAATTCACCAGTTCGTTTCATCCACGGTTGATTTTAAAATATTGACCAGCGCAGCGGGCATAGCCTGCTAGTATATTATAAAGCAGAAGTTCTGAAACTTCCAAACGAGTGTTTTCAAAAACTACCCGATGGATCTTTTTGCAGATTGTATCATTCGATAGGAAATATTTTTGCGGAGGTTTATGATACAAATATACAGGGATAACTCTGATTTTTCGTACTAAATTTCGTATTTTTCGGTTATTTTTGAGGGAAGGGTTGCAACAACTAATTCTTTGGCGATAATTATAGTTCAAAAAGGAAATGAAATGCTTTCTCTAATGGAAAATAATATAAACATTTCGAAAAAAACCTGTTAATTCATTGATTTAAAATAAATAATGATAAAAAGAAAAAAAAAATCCGTTTAATGCAAAATAATATTATGAAAGGAAAATATTTATCTTTAACGAAAAAAAAAAAAAGAATATTTATAATATTTAAAAAGTAACTCAATGTGAAAGAAAGTTTTGAAGTGAGACAATATTTGGCTATTTATTTCTTTCGAGCCAGATTAAAAGAAAAAACGTCTCAAAAATTTCATTAGGTAAAACATAAGTATTTTTTTTTCTTTCTTTTTTTAAAAATATTTTTAAAACTAATTTTCCCGTTATGTGTTTTACAGAAGAAACTCGCAGAATTAATTTTTCAAAAAAAGGCTCTAATTGTTATTTGTATGTTGTTTGTTCAATTGGGTGTTTCAATCTACTTTTGTCGCCAATCAATGCGATTCTAAACAAAAAAAAAAAAAAAAAAAAAAAAAAAAAAGACGGAGCGATGTTTGCAAGAGCTATTTTCTCTCTCTCTCTCTTTTAATGAGTGAGAGCATTTTTAGGAAAAATTTTTACATTTAACTTAAATACATATATAGCAGTTAATACCACAAAAATGAATAATATTTAAATTTTAGGGTAAATGTTTTTCCACATACATAGATATTGTAAAATAAATTAGCTGCAACTTTTAAATTTTTTTTGGCACAGATATCTCATACGCACTACATTGGTGCGATTTGTCTCTTACGCCAATACCATATATACATCTGGGTAATTAACTGACGCCAAAGTGTCACTATTTTGCTTGATATGGCAACCCGGATGTTATTGTCTATTTATTAATAAATTGTCTATTTACAATTTTTTTCTTTTCTTTTTTCAATTACATAAACTATTTTAATCTAGGCGCATTTGTCATACATGCGCCACATTTGCGCGACTGCAATAAAATGGCGATTTTATGCCTCGCTTGGTAACCTGGCTGTTGTTTATTTATTAATAAATTTTTATTTCATTTTATTTTATTTTTAAAAGGATATAAATAGTTTTGTTTTAAAATTATTTACTAATTTTTTTTAATTTTGTTTTTTTTTTTCTATTTAAAATAACAGAAAATAATTGTAAACTATATGTGTAATTGGTAATTGAAAACAAAATTAATTTTCTCCGAATCGGCATCAGAAAAAAAAAAAAACGCCCAATGTGGTGCGTTATGTCGTGTATACATTTTTTTCACTATACTAAGTATTTAAACATACTGTATAAATAACGATTATTGTTTTTTCCAAACATGTTTGGCACAGATATTATATACACACTGAGGTATCTGACTATCGCCAAAACGGTGTTATTTTGCCTGATATGGTAACCCAGCAATAGTTGTTTCTGTATTAATAAATTGTTTATTTACTTTCAATTTCTTTTTAGAAATTCTATAAATTGTTTTGTGCTATAGTAACTTTTTTTAATTTATTAATATTTTCGTTTTAAAATAACGAAATTTTTTTTTTTAAATGCACATTTCTTCGCTATTCTAAAACGAGGATTTTGCCGCATTGGTATTGGAAGGAAATCTTGCAAATCCGGATTTGTGCCGGAGTTTTTTGTGAAATATGATATTTTCAAATGCAAATTGAGTGCTACTTGATTAACACATCAGCCAGTTTCGCCAAACTATTCAAATTTACATAAATTCATTTTAAATAACGAAAGAACAATAAACATAAATAAAAAATACGAAGTAAAAGTCGAATTAAAAAGCACTTATGACGTAAAAAAATACGTGTATCACGTACAATATCAATTGCTATCATACTTACGATCATCGATTATTGACATTTATTCCTATAATCTGCTATTAATTTTTTTTCTCGACAGAATAATCAAGTAGTACCGTACATTGTACAAACTCCAGTTAATATTACAAAAATAGAGCTAAATAACTAAATTTAGGTACAAATGCACACACCCAAGTTGTAAGAAAGAGGTACAAATCTATATATATAAAAGAAAGTCTGAATTTCTTATTAATCACAGCACAAAAAAAATCTACCGAACCAAAAATTTTGAAAATTGGGGTAAAAATACTTCCTATAACGATGAGTGCCGCTAAGAAGGGATTTTCGAAAATTCCACCTCTAAGGGGGGGTAAAAAAAAGAACGAACTTTAAAAAAATTCCTTAAAAATCGGATTTTGCAGTTATTTTTCAACTGATAACGTATTTTAGTGTATTTTTTCATGCTGAATCGAATGGTACTAAGCAAATTCTTTTAAATCCAGTAGTTCGTGAGATACTTCACATTTTTCTAATTTGGCTATGTCTTCGGCGCAAAAACCTGAAATTTTCAATCCATATATGTAAAAGAAACTCTGGATTTCAAATTAATAAACGCACAAAAAGTTAATATGATATGAAGATTTAGTTTGATTCTAAGTTTCTTTAGAAAAACTGACCAGCGTAGCGGGCGAAGGCTGCTAGTTTTAAATAATCGACTGATTTAAGTAAAGTAGTACCAATATCACTACAGATAGGGCTGTTTCTTACAAGGAAGGTCTCCATACGGGCATACTCCGAAAAATCTGAAAAAATTAAAGAATGTTCTTCTCATGAGGACATATACGTTTATAAAAAAATTTTTGGCGGAACCTCCTTACCCTGTCCGTAAAAAAATAATGAAAATTTCTTTATTTGGCGATTTATCATCGGTTGGCGATGAAAATCAAGTTCAAAAAATGCTTTTTTTGTCAAATGCATTTTAAAGGAAAAAAGTTTCATGTTCAACGTATTTAGACAAATTAAATATTTTTTGTTTTGTCAGCTTAGTTTGTTTTAAGTATAATTTCATTATATTGATATTTATGTGTATTTATATTCAAATTTAACCATCAAAATTTGAGATTTAAAACGAAATTCAAATTCAAATTCATTAAAATTGTTTGAAGTTCAAAGTCCCGCTGAGCATTGACAATTCGATTCTGTTGCTATGGAAACATTTGGCTTTTATTTTTGAATACGCTTAAATGTATGAAAATAATTTTACTGAATAACAACTTTTTATATATGAAAATACTTTTTGCAGAGGTAAATTAAATAGCTACAGCAACAAATAATATATATCTATGTAATTTAATATATATATATATGTATATAATATATTAAACTCACTCATTGTTTATGTTGAAATTCATTTATGTTTAAATATTCCTTTACACGGATTCTAAAAATCCAAAAGTTTTCAGTTGCATTAAAATCGTTTGCTTTTGCCGGAGAAAAGTGCTGCTCGCCAAACCGTGTGACACTTTCGTTTTTTCACGTCAAATATTCGAAAGTATTTTATTTTTTTACACGTTTCCTAATGCAATTCCGCCGCTATTTTTCACTGATCCTTTATTATATACATGAGTAGTTTAATTAGTATTTTTTTCAAAAAAATCTGAGTATGCCCAGTTTGGAGATTTTTCTTGTTAGGTAACGATGTCCATTTATTATGATAAGGAGACTTCTGTAATGCGTTCTGTGTAAGTAATTCAAATTTGTTTTACATGCAAAACTCCAGATTGGACAAGCATACGTGAGAATAGATCTGATGCATGCAATCTAATAATTAGTTTATTTTCAATGGATAGATTCCTTCTTTTATCTCTTAACAGTCGAAGTACTGTTCCCAGCACTTACACGAGCTTATTCGGTTAGCACCGAATATATATATATATATATATATATATATATATATATATATATATATATATATATATATAGAGAGAGAGAGAGAGAGAGAGAGAGAGAGAGAGAGAAACATTTTTACTTGTACTTTCCCAACATGGGCCAGAGAAATTTACTAAAAAATATTTTTTTAAAATATCGTCGTGTGAATAGAATATAAAAACTAGTCGGATGTAGTAATCCCAACACTTTCTTCCATGTCATACACGTTAATATTTCCAGAAAAATGAAACATAGCAGCGTCACCAATTAGGTAATTTATTCCAAAACCTAACCTGCAACAATTAATTTCAAGTTCTAACTGAAACTGAAATTTCATGAAAATTCGTGTAGTAGTATTTAAGACAGAATCATCGCAGAAATCGCATAGATGCGCCATTTGTTAAAAATTGTTGCAGCGATAATCATGAATGAGGCCTCATAGCAGCGCCATCTGTGAAGCTATTTACTCCAAAAACTAAAGAATACTAATTTATATAAGGGGCTAACTGAATCCGAAGTTTGATGAAAATTCGTGCATTAATTCCTGAGATAGAGCTATTACAATAATCATGAATACCACATAAATTAAAAATTATTAATATAAGATTATTGCAGTATGTGTAAACATCATGGTTTTTACCAAACTTTCTTAAACACGCCATTCGATTTATTGACTTGACTCCTTTGATCTTCCCCCCCCCCCCTCCCCGAGTGCGATTGTTATATTACAGTTGAAACTGCTTTGGGTTTTTAACATTTGTTGAAGGTCTTTTATGATATAGGGGCCCTATTATATATATATTAGGACTTTTTAAGTAAATTATATATCAGAATTTTGATATCTCATATTTTTAAACTTATTTTAAATAATCAACTACTGAGATAGTAAATTATAGTCTTAAAATAATATTTATCTAAAACTAAATTTTATTTTTCACCATTCAATTAAGTAAAATTGAAACTAGAAGCGATATTTAAAAGTTAAGTTTTATGAATTTAAAACAAAATCGATAGTGCAAGTGCAGAGAGATTGCGTTTAATATGAGCTTAGCGTTACTAAAGGGGAGGGGTGGGTGGTGGTTGTGTATGATGGTGGGGAGGGGGCGTTGGCAGATTTGTTCTTTATATTAAAGATTAAAACAAGAAAGACTTAAATCTGGTTTCATAGCATCGTAGGTTTATGTAAAGGAATCTCTAAAATTTATTAAATTATAATTTTAGTTTATTTTAGCTTATTATCCATGGTCTGTTTTAGTTTTCAAGGAACTTGATTAGTTGATTTAAGAAAGGAAATATTCCTTCGCTTAACTGAGTTCAAAAATATTAAAATGAAGAACTTGTATTATAAATTGTTAAATTAAAACTGCAAATGAAATCAGTAAATTATGTCTAGACAGACTAGAAATAAAAATTAAAAAATCTTATTTGTCCCTTACGTGAATCCAAAACTGTAATTGCTTGAGCCAGCAATATGCAATGTCTGTATGTAATATATATATTTCTTAATTTACACGACTGACGATTCGAAAGTTCTCTTCGAGTTACCTAACTAATATTTCATTAGATAGGAGAAATATGAATAATAAATGAAACTTTCTTGTTTTAAGGAAAATAATATTTTTGGAACATTTATTAATTTTATGTAATGAATGAAAAGAATGTTGAGGAATTAATTAAATTTAGCCAACAACTCAACTGCATATTTTCTTTCATAGGATCATTTTACAGTAATGTAAATTCTCAATAGATTAATTCTCTCAGAACTAAGACTGGATCAATTTGACAACATCTGGACATTTTGATTTCTTTTTTCATTTAGAATATGTATGCTAATTTTATTTTCTAGGAATTCGCCTATGAAGTTTTTTTTTCATAATTTTGCTTTCTTAGTCACTTTCGCAAGGTTAATTTTTAACTTACACATCATATGTAGTATAGGAACAATCTTGCAATCAGTTTGAAAATCGAAAAAAAAAAAAAAAAAAAAAAAATTTGACGGCTTTACATGTTTTAGACCTGAAAATTCCGAAAAATTTATATTTAAAAAAAATTGCTGTTTGTCTGTAAACGCTCTATCTCCCATACAAATTGAGATAGAAGCTCGAAATTTGGTGTGTACTTAGTATATAATGATGGGAAAAAGTCTATTTAATATACACTAACCTTGTTTATCCGGAACTATTTTTTTTCTGATACGCGAAATATTCGTTCTGATGAAAGGTATATAAAAATTTTCGAGTTTTTTTATTTTAAGAACTGGATGTAAAAGACAATAAAATAACATAAATTTTATATAATAAACAAAGTCTCACGGTGGCCCTCAAGAACTAGTTTTGTTTATTTGCAGAAAATGAAAATGCAGTCACATTGATCCGTGTTAGGCAATCAGAGAATAAATGAAAGCTTTGTATTTTTTTTATCGCGGTTCAAGAGAAAAAACAATTTTTTTCGCATACTTCCAAAGTCGTGTTTTTACGAGTTTACTACCAAGATATGACTTGGGAGACTGAATGCGTTTTAATATAAGAGCAGGGCCGTAACTAAGGGGGCGCTAGGGGCGGCTCAGCCCCCCTAAAATATTTTGAGCCCCTCCTGGTAAAGATTTCAAGGTCATTCAATGAATTTTTGTTCCGAAAATTAAAATGAAATGCTGTTCAAAAATATAATATACTTTTGAGACCTTTTCACAGTTTTGCAGAGTTACAAAATTGCATCTAAAATAAGAGTTTCAACACTCCCTCATCCTATTTGTACATATGAAGCTAACTGATGTTTAATTTTGCACCAGTTATATACTCAAAACTTTCATCATCATGTACTTTTCTTAGCATAAAATGAAGTTATTATTAAAAATAACAATAATAATTCCTTTTATGAATTTAAAATTAGGTATAATTAGTTTAATTTCACATTAAAATATTTTTAAAAATGGGGAGTTAGCTTATTTTTTAGCGACTCCGATTCTTTGGCTCAAAAATGGCCCCAACTTCGACTCTGACTCCGACTCCGCAACCATGATTTCATTAATAGATTAGAAGACGACGTCATATGCTTAGAAAAAAAATATAGGACAATAAAACATAATTGAATATTATGCACAATACCATACCATACCTCCATACCCAATCCTCCATGTTTTTATACATTGCATTGCAGGAACGCATAATTCAAAACCTACGAGTTAACCGCTAATACCGGGTTTTCAGGTGTTTTGCACCAAGATGTGACTTGACAGACCAATTGCGCTTTAATATGCGAGTGGAACTTTAACTAAATATAGAATTTCAGCCGTGAACTCGATGAGGTGATTGTCCGTGCTGCTACCTCCCGGTCTATAATGCTGTTTGACGATATTTTAATCCTGAATTTTTAAAAATTTAAACATGCATCAAGATAAAACCAGTATTGAATTTTGAAATATATATTAAGCTCCATTGTGAAATTATCGTAGAAATTCCTATATATTAAATACCTATAATTCACAAACATTAAAATTTTCATGATTTTTTCTGAGATCACTTTTATAATGTAATCATCTAATCCTTCACCAGTTATTTTTTAAGTTAAAAATAACTGGTGTATCCGAATTCGCACAAATTTCTGTTGCCAAAAATAGATCAATCACTTAAGAAAATCTTTTGCTTAGGAATCGCTTTAATCACAAGTTATAAAGTGTTGTCAAACAAAAACATTTCTGATTACCCTGGAGATGATCTATTTATTTTGGCCGATCCTCCAGTGTCGTGAAGTTACATAAACAGCTCAGAGATCTGCAATAGATGAGAAAATAATATTAGTTTATTTGAGCCGATAGCGTACGAGCAATTATAGCATAGAAATTAAAATTTTCATGATTGTTTTTGAGATCACTTTTATAGTTTTATCATCGAATCCTTTACCAGTTTATTTATAAATTAAAAACAACTGTAGATCCTAATTCATTAATTATAAATAGAAGTTTTCATATACGTCCATTAAAAACATTTCAAAAATATGCATTAAAATATTTAATTGCTATAAAGGACGTTAAATACTAATAAAAACATTAAAAGATCTTAATAATTTTTAAGATCTTTTAATGTTTTTATTAGTATTTAACGTCCTTTATAGCAATTAAATATTTTAATGCATATTTTTGAGATCCTAATTCACTTAAATTTCTGTTGCCAAAAACAGATCAATTACTTAAGAAAATCTTTTGCTTAGGAATCTCTTTAATCGCAAGTAATATTAAAGGGCTATTGAACAAAATATTTTCAGATTCCCCGCTAGATGATCTGATTATTCTGACCGATCCATCAGTGTCGTGAAGTTTCAAAAATAGCTCAGGGATCAGCAATAGATGAGAAAATAAAATCAGTTTTTTTAAGTCAATAGCGTAGGAGCAATTATGGGATATAATTGAAAAATGTCCTTGTTTATTTTTATATTTTATTCCATTTAATCTTTCAAGCAAATATAAAAATTTTCTGGTAAAATGCTTTTTGCATTTCAAATGATTTTAATTGCATTTGTCAGCTAACAATTTTCTTTTCATATACAGTGGCGGTCATAAGTTTCCGGCTACCAAAAATTTTTCAGTTCATTTGTAACTATACCCATAAGAAGAGGAATCACAAAGCGATACTTATACATTTTATTGACATAATAGTTAGGAAACTACTTGTGTAATAACATGTAATTATCAATAAATTTAATTGACAAAATTAAGTACAGAGGAAAACGAATGTTCTCAAAAGTTTCCGGCCACCTTCGCAAGTTTTTAAAAAATTGTATTCTAATAGAAAACTACAGCGATCAACAACATTTATAATTAGTATTTTATAGTATTAGTATTTTATTACTTTTATTAATAAATTCTACTGCGCAGAAATGTAACATTCATACAATTAACGGTTAAAGATCGTCTATGGTACTTTTTTTTTTACATTTTTTGCAATTTGTTTGGAATTATCTGCTGAGTTCGAATATTTAAAGTTTGGCAGACATTTACCAACCACATTCCGAAGATTTTCTATTAGATTCGTGTTGGACGTTTGGGCTGGGCGTTTCATAAACGAAATTTTTTTCTGCAAAACCATTGCTTGCCAAAACTTGCACACATTCATTATGTCGTTATCATGTTAAAACAAATAGTTGTGACCAAAATTTTTCTCTAATAAGACAGAAAATAATCTTGCAAGATATCCTTATACATTGTATAATTCATCTTGCCGTGGATTTTAAATAACGGACCGACAGTTTTTGAAGAAAATACTCCCCACATTATAACGTGTCCTCCGTCATACTTCATTTTAGGAATAACATATGTTGAATCGCATTTTTTGTTGCTAGGTCATCGGACGTTGATCTGCCACCACTCCCAAAAAAGTTTCAAATTCTATTGATGGAAAAATAGTACTTTTGTCCAGTTTTCACTATACCAGACTTTGTGTTTTTTTGAAAACGCCAGTCGGTACGTTTATAATTTTTTACATACGAAAAATTTTTGAACACCGACACTTCTATAAAGTTCTGTATCACGTCAGCATCTTGACACGGTAGACCGACTTACTTCAACAATAATTTCATTTTGTAAATAGCCGTATATTGCAACGGAATTTTTATGCGGGTCATCAGTTGTTTTTCTCTTAATAATTCTGTCAACGAGAATAGTAATTTTTTTAATGCTTCCGGACCTCACAAAGTCCTAAAGGCCACGACCATCTTTATATAATTTTTAAATATTGTTTACAGTCGATTTTATTGATCGATACCTCTAGAAGATTAACCCTTTAGTGACAAATATATCACTCATTTATGGACAATATTTGTTGAAATTTTCAATTTTGAATTCAAACTATGCTTTTCACGTTGATTCATTCTCAAACACAACCAAAAGGCATTTTACCGATAGAAAAATACAAAGGAATGATGTGTGGCTGGAACCTTTTGCACACGCGAACTTTGAATTCTACCCCTTTGCATGAAGCGTCTACAGTATCCAATCAAAATGATCACATGGTCAGAGGTCATTCACATATTCCTAATTTTTAAAGCAATTGTGCTTCTTCTTTGCTGAAATCTTCTGGTAAATAAATCAAAGAAACTAACTGGCCGGAAACTTTTGACTGCCACTGTACATTAAAATTTTCATGAGGGTATTTCCATGAATACTTGTCGTGTAAGTAACATTATTAGTAACAGCTAAATTGTTGGCCACCGTTATTTTCGAAAGGCCTGCATGGTCTTACCCAAATTATGAAATATCACTGATAAAAATAGCCACATTTTTCCGTTCTAAAATACTGGCATCCAAAATCGTAGTATGTGACTTACACGACTTGTGCTCAGGGAGATACCCACGATTGTTTCTGCGATAACTTTTACAATGTTATCATCTAATCCTACAACAGTTATTTTAAAAGTTAAAAACAATGGTGTATTCGAATTCGTATAAATTTATGATGCCAAAAACAGATCAATTACTTAAGAAAATCGTTTTCTTGGGAATCACTTTTTTAATCGCAAGTCATATTAAAGAGTTGTCGAATAAAATCTTTTCAGATTCCCCTGGAGATGATCTGATTATTTTGACCGATTCATCAGCGTCATGAAGTTACATAAATAGCTCAGAGATATGTAATATATGAGAAAATAAATTCAGTTCTCTAAGCCGATAGCGTAGAAGCAATTATAGGATAGAATTGAGAAATGCCCTTGTTTATATTTATATTTTCTTCCATTTAATCTTTCAGGTAAATACAAAAATTTTCTGGTAAAAGGCTTTTTGCATTTTAAATGATTTTAATTGCATTTGTCAGCTAACAATTTTCTTTTCATACATGTTAAAAATTTCAATATTATTTCTGAGATCACTTTTACACGTGTATTACAGTGTTATCATCTAATCCTTCACCTTCACCCTTCCTTTTTTTATATTTTTAAATAAAAAAATAAAAAAACAATGGTGAATTCGAATTCGTATAAATTTCTGTTACCAAAAATAGATGTATCACGTAAGAAAATATTTTCTTTGGAATCTCTCGAATCGCAAGTCATATTAAAGTGTTGTCGAAGAAGGATTCCCCGAGAGATGATTTAATTATTTTGGCCGATCCATTCGTGTCGTGAAGTTACATAAATAGCGCAGATATCTGCAATAGATGAGAAAATAAAATCAGTCCTCAAAGCCGATAGCGTAGGAACACTTATAGGAGAGAATTGAGAAATGTCCTTGTTTATTTTTGTATCTTCTTCCATTTGATCTTTCATGTGAATATAAAAATTTTCGGGTAAAAGACTTTTTGCATTTTAAATGATTTTAATTGCATTGGTCAGCTAATAATTTTCTTTTCATATACATTAAAGATTTCAATATTTTTTCTGAGATTACTTTTACAGTGTTATCATTTAATCCTTCACCAGTTTATTTATAAATTAAAAACAATGGTATATTCGAATTCGTATAAATTTCTGTTGCCAAAAATAGATCAATCACGTAAGAAGATCTTTAACTTGGGAATCTCTCGAATCACATGTCTTATTAAAGTGTTGTCGACCAAAATCTTTTCATATTCCCCGTGACGTAATTTTTTTTCCAACCACCTTCGTCGTTTCAAGGCTAAGCTCGCACTCTGATTGGTTGTTGCTCTCGGCACTGTTTTCACGTAACTTGGGAATAATCATATTTGGCGTAGCGATAGACTCTTCCGTCGAGTTTGATTTCCTTCCGAACCGAGTACGTAGTAAACCGAGTACAAAGTAAAAAGTTGTGTGTAAAAACTTTTAAAGAGTACAGCTTTCAGTAAGACACGTTCCATCCAATCCAATGCTGCAAGAGAAAAGTTACTTTGTACTCGGTTCGGAAGGAAATCAAACTCCTCGACGGAAGCATCTATCGCTACGCCAAGTATGATTATCACCAAGTTACATGAAAACAGTGCCGAGAGCAACAACCAATCAGAGTGCGAGCTTGGGCTTGGAACGACGAAGGTGGTTCGAAAAAAAAATTACGCTTCCCCGCGAGATGATCTGATTCTTTTGACCGATTCATCAGTGTCGCGAAGTTACATAAATAGCTCAGAAATATGCGTAGACGAGAAATTAAATTTAGTTCTTTATACTGATAGCATAGGGGCAATTATAAAAAATAATTGAGGAATGCCCTTGTTTGTTTTTATATTTTCTTACATCTTATTTTTCAAGTGTGTATACAAATTTTCTTGTAAAAAGGTTTTCGCATTTTATTTGGGTTATGGACCATTCGCAAATGATGTCACGCTTGGAGGAGTGTTCCGGCAACTATTTTGTGTTTATAAAGTAAAGATAGAAATTAAAGACGTATATAATAAATTCTATTTCGAATTCCAAATCACTACAGTTAGATATCGTTATATGAAAAATTCCATTATATCAAAGAAAGACAGCTGCTTGCTATTCAAAAATGCATACCTTAGATAAGGCAAACAATGAGGTCTCAGTCTCATTGGTGACCATCCCCAACAAAAACTAATGACGCAAATCTGCCCCAAAAAAATCTTCTTACTTTAACATTGACCCCCCCCCCCTTCCCCAAACAGAATATCAATTGTAAAATACATTCTACTTATAAGCTACTGCACATAAAAAAAATAGCGAGTTGAACATAGTGGAATGAGTTCTTATTGCCCTTATCTAGAATTTAAAGGAAGAAAACACAGGAACATTTCTGAAAGTTCAATGTTGAAAAAATTTAAAAGTGTTTTTAAAAGAATCAAGAATTACAAAAGATAGCGAGTTGAGTATAGCAGAATGAGTTCTTATTTCCCTTATCTAGAATTTAAAAAAGGAAAATATAGGAACATTTCTGGAAATTAAATGTTTAAAATATTTAAAAGTGATATTAAAAAAATCAAGATTTTTTTTAACAGTAAAAAAAAGGAAATATTAAGAAATCAACCTCCCCCCCCCAAAAAAAAATGTACTTTTTCTGAAATCCCCCCCCCCAAAAAAAAACTAAATAGTATGACGCATCTTGCGTCACCAAATCCCTCTCTGGGCACCCCTGAGTCAGACTGTTTAGCTGAGGGAAAATTTGAGATAATCGTCCCATTGGTCAGGAACGTAACCCTGAATTTTTTTTTTTTTTTTTTTTTTTTTTTTTTTTATTGTCTCGGGGTGATAGCTGAGAGAAAGTCAGTTCTAGTGGAAACGCCGAGGTGCGTGGTTGCTTTTTTCCTGAGTAGAGTTTTCGGATGAAAAGTGTATTGAGATGCTTACACAAATTTGAGCGCTACAAAATCGTAGCGCATATAGCCAGTGCAAAAGTGATCCTACGATAAATCTATTTAGATAACCTATAGTGTAAGAAAGATATAGGTATTTTAATAAGTGGATTCAGTACGCAAAAGTGTCCGATATCACGCAGTTATATAGATGGTGGCAGTATTCCAAAATAAAGGAACGTTGTTCGAAACGGTGAGGGAAAAAAAAAAACCCTAATGTCATGATAACAATCTTTTATATGTAGACATTCTTTTGTGTGTAGTTTATTTATCAAAAATGGAAAGCGCTATTCAATTTCAAAACGCTTTAACAGTCAGACTTGTCAATTTTATACCTATAGAGATAAAAGATAGTGAGAAAAGGCTTCAAAGTTTCGCATTTTTGAGAAGTAAATCTGAAAACCATTGTAAGGTATATATCCTAAGACTCCATTAACAGAAGTTCATTATCGCTATTAATATTTTTACAAAACATATTGCTTTCTTTTCACATCCTGAGAACAATTATATTCAGTTCCGACCTGGTTAGATTATGTAGGGAAAAAGAACAATTCTGATCTCAACACGGCGAAAAAAATTAAACAGCCACCATATCCGATACTAGTCTCTATTATGGGCATGTTACATTTTTAAATTGGTGTTGCCAAACAAGCATCGGCTGGCGATGCACATTTGTACTTATACTTGTGAAAAACATATTCAATGAAAGTAGTTAATATTTTATCGGCTTTATGTAAATTTTTATACCGGAGAAGCAAGTCCGCTAAAGTTTTACCGACCCGGGCCGACCCTCATTTGCTTCATTTGCTTTTTTTTGCCAGCCCAGCCCGTTTGAAAAATTAGCCTTATTAAGACGGCCTGGCCCGCGGGACGGGCAGGGTAAAGACCTCGGACCGGGCCCGGGCAGATCTCTATCGGAAGCAGGACGTTTCGGTCTCGCCATTTCGGTCCAGCCGTTTCGGTCCCGAGACATTTCGGTCCCGAGAGATTTCGGTCCTGAGACACTTCGGTCCCTAAACATTTCAGTCCCTACCTATTTCGGTCCCAAGACATTTCGGTCCCAAGCCGTTTCGGTCCCAAGACATTTCGGTCCCAAGACATTTCGGTCCCAAGACATTTCGGTCCCAAGACATTTCGGTCCTTTTTCCTGCAAACTGAAATTTTGTGAAATAAGACATAATTTTACAGGGACCATTGCAGATTTTTTAAACTAAAGGCCATAAAATTTTAGTATAATGCGATTACAAATGCCCGAAAATCGCACACACATATAACTCTTATCCAAAATATTATAATTCACACAATTTATGTATGGTAATCCTAATGATAATTGGTAATAATAATCCTCAAAACAGTTAGTAATTTTAATATAAAAATCAAATTAACATTTTATTAAATATATTTATTAATTAAGAACACTAATCATTTACATAATGAATTTTACATTAAAATAAATTCAATACATTACCCATTTTATATTCAATACATCATTATATTTCCTAATATTTCTAAGCTGAAATTTATTTTTTGCTTGTTTATTTATTGTATATTTAAAATTACAGAAATTTAAAACAATTAATACAGTTAAAAATAAAAATAAAATAAGAATTATTATTTTTTTTTCTGGGAAAGTAGGAGCAAAAAGGTAATACAAATAAATAAATAAATAAAAGCTTAGTTTTGTCAAAAAGACAAAATAAAATTATTTAAAATATTATTAGATTATATTTTAGTATATTTTATTAAATTATATATTATATTTTATATATAATATTTATATTATTATATTTTAAAATATTATTATATTAATTTTATATAATAAAAAAAATCATCCTATTAGAAGGAAATAGGCTTAGTTTCAATAAAATTAACTCACAAAAGTTGTCTTCATGGCGTTAAAAGACTGATAAAAAATGCAATTAATAAATACAATTATTATTTTTAAAAAAAAGTGGCGGAGGCAAATTTCTAAAGACACATTTTTTTCATAGCATGCCCAGTTACGAAATCACTATTGGTTTCGCAATGTTAATAATGGAAAGTAACTTATGAAAACAAATTTATAAGATGCAACTTTGTATTATAAAAATAATAATAAAAATTAAAAAAAATTCTTCAATAAATATACCTCATTTCTGAATTATCAAAGGAGAGGGTGTATATGGATAATTTGAGGGAATATGTATATATTATAACTTATAGCTGTGTAATTGAATTATTAAAGACATTTATTATTAAACGAATTGGAAGAAAAAAAATTAAGCTCAGTTATTTTAGTATTTAATTAATGTTAATTTAAAGATTTTAAAAAAATGTATGTAAACAGCCAAAAAATATTTATGGCAGTTTATATAAAATACTTTTTAGTTTACAATAGTTTATAGAAGTTTGTATAAAATAGGGATATTAATAATTAATAATAAATTTTTAAACATTTATTTTAATTAATAATAATACTACTAAAAGCAAAAGACAATATCCCCTAAACTTATATCAAATTGTTTAATCAAACAAAATTTTCAGCTTGTTGGGATTTCATTATCACGAGTTACAAAAGTTTAAATTTATTGGAATTCAACTATATTCAACTTTAGATAAACACCTTTACTTTAACTATATATATTCAACTTTTTAGAAAACCAGGGGGAAGGGAGAGAATTAAAAAAAATTAAAAAAGGCCCAAATAATGTTGAACGTATACCATTTGGCAGGCCCACGACAATTAGAATCCGACTTATAAGATAGCGAGCAAAGAAATAACAAGGGCCGAAATGGCAAGGGACCAAAGTTGCTGGGGACCGAATTGTCTCGGGACCGAATTGTCTCGGGACCGAATTGTCTCGGCACCGAAATGTCCAGGGACCGAAATGTCTCGGGACCGAAATGGCCAGGGACCGAAATGTCTCGGGACCGAAATGGCCAGGGACCGAAATGTCTCGGGACCGAAACGGCGGGACCGAAATGGCGGGACCGAAGTGGCGGGACCGAAATGTCGTGTACCCATCTCTATCTGTGGTTCAGCTCTTGATTACATTCCATCATATACTATAACGCTATTGTTCCAGTTTTTGGTTCACTTTTAGTTTGAAATCACAAAGTTAATAGCTCGTCAAAAGATGTGCACCTAAGCTAATATAAGAAAATCATCATGATAAATTATGAAATTAGTCAAATTATTAAGTTTTCTTGGACGGAAACATATTTTTAATAGAATAATCATTTGAAGAAATGAGCATTTGAAGAAAAAAAGGATTTTAAAATACGTTATGTCTTTTCTTCTAAATTATTTATTTGTTTTGTCTTTCAACATTTGAAGATCGAAGCATTATTTTTAGGTGCGTTCGTAATTATGTAAATATGTAGCACCTATATTTGTCGTTCAGTCCGTCCACATATAACGATGCAAAAACTATCCAACCGAATTGTTTGAAATTTATACTGGTCGAGTAATTTTGTCGAGTCATTTCAAATTCTATGAAAATCGGATGCATAGATCAATTACAGAGACAATCAATAGTATTCCGTTACACTAAGGCAATGGAGAAAAAAGTTTAAAAGGCATTTTAATCGTTTGAAATTTAAAATATATAATTATTACATAATTTTGTTAGTCATAAATTGAATGTATAGATCAATTACAGGGACAATCAAAAGTATTCCGTTACATTACGGTCAATGGGGAAAAATGTTTCAAAAACATTTTAATGGTGTTACACTCATTCGAATATAACAGATTACATGAGCCTATGAAGTATATATATATATTAAAATATACATTCTGTACAATCTGTGATGCAAAGAATATTTATTATTAAATTACAGGGCCACGCAAAGGTATTCCACTACATAATGCTGTACGGGAAAACATTGTTTGAGGTGTGTGTTAATTATATTAAACTATTTCACATGTTATGAATATAGTATACATTGCTGAGGTGTAATAAAAGTTTCTTCCTGTATATTAACAGAAACAAAACAAGATTTCGACCACTATACTATATCCGAAGTACTTTTTTAAAACTCCCTTATCGTACGAACGTACCTCAGTTTCTACGTGTCACGTGCAATTCCCAACTTGTTCATTACCTTATTATATTGTTTTATAATCTGTGCGTCACACATCGATTTTCTTTTCTACTGCTCTTTTACACTTGCTTGCTTGTGAAGATACAGGGTGTTTTTAAAGTCTCGGACCCATTTTGATGATTAATAACTCATAAAATAATGAAGATATAAACAAACGTATGGCATTTATTAATGGAATAACTCGTATATTTTCCTTTTCAGGTTTGAATGCCTTTACTTTTGTAAATATCGTCTTCGCGTGTGGTTAATTTCAGATAATTTCATTTTCCAGTCTAAATATCAGAAAAGACGGTCTCATCAATCGTATACTTAGACATGTTGGAAAACTTCGTATTTCCACAACTAGAAGAGCTTCAGCCACATGCAAAACTGCATATATATTCAAGCGTTCCAACTTCTATGGAAGAGGTGTCCGCAAGATTAAAGGCGGGGTCAAGGCATATGCCATCTAGTGGCAGGGGTGCATAACTAGAGGATTATTAAGTAGATTGCAATTTCTTTTGTGTGAATGGCAACAAAACTTTTTTATTTCTATAAAATGTTACTTTAAAACATTGCGTAGAATAAGTTTTAGGTTTGAAATATTGTAAATAAATATAGAATAAATCAGTGTAGTACGACTAAATATTAACATAAAACATACTAAGATGAAATATCATTTAACTATGTGATACAAATATCGCTGATTAAAATATGTTCTATTTTAATAATGTTTTTAATGTAATGAAAGATGACTCATTAAATTTTGTAAGTACTTAATATGTAAATGCAGAATTTTGAAATAGTGTCACATTTTAGTAATTTTTTGATGAGCTAAATTATACAAAATGATATACACCGTAGTATTTCATATGATAATATAATTATCAATATTTAAAAATGTATAGAATTTAATACTAAATAAAATATTCAACTTTTATTTACAACAAGCTGCATTTTTTATTTACCAATTTCAGACGATAAAAATCCAATGTTTTCTTGGTCGTATCGACTTTTATTATTTAACTTGCAAACTTTTCATTCTTTTAATTTAAAAACCTATTTTATTATACGTATATTCGGAATAACTTTAATTTTAAATGTATGTATTAAATATTGTTTTGTTAAACAAAGAAATATTGTTAATTTATTTGTTTAAATATTTAGCGTTCTAGACAATAATTTTCCTAAAATCATTGCTTAGACTCTTTTTTTTTTTTTTTTCTTTAACAGACAAAGCCATTTTGAGATTTCATATTAAAAATTCATTCATAAATTTCAAGCTATTCTCTCAATCATGACAGATTAATCAAGTCTACGAGGTTTATTGCAAAATATTTTTGCTATAGTTAGTTTCGGTAAAGTCATGTACATTTAAAAAAATAGTCACAATATCATTTTAATTTTGGGAGAAAAAATACTAACTTAGTAGTCATAAGTACCATATAATGCTACGAAAAATATTGACTTTTACCCTAAAATTAAAATGACAATGAGACTTTTTTTAAAAACACAGATCTTTTTAATTAAAAATATGTGTATTTAAAAAAAGTCTCATTATTATTTTAATTTTAGGGTAAAAGTCAATATTTTTCGTAGCATGATATGGTACTTATGAGTACTAATTAGTACTTTTTCTCCCAAAATAAAATTAAAATGATATTGTAACTATTTTTTTAAATGTACATGACTTTATCGAAACAAACTATAACAAAAATGTTTTGCAATAAACCTCGTAGACTTGATTAATTTGTCATGACTGAGAGAAAATTCAGAAAATATGCGCAAAAGATATGGAGATAATAAACATCTGCGCATATATGACGTCAAACCCACGTCATCCTCTAGTTATGCACCCCTGCCGCTAGATGGCATATGCCTTGACCCCGCCTTTTGCTTACGACAGATTCCAGCATTAAGTTGGTACGCTCTAGCAGCTCTGGCCACATGTCTTTTTGCAACAAGATGGTGCACCACCTCATTGGGGTACTATCGTTCGTACTTCTTTGAATTCCCATTTTCCAGGAAGATGGATTGGGCGAGGAGATCCAATTCCTTGGCCACCCAGATCACCTGATATAATGCCGCTGGACTTTTTCCTTTAGGGATTTGTGAAGGACAATATTTACAGGAGGAGAGTGTCGAACATTGATGACTTAAAAGCCAGAATTACAACTGCAATAGCCTCTGTGGATACCGACATGCTTGGCGGTACCTGGCGTGAAAATGACTATCGACTTGATATTCTTCGTGCGACGAAGGGAGCACACGTGGAAGCTCACTGACAAGGGTCATGAAACTTTTTAAGTCTATCTAACCATTTATGTTATTTTAATCTACCTTTATTATTTTATGAGTTATTAAACATCAAAATAGGTCCGGTATTTTTATCTATTATATCCTAAAATAAATCTTCTGCTCATATTTACATTTTCACTTTAAGCATCTTTATCTTATCTCAAAATATTTCTAATGCCTGGAAAAATATGAGGAAATAAGAATTTCTCATACTCATGTGGAATGTAATCCACTGCAATTTAACTTTATCGTTCTCCTGCGATTATCTGGCGCTAAAAGAGAAAACTTTTCTTTATCAGAATTTAAATTTTCACAAAATTCCATTTACATAAATGTGCAGGATTTCCAATTTATGACTAATATGTTTTAATAACATTATGCGTATTTAGTTAATGGGGCCCGGGACATTTTTTAAAGTAATTTTTATACATTGAGTTAAAATTTTAATTTTTTTTGTGTTAAATGATATGCAAAATTACTTTTGCATATCATTTGTAAACAAAATCACATGATAGAACTTTCCATATTTTTTTTAATTAAAATTGAAAATTTATTAAAAAATTGAATAATTTAAAATCGTTATAACTCGAAATATTACTCGTATATTTTTAGTTTTTTTAAAAAATTAAATAAACAGAAATATTTTTAATTACGACTCAGCATTTTAAAAATATTAATTTATTTAAAAATTAAAACTATTTATTTTTTTTAAGTGATGTAACATTTAAAAAAAATCCTATTTTCAAAAATATTTTTTTTTCAAAATTACAGAATCAAAGTTAAAGCAAAACGATTGTAAAAGACATGTTCCAAGTTTGAACCATTTATTTTTAACGGTTTCTGACTTATAAATATTTAAATAAGAGAAATGAGGGAAAAACCCACATGAAGAAAAATGCACTTTCTTGAGAAGTTGTTTCTAAGATGACTATTAATTGAAAACTAGATTAAAAAAAATCTAAATAAGATAGAAATATAATTTAAACATCATTTTAAGCAGAAATAAACAAATAAAGTTTTAATGCACTAAAATGTTTTTTAGAAAATTTGTCGATTTTTGTATCTCAAATCCCCCTAAAATGTACTGTTAACTGTATTACTAAGTTATGATGATGACATTATGAAATATACTCTATTTTCCAAAAATTAATTATCCGATGGAATTCTGAACCGAAAAATGTGGTTTCAGAATGTAAAAAACAACTATGATATGATGTAACTATTTGAAATTTACAAAATTATGATAAGTACAAATTGTTAGAAGATGGTCTCTCTCTAAAGGCTTTTTCAAAGATTTTATAAAAGGTAGCAGAAATTACTTTTACCCTTGAAAATCTGGAAGGCGGCAGCACAGACAATCACTTCATCGAATTCACGACTGAAATTTTAAAATTAGTTAGAATTAAAATTAGTTTGCGCATTAAATGCGATCGGTCTGCCAAGTCATGTTGTGGGAAATATTCTTCACTGCACCTGAATTGAGACTGTATTTTTCCTATGCTACTCTATTAGCGGAACTCTGCTTTCGAGATTAAAAACCAAATGAAAAATAGTGAAGCTGTGTGAGGAAGGGAAAACAAGTAAATAGAATGTTTTCAGCCATGGAGGAAGAAGATAGGTGGAGGTGAACTAAGCCTTAAAAAAGGTTTACAATGTGAATCCATTTATCGCTCAAATTTTAGTGTACCAAACAAAAGCACGTGGAAAATTGGAAAGCTTCCAAAAAAGGAAGGGATTTTGTATTAATAAGACGAATTGAAAGAAATGAATTACAGTTGGAGCATTTTTTAAGAAGAAATAGGAAATTTTTAAAATGGTCTATGTTCTATTATTATTTATTAAAAGAAATGTTTATTTTTAAAATAATTGAAATTGGGAAATTATTATTATTATTATTATTAAATGTCATTATTATTATTAAATTTCAAATTAAAATTAAATAAGAAATTGAAAACGTTTGATACGAACTAAAAATTGTATTATTAAAAGTTTTCTTTTTACAGTAATTTTTATTAACACTTTTCAACAAAATTGAAAAATGTTTATGCATTCGTTTTGTCTGTCCATCTGTCCGCGCTCTAACTCTCGTAAATATGCTCGGAATGCAAAGAAATTTTACCATGTTATTGAAGTTTACACAAGCACAAACCCTATTAAAAATGAAGTTTCTACCACGATTAGTTCTTTTACAGGGACAGTCAAAAGTTTTCGATTATATTAGGGCCAATGGGGAAAAATCGTTTCAAATTAATTTTAAAGATGTTGCGGCCGGACAAACGTATTCACATTTATTTTCATCTACGAAAAGCACTAAAAAAGAAAAAAGAAGCACTAAAGCAGCTAAAAGAATAGATATTCATTTACAGGGCCACACAAAATAATTCTAATATATGATAATAAAGGAGGAAATTGTTTGCGACATATTTTAACGATGGCAAACCGTATCATGTGTAATCAAATTGATATACGTCGCTGAGACTTAATATGAGTTATTTCACGCATAATACGAAGTACATAGCATTTACAGGGACACACAAAAGACTTCAAAAAGCATATTCTATTCGAAGTACTGTATATTACGCATGGTAACTGTTCCATGGATGAAAGGCATTTTTAATTATGATATGCGCTTTTAAGTGTCACTAAATGTATTCACATTATATGGTGTGCATAAATGCTATAATAGTTACACAATTAAGATATACAGGGTTACTCAAAAGAACTCGGAAAAGTTACTGAATGTGAGTGTAATTTACTTAAAGGTTTGTTTTTAAAAAAATTTTGCATTTTTACGTCGATTCGCATTTAGTTTATCGTGAAATGTTTGTAGAATATAGATTAAATGATATACAGGGTCACGCAAAGAACTGGATACAGGTTTGTTTAAGGATGATAATTTCTGGAAATATGATTTAAATAGTTTAAAGAGTAGTGTTGTTTGATTAGCATTTTTTATTAATTTTTTTATATAATTAATTTTAGCAAAATACTTTCATGTAATAAAGGTACTAGGTAAACAGCAGGGCTGAACAAAAGTATTGAAGTATGTTTTACATCTATTCGTATAAACTGCCAAAAGAAAAATTTCATCCAGCTAGGCATTTTTTTGCTAAACTAAATTTCTCCATGATATAGTATATATATCAACCGACAAATCAAATACAGAGCCATTCAGAAGTATTGAAATACATATTTGGTTATGGGCAGTAACACCTATTTCCCTGAATAACGAAGTTTTGTTAAAGAATTAAAAAAATTTGGATAGTGTTTTATAATCTATGCTTAACGCGGGATTTTTTTTTTTTTACTAGTTAATACTTTGTAACGTAGATGAAAAATGTTTATGACTCCGGTTTGTGTGGCCGAGTTCTAACTCTTGTAAATAAACTCTGATGCTCGTAGCATTTTTTATATGTTATTGACGGGTACTACACCGTGATCGCTATTAATAAGGAAATGTGTAGAATTTATAGTTCATTTGCATAGACAGTCTAAAGTATTCTGTTACATTATGGTCAATGGGAAAAATCGTTTCAAGTTCATTTCAATGACGTTAGACCATTTAAAACATAAAGAAATTGATATGCATTTATAAAAGGCAGTATAACAAGCATTTTGTAGAATATGGGGTTTGTTAAACATTTATTATTTATTTAAAGAACCACACAAAAGAATTCCGTTTATGGGGATAATGATATATGGTTGGGAGCTTTTAGCGGCCAAAATATGTTACTAAATTATAGTGAAATAGACATAAATTTTTCACTGATTCTCCTCAACGCTACATTTCCGCAACTACATTCCTTTACAAATCTGCTCATTAATGTTCCCGCTAATTGCCTTTACATTTCTGATGCATAACTTTGAAACACCCTGTATAGGCATATTGAAAATTTGAAGAGTGTAGCTCAATATAGCTTAAAATCGGGCTTTTTCAATATTTTTCGTGATGATATAAAATTTCACGCAAAGGAAAGTAAGAGTGTATAAAATGATATAATGTTGCTTAAACTGTGATGTTGAAAAATTATAATATTGCAACATTATAAAAAAAGTGATGTTATAATTTTGCTTATTTGCTCAACGCTTAACGCTGCACAAATAAAAATGTATGTTAAATTTGCAGCGAGACTAGATCCTTGAATGGGTCGGGTTGTGTATTTTACATGAACCCGAAAATTCTATTAAAATCGGAATCCAACATAAATGTTTTTTTATCGATCTGAACCGCTAATATTTGAATTCGAATCCGACACATAAACAGTATTCCGCCTGAAACAGAGCTAATTTTAATACTTACAACGTTATTAAAAAATTCCAAAACATGTTTTAAAACAAATATTGTTAGCATATAGTCATGCTTTACATTAATAAGAACAATTTTTGACAAATATAAAAATTTTACTTCTTCAAAATAACAGCATTATCAATAAAAAATTTTGAGAAACAATTAATAAGTTGGAAATTACACATGAAGCATAACAAATAAGGTGCGTTCGTACGATAACGAAGTTTTTAAAATATTCAGATCTTGCTGATATAGTAGACAGTACTTCGGTTACATTATAGTAGCAGAAATCTTTGTGTTCCTGTAAATATACAGGAAGTAATTTTTATTACACCTCAGCAACCTATATCATATTCATAAAATGCTAAATAGTTTAATGTAATTAAAACACGCCCCACAAACAATGTTTCTCCGTATAGCTTTATGTAATGAAATACTTTTGTGTGCTCCTGTAATTTAAAACAAATATTCTTTGCATCACAGATTGTACAGAATGTATATTTTAGTATATATATACTTCATAGGTTCATGTCAGTTTTATTATGTTTGAATTAGTTTAACACCATTAAAATGCATTTGAAACTTTTTTTCCCGTTGACCGTAATGTCATGGAATATTTTTTATTGTTCCTGTAATTGATTTATGCATCCAATTTCTATAAAATTTAAAATGACACGACAAAATTATGTAATAATTATTTGTTTTAAATTTCAAATGATTAAAATGCATTTGAAACCCCCCTTGACCGTAATGTAACGGGATACTTTTGATTGTCCCTGTAATTCTTCTATGCATAATTGATCTATCTTAAATTTGAAATAACTTGACAAAATTATGTATTAATTACGTATTTTAAACTTCAAACGATTCGGTTGGGTAGTTTTTGCGTTGTTATATGCGAATGGACAGACAGACGGATTGACTGAACGACAACTATAGGTGCTACGTATTTACATAATTACGAAAGCACCTAAAAACTACAGATATAAAGCATAATAAAATTTGAGAGCTGTACAATAAATGAGCTGATTTTCACGCAGTAAAAATTTCGATTCTTATCATGTTTTTAAAATTATTAGAAAATAAATTACACATATTTTAAGATTAATCGCATTTAAATGCGAAAAATGAAGCATAAATACAGGGTTTCGATATTACAAATAGATTTATTCTAAATAAATAATTGAGGGATAAAAAAAAATCAAGATGAATATATAAAAAGAAATTTGTTTTGTTACATATTAATAATTGCATTTAAATAATATTTAAAATATAATAATGAAAACATTCTTTTAAAATCATGTATGAAAACATAAGTAATAAATATTAATCTAAAATACAGATTTCTGATTGCAAACGATTTTCAGATATTAGAAAAATAATGTTATCTTTTCAAGAAAAATGTTAAAAGATTTTCTATTTTGATATTTGAAACACATATAATTAAATAATCAAAGAAAATTTTACCTGTGAAGCGCTGTCTAATAAAAAATTCGACGATAAAAAACAAGAGCAATCAAATACGGGTTTTAACCGGTTTGAATTCATAGGCGAATCAAAACACGTGGTTTTGTTTGGACTTAATGTGACTTAATGTAGGGTTACATTTTCGGCATCACCCAAATCTTTATAGTTCACCTCCAGTATATTCTTCCTCCATGGTTTTCAGCGACGGAGGTGGATGTTTTGTAAAAGTACAAATGACGATTTCGATGATTTACAGGAAAGTTCGAATGAGACTTTTAAAAAACTGCTTTTTACGACGTATAAATGTTAGCTAAAGATTGTTGAGAAAAATTGCGGAAAAAAAGTGCGATATTTTATTTATTTTGTCCGTTTTGTTTTTTTTCGTCTGTAATAAATGTTAGTGTTTGTCATTGGAAATAGTTTTAATCTTGAATATGGTGTCGCCCATCCTACAATATCTTGGTAGAAAACATGTGAAAACCGATTTTAATGGTTGAGTCGAGGTTTATCATTGTGTTTCCCAATCCACCATGTTTTCATACCTTTGGATACACGAAAACACAATGGCAAATTACGAGTTAACCGCTAAAATCAGGTTTTTAGGTGCTTTCCACCAAGATATGTCTTGACAGATCGATTGCATTTTTATATGCAAATCGAGTTTTAACTCATTCCAAAATTTCAACCGTGAACTCGATGAGGAGATTATCTGTGCCACCCTCTACCGGTCTATTATGCTCTGTCAGTATTTTTAAGTACCATTAAAGAAAATTCAATGTAAAATTAATGTAATCTCAACCATTTACAAAAGTGCAGCTTTTATCCTATTGAAAAGTGATATGCAAGAAATTTTCAATTACAAGACACCTATCTTTTCAGAAAGGATCACAGTGCATTTATTTACACTGTTATACTTATTATACTTATAAGAATTCTGAGATTTCCATAATAGTATTTTTTGTTGATTAATATAATTATTCCTGTAAATGTTTTGCTGATAATCATATCCGTCTATTATGAGCCCACATTACAGACAGAAAAAGACCCGGACATATAATGTTAAGTCTCTGGGGGCGTTCTTTTCAAATATCTCGCTCAAATGTTCTTATTTTTACATGATTTTTTTCGCATAGGATAGCTGAGGACGGTTCTACAACCAGGCTAGTTTTTACTTTTTCAATTGTGTATTTCCAATTTTTAAAAAAATATTTTAACATTCGAAATCGGAAAGAACCGGTACTGAAAATGAAACTTCAGTAAAACCCCGATCTAGCGTTCCCGCATCCATCGTTTTCCCGCATTGATCGCTTTATTTTTACGGTCCCTGCACGAATTATATTTAAATAATGTTAACGAAACCCGCAAGCATCGTTCTTCAAAAAGTCGTTTTCCCGCCTTCATCGTTGTAAAATTTTTCGCCTCACCGAAATGAAATTGAAACTCATGCGAATCCAAATGGCATAAAAATTGGAACTACATCTTTTACCCTAAAATAACTCATTTAATCTGTTTCTATTGATAATGGCGACAATCACAAAGATGAAGAGTGATTGTATATAGCAGAGGATGCAATTATGTTTCCATTGATTAAGATGTTGCGACATGTGGTGTCTTAAACATAGCAGAAATGAGCCATAATTCAAAAGATGAAAAAAATTTCGAAGAGGTTAAAGTTCATGCTGATAAAGCAGTGCAAGTCTGGTTGATGCAGTTAAAGCATTTCAAACAGTATGAATTTTTATATATATGTTACAGGCCAAACCCGATTTTAGGCCAAACTAGATTGGCCTAGGCCAAACCGGTCTATCCTAACAGCCATCGGATAAACTAGTTTTTCCTAGGCCAAACCGGTCTATCCTAACGCCCATCGGATAAACTAGTTTTTCCTAGGCCAAACCGGTTTATCCTAACGCCCATCGGACAAACTAGTTTTTCCTAGGCCAAACTAGTCTATCCTAAGGTCCATAGGACAAACTAGTTTGGCCTAACTCTTATAGGATAAACTAGTTTTGCCTGCTGTTTATTGGTCTGAACTAGTTTATCCTAGGCCGATCTAGATTATCCTAGGCCAATTCAATTTGGCGTGATTTTATTGAATTCAATGACCGCTTCAGCGCCAACGTTCTAGTTTGTCCTAGGCTGATCTAGTTTATCCTAGGCCAATGTATTTTACGGGTTTTTAGCTCACAGGCGTCAAAGCCTGAGAAATAATGGGCTCGCAAGTTCTGTATGTACGCATGTATGTACGTACGTATGTACGTAACACGATAACTCTTGATAGAAATAATGTAATTTGACCTGTTATTATCTCATTAGACTACCAAAGCCTGAGAAATAATGTGCCCGTGGATTCTGTATCTATGTATGTACGTAAGTACGTAACGCAAAAATTCTTGATAGAAATACCCGATTTGCATCAAACTTTCAATATAGGTTTATTCTTATGAGGAGTTTTTCTGTTTAATTTTGGGAGGTCATTGGAGAATAATAAGGGCGAGGAAGATCGAGAGGCCGATTCGCCCCTTCCTTTAAATCAAATAAATGGGTTTCTATGCATTATTAGCATATTTTATAATAAAAAAAATTAGATATAGAAGCATTCTGATGAGACGCCTCCATGATTAGTTGTGGATGTTCATTGTTTAAGTATAAAGAGAGGAAATATAGGTAACGCCCCATAATTTATGTAAATGCTTTTTTCTAGCAGAATTTGCTGATTTGCTTAAATTTTTGAAATAGATTCACTCTGGTAAGGTGCTTCCCTAATTAGTTTTGGAAGTTAATTGGTTAAGAACAAATGGAAGAAAGGGGGACTCCCGCCTAATTTTGCCAAATGGGCTTTTCATGCAGAATTAACCGGTTTGCTGCAAATCTTTGATTTGTTCATTCTGATGAAGCGTTTCACTGATTAATTTTGGTGGTTCTTTGGTTAAGTATAAAGGGGAAGCGTACAATTTATTTCCTTAAATTAGATAAATTAGATAAATTAGATAAATTAGTTATAATACAGAATTATCCAATTTGCTTAAATTTTTTGACATGAATTTATTTTGATCAGACGCTTCTTTAATTAATTTTTCTTTTGGTTAAGTATAATGGGGTAGTGGACGATTTATTGCCTTCCTTAAATTAAATAAATGGATTTTTAAGCAGATTTATCTGATTTGGCGATTAAATTTTGAACATAGTTTTTTTCATAAGGCGAATCCCTGAATAGTTTTGAGGGTTTAATGATTAAGTATAAAAGGAGGAATGTAGGATTACCCTCCTTAAATCAGATGAATGGTTTTTGAGCAGAATTATCGGATTTGCTTCAAATTTTGGATAATTGTTCAATTTTATAAAGCGTATCTGCGATTAGTTTTGGGATTCGAGGGTTAAGTATAATTAGGGGAAATGGGAAAAAGTAATCTCCCTCACTTGTTTTTTTCGAGAGTGATATTTAAAAAAAAGTCTGTAATACACAATTAGTGTAAACAGCCTGTGAATGCAAAGCCATTACTTTAACTGGGCAATATTCTTTTTAATATTAATCTTGACTACTGCTCTCTAATCTTGTGCAAAGTGGTTTTGCTATCACCCCTGTATAATGTATTTCTTTTTTTTTTTTTTTGAAGGGTAGTAGAATACTGTTACAGGTTTGCACGGGCCGGAATTTCGAAGCCCGGTATAAAAATTAAAAGTTCAGCCCGATCCCTGCCTGTAAAAAAATCAGTGAAAAGGGACTCAGTCCGGCTCGACCTGGCCCAACTCAATTGCTGCAAAAAATTCAGATTTTAATTCACATACATTTAAGATTCCTTTAAAGAATACTGCATACATATTTATGGATAAATTTGCAATGTATTTTTAAATTACGATGTGTTCGCTAAATGGAAAATACACAATGTATTATTGATTATTTAGATTCTTAGTCCTTCAATATTCAAATAGGAATTCATTAAATAGTTAGAATAAAAGAAAAAAAGAGTGTTATAAACATCATAACTTTTGAATATGTTTAGTAAAAAGTAGATTTGTAAATATATTTTTCTATCATTCCTTAAGGGTTTTCTCAAATCCAAAAGAGCTACATCCTAACACATTTATTAATTAATTCGTTTTCGGAAATGCATAAGATTAACAGGCATTCTCACTCAGAAAATATGTAATCGAATGGCGTTAACCATTTTTTCATAAAAGCGATGTATCTTTGAGAAAATACTATTAAAGCTACGTTTTGAATCGAATTTCCAGTTGCGACTTTACGGAAAAGAAAAACTTGACGCCATGACAAAAATAGCTATATGTCGACAGATAATTAATTTTTCAAAAATGGAAAACGCTGTTCGATTCCAAATTATGTTCAGCTGCGATCTGGCTCGAATAATAATAATAATAATAATAAAAGCAAGCTTATCCAGCATGGCCTGAGTCTGCAGAAAGAAAAATAAAAATAAGCAAACACCATGTCCAATGTATTGTGACGTATTGAAATAAATCCAGGATGACTTTTGGCAAAGCTTTATTTACAGCAACACACAGCACAGCAAAACAGAAGAAAATTAGAATTGCAAAAAAATATATCGAAATAAGATTCAATGTCCGCAGCTGTTTCACAGTTGCGCGTGGGTTTTGGACCTTTTCACAGTTATGACAATCAGACGATGGCCGTGACGGACTTCACTTTTTACGGGGCAAAAATGCGCCCCGGCTGGCGAGCTAGGTCGACTCACTTCAGAGTCAAAACCAAAAATCCTCCCTTGAGCCTCTTGGAAATTGCATATATATAAAGCAGTTTTCTTTGATCATTGCCGATCATTAACAGGGTAAATCAGACAGCTCAAGTAGTGTAGATTTATTATATTCAAACTGTCTAACGTTAAATTCTTGGTCTGAAATACGATTTTTATAACGTCAGTTACAGAGGTTTCAAGTGGAATTTATTGCTTAGATAATTGGAAAGTTGAAGTTTTATTATACACAAATGTATCGTACTTGTCAGAGGGTATTTACACGTGCTAACATCTGCCTTTATTGACAGTGTGCTAATGAGGATATTCAGAACGTTACAGTCATCCCCTCTTAGCAAGAATTTTTCTTAAGGGAAAAATTCATATATAAAGGATTAGTCAACAACAAAAAGATCTTGAGTTAATCTGCATTTGCTGGCAAACAGCCTTAACCCAATTTAAAATTTAACTTTAAATTTTGAGAAAAAAAACCCTTTAAACATAATGAACACAAGTACCCATAAGGAAAGTTCACAATTAAGTACAATATACACATGTTTTACAATTATATTTCAATATAAACAACCAGAACTTTCTTATGGAAAGATTTTATGCAATTGCAAACATTTCTAACTTTGCTACTTCAAATATAAAAACACAAACACATATTATAGTTGCATAATTTCTTAAACAATACTGTATAAAATAATAGAATATCAATATAAAAATGTTCAATATAAAAAGATTTTTATTCTTTTTTCTCTAGCATTTCTGCTCTACTCAAACCATCCGCATTTTTGTTGTTTTTGCCTGCTCTATGAATTATTTCAAACTCGTAGGGTTGTAAGGCTAAAGCCCATCTCATAAGCCTAGGATTAGAGCTAGCATTTGATCTCAACCAGTGTAAGGGATTGTGATGTGTAAATACTTTGAACTTCCTACCGTCCAAATAGTAATGCAATTTCTTTATTGCAAAGATTATACTCAGACATTCGCGTTCGGTAGTACTGTACCGTTTTTCCGTTTCTGAGAACTTTTTGGTTAAATAAAGAACTGGATGTTCTTCACCTGTTCTATCATCCTCTTGACTTAATAAAACTCCCATGCCTCGGTTTGAAGCGTCCGTTTGAACTAAAAATTCTTTTTTAAAATTCGGTGCATGCAAAACCGGCGTATCTGTTAAACTCTTTTTTAACCTGTGGAATGCTTCTTCGCATTCAGCTGTCCGAGTGATTTCGCCCTTTTTTGTTTTCCCTTTTAGCGCGTCCGTTAAAGGCGCAGCTATTACCGAATAGTTTTGGATATACCTGCTATAATATCCGGCTAAACCTAAGAAAGCGCGTATCTGCGTGTTCGTTTTAGGGGTCGGAAAATTTTTAACACTTTCTACTTTTGCTTCCGCGGGTGATCTTGTACCAGTTCCTACAATATGCCCCAAATACTTGACATGGTTTTGCGCAAACTTGCACTTTGAAAGTTTTATTTTCAAATTTGCCCTTTCAATTCTCTCCAAAACCAAACTTATATGTTGTAAATAGTCTACCCAAGTATTTGAAAATATAGCAACATCGTCTAAGTATGGAACAGCAAATTTCTCGAATTCTCTCAGTAACTCGGACATGAGTTTGCTAAAGAAATAGGGAGCATTTTTTAAACCGAAACTCATTCTTAAACATTTAAAAGTACCAAAGGTTGTACAGAAATCAGCGTACCGTTGGGCTCTTGGACTTAAAGGGATTTGCCAGTACCCCTTAGCTAGATCTAAGACCGTTATAAATTTAGCAGATGATACTTTCTCAACTCTTTCTTCGATATTCGGAAGAGGAAAATATTCGGTTCTAATGATCCTATTTAAGCGACGATAATCAACGCATGGCCGGGGATCTTTTCCGGGAGTTTCTACCAATATCATCGGAGAAGTGTAGTCTGACTCTCCTACCTCTATAATACCTAACTTTAACATTTTCTGGATTTCATCTTTTAAAATATCAGTCTGTCTTTGAGAAAATCTATACGGTTTTGACCTAATCGGAGTATCGCTATCAAGAATTATATCGTGCTCAACTAAGTCTGTAAGACCAGGGTTGTTAGAAAAGCACTTTGAAAATCTATTTAACACCTCATGCAATTGATTTAGCTGACTTTTGCTCAATAGATTTTCTAAATCACTGCTACGAATTACTTCCTCAAAATCATATACCATAGGACCATTCTCTAGATACGGAATATCTAAGTCTTGGTCTTCCAATGATTTAGGATAAATCTCGAAGTCTAGTAGATTCACATGCTCCGGTCGCGTATAATATGGTTTTAACATATTTACGTGATATATTTGGGTCTTTTCTTTTTTTCCCGGTATTTCGACAACATAGGTCGTTTCCAAAATTTTACTTTTTACTGTCCCAGGACCAATCCATTGAACTGATAATTTATTTGGTCTTGATGTCGCCAAGACTAAAACTAAGTCACCCTCTTTAAATTCTCGTTTGATAGCATTTTTGTCGTACCAATTCTTTCGTTTGACTTGTAAATCTTCCATTCGCGTAACTGCTATCTCACGACATCGCTTTAACCTGTTAATTAAATTGAACACATGTTCCGTAACTAAATCGTTTTCTAAAGGTGGCTCCAGCCATTTTTCCGCAATTAATGTTTTTGGTGTGCGTAAATTTTTTCCGTACACTAATTCTGATGGAGTGTATCGCGTACTCTCATGTGTTACAGTTCTGAGTGCTAACAGTATCGCTGGCAAATGCTTATCCCAGTCCGCTCCGGACTCTAAACATAACGCTCTCATAAGTCGTTTCATAGTTCTATGAAATCGTTCGACAGGATTACTTTGTGGGTGGTGAACAGAACTATGGCTTACCTTTATGCCGAATTTCTCTAGAAATTCTGTAGTTAATGCTGAGGTAAACGATTTTCCCTGATCACACTGTAACTCAGAAGGAAAACCTGTGCGACAAAAAATGTCTAATAATGCCTCAGTTACTTTCACGGAACTTAAATTTGTTAAGGGTATTGCCTCAGGATATTTCGATGCCATACACATCGCTGTTAAAATGTAACGGTTCCCATTTGTGGTCAGAAGTAGCGGACCGCAAGCGTCAATGTTTAACTTGGAAAACACCTCCTGAATCACTGGTACTAATTTTAAGGGGGCTTTCTTTTTTTCATTTGGCCGCCCTGCTTTCTGACAGAAATCGCAAGAACGTACAAAATCTTCCATCTCCTTATTGCAATTTGGCCAGAAAAAATATCTATTTAACTTATCCTTGGATTTAGTACAACCCAAATGTGCCGACGTCCCTTCGTGACACAACGATTTTACCGCTTCCCTTAACGGCTTTGGAATTACCAGCAATCTCGTCACATTTCCAAATCGATCCTCGCGATTTTTCACTAGCAAATCATCTTTAATCGAATATACACGATTTGCATTTTCCCCGTTTGGTTTATCCAAACGGCTCCGCAATTCCCTTACTTCCGCGCACTTTCGTTGTGCATCGATAAAACCTTCTTTATCTATCTTCAATAACCCTAACTCTGGCGCTCCGGCCTCTAAAGCGGGAATTTCTATCGGTTCTTCTTCTACCGTCGGAACTAAAATCCCTGCTTCATCCTTCGACTCTCGATTCAACCCTTCTGAAACTTCTGTTTCAAGTTTTTCCTGCAGATCCCTTTCGGCAACTTTCTCCATGCGCTTTGCACGCGCTCTCGTTTGTACGGCATTTACCTGACCCACCGAAAAAAACTCATACCCCGTTTTTTCTTTAATCAATTCTGCCGTTTTGTTCCCTAGCAAATATCGATTTTGGTTCAAGTGGTTTCCACACACGGCCGCCTTTGTCCGTAATTTACCAAAATCTCCCGATATTTCTACAACTGCTAACGGTAGACAAACTAACTCCAAGCTTAAGGGTTGCTTAATCCATATTTGCTCACCGCAAAAATCATTTGGATTTATGTATTTCCGACAAACTAAATCCAACGTAGCTCCGGAATCTCTTAAGATTTCTATTCTATATCCATTTACCGTTCCCTGAAAAGTATATGTTTCTAACAAATCTTCTCCTTTTTTTTCCTGGAGGTTGTTTACTGACCCTGAAGGTGGTTTTTTCTGCAATTTTGGGCACGAACTTTTTAGATGGTTTTCCGAATTGCAAATAAAACATTTTAATTTAACTCTCCTTTCGAATGCCCTGTCTCTATTTATATCCGCTTGTGTGTTAGTAACGCCAAAGGAGGGAGTATATCGGGGTTTACTTCCTCTAAATTTATCATCAATTTGCATACGAGCTTTTTCATGCTTATTATCTCTATTCTTCGGCGTCGACGCTCGAATGCTATCAAAACCATCAAGTAGTTCGGTAATTTCGGCCTCACTTTTAATTAACGGCCATTTATCTAAGAAGTGTTCTCTCATCTCTGGCTTAGCGCGTTTTTTGATTTGGTCTGCGATTAAAAGATCGGTGAGTTGCTCAAACGAATTTATTTCCAAACCTGCAAGCCATCCCTGCAAATAATTTCGTAACTCGAAACCGAAATCCTTCCATGTATCGCTCGGACGTTTGACGTGCTGTAAGAACTTAACTTTAAATGATTTTGCATTTATTTTATAACGTTTTAAAAGAACTGATTTAATGTGATCATAATTCTCCGCTAAATCTTCGGCTTCTCTTGCTATAATCGTTACAATATCAATTGGCAATAAACTAATTAAGTGGGACACCCAGTTTTCTTTATTAATTTTAGCTCTTTTAACTTGTCGTTCAAACAAAACCAAATACAAACTGATATCTGTTTTTTCGGGGTCGAATTCGGGTATTAGTTTTTTCAAATTTAATTCTGAAGGAAGCGAATTAATGTCATTTGAATTTGATCCCGATGCGGGGATTCCTTTCTCTGATTTTAATTTTTCTAATTCAAAATTTAATTCTAACTCTTTCTGTCTCAACTCTCGTTCTTGTTCCATTTTTTTACACTCACGTTCAGCATTTTCTTTTCTTAATAATTCTTCGCGCTCTAAATTTCTTTGTCTAGCTATTTCATGTTCCTCTCTCTCAGCCGCTTCCTGACTTTCTCTTAAAATATTATCATATATCTCGGATACAAAATCTTCATCGTAATCATCTGAATTCACAATTAAATTCTTTAATTGAGTCCTAGTTTCGGTGCCCAGTCTAGGTATTTCCAGTTCATCGATTAATTTAATTACATCATCTTTCTTACCTTTGCCTAAGTACGCCATTTTAATAAAATTTTTACCTTATTCTACTTATAATTTTTAACAGAAATTTACATATAAAAATCAAAATGTACACATTTAATGCTGATTCTTTTATCAAAACTTCCAAAAGATATAATTTTTTTTTTTATCTTTCTATATTTTTTTTAATATTGATATCTATAGAAATTTTTCTTTTACATATAGACAAATTTTAACTATTAAAATAACTAAAAACAAATTTTAAATTTTACATACATAAAAATCAGAGGCGAAAAAAACCATCTTTTATACACATACATATATTAAAAAAAAATGCTTCCCTTATGTGTACCTGTACTATTTTTGAGTTGAACATTTACAAAAAAAAATTCTTCTATAAATATTTTTTTACTTTATATATATATATAAAAATTATTTACTCAAGAACTTTTTGAAATGGAATGACTTACCCCATTGAAGCTTTTATACCTCTCCAAATTTTTAATCCAAAAAGAAACCGGAAAATCACAATCTGTAAGCACTCACACTGAATTGCGCGCAATCACCAAACAGGGCACTAAAAACAAACACTATTTCACTATTTTCTTTCCCGAAAGTAGGTCACAACAAAATCGCTCTTCTTCTTCTTTTTTTTATCAGCTGACAAGGGTCGAGGGTCAGAAAACCGTTTCACCTCCGCCTCCGAGGAACGACGTATCCCAGGAAATTCCAGTCGTCCGTTTCTACCAAGGGATCAGGGAGCCTCCGTTTTCGGAAAGATGATCTGCTTATCTTCTACCGCTAAGAAAATCCAATCACTATTTCTTCTGACTAAAACTCCATCCAACTGCTGACACCAATTCAACTTGCTGTGACGTATTGAAATAAATCCAGGATGACTTTTGGCAAAGCTTTATTTACAGCAACACACAGCACAGCAAAACAGAAGAAAATTAGAATTGGAAAAAAATATATCGAAATAAGATTCAATGTCCGCAGCTGTTTCACAGTTGCGCGTGGGTTTTGGGCCTTTTCACAGTTATGACAATCTGACGATGGCCGTGACGGACTTCACTTTTTACGGGGCAAAAATGCGCCCCGGCTGGCGAGCTAGGTCGACTCACTTCAGAGTCAAAACCAAAAATCCTCCCTTGAGCCTCATGGAAATTGCATATAAATAAAGCAGTTTTCTTTGATCATTGCCGATCATTAACAGGGTAAATCAGATAGCTCAAGTAGTGTAGATTTATTATATTCAAACTGTCTAACGTTAAATTCTTGGTCTGAAATACGATTTTTATAACGTCAGTTACAGAGGTTTCAAGTGGAATTTATTGCTTAGATAATTGGAAAGTTGAAGTTTTATTATACACAAATGTATCGTACTTGTCAGAGGGTATTTACACGTGCTAACATCTGCCTTTATTGACAGTGTGCTAATGAGGATATTCAGAACGTTACAGTATCATGTCTCTACGGTGGACATGTTAAATTTCTGTATTGATATTACAAGCAATGACTCTTGACACATTTATGCTTATTCTAGTGAAAGATATGTTTTTACCGGCCAAACCCAATTTTGAGCCAAATTATATTAGCCTAGACCAAACTATTTTATCCTAACGCAAATTGGATAAACTAGTTTTCCAATGCCAAAATTATTTCTCTAAATGTCCACAGGATAAACTAGTTTTTTCTATGAAAGTTGGTAATCCTTCACTTTTTCTTTCATACTTAACCATTAAACTCTCCAAAACATTTCAGGGAATCGCTTATCAGAAAGAACATACATCCAAATTTGACGCAAATCCGTAAATTCTGCGTCAAAACCATTTATCTAAATTATTGAGGGGTTACCTACATTGCCCTTTGTTTTACACTTAAACGATAAACATCTACAACTAATCACGGAGGCATCTTGTCAGAATGATCCTATATCTAAAATTTTAAATGAAAACTGATAATTCTACATGAAAAATCCATTTCTCTGAATTAACAATAGGGTATTAGCCTCCCGTTCACCCCCTCTTAATCTTATCCAATGAATTCCCAAAACTAATCAGAAAAGTACCTTATCAAAATGAAACTACTTCCAAAATTTTAAGCAAATCGAATATTTCTACCAAGAGTTATCGCATTACGTACATATGTACGTACATACGTACAATCATGCGTACATACATAAATACAGAACCTGCGAGCTCATTATTTCTCGGGCTTTGACGCCTGTGAGCTAAAAACACGTAAAATTATATTCGCCTAGGATAAACTAGGTCAGCCTAGGACAAACTAGAATGTTGGCGCTGAGACGGTCATTGAATTCAATAAATTCACGCCAAATTGAATTGGCCTAGGATAATCTAGATCGGCCTCGGATAAACTAGTTCAGACCAAAAAACAGCAGGCTAAACTAGTTTATCCTATAAGAGTTAGGCCAAACTAGTTTGGCCTAGGAAAAAATAGTTTGTCCTATGGGCCTTAGGATAGACTAGTTTGGCCTAGGAAAAACTAGTTTGTCCGATGGGCGTTAGGATAAACCGGTTTGGCCTAGGAAAAACTAGTTTATCCGATGGGCGTTAGGATAAAGCGGTTTGGCCTAGGAAAAACTAGTTTATCCGATGGGCGTTAGGATAGACCGGTTTGGCCTAGGCCATTCTAGTTTGGCCTAAAATCGGGTTTGGCCTGTAACATATACATAAGAAATTACAAAAAATGGCCAGAAAAATGTTTATGTTGACAATTAATTTTTTGATTTAAAAAAATTTACAAAAGTCAAACAAAATTTTAGATATTATTAAATAAATATCATCTTTCTATCGATTTATTTATTTTACAGTTCAGAAATCAACAAATTAGTATACTGTATACATTACATGCATTTGTAATGCATAAACATTGTGTTTTTAACTTAATCCGCATTCATCGTTTTTTTCCTCACACCCCTTGAAAAACGATGGATAGAGGTTTTACTGTATCATAATGTAAAAATATATATCACCAAAATCGAAAAAGTAAAAACTATCTTTAATCATGATTAATAAATAATAATAAAAACTTAATCATGAAAAATTCTGCATTCCAAAGCCACTTGAGATTTACACCAAAAGCTAATCGGTACTATATTCTGCCAAGGATAAAAAATAATCTAAAGTTTTATTAAAATCCGCCCATTTGATCTTGAGATGTAGCTATTATTAAAATCGTGAAAAAGGCAGCAGAGCAGCCCTATCTAATGGGCGATGTGCACAAAAAACTAATCAGCTGCAGTTTATATGGAGATCTAACATAATCTAAAGTTTTTTGAAATTCCGTGCATTAGTTCTCGAGAAAGAGTGCCCACAAAACGTTTGTCACAAACAGAGTGACAGACAGACTCATAGACAGACATTTTGTAAAAATATATTTTTGGAATTCTTTGACACCCAAAACGTATAAATCCGTCGAAAATTTGCACGTATCCAATGCTTTATTCTTGTAAAGATAGAAGAAGAAAGTAAAAATAAATCGCAAGTGTACGTCAAAAAAGAAAAGAAATCTGTTTTAATAAAATGTGGTCTTTCGGGGAGTATCATTGTGCATATATCACATTCGCGCCAAAAAATCCTTTTAAGTTATATTGATAAGATGAAAATTTCGTACTCGAGGAATAGAAAAACAGAAATACAATCGATTAAACAAATTGAAGTTATCCTATGTGAAGTAAAGATTTCTCTGTATTTGATTTATAAATGTCTCTTTTCCTAATTTTATGCGATTTATTCAGTGAGTAAATAACAGTCTATTCACAGAAATAAATTAAAATCTAGACCTGGAGGAAGGGGGGTTTTTTTAAGGAAAAATATATTTACAATAGTTGTTAAAGTTGTTTAAAAAAATTAATAAAATAATTCGGGCGTTAATTTATATTTTTGCACAATGTTTTTTTCTTCTTTTTTTAAACTTTCAAATGTGTATTATACAAAACTGGGCATGCTCTCTTAAAAAGTCAGCCACAAAATAGCTCAAGTTGAGCTGAAATCCACTCATCTCAATGTTGAAAGGCAGCTTCTCAAAAAAGAATTGAAATAACTCGAGTTTTAACCAATTTAAATGAAGTTGAGCTATTTAAACAACCAATTTAGATCAAGAAGATTTAATCGTTTGAAAAACAACTCTTTTACGATCGAAAAAATTACAGCTCTTTCATGAGAAGCCAAATCAGCTCTTTCGTTTTAAGAGTGTGGATTTTTAGATACATCTAATATTAATTTTTTTTTTTTTTTTTTGCTAATATACAGGGTACAGCATTTTATCGATCGCCGACCTTTAGTTTCTGGACCGTTTGTTTGAATTGGACACATAATTCCAATTGAAAATAAAATTTCAAACAAGGTAAATATTCATGTTGTGGCATTGTTTCATGCACAAATTCAATTTAAAAATTTCAAAATCTAACTTTTTATACTGTCCTCTAATCCATATATTTATGTTTATTAAAAGTTTACACATATCGTAACAAATATAACACAAAAAGTTCGACTACTGTACTGTGAAAATATTTAATAATATTAAATTTCAAAATCAAAAATTTTTACACATGGTTTTGTCTTAATTTGAGGGATGAGTTTAAAAAAACATATATTAAAGTACCGGGTGATTCATAATGAATGAGACAAAAAGAATAGCTCAGTGTGACTGCCGTAATGGATTTATTAGGCGAAACAAATTTGTTCTGCAACTACAATCATACAAGTTTTATTTGGCAACAGGGAAAAATCATCGAATGACGAACTCTCAGCTAGAGGCACTGTTAAACAAAATGTCATCCATGCAGGAGAAAGCGTACTGCGTTTTCGAATATGCCAAAACCTCCTCGACTGTTGTTCAAAGACATTTTCGAGTTCCTGAACGAACGTCTACCCCATCGCTGGATTGGCCGTGCTAGGCCACAGGATTTGACATGTCTTCATTGGCCTCCGAAATCACCAGATCTAACACCCTGAGATTTTTATTTCTCTGGGTTTTCGTTAAAGACAAGGTGTTTGTACCTCCACTTCCTCAGGACTTAGAGGCACAGAAGCAGCGGATAATTGCAGTGTTGAACTCCATCACAGGGGATATGTTATCACGAGTGTGCAGGATTTTGATTACCGTGTAGACATTTGTCGTGTCATCGGAGGGTCACATATTGAACGCCTGTAGAAACTTGAATAAATGTAGTTATGAGGTAAATTAGAATTCTCTAAAAATATTAATTACAACGTTCACAATCATGTTTTCTTTTTGTCCCATTCAGTATGAATTGCCCTGTAGTTTGAGATTGAAATCAGGGCGCAATGTCTTTTTTAAGGCGAAACCACCTATAGCCGGCATCACCAAATCTTGGTAATCCAAAGAGGGTTATTTTCCCCAAAAATTAGCTGCCTGTGGTGACCAGTTTGGTCGTCCTGAAATGCGTCATGCGAAGCATTGGAACTTGTTACTTTTATTTACATTTAATTTATTTGGTTAATCCTTCGAGAAATCGGAAAATTAAATAGAGAAATCGCGATTTCTTTGCGATCATGGCAGCAGTTCGTATCTTTGTTTATTGTCATGTTTTTCATCTTTCTTGACAAAAATCGGGGGGGGGGGGTCTCCGTGGCCGAGTGGTTAAGACACCACGCTGCTAATCGCTTGCGAGCGTAGGAGATTGTGGGTTCGAATCCCACTGGCTCCATTGCAAGCACTCTTTGTGTGGAGCCCCGGTTGTATTTCTCTCTTGTAAAATTTCCTTGTGTTCTCTCGTCCCTATAAAATTGACGCTGACTTTTAAACAGGCTTCTTGTCGAGCACACAAGTCAGATGTATGTTGTTGCAATAAATACAAAAACCTATAAAAGAATGGAAATTTTTCAAGAAATTTATCTGGATTTAACAACAATGCTGCTGTATAAATTCTTACACGATATGCGTCGAATTTTGATTTTGATTTATCATAAATGTTGCTGTATAAATTCCTACACGATATACGTCGAATTTTGTTTTTTTTATTAACATTAACAATAACGCTCGGATAAAACAATTGCATAAAATTAGACGCGACTGTTTTATGTTTCATGGATGTGCAACATTAGATATCTAAATATCAGATATCTAAAATTTTGATACCATTGTCAAAAATTTCCGTAATTTTTAGATTCAAAACAATAAGTTTTTATACAACGTAGTATGTGTAACGTACATTGAATGCTCAGTTACGTTATACAAAATAATCGCATGTAAGATTGCCGAATATTAAAAATATTGGTTTCCTTCTTCATTGGCTTGTTTTGATAGGTTGCGTACTTTTGAAGATAAAGACTCATAGAAAATTAGTAAATTACTGTTGCAAAACATCGAACATTGTTTTTTATTAAAGTTTAACAATATTTTTGACGAAAAAAAAGACGTTTTTACAATTGTTAGTCAAATCAATCGTTTCCATGTAAGATTATCAAATATAAAAATATTGGTTCTTTTTCTGCTGGATTGTTTTGATAAGTAAGCATACTTTTGAACATATAGACTCAGCGGAAATCAGTAAAATAGTATAGAAAACATCGAACATCATTTTGTATTAAAGTTTAAGAATATTTCTGACAAAAAAAGTTGTTTCTACAGTTATTAGTTGGGTGTATTAGCTAAGATATTTAAGATCCGTCAAACTAATAACTAGTTTAAAAAAACATATTTGCCAATCTTCCACAACTGATTTGGGTAACTTAATGCAGTTTTTTTAACAAGGAATAGTGGGAAATAGGCAAACAAGATAAGGGCCTTTCAGTTATAAAGCCTATAAATTATTTGAATAAAGGTAACCGAATCAACTTAACTCCTTGGGGACGGGCGACCCGTATATAAGCCGTAAAAATGCTCAAAACCCTTGTTTTCAACCGCACCGGTAAAATGTTACCGTAAAATTTCCCTTTTTCAATCAGATGATCATCTCGACTTAACAAAACACAAATTTCTATTTTTAAAAACCGATGACGAAACATTAAAAATGTCGCAAAAAGCTTTCGTCGCGAAGGTGTTAATCAACTATGTTTACACTTCCACTAAAATGTTAAAAAACAGCTAGAGAAAATAACTGGAGCTAAAACTTTTTTCCGGTGTAGTTAAAAACAAAATCACAATCATCTCAAATTTACGAAGCAGTTACATAATTAACATGGTCGGGACGAACTACGAAATGTAAATTCGCAAAGTATATTTTTAGTATTTTATCAAATTGTAATTACATACAACTTTCATAATGAATTAATAATAACTAAACTTTTCTCTTCGTATATTGACAGAAAATAATTATGAAAACACAAAGCGCTTCAATTTGGGAAAACAAATTTCCAATAAATAAAAAAGATAATTTGTTTTTTAAAAAATTCATTTATTTTAATATAATGTTAACATTTTTTGTGTGATATCCCCAAATGTCGGTATCCTTCTTTATTTCTTATCTGTATTTGGTTTCAGAGTCAGGCTACAATGTCAGATAGTTGTTGACATAGTTTTATTGACAGTTTTACTTCTGTACATGTCCTTAAGTGAATTCTAACATCACAAGTGATTTAAACTAACAATTGCTTTTAAGCAATAAATGCCTTTCATGTCAGAAGTAACTCCACTTTAGTGTCTATTTTAAAACAGAGGAAATAAAACTCAGATAAAACTAACCAAGTCTAAAATGTCTTTCAGGCGCACAGAAACATTTAACAAAATGTTGTATATTTATTATTTTTAATAAACTATTTGTGGTGTTAATCTAGCTTCTTTTTATCAATTTACTTAAAATGAAACTAGAAACTCAAAATGTTGCATTTAATCTATTTTTTATGCATACTATAAAATATAAAAGCATATCTCCAGAAAATGTAGGATTTTTACAGGTGATTTAGTTATTTAGTTTGTGCGACACATTGGATGTGTTCAGAATACTTTGGCTTATTAACGTAATATTTTCTAATATCTATTGCATTAAATAAATATATATACACATACTTTATTGTTATCAAATGTTTCTCAAAGACATGAAAGAATTCAAAGAAAAAAAGATTAACTTTAATTTTCAATGATTTAATTGATTTCTATAAACTGTTATTCATTAAATAGACTGCTGAAAGTATTGAACATTATCTTAAGTGTAATTTCATCGATACAATGTACAGTTCGAAAATGTCTTACAACATCTAAAGATTAGGTTCACTCTTCCAATATTCTTAAATCAACTCAGATGTTAATGTGTTTCGTTTTATCAGTATGCAAAGTTGTGCAATTTACACCACAATCTAAAACCAGGTGCAATGACTAATTTTGTGTCGATCATCAGCAGAGCACGTGCCATTGGGCGCAAGTACTTTTGGGACTGGCAAGCATATCCTGCCAGTGCTGCAGTCCTTGATCACATAGACAGTTATTTCCTGCTTGAGTCCTGCCCAGCACTCGTTTGCCCAAGGGCCACTTTTCACAAACAGCCACCATGAGGTCGACTTCTGATAAAGCTGCCTGAGGAACATGAATTGAAAAAGGACTGTTAAATTCCACCTCTGGAGCTTTTTTCCTGGATGGGGTTTTCTTTGTCCGCACAAGTTTGCGCCGGACGTACAGCGTCACTTTAGCGTAAATGGCTATAAAAGAAAACAAGAAAGAAGTTAAAAAATTTCATTGTAAACACCTATTAAAAGCATATAATTTGAATTAACTTAATGCAGACTCTTTATGAATCACCGCAAAATAATTTCTTGTATGTACAGACTTGATCCATTCAGCTCAGTTGTGAGCAAGGTAGTGAAAAAATGAGGATTTTCGGCCAATACCCGCGGTATAGAAACAGGGCCTGATTATCACAAGAATACGTGGGGCATGTGTCTCAGTACTCTAGTTGTGGGAGGCCCAAATGTGCTTTTGCGCTTTCAAAAATGCACAGTAAAGAAATTTCTATTTACAGTTGGTATTAAAAAATATATTTCACCTATTTGACAAAACAGAACTATCTCAAAGCTCATTATTTGCAAAAATGTTTAAACTGCGCAATTCTTAAAAAAAGGAATATTATGTGTAACATATTAAACCAAACAACTAAAATAACAAATATTTATGTGAACAACTAAAGTCATTAAGATTCTAATTAGCTTCACAAAAACAAAATAACAGGTCATTTTAAACATAAAACAATGTTTAAATATTGAAATTGCACTATATGATTGTATGTTTCTGTTGTAATGTATGCCTTTTGTAACTGGAGATTATTTTTGAAAGGGGGCCCTCCTATAGTATGTGTATCTGGGAACACATATAGAGTGAATCAGCAGGCTCTGGTTGGAAACCGGTTTGGGTGACTGTGTAAAATATTTTTTTTAAATTTTCCTCCTACTATAATTCTCGCCATTTTCCTTTACAAATTCCCCAACGAAGGCATCCCTGATATAAAACAAAATAAGAAAAATGGCCGATGCTTAAAAAGATCTTCTCTTCTCACTACTATATTCATACAATTTTCGAACGTTTCTTTTCGAGAATCAAATATTTTTTTTTTAATTCTTCTACATGTTATATCCATGTACTCTTTCTAGTACTGTAATTTCATCAAGGAAGAATCACTAGAGTTCTATATATTTTATTTACAATTATATACAGCAGCCGCTTAAATGCAGCTTTCAAGTCAAAATCATCCGTAATCTCCCATATCTATAATCGGCTAGCATGCATTAGCCTTACAAACAGATCACGGTATCGTTGCGCCATCTCTTATCACGGATTACTACTATTTCCATTTCGATAATATCACACTACATAAAGAGAATAGTTTACAAAAAGTACCGAGTGATAAAGAACTGACTCATGGTTATAAAAAGATTGAAAACATATTCTCTCTTTTTTCTTTTTCTTCTTTTTTATTTGATAGTTTATTGAAATCATCTAAAGTTATCCTGCAAGTGGCGATAAAAATTATTTTGTAACTGATTAGACACATTATTAAAAATTACAGTTGTTGAGTGCAGTCAAAAAATATTTCATCAAAAAAGTACAAAAATTACAGGCCGCAAGCTTCAGGAATACCTCTGTGGTTGGAAAAGGTTTATTTATTTTTTATTTTTTTTAATAAATTTTCATTTTTTGAGTAAAGAATTTCAGAAAATTTTGAACTTAAATTGGCAAATTTTTCGTGTTTTGAGGAGGAAAGGATATTAATAAGAATTATTTTTCTAATTCAGAAAAGGTACAAGAAAGTATAGTTCCATGACTATCTTCTTGTTGACGAAAATTCAGCTTTACGTTGAAGGATTTCAGGTAATTTTTAAGTCAAATTGGTGATTTTTTATTCATTTTCCATGGTGGCGAAGGAGAATGGACAAATCAAAACGAAAACTTTTTTTCTCTCTGAAATACATTTAATGAAAAACTTGTTTAATTCATGAATATTTTTGAAAGTAAGGGAAAAATGGAGTTATCAGAATAGTTTCAACTCCGTATATCAACAATTAGATTGTATAAGATACTATTTTGGTTTAAAATATATTTAAACTAATCGGATGTGACAATCCCAAAACTTTACTCAAAACAAACCAAAACTCACTTACACGCTAATACTTCCAGAAAAATGAAACATAGCAGCGTCACCAGTTAGGTAATTTAGACCAAATTCTAATCTGCAACAACTTATTTCAAGTTCTACTGAATTTGAAAATCCGTGTATTAATATCTGATAGAATTATCGCAAAAATCCTTAAAAAAAAAAAAAAAAAAAAAAAAAAAAAAAAAAAAATGATAGAAGTGCTACCAGTTCTACACTTTACTCCGAAAACTAAAGAATACTAATATATATCAGGGACTAACTCAATTTGAAGTTTGATGAAAATTCGTGCAATAGTTTTTGAGATAGAGCTATTGCGATAATCATAAATAATGTCGCATAGCTGCGCCACCTGTTGAGAGATTTACTCCACAAACTGAAGAAAAGTAATTTATATCAGGGACTAACTCAATCTGAAGTTTGATAAGAATTTGTGCGTTAGATAGGGCTATTGCGATAATCATGAATAATGCCACATAACAGTTCTACCTGTTGGGCGCTTTATGCCAAAATGTAAACAGAACCATATTATATCAAGTATTAACGAAATCTAAAGTTTTATGAAAATTCGTCCATTAGTTTTTGAGATATAGCTATTGTGGAAATATTGAAAAATGAAATAAAGCAGCGCCACCTGTTGGGCGATATACACCAAAAATTAATCATATCCATTTTATATCAAAGTCTAATGGAATTCAAAGTTTTGTGACATCCTCTACATTAGTTTTTGAGATAGAGCGCCCACAATTTATGTCACATACAGACAGATTCATAGACAAACATTTTATAAAACTATGTTTTTCGGTACCTCTGACCCCTAAAACATATAACTCCGTCAAAAAACCGAAATTCAAAAATTTTCACGAATTCAGTACTTTTAACTTGTAAAGATAGGAGAAAGTAAAAATAAACAGGAGTTAATTAGAAATAATTGTTTGGTGGTTTGCTGATCATAAATTCCGTACTGAGAACCATTATGAGTGGTATCAATATATCAAATTAATGTTCGTCTTTACCCTTATTTTGCACATCAATGAGGCCCTTTTCGTTTATTTTATTTCCTTTTACTTCAAAAATTACAGATTAAGGATAATCTGAAATTGTCAGTCTCTGAACTTTGATCTGGAAGAATTATTTTTGGATAAATGTTTTACTAGAATATGATGTGATTTATTAAGACTAATCAGCGCCACAAGCTCTATTGATTTATAGACTGATAAGCAGGGGCGTAAACCACCCTAGTCGCGTAGGGGGGTGTAGGCTCATAAATTTCCGACTCCTAGAAGGAAAATTTCCGAGTACTATGACCAACATGATTACTAATAATGTATGTATATTATATGTGTGTGTGTATTCATATATCTATACATATGTATCATAATACTCAAGGTAATTATCACTTAGTGTATCGAGATAGTCGAATAAGTTTTAAAGCATTTATGTTGATTCTTTTTGAAATAATGTATGTATCTAAAAATCAGTGGTGAAGTATTATGATTAATATACGTAGAAAATTACTGTTTGGAATTCCAAACTGCTTTGTTTGATAGCAGTCTTGTTTCTAAATATTCAAAAACTGATGAAACTGGATTGAAGAGCTGGAGATTCGTGGCCCGTTTTTTTTACCAATAAAGGGTTTAATGCATTTTTCTTTTTTTGTGTATGCCAAGCTTATTCACATAATTTTCACTATAGATAGACATGCAAATTTTGAGTTAAGCATAAGGAATCTTGCTACCCGTGTGCGTCTACAACATAAAAAGTACCCAAAATTTTAAAGACTGAAAATTTTCGTATGAACAAAACTCATATTCATTTATTTCTTAGTACCTTAATAAAATTTCGTACATTTAGTAATAAGATATATCGCTATGTAACAAAACAGTTTGGAACAAACTGTAATGTTTGGAATGTAACAAAAAAATTTCAAGTTGCATGTTTTTTTCTGTGACTTATTGATATATTCAGGAGCGATTATTTTTCCAAAACTTTAAAGCATTCGCTTCCGAAAATTATGAAACATCGGTCCTCAGTCCGGAAATTCGGATATAAAAAAGTATAACGAATTCCGATTAACAGTCGCTGAAAAAAAATCAATTTTTTCACAAATGACCACGGAATTAATGCAAATTTCATCAAAGGATCGCAAATAAAATGCAAATTTCGGCAAAGGATCGCGAAAAATGCAAATTTCGTCAAACAGTTGCGAAAAAAACGTAAATTTCTTCAAAGGACCACGAAAAAACAGAAATTTCGTGAAAGAATTGCGAATAAAATACAAAGTTTGTCAAAGGATCAGAGGAAAAACGCGAATTTCGTTGTAGGTTCACAGAAAAATATTTATTTCATCAAAGGATCATGAAAAAACCAAAAAAATCCTCGCATTTCGACAAATAATCCCGAAAAAATATTAAGTCTTGTCAAAGGATCGCTAAAAAATGTTACATTTTGTCAAACGATCGCGAAAAAATGCAATTTTCGTCAAAAAATCTTGGAAAAAAGGTGAATTTCGTCAAAATTTCGCCATGAAATGTGAATTTCATTGAAGGATTGCAAAAAGACGCTAAATTCGTCAAAGAATCGTAGAAAAAACGGGAATTTCGTCAAAAAAAAAAAAAAAAAAGATAGCAGTCTCTATAGAAAATGGCACAAATACAAATATTACGTTTATCATTGTAATTTTTAATGTAAAATGATAAACGAAACTAATTTGCAAACTACACCCAGTTTAAAATTGATCTGAACCAAACACAGTTTACTAGATTTGCAACAAAAAATAATTAGCGCCAAGAGAAAATCCCCCCTCCCCTTTGCTGCAACCTTTAAAAAAATGCTGTGGATTTTTTTAATTCAGAATTACATTGAAGACATGAAAGAATTTCATGAAAATATCAAATAATGCAGTTATTTACACATTTTGTATATCTAAAATATTATGTAATAAATTAGCTTACTTACTTCAAAAAGATTTTTTGGAGCTCAAGCAATGCAAAACGGTTTATGTATATGGGTTGAAATTTTATCAGCATGCTTTTGTTTATTATGCGTGTTCTTGTAATCACAATCGAAAATGGAATTACATAACCCACATTGCACTTTTTGTCTCTTACATTTAGGTGGGGACATAACTGATACAAAAATATTGAATTCTTAATTATATACCAAAATATTCTCGCATCAAAACTTTTTAATTGAACGATTTCGTACTATGAGCCAGAATACTAACGGATGTAAACAAAAAAGAATTAACGCAAATACAGTTTGTTTTGTAACTGACACATAGGGCGGGAGGGTCAGCGCCCAGTCGCCTATGTGCCCAAGCTAGAGATCTGCACGGGCCGGGCCGGGTTCGGGCCGATTTTCATTAACGGCATTCTGGCCGGGCCTTGATTCTGAAGACTCGGGCCGGGCCGGGCTCGGGCCTTAATTTTTTTTCCTGGAGTATCGGGCCGGGCCGAACCTAACTTATTTTTTCCGTACGAAACCGAGACTGATTTCGTTCTTCCTAGTCTTCACGGACCAAAATAATCAGTTCCTGTTGAATCTTCCCGTATGAAAATCCTTTTCTCGACGTGGAAAAGTCTGTTCATAAATCAGTAAAGTTTGGCTTGGTCCAAAAATTTTTGCAAAATAGGCATATACTTTTAAGTCGTCATTATTCTACAATTAAACATTAGAATTTATTTATTTTTTTTTTATTTTATAAAATCGTAGATTAGTAGGCTTATTAAAACAGAGTTAAACGCATGAAAAAATAAAACATGATTATGACGGTATTTTCTTTTAAACTGAAATCTGCAAATTTCTTTTGAACTGTTCATTCATACTAAATGAATACAACAATATCCGAGAAAAAAAATATATTAAACATTTACATCTGCTAAGAAGGAAACGTATATTTTTCTTTCCAATGTCTTAAAAGATTTTACTTTTACCTTATACCATTTTTTAGATTTTTTTTAATGTATTAATAATACTAATGATAACTTAAATATTTACATACAACAAACAAAAGTTCATTAAAAGCGTAAATATCGCAGCCTATGGCACTTTTGCATAAATTGAGATTATAAACATGAAAAAAAAAATGACTAAGATAAGTTTTTTTTTTTTTTTGTCTGAACTCTTCCGTTAGAGTAAAGATCAATGCTCTGTAGAAATTCACCCGAGCCGGGCCGAGCTTGGGCCGAAATTTTAACTTTCTGGCAGAGCCGGGCCAATATTTCTTTCGTTCGGGCCGGGCCGGGCTCGGGCCAAAATTTTAACTTTCGGCCCGGGCTCGGGCCAGGAAATTTTTGCCCGTGCAGACCTCTAGCCCAAGCTTTACGTTGATGAGAAAACAATGTACTATCTCTCTATTTTTCAGCTATCAGTTAAAATCTTTTTATCTTTATTTTTTTTTTTAAGTAAAATTGAAATTTGTTTGCTTGGGGAATATTTTAGCGACAAAAATACGGGATTCCTTAATATAAGTTTTAATTCTATCTAACGACATACTTTAAAGCAGAGCAGAGCAACAATTTGGTGTTACCCTCATTTTTCCGACTAAACGAAATGTAGTAGTAATAATAAAAATAAAAAAAACTGAATATAATTGATTCAGGAAAAAGAATAAACGAAAGTATAAATATTTCTGATAGAAGTAAACTCGTATAGACTGTAAAATATCCAAATTATTTCGAGCTACAAATTCAAAGTATTTGGGTATTTTCAATTTTCATCCTGTATGATATAAATTTTTAAGCACTTTTTTAAATCAATAAAGAATTACGTAAAAAGTAAATAAAAACAATTTCACATTTTTATTTTTTTTTTAAATAAAATAAAACGAAAACACAAATTTAGTTGGTAGTAAAAAATAAACCATAATTATTTTCGCTTAAAGGTAAAGTTTGTGTAGACTGGAAAATATCCAGAATTTGACATGGAAAAATACGAAATATTTTCAATTCAATTTTGAATGTTCGTCGGATATTACCTAAATTCCATGATAAATATTTCTAACTAAATTTAAAGTTTAGATTAAAAAAAAAAAAAAAACTTTCTTCACTTCAATCAGTATATCTTTAAATTTCAAGACTAAACTAAAAACTTTCCGACAGTAAATAAATACAGGCGGATTTCGATATCTCGAAGTCAAAAGGCACAGAAAAAAATTCGAAATATCAAAGTTTCACCGCAAAAATATATCAAGGTTACAAATAACGGTAACATTGTCAGAATATGTACATAAATATTTTTTTTCGTCATATCGAGATTTCCAAGTCCACAATACTTGACAAATCAAAATTTATCTGAATAGTTTTATCAGAAAAATTAAATCCTATATATTAAAAAAAATTCTGAATAGTTTTATCAGAAAAATAAAATCCTATATATTAATAAGATATATTAATTAATTAGTAAATTAAATTAATTAGCAAATTGCCAAATATTTAAATTAATTAATAATAATTTCGGCTAAGAATAGATTTATGTTTTCTTTGTTCTAAATAGTTTTTTCTTATTTTTCTAATTAGAAACTACAAGGGGAAATAACTCAGACTGAGAATAAAACATTATCAGACTAAGAATAAAACATTTTCTTCGATCTAACTTGTGTTTCTTACTTATTAAAAACTACAAAAATATTTCTCCAGCTCATAAATATTTATAGGTTAATACCATTTTTTTCGGCTAAATTTACTTTTTTCCGAACGAACAAGAATTTTTCCGACTGATTTTTCCAATTTATAAATTTTTATAGGTTAATACGTAATACTATTTTTTCCGACTAAGCATGCCTTTTCCGATGGAACGAGAATTTTTCCGGAAGATATTTTTGTTTTTCCAATTATAAGATTTTGTAGGTTAATACCGTTTTTTCCGATCGAACAAAAAAATTTTCTGGCTGATTTTCCGTTTTTCCAATTTATAAATTTTTATAGGTTAATACATAATACTATTTTTTCCGACTAAACATGCCTTTTCCGATGGAACAGGAAATTTTCCGAATGATATTTCAGTTTTCCAATTTGTAAGCTTTTATAAGTTAATACCATTTTCCCCAATCGAACAAGAATTTTTCCAGCTGACTTTTCCGGTTATCCAATTTATTAATTTTTATACGTTAATTCGTAATACTATTTTTTCCGACTAAACATGCCTTTTCTGATGGAATGGAAAGCTTTCCAAGTGATATTTTCGTTTTTTCAATTTATAAGTTTTTATATGTTAATAACATTTTTTTCCGATCGAACAAGAAATTTTCCGACTGACTTTTCCGTTTTTCCAATTTATAATTTTTTATAGTTTAATACCTAAGGATATTTTTTCCGACTAAACATGCCTTTTCCGATGGAATGAGAAATTTTCCAAATGATATTTTCGTTTTTCCAATTCATAAGTTTTTATAGGTTAATAAAAAATTTTCCGACTGAACAAGAATTTTTCCGACTGACTATTCCGTTTTTCCAATTTATAAATTTTTATAGGTTAATACGTAATAATATTTTTTCCGACTAAACATGCCTTTTCCGATGGAACGAGAAATTTTCCAATTTTCGTTTTACCAACTTATAAGTTAGTATAGGTTAATAAATTTTTTTCCGATCGAACAAGAATTTTTTCGACTGACTTTTTCGTTTTTCCAATTTAGAAAGTTTTATGCGTTAATACGAAATGCTATTTTTTCCGACTAAACATGCCTTTTCCGATGGAACGGGAAATATTCCGAGTGGTATTTCCGTTTTTCCAAGTTATAAGTTTTTACAGGTTGATACCATTTTTTCCGATCGAACAAGAGTTTTTCCGACTAATTTTTCCAATTTTCCAATTTATAATTTGTTATAGGTTAATACGCAATACCATTTTTTCCGACTAAACATATTTTTTCCGAAATGATCTGGGAATTTTCCGACTGACTTTTTCTTGGGGGGGTGTTGCACCCCCCCAAACCCCCCCGGGATTTACGCCCCTGCTGATAAGAGTATCGTTTTAACACAATTTACAAAGTTATCTGGTGCCAAAAAAAGTTTTTTTTTTTTTTAATATTGATTAATTGAGCACAAAATGTCTCCACCGAAAATCATTATTCGTGGTTATAAAAGCAACAGTTTTGTTTACCTAGGCAGTAAAAAATAGTGGATCACAACAGATTAATACATAAAATATTGAATTACAGTGTGGTTGGTATACAGGCAATCAAGGTAACTTTGCGCCAAATAAGGGTAACTTTGCGCCAAATGAGGGTAACTTTGCCTCACAACTCCACCTTTACGAAATTTTGATCTATTTTGGCATGGTGGAATCTTGACGAATTATCACCAATGAGCTGCTGACACACTAGTGCTGCTATCTATATTTTGAAACCAAATCTTTGCCGTTAACTCTAATTGATGTAGCAAATTTAATCTTCTTTTTTTTTTGGCTCAAAGTTATAATGATAGGCCTGAAAGTTACCCTGATTGTCTGTATATATATTTTTAACCCCCCAAGCGTCTTGCAAATGAGTAAAATTGTAATGTTGTTTTCTCTGCATTTTTTTAAATGCTAATAAAATATGATTCTTTCAATATTACATAAAAAATCTTATTTAGGAATATAAATGTAATCCTCGAGAGTCTTAATTATTATTCAATGCTTTGAAAATTCATTGAATTTGTAGAATTATAATATCTTAAATATTGCTTATATTGCTGTGAAACCTGGAGCTTAGTGTACGGAACATTGCGGGCCAAACGCTTAGAGGCTTCTTTGATAAATAGCTTGAGATGGGCAGTAAAATAATCGAAGATTAGCGATTTGATAACAAAATTTTTCTTGCTGTTTTTTCTGCAATTGGAATTTAAAGGGCGGTGTGAAAAACCGCACAAAAATCAATATAATTACTTTACAACTTATAAAACAGTGATTTGTTTTCCTTTTTATTGAAACATTCATTAAAATTACATTGTTTTTATATAATTGTATTATGTAATGATAGATTATTATATATTTAATTGTCCAATATTTATAGGACTTCAGGAAAGAAAGTCCGTTTATTTATACTGTTAATCTAAAATTAACCTGAGAATGAAATATCCAATAAAATATTCACTTATGCCAGTGTATAAATATAAAACATTTGGACAGAACATAAATCTCTGAACTTACAAGTGTCTTTTCCTTTGTCCTGTTGCATATTAAGTCCCTTTATTTTCAAAACAGACAATGTTAAGTTGGCAGAATCTGGGTTGTAGCACAGAGACAATAACATCTCAGCATTTTCACCATGTTGCTAAAAAAAAAGAAGAATGAAAATTGTATAGTTTATTTTACTTGTAAATAAATTACTAGAAAATAACAAGTCAAAGTCAATAACACAAATGTTTTAAAAATTAAATCTCTGTATCTCTCCAAAGAAATTCTTTATTGCCTGTTTAATATAACAAACACTCAAAGAGTGATAGTAACTCGTGGGGAAATGCCCTCATTTGAAAGGAAAACTGAAGTTTGTACGGAAAAGGGAATTGTTGTAGTTTTGCTGAAAATTTCAGACATTTTTGAGAAATTTCCCCCTTAGCTATTTTTTACCGAAATAAGTAAATTTTCTGGGAAAATCATTAAATTGGGTTAAAAGTGATTAGTAAAAGAAGGCTTTAGGCTTTTCATTACATATGGAGTTATAACACACATTGTAAAATTGTTTTTCGCTGTTTAAGAGTGTATACTCAAAGAAGAAATACTTACTTTTCCAACTAGAAATACAAATTGTTTTCTGTAAGAAAAAAATACATAAGCATTTTCTGTAAGAAAATATTGGTTGTTTCGTCTTTTTTTTACTGTTTTTTCTCTGACCACACACCACCCTGAATTACCCATTAAATGAATTGACCTGACCTACATTTTTTTAATTGATGAAAATTATCAGAAATATATATGTATGTGTGTGTATCCAGAAAGAAAAATTTGAGATTCTTTTCCGCAAAAAATGAAATGGAAATAAAGAAAAATATCCGTATAAGAACTATAAAAGAAATTATCTTGATATCCATGGTTTAACATTTAAAAATATTTATATAAATATTGAATACAATTTAAGTAATAAAAAAACACAGTGTTATAAATCGTTAATTGCATCAAGTTTCAAATATAGGTGTTTAGAGAATGAGACAGATAAAAATAAAATTCATGGCAGCTTTAACAGATCTTCTAGTATTTCTTCAGTTTTTAGCTCACAGGCTATCATAGCCTGAGAGCATATGTGCCCGTCCGTTCTGTATGTACGTTCGTACGTTCGTGCGTAACGCGATAACTCATGATAAAAATATCGGATCCACTTGAAATTTTGTATATAGGTATATCCTGATAAGGCGCTTCCCCGATTAGTTTTTGGAGTTCATTCGATATGTATAAGAGGGGGAACGGGGGGCTCATGCCCCACCCCTTAATTGATATAAACGAGATTTTCATGCAGAATTAACAATTTTCGTTCAAAATTTAGATATAGGATCATTCGGATGAGGCGATTCCGTGACTGTTATTAGGTGTTCATTGAATAAGTATAAACAGGGGGAACGGGGGGCTCATGCCCCCTCCTTAATTGATATAAACGGGATTTTCATGCAGAATTAACAGTTTTCGTTCAAAATTTAGATATAGGATCATTCTGATGAGGCGATACCATGGCTGTTATTAGGTGTTCATTGAATAAATACAAACAGGGGGATCGGGGGGCTCATGCCCCTCCCCTTAATTGATATAAACGGGATTTTCATGCAGAATTAACAATTTTCGTTCAAAATTTAGATATAGGATCATTCTGATGAGGCGATTCCGTGGTTGTTATTAGCTGTTCATTGAATAAGTATAAACAGGGGGAACGGGGGTTCTAATGCCCCTCTCCTTAACTTGTATAAATGAATTTTTCAATCAGAATTGTCAGATTTCGTTCAAATCTCTGAATAGTTTTGGAAGTTTAATGGTTAAGTATAAAAGAGGGGAATAACTCCTCTTAAATTATATAAATGCTAAATGGGTTTTTATTAAGAATTATCCGATTTGCTTTGAATTTTGGATATAGATTTTTTAATATGATAAAGCATGTACTTGATAGTTTAGGTGGTTCAATGATTAAGTAGAAGAAAGGAGAAAGGGGAGAGCTGTTTCCCCTTCTTAATTTTTTTTTTTTTTTTTTTTTTCGAGCGGAATTAACGAAAATACAAGGCTGTAATGTACAATTAGTATGCGTAGCCTGTGAGCTCAATGCCATCAGTTTAACTGGGCAATATTCTTTTTATTATATTTGATATTAAGGCCCCTGTCCTCGATCGAGGAAACGCTAGCGAGCTAATGTTATTCCTATGGGGAAGCATTTTTCTAATAACTCTTTCGCATTTTGACATTTTTGAATAATTTTTTTTGAATTGGATAGCTGAGGTGCATGCCGACATCGCACCTTTTTTACTTTTTCGATTTTGGTTGCAGATCTTTTTTTAAAAGCACTTTCAGTTTCGAAACCGGTTTTCAAAGTGAAACTAACTTTGTAAAAAATATCTGCAACCAAAATCAAAAAAGTAAAAAAGGTGCGCTGTCGGCATGCACCTCAGCTATCCAATGCAAAAAAAATTATTCAAAAATGTCAAAATGCGAAAGAGTAATTAGAAAAATGCTTCCCCATAGGAATAGCATTAGCTCGCGAGCCTTTCCTCGAGCGAGGACAGGGGCCTTAACAGTACATCACTTTTTAAAATTTATCAGACTTAATTGAAATCTTTCTCAGTTTTTTTTTAACCGATTTTTTAACTGCTTTGTGATAAATTGACTTTGTGATAAATTGCTCTTGTCCTTTTTAGAACATAGATACTTTACCTTGATGCTTGTAAATCTGAGGCTTTACGACTTGCAGAAATATTTTGTTCTAATAAAATCAAAGCACGAGGTTGCTCAACAATTGTAAGCTTTTTACGTCAATTATGTGCACTAGAAAAGTTTCTATTTGTAGAGAAAAAAAAAAATAAAAATCCTTCTTTTCAAACCATTACCAGAACTAAAAAAATAATAATAATGAGAGAAGTCTAAATAATTTCAAGCTGCAAGGGCCATTACTCCACGTAACCAATGAGTGATAGAAATTCTCTCCCGTCTCTGCTATTTAAAACTGGAAAAAAAACTGATCACTGCGATTGTGGCTTAAGTGTTAAGTTTTTTTTTGCTAGCACTATATGTTCTGTCATAGAAGTCACGAAAAAACTTTAAGATAAATAGTCTTTTAATTTAAATACCAGTATTTCCTCATAATAGTATACACGTTATTTAATCGCAGAAACTTATTGTAAATTCTGGAATCAAAAAAGAAAAGAAAAAATATTTGGAAATACTAGTATTCAAACAGAAAAACATGCATTTTTAAAATATACACCTATATATATAATATAATTTGACTATTTTCTAAATAGTTTAAATTTCGAACGAAAATATATGTGAATGGGGAAACTGTTTCCAATTCTCCTGAATTCATAAGAAATGTTCTTGAGAACAAATGTTCTAAAACCGATAAAGAGATACTCTATGAAGTCATTATAGATATGCTCTGGAGAGCTATATGGTTCGAAGAAATGTGTTTCTTTTATGGTTCTGAAACTGAAACTGATAAGAATACTGCAATGTTTTCAGGAAAACGATATCGCACCACTATCTATATATCCCCTAAAAAGAGCGGATTTGATTCAAGGAAATAATGTGCTTTTTATATTTATTTTGTATTTGTTTTTCTCTTTTTGCCTGTATTGTTTTTATTTTTCATTGTTTAAATTGTATTCTCTGTATAAAATGCTTAAACTTTTTTAGCACTTTCCAACATTGATAAAAAGCGCTTATGAATTGAATTTGTCTGCTTTTATGTCTGTCCGTGCTCTCGTTAACGTAAATATACTTGGATTGCCATGCAATTAATATACAGGGTATTTCAAAATGAATCAATTACACGGGGGCTCGGACAGCATCTGTCCGGGTTCGCATGCATTCTCGGGCAGTTGCTGTCCGAGTCCCCGCGTAAAGGTTAAAAACGACTATAACTATTTAATCGAAAGGAATTTATCGATAAGAATTTAACAAAATTTAGAGGGAAGTTCAAAATTTTGTTTACATACTCTACAAATGTTATATGCTATCCCCCTTGGTCATCAAAATATCTTTTTTGTTCAAACATCCAATATTATACGGGTATGTTTTTAAGATTTGGAGGTGCTTGGCAGTACCGCTGTCGAAATCTTTGCTACACAGAAGACAGAAATGACAATTGTAAAATTCTAAGACACAAAATGTTCCAAATTTCCAACAACACATGCAGATCGTATCTGATGTTTGAACAAAAAGAATATTTAGATGTTGTCCGTGTGACGCTTGAGAGTCACATAGAACATTCATAATGTGTGTACATAAAATTTTGAACTTCCTTTTACACTTTCTGTAATTTTTATCGATAAATTCTTTTTGATTAAATAATTATAGCCGTTTGTAATTTCGATATTAATTTTGAATTACCCTATATATTATGAAGGTTTACAATGGAATGTCCGACATTGAAAGTTAAATAGGCAGCATTTATAGTTATTTACAGGTACACAAAATAATTCTCTTATTTTATAGTCAATGGAGAAACATCATTTGCGGTGTGCCTTAAATAATATTACACTATTTTAAATGTTTTTAAATTTATGTTCTATCTCTGAACTATACTACAAGGCACTTACTGTAGAATATGAAGTGCGTAAAATTTATCATTAATTTACAGTAGCCATACTGAACATTTTACTCTCGCGGGAAGCAACACTTATAAAATTGCAAAAAAATAATAAAATAATATAAGTAGTATAACAATGCCCTATAGCAATATTAATGTTATAGATCGTAAGGCGGCACACAGACAATCACCTCATAGAGTTCAAGAATGAAAATCTAGGATTAGTTAAATTTCTGTCTGAGGAGATTTTACTGTATAGCATTTTTCATTCTCCAACACATAGAATACGAACTAATGATATTTGAAACATTTATATAGGGTAGACTGGGCTAGTTGGCCCGCTTTTTTTAGAATATATTTTATATATAATTTATATAAATATATAATTTATTTTTATGTTTTGTTCACATGTTTCCTTTTTATGTTTCTTTTATTTTCTGTACCAAAATGCCCCTATGGCCAACTAGCTCTAGTTTACCATACAAATAGAGATTCATATGAAAATATATCATAGCAAACGCGGTAGCGTTTGGTATAATATGTTTAAGAAATAGAAAATGCGAATGTCTTTTTGAAATTTCTAGCGAACCAGTTGACGTACGACAGTGATTTTAGTTTCAAAAGCTAGAACTCGACGAGACGAATAAAATGATAGCATTCAAAAAATTATCGCAGTTTACTGTAGTTTTTTATTTAACTTTTAACGAGAAAATAAAGACGAAAAGTTCAACAAGCAATAGCTAGCGTTATTATGGATGGATTAACTTCGTTTCTGGTTTATTTTTATCGTCTTGATAAAACTTAGAACAGTTTTTTTTTCATCTTTGTATGTTTGACGGTTTCTGAGAAAATCGAATTTATGTCTTAAACCTCCAGTTGAATATTGTCTTTTGCTGTTGCGATTGTAGTTTTTTTTATTCATTGCCACCAAGTTTAATATAAAAATTGTCATGTATGTATCATAATAATTCATTCAAATTAAACAAATCACGTGAAAAACATAGTTATTTGTTTTTATTGCGAAGCTTTTAGTTTCAGTTCTTTAAATAATAAAGTTGTGAACGCAATGTTATTATTTTTTTGGTCGAATACATAATTATTTTTTCAAATAACATGCATTTATATGACCATGGGATGATTTTCTCGAGTGTCCTAACATTTTGAATTTTAGGGTACTTCTAGGTTATCCCGTAGACGAAAAAATTATCGCCAAATTTTAAGATTAAATGCCAATAATGGATGATTGTGAATGTCACATTCAATGACATTAAATACGATTCACGTGTTTAGAATGTCATTAAGCGATTTTTATTTCGGCTTTTTGTTTGTATTTTTATTAATATTTTACTAATTATTTCTTTTTCCGTTATTTAAAATAAAAAATTATGTCAATGTGTATAATTTGGCTAGTTCGGCGATTTGTATAATTTGGCGAAATTGGTCGACGGGATAATAGAAGTAATATTTTACTAGTAGAAAAAAATGGGGAAAAAACAAGTACATCGGAAAAAAGTATCTGGGAAAACCAAAATTTCTCCTCAGGAACTAAATGTAAGATTTTTTAATTATGATCATATAACATCCTCATTTACACAAGGAAAAGATATAGAGTAAAACAAAAACTTCATTCTGTCCATATCTTAAATAGCATTCAATTGATTTTAAATAGGAATGTAATGTCAAATATGCATTAGGGTACTTAGTTGGCACGAAAATTTTGTTATTTTGTCTGATAAGATAACCGGGCTAATGTTTATTAAAAAATATATATATTTACCTTTATTTAATTTTGTTAAATTTTATAAATCGTTTCATTCTGTTGTTATTAATTAAACTTTTCAATACTACTTGATTATCCCGTCGACCAATTTCGCCAAATTTTACAAATCATCAATTTATTCACCATGTAATTCATATTGACGTAATTTTTATTTTAAATAACGAAAGAAGAAATAAATTAGTAAAATATCAATAAAAGTACAAATAAAAAGTTGAATTCAAAATCATATTATGACATAACAAACATGAGTAACCTATTTAATGTAAACTGAATGTAACCTTTATGATATTCCGTTATTGGCATTAAATTTTATAATTTGGCGATAATTTTTTGATCGAAGGGATAATCAATTATAACCGGTTTTTATTCATTATTTTCTTTTGAAAATAATAGAAAATAGTTAATAGAAGTATTACTTATCCTGTCGACCAAAAAACCATCGCCAAACTACAATATTATATGCCAATAATGGATGATCGTGAATGTCGAATCCAATGACATTAAATAGTATGCACGTGTTTAAAACGCCATTAAGGGATTTTTATTTGGACTTTGTATTTTTTATTAAGATTCTACAAATTATTTTTTTGTGTTATTTAAAATGAAAATTATGTCTATATGTATAATTTCGCTATGAGTTTGGCAATTTGCATGGTTTGGCGAAATTGATCGACGGGATAACTAAGTAGTACCTTAATATATATGTATGTGATTGAAATTTGAAAACTAAGCTTTCGCGAAATTGGCGTTAGAAGAATATCGCACAATGTCGTGTATATATGGCATCTGTGCCAGGAAAGCATCAAATGAAAAAAACACATGGTGATGCAAAAAACTTTTGTGATGGTGTGAAGTGAATGTAACATTTACGATCAGCAATTATTGGCATTTAAAAGAATTTTTTTTGAGATATTGTCGAAAAAGCATTGCAAAGATATACTTTCCCTCTCCCTTCCATTTCCAAATGAACTAAATTTCAAATTATGAAAAAAATCAGAGTTTACTTAAAACCGTGCATAAAGATTATAGTAATTATCCTAATTTTTCTAATAGAAATTCTCAATTTTCCGTTATTAACAAACGCTACTTTAAAAACGCAAATTTAATATGCTAAATCGCCAAGTTGCATAATGATCATCGCCACTGAATATATAAATAATGCAAACTTATCGGTCAAAAAACAGTGGAACCTTGGTTTACGGCCCCCTCTGTTTTTGACAAGTTCGGTTTATGACCAACTTCAGTGATCAAAATTTTACTCTTTCGGCGTAAAATAACTCGATTCGCGACCAAAGCTGTCGAATAGTTCAGTTGGCAACCCTCACATAACTCTTGTTATAGGTCAAGTTTGGAGTAAAGAGCGCGTATCAGAGTGCTTTGTGACCTTCAGTACAGTAAAAAATTTAACTTATTGTTTTAATTTTAATCAGTTTCACGAAAATTTTAGCTTTTATTATGACTTCTAAGAATGAAAAAGCGTTTAGTGATAGCAGTAGTAAGAAGCTTAATCGAATTACTGATCAATTATGAAAAGAAATAGTGACAAAACTTAAGAAGGATGATAGTGGTTGATGATAGCTAAACAATACGGTGCAGATGAACCGTCGATTACTCTGATGATAAAGAACTAGTCGAATATGGTAACCCCAAAACTATTTTCTATCTCATGCATTTAATGCGTCAAAATTCATTATTACAGTGCCAAAATCAAATGACAGTCATATGCTCACCGTGATGATTCTAAAGACATGAAATTCCGAACATTAGTTTTTGAAATAGGACTGTTGCGGATATCGGGAAAAATACAGCATATTGCAACATTTGTTGGGAGATTTACCCAAAACACGCAATGAGCAATAATAAAAATCAAAGTGTGCCTAAATCTCAAGTTTGATGAAAATTTGTGCATTAATTCCTGCGATAGAGATATTTTGGTAATCGGAACAATCAGCATAGCAGTGCCATGTATTCGGTTATTGAAACCAAAACGTAAACAAAGCCAATTCATATAAAGATTAACTGAATTTGATGTTTGATGAAAATCCGTGCGTTAATTCTCGAGATAGAACTACTGCGAAAATAATGAAAAATGCAACACGATTAAGCCATCTGTTGAACGATTTAAATCAAAATGTAAACAGCATCAATTTTTATCAGGGATTACCTGAATCATGGACCACTAGAATTAAAGGCCTGTCTATTTGAGATTAATGTAGGAAGTCTCCCGTCAGAGGACGCTGATACTTAGCCTAAGTTATTCAGACCAATCATGTAAACCCTGAACCAAAACAATGACACGAGTTCAAACATGTGCACAGAACAGAAAGCAGCTTATTCAATGCTAATTTGGGCAGAGTTTGCGTCACGTGGACTTACAAGTGGTTCAATGAAATCGTTCAAGGTTTCAAGCTAAATCCAGCTTCACTTTTTCGGCGGTTTTTCGCGAAATGGCTTGGCCGGTACTATACAGGGTGATTCAGCTCGTCGGTGACAAACTTTAAGGATCGATAGAGCACACCTAGACGAACATTTTTGAATAGGGAATGTAGGGTCCCTGACGCGATGGTAAGGCGCTAGGCGCTTTCGAAAATTTGGGTGCCGAAATTCGAAACGTCATAAAAACTAGGGAAATGGTTAGATTTTCTTGCTTGTTGCGTCGAAATGATTCTGTTTGTTTAGACTTTCTTCAGTACCAATTTGATAAGCGTATCTCTTAAAACATGGATAGGGGGCGCTGCAGACTTTGGAGAGCTAGACAATAACTTTAAGCCCGTTATTTTGATAATTTAACACATGCTCGCCAAAGTTTATACTCTAACTTAAAGTTTGAACCCAAAAGTAGAGCCCTGCAAAAAGCGTAAGAGCCGGAATAAAATGTCAAAGTACAGGGTGGTCGAAACTCGAAGGCTCCTAAGAGATAAACAAACAGATTTCTTGACTTATGGCATGCATTTTCATGATTCTGTTTGCTGGGGCTCTTTGAAACTCAGTTGAACGGTACAAAAAGAAACATCGATAGGGGGCGCTTTGGGCAAAAAACATAATTCGTTGACATTTCGGACGCTAACTGGAAACGGGGCGCTACGATCAGTTAGTAATAATGAAAACACATTTTCTACCTCTGCTCAACACTTCTGAATAAATTGAGACCAAAAACATCAATGATACTGGAAATTTATTTACAAAAAATAACACTACAGAAGATGCTCGAAATTTCGACCTTGGGCCATGATGCAGGCTTCGCACCTCCGTCGCATTGAGGAGTGTGTGTTTCCAACAATGCCAGGAGTATCTCTGATCTGCCCTGCAGCTGCCACAATGCGCGCCACAAGTTCTTCAGCACTGCTGACAGGTGTATGGTATACCTCGGCCTTCAGGTAACCCCAAAGGAAGAAATCCAAGCAGGTGAGGTCTGGTGATCGGGCAGGCCAGTGAACTGGACCAACACCCCCTATAGTCAAGGCCTCCGCAGCGAATTCCAGAAGTTTCAATATGGCTGCTCCTACAGTCCGAAGGTCCGACTCCCCTACCGGTGACCTTTATTCGCAAATGTGCGTCAGTCCAGTGCTAGTACGGCATGTTTCAATCTGGCGTTTCGCCATTTTCTATTTTGTTTTGCGTTCTACAAAATTTGGGTATTATAAAGACTAAAAGTAAGTGTTATCTCTTTTTCCTTATATCATTGTTTTAACAAAGCTGTAAAGATAATTTCTGTTACACACATCTGTTACAAGATTAATGATTACCGATTTAGTTTTCAAGCTATATGTATTGCAACAGTGGTTTTCAAATCAATTACATCTATGGTGAATTAGTATTTTGTTTAAAATAATTATAAAAAATATATAATTTTGCTTCTCATCTGACTTTTTATCCTGTTGATTTTAACTTTCAGTATTTCCTCACGGGATTTTGTTAATATTTATGTGTAATATATCTTTATAAGAAAATTACTGCCCTTTAGCAATTGTTTATTTCTTTGTTTATTAAGTATTTTTCTAAATTCCAGTTTATTAGTTTGAATCCGAATTTACTTATCTCGCTATCAATTTAAAAATAATTTACTATAAGTAATCTGGGTGCGCTGTTTAAATTAATTCATAAAATATTCAAAGCGTTTGATTATTGCTATTACAGCTTTCATTAGCATTTTAATTAGCTTCAGCTGTTAAATTACTTTTGATATTTTGACAATTATCTTTTCCTTCTTTCCACTATACTTTTCTATACTCTTAATTTGAAAGTTATTTTTAAGGAAACAGATTTTTTTTTTCTTTAATATTAGTAGATATTTTTTGGTAATAATAATAATAGTAATTTAAAACTAATTTATAAATTGATAAAGAACAGACACTTTCTTTAATAATAATAATAATAGTAAAGTATAATAATAATAGCAATTTAAAGATAATTTATAGATTGATAAGGAATAGATTTTTTTCTTTAATAATAATTTATAATAATAATAATTTAAAAATAATTTATAGATTGATACTGAACACATTTTTTCCTTAATAATAATAATACTTTAAAATGTATACTTTAATAATTTATAGATTGGCAATTGACAGATTTTTTTCAATAATAATTTATAATAATAATTGTAATTTAAAAATAATTTATAAATTAATAAGGAACAGATGCTTTCTTTAATAATAATAATAATAGTAATGTATAATAATAATAATAGCAATTTAAAGATAATTTATAGATTGATAAGGAATAGATTTTTTTTCTTTAATAATAATTTATAATAATAATCTTAATATAATTTATAGATTTATACTGAGCACATTTTTTTCCTTGATAATAATAATACTTTAAAATTTATGCTTTAATAATTTATAGATTGGCAATTGACAGATTTTTTTCAATAATAATTTATAATAATAATTGTAATTTAAAAATAATTTATAAATTAATAAGGAACAGATGCTTTCTTTAATAATAATAATAATGTATAATGATAATAGCAAATTTAAATATAATTAATAGATTGATAAGGAATATATTTTTTTTCTTTAATAATAATTTATAATTATAATTTTAAAATAATTTATAGGTTGATACTGAACACATTTTTATCCTTAATAATAATAATACTTTAAAATTTATACTTTATTAATTTATAGATTGGCAACTGACAGATTTTTTTCAATAATATTAATAATAATAATTTATAATAATAATTGTAATTTAAAAATAATTTATAAATTAATAAAGAACAGATGATTTCTTTAATAATAATAATTTAGAATAGTAATATTAATTTTAAAATAATTTATAAATTGATAAGTTATTGCATCTTTTTTTTTCTTTGTTCCAATGTCACTTGATATTATATTTAATATTAATTTATAGGATTAAACAATCTTATAAGGAAATACTGAATAATAAATAAGTTAAAGCTAGAAAGCAAATAAAATATACCTTATTTATTTATTATTATTTGTTTTGATTTAATAAAAAACATTTTATATCTTACATATGTATAACAGAAATTATTACATAATAATGATATTAAGACAATGACATAAGTAAATGAGATAACACTTAGCATTCTGTCTTTAAATAATTCTCATCAAATAAGAAAAAAGTAAACAAATAAAATACATGGGAGTGAGTGTGAAAAGTGTGTGTGTGTGTGGGGGGGGGGGGGTGTATTTGAAATGAAAAAACTCTTCTCACACAACATATTATTTAGTACATTTTTTCCCCCAATTCTTTTTTTTTTTTTTTTTTTTTTTTTTTTTTAAATCAAGTCATTAAATTCCTGTCATGTAAACGAATTTAGCTTCAGGATTATGAAGCTAATTTAAAATATAAATTTTAATATATTTTTTAGAAAAAATGATGTACTGTTATAATTTTAACCTTAAGCTTTTTAGCTGAGTTTTTTTTCTCTCTCTTTTCTTTCTTTTATTTTCATTCTTTCTTTTCTTCAATGTATAAGTTCATTGATGCTTTAATATAGATTTTTTTTTTTTAATCCTACTTATTTAAAATAGTGTGATATTGATAATGCAAAAGAAATATTCTATTTCTAAATTAAATCACATCTATTTAAAAATCCAAAGCTCAAATCTAATGCAGTTTTGCCTCTTATAAAAATTTATATTTTAAGTCCTTTTTAGTATATTTTTTAAACAATAAGTAACCCTCTTAAATTACAACTTATATTTATAGGAAATGACAATTATTTACTTGATTACACATTAAATTAACTGAAAAAGTAAACACTATTGCTAAAAATTTTGAAAATTACAAGAAATGCAACTTTGTGTGAGCTTGTGTAAATTCATATTATGGACGTGGGAAGTCGGACATCGCGATCGGCCATTTTGAAACGGTGTGAAGGCCTTGACTATAGGGGGTGTTGACTGGACCCCCACGCCCGATCCACCGCTGGCCATACCTTGCGTTTAGATGGAGACGCACGTCGTTCGTGTAATGGGCCGGAGCTCCATCGTGCTGGAACCACATCTGGCGACGCGAACCTTCGGGTACTGCGCCTCCAGGAAAATCAGGTAATTTCCACCTGTCAGCCGTTCAGGTAACAAATAAGGGCCAATGAGGCAATCCCCCAGAATGCCGGCCCACACATTTACTGAGAAACGCTCCTGGGCTGCTCGGCTTCTGGTTTCATGTGGATTTTCATCACACCACACACGACTGTTGTGGGCGTTCCACATTCCCTCCCGGCTGAAGGTGGACTCGTCCGTAAACAAAATGCTGTTTACAAAACGGGGATCCCTGGATCTCATCGCCAAGTACCATCTTGAGAATTCCACTCGAGGGCCAAAATCCTGCTCTCTGAGCAACTGCACCCGCTGGATGTGGTAGGGGTGCAGATTCCGGGAACGTAAGATGCGCCACGCAGTTGCTTGCGAAATGCCAACATGTCTGGCGATATCTCTCGTGCTAAGACCTGGGTTGTCCTCAACCAGGTTAAGCACAGCCTCTTCGTTGTCGGGGGTGCTCACTGATCGCTCCCGTTCAGGCCTGCCTCCGTCGAAAGATCCCGTTGTGGACAACCTCTGGTGTACTCGAGCGAAGAAGGCATGGCAGGGGATTTGCCTGTTGGGGTAACGCTCGGCGTACAACCGCTGAGCGGCTCGTCCATTACAACCAGCAGCGCCATACGCCAAATGCATGTCAGCCAATTCAGAGTTTGTGTACCGTTCCATCCTACTACCGATCTGCAGACAAGTAACCCGAAGCTTAAGTAGGTACCGCACGTTCAAAAGACGTGTCTGCGCATACAACTACGTCATCTCGCGTTGTCGTCTACGCATTACGTATCTTTTGCATATCGATATGGTACGATATCTTTTGCATAAATCAGCAAAAAGCACCTTATGTAAATTTTATTGCGCGCATTGTGCATGATTGAAACCAGCTATGTTTGTTAAAAAAAACAAACAAACTGCAGTTTTAATAGCTTCTTATGATAAGTAAATTACTCTCTTGTTTTGTTTCTAACTGATCGTAGCGCCCCGTTTCCAGTTAGCGTCCGAAATGTCAACGAATTATGTTTTTTGCCCAAAGCGCCCCCTATCGATGTTTCTTTTTGTACCGTTCAACTGAGTTTCAGAGAGTCCCAGCAAACAGAATCATGAAAATGCATGCCATAAGTCAAGAAATCTGTTTGTTTATCTCTTAGGAGCTTTAGTGGCTAAGTAAGATAGCCACATAATTTTGTTTGAACTGCTGGTAGATGAAGAGATAGATTAGCTGCTGTAGGTGCACATAAAATAAAATCAGGACAAAACTAAACTTAAAACATTATATTAATTCTCAAAAATAAGTTGACAAGAGCTCCAAGCTCCAAGCGACGTCAGGCAAGCGGGAAGGACAGAGTGAGTATCCTTACGGTTACAGGCAAAAAGTATCTTGGTTACAAAGGGTTGAGTTGTAGGAAAAACATAACATAGAGTTGTAGAAATACATAACATAAAGTTGAGTTGTAGAAAACATAACATAGAGTTGAGTTGTAGATTTCAGATTAAATTAGAAAATAGAGTTCCTGTATAAAGTTTATATAACAGTTCGGTTGTAGTTAACCGCTACATTATTCCCCCCCAAGTACCACAGGTACTGACACTTTCACAGGTAGCGGGGATTAAACCGCACAGTTCTACCGGAACGAGTTGTAGTTGTTGATGGCGCAATTGGTGTCACTGCAACAGGGTCGTCATGTGTCACACTCTGAGCTGGCGGGTCCTTACGAATGGTCACTGGAGATGCAGGTGTGACATCCTCTTGAAGAAGAAATTCCGGTTTGAGGCGATCCACACTAATTACGGCGTCTCTACCATTAATAAGCACAGTAAAATGTTTAGCAGTGCGATTGGTTATTTGAAAAGGTCCATTATATGGCTGTGTTAATGGAGGTTTTACGGAATCATTGCGCACCAAGACATGTGTGCAAGTTTCCAGAGAAGGGTGCACAAAAGGAGTTTTGCTGGTATGTGCAGATGTGGGAACTGGAGTTAACTGGTGCATGGTGTCACACAGAGTCTGGAGAAAAGTTGCAGGATCAACGCTAGACAGTTCTGAGGGATTTGAAGGCTGCAAAAATTCACCCGGTAGAGATAGTGTAGATCCATACACCATTTCGGCACAGGTACCTTTAAGGTCTTCCTTGAATGAGGTGCGGATACCTAGAAGCACAATTGGTAGGGATTCTGTCCATCGGGCTTGGTTATGGCATTTCAAAGCTTGCTTCAAGCTGCGATGGAAGCGCTCGACAAGGCCATTACTCGCTGGATGGTATGGGGACGTCCTGATACGATGAATGCCCAAGATTTTTCTAAGAGACGAAAACAGGAGGGACTCAAATTGACGTCCCTGATCAGTGGTCAGGATCTTTGGAACACCAAACCTTGCAATCCAATGGTTTACGAAGGTTCTGGCAATGGTATCAGCGGTAATGTCTTGCACAGGTATAGCCTCTGGCCAGCGGGAAAAACGGTCAACAAATGTGACCAAATAGCTGTTCCCTTCTGAAGGTGGCAACGGTCCCACAATGTCAAGATGGACATGTGCAAACCTCTCAGATGTTGCAGGAAATTGCTGAAGTGGACTATGTGTGTGCCGTTGGACTTTTGATTTCTGACAGCTCATGCAAGAGCGTGCCCAATTAGCAATATCTTTGGCCATACCTTGCCAAACAAATTTTTGCTGAATAAGTTTTTGGGAGGCTTTGATGCCAGGATGCGATAAATCATGGAGACTTTGAAATACTATGCGGCGAAATTTCTGTGGTACGTATGGACGTATCTTTCCAGTACTGATATCACAGTATAAAGTAGTTTCTGGAGAAACATGCATGCAGCTTTTCAAACTTAAGAGATGTGTCAAGATTGGACAATAATTCTGTCAATTCAGTGTCATTGGCCTGTTCTTCAGCCATGGATGCAAAGTCTGCTGAGGACAATTTTATCTCACTTATGCGGGATAAGGTGTCGGCCACGATATTTTGGGATCCGGAGATATGCCGAATGTCAGTTGTGAATTGAGAAATGTAATCTAGGTGTCTGTGCTGACGAGGGGAACTCGAGTCAGACATTTTAGAAAATGCAAATGTTAATGGACGATGATCGGTGTAAATTATAAAATGCCTTCCTTGCAATGTATGCCTAAAATGTTTAACAGCCGAATAAATTGCAAGGAGCTCTCTGTCATAGGTGCTGTAATTTTGCTCGGTTGGGCTCAATTTACGTGAAAAGAAGGCGAGAGGTAATAACTTGTTATCATCTACAACATTTAACACCGCACCAATAGCAATATCCGAAGCGTCAGCACTTAAGGTCAGCTGTTGATGCGGGGCATGGTACGCAAGAGTTGCACAGTTTATAAGGTCTTTTTTACAAGTTTCAAAAGCCTGCGTCAAAATATCAGTCCATGGCACAGGACGTTTGTCATTCCTTTTAGAATCTTTTAACAGTTCGTGTAAAGGGGCTTGGGTACGGGCAGCATGAGGGATGAAACGTCTATAAAAATTTATCATGGCTAAAAATCGCCTTAAATCAACAATTGTTTGAGGCTTAGGGAAGTCTACTATAGCCTGAGTTTTCTGGGGGAGTGGTTGAACACCAGAAGGTGTTATGAGACAACCAAGGAAAGAAACTGAAGTTTTGCCTAAAATGCACTTTGCCGGATTTAATTTTAGCCCATGTTGACTCAAGCGATCAAGGACCTGTCGGAGATGGCATTCATGTTCCTCCTCATTGTTGGACGCAATGAGGATGTCATCTAAGTATGGAATGCAAAAATCTAATCCTTTTAAAACTTCGTGGATATAACGTTGGCAAGTCTGGCCAGCATTTCTTAAACCAAAAGGGGTATATACAAATTCAAAAAGGCCGAAGGGGGTTGTTACGGCGGTTTTTGGGATATCCTCGGGATAAACGGGAATTTGATGGTAAGCACGAGCCAAATCTAATGTGCTAAAAATTTGCTTCCCATGAAATAGCTGCGTACAGTCCTGAATGTGGGGTAATGGGTATCTATCAGGGATAGTGGAAGCGTTCAGACGACGGTAATCTCCACATGGGCGCCAGCTACCATCAGCTTTGGAAACCATATGTAGGGGGCTTGCCCACGGGCTATTTGATGGTCGTACAATGCCCTGTGCCATTAGAAACTCAAATTCTTGACGAGCTGCTTTGAAGAGTTCTGGCGATAATCGACGCGGTTTAGAAAAGACAGGGGCACCTTTAGTCTCTATATGATGATAAATATGCGGAGCTTTATTTTCCTTGCTTGCACGTGAGGGATTAGTCAAATCAGGGTATTCAGATAAAATTTTATCAAATTTGGTAGACCCGAGAAGTACACTTAAGGTACTACTCCCAGGTAAAACCTTGGCAATTTTCCCGTGTGATGACAACAGAGTTTCTGCGTCAATTATGCAATTGTTCTTGGCGTCAACAAGTAAATTGAAATTTTTGAGGAAATCAACACCAATGATTGGCTGATTCACTTTTGCAATGACGAAAGACCAAGTAAAATTTCTTCGCAAATTTAAATCCAGGGTCAAACGTTTTGTGCCAAATGTTTGAATTTTTGTTCCGTTTGCAGCATAAAGTACTAAACCCTCATCAATAGTACTATGTTTAAAAAAATTTGCTGGCAAAACTGAAATATCAGCCCCAGTGTCGACGAGGAAATTTAATTTTGAGGTAAGGTCGGCCAAAAGAATGCGATTAACATGGCGGTCGCGATTATGGCCCTGATGCGATCGCCGGTCTAGTTTTCCGTGCGAAAAGAACAGGGAGCTGAGCATTTTCTAGCTTTAGAGCCAAAATTTGTGTGATAAAAACAATGATTATTGGCAGGTTCTTTGTAACGACTTCTGGATCGGCTGCGCCGAAAATTTCTATCACGTGATTGAAAATTCTCTCTTGGGCGGCCCCGCTGATTAATTTTGGTTGTTAACTCACTAACTTGTTGAGTTAACTGTGCGATTTGTAACTCAAGGGACGAAGTATGAGCATTTGAGGTGTTTGGAACATTAGAGGCTGAGTTTATTTGGGGAAATATAGCTAAGTCATGAATTTTATCAGCAACAGGAGCCAGTTTTGCTAAATCCTCATTCAGTGCACCCACAATACTGCGTGTAGTCGTGGGCAAACGTGAAAGCCACAGCGATTTTAAGAGTGGTTCCCCTACGGTAGTGCCAGCCAGGGTCCTCATGCGAGCCAGCAACTGAGATGGGCGTAAGTCGCCGATCTCTACCCCTTGCAACAATGTGCGGATCCGCGATTCCTCACTCTCTGAATGCGAATCGATCAATCGTTTTTTTAACGCCTCGTAAGGTCGATCGCCCGGAGGGTTAGTAATAATATCACTTACGGAGATCAAAATATCGGCGTCAACGGCCGCGACCACGTGGTTAAATTTTGTAACTTCGCAAGTGATTTTAGCCAATGCAAATTGGGCTTCGAGGCGAAAAAACCATAATGATGGATTCGTCTTCCAGAAAGGAGGTGGTTTAACGCCTACATGAGATACCTGACTAGCACTTTCGTTAAAAGTATCGTCTGGCATGATTGAGAATATATATAAATACACAAAATAGAAACAATAATAAATAGTAAAAATAAATTATATACAATGCATTGAGAGGGGAAAAGTTGTTACTACACGCGATAGGATTGAGCCGAATTAGAGCACCAGTGACAGAGCGAAAGAATTTAATTCATAAATTAGCATGATTGACATAAAAAAAATTTTTTTGCTACTATAGAAAATTAACATGATTACGAGATATTATGAATAATGGGACTTACCGATCATCACGATAGAATTACGGTGCACCGACACCTTGACGCACGATCCTGCACATTACGTACACACGTGCAGTAAAATTATTTATTTGGCGATAATATGACCACAGATGGCCAAAACGATATCTTGAGGAACTAACAATGTGTCATTTCCGTAGTTCCTAGGCCTCCGCTCAATGATGGAGTAAGATTACGAGCGGATCCAATCAGCAGGCGCGTTTCATTTTCAGAGTCACCACTTTAGTGGCTAAGTAAGATAGCCACATAATTTTGTTTGAACTGCTGGTAGATGAAGAGATAGATTAGCTGCTGTAGGTGCACATAAAATAAAATCAGGACAAAACTAAACTTAAAACATTATATTAATTCTCAAAAATAAGTTGACAAGAGCTCCAAGCTCCAAGCGACGTCAGGCAAGCGGGAAGGACAGAGTGAGTATCCTTACGGTTACAGGCAAAAAGTATCTTGGTTACAAAGGGTTGAGTTGTAGGAAAAACATAACATAGAGTTGTAGAAATACATAACATAAAGTTGAGTTGTAGAAAACATAACATAGAGTTGAGTTGTAGATTTCAGATTAAATTAGAAAATAGAGTTCCTGTATAAAGTTTATATAACAGTTCGGTTGTAGTTAACCGCTACAGAGCCTTCGAGTTTCGACCACCCTGTACTTTGACATTTTATTCCGGCTCTTACGCTTTTTGCAGGGTTCTACTTTTGGGTTCAAACTTTAAGTTAGAGTATAAACTTTGGCGAGCATGTGTTAAATTATCAAAATAACGGGCTTAAAGTTGTTGTCTAGCTCTCCAAAGTCTGCAGCGCCCCCTATCCATGTTTTAAGAGATACGCTTATCAAATTGGTACTGAAGAAAGTCTAAACAAACAGAATCATTTCGACGCAACAAGCAAGAAAATCTAACCATTTCCCTAGTTTTTATGACGTTTCGAATTTCGGCACCCAAATTTTCGAAAGCGCCTAGCGCCTTACCATCGCGTCAGGGACCCTACATTCCCTATTCAAAAATGTTCGTCTAGGTGTGCTCTATCGATCCTTAAAGTTTGTCACCGACGAGCTGAATCACCCTGTATAGTCGGCGTTGCCTGAATATAATTTTTTTTAATCCCATGCATTAGTTCTTGAGATAGAGCGCCAAAAAATTTATATCACATACAGAAATTCAGATACAAGAATGGATCGTGAACTGAGGTTCCACTGTATATTATATAAAAATTTAATTACAGCTGGTGATTTCAATGTCAATTTTACAAATAATATTAGAAATGAATTTTCAATATATTTTCATCCTTGGTTTGACATAAATCTATTAAGGATGTATTTCGAGCGACTTTCTCCAAGGAAGATAACTTAACCTATAATTTCCTAAAAATATCCTAGAATATTATTCAATAACTGGAATAAGCTATTCCAATAGATATCAGGAAGGAGAAATAAAAATATTTTACTTAATTTTTTTTTTAATTTAAATGGGAAAACTCATTTTTATGTGCATTGACTATAAAGTTATGTTTAGCGACCTTTGGGTGTCATGATCACAAAAATCGCGCTAATGGCGGAAATATTTCATATTTATAACATCTGATTTTTAAAACAAGTAAATAAGAATGCCACAAATCCTATGCGAAAAGAATAAAAATTTCTATTCGCATTATTTTTCTACAAAATATGTATTATCTAAAATTAATTGAATCTGTCAATTTCTGTACGAATAAATTAAAATTAATTTCGTTTTTTCACGTTTTTTGCCCATTGATTAAATATTTTAATATTGAGCGAAATGAGAAAAAGTACTGGGAATATTTAAAAGCAACTGAGGTTTTCTTATATTCAATATATAATTATCAAAAAATTTAAATGACTAGTATTAAAAAATGCTCTGACGAGCACCAGAAAAGGTTAATATGTTTTTAAAATATGAAAAAGTGTTTGACAAGAGCTTCTAATTGAAAAAGAGAAAGGACAAAGGGCTGCAATTCACTGTCAATGCCAAATTTGAAAAAATCATATTTGCGCTTTTTCCATATAAAAGAAATCTGCGTAAAACTTTCAATCATGCTTTACATGTTAACTGCATTGTTGACCCTGCGTCAACTGCACTACAAATCAGTTTTCTGTGCTGTTTTACACTGCGACAGTTTATGGTGGGACTACATGAATGTGATACGCTGCAGGCAGTGTTGAATGCAGGAGGTGGGTCGGGGGGACATTCCCTCCCGAAGGTATCAAATGCCCCCCCCCCTCCCAATAAAATTTGAGATTTTGTGTTTTTATTGGTAAAAAAGTATGATCCCCTTAGAACTCTATTCTATTAAAGCCACAGAAGACAATCCCGGAGAAAAGTATCTGAATTCAACACTGGCTGCGGGAACTATGGTTTTTGGCCCTGTTTTGCTTTACATTCATGTTTAATCACCCTTCGTCTTTTCTAATTATGCCTTTACACTATACAATTTTATCGTAAGAATGACTGATTTCTTTTATATGGAAAAAGCGCAAATATGATTTTTTCAAATTTGGCATTGACAGTGAATTGCAGCCAAGAAGGGACCCTTTGTCCTTTCTCTTTTTCAATTAGAAGCTCTTGTCAAACACTTTTTCATATTTTAAAAACATATTAACCTTTTCTGGTGCTCGTCAGAGCATTTTTTAATACTAGTATGTATATATAACTGCCTAGGACATTTCTTTAAAGATACGGATTGTAAATATAAAAATAAAAGCTAAATTAAGTATTTTTGCTCAGAACTTCTCGTACGAAACAATTTTTAACTATGCTGACTTAAAAACTATTTTTTTAATAGAAACTAAGTCATGCCTGTCCTGATTCAGGCTAAGTTTTAAATTTTTTTCCAGGCCGGGCCAAACTTTTTTCCTATGGATCATCCGGGGACTGGATATTTCGGTTAGTGCAGACTTCTAATGCCGGCATCCAGCATATTTTAAAAGCAAATTTAACGTAAAACCTTTATGTTGCTATTTTATGTCCAAAAGAGGAGCACTATCTTAAATCGCCTTTTAATAACGTACAATTTGTGGATAATCCCTATCTTGCATTAAAAATGTGACAATAACCCATTGCGCAGGTGCTTGGTTAATTTGTGTGAGCCACGAATTTTGGATTTTAATATTTCCAAGAGATTTGTAGATTGAGATAAAATTTTTGCGTTTAAATCAGGAATAAGATAAAGAATCTTTTCCAATTGGAAATTTTACCCTTACGGGAGTCTAATAAAAATTTAATTTTCGTATTTTTTCAAATAAACTCCGCCCCTCCACGTATTCGAAGCATGGGGGGTCAAATAGGGGGTCAAAAATGGAACCCCTTGTTACGCTTGAGGTTGAGGGGGGGGGGCGTTGTTAAAAAAATAAATAAAATGGCAGAACCGCTGCAATTTTTTTTTTCGCTGATTATGAATTGGTCCGGCCCGACTCACTTTTTATTAGAATTGCTTGAGTCTCTTAACTCTTATCCTCCACTTAAAATTAGTTAAAGAATTATTCAATATGTAACAGTTCTCTAAAAATTTTTAATTACTGCAGTTTTCATATTACACATAATCAAGCTATGGCATACTAAATAACAACATTAATAATTTTTTAGACACTTACATAAACCGGAAGGAAAACATGGTTATCTCTAAGTCTCTGAAAATAAAAACAAACTGACTTTTTTATAAATATTTTTCTAAAGTTTATTAAATAAATCAAATTTACAGAGCTTTCGTTTAAATAAGACCTCCTGCACTAGTATTTTTCCAAAATAAAGAATTGGAATAAAAAAAACACGTTTGAGCTTTACTCATCTAACTATCAAAGTACAGTTCTTTCAAAGTAAAGGTGTCCGGAACGCATTTTAATATCATTTTTTTATATTTGTTAAATTTTTGAAATTTTTCGTGATGATTAAACGTATTATTTGTAAACAAATGCAGACGATAAGTTTGCTGATAGGTTTTTTTTTTTACTTAAACTTTGTTAAAAAAGAAGGGTAATTTAAAATCGTTATAACTCGAAATATAATATGAAGAATTTTAATTGTTTTTCATTTAAATAAGCAGAAATATTTAAGCTTTAATTTCGATTGAATATTTTTTAAAACTATTAATTTAAATAAGAATAAAAACATTTAAAGTAAAAATTAAGAAAAAAAAGTCATGCAACTTTTTTTCAAAAAATCATATTTTTAAAAATAATTTTTTTTTTCAAATTTGCTGAATTAGAATTAAAGTAAAATAATTTTAAAAAGACATGCTACATGTTTGAAACAAGTATCTTTCTTGACTTTGTTTAAGGATGTTTAAAAATCATGAAGAAAAACGCATTTTCACCAGAAATCGTTTCCATGGCAGCCATTGCTTGAAAGCTAGATTTTCAAAACAAACGAAAAAGAAAACATTAATATTTACTGTGCCAATTAAGATAGAAACATGATTTAAACTTCGTTTTAACCCTTTCCGGTACGGGCAAAATCTCTTAGTTAAATGAGAAATTATCGACTGACACCGGAATTCACAAACGAATTTTTTACATATTTTTAAATCCTTAATTTAAGCTTTTACTATATGAGCAAAATTTTATTAAAATATTATTGGTGTCGATTGCAAGTATGGAATTAAAATTATGTATTCCAGACCGGGCACAGTGTGCCGGAAAGGGTTCAGTAGAAAAAACATTTGTTAGAAAATTTGTAGAATTTTGTGTTCCGAACCCCCTTAAACCTAATTAAACCGTATCTTTAAAAAGTTAAAATTTAAAATGTATCTCTTAATCTAAGCAACTCTGACGTTGAAATAAAAGTTGTTACTAAAGCAGTTTCCAAATACTTTTATTTTTCTCTTTCTCTCAAGTATGAATAGCTTTTCGAAAATCTTTAATATTTTGAATCTAATTTAATTCTTCTATAACAATCTAAAGTGGCGAAAAAAAGTTACTCGTTAATGATGTTTGGAAAGAAAATACAGAAATTCATTATCATTTGCAGCTCAAGAAGTCTTTCCTATTCCCAAAGTATAAAATAATTTTAACGGTCCAGTCCTCTCTCTCTGAATGCAGGTGTATTCAAGCTAGATATAAATTTTTCGGAAAATGTTTACTTTGGAAATTTTTCTCTACGTTATTCAGCTGGAGATATTCTTTTTCCTTCGTCCGATTAGATCTTCTTATATAACGTCCTAATTTTATTCTATCTCTTTCAGCGGAAAAAAAAATTGATATGCGATAAATTTTTTATAAAATATCTGCATCTATTGATCCCAATTGCATCAGTTAATATTCATATCATCGAATAATTTAATTTGAAAATAATAGATTCATTTCTTATTTAGTAATACGGTAAAAATCGGTAAATACCCTCTAATCTGATAATTAAAATAATACACTTTGTAAAAATCACCATAAAACGAAAAACAAAGCAGGACGCGCTTCGATCAAAAACAATTACAGCTCGTAATCACCTGTACCAACACGTGTCCGTAAGGGGACAATGTCAGAGATAAACAGAAACAAATAAAAACAGGCTTTTTTTATAAATATTTCCGGAAATTTATTAAATAAATCAAATTTTCAGAGCTTTCTTTAAAAAAAAAAAAAAAAAAAAAAAAAAAAAGGCTTCCTGAACCGGTATTTTCATAGATGAAGGAATTCTAAATAAAAAAATAGCATACTTGAGCGTTACCTACAAAATCATGGAAGTAAAGTTCTCTGCATTAAACCCAGTTAAATTACATTTTTTAAAATTAAATTGAAAAATGTGTCTGCTAATTTTAGCAACTCTGACACTTAAATAAAAGATGTTACTAAAACAGTTTCCAAATAGTTTTATTTTTCTCTTTCTCTCAAGTACGAGTAGCTTTTCAAAAATCTTTAATATTTTCGATCTAACTTAATTTTTTAGTAACAAATTAATTAGCTAAAAACGTTCTTTATTAATGATGTTTGGAAACAAAATACAAAAATCTATTACCGCTCGCAAGTTCAAGGAGTCTTTCCTTTCCCGGAGTATAAAATAATTTTAACGACCCAGTTTTCTCTCTCCGAATGCAGGTGTATTCAAGCTAGATATAAAGTTTTGGGAAAATGTTTGCTTTGGAAAATTTTCTCTATGTTATTCAGCTGGAGGTGTTTTTTCTTCGTCCGATTAAATCTTCTTATATAACGTTCTAATTTTATTCTATTTCTTTCGATGAAAAAAGAAATTGCAAAGCGATAAAAATTTTATAAAATATCTGCATCTATTGATCCCAATTACATCAGTTATATATTCATATCAACGAATAATTTAATGTGAAAATAACAGATCCATTTGCTTATTTGATTATGCAGTAAAAAGCAGTAAACATCCTCTAATCTGATAATTAAAATAATACACTTCATAAAAATCACCGTAAAATAAAAAACAATGCAGGACGCGTTTCGAGCTAAAAGAATAACAGCTCGTCATTAGTTGAATCAACATTCGTCCGTAAGCTGACAATGTCAGTGATAAACTGAAACAAATAAAAACAAACTGACTTTTTTTATAAATATTTCTATATAATTTATTAAATAAATCAAATTTCTAGAGCTTTTTTTAAAATAAAGCCTCCTTCACCAGTATTTCTACAAAATAAGGAATTGGAATTAAAAAGTATCACGCTTGAGTGTTACTCATCAAACCATGGAAGTAAAGTTCGTTGCGTTAAATAAAATTAAACTGTATCTCTAAAAAATGAAATTGAAAAATGTGTCTGCTAATCATAGCAACTCTGACTCTTAAATAAAAGTTGTCACTAGATAAAAATCCTAACACTTTTATTTTTTTCTTTCTCTGAAATATGAGTAGCTTTTCGAAAATCTTTAATATTTTCCATCTAATATAATTTTTCTATAACAATCTAAGTGGCGAAAAAAGTTACTCGTTAATGATGTTTGGAAAGAAAATACAGAAATTCATTACCGTTTGCAGTTCAAGGAGTCTTTCCTATTCCCAGAATATAAAATGATTTTAAAGATCCAGTTATCTCTCTCTGAATGCTGGCGTATTCCAGCTAGATATAAAATTTTCGAAAAATGTTTATTTTGGGAATTTTTCTCTATATTATTCAGCTGGAGGTATTTTTCTCTTCGTCCGATTAAATCTTCTTATGTAATTTCCTAATTTCATTCTATCTCTTTTGGCGAAAAAAAATTGCAAAGCGATAAAAATTTTATAAAATTATACATCTATTGATCCAATTCCATCACTTAAATTTTAAAAAAAATTTAATGTTTTGTCACCGGTTTTTAAAAACAGAAAATTGTGGCTTATTAAAATATATATATATGATTCAATTAAATAAGGCAAGTTTTACTGTAAAACTTTACTGGTTGAGATAAACAAGGATGCTTAAGCCTTTTTGCGGAATGTATACGTGTCTCTCGTTTCCAAGGGGTTCATATTCATATCATCGAATGATTTAATTTGAAAGTGATAGATTTGTTTTCTTATTTGATAATACGGTAAACTTCCTCTAATCTGGCATCCTAAGATTCCGTATGCTGGTTAATCCGAATGACTTTCAGAAAAAATAGTATTTCTTGTTTAGTTACTCCTGATGTTCATAACAATCTGATGTTCTTCAGAATGAGGAATGAAACAAGAAACTTTGAAAAAGTCGTGTCGTAAGATTTGGCCTGAAATTATTGAAAGCAATGCAGTTAACGATGAATTAGAAGATGTTTAGGTTGTTTTCCTTTAGAAAACGCCATGTCACTCCTGAATCAAGAAGAAATAAAAGAGTGAGTTGAAGCACCTTCTGATGAGCCGACAGAGAAAATTTTGACGGATGAAGTCATCATTTAGAACGTATATTAACCTAATAGCAGGGTTGTCAGTGACAACTACTTTTATATTCTATTTGCACCACTATTTAAAAAAAAGACGTATTTTAGATATTGTCAAAAAATATCTGAAATATTTTTGTTTTGAGAAAATTGTGCGAGATAAAAATAAAAAGTGGCCGTTAGTGGCGTGGCAGGCTTACGACACCCTCCAAAGACATTGACTCTGATGAAGATGTGGTCGAGACAAATAACATCACTTGAAATGAACAGTTGATGCTTTGAATACATTTATCAAGTTTCCTTAGCACAGTAGTTCGTTCAACGATAAAAAGAGAGAGAGAGAGAGAGAGAGAGAGAAAAAACTATTGCAAAAAACTTATATTCGACATTTTATTAAGATATTTTTCACAAAACACTCGAATTAGATATTTCTAATTGAGCGCAAAAGTGCCCAAGCCTGGAATCGAACACAGGTCCTTGGTATACTTTGACAATTCTCTTTCGTTAAAGTTGTCTGGGCTAATAACCGGCGAGCATATTTAGACCAAATAATAAATAACCTTATTGGTAGTAACATCTGGTCTGGCATGTAGACGGCTCCACAGAATAAACTTCGGATAAAGGAACTGCATATGAATGATGGATACATAGATGTACAATTATTATTATTTTTAACGCAATCGTAATGCTTCATAAAAGTTAATTATCAAAAAGTATGATTAAGTTAAAAAAAATGTTACGAATTAGTACGATTGTGTTAGAAAAATAATAACAGTATATCTATATATCCATCGTTTATACGGAGTTCCTTTATCTGCGGTTTATTCTGTTGAGTTGTCTACTTGAGAGATCACATGTTATTACCAAGATGGTTATCTGAGCGAAATATGTTCGTTGATTGCCCAGGTAGCTTAAACGATACAGCATTGGCAGAGCATACCAAGGATCTGGGGTCGATTCCTGGCTTGGACATTTTTTCTCTCAGTTGGAAATATTTATTCCGTATAACAACTTTACCAGTCAGTGTGATTGCGTTAAAAAAATAACAATAATAATATATATTTACGAGAAGCTCATTGTATAGTAAAAATCAATTAAGTAATACTGTATAGGCCTACAGTGAACGTTTTCATTTTATACTCATCTGCATGTATTATACTTTATATTATTAAGTATTTTTTTATTCTATCCAAATTGTTTAAAGAATAAAAAACATGCTTTACTGCCATTTTTTTTTTTTTTTTTTTTTTTTTTTTTTTTTTTTTTTTTTTAACTCTTACACATTTTTCTGGCATTCATCTGGTAATCCATCACGCTTCAAGTCCCAAACGGGACGGATTAGAGGATGTTTATTGTACAGACAAAGCTCATTATCATAAGCGCAGAGAGCCAAGTTTAATCCGAGGATAAAGGTAGCTAGGCCGACTATATATACGCATTCGCATAAAAGGAAAATATATTAATAATATTTATTAATTATCCTTAATATTTTAAAATTAAATTATTGTTTAATTAATCCATATGTTTAAACAAATTTACTTTTTAATGAATATTTAAGTTAAATTATTTTTTGAATAATAAGTATATACTATTTTATTATTTCTGTGCAATAACATACTATTCGCTTCATGCAATTCGTACAAATTTTCAAAAAATTAGTTATTTTAAAGCGAGCATATTTTAGGATTGTAACCAAATTGAAGTTCGGTACTCGACTGTTGACCGAGGGAACCCTCTTCTTGATGAAGTCATCTTAAACAAAACCTAAACAGTCATTGACAACTGCTAGGTTATAGGATATCATAAGAAATTTCAAAATATCTAGTCACTTCTATCGTAGACGGCCCTTTAAATCATGATTTTGCCTTTATTTAAGCATAATTTGAAAATTACTTGGAAGAAAAATTTGAAATTTTGGATTTCTATAAAACAAGACTTAATGAATCTAAATCTATGAAAAAAATTGTAGGTTCCAACTTATAATTTTTTCGATCAATTTCATAATTCATAATTAACATCATAAGTAAAGAGATTAGAAAATGCAACTTATTTATGTTTGGATATTTTAGTATTATTGATACATAAAAAATTAGCACATTAGGAGCATAATTTCAAGAGACATTAATAAAAATATGAAAATGTAATTTAACATTAGTAGCACTAAATTTTGAAAGTTATAATTCAAAAACTTGCCACTCAAATAACTTGGAATTCGGTGTCTAGGCATAGTTTGTTCCGAAGATATGAAATATCTTGGTAAAATTGGGTATTGGAATACAAAAATGATCAACGTCAAAAAGCACCAAATATTGCATATAAATAGCAGACCGGTTTCGGTAGCATTTAGCGTACCGTCGCGTCGTCAGTGCTAGCGGAGATAGAAATAAACCTCCTAGCCTCCCTAATTTCTAAATCCGTTATCACTGACGACGCCACGCTAAATGCTACCGAAACCGGTCTGCTGTTTATATGCAATATTTAGGGTTTTTTAACGTTGATCACTTTTATATTCCATTGCTTTGTACCAGTCTCTATCTAAATACTAAAATTGGGTATTGTTTTTGAAAAAAAAAAAAAAAAACAAGTTTGGGTTCGTTTTAATATGTAGATGGCCCCTTAAGCAAATTTTATATACATCTTTTAAAAGTAGAATTTATTTACAATTGATCGGTACCAGTAAATTTCTTCAACAATAATTTGTTGATGAGTCAGTAGGAGATGTTTAATTTTTCTTTTTTCCACGACTGTACTACTGAATATATAGTAACAGTAATTATCTCATTTGAATTGGATGAATTTACAGATAATATTCTTATAAAAATATGGGAATGTCTTTAACAAGAAGTGAATGGGATCGTTTTCGACAAAATTTAAACAAGGAAAAAAAAAGTCATGTTTGGTTATACCAAAGTTGAAGAAAACAATGTTTTTCTCATTCCAAACAAGTTCTCAAAATAAATCAATTTAAGTTCTATTCTTTTTTCTTCTTTTATCTATAAAAATAAGCTTATATGAATATTTAATTAAATGATAAGCTTCTACCAGAGATGAATTAATTAAATGTGCTTCAGAACTACTGTAAGCACGAAGCACCGAAAGTAAGCCCGCTCTTATTATAACCACCTCCATCATATAATTTGCAGATTGTACAAATCCTGGAAAACTGACAGATTCAAAATATATCCTCCACTTCCCAATTTTTCTCTCTATTTCACAAAAGTTACAATTAAAAGGCACCCTTAAAATTATTATAATTTCCTGTCTGTAAATAGGGACTTACTTTCAGTACTTTTCGGTACATTTCAGAAATGTATAGGCAGCTACAGGTTACCAAAATAAGCTGATTTTGTATAGGGTGCAGAAACACAGTAATGCGGTAGTAGATGAAGTTGTTAAGATCGGAGGATGAAAGCACTTCGTTGGCTTGAATCGTCATAGACCGGGAGGTGGCCACAGTGACAATTACCTCATCGAGTTCATGAATGAAAATCTAGTATTAGTTAAATGTCAATTCGCATTTTAAAACGCAATTGGTCTGATAAGTCATGTCTTAGAGGAAAATACCTAAAATCCCGATTTTAGCAGTTGACTCGTAGGTTTATCATTATGTTTTCTGCTGCCAATACTCCATGTTTTTATATTTTTGGGTGCAGGAAAACACACTGGTAAATCTACGAGTCAACCACTAAAATCGGATTTTGGAACATTTTCCACCAAGACATGACTTATCATATCGATTGCATTTGAATATCTGAATGGAGATTAAACTAATAAAAGATTTCCACCCGTGAACTCGATGAGGCGATTGTCTGTTCTGCTGCCTCGAGGTCTGTCATTCCCTCACGAATTTCAAGCAACATGCATCGTTATACCAATCCGGAGTTCGCCGACATGCATTTCATGTATGGGGCTAAGAGAGGAAATGACTAAACGTCCAGCACACGTCCCAACTATTCTGGAGCTAGTCGAAGGACTGTCTTCTGCAGTGCGAAATACTGCTTCTTCCAATGGAGAATTCCTGCGAGGCTACACAGCATCACTATCACGCCTGGAAATATAAAGTCATCCACTCGCACGCAACTCCCAATAAAAATGCTCAAATGTACGGGGATCCTGCAGAATCCTACCCGGGAATCGTTCCATATAAAATACCCTTGAGAGCCAATCCATTTCTTTGCTCAATCTCATACACTAAATGCACGTCGTTAATCTCCGCATTAGTATAATAATCCACGTTGCTCGAACTCCACAAAGAAAATGTCCATTCTAGTCAGAGAAGGGCATTCATCTGCCGCACTCCATGCAGCATTTGCGCATTCACATTCCTAAACGGAAGATGCTTATGAACAGAAAAAAAACTATCTAAAAAGACCGTAAAAAATTCTCAAACTTGCTAGGCCTATCAAAAGATCTGAGTCTTTCTTCGTCAGGCGCAAAGATGTCGTGCGTGTACTATGAAAGCAGCGCCACGACTGAAATGGAAAAAGGCAGGAAAGGGAACAAGCTGAAAGACCAGCCAATAGGAAAACAGAAAGCAACAGCCAATCACATAAGAATATAAAAACGGACATAGTGAAGAAGAGGAATGAGGAAGCAAACTTGTAAGATGGTGGTGGGGGGAAGATTATAATACAATGAAAATGCACACAAAATTGGGCACACGCGAAAAAGCAACAACAATAATAATAAAATAATTTATAAATATTAGTCCAATACTAATGAATACAAAAAGTTAATTATATGGTAGTGCTGAAAAGTTTTTTCCAAGTTACGGAAAGCTTTGTGTTTTTAAGAAGTTTTTTCCTGTTCATATTGATTCACATCAGTTTCAACCTCATTTCTTTGAAATCTGCTTTTTTAGATCCCCTCTACCTGCTTTTACATTTTTGACTTGCTGTTCTGATCCACTCTGTATACATGTTAAAATACTTAAACGTTCTTTGTTTAAAAACCTGCATATAAATTAGCGCACTGTTTAAATTTATCATCAGTTTCACCAATTATTTATTATCAGTAGTCGGTTAAAAAAAAGTTAAAAATTTTAAAGAATTTCAGCATTTTTCAAACATATTTTTTGTCTAATTAAGATTGTTAGACATAGAAAATATTATAACTTGTCTTTTGTTTTGTGCTGCAATTTAACTGTACATTGCTCAGATGTGTTATATGATTCCATAAAATTTAAATAAAAAAAATCATTTTTAAGCAACCAATATGTTTTAAAAAAATATTCTACTTATAAAATCATAGAGATCTGTCATTAAATTTCTGATATGTAACTCTAAATATGAGTATAAAACAAACAATTTCAAATTTTCTTTAAAGCAACTTCTTACGTCGGAGAAGAAATTTCACATATCTTACTTGTCTTTGCTACATTTAGTAACGGTTAACATGTCAGAGTTACACAATCCTTTTATTCTCATGTTTAAAAGTGGAATTTATAATCATCTTCGTGGGCGCACTGCCCTGTGACATATTGACATTTGTCTATGTGAATGCATTTGGCATTTGCATAAACGTATATAATCTATAGTCTGTATAGATATCGGTTAGATATAAATGTAATATACTTGTATAAATGTCCATTCACAAAGGATAAAAAAGCTACTTCAGAACTATTAAGAATAAACTTAAAGACAGTTAAAGTACAAAAATGTTGATTTATATACTATGCAGATAAAGCTGTCTGTATTTTGTTCACGAAAAATTTTAAGAAAAAGTGTAAAATTGCAAACTTTTTACTTTTACCATTAAAACAACTATACTAAACATGTATGAAATGCATGTGTTTATATAACAAATATTATAGAAGCTTCGCAGCCAAAAGTAAATTTGATCGGAAGCGTTTCAATTGCGCTTGCCGGGTATAATGCTTTGTATAGATTTACTTTGAAATGACAGCATTCTTTAGGCAGAATAAGAAGAAACAACTTAGAAATTACGCGTCAAATGTGGAAAATGTGATGCGTTCGTACTATAACGAGGTTTTAAAACTATTCAGATCTTGGTGTTATAGTATACAGTTTGTACAGTATGCTTTGGCTCCATGCCATGGTGTCTGCACGATAAATCTCGAAATTATGGTTCTCTTTTAAAGTTCAAATCGCAGAAAGGAACGGTTGACATTAATAAAATTACTTTTAATTACAATAATTGACTTTTATCAAAATTTTATTAAATTTGTCGTGAGACATGAAGGATACAGCTGTAAGAACAAAACATTTGAAGTCTCTGATGCATACAGTTTTTTTTGTACGGGCCCTATGTCAGACAAAGGAAAGAAACAAATAGAATTCGTTAGATGAATGAAACTTAAAAAAAACTGCTACTACTAAATTAAAGGGTCAGGTATCCTTTAAAGAATCCAAAAATTGATTTTTCAAAAAACAGCTTATAATTAAATACTAGCGAGCTACGCCCGCTATCTGGGCCACTTTTTCCAAACGAACCTCGGTATTAAGCAGTATATAATAAGCAAAAAAATTCATTTAATAAGCAAGTCTTGGTGTTCGAATCCTCAAGCACAAAAAAAAGTAAATTAAAGAGCCATGGTCCCGTTAAAAATATGTGATTTCTCACTGTGGGCCACGTGCACTTGAAAAAAAAAGATTGTGGATCGGAGCTATGGTCGCTTCGCGCCCATAGTCCCGTTAAAAATATTTGGTTTTGCACGGTGGGCACTACGCGCCTATAAGACTTTTTCGTGTTTTTTAGTTCATCAGAAGCAGATTTTTACGCAGATTCTGAATATGTAATCAGTTTTTTTTCTACTTTAAAAACTGTCTGCATGATGGTTTAAGAAAAAACGCGCAAAAAAAAAGTTTCGATAGTCCTGTTTTATTTCTAAGTTCAATATTTTAGAGAAAACTACGGTAAATATTCTACGGGAAGTCAAAAAAATTGATGCGGAAAGAAACGCAATTAGAGCCGGTAGAAAAAGCTGTTTTCGGCTGTTTCTTCTTTTAGCCAAAAGGGAAAAGTTCAGGTCCTTCACCGCAAGGTGGTGCAGTGTTCTGCTTCGGAGCTCCGTTTGGGAATTGAGATATTTTCTGTTCCGATTCCCAAGGGGTTTTTAATTCATAACTTTTTTAATTTTGGTCCCACGGTCTCGAAAATGCCCGAAATGACTTCCCCGGAATTTTTCCAATCGAAAGACACCTCTCGCGACTTCCAACTCGCCCGCGTTGCGAACTGTAATCGGCTTCAAGCAGACAGACAGACAGAGGTGCACGGATTTTATTAGTATAGACTAGCCAGCTACGCCCGCTAGCTGGGCCACTTTTTCCGAACGAACCTCGATATTAAGCAGTATATAATAAGCAAAAAAATTCATTTAATAAGCAAGTCTTGGTGTTCGAATCCTCAAGCACAAAAAAAGTAAATTAAAGAGCCATGGTCCCGTTAAAAATATATGATTTCTCACTGTGGGCCATGTGCACTTGAAAAAAAAAGATTGTGGATCGGTGCTATGGTCGCTTCGCGCCCATAGTCCCGTTAAAAATATTTGATTTTGCACGGTAGGCACTACGCGCCCATAAGACATTTTTTCGTATTTTTTAGTTCATCAGAAGCAGATTTTTACGCAGATTCTGAATATGTAATCAGTTTTTTTCTACTTTAAAAACTGTCTGCATGATGGTTTAAGAAAAAACGCGCAAAAAAAAAACGCAATTAGCCCCGGTAGAAAAAGCGGTTTTCGGCTGTTTCTTCTTTTAGCCAAAGGGGAAAAGCTCAGATTCTTCACCGCAAGGTGGCGCAGTGTTCTGCTTCGGAGCACCGTTTCGGAATTGAGATATTTTCCGTTCCGATTCCCAAGGGGTTTTTAATTCATAACTTTTTTAATTTTGGTCCCACGGTCTCGAAAATGCCCGAAATAACTTCCCCGGAATTTTTCCAATCGAAAGACACCTCTCGCGACTTCCAACTCGCCCGCGTTGCGAACTATAATCGGCTTCAAGCAGACAGAGGCGCACGGATTTTATTAGTATAGATGATTCTTTAGATACATTTAAAAACATACCGCTTACAAAATTCGCATTAGAAGAGAAGTTACGTCTGAAACGCTTTGAACTTTTCCTATATGATCAAGGGGTTAATCCTTAAAGCAATTTTCTCAAAGCAGTGATTTTTATCATTGCGCGCACCGTCTTTGAAAAATGGTTCTAGAATTTTACAAAATTTTCGCTAAATGTATTAAACGAATGTAAGCACAAAATGACCTATTATTATGCTTTTCAAGTTAGAAGTTTTGATTTCACGACATCTTTTGCATACCCCCCCTATAAGTTTTTTTATTGTAGGTCATTTTAAAAACACACTATTTTTCTATTCATGCAAGAATAATTCTATGTAAAAATAGTATTATCTTCAAAAATAAATTAAAAAGCTTTATATATGTGTATACATTTTTAAATAACTTTGATTGATAAAATAAATCTTTCTTAATATGTGTTTTCTATTTATAATTAAAACTCAATTGGATATATAGTGAGTGCAATTCTTACAGAGGTCACTTTTTCATTTATTTTGTTACTTCAAGGGGCACCTGACTTCTTAAATAGCTGTATGGAATATATGGTAATAAATTAATGTATTATGTCCTTGTATAAAGGAATAAAATATTTTTTATTAACCAAAAAGAAAATGAGAATTTTGTGGAATTTTGCAATTCGGTAGTGGCTGTATACAATCCTCTCCCTTTCTTATATCTATCCTTATCATATCTTCTATTTTTTTAAAATGAGATTTACACCTTCCGGTACTTTCAGATATACCTCTCTTTGCCGTTTTAATCTGCGTTATACCGCATTTACTTGTGTATAATGCGCACTTAAAAATAAAGGACTAAATTCCTAGGTGCGCGTTATACACGGAATAATTTTTTACTGCTGGATATAATCACACGATATACATATGAATCAAGAAATATTTTCAAAGAAGATAAAATTACTCTGAAAATCTTATGTAATTGAAGTATTACTGCATCTTTATTTCACTTCTTGTACTTTTTTATACATTAACATTATATAATCGTTAACTAGCAATTCTCACTGCCGTCACTCACTCGTACCCCTCGTCATTCACTACCTACCTGAGGTCTAAAAATGTATTTTCGCCTTGTTTTTGGCCTCGTGTAATGTTTTTTTCAACTTTCTTTACTGAAATTCATTTAGTAATTCATTCATTTGCATATCAAATTCATGGTCCGCATTATACACGAGATATTAAAAAATCGCCGTTTTTTCTTGTAAATTAGCGGGTGCACGTTATACACACGTGCGCGGTGTATACGAGTAAGTACGGTAGCACGATTCCACGATACTACATTTGTGTCAACTATGATCATGCAGTCGACATTTCATCTCGTCACAGGAAAATATCACTTTCGGCAAGGGACTTTCGGCAATATAACATTATCAACCATTTTAGGAACCCCCGCCCTTTCCCCCTAGTTAACGATACTGTTATCAAAATGTAAAAAATTTTTGATTTTCAGAATTTATTTATTTTGTTTGAAATGATATACAAAACTGGTTACATTTATTTTTCGCATACTTTATTGATTAAAATGAAGAGAAGTCAATAAAATAGAACTTTATATCGTCTAATACTTAAAAGAAATTGTTATTATTTAAAAATATTTTATAATAGCTTTTTGTTACATAATGCATTCAACAGTAATAAAGTCTTGTTGCACTTGCACCAAAGGAAGTGTGGTGGGGAGTAGATAGAAATTCTTATCAACAAAACAAATGGACAACATTCTTTTCTTTTTCTTTTTCTTTCTCTTTTATTTAGTAGTAAACATTATCTTTATTTTAAATTTATTTCATATGGTTTCTATAACTTTAATTACATACACATATGAAGAAGAATAGGAATGTCAAACGCTGGGGGTCTTATATATTTTAGAATTAAATAATTTTATAATAATTTAACCGTTTTAATAAATTTGTATTTTTATAAAAATAGATAACCAACTAATTAAATAATATCACAGTATTTTAAACCAAAGACCGTCTTACAAACAAACAGAGAAAATTTTGATTCGATCAAAAATTATATGGATATCAAAAATCACCCCCCCCCCCTTCACCCCTAAGAGATATCTTACGATATCATGAGCCAGATCGCCTCTCTGCCTTCTAAATTGTTAGAGTTATTTTGCACAGTCCCCAAATTAGTTGCATGGACAACAGTGATTTCTTTCTTCGTGGTTTGATGATCGTTTTTTCAGTGGTCTCCGACCAGCTGACCATCAAGGATTTATCATGGTGATGCATATTTTTTAAACATTCTATGCTTTAGAATTATTTATTCTCATCTTATAATCAAACTATTCTTACAATTAAACAAAGTAAATATTGAAATTCTCTGTTAATACTACACAATACCCTAAAAATGACAAAAATATTGAATATTTTTTACTGAAATTTTCCAGTGGTCCATACGGTTGTGAATGATCACTCCAAATTGTAGTCACTGAAATTCGAATAATTTTTAAGATATTTGAATTTTTCCGAATGTTCTCAGCCTCACAATGTGGCAGCTAAGATGGCATGTTTAGTTTAGTTTTGATTTTGAAGCAAATATTCTTATAATTCTTATAATTACTCTTGTAATTATATATTACATATTTTGTAGACATTTATAGATGTATGCACTACAATAAATTTTATGGATTTAGGTCTGAGTGTTATAGTTATTATTTTTTTTTTTTATGAAATAGTTAATATTTCCATTTTCTTTCAGGTTTTGCACTACATTTTTTTAAAATTTAAATAAAAGTTTCATCTTTAATTCGATACCAATTTTTATTCCCAATCATCCAATATATATAATTCACTTAAAACAAATAAAAAATATAAAAAATTAAAAATGTCATAAATTTTTTTAAAAACTTTAAAGTTTTCAAAAAGTTTTAATTTTAAAATATAATGATTGCTAATTAAAAAAAATCAGAACTAGTTTAATTTTATAATCTCAAACAAAGCCATTAATTATTTTTAATGTAACTCTCTCCAAAAAATTTGTATTTGAAAAAGTTCATTTTATAGCCTTAATAGTGATAAGTGGGGGTCAAATTGGAAATATTATTTACTTTATCTAAAATGAAATGGTGACACACATAGAGATTATTATCTCCTTTTCGAATTTCCATGAAAGTTGATATCTTAAAAAAAGGTCATAGTCTAGCTATGAATGCTGGTCGGAGTTTCCCTTGACCGAATTTCCTATTTCGGAAAACAAAAACAACCCATATGATTCCTTCTAGGTATCACATCTGTCAAGTATCATCTGTTATAATACATGTAAATGAATTCCAGCATTTATTCAGCGAAAGCATTGATTTATAAAAACACTGTAATATGTGTCATCAACAATGCATATATGTAAAGTATGGAGACTATTCTGAAATAATATTGATGCAGCATATTTGAAAACAAATGCTATTTAATAAAGCAGCCTTGACTATATAATATAGGTTAAACAAAATTATGTACAGTGAAATATTAAACATCGCGATTTTTAAGACGAATTATCAAATCATATTTTTTGGCAGGAGAGATCTGCCTTCTTCGACAGTCAGTGAACAACTAACTTCTACAATTACATTTTAATTTTCTCAGCGTTAAATGAGTTGAGGTGTTTATTTCTAAATGCTGAGTCTAAACACACGTCACAGGCTATGTTTATGGAAAATGCTGATCTAGTCTGCAGTGGTGTAGTCATAAAAATGCCAGAAGATATACAATCTAAGCAGAGAGTATACATTCAAAACAGAAAGTATACCCTAGGATACAAATGCTGTAGCTTTCTCGAGAAACAGAGGGTATACTGTATTCCTTAAAAACATTCAGAAGGTATACGGCATATACCCGCCTATATCCTCCACTACATCCCTTCTAGTCGGTAACTATGAGCAGGCTGTGATTGGCCTGTTGCTATGTGCCTGCTACATTCACATATATATTTTCTGCTTTTTCATTTATTTAACCTTTTTTACAATTTCGTTCATCTGACGAGACCCTTTTTGTTTCTGTTATCTGTCTGTCCGTCTATCTGTCACAAAATCCGTACACGAAAACTATATAAATCAGACAGTTTAAATCTTGTGTATTACAGCTGAATACCTCTAACCACACAGCAAATTATAAATTTTTGAAAATACTATTATTTTAATTAAAATATTTTTTAATATCATCAGTTCATTTTTGTTGTTGTTTTTTTTCTTCTAATTGTTGCACGCAAATTTAAATAGATATAAAAAATATTATATATGTAACATAAATTAGTGGATTAAACAAATCACGTGAAAACGTGCTTATTTGTTTTTATTTCATCATATTAGACGATATTTATCATCTATTTTGACACGCAAAGTGAAATATTTTGACTATTTATTAAATTCCTATACGAAAGTGGTGACCAGTTTACTCTCCCTTAAATTTATGATAAACTTTGCAATATTTTATTTTTACGTTTATTTATGAAAGTTTTGAAGGAGATGTTAAACGAAACCCTCTGTTCGATCTGCGATCACACTTATCCACTTGTTTATTTTTCAACTATTGGAGCATTTTGATATGAAGGGAGAATTAGAGTGATGTATCGAATAGAGTATCACGAATTTACTCCGTTCAAAAACGGGTAATATGGCTTTTTTTGTGTGTGTGTTTCGGGTCGGGTTCGAGCTCTATTTTGATACTTTCAGGTCGGGTTAAGGTTGACCCTATTTTTCAATAGAAACTAACTAATTTAGTGATTTATAATAACTTTGTATTTTCATAAAAATTGATAAGATAAAAAATAATGATAGCATGATATTTTGGTGTAAAGACCATGTTACAAATAAAAAAAGAAAATTTTGGTTGGATCAGAAATAATACAGATATCAAAAGAGAACTCCTCACCTCCAACTTGAGATATTTTACGATATCATGTGCTCCCCCACCCCCACCCTCCCACTTAAAATGATAACTATACATTTACATAGTCCCTAACAGACGAGCATTTGTTTCATTTGGAACTTTAATACTATCACCAGAGACTTTTAAAATGGAAAATGTTAATTATAATAGTGTTATAAATAGTTTAGTACAGAAACATCGTCCTATGAGTTAATCATGCCTTTTATTCATTTTTCGATCTTGCGGTCTCACAGACAGCTTCATACTAGTTACGTTACAATTTTTGTTACATCAGTTAAAGATTAATGCAAGAATATATCAATAAGTAAATTTTTATGCAGGGTGCTCCCAAAAATGTAGGCAATTTTTTTCGCTAATAACTGTCATTATCATCTTTTTCCTTTTTAAATTAACTTGTTTGAAATAACACTAAGCTTTAAGAAAAGAAAATGTATCCTACAGTATAACTGGAAGTTCTAAAATGTAGCTGAAATGCAGAGGCGGTTTTAAAAAGAGTTTCAAACAGGTTCCCCTTTCTCGATTTGCAATTTCAATTAGAGATAATTTTCAGGAGCTATAGTATTCCAAAAGTTTACAAGCAATGCCCGTCATGGACACCGTAATCAATAATTCCCACAATTTCCATTCCAATGATTCTCGGCGCTTGTGCTTCAGTTGGTTCACGTTGTTTGCAGTGCCTAAATCAGAATGGCTATCAGTTTGAATACATTAATGGCATTAATTTTTTAAACATTCATTGGTGTTCTTACACTTCACAATTCGAAATAAAATCTATGTTTATAAAACGCTAGGTTAAAATCATTTAAATCATGTATGCATTTTTAGGGAAGCCTGTAATAATGCACTAGGGCTCAAAAAATCTACATGTTCGTCATCCCAGTCGAGCAAGTTTTTAAAATTCAGATTGGCATCCTTTTTTTTGGAATGATTTCGTTTGGTTTAATGGCATATTAATTAATTGAAATTCTATCCTTTAAAAATAGTGATACATTCAAATTTTTAAAAAAATAGTCCATCTGGCAAATTTATGTCAGGCACGTAGATTTTTCGAGCCCTGTAGTACACTATACTTTCATACATATGTATCTGTTCATTTGTGTTCTATTAAAAGCTTAAAATTTCTAATAGACATTCAGAGAATCCTATATGATAAGTCATACACGTGGAAACAGATTAAAAATTTTATTCAAATGCTTTTAATTTATTCAAACATTTAATTTGACTGCAATAAAAAAATTTGTAAAAAGAAATATTTTTTTCTTAAAAGAATTTTTTTTCTTACATTAAATAACACAAATAATTGCGTTATTCTTCTATGTGATTCCATATTCCAAAGATACGTGTTGTAATTTAAGAAAAAAGGCTTAAAATTACCAGAACATACTTTTCACTAGAAGAAAACAATGGATTCGAAAAAAAAATAGGATTCTGATAAACTGAAAACCAATGAGTTTATGTTATTTAACTTTCGACCAACATCATTCTTCTCAAGTTAACTAGTTCACGTCAGTAATCTACAGATACTAGAATCAGCAATTTATTTATCAGAAATTATTATTGAATTAGTTTTGTTTGTTAGAAACTTCTGATAGAATATCAAAATAAATGTTTGGATTTTCAGAAAAATTGTAAATATTGATTGTTAGAGGAACTTCTCGTAACTATTTATTAATTTGTAATCCATACATTATAGAATAAAAATATATCAAAATATTTCCTTTTATGATACTGATTGGTAAAAGGAGCATAACAACCAAGGACAGGTTTCGAATTTTGCCAATTACATTTTCCTCACTCAGTTGGAATAATTGCAACTCCTGTAAGTTCTCTATTAATCGTTATAATTGTATTAGAATAATTACATGTAATTACACATTTACGAATATTGGAGTTCCTCTACCTGCAGTTTATTCTCTTTAGCTGTTTTTGATAACAGATCGAATACCAAAAGCGAGTGAAATGGGGTCGATTGACTTGTATATGAAACCTTTGCCGGAAGCATGTTATATGCTTAAATCAGGGTCTTGAGTTCGAATCCCTGTATGGATACTTTTTCGCAAGTTAGAAAAATTACAACTCATGTGTAATATCTTCACCGATAAAACGAACTCAGCAATAAAGCCCCCCTCCCATTTCGGTCAAAGTTGGTTTGAATGAGCACGTGGTTATCTATCGATATAGACGGTTTGCATTGACCTCACAGCAACGTCTGATACTCCTATTCTGACACACATCTGGAGCATACACAGAACGTCAGAACTCCCTATTCACCATTTAAAGCAGCTGTGGTATTTCTGTTTAATTTTGATAATTTTTATTCTTGTATTATTTTTCTAAGTATTTGAAAAATTAAGCCCAAATTATCATGTTTACAAATGGGAAAACACCACATTTGCCTTATATTTGGACAGATAAATCATGGACGTCATATACAAGCGGTATATAAACGTATCTGTGTGTGATACTGACATCATTTTGCTAATGACAATAATTTACGAACAAAATTCGATTTTGAAATATTCAATACTGCATTTTTAAAATCTCCTAACCATCGTACATTTTCAATTTTTACACCGTCTTACAGGAAAACAAATCTACTTTCAAATACAATTTGTTTGAAAATTATATTTTAATTGATTGACTTATTTTTAAAAATAATTTTCAAGTATGAATTTTTGAAATTTATTTCTGTCACGTGCAGGTTCTATTACGTAGTAATAAAAACATTTTGAGCTGGGAAGCAAAAATCTAGGCGCCAGCCGGCAGTCACTCACCACTAAATTTTTTTCGTCATTTTTCATCTAATTTTTCGTATAAAATTCTCTGCGAGAATGCTATGAAATTTTAAGCGAAGCAAACTTTTAAATTTTAGTGATGAGAGACTGCCTGCTGGTGCCAAGATTTTTGCACCCCTGGCATAAAGGAATAAGAATTGTTGAGCATTTATTTCTGACTAATTTTTTATAATCATATTACAACTTCCTGTATAAATAACCAAAAGGATAATATTTTAAAAATCCACAAATTTAATATTTATGCAATCTAACATTTGATAGTTATGCAATTGTACCTATACTTCAGCAGTTTAGTCAATTTTTACATCGCTAAATAAGGGGAAAAAAACTTTTAAAATTAATTTGTTTGCAAACTGCATATCAATTTACTGATTGTCTATCGTTTTAAAAACAATTTTCAAGCATGAACTATTTTTGTATTTATCGCATGCAGATTAATTACAAAATATTAATCTGTTTGGCCTTAAAACCATGTAAAAAATTCAGTACTTTCTTATAATGTATTAAAAAACGTCCTTAATATAAAAATAAAATAATATAAATAAAACTCAAATTTACCAGACATGTAATTTAACTACGCACTTAAAGCACTGAAATGATCATAATCAAAGTGGTTGTCGTAAGTAGCAAAATCTAATGGTAATAACACGCAGCAGGAAGCTGATACGAAAATATCGCTTTTGATAAATTTCAAAACGTTATTTCATTGCATAATTGATGTTTTTCATATATTAAAGCTTTTTTTTTTTTTTTGGTGCTAATGAGTAATCTAAAAAATATATTGCATGTAAAAAATGCATCAGTTGTCAATAAAAATAAATAAATAAATAAAAGTTTTGGTCTATACTCTGCAATCCGCAAAGCAGGGGTTCGATCCCCTTGTGCTTAACAATAGGAAGCAGGGGCGTGCCAAGAGAAAACTGCGCTCGGGACAACATTTCAATTTAGCGCCCCCTCACAGATCTTTTTTTTTATAACAGGCCAAAAAATGACGTTGATAGTATAAATTTGACGCCCTCTAAAGTTCCACGCCCAGGACGACCGCCTCCTGCACTCCCCCCCCCCCTTGCGCAGGGCGATGATAGATAAACACCCGCAAGCTATTGTTAGACCAATGATAGTGTTGTTTTTAAATTACTCGGTTGCATTTCATTATTTTTAACCAATTTTTTTTCTTTATACCATAAACTATCTGAGGTCAATTTTTATCTGAGTATTTTCTTGCGTTTTATTTTCATTGATTGCAACTTTTTTATCTGTTTCTGGGAGCACTTTTAATTTTATAACGTATTCTGAAACTGGGTGCCCTCAGAAATATAAACGGTCAAGTGCGAGTGTTACTCGGGCTCAGAGGTGAAATAAAATATAAATTATTAATTGTAATATTTAAAAAAATCATTTCTAAAAGAATAATAATAAGACTTTGTAAAAAGCTGTACAGCATAGTGTTAGTATAGCTGTATATACTAGAAAAGTATGAATACATATACCATAAAAGTTCAAAAAGGCATGAAGCCTAAATAATATCAAATATTGCGATTCTGTATAACTATTTTTAACACTTTTCAAAAACAGTTATTAGCATTTTCCAAAAACGTTATTATCATTTTCCAGCAAAGTTAAAAAGTGTTTATGACTTCAATTTGTCTATCGCATTCTAATTTGCTCACTCTAATACTCGGATTGACTTGAAATTTTTGGATGTTATTAACATGTACCATAGCACGTTAAATGAAGTTAGTATCATGTTTAGTTTATTTATAGGGATAATCAAAAGTGTCCCATTACATTACGACCAATGAGAAAAAATCGCTTCAAATGCATTTTAGAGACATTAGATCCTTCAAAACAAAATAAAATTGATATGCGTTTACGAAATGCACTAAAAAATGCATATGCAGAATATGCGGTGCAAAAAACAATTATTAATCATGTATTAAGCCACACAAAATAATTCTGTAATTAAAGGTACAAAAAGGTATTGTTTGCAATGCATTTTAATTACGTTAAACTATTATATATATAATGAAATTAATATATATAAATATTCCATTATGGCTGATGGATGGATGAAATGCTTTGTAATTATGATACGCTCTTTAACTTTCTCTAAATCTATGCATACTATATTGTGTGTATAAGTGCTATAGTTAATAAACAGGGCAATACAAAAGAATCCGTAAAGATTACTAATTATGAGCGCAAATTGCTTAAAGTTGGTTTTTTAATGATTTGCGTATTTTTACGCTGAATTGCATTTAATTTACTAAGAAATGTTTGTACAGTATAAATAAAATGATATACAGGGTCACGCAAATAATTTAACACATGGCCGTCTATGGATGATAATTTCTGGAAATGTGATTTTAGTGGCTTTAAGAATGTTTGAAATAAATTTATCTAAATAGTGGCTTGTTATAAAGGTAATAGGTAAATTTAAGGGTCGAAAAAATCTATTCAAGTATGTGTTTGTTAAAATGTATGTTTCATATATATTAGTAAGTATAAATTGCTGAAAGAGGAATTTCAACCTATTATGCGTTTTCTTGCTAACCTAAATTTTCCCATTACATAATATATATATGTATATCAATCTACAGTTCAACCCTGTATTAAAATATAGGGCTGTTCAAAAGTATTGATATATATATTTTGCTACCTTATTTCACTAAATAATGAAGTTTTGTTAAAGATTTCAGGTAGTGTTGGAAAGTGTTATTAATCGATACTTAAAGCATTATTTTGTTATTTGTTTAAGTTTTGATAGATTTTCATAAAATTTTATTTGAAATAACCCGACAAAATTTTCTAACCATTATATTAAATTTCAAATCATTCGGTTAAGTAATTTTTGTGCTATTATATGCGGACAGACAAAGGGACAGACCAGATGACGGCTATAGATACTACGTATTTATATAATACAGGAAGGACTGAATATTAAAAAAGAAAACGATAAAAAAATTATCTGAAAAACAAATTACAAGAAAGACTTGGATATTTATAAAATCTGCTTTTCGCAATTTAAATAATTTTCATCTGTGTCTAATATAAATGGAGATTGCCATTAGAAGTCTGAACGTTAGTTCCCTGAATTCGGCACATCTAAACTAAAACAAACAACAATAAAAAATTAAAGAGGGGGGGGGAGAAGAAAAAGTTGCACCAATTGGATACTTAAGTACATAAAAAATAAGAAAATGGAAATTCACGAAATTAAGGAATTAAATGTGTCGTTATGTTAACTTCATTTTTTATGTTTTCCTTCCTTCCATCACATTTGATTTAATTAATGAAATTTTTCATTTAATGTTTCGGATTTAATTACTTGTTTTTTGTTTGTTCCTATTTCCTTCTACCTGAATTTCTTTATTCTGGAAAGAAATAGCAAAACAAGCAAAAATAAAACATGTTTTACAGTTTTTTCCTTAATACGAAAACATAATCTAATAATAGTTTTTTTAATTACAAAAAAAAAGACCTAAAATGTTAAGAACATTCAAAAACAAGATGCAAATGTAGAATTATTCATTAAGTAACTTTACCATTTGTAACCACTCATAAGTATTTGCATTTCGTTTGTTTCTAATAGACTTTAAACAAAGGTAGTTATACATCTCGTTTATAGCACAACATATGAACACTATTCCGTTTTAAGCAGGTTTTTTTTCTTATCAGATACAATTAAAAATACTAACTATGAAAGTTTTTTGTTTAAAACAATATTTCATTATAGAGAGTTTCCATTTTTACAAATATTCTCTAAGGCTGCTGCATCTGTAATATAGTAAACCTCTGAACACAATAGCTATATTACATTTACAGCTTAACATGTTAAACTTGTGAAAACGAAACTTGTCAAAAAAGAATCCTTTCGCAAACTGAAAAAAAAATAATAGTAAGTTAAAAATATTGCAAAGATAGTGGAAGCAAATAGCGATTATAGTCAATTGGTTGCGAGAATAAAATCGCAAATTTGTCATCACAAATTTCAACATTCGTTCACAGAAGAAGAAATTCAAATTTGTTCACTAGTCGCGAAAAAGCAATTGCGAATTTTGAACGCTTTCCTGAGAAAAAAAAAAAGTGAATTTCCTCAAAGAGTTTCCGGAAAAAAAATTCACGAATTTAGTCAAAGAATCGTGCAAAAATATTCAGAATTTCGTTGCGTTGATCGCGTAATTCAATCGCTTTTGCCAATAGGCTGCGGAAAAAAGAAAAATCGAATTTCAACAATCAATCAAGATTTCCATTACGAATGCGTTTATTTATTCCGTGACAGCGCCTTACTATTTGCAAATGTATAACAGCAAATGTGATCGAATAAGCTTTTTTTAGTCTGTTGGCAACAAGTTGACGATATCATTAATTGTTTATTTATGTAGGAGGTCGTAACTTTCGGAGGCTCACTGATATTTATTTTTCCGCAGTTTTAATTGTTTTGCGTGCCAAGTAGTATCAACATGATGTTATTTTTCTTGTGCGTTCAAAATTTTTTCAGTTAAGTGGGCTCAGGGTTTGTCTACTTTTTAAAAAATCGATTTTATTTTATGATCTAATTTGATTATTCATTTAATTATTAACTCAATGCAAAAAACCGCATGAAAATATTTGCATTTTTAACGGAGTTATAAGCATTTATGTATCAACACTTTCATAGCCGCATCCATACAATTTCAACTTTAAGTCGCGTTTTCTCAAAACTTGATTTTTGATGACTAACACCAAGATTAAAAAAAAACTATTTGATGGAATGGCTTAATTTTTTTTGCATGCATATAACATCATTATCTAGATTATGAATTAATATATTTTAGATAGTTTAATATTTTGAGTATCTTTAATGGAAAAAAAGTTGTATTTTTTAGGGGGTTTTTAAATTTTCAACTTTGAGAGATTTTTTAATACTGTTTTTATTAAGTGATAGTTATATCCTTAATTCATAATCTAGATTATGATGTTATATGCATGCAAAAAAAAATTAAGCCATTCCATCGAATAGTTTTTTTTTTTTTTTTTTTTTTTTAAATCTTGGTGTTAGTCGTCAAAAATCAAGTTTTGAGAAAACGCAACTTAAAGTTGAAATTACATGGATGCGGCTATGTAAGTATTGATACATAAATGCTTATAACTCCGTTAAAAATGCTAATATTTTTATGCGGTTTTTTGCATTGAGTTAAGAATTAATTGAATAATCAAACTAGATCATAAAAAAATCGATTTTTTGAAAAGTTTTCAACCCCTGAGCCCCCTTAAGAGCGTTCAAAACAAAACTGGTCAAGCGAATGCAAGATTCCAACATCAATAAATTTCAACTTAGGTGTTTAAAGATTTCAGTCAAATATTATTATCTAGACAAAACTAATCCGGAGTGACTCCATTGAACTTTCCAAACACTGCTCTTTTAAGATTGTTTTCAAATCCGAATTGAATATTTTCTGACACATTTTTCGATTCTTGTTTGCTCAGAAACGCATAGAATTGGCAGGGTTGTTTAATTAAGAAACTGTAATAGAATGGAGGTGTATTTAATCGTTTTATTATACAGACAAAAAGAATTTGGAGTGACTCTATTGGACTTTCGAACACTGTTTTTAAAGCTTCTTCTCTAATTTGAACCAACTATTTTTTGAAACATTTTTGGATTCATATTTGTTCAGAATCGTATAGAATTGGCGAAACCTCTTATTAAAAGACTGTAATAGAATATCGGTATATTTCATTGCTTTATTATAAAGTCAAAAATAATCCGGAGTGACTCCATCAAACTTTCCGAACACTGTTTTTCTTTTTAAGACGCCACAATAGAAATCACAGTGAAACTACTGGCAGCAAAGTAGCCGAACTTTTACCGTTCCGTTAGTTAATTTTCCGTTTTGGGAAATAAAAGAAAGGAAAATTCCGTTTGCAGGAACAGTAACTTTCTGTTACAAGGTTTGATTTTTAGTAATAATAATGTAATATAATTTTTAAAGTTAATGATTCGCTTAATCGTCAAAGCATTCGAGATTTCCGAGTGATTTTAAGCTGCTATACTATCTTACTTAATTTATTATTGTTATTATTATTTTGTATAATTTACCTCAAGACGTCCTGGGGATCGAACTCGAGACCTTTTGCTAGCGGAAAAAAATCCTTACTGGCTGAGCTAAAGCTGCTGATGCCGATACGTACAAAGTATGTTTTTTATGAGTTAGTGGAAAAATCTGTTGTGTTTTTTAAAGATTTCCTTTCAAATATATTCGTTAGAATATTTGTAAACGGTTTATTTTAATTTATTTTAGACTGATGTATAATACTTATTATTTTTTTAAATCAATTATATTTTTTTAACTAGTTTGAATTTAAAAAAATCAGTTTTTTTTCTTTTTCCTTTTTTTATCTTTTTTTTTTTTTTTTTTTAAGCTATTGCATAGCTTTTATCGCGGGCTTTGAGCGCGACGACCGAATCCAAAAATTCCGTAACGCGAAAAATCCTAACACATCCGTAACGAAAAAACCTAACACTCGGCTAACGTCGTTTCAGCTCGGCAGACTTCGGCACCGTGCCGAAGTCTGCCGAGCTGAAACGACGTTAGCCAGAGTGTTTTTCTATCTTCTTTAGACACAATATTTTAGTTCAACAGTGAATGGCAGTTGCTGGTGAATAGCTGTACGCGTAAAATTTGTGTATAAAGTTTTTAAATATGAATAAACAAAGTGCATTTATTAATGAAGAAAGTGGTGAAAAAATAGTGAAAGAAAATGAGTGAGTACTCTATATACATACATTTTATTATTATCACAAATGCGGTATTTTTTAAATTTCTTTTAAGCTATTGCATAGCTTTTATCGCGGGGTTTTAGCGCGGTGACCGAATGTAGAAATTCCGTAACGAAAAAACCTAAAAAAATTATATTCCTTATCTCAGTTACTATAAATCTATAGTTTCAATAATAAAAATTCCTGATAGAAAGTGTATAGAAAAGAATCGTCTTAAGATAAAACAAGGTAGGATAATGTAGCTTTTGGTGACTGGAGACCAATGGTGAGGATCGAAAAATTTAAAATGCTTATAACTCGCGATCTAATTTTCGTAGCGCGGCCAAATTTTGTTTGGTAATTTATTATGAGACAGTGTTAATTTCTGGTGTCAGGAGACCCCCCACGGTGAGGGTCGAAAAAGTTAAAATGCTTATAACTCGCGGACTAATTTTCGTAGCGCGGCCAAATTTTGTTTGGTAATTTATTATGAGCCAGTGTTATTTTTTGGTGACAGGAGACCCCCCACGGTGAAGGTCGAAAAATTTAAAATGCTTATAACTGGCGATCTAATTTTCGTAGCGCGGCCAAATTTTGTTTGGTAATTTATTATGAGACAGTGTTAATTTTTGGTGACAGGAGATGCCCTATTCCATGGAAAGGGTCGAAAATTTTAAAATGCTTATAACTCGCGATCTAATTTTCGTAGCGCGGCCAAATTTTGTTTGGTAATTTATTATGAGCCATTCTTAATTTTTGGTGACAGGAGACCCCCCACGGTGAAGGTCGAAAAAGTTAAAATGCTTATAACTCGCGATCTAATTTTCGTAGCGCGGCCAAATTTTGTTTGGTAATTTATTATGAGACAGTGTTAATTTCTCGTGACAGGAGACGCCCCCTTCCATGGAAAGGGTCAAAAAAGTTAAAATGCTTATAACTCGCGGACTAATTTTAGTAGCGCGGCCAAATTTTGTTTGGTAATTTATTATGAGCCAGTGTTAATTTTTGGTGACAGGAGACCCCCCACGGTGAAGGTCGGAAAATTTAAAATGCTTATAACTGGCGATCTAATTTTCGCAGCGCGGCCAAATTTTGTTTGGTAATTTATTATGAAACAGTGTTAATTTTCGGTGACCGAAGACCCCCCCCCCCCCCCCCACGGTGAGGGTCGAAAATTTTAAAATGTTTATAACTCGCAATCTAATTTTCGCAGGCTTTGAGCGCAGCTAAAGAATCTAGAAATTCCGTAACGAAAAAAAAAAAACTAACACTCCGGCTAATGTCTCTTCAGTTTTGCAGACTTTGGCACGGTATCCTTCGGTAGACTTCGGCAGACATTGACGCGGTATTTTTCAGATATTTTGAGAATATCAAGTCTCAAACTTATGTTTTTTATTTCAGCTACCATAAACGTATAGTTTCAATGATAAAAATTCCTGATTAACCTACATGTGTAACCTACATAATAAAAATATTTTAAACGATATTAACTTCTCATTTATTCAAAAAAGAAAAAAAAATTGTTATCGGTCATCACGCTCAAAAAGTGTAACTTCAATTAATATCAAAGACAAAAAAAAAAAAAAAACTGCATAAATAAAAAATAAATAAATAATTATAATTGCATAAGTTGATAAAAAATGCTATGCAATAGCTTTACCGCGGCAGTCCCCGATTGCCACACGTTTTTTTGCAATAAATGAATGAATGAAAAAAAAATTAATATATTTTTATATAAAAATAATGTTATAAACAATTTTTTTAAATTGTCGTACACTATTTTTTTTTTTTTTTTTTTTGGGCTAGTTAATTAAAAGGATTTTTTAAAATAAGAAATAGGAGAAAAATAAACAGAAAAAATGTAATTCAAAAGGAATTTTTTATGTTTTCATGGGGCCAGTGGGATTCGAACACCAATCTGCGATCGAGGGCGATTAACGGTGTGGTGCCTTGACCACTCGACCACAGAGCTCCCCAGAAAAACGGCGTGTTTCCGGTTTTTATTTCTATTTCCATCCGCTTCGTTATTTTCAGAAAATATGGTGGATTTTTCTGATTTTTATCGGAAAATGTCCTTTTTTGTGAAAAGGGACGTTTTCTGGGAAATTCAGAATAAAAAAATTCGCGAATTTCAGAATTTTTTTAACAGTGTAGTAAAAAAGTCGAAATCTTGTGTGGAGTTGTGGCGAATGATTCGATTATGTATTTAAAAGACTGATCGAATAAAAATAATTTAAATCGAAAATTAAATAATTTAAATCGAAAAAATCTTTCCTGTAATGGGAAAACACCATACATTTCGAGCTAGTGCCAGGAGAATATTAATGACTGAAAATGTACTATTCTATTAATGTAACTATAAACATTATCCACTAAATAATTAGTATAAATGATGCTAGTCAGACAGATGATTATCGTTATTGGTTTAATAATATATATATATATATATACACACAAGGTGTCCATTCTCAATATATTTGGGGACTATCCACCAATACAACCTTTTTTGTCCAAATGGATTAAAAGACAGGTTCTCAGGCGTAACATGCGAATTCATATAGAGTTTTGCAAACATAAAGTTTATTGATACAACACATTTGAGTGGAAGGAGAAATAAGTTTTTTGACCATTAATTAAATCATAAAGTGAAGAGTGTTTTAAAATTTCATCTACATGCTATTCAAAATTCAGAATGGTTCGGAAGCTTTCTTCACGTTACAATTAAGTTATTATTTAAAAGACTTGCCCATTCACTGATTACCTGCCAAAATATTATTTATTTATTTTTACTAATTCGTGTATAAATCCACCCCCCCCCCCCCCATTCTCAATACCCAAATTTTGTCTCCAATTCTTCGACTTCTACACTAGTATATTTGGTATAAAATATTCATTTACAACTTTAACTTAATTTAACATTCATTTACATTAAACTTCAAATTTGTGGAATATCCACCAATACAACCTCTTTTGTCCAAATATTTTAAAAGATTGGGGCACCTACATGTTATTCAAAATTCACAATGGTGCGGAAGCTTTCTCCACGTTCCAATTATGTCTTCGGGCAAGCCATTCATGAAATAAATACTTTATCTATTTATGGCATGGAAAGAGTATCTTTCCAAGCTATAATTAGCATAGCTGTGTAACGTCATCGTATTTACTATTTGCAAAATTTATACAAACAAGTTCAGGAATATGGAAATATGTTTATTTTCTTTAATTTGTTATCCTTAAATTTGAAAATTATTGGCTAAATAAAACTGCATTATTAGTAGGATTATGTAATTTGTAGCGTTTTCTAGAAAACACTTGCTCATCGTTAGGGTTACAAATGCTCAATTCATATGAAAATACAGTTTTGTGTATAAAATATATCTTTTGAACACCTTCTGTAAAGTTTCGATAAAATGATATTTTTAGAAAATTTGTTATATAATTTTTAGTTATTTATTTGTAATGTAAGGTAAATCTGGATTCTATGGGTGCTTTCATCATATCTCACGTTTTTTACACATTTGCAACAATTTTCATGATTTATTTTGGATGAAAAACTACATATTTCATTAGACGGTGCAGAATATTACCGTGAAAGTGATCTTACGTCGCTCTTCAAATAACTGCCCTCATCCTTTTCGAAAATTTCCATCAGCCAATGTCGTCTATAAAGTGCGTCTATAAATAGTCGTCCAATTGTGTTCTATAAAGTCCAAAATCTAAAACTAGAACTTTTTTTCTCTCAGGCAAAGTTGAAGTATTGTACTATGGTTTCATCAAATTAATTTCATTTTCTTTTATTAATCAGATTATATTTTTAACGATTTATGGGTGCGAAGGCACAGAGATAGCCGCATTGTTGCATTTCTATGTTGTTTTACTCGATAGGCTCTCATGATTACCATGTGCAATGTCGAGGGGTTCTGATAGTTTCTGATAAAAAAGTTTTCTTCTATCAAACGTCCATCGAAAGTTATATTATATACTTGCTAATTAATATGATTTAATTTTGGCTGTTCAATTTCATTTTATTTTTCTATTTATTCTCTTAATGCTTGTGTTCATAGCTGCATTAGCGCATTTTTCATACATTATTTCCATTTAGTCTTCAATTTGCTTTCATGTTGTTGATTAAGTATATCATTTATCAAAATTCATCTACTATATGTATTAATCACTTAATTAATTAAATATATCTTTCTGGTGCTCCTCTCTTCTAAAAACTATTATCTCTCTCTTTCTTTCTTTTTTCCCTTTCATCTTAGGTTCACTTCAGATACAATTTCCTGTATTTTAGATTTTTATTTTTTATTGAAGAGTTATTTTTTTTTATTTTTTTTTTTTCATTTAATATATTATGTGTAATTTTAAATGTGTTATATGGAGCTAAATTTTGTTATTGTTGGCCTAATGCTGACAAAATTGAGTGAAATAACATATCTTCACTATAAATTATACGTCCAAGCTCCTCTGGTGATTCCGTAGATTTTTCATAGTTTCTTATCATACATTTCTAGTTTACACTGCTCATAATTTCTTCACTTTTATAATTTTACCATCTTGTTCATGCATTTGTGATTTCATTTTAATTATTCATTCCTAACTTTACCTTATGGGTACAGCGGACTTTCAAAATCACAAAAATTGATCAAATTGCCGAATTTTCATTTTTAGCATAATAACATTATATGAAGTCCCTGATATTGAACGCAAAAAGAATTTTTCCATTTCGACTATTTTTACTGGAGTTGCAAGTATTTTTGTCCAATCAGCTGATTCTGCCACGTCCCTTTATTTACTTTTTCGACGATTCGCAGCCGTAAAATTTAGCCTAGATTTTCGTTTTACCTTACTCAATGTTATTATTTTGGACTGAATGCTTATTAATTTTGTGATCTCGCAAAACAATACTTTAACTGTTTCTTTTAGCGTTTTTTTACAATGTTTTAGAGGAATTGCTTTTCCTCCCCAAGCTTTTTAGCGTAAAATTAAAAAAAAAATACATTTCTTGACAACTATTTAATATATTTAACAGAAATTTATACAATAAGAGGTATTTATACCATGAATATTTCCAGATAAATTAAAAAAAAATATCAGAAAATGAAAAAGTTAGTTTTGAGAATATGTTTAAAAATTCAGATACTTTACGTCCTTTGCATGAATTACTGTCGAGGCACACATTTTATGTGAATTTACCATAAAAACATAAAACACTTACATATAAGCTAGAAATGATATTATATCCCTTATATATAACTGAAACTGTGTTAGTAGGAAATATTAAGCAAGTATAACCATTGTAGTTACTAAAACCTGTTTTTCTCAGAATGAATATTTTCGTCGTTTTCTTGATTTCAAAATGCACCAAACGAAATTCTTTATGCCCAATTTTTTTAAATGCTCTCTATATATGTGTTAACAAATGTTACTAAAAATAAACTTTTTTAGACGCATTTAAAATTTCTGTTATATGGAATTTTTAATGATTTTTTAACGAAAAATACAAAAAAAAATAAGTTAAAACCATTTTTTTAATGTTTTACAAGTAATATGCTAAAAATGCTTAGTAACATTTATTTGTATGCATGAAAGGGTTATTATGGAAAAATTTTGAACAAGTATGTGAAAACTGGTTGCGCCTGGAGCATTTTGAAATATTGCCATTTTTCGTTAATTAAAAAAAAAAAAAAATCTGTATCTCAAAAACTATTGAATATATATATTTTTTAAAAATTGTGAAATAAGAGATATATATAGCATGACTATTAAAAAAAAATTGAACATGAATCATGATTTAAAAAAAAATCATTGAAAATTTAAAAAATTAGTTTTGAGAGTCCACTGTACCCTTAACGAAAGTTATTTAACTCATAACATTAGCGTCCTCTCATAACTTACTCGTAACACACATTTAGCGAGAATCCATCCGTATAAAACCCCCTTTTTCCAAAACGAATGCTAAATTGAGGCTTTCAAGAATAAAATAATAATGTCCGTAAATGCTAGTATACACAGACTTTTAGACATGCAAGTTCTTCTGATGATTCTGTAGGCTATTCATAGTTTCTCTTATTATACATTTATGGTTTCCACTGATCATAATTTCTTCAACTTTAGAATTTTATCAACTTGTTCATGCGTTTGTGATTTCATTTCAATTATTCGCTCCTAACTTTACCTTAACGAAAGTTATTTTCCTCATAGCACTATCATTCACTCATAACTTACTCATAAAGCACATTTAGCTAAAATCATTCCATCAACTTCATTTTTTGAAATCGATTTATAAATCGAAGCTGTCAGACATAAAATATTAATGTTACGTAAATGCGAGTATACACAGGCTTTTGGACACTTGAGCTTTATTGATATAACTCATTTGGGTTGAAAGCGAAATAAATATTAAGACTAATTATCAAATCAAAGTGAAGCAAGCTTAAATTTTCATCTGTATGTCGTCTAAAACTCACCACAACTTGGAAGTACTCATCACGTTAAAATAATATTATCTCCAAAGCCATTCCTGAAATGTGCACAATGTGTTTCTTTGAGCATTTGACAAATCAAAATTTTCTCTACATATGGTAACGATAGGAACAACATTCCAAGCTAAAATCGGCAGCGCTGGGTATCATCATCTCGGTTACTGTTTAGAAGATTGACATAAAGGATGTTTTATTAGAGTTTCAAGAATATGAAAATACAATTACCTTCAGTAATTTAGAACTATCCTTTAGATTGAAAGTTATCGGCTAATTGAAGCTGCAACATGGATAAGTTTATTTATAAAATTTATCTACATGCTGTAGAAAGCACAAAAATTGCAAAACATATAAATTTAGATAAATAATCAAAGAAAGCATTGATTTTAACATAGCTTACCTTATTTTGTTAAAAAAAAAAAAAAAAAAAAAAAAAAAAAAAAACTGTAATTGAAAGCACAGACATATTCTATTATGATCGCCAAATTGTTGCATTTTTATTTATTCTACATGATAGGCTCCATAATTAACACGTGCTAAGCCGAGTAGTTTTGAATAGTTTCTGATAAAATACTTTTCCTCGGTCAGTCATCTATCGAAATCTATATCGTAGAGGAAGAAAAAACTATTCTCTTTCAACTTTATCTTAAAGAAAGTTATTTTATTCATAACACTAACGTTCACTCATAACTTACTCATAACACACATTTAGAGTTTATCCACTTTCCAAATCGATTGATAAAATGAAGCTGTCAGGCGTAAAATAATAATGTTACGTAAATGTGAGTATACACAGGCTTTCAGACACGTAAGCTTTATTGATATAAAACATTTGGGTTGAAAGCAAAATAAGTAATAATGTCATTAATCAAATCAAAGAGAAGCACGCTTAAATTTACATCGATATGTCATCCAAAAATCACCACAACGTGGAAGCAATCATCACGTTAACATAATATTAGCTCGAAAGCTATTCCTGAAATATACACAGTGTATTTCCTTGAGAATTTGACAAGTCAAAATTTAAGTTATTTCAAGTCAAAATAATTTAGTAATAATATAGTAATTTTAATATTTTAATAATTTAGTATAAATATTTTAATGATTTTTAAATAATTTCGATACGTTATAAGGAGCTAAATTTTCTTATTTTAAACCTAATATCGACAAAATTGGATGAAATGTCATTATAAATGAAACCTGTAAGCACCTCTGATAGTTCTGTAGGTTATTCATTGTTTCTTATTATACATTTCTGGTTTGCACTCTTTATATTTTATTCTCCTTTAGAATTTTAACAGCTTGTTCTTGCATTTGTGACTTCATTTTAATTGTTCGTTCCTAACTTTACCTTAACGAAAGTTATTTCACTCATAACATTTTTGCCAACTCATAATTTATGTACAACACACATTTAGCAAAAATCCCTCCATACAACTCCATTTTTCGAAATCGATTGATAAATTGGGGTTCTCAGGTATAAAATAATTATCTTACGCAAATGCAAGTATACACAGACTTTTAGACACGTAAGCCTTATTGACATAACACATTTGGGTCTAAAACGAAAATATATCAAGGTCATTAATCAAATCAAAGTGAACCACGCTTAAATTTTCATCTATATGTCATCCAAAACTCACCGCAACGTGGAAGCACTCATCACATTAAAATAATACTATCTCCAAAGTCACTCCTGAAATTTGCACAGTGTATTTCCTTGAGAATTCGACAAGTCAAAATTTTCTCCACTTATGGTAACAAAGGAACAACATTCCAAGCAGTAATCAGCAGCGTTGAATATCGGCATTTCGGTTTCTGTTTAGAAAATGAGCTTAAAGGATGTTTTGTTAGAGTTTCAATAACATGAAAAACAATTGCCTTCATTAATTTAGCACTACGCATAAGATTGAAAGCTATTGGCTAATTTGAAGCTGCAACATAGGGTAAGTTTATTTTATAAAATTTATCTGCAGCCGGCTCTCGTTAATTCGAAATCGGATAAATCGAATCATCGCTTAATTCGAATTAAATATCAAGCCCAGAAATTTTCAATAGCAAAATAATGTTAAAAATTTTCATTTATTCGAACTCATTTTCCCTTGATTTCGTTTGATTCGAACTAACGAGATTCCGTTTTTTCGTTTTCCTTTACTTTCTCCCAGACTTCAGATCTTTGGAATAGCTTTCTTTCTTTCATTTTTGTCAGAATAGATCTGAAAAAGTATACATATAGCACCATGCATGTGATATCCGCTTTTTTAATGCCCCGTCTGTCCATCAATGACACCTCCACCCTATCTTCGCTTGTGTTTGTTCCTAATCCTATAATTAGTTTATGTATTTATATCTTTTAATTTAATATTAAATCATATTCCAATGATAAAGGCCAAAACACATTTTAAAACTATTATAACATTAATTCCTTTGAAATCGTATTTCTTTAGACATGAAATCCTTTCATAATTTCCATAATTTGAACTCTGTATAATTCGAACATTTCTTCTCGTAGAGCCGACTGTATATGTTGTAATAAAGCAAAAAAATTGCAAAACATTTAAATTTACACGTATTGCAGCACGTATTGTGTACACATTGTATTGTGTACACAGCATGCCCTATTTTGTTCAAAAAACTTTAATTTACAATATGTATGACCGTTTATGTATTTTAATCTACTAACTATTTCCAAAAATGTGCCACTGCAATCTTATTTTCACCACTGACAACAAAACAATTCCAACGATTATGAATATTTACTTTAAAATATTTAACTGCCACACCATAAACTTTAATAGTTAACTTTGCTCAAGTTTTCAGGATTTATTTCTTTGATATTTAACCATGTATTTTCTTTTACGCAAATATAAGCTGAAGCACTACTATTTCGACTGTCCAACAATGCTTTTAAAATGAAAGAGACGTGTAAAAGTGATTTAATAAAATAAATTCAACTGCAATTTATTTATTTCCTGTACTTAAGTTCAATTCAAGGGACTGATACTTCTACTTTAAACTCTAATAATTATTTGCACTCTCATTTCCGACGCATTTGTAGAAATAAACAACAATTATTTATTATAATATTCCCTGATTATGGGCTTGAGAAATACGGCCCGAAAGTACTAAGAAGCTTTAAATAAAATGTATATTTCTAACTTGTAATATCTGTTTTATTATTTTAGTCGACTTTTAAAGAAACAGGGAGAGCTTTTTTAACTTCATTTTGCATATTTTCTGTTTGAATCAAGGTGAAGTATTGTGTTTGGTCCTATGATTTCAATAGTACATATTTTTCCCATTTTTATTGCTGCAAATGAGGTATTTATTGCCATATGTAGTTTATAAATGAGAGATTTCAGTATGCATTGTGTTTAAATTATTACGACATGTCATATAAAGGATAGTTCTACTACATAAGGTCGACAAATCGACTTTATCAGAGTTGCGTACTTATAAAGTGAAAACAAATCCATTATAAGATCACTTTTGTGTCTGTCTGTCCGGCTGTCACAGCCATTTTACTCATAAATTATGAAAGTGGAGAGTTCAAATTGGAAGAAGTAATAAAGACTTGTGAGCTTCTTTCTACACAAGCTCTTTTAGCACAATGTGAAGTTGAAACAATGAAGAAGGGTTTTGTGTTAGCTACACTAAAAAAAAAAAAAAGTTATTACTACAATGAATTTAGTTTTATGAAATGCCAAATAAAGTTTAAATATACACTATATTTTATTTTCAGTATCGAATTAAGTTTTTTTTTATAAATAGATAATGATAAGATTTTAAAAACAATATTTGATATTATTTAAGTTTCATATCTCTTTGAAGTTTTATAGTATATCCATTCAAAGTTTTTTAGCATATACAACTCTAAACAAGCCTACTTTACATAATTTTTTTCAAAATATTATTATTATTTCAGAAGTGATTTTCTTTTAATGATACAGTTAACTTTTTCGCGATGCTTAATTTTTAATCTTTAACCACCGGTTTTTCAAAACAGAAAATTTTCAGTAGTTGAATCGCGAAAATGCTCCAATTAAATAAGGTAAACTTTACACGAATTGAATATTAATAACTTAATATAACTTAATATGAATGTAAACATTACGATAAAAAATAACTAGTGGGAATAAGGAAAGATTCTGAGAATTTTAAATGCCACGTATATCAGTCGCTCATCCGCAAGCGGTTAATAATATATATGTTTATTGTAGTGAACCCTCTGATCGGAGTAATACTCGCACTTGACCATTTTTTTTATTACTTTTTCCGATAAAGTATCAATAAACGAAATCGTATTTCGCCTACTAAATAAGTACTGGGTGGTTATAATACAAGTATCTCTATTTAAAGCTGTCTGCATCTTAAAAGAATTACTCGCGTGAAACCAAAATCGCTTCACTTGCTATTCGAGAAGAGGGAATGCAATGAAGGGTATACGGGGTTATACGCCATGTATATACCTTCTTGATTTTTTAAGAAGCTCCGTATACTCGTTGTTTCTCAAATGAAACATTAACGTATATCCTATCAACGAAAGTTCATGAAGCCAGCGTATACCTTCTGCTTATACTGCTATGTTCTTTAAAATCAAATATGTCAATAAATTACTAAGAAAAAAAGAAAAAAAAGTTGGAAAAAAAATTTTGAGTCAAAATAAGGAAGTTGTAAAAAATATTGAAATTACAAAATAATTGAAATAAATAAAATGACGTTGTATTAAATGACAAAATCAAATGAGATGAAATAAACACAAAATAAAATAAAAACTAATGAGAAATTTAATGCAAATGAAATAAAAATGATGTTACGAGAAATTTGAATGTTTATTAATTACACATTTAGTCATCATTTATATTTGACTGCTGAGATATTAACGTCAAAGTTAAAATTTGTTTTCCAAATTTGCAAAGAAAAAGATAAATCAGTCTGCATCATTCGGAATCACATGATTAAAAAAAATGGTAGAAAGGGAAAAAGTTAATTAAGGAAAACTATATTGATTAAAATAAACTCAAGTTTTTATCTGTTTCTTTTTTACTCCATATTTCATTAAATTAACGAATTTTGATAAGTGTTGTTCATTTCTTTTTTTCATGGTCACAGGTATTGGATGCTTTTCATTTTTGTACAGGGAACATCAAGTTGAAAAAGAAAAAAAAAACGGAATGAAAGACGGAAAGAAAGAAAGAAAAGCGGAATACTTCTTTTTTAGGTGCTTTCGTAATTATGGAAATACGTAGCACGTATAGTTGTCGTTCTGTCCGTCCGTCCGCATATAACATCGCAAAAACTACCCAACCGAATCGCTTGAAATTTAAAATATATAATTATTACGTAATTTTGTCGAGTCATTTCAAATTTTATGAAAATCGAATGCATAGATCAATTATAAAGACAGTCAGAAGAATTTCGTTACATTACGGTCAATGGGGAAAAAAGTTTCAAGTGCATTTTAATTGTGTTACACGCATTCGAACATAATAAAATGTATATACATCTATGAAGTACATATTATAATATACATTCTACACAATCTGTGGTGCAAAGAACATATGTTATTGATTTACAAGGCCACACAAAAGTATTCCATTACATAATAATATAGGGAGAACATTGTTTGGTGCGCGTTTTAATTATAATTAACAATTTAATAATTTACTAGACTGATATACGTTGCTGAGGTGTGATAAAAGTTACTTTCTGTATATTTACAGTAACACAAAAAGGATTTCGACCACTATGCTACATCTGAAGTACTGTCTACTATAACAGCAAGATCTGAATATTTAAAAAACTTCGTTATCCTACGAACCACTTCACTTGCTACGCTTCACGTGCAATTTCCAACTTGTTGATAAATGCAGTGTGTCTGAAAAAATATATACATAATTTATTCGCTAATAATAGGTATGCTTTGTTTTTTGTTTTTTTCATATCGTATCTAACCTACTTGAAATATTGACTAAAACCAAATTAAGTTTTGAGTACTGA